>CM057459.1:165225000-166660000 GCA_016271365.2 Neoceratodus forsteri | reverse complement strand
CCTCAGTGCTCCATTCTGGCCTCACGAGATGTGATTTCTACTCATTCAGCATCTGGTGGTGGAGCTTCCTGTCCCCTTACCTCTGTGCCGGGTCTGTTATCACAGAGCAAGGGATCTCTGGCCCATCCGAACCTGAAGTCCCTGCATCTTCATGCATGGTTTCTGAAGACACAGCCGTTGCACATTTTTGGGTATCCCCTATGGTTGCTGATGTCCTCCTTTTGGCTAGTAAACCTTCTACCAGACATACTTATTCCCTAAAGAGAAGCGTTTCACTTTGTGAGGTGCTTCCCGGAATATTGTCCGATTTACATCTCCTGGGAATACTGTGTTGGAATACTTGCTTTCCTTGTCTAACTCTGGCTTGCAGTTTTCCTCACTTAAGGCGCATTTGACTGCTATATCAGTTTTCCATGCCTCTGTTGATGGTTGTACAGTTACCCGATTGGAGGTGTCCTGCACATTTCTGAGAAGCATTCTTCATAAGAAACCTTCTATGCATAATTCTGTCCTCACTGGGTCTTGAATTTCATTCCTGTTTATTATCCTCAGCAGCCAGCCCAGATAAGGCACTGCTCCTTGCTTTGGATATATGTAGAATATTAAGATACTACATTGCTTGTACCAAGGATTGCAGAAAGTCCTCTCAGCTTTTTTATGTCATTCGCCCCTGGGAAAGAGGGTGCTTCTGTGTCTAAACAGTGCTTATCCCAATGGCTGGCACATTGTAGTATGGTCTGTTGTATGAAGTATGGTAAGGAACTTGGTGCTGTCTGTGATCATTCTACAAGGGGCATGGCTACTTCTGTTGCTTATTTCAAAAATGTCCCTGATGCTCACATATGTGATATAGCCACATGTATCACTGCTCATACTTTCACTAAACATTACAGTCTGGACATCGTCTGTCATTGAAGTGCTGGCTTTAGGTTTGCTGTATTACAAAGCCTTTTGTTTTGATTATATATCAGACTGTGCCATCCTCCCAGTTTACGTTGTACTGCTTGGGAATCATTCCAAAGGTGTGGGCTAATGGAGAAGAGATCCTTGATGAAGATAGAACAGTTACATAAGAACTTACCATAACAGTAGATCTTTGAGAGAATCTCCTCCATTAGGCCATGCTATACCCTCCTTCCTTCCCTCCCCCTTTTTGCTTTCAGTGAGGGTCATATCAGATTATGTGCCTAAAACCTTAATACATACATACTGTCTCTAGCCGCATGCTTCTCCTTGTATGCTTAGTGCTAGTCTCATCTCCTGGTGCCCTATGACTGGAGGTCATCCAAGATCAGCCTCCTGTGTGGCACTGTGCTGAAGGGCTTGCTAAAGTCCAGATTGGCAACATCTGCTGCCCTTCTCTGATCAAGTGCACTGGTCACCCAGTCAAAGAAATTTGTTTGGCATGATCTATCCCAGTCCTGTAAATCCATGTTGTCTTTGGTCTTGCAGACCATTGGATTCAAAGATGGTCCACTAGTGTTTCTTTCAGTAGTTTCCATTAATTTCCCCACCACTGAAGTGAGACCGACTAGCCTATAGTTTCCAGTCTCATCATTGCTGCCACTGTTATGTATGGTGACCACATCAGCACTTCTCCAGAATCTCGCCTATTTCAAGGGAGCTGTTGAACAGCTGGTGGGCAGAGATGGAAGGTGAAAAAGCAGGGATACTGAATGAGTACTTCTGCTCAGTATTCACAAAAGAAGAGGAGGGGGAGGTACCTAATCCAGTCGATAGAAGCACTCTGGATAGGGGGGTTGATACCAGTCCTTTCACAGAAGAAAGGATTCTGAAAGAACTCCTAAAACTGAAGGTGGACACAGCAATGGGGCCTGACAAGATTCACCCCAAAATTCTAAAAGAACTAAGAGGAGAACTAGTGATACCACTAATTATTCTTTTAACAAATTGTGGGAGGATGGTGTGGTACCTAAGGACTGGAGGAGAGCGGATGTGATTCCCCTTCACAAAAATGAGAGCAAAGCAGAGACAGGAAACTTCAGACCTGTTAGCTTGACCTCAGTGGTAGGGAAAATGATGGAATCAATTCCGAAAGAAAGAATTATTGAGTACCTAGAGGCCAGCGAGGCACAGGACCCAAGGCAGCATGGATTCACATGGGAAGGTCATGTCAGATGAATCTAATAGATTTCTTTGACTGGGTGACCAAAGTAGTAGACCAGGGAGTGGCTGTGGACATGACCTACCTAGACTTTTGCAAGGCATTTGACACAGTCCCACACAAAAGATTAATAAACAAGTTAGCCAGCCTGGGAGTGGATCCTAGAATGGTAGCCTGGGTGAAAAACTGGCTGGACAACAGTACACAGAGGGTAATAGTGAATGGCGTCAACTCTGAAGAAGGGGGGTTACTAGCGGGGTACCGTAGGGTTCAGTACCGGGTCCGGTCCTTTTTAGTGTCTTTATAAGTGACATTGCAGAGGGACTGAAAGGAAAAATATGCCTCTTTGCAGATGAAAAAAGATCTGCAACAGGGTTGATACACAAGGGGGGTGGAAAGGATGAGAAGGGACTTGGCAAGGTTGGAGGAATGGTCAGAAGTATGGCAGCTTAGATTCAATGCAAAGAAGTGCAAGGTAATGCACCTGGCAAACAAAAACCCAGGAGAAGAGTGCACAATGTGGGGAGAGGCCTTAACAACAAAAAAAATGGAAAGGGACCTGGGGTAGTCATATCATATGACCTAAAGGTAAGCAAGCAATGTGAAAAGGCAGTAAGGAGGCTGGGGGATACTGGGATGTATAGGGAGAGGCTTCACCAGTAGAAAACAGGAAGTTGTTATCCCTCTGTACAGACAGTTGGTGAGACCCCATCTGGAGTATGTGCAGTTCTGGAGACACCATCGCTGCAAGGATAGAGGAAGTCCAGAAGAGGGCAACTAAAAGGGTGTAGGGTCTGCAACAGAAGCCATATGAAGAGAGACTAAAGAAGCTTAATATGTATACCCTTGAGGAAAGGGGGGGGCATGATAGAAACTTTCAGTTCCCTCAAGGGACTCAACAAAGTGCAAGAGGGTAGCATCTTTCAGAAAAAAATATGTGCAAGAACAAGAGGACACAATTTGAAGATAAAGGGGGATGGCTCAGGGGCAATGTGAGGAAGTATTTTTTCACAGTGAGGGTGGTAGACACATGGAACGGCCTTCCTGAGGTGGTTGGGGTGTCAAAAACAGTGTGGAATTTAAGAATGCATGGGACAGACATAAGGCAATTCAGGTGGGGGGGTAGGAAGAAATAGGCTGTTGGCTAACTAGGATCTGCAGATTATCCAATAGGTAGGAAAATGGGCAGACTAGGTGAGCCAAGGGGTCCTTATCTGCTGTCAAAGTCTATGTTTCTATGAACAAGGCTGTCAGTGGAGCAGCTTGCACCTCCCTTAGTTCTTTTAGTACCCTGGGGTGAATACCATCTGGTCCCATAGCCTTGTCCACCTTCAGGGCTGCATGCCCTTTCAGGATTCTCTCTTCTCTGAAAATTGACTTGTGTCCACATCCCCCCTCTTCCTGATTTTCCCAGGTGGTCCATCCCTTCCTTCCTCAATTGTGAAGACTGAGCAAAAGTATCTGTTTAAGATGCTAGCCTTCTCTTGCACCCCATCCACAGTCTTCCCCCTTCTGCTCTTCTAATTCTTATTGACCCTCCTCCTGCTTTCCTCTTCTCATTTATGTACCTGAAAAAAAATTCCTCTCCTTTAGCGACCACTTTGGCATTCTTTTCCTCTGTTTGTACCTTTCCTCCCCTCACTGCCTTTTGTGCCTTGCCTGCTTCCTTTTGTTTTACTATGCACAACTCTCTCTCCTCCTCCCTCTACGTTTCCTTATACCTCTTGAATGCAACCCTTTTTTCTTTTACTGCCCTTGCCTCTTCCTTGGAGAACTGTAATGGTTCTTTTCTTTCTGCCTTTGTTCACTTCCTTCACACATAGGTTGGTTACTTTAGTTAGCCCTCCATTGTGTTTTTTTCTACAGTGCCTCTACCCCTTCTTGGCAATCCCCAACTCTTTTAGGCAATTTCTGAGGCAGCGTCTTGTTTCTGTAAAAATTCATCCTCCTAAAGTCCAGCACCCTTGTCCTCATGCGGTTTGCCTGTACTCCTGTCGTTATATTGAACCACACTATGTGGTAATCACTGGTACTCAGAGGACTGCCCACTGTGATGTCTTCAATGCTGTCCATTTATAAACACCATGTACAGTGCTGCCCTGTTTCTAGTGGGTTCTTTAACAAGCTGCCTGAGAAAAGCCCCATTGTAAGGCCACAAGGATGGCCCTGCTCCTTGCTGAAGCCACAGGTGGAAGGCTGTGCTCAACATCTGACAAATCTGACTTGCCAAATGGCACCTTCCCTTTGCTTGCTGTTCTAATGATGGCTTCCCCAAGTGCTGATTCATCTCCTCATCCTGAGCTAGAGGTGAGTACACTATCCAGGTACAGATAGTGGCCCTAGAGTCTGACTCCAGGGTGACTCACTGCACTTCTAACCTCTCCTTTAACTCTTGGTGCCCCAGTACCTCAGTTGCCTTGATACCTTCTTTCACATGTAATATAACCCCCCCCCCTTCTCTTCTCCCACCCTGTCCCTTTTGAACAGAGAGTAGCCAGGTATGGCCATGTCCCAGTTGTGGTGCTCTGTACAACATGGCTCCGTTATAGCTACTAATCCAGGTTCGCCTCAGCTACAATGACTTCCAGATCTGGAATTTTGTTTGCAGTGCTCCTAGCATTAGCGCACATGGTTGTCTGCATCTTTTCCCCATGTGTGCTTCCCTGCATCCCCCTCTTCTGCCTGTGTTGTTTTCTGAATCCCCCACCAACTTGCATTTTCCCATTTTAATTTTTAGTACTCTGTTCTTCAGTCCTCTTTTCTCCCCTACTTGGGATCTATTCCCATTTTCTTATTTTCTGTTCCTATCCCTCTGCATGAGGAAAGTAATCTGCCTTTGGGACCGTCCTCCCTGAAACTTTAACAACGGGTGGATTTTTGCGAAAACAAACCTTATTGGAAAAAATAAGGAAACAAGCATGATGGCAGAAAAAAAAGACTATTGGTCCATTTAGTCTGCCAGTAATATCCTATCCTGCCCCAAGACCTACTGTCTAAGCAGAGTTTATGAAGACATTACCACCTCTTATTTTGCTTGTCTTACTGCAACTCCTTCTGGAACACTATTAAGCCCTTAACCCTATCCAAACCATGCTTGAAGTCTTTAATTGTTTTGTCACCCACCACCTCAGCTGGTATGCTCTTCCATGATTCAACCACTCACACTGTAAAATAGAACTTTCTCAAATCCATCCTGACTTCCTCACCCACTAGCTCATGACCTCGGGATCAAAATTCATTACAGATGGTGACTAGATCTTCATCAAGGATATCTCCTTCATTGGGCTACACATTTCAAACTGTAAGCCATCAGTGCCTGGACCACTTGGAAACTTTTGCTAGCTGAGGGCCACCCACTGACGTGCAACGTTGGTGCCTATGTAATTGTGCATGGCCCCATTGTTCCTCAGTTCTTTCTCCCCATTTTTCAATTGTTGGATCTGCAAAGAAACAACACTGTTTACTGTAACTTATGGACATTATATTTTTGTGCCACCATCGAAAGAACCTTGATTTGGGTTTTGTGCCTGTGGCTACAAGACCTGCAGGGATGACACTCACATGGTGTGTGTTTGTTGTTTGAGCCTCTCCGATAATGTCAGGGCCTCCAAGATTTAGTAGGGATTAAAACAGGCCACAAGGAATTCCTGAAGAAGGTTCTGGAAACCTTCATTGCTACCGCAGCCATGGAAGCCACCATTAAGGCCATGAACCTCAAGCCAGCTTTTCCCTCTCACTCAACCACCTTCTGTAAGGGATCTCACTCAACCACCTTCTGAAAGGAACCTCCCACATGTTCAGTTATGCTGTCACTGATGCAGCCATCGAGGACTTAAGGAAAAGTCATTGTCAATCCCCTCGTCTTCTGGCCAACACCACAAGCATAAGGATAACGCTTCTGCCTCACCATTGAGGTCAAAGTCTCCATTGAAGGAGGGCGAGTCTTCATTGTCATCTGTTCAGTGCTGATGACTAAAGCTCCCTCCAACCATGTATGAGAAACCAAGGTCAGGGTCAGGCTCTGGTACTCTGGAACCTACCACGGATGGTATGCAGCTCTCGTTGTCAGGTTCTACCCCTTCAACATTGGTTGCCTTAGACCCTTTACAGGGTGCTGGTAACTCCCAGGTTGTGCTGACATCATTCTCTGAGCCACTTAGGCACCAGTTGCCATCACTCTCACTGACAGTAATGGCTATTCAGTCAACTGGTGCTCCGCCACTGGCACTGTCATTGTCGATGGGATCCAGAAGCACACCTTTCATTCATTCATCTATCTCAGTCACTTGCTCTGTCGATTGCTCCCATTGTCATTCCAAATGACAACAAGGTGGAATATTACCCTGATCTCCTTAATATCTCGGAGGATTAGGAAGATGAAGAAAGGAAAAATGACCCCCTATATTTGCTGCCTGGCTTAGGCCTAATAACTCACCTTCAGTGCTCCTTCTGTTAAGTCTTATTATGCTTCCCAGTAGGAAATTCATTCTGTGGTTATGTTTACTGTTCATGAGCACTCTAGAGCCCTTAGATACATGAGCACTTTGCCTCCAGGCAAAGAATCCAGGAGATTGGATGTTATGGGGAAAATAACTTATGCCTCTACATCCTTAGGGCTAGGAAGTGCTAACTACCAGGCATACCAGGGCTGGCAGTATAGCCTAGAGGTTAGAGGAACGCAGTGTGAACGAGCTTGGTACATCCAGTAGACCAGACTTGAGTTTGATTCTCACAACTTCCACTTGCATACTGTGTGACTCTGAGCAAGTCACTTAACCGCCCAGTGCTTCCAGGTCACCCCTGAAAATAGGCACTTGTGCTAGTGGGCCTTACCTGGTTACAAAAGACTAACAAAAATAAAAAATTAAAAAAAATACCAGGCGTCTTAAGTGGCAGCAGCTGAATGCAGAGGCCAAGTGCAGCAACTGGAGTGTGGCAGGCTCCAGTGTCAGATTTCAGGATGTCAACCTGCATTTCTGTCTTTGGGTTTGGAACGGTCTCAGCCGCTGACCTGTGCGAGTGTTACTGCCCCCGCCCCGCTTGTGTGAAGTCACTGACTTTGTCTGTTCTGCGTGCTGCTTTGTGATACATCATTCATCACCATTGATTGACTGCTTCTTGTGCTGCTTTTTGAGAGGTGCCAACAGTGTCATACCTCTCCTGGTACTCTCCCAATCCTGTCTACAGTATTCAGATAGCTGACTGCTAGTCTACAGTCTTGTCACTGTGGTGGCAGTGCCATGAGGGGGAAGAAAAAGCTCCTTCAAAAGCCCCACTTACAGTTGATGAGGTGGCAGCTAAGTGCAGAGGTCAAGCACAGCAACTGGAGTCTGACCAAAGTCGGACTGGGAAAGACTGGAAGACTGCCATAACCTGTACTGGATCTCTTAAAGTACAGCTTAAAGTTTGCTTTGTTAGGGCTGACATTGTCATGCTTTATTTTTACATTGTTGTGCATCGTTAACTTTGATTTTTGGCTTGCAAACAACCCTTCACTTGGTGACCATTTTAGATGCTATTGCAGCTTCTAATAGTCTGCTTGGTGGTCATTATTTGCATGCAGATAGCTTCCTCGTACAGATAGTTTGGATTCTTAATGGTTGTCCATCTCCTTTTTTAATTTTACTTCCTGGGGGCTGTTATGGGGTTGTAAAGTCAAAATTTTCTTTAGGTTAATTTGAGTTGTATTTTTAATTATGTGGCTTTTACTTAACTGCATTTTTACCTTTTGTTCTGTTTTTAGCATCTTGTACAAATTCCCCAGAGTCCTAACAGAGGGTTGACAATCATGTTTTTTAATCCCCCCTCCTTGCTCTAATATTACCTTACTGGATTATCCAGATAATGCTTTGAGGAGTGTTCGCTACGTAGAAACATAGAAGTTGCTAGCAGACCTCTTGGCACACCTAGTCTGTCCTATATTCCCTACCTACTGTGCCACTGCAGACCCTACTTGATCTTCGGTGTTCTCCCCCCCCCCCCGCCTTACTTCTAAGGTCTCCTTGTCTCTATTCCATGCCTGCTTGAATCCTGTTACCGTTTTAGCACCTACCACCTCTGCTGGGAGGCTGTTCCAGGCATTGACCACCCTCTCCATGAAGAAGTTAGAGGTTAGAGGAACAAGGTGTGAACGAGCTTTATGCATCCAGCAGATCAGACCTGAGTTTGATTCTCACAACCTCCACTTGCATCCTGTGTGACTATGAGCAAGTCAGTTAACTGCCCAGTGCTCCCAGGTTGCCCCTGAAAACAGGCACTTGTGCCTAGTGGGCCTTACCTGGTTACCAAAGACTAAAATAAAAAAAAAAAAAAGTATTTCCTCATGTGTCCTCTGAGCCTACCCCCCTCCAGCTTTAAAGTGTGACCCCTTGTCATGGAGCATCTTTTTCTATGGAAAATGCTACCTTCCTGTACCTTATTAATACCTGTGAGGTATTTGAATGTTTTTATCATATCCACCCCCCCTTTCCTCTAGAGAGTACATATTTAGTTCCTTGAATCTTTCCTCATAAGGATTTTGATGCATGCCCTGCATCATTTTGGTAGTCCTTCTTTGTACCGCCTCCACCCTATCTATGCCCTTCTGGAGCTGGGGCCTCCAGAACTGGGCACAGTACTCAAACTGGGGTCTAGTGATTTATACAGGGGTAATACTACCTCCCTCTTTCTGCTGATGGTGCCCCTCCCTATGCAACCAAGCATCCTGGTAGCATTCCCTATTGCCTTATCACACTGCTTTGCTACCTTCAGTTCATCAGAAATTATTATCCCTAGGTCCCTTTCCTGTTTTGTGGTTGCTAATACCTCCCCACTTGTTGGGTATGTTGCCCCTGGGTTTCTGTGCCCCAAGTGCATGATTTTATATTGAAACCCAGCTGCCATTCCCTTGACCATTCTTCCAGCTTTTTCAGATGGTCTCTCATTCTTTCCACACCCCCCAGGGGTGTGTCCACTCTGTTGTAGATTGTTGTGTCATCTGCAAACAGGCATATTTTCCCCTCCAGCCCTTCTGCAGTGTCACTAATAAAGACACTGAAGAGGACCGAGTTTAATACTGACCCCCTGTGGCACCCCACTTGTCACCTTGCCTTCTCCAGAGTGGACCCCATTTGCCACCATCTTCAGACTTCTATTGCTTAGCCAACTTCTTACCCATTTTACTACTTCTGGACCTTTTAGGTTGCCCAGCTTGCTCACCAATCTTCTGTGTGGAATGGTGTTGAAGGCCTTACTGAAATCCAGGTAGGCCACATCTACTGTTCCTCACCGACCCACTTCCCTGGTCACCCAGTCAAAGAACTCAATCAGATTTGTCTGGCAAGGCCTCCCCCCTGTGAACCCATGTTGCCACGGAACCTGTAATCCACTGGTGCCTCAGATCCTGTAAGACCTTACAAGGTTTTCCTCAATTCTTTCCTTCAGTAGTGATTCCATTATTTTACCTACTACTGAAATCAGATTTACAAGTCTGTAATTTCCTGCCTCCTCCCTATTTCCACTTATGTGTAGTGGGACCACATCTGCCCACCTCCAGTCCTCTGGAATCTCCTCAGCATCATAGGGTGCACCTTGTCAGGTCCCATTGCTTTGTCTACATTTAACTGCGCTAGCTCCTTGAGGACTTTCTCCTTTGTGAAAGGACTAGTGTCCACCTCCCTTCCTTTAATGCCCTTATCCCTTACCCTTGGCCTGCCACCCACCCCTTCCTCCATAAATACTTAACATAAATAATTGTTCAATATGGCTGCTTTTTTTTTAGTCCTCTTCGTTCCCCATTTGGCCTCACTATCCTTTCTTTGGTCTTTCTCTTCTCACTTATATAAGGCTCTGTGCATGAAAAGAGGTTACCAATGGATCCTAAAGTTTGTAATGCAGTACATATGCAGGATTTTGAGTATAATACAACCATTGATATGGGCTTTTTAAGTTGCCTATGCGGAGAAATACATAACATTAATGGAATCAGATGATTCCATATTAAAAAACTGCACTTTCATTAGTCAAAATGCATGAAAATTTGTGTACTAATTTGTGACATGGCTACCCATGTGTGTGAAATACTCTCTTGGTGTCATTTAACTAGACTTTTCTTTCAATAAAAATATTTTTGTAACAAATTCTGTGTCCTGCTCTCATTTATCACAGTTTCTTATTGTGCTACCTCAATTTCCACCCACCTCCAGGGGGCCCTAAAGATGTGGTCTTGCATGTAACTATTAATGTCCGCTTGTGTTACCTCAGACCTTCTGTAATAATCTGCAGTTTGATGCTATTTGTGTTGTATTTTTGTCACCAGGTTACTTGCTGTATGTGTTTAGGGTACTACAGTGCATTGCCCTGTTTCTTTAAGTACACAGCATGATCACAAGCTGTCACCTTTGCTCATCTGATCCCTTCCTGTCCCCCACCACCAGATGTTCACGCATGACAGCAGGGGTCCAGGGGAGCCACTTGTGAAAACATATGGGCACTTACATCAGCGTGAGATTGGGGCAGGCCATGGGGGGATTTAAAAGACAATTCCTCACAATTTCTAGCCCTTTCCTATGATTGACTGTCTTGTCCTGAAGAACTCTTCTCCTCCTGTGTGACCCTTGTTACATCACTATCCTCACTGCAGCAGGTAAATACCGATCAAGCCTGCTGACAAAAATACTGTTTTTTTAACTAGTTTTGATAATGTAAGCGAGCTGTTGGGGGCTGGGGTTTATTAATAGTGCAACTGGACCAACACACTGGATTTCCCTTTTTGCCTTCTTGATTTGGTGTAAGGGGTGCCATTCAAATTAAAATGTGAATTTGGGACCTTAAACTTCTTTATGTCCCTGTTCACCATGAGGTCTTCTTGAAGGAGTTAATAAGGAGGTTACATAGATCAACTTTCTAAGTTACTATGCTTTATTTTAAATGCTCTTTTTATGTTGGAACTGTATTTTACATGCTGCTGTTACAGTCAATTTTGGGGAGGGGCAGGGGCGTAGGCAGGGGGGGTGTTTAGGGTGTTCAAACACCCCCGAAATGACGCAAAATGAATTTTAAATTTTTGGTACAGAGCGTGGGGCGCTGTTCCTTTAAATTTGTGCTTTAGCGCGCGCCTGACCACCGCTATGCTGTCAAGCCAGCCAGCAAACAAAGCTAGGTGCACCTGCACCAGCGGTACAGAGTAGTCCACGGGGGTCAGGCGAATCACGGTCCTTCTCCTCGTCTCACGTCTCAGCTGAGCAGACAGAAGGGCATCATTTAGGGTCTGATTAAAAATAAAACTTTTTTTGCCTCCTCAGGAGTCTGTAGTGGTGTCTGGAGTCGCGTTGCACTTTCTGTGGTCTGTCTCACCCCCATCCCCCACTCGTGACCCCGACACATCCATCCTGTTGCCATGGCTTGTGAGAGACTGTCACTGGGACTGGGTCACCTGACAAACTGGATGGCGGGGCAGCAGACTGCAGTAAAACTGGTGGGAACCCACCAGTTACCGCCTAACAAGGCAAAGAGAGAGTGCGATGGGCGAGAGGCTGAGGCGAGACCGAAAGATTTTTCATTGTTTTAATTTCAGTTCAGAATTTATTTCCAGCAGTTTACACGGGCGTGGTGAGAGCGGAGACAGTGCGGTCGCGGAGATTCAGAAGCAGTAGAAGCATTTTGTTTTGTCAGTCAACTTGTCAAGAGCCGGCGAGGTCAGACTTCAGAGGCAGTCCAGCAGAAGCAGACCCGAAGCCATAAGGTAAGGAGGACTGGAGGATCATGCAATATAGTTTGTACATCAACTTCTTAACTGTATTGTACAATGAATAATTTATCAACTTATTAAAACCAGCCAAAGATGAAAATGTGTTTATTTTTGTGTAAAGTGAACTTTATTGATAATAATTATTTCCATGTCACAGTCCTTTTGTGTGAATTTCTGATTTAAATTCCTAGTAACTTCAGAGGCAGTAGCTATCCTTTTGTAAAGTAAAAATGTTCTTGCTGAATTGTGATTTGTGAGGGCCTTGTTCCATGGCTGTAGGCTGTTTACAAAATGAGCTTCAATAAATGATTAAATAAATGGGATTTTGTAATGCAGTGAGATATTGCCCATGCTTCATGCACTGTTTAATTTTTGTTTATATCTGCTTCTGCTTGTTTGTTTGTGCATGTGTGTTTCCTTGTTAACATAAAAAGCCAGGAGACTAGGAACACATGTCTGCCCTGATGCCCTACAATGTATAATCAATATTTCCTCCGAGTGGTCCCTGTCTTTACACAGTCTCATTCCTAATGACCCCTTAAAGATTACCCTTTGTGCTTTGACCCCAGATATAGTGTCAGCATTGGCTATATTGATGTGTAGACTATTCCATTTGTCCACCACTCTTTCTGTGAAAAATACTTCCTAATGCCTTGTTGAATCCCAGCCCCAACAGCTTGAGATTGTGCCCCTGGTAGATGAACTTTTCCTCAGCTTGAAAAACTCTTGTCAACATAGCAACAACTTTTATCAATAAGGGTCACTACCACACTCCACCCTGTCAGTGATCATTGTAATATTACCATACTGAACAAATCTGTAGAGTTCACTCCAGGGTTTTAAATAGCTGGTATCGCATCACAGTTTGTGAGGTGAACCGACTAGTCATCGCGAGGCAAAACGTGGACTGGATCGCAAAAAAGTGCGATCCATTTCAGATTTTTTTTTTAGCATTTCCACGTGTTCTGTGAGAAGATTCAGGCTGCTCTGCTCTGCCTCGTCTTAAAAATCATTGCCTCCTGAATCCCGCGCTGTAAGGAGACAGTGACCCATGGTGCAGAGGAGAGCAGAGTGGAGCATGGGCTGAGCTGCAATGCTGACGACCGAGGAGAGCAAGGTGGGTACACATGATTTTTTAATGGCAACAAGGGCAGCTTAGGTTTAAGGGACTGCAGCTTTGGGACGTCGGCAAAATCATTGACAGTAGCTGAGCAGCTAACAAAAAAATATGGGACAGCTTGACGAAATACCCACACAGGCTGCCATGCCCTTCCATCTGTGAGTTTAATGCTGGTAAAATTAAGTGCACCAGTCATGAAGGGGAGTCATGCTTCAAGAGGCAGTCTGGGACTTTCTGTGATCGGCAGGTGCCCCTTTTGTCTGTTCCCTGTAGCAGGTGTCCCATCCTGCTGTTGTAAGCTGGCTCCCCTCCCTTTCCTCGTCCTGTATGTTTGCCCCACACCCCCGGGCCTCAGCTGCTGCTCCATGCTGTTGGAGGGGATCGAGGGATGTTGTTTTTAAACCCTCTGCCATCCATCGTCAGTGCAGCCCACGACCTGCCGATTTGATCTTCCTGGAAGCCTCTCTCATGCTGCAGGAAGCCGATTGGATCCCCCTGGTGTGAGTTTCTGGTGTGCTGTTGTTGTCCGAGGAGATCGAGGCCAGGAGGTCATGGTGACTCTCACTCCTTCGGGTTGCCACTGCAGGCTCCGACATGCCGATGATCCTGGTTGGAAAGATGTGCAGTCAGATGTCCCTGGCTTGCTTGGCTACAGTTTACTTGGGTCCCGTGTTTCAGGAGATCTCAGCAGACATAGGCTCTTCCCCAATCCCCATGTAGTTTTCTGACCTTTTGACCATGTGTGCACGAGTGGGGGGGCTTCAGAGGCAAGGTTTTGGACCACAGTGGATTGGTGTGTGCCTCCATGTGAGTAGCCAGGATTTGAGTAGCCAGACTTTGCTATAGGTGAGATGGATCCGATTCCCGACCAGCAGATATGTGTGTGGGGGGGGTGGGGGCTATGCTGCCATAAGTTCTCCAGCCCTGCTACATGGGGGCGAAGTCTGTCACCAGCAGGCAGCTTAGATGTTCTCTGGGCCCTTTGGGGAGGCAAGTCTGTGCCCTGGTGTGTGTTCTGTTCTCTGGGCCCTCAGACATGCACCGCTGGGGGTACAGTCTGTAGCCACTAAATCATGTTCAGCAACTGTGGGGACAGTGGTCATACTCAGTCTAGCACTGCCGTATGCTGAGGTGCATGGGGACTTGGACACGTTTCTCAGCTGAGCAAAGGAACATGCCAAGTGAGTCCAGCAGAGCAGGGGTAGTGGTGGTGGGGGAGGACTTTGAGCTGCACGCACTATCATGAGACAGAACTCAAGTCCTCTGGCCTACTATATGGGGGAGGGGCTGGCAAAGTTTTCTCAGTGTGCCCTGCTGTAAAGCTAAATCTCTCTGGGTCCATACCACCATTACGGGGGTACTTTGCCAGCTGTGCTGGAAACTGTTGAGCAGCCTAAACATCATCAGGGCACTGAAGTCTGGGCAATGCTGTGTATTTATAGTGCCAGTGTGGGAACCAAGAGCCACAGTTCAGCGTGATCTTGTGGGAGTCATGGGCCCCAGTGCTGGTAATAAATTGCTAAGGCAGTGCTCTTGGTCTAGTGCACTTACAGTAATCAAAAACAAAATAAATAAATTCAGACCACCTGGGAGTCTGTTGGCCTGTCCTGCCACCCGGAGTATCCACATATATTAAAGCTATGGCAATGCCCACAGTTTTTTATAGTTGGGGCAAGTTGTGCCATGTATTTTGTAAATATAAGCACCTTTTTCATTTGCTAATCAATTTGTTCCCATCGCTACACATTAGCTACATTGAGTAGCACTTTTCCATGAAAGTGCTAATCAATGAAAATCCTTATTTAAAACCCTGGTCACTCTATTGTACCTCTGCATATATTTCAATATTTCTGTCATATCTCCCTCTCCTCTCCTCCTGACCTCTGGAGAATACATATTGAGACTTTTCAATCTCTTCTCTATGACCCACCGTGCTGTCCTTGGATAATTTTGTCACCTTTCACTGTATAATTCCATTCTATCCTGTCCTTTCTCAAATATGGACTCAGAAAATGCACACAATAAAACAGCTGTAGTTGAACCAGTAACCTGTACAGTGGAGTATGACTTCCCTCCTGCAACTGGTAAAACCCCACTTGGTGCATCTAAATACTGTTTACCTTCCCAAAATCTCTGCTGCTAGGAAGTGTTTTTAGACTATTGCTAAATAACACATCGGGTCCCTTTCTTCCTGCGCCACTGCATATCCATCCATTTCAGCTGCTTTAAAGTTATTCTGACAGAATAATCTCAAATTATGTCAGCTATAGTAAGATCTTAATGCATAGTAGAAGACACAACTTGAAGTTGAAATAACCCTGGGTGAACCAAGGTTGATTTGTAGGGAGATTGCTAAAACAAGAAAATTG
This sequence comes from Neoceratodus forsteri, assembly GCA_016271365.2. Taxonomy (NCBI): domain Eukaryota; kingdom Metazoa; phylum Chordata; order Ceratodontiformes; family Ceratodontidae; genus Neoceratodus; species Neoceratodus forsteri. Next base: position 166,644,659 of record CM057459.1, on the reverse strand, counting down.
TCTCCACCAGTCAGTAAAGTACACCAACTCTCTGATCAAGCGTTAAATCTCAGAACATCAATTTTACTTTTTCTACTATACTACTGGCATTTCTGAAACTGCTGGAATAAATGGTCTACTGTCTTTCTTTTTTTTTTCCTTTTTCTACTACCTTTCTCCCTATAAAAGCTTCCTGATGTCTGGCACAGCTCCATCCCTGATCACTCCCTGTGCCCACGTGAAGCTCTGTGCATATGTACAGTGGCAGCCAGAGCCTGTAGATACCATCTAATGTTGATAATCATCCAGGTGTGGACCTGTGTGGGCTGACTCCTTGTGAATCACGCGTATGCCATCCCTACTGTGGATAAGGCCCTAATGCATATCAGGGCTATAATACCATACAATTGGGTAATTTTGTTATAAGAAAATTATCATTGTATTGGCATAATGGGATGATTGCACATAAACAAAATGGCACTAATTTAAAATGATTGCCAGCATCAGGAACTCTACTAGAAGTTACATGAAATACTCAGAGACATTATAAACTCTCTTATTCCTCAAGAAATAGAGGACGTTGTGGTGGAAGGCAAGAGAAAGAGCAAAGTGTATTTACAATGATTGGTTAATTACTCATACCAAGTGCACATCCCTGTAAGACTAATCTAGGGGTATACGGGAATTATTTTTAACATTTACTTATATGCAGCTCCTCCACATTGATTCACCTACCTTGTTTTGCCAAGCTAGCCAAATTCGAGCTGTCCCTGAATGTTGATGGAGTGTACACAAAGGCTGGTCAGGAGAGACAACTCTGAGGTTATGCCCAGGAGCCATGGAGGAGGGTGTGGATATAAATCTGCTATTATACAATGTTCAACTTGTTTTTTTTGTTTTATAGTGGGTATGCTGGAGGTTTATCACGGTCATGTGATGTGTTTTGACCAATGAGGTTACAGGATTTTCATACCCCATTGTATAATTTCAGTTTTTCAGTGCGGGCTGTTTTCTGTAGGAGCAAGATAGGGCAATCATGACAAAGTGGTTTGGTGGTGCTTTCTGATACAGTCATTGCATTGATGTTTGTATGGTCACGTCATGTACTGTTGCCACATGACCAACAGGCACTGGCAAGAAAAATTTTTTGTGCTTGGGTATCACATTTCACTTGCAGTGGCACGTGTGCACACATCCGGAACAAGAGGCACTGTACCATGTGGTGTGATTTAAGCAATATACCATGAGAGGGAATTGGTGATGCCAGGATTTATCCACGCCCTGGGGTGTTGTTTGGCCACGAGGTGCAGCCAAGTGGCTAAAACACCAGGGCATCAACATCCTGGCATCTCTTTATTCAGTGGCATATTGGATTATACAGTGGACATCTGTATATTTTGTGTGTGAAAAATTAACAAAAAAGCTGGATTAAATGTTTTATTAGTTTTTATTAGATTTGTTGTTGCACTTGGTAAAATAGTGCATTGATGGAATGTATGGCTCCCTGTCATATCAGAATGCTATCACTGATGTGAAGCTTGTTTTCAAGGAAGGTCTCTGTTGCCCCAGCTCTCCTCTGATGGAGGAAGAAGAGGTGAGTTCTGTGTTGTGTGCCATTTCTGCATTAAACAGCCTTTCATGGCCAATTCTGTTTGGTAGACCTCTGGTTTTTGATGGCTGCAGGTTTAATTATCAGTGAAGCAGGCAAGGAGATTTATTTCTTGAAGGAAAGACTAGAGGTATGGCCTTGAATAGCAACTGCATTGACTGGCATCATTGTCAGCCTCACGCTGTTGATTTGTGGCTTATTATTTGTTAAAGCAAGACTCTGCTTAAGGAGAATGGGGCCTGAAACATACTCTGCCAGGATCCTACTGGCATCACTACTGTATACAGCACTGCTGACCACAGCTGCCTCAGTTTCTTTTTCTCTCCACCATCACCGAACTCAGACTACATTGTCAGGCACCAGAACTTTCTTTTTTGGTTAGCTGTTCTGCCTAGTTTGTTGTGTTTCTTTACCTTTCCTTCTTCATAGGTTTTCCTTTTATGTGACATTGTCTTTGCTATTTTAGCATTTTTTGTGCTGTTCCTCTTGGTGCCATTTTTAGACTTCGTTTTCTTATGACTTCCACAGTGCCAGCGTTTTCTTGTAGGATCCATACTCGAAGGGCTTGATTGTTGGGGCCTCAGTGTCCTCATTGCTCTAGCCAGTCATTTACTGGATGGAAAGGGTCTAGCATTGAATTTTTGGGGGATATCCCTAAAGAGCAGCGGACTCCTCTGGGGAAAAACACCGCCTCTGTATGAAATTGATTTATTCTTTTGATAACTGGGTAAAGCCCACTAGGCACAAGTGCCTGTTTTCAGGGGGGACCTGGGAGCACTGGGGTGGTTAAGTGACTTGCTCAGAGTCACACAGTATGCAAGAGGAGGTTGCAGGAATCAACCCCACGTCTGCTGGATGTGCCAGGCTCATTCACAGCTCATTTCTCTACTTCAAATGTCTCTCACAGGCTGTAAGGGTTGGTGATGGTGGTGTGGTTTATCATGGCACTGTTGGTCAGTCAGTGGACTACCATAGGTACTTGCAGCCTTGCTGGCAAAACTGCATATTGTACTGCATGTGGAGTGAGGTTGATGGCACTGTTGGACAGCCAGTTGTCCACAACTATTGGAGGTCCTACTGACTGTAATGCCAACAAGAGTTTTCCACACCCTGATTCTTTTGTAATAAAACATTCCAATGAAATTAGCAGTGTGGAACATGTAACTAAACTGTGCTTTTACTTCAAAAAGCACTAAAACTCACCACAGAGCATGTAAACACCCCAGAGCTTCTGGGGCCTAGCAGTCCCCAGACACCAGCAGCAGCCTTTATGTAGAAATATTTCAAACATCACAGTACATTACAAAACTGCATAAGCCTAACAGCTCACTCTCAGAACTCGGAGTACATATAACTGCTCATTTTGACATACAGATATATAAAAGGGCGCACGCTTGCACACTAGTAACATTGGGGGGCAAGTAGGGCACTTGACAGAAAACATGGGGAGTTTAGATGGTGACCTGGTGCTCACGGCATAATATTCCACCATAATCTATGTACATAGTGGTACAATGCCCTGTTACCAGGCAGCATTACTAACACAGCAGGTAGAACCACGGTGGTTGATCGCACTGTTAGATAACCAGTTGTCCACAACCATTGGAGGTTCTGTAGACTTATGACAGCCACCATCTCCCACAACCCTGATTCCATGTGAAAAAAAAAAAGTTTCTCATGAAATTAGGGGTGGAGAACATGTAACAAATGTGTGTGTTTTCTTCAAGAAAACCCCCAAAATTCACCACAGAACATGTACACACCCCAGAGCTTCTGGGGGCCTGGCAGCCCCCAAACCCCCGGCTTTTATCTATCCTTTTTCACAAATGTCATATTTAAACACCTCCCCAAATACAATTCTGGCTACGCCCCTGGGGAGGGGTGGAGATTGAGTAGAGTGTCTGGGATTACCACACTGCATTATTTGGTTATTGGGGAGGGTTTGGTACCTGTATTTAATCCTTGGCTCTTTATTTTTGGGATACTGATATTTATTTTGGTTTTTGGTTCCAATGCTCTATTTTAAATATGCTTTTCATATGTTGGGATGGTATTTTACATGCTGCTGTTATGATGACTGTTTTTCTTGGGGATTGTTAAAAAGATTGAGTGCGATGTTTGATATTTATTGTGGTTTTTGGTATTTAAGAAAAAAAAACATATTTTCTGTACTTACCTGGGCTCTGCCAGTACAATCCACCAACACTGCTGAATGTGCGCTTCTTCCTACCAAAGAGTTGCATGAGCACTGTACCTCAGTACATCCCCCAAATGTGAAATACTGCCCCTTAGAATGTGTAACACTTCATCAAATCTATACTCAGAAGCTCAGACCATAGTTGAAATGTGTGCCTCTTTGTTCACAAAGTTCACAGTTAAATAAACAATACATTTTTCATATGAACTGCTATGCATTTTTGCTTTATAATGTTGTTATTGAACATTGGACAGACCCTCTCAATGTGTAATAAGGGGCATTTGTGAATAAAATGAGGAACCATTCCTCATGATGTGGTACAGCCGAGAGGTGTGACTTGATCAGATGTGCATGTTAGTTTGGTGCACCCAAATTAGGCAACCACAAATTTTATTCTTTTTACCTTATTTGATTCTCCTTCGGGCTTCCACCTGTTGGCATCTATCTTTCAGCCTCCCTCCCAGCCCCACACCCCGACATCAGGCAGCTAGCCTCTTCTTCCTTTGCCTGGCACAGTCTTGACTTTGGTTGTGATGGGCTATTGCATTGCATAATGTATTTGTTACTGGCTTCTTTATTAGTGGGGTGCACCACTTCTGTTTTGTTGTTGTGCATCACAGGGCGCCCACAGCAATTTTTGTTAATCTGGGTACCTAACCATGTGGTCACCGATTATTTTTTTTTTTTGCGGGGGTTGGTGTACTATTCGGTTTGTGTGTATCATGTCTGATGACAGTTTTTGACTGAGTCCCTGTGGTATGTTTTGTGAAGTGCCTCCATTTTTGGTCAGCAGATGTCTGGAAGCATGCTTCCATTTTGTTTGTAGATGGCTAGATGCGTGCATCCATTTTGCTTGCAGGTGAGTGGGTGTATGCTTCCCTTCATTTTGTTTGTAGATGGGTGGATGCGTGCCTTCATTTTGTTTTCAGATTCATGTATTATTGCCTCCATTTTGATGTGCAGATGGGTGGATGCATGCCCTGATTATGTTTGCTTATTTGTGTATAATTGCCTCCATTTTGATTTTCAGATAGGTGGATGCATGCCTCCATTTTGTTTGCAGATTTGTGTATGATTGCCTCCATTTTGATTTGCAGATTGGTGGATGCATGCCTCCATTTTTTTTGCAGATTTGTGTATGATTGCTTCCATTTGGATTTGCAGATTGGTGGATGCATGCCTCCATTTCATTTGCAGATTTGTGTATGATTGCCACCATTTTGATTTGGAGAGGGGTGGATGCATGCCTCCATTTTGTTTGCAGATTTGTGTATGATTGCCTCCATTTTGATTTGCAGACGGATGGATGCATGCCTCTATTTTGTTTATAGACAGATGGCTGCATGCCTTCATTTTGTCTGCAGCTGTGTGCATGCATGGCCTCCTTTTGTTACCAGATGGGTGTATGCTTGCTGTCATTTTGTTGGCAGACCTGTGGATGCCTGGGTTCAGTATTTTACTTTTTTTTCTTTTTGGCAGATGGGTGGATGCATGGCTCATTTTGCATTTATTATGTTTTTCTCCTTTTTTTGTCTTCACTTAAGAAGGGATTTAGTAACTTGCACAGCTTTGTTAGTAAATTTGTGATTGTTTTGACATTGGGTTAGGATTTTGGTATTTGAAAACAAAAATATGAACAAAATGAATTTGTTTATTTTTGGTTTTTTTAGCTTGGACACCACCACCATGATAACCCAACCTGCTATTTTGGTTTAAATTTCAAAATCACCAAACAACCCCAGATGGGCGCTTTTTGTATTTAAACAGGTAGCTTGTACTGGGCTGGTGAGCTTGGCAAAACCCATTTTTTGTGTGACTATGTCCATAACCCCTGCCCCGCCGAAAAAAAAAACAGTTATGCATATTACACATGTATTTGCTAGACCATTACACAATTACCGGTTCATGCACAATTGAGTTGCACACCTAAGTAGGCAACAACTAATGATGGTGGGGTGGCTGGTTTGTTTGCTGTGATTAAGATGGTGTTTCTGTGATGCTGCTGCATTAGTTAACTTGTCTAGCACTGCCTGCATATTCTATTTTTTGCACATTTAAAGTGTTTATTATCGTGCCTTTGTGGATTCTCTGGTTGCATCACAGGGCAACCACAGCATATTGTTAATCATAGCACAAAATCATATGGTCACTGTTTTTGGAGGGGTGTAGCTTAATGTTAAAAAGCACTCTCCCCACACTGCTTGTTGTGGTGCTCTAATTAGGATGCATTATGCTCTGGGCCATATTGGCCAGCCATATCGTTGCATGTGTGTGGTAGGTTCACGCAACTTTGCCTAGCACAAAAAAAAAAAAAAACTTACTGTGAAAACCAACTATACTATTTTCTGTGGGTGTTGTCTGTGTTCAGTTTACATGGACAGTCCATTATTCAGGTGATATGGACTGACAATTCCCTGATTAGAATGTATGCTTTAATGATGAACTTCTTTGAAAGATTCCATCAGGTATTTAGCTGCATGCCTCCATACTGTCTGCAGATGGATGGTGGCGTGCCTCCATGTTGTCTATAGATGAGTGGTGGCATTCCTCCATGTTGTGTGCAGACAGGTAGTGGTGTGCCTGTGGTGCTTTAATGTCCCCTGTTACATGTGCAGCCCTGCTTTTTTGTCCCCAGTTACATGTGCAGTCCTGCTTTTATGTCCCCTGTTACATGTGCAGTCCTGCTTGTGTGTCCCCTTTTACATGTGCAGCCCTGCTTTTATGTCCCCTGTTACACATGCAACTTTGTGGAGGCTTCTTCTCAGACCCTGAAATTGGAGTTATCCCATACCACACTACATTTTGCTAAGGTGAGTCAAAGCATTAAGAAATGCTTATAATAATCGTTATATTATAGAGTTTAAAAAATGACACTAATGTCACACTTTGGTAGCCCTTTTTCATGCATAGACCCATATCTAAAGAATGTTTTATCCCCTTTTTTTACTGACTGGGCAATATTCTCCTACATTTGCATCTTTGCGCTCCTAACTGCTCTCCCGGCCTCCCTTTGTTTCCCCTGGTAACTCTCCCTATCCTCCTTCTTCTGTGTCCTCTTGTACTTTCTAAATACTTTACTTTTGTTACAAGTGTTAAGGTTTTCAGTGCAGGAAGAGTTTAAACCCACATAGGCTGAATACTGTTTTCTGTGTCTGGTCTTCTGCACAGCTGACGTGTTTTGGGGCTGACTGTTTTCAGAGCACAAGTCACCAGGCTCTTTTGGGGCTGGGGGGGTTTACCTGTGTCTGACTTGGATGTTTGGATTTTTCTCTGTTTGATTAGCAGGGTATTTTCTCTGTCAAATTGGTTTGAAGCAGTATTACAAATTGTCGTGTATGGCATCTTGCTGACAGGAAGGCACTATCCATCGTGTAGGTCAGGCGTTTAGCTGATTGTTTCCTGAGGGCACAGTTTAGGCCCAACCCTTCCCACCCCTCACCCCACCCACCCCTGGAAATAGTTCATTTATACCTGGGGTTTCTGTACATCACTTCCTCAAGAGGGCAAGGTACATATCACCGTCATATCCTGTCTAGCACACTGCACTGACAATATACGCACACATTATATAAATACATATATTTCTATATAATGCACCAATCACACACACACACACACACAAAAACTAAACAAGGTAGACAGTTATGTGGGAAGTAGTACAATGTAATGGCTGTGGGGCAGCAGTCTTCCGGGAGTCTTTCTGGAGGCTGAGATGCTGCCTGTTTGCAGACAACTATCTGCCCTGAGGGAGGAAGTTGCCCATCTTCAGGCCACACTGGACAGTGGCAAGGGAACCTCCCCCATCCAGGGAGCACCAGAGCCACCACCACTACCTCAGAGGTTGCGAAGAAAGCACAGCAGTTGGATCACAGTGGGCTCAGGGAGGGTAAGGGTGGTGGAACAGAGGTACACCCAGTCAGCTGTTCCACTCCACAATCCATACACCATTCTGGGGGAGCATAGTTCCCCTATGGATGCACCCACAGAGGAGACTAAGGAGGGTGAAGACAACTGTCACAAGGGAGGCCCTCAGGAAGGAGGCAGAGGGCACCACAGGGAAAGAAAGCAGCTCCTGGTGGGGGACTCAATTATTAGGGGGATAGAACTGGGGGGAACAGGGAAAACTGAAGTAAGGTGCCTGCCTGGTGCCATGGCTTGGAGGGACAGGAAGCGCATCCTTAGGATCACGAGAACAGTTGCACGGGAGTCTGAGCTGGACATCATTGTCCACCTAGGGACAAATGACTTAGCTCATCATGAGATTAGAGCAGTGCAAAAGGACTTTGTAGAGTTGGGGAGGGGCTTAAGACAAGTAGCACACACAGTATCCTTCTCAGAGGTGCTGCCTGTCAGTGGCATGGGTGAGGCGAGGGTACTTTGCACCATGCAGTTTAACAAATGGTTGAATAAATTGTGTGGAGCACAGGGGTTTGGCTTCATGGGGACTGGGGTTCCACCTGGAGGGACACCAGCCTATACTGGCAGGATGGTCTGCATCTGTCCAGGAAGGGAACAAGTCTTTTGGAAAATCGGTTTAAATGCTTCATTGGCAAGCCTTTAAACTAGTCAAGGGGGGAGGCACTGATAAGCAGCAGGAAAATCCCAGCCTCCCCCTACAAAACAGGGTACTAAATGAGGAAAAGACCAAGGTAGAAAGGTCAGTGGGGGATGCGCTACAGAAGGTAAAGCCATCAAAAAATGGAGAGCAATGAGTACCAATGCCCGTAGTCTGGGTAACAAGCTTCCTGAATTAGTGGCCTTGATGGAGGAGGAAGATCTGATATCATGGCAGTCACAGAAACATGGTACACACAGAACCATGACTGGGACATAAACATACCAGGATACACTATCTACAGGAGGGACAGGGAGGGTAAAGAGGAGGAGTAGCTCTCTACATAAGAGAAGAAATCAAAGCAACAGAACAAAAGGGTAAACAGGGAGGAGAAGAAGCACTGTGGGTCAATTTGGAGGCAGGCAATGGCACCACAATCCGCACAGGGGTTGTATATATAGACCCCTCTCAGGAGGAGGAAATGGACAAGGAAATGATAGAAAGTATACTTAGAATGGCAGATAAAGGGGAGATATTGCTGATGGGTGATCTGAATATGCCAGATGTTAACTGGAGTGCAGTTGCAGCAGCCACTTCTAAGAGTAGGGTTATTCTAGATGCCCTACAGGGGGCATGCCTTAGACAACTAGTATTGGAGCCCACTCAAGAGGGAGCAATCTTAGACCTGGTTCTCTCAAATGGAGATGAAGAGAGGATCACAGATGTAAGTGGGTAGCCATCTGGGAACTAGCGACCATCGAACAGTATGGTTCACAATAAACGAAGCAATAGAGTCAAGCCATACAAAAGACAAAGGTACTGGATTTTAGAGGGCTGACTTTGCCAAAATGGGTGAGTGCCTAAGGAATGCACTAGCAAATGGGCAGGAAGGAGGGTGGAAGAACAATGGGAATAATAAAACTGCCATCACAGAGGTAACAAGCCTTGTGTAAAGAAATAAACAAAATGAAACGAGGTAAGAAACCACTATGGTTCTCAAAGGAAGTGGCAGTGAAGGTTCAAGAGAAAAGAAAGCATTCAGGAAGTACAAGGAATCACAGAAGGAACAGGACAGAGAACTGTATCAGTTAAAGCAAAGGAAGCTGGAAAGGCAGTCAGAACAGCAAAGGCCCAAACCGAGAAAAGATAGCCAACTCAGTTAAGAAGGGGATAAAACCTTTATAAGTACATCAGGGAGCGAAGGAAGACCAAGGGAGGGATAGTGAGGCTTAATAAAGGGAGGAGGGTGGGCAGAGGGCACTGTGAAAAGCAGAGATACTAAACAAATATTTTTGCTCAGTATTTACAAAGGAAGAGAGGGAGGTACCTAAAACAAACAGTAGAAACACTCTGGATACAGAAGTTGATACCAGCCCATTTACAGAAGAAAGGGTTCTGAAAGAGCTCTTAAAACTGAAGGTGGACAAAGCAATGGGGCCTGATGGGATTCATCCCAAATTCTAAAAGAACTAAGGGTAGAACAAGTGACACCACTGACTACCCTCTTTAACAAATCATGGAGGATGGGGTGGCACCTGAGGACTGGAGGAGGGCAGATGTGATTCCCTTCACAAAAGTGGAGCAAGGCAGAAGCAGGAAACTACAGACCTGTTAGTTTAACCTCAGTGGTAGGAAAATGATGGAATCACTTCTGAAGGAAAGAATTGTTGAGTATCTAGAGGCCAGAGGGGCACAGGACCCAAGGCAGCATGGATTCACAGTGGGAAGGTCATGCCAGAACAAATCTGATAGATTTCTTTGACTGGGTGACCAAAGTAGTTGATCAGGAGGGGCTGTGGACATGGCCTACCTAGACTTTATAAGGCATTTGACACAGTCCACACAAAAGATTAATATACAAGTTAGCCAGCCTGGGAGTGGGTCCCAAGATGACAGCCTGGTAAAGAATTGGCTGGAGAATAGGACACAGAGAGTAATAGTAAATGAGTCCACTCTGAAAAAGGGGGGTTAGTAGTAGGGTGCCATGAGGTTCAGTATAGATCGGTCCTCTTCAATGTCTTTATAAGCGTACATTGCAGAGGGACTGAAGGAAAAGTATGTCTCTTTGCAGATGACACGAAGATCTGCAACAGAGGTGATGCACAAGGTGGGGTGGAAAGGATGAGAAGGGACTTGGCAAGGTTAGAGAATGGCCAAATGTATAGCAGCTTAGATTCAATGCTAAGAAGTGCAAGGTAATGCACATGGGAAACAAAACCCAGGGAAGAGTACACAATGGGGTTGAGATACTAACAACAACAAAATGGAAAGGGACCTGGGGGTAGTCATATCAGATGACCTAAAGGTGGGCAAGCAATGTGAGAGGGCAGCAAGGAGGGTTGGGGAATACTGGGATGCATAGGAGAGGCATCACCAGTAGAAAAAGTTATTACCCCTCTGTACAGACAGCTGGTGAGACCACATCTGGAGTACTGTGCAGTTCCTGAGACCCAATCTCTGCAAAGACATAGGATGGAAGCTGTCCAGAGGAGGGCACTAAAATGGTGCAGGGGTCTGCACCGGAAGACATATGAAGAGAACTTAAGAAGCTTAATATGTATAGCCTCGAGGAAAGGAGGAGAGGGGACATGATAGAAACTTTCAAGTACCTCAAGGGAATCAACAAAGTCCAAGAGGGTAGCATCTTTCAAAACAAGAGGTGTGCAAGAACAAGGGGGCACAATTTGAAGATAGAAGGGCGGCTCAGAGGTAATTTAAGGAAGTATTTTTTCACAGAGAGGGTTGTGGATGTATGGAACGGCCTTCCAGAGGAGGTTGTAGAGTCAAAAACAGTGGTGGAATTCAAGCATGCATGGTACAGTCATAAGGCAATTCTAGGGGGTGGGGGTAGGAAGAAGTAGGCTGCTGGTTAACTAGGATCTGAAGCTTATCCATCAGGTAGGGAAATGGGCAGACTGGGTGGGCCAAGCGGTCCTTATCTGCCATCAAATTCTATGTTCTATGTTTCTATGTTTCTAGTTTCTAGGGGCATGGATATGATGTTCTATCCACACTTGTTGGCAGTTGCCTTTCCCTTTAAATCTTGCCAACAATGTCTTCAAGCTGGCTCCTCCCACTCACTCACCAGGGTGGTAACTCCCTTGACTCCACTCCATGATGCCATATCTTCCTTTCTGCTGGAAGAAGCAGGTTCCCTCCTTACCACTCCTGCATTGAGTGGGCCCCAGCACTTAGATCTTCGGATTTATTTCCAAACTTTTGAAACCATCAGGTTTTCATCTTCGGCTCGATCCCCGATTGCAACCGCAATAGATGATAAGTCCATTCCTAGATTTTGCCAGTGCCCTTGTGGGAAGATGTCCTGAACTGACCCGTATGCCAAGTGCGTCTACTACCTAGGGCACGAGCATGATCCCCAGGGCTGCGACTTTTGTAGCTCATTCCACCCGACCATTCTCTAGGACAGCCTCACCTGCCTTAAACTGGGCCACCCAGGTCAATGCAATCTGCTAGTCAAATCCAAGGACGCCCATTGGGTGGTCTCTGCAGTGGCAGGGTCCCCCCGAACAGCTCACGGCTATGGAAGAGGAGGTGGCCCAGGCCATGACTAGTTCCTCCTTTGGCTTCTGCCTTCATGCCACTTCAGTAAGGCTCGACTTTTACAGGCTCCTTCAAGGAGTTGTGCCAGTCTCTGCTGACTCTCAGCCAGGGACCTTCTGGGCACAAACCCAAATCCAAAAACAGTCCTAATAAAGAAAAAGATTAGACTCGCTGTCATTTGTGGGATCAGGAGCACTCTCGATCAAGAGCTTTGGATTCCCATGCTTCTCCAGATTTGACTTCTGTCAGGCCTCTGGCTCCATTGTAACCCCAATGGACCAGTTGGCTGAGACACAGATTGATGAGCCAGTTGAGATTTTCATCGACCCAATCGACTGGTTATCTGAAGAGACCAACAACTCTCTTTTCAGGACCCCAGTACTGACTCAGACCACTGAAGGGATGGATCAGTCCACTGAACCGCCACCTCTGGTCCCTGACCAAGACTCAGAGGAGACTTGGTGCTCATCGACTCCCTCCAAGCCCTGCTGCTGGTCCCCCTGGTGCTCACAGTCGAGATCTCCATTTCACTCCTGCTGGTTGAGTAGTTCCCACTAACATCGGCACTCCTGCTGTCGGCACCACAGGAACCGTGTCGCCGCTACTCTTAGTCCTCATCCTCCTCGGGTAAGGAGAGACTTCACTGCAAATTATGGCATGTGGCAACAGCTGGTGTTCACTGGTATGAAGCCAATCCCAGTTTCTACACCAGCCATCACCTGACTTTCACTCGACAGGCCAACACCTTCTCCACCTCAGGAGTCGACCAAGTCGGTCCCGCCTCAGCTAACCCCAGCATCTCCTTTGATTCCAGTGGGTCTGCCACCTAAACAGCTGACTGCTGGCACTCCAACCAAGGAGTCTCAGCTGGCCAAGGGGCTTTCCCATCAAATGTCGGTCACCTTCACCCCAACTGTCCTTGAAGGGTCAGTGTGGTTTCCAGTGATCAACCTCTCTTCAATGACTCTTCAGAGTCTGAGGGTTCCTCCCTGCACTCCTGTCCAGCCAGTGAGGGGTCAGTGGGGGACCTCTCAACCGAAGAAGGCCCTGCTTCCTTTTTGGGCATTCTTTGACTGATCTCAGAGTTGACAAGTATGAAAATGGAGCCCATCCAGAAGCAGGCTCGTTACCCACTGATCAAGATCCTCAACCGAGGAGACTATCCTACGGAGGCCTTCCCAGTGGCAGAGGCCATTCTTGGCCCTACCCTGGAGCTTTGGCAGTGTCCAGCTTCCTGTCCTGCGACCATAAACATTTCTAAGGTAATTATTAATCCTGAGATAAACACAAATTTCTATTTGTGCCTGGACTATATGACATTAAAGTACCATGTACTAATTGCATGAGTATTTAAATTGGTTCAAACTATTTATCTCCTGAACAAACAAATTAAATGATGGAGATGCTCAGGCTGAATAAGGTAAGGTGTTCCAATATCTAGCTGCTTGGTATCACAATGTTCTTTCTCCATGTTTATTTTTAATAATATTAAGATGAATTTTATTTACATAATAATAATATAATAATAATAATAAATAATAAACTTTATTTATATTGCGCCTTTCCAAAACCAAGGCGCATTCCAAAAAGATTAAATACAAACATAACAAACAGACAATAATATAAAAACTATTAAGAACAAGTAAACATTAATAAAGGCTATGTGCCATATTCCATAAGAAGGATTTAAGCGCCTGTTTAAAGCTCCCCACAGTCGAACACTCCCTTAATCGACGAGGTAGAGAATTCCAAAGGGTTGGTAGTGTGAACATAAAAGCCCAAGCACCAGCTGATTTCAGTGTAACCCTAGGGATCTCTAGCAACCCCTCATCGGCTGAGCGGAGTGACCTCACTGGGAGGTAAGGAGTCAGGAGATCTTTCAGGTAGTCAGGGCCCAGATCATGTAGGGCTTTAAAAGTCAGTAATCCAACTTTGAAGGTGATCCGCCACTGAACTGGTAGCCAGTGCAGATCCCACAGCACCAGAGTAATATGTGATGTTCTAGGAGTACCTGTAAGTACTCAAGCTGTGGAATTCTGCACCAGCTGAAGGCAGCAGATATCAACCCCCAGAAGCCCAAGGTAAAGCGAATTGTAGTTGTTCAGGTGTGAGGTCACAAAGGCATGGATCAAAGTTGGTAGATCGCCGGACGGAACGAGGTGCTTGATCCTGGCGATGTTTCTCAGATGATAAAATGAAGATTTTACTACTGCTGACACTTGAGATCTTAAGGTCAGCCCATCATCTAAGATCACCCCAGATCTCGCACCTGTTCAGAGACTGGTAACTCGACATCCCCACAAAACACTCCAGAAGGAGAGCCGGCCACAGAACCCCCTATCCGGCAATCTGGATCCAATACCAGCACCTCAGTCTTCCCAGAATTCAACTTTAACCAGCTTGACCTCATCCAATCCCGAATTTCCTCCAGACAGCTATTAAATACCGAGACAGCTCCTTCCTGGTCGGGTGTGAAGGACAGGTACAGTTGGGTATCATCTGCATAACAGTGGAAACCCAACCCGTACCATCTCACAATGTCTCCAAGGGGAAGCATGTACACAGCATACAACATGGGGGACAATATAGAGCCCTGGGGGACCCCACAAATGAGCAAGAAGGGATTGGAGGAAAAAAACCCTGACACCACCCGCTGAGATCTTCTGGTGAGGTATGATGTGAACCATCTGAGCACAACCCCAGAGAGTCCACAAATACATCTCAGGTGCTCCAAAAGAACCCCATGGCCGATGGTGTCAAATGCTGAAGATAGATCTAATAACACCAGGATAGACCATTTTCTCTGGTCTCTCACCATCAGGAGATCATTGAGCACCCGAACCAGCGCAGTCTCGGTACTCTGCCTCTTACGGAAACCTGATTGGAGAGATTCATAGATGCTATGGATGGTCAAGTGGTTCTCCAATTGGGCTGCTACCACCTTCTCAGTAACCTTCCCTGCAAAGGGAAGATTTGAGATAGGTATGTAGTTAGCTAGACATTCTGGAGCCAAAGATGGTTTCTTCAACAAGGGTGTCACCACTGCCTCTTCCAAGGATGGGGATATATACTTGAGTCAAGAGAGGACCAGACAATCTGTGCTACAGCCAGTAGAATAGAATCTCCACACCCTAAGAGTAGGGGTGTGGGACCTGGATCTAAACTACAGGAGGTAGGATGCAGCCCCTGGACAATCCGCATAACATCAATGATTTCCGGGCAGTCAAAGGTACTCCAGGAAAACAGAGGGATAGTGACCCTGTACTGCATATCTACAACTAGCATAGAACATGCCAAACTGATGTCTGCCCTAATGTCGGCCACCTTATCCGCGAAGAACCGAGCAATCTCATCACACTGTGACTGTGACAATGCTCTACGGAGCTGTAGACAGGTTGGGTTGCACAATCTGTCCATGGTTCTGAAAAGCTGAGCAGGTCGGTTCTGCGCGGCAGGAAATTCCCCGGACAGGAACTCTGCCTTCTTACAGGAGATTTCTGACTGGTAGAATTGATAATGTTCTAACAGTCTAAGGCGGTCAGCATCCAGGCCAGACCTTCACCAGCAACATTATAATCTGCGTCCAATTCACCGCAACTCCATCAGAACCCCATCAAACCATGGGGTTCGAGGTCAGAGGAAGAGAGGACGCACATGAACTGGAGCAGTAGAGTCCAGGGCAGAGGTAATGGCAGTATTATAAGCCACAACCAATGCCTCTGGATCATTGCTATGCACAGGAAGCTCTGATAGGTCAAGAACTGCCGCAAGGCCATTAGAGGAGACATTCCGCAAGGGGCGGAACTTGACCATCTCCACAGGGGTCGGCCTACAAGGGGGGGGTGCAAAAATTGAATCTCATGGTGTAGTGATCTGAGCAACTGCTGGTTCCATCCCCACATCAGAGGCCTCAGTTCGCAGGAGGAAGACCAAGTCAAGAGAATGGCCAGCTTTATGAGCAGCAGTGGTAACTACCTGTGTTAGGCCCAGTGAGTCCATTAACTGGAGGAAGTGTTGTCCAAGTTGTGAGAGTTCAACGTCGATCCATGCATTAAAGTCACCTAGGACCATCAGCCTGGAGGATTCAAATGTCAGGTTGACAATGAAGTCTGCTACTTCCTTAAGGAATTGCTTCTCATCTCCTGGTGGGCAGTAGATGAGAGCAATTCGATAGCCCACACCTGCTACATTGGCACATTCAAAAGAAGAGGTCTCCTCAACTGGTACACTGGTGAGATCCAACTCGGTCTTAAAGCAGACCACAACCCCCCCCCGCGGTCCAGTCTTGGGCGATGTATCACCGTATACCCGGCTGGAATTGCGGCTTCCAATATTGGTCCCGCATTATTGTCCAGCCAGGTCTCGGTGATGCACGCCAGGTCCGTCGAGGCAACAAGATCTGAGATTATTGCCGTCTTGTTCCAGATGGACCTGGCATTGTACAACATCACCCAGGTTGGACAGGACTCCTGAACTGCCCCGACCACCTGCCCATCACTGAGGATGGTGCCCTTGGGTATGGGGACCAAACAGGATGGTCCACGCTCTAGGCTCCACTTCGCCCCAGGGCATCTCCTGGGCTTAGTCACCCCAATGGGAGCGCTCCACTCATCTTGCCTCCACTGTTCACCCCCCTGCTCCCACCCCCTCCTGCGGGCAATACCTAAAGCCCAACACTGTTGGTAGATAGAAAAAGCCAGAGGGGGTGTATAAAAGGGGCGGAGGGAGTGGTGAGCAGAGGCTGAGTAGTGTACAACCGGGGGGGGGGCATATGAACCATTCTTTTTGTGTCCTCAGAAGTCCAGTTGTCCCTATCAAACAAAATTTCATTAATATAGTGATTTGGAAAGGAAACATGGTATCTGTGAATTCTTTTTTGCCAAGATCGTATATGATTAATATCTAGAGACAACAAAGTACAGTGATGAGTTTGGTTGTTGCATTGTAGTACATACCTACAGGAAGCAGGCCTAACTCAACTAGTGATATCACCCACAAGGGGTAACACGATTCTAGATCTGATATTCGCAAATAGCGACAGGGTTCTGAGCGTTGAGGTAGGGAACCACCTGGGCAACAGTGACCATAACATGGTATGGTTCAGGGTAAAAAGGACTGAAGACCCCACACATTCCAAACTGAAGGTCCTCGACTTCAGGAGGGCAGACTTCACAAAAATGAAGGCTTATCCGAGGGACAACCTTAGTAACACAATAGAAGGGAGCGTTGAGAAATGTTGGACAAGGTTGAAGGATGCAATAACCATGGTCACATCACAGTGTGTCCGTCAGGTTAGTAAGAACAAAAGGAGGAAAAACCACTGTGGTTTTCCAAAGAGGTAGCAACCAAGGTGAGAGAAAAGTGCATAGCCTTCAGAAAATACAAGGAGTCAGGGAACGAGGTGGACAAAATAGAATACAAATAGAAACTAAAAGAAGCAGGGGAAGGGATAAGAAATGCAAACGCACACACAGAGGTTAGGATAGCTCAGAAAGTAAAAAAGGGTAACAAAACATTCTACAGGTACATACAGTACATGAAAAAAGGAAGACCAAAGGGGCATTGTTAAAATCACAAAAAAGGAAGGACAACACACAGAGCAGGACAGGAAGAAGGCAGAGGCACTCAAGTGAGTACTTCTGCTCAGTCTTCACACAGGAAGCAGATGGAAATGGACCAGCAATAGGCATAACGAAGTGTCCAATTGAAGGAATAGACATGGGTCCCTTCACAGAGGAAAGGGTCCTAGAGGAAGTAGACAAGTTAAAGGTAGATAAAGCTGTGGGACCAGATGGGATACACCCAAGAATACTTAAAGAACTTGGAGAACTAGCAGACCCCTTAGCAGTGTTCTTCAACAAATTGTTGAGGAGCAGGGAGGTGCCGGAGGATTGGAAGAGAGCAACAGTAGTACCACTCCACAAGAGTGGAAGCAAGGAACAGCCAAGAAACTATCGCCCAGTTAGTCTAACATCAGTCATGGGAAAACTGATGGAGTCCCTACTGAAGGAAAGAATCATAGCTTTTTTGGAGCAAACTGGTCAGCTCGACAAAAATCTACACGGTTTCATGGCAGGTAGGTCATGCCAGACAAATCTCATTGTCTTTTTCACTTGGGTAACAAAAACAGTAGATGTGGTTTACCTGGACTTCAGCAAAGATTTTGACTCTGTTCTGCACAGGAGACTAGTCAGAAAACTACAGAACATGGGAGTTGGGCCTGAGGTAATGAACTGGGTCAGAAACTGGTTACATAGGAGAACTCAGAGAGTATTAGTGAATGGCATTTTTTCAGAAGTGGTGAGGGTGACTAGCAGAGTCCCACAGGGCTCGGTTCTGGGGCTGATCCGCTTCAACATATTCATCAGCGACATTGCCAATGGACTGAAGGGAAAGGTGTGCCTGTTTGCAGATGACACCAAAATCAGCAATAGGGTGGACACACCTGAGGGACAGCTTAGCAGCATGGAAACTGATCTCTGAAAACTGGAGGAGGGATCCAGGTCCTGGCAACTGAATTTCAATGGCAAAAACTGCAAGGTCATGCACCTGGGAAAATACAACCCAGGGAAAATGTACTCAATGGGAGGAGAGCAGTTGGTGGTTACTAGGCAGGAGCAAGACCTGGGGGGGGGTGATCATATCAGATGACCTCAAGGTCAGTAAACAATGTGAGAAGGCAGCACTAAAAGCTAGTGGCAACCTGGGATGCATAGGGAGGGATATCACAAGCAGAAGGCATGAAGTAATCATGCCCCTGTATCAGTCCCTGGTATGGTCTCACCTGGAGTACTGTGTCCAATTCTGGAGACCACATCTCAGGAAGGACATAGGATGGAGACAGCACAGAGAAGAGCAACAAATATGGTGCAGGGCTTGCATCAGAAACCATACAAGGGAAGACTAGAATTATGCTCAAACCAGTGCTCAAATTATACTACCTAGAGCAATGCAGGGATCGTGGGGACATGATTGAGACATTTAAATACCTTAAAGACAACAACAGAAGAAAGGGTTCCGAAAAAACTCTTAAAACTGAAGGTGGACAAAGCAATGGGGCCTGATGGGATTCATCCCAGAATTCTAAAAGAACTAAGGGTAGAACTAGTGACACCACTGACTATCCTCTTTAACAAATCATGGGAGGATGGGGTGGTACCTGAGGACTGGAGGAGGGCAGATGTGATTCAACTTCACAAAAGTAGGAGCAGGGCAGAAGCAGGAAACTACAGACCTGTTAGTTTAACCTCAGTGATAGGGAAAATGATGGAATCACTTCTGAAGGAAAGAATTGTCGAGTACCTAGAGGCCAGAGGGGCACAGGACCCAAGGCAGCATGGATTCACAGCAGGAAGGTCATGTCAGATGAATCTAATGGATTTCTTTGACTGGGTGGCCAAAGTAGTAGATCAGGGAGGGGCTGTGGACATGGCCTACCTAGACTTTAGCAAGACATTTGACACAGTCCCACACAAAAGATTAATATATATGTTAGCCAGCCTGGGAGTGGGTCCCAAGATGGTAGCCTGAGTAAAGAATTGGCTGGAGAACAGGACACAGAGGGTAATAGCAAACGGAGTCAACTCTGAAGAAAGGGGGGTTACTAGTGGGGTACCGCAAGGTTCAGTACTAGGACCAGTGCTCTTCAATATCTTTATAAGTGACATTGCAGAGGGACTGGAAGGATAAGTATGTCTCTTTGCAGACGACACAAAGATCTGCAGCAGAGTTGATACACATGGTGGGGTGGAAAGGATGAGAAGGGACTTGGCAAGGTTGGAGGAATGGTCAAATGTATGGCAGCTTATATTCAGTGCTAAGGAATGTAAGGTAATGCACATGGGAAACAAAAACCCAGGGGAAGAATACACAATGGGGGGTGAGATACTAACAACAACAAAAATGGAAAGGGACCTGGGGGTAGTCATATCAGATGACTTAAAGGTGGGCAAGCAATGTGAGAGGGCAGTAAGGAAGGCTGGGGGGATACTGGGATGCATAGGGAAAGGCATCACCAGTAGAAAACAGGAAGTTGTTATCCCTCTGTACAGACAGCTGGTGAGACCCCATCTAGAGTAATGCGTGCAGTTCTGGAGACCCAATCTCCACAAAGACATAAACAGGATGGAGGCAGTCCAGAGGAGGGTAACTAAAACGGTGCAGGGTCTGCACCAGAAGACATATGAAGAGAGACTTAAGGAGCTTAATATGTATAGCCTCGAGGAAAGGAGGGAGAGGGGGGACATGATAGAAACTTTCAAGTACCTCAAGGGAATCAACAAACTCCAAGAGGGTAGCATCTTTCAGAAAAAGAGGTGTGCAAGAACAAGGGGGCACAATTTGAAGATAGAGGAGGGGTGGATCAGAGGCAATGTAAGGAAGTATTTTTTCACAGAGAGGGTTGTGGATGCATGGAACGGTCTTCCGGAGGAGGTTGTGGAGTCAAAAACAGTGGTGGAAATTAAGAATGCATGGGACAGTCATAAGGCAATTCTAGGGGGTGGGGGTAGGAAGAAGTAGGCTGTGGGTTAATTAGGATCTGCAGCTTATCCATTAGGTAGTGAAATGGGCAGACTGGATGGGCCAAGTGGTCTTTATCTGCCATCAAATTCTATGTTTCTATGTAGGGTATATATGCAGAACCTCTTTCAGGTAAAAGACTGCAACAGGACTAGAGGACATGACGTTCGACTTATGGGAAGAAAGTTCAGGAGCAATATGAAGAAATTCTTCTTCACTGAGCACATTGTGGAACCATGGAATAGCCTGCCGGAGAGGGTGGTGGGAGCCAAGACAGTGGGTGAATTGAAACGGGCATGGGACAGACATTGTGGGATACTCAAGCAGGCAGCTAAGTGGTGGTGGGGGGGGGTAGGAAACCAAGGGCAGATTTGATGGATCATACTGTCCCTATCTACTGACAACTTCTATGTTTCTATACCTAGCTAATCTGTAGTATACTGTGTCTAATTTGTCTGTTAATAGTTTATTTGCAGTCTGGTATAATAGTTCCCCATAAGTTAGTACTGGTACAATCAATTGTACAGCCACTTTTTTATGGTCATTCCTACTCAAACATTTACAGTAGTTGTTCTATGTAAGGCTCCTATTCTTTTGTTTACCCTTTCTATCAGTGTTTTTTTATATGCTCACCAAAACACATATGGGCATCAAACGTAACTCCTAAATAACAGTACTCATTAACTTGTTCCAACTATCCATCACTGTCTATATTTATATTGATTTAGATGAAATTCTTTTGCTTGGAAATAAAATGCAGCAACTGGTTTTCTTTACATTCATAATAAGTTCCAACTTGGCGAACCACCCCCTCAAGCTACCAAAGTCAGCCTGCATCTTCATCTTGAGTTCCTGGACACTATGTCCAGTCATAATGAGGGCAGTATCATCTGCATACAGTCATACCTGGGAGTGCTGCACTACCTGTGGCAAATTGTTATTAAATAGCAGGAACAGCAGGGGTCCCAGGATGGAGCCCTGAGGCACACCTCTCTCGATATCTCTATTAGGGGACATACATCCTGAGACGGAAACCCTTTAAGTGCACCCTCCCCCCAAGGTAGGACTGCAGCCAACACCAAGGCCCTTCTATTATTCCCCTATTCCTGGCTGTCTGCAGAAGGAGGGGGTGGCTTTCCAGGTTGAATGCCTTTGATCAATAAAAATTACTGCAGTTTCCAAGCCAGAGTGCAAAGATGTACTAAACAGGTTATTGAATTCCAGCAGAGCCGAGGTAGTTGAATGCCCCTTGTGAAATCCTGATTGGAAAGGTGTTAGTAAGTTGTATTTATCCAAATACTCCATGATTTGTGTATGGACATGTCTTTCTAAACATTTAGAGAGAATATGTGTAAATGCTATTGGTCTGCAATTATTTGCATCTGAAGTGACTCCCATTTAAAAATTGGGATAATTTTACTTTCCTTCCATAGTTGAGGGAAGTAGCCTTCTTGTAGGCTCCAATTAAATATTTGAGTTATAACAGGGGTAATTTGGTTAGTGGCCATCCTCACAAATCTTCCGTCTAAGCCATCGAGTCCTGCTGATTATGTATATTGATGGTCTTTGGCCCCCTGCATACCTCAGATATGCTTAATATTCTAAATCCGAAAGGTGGATGACCAACTGTACTTTCTCCTGTTAATAGTTTCTCATATTGACCCATTGTTTCAATTGTGCTGTTATACCTTGTTAAGTCCACAGAAAAGTTATTTAAAACATTAGCTACTTCTTAGGGTTTTTCAGCTAGTACCCCTTCTATACTCAAATTAAGTTTCTTTGACAGATCTTTACTTCCTGGTTTCAGCAAGTTGTTAATGTTATGCCAAAACTTACGAGGGTCTTTCTTACAATGCATTTTGTTTCTATAATATAAAACTTTAGTATTCCTTATTTGTTGTCTCCATTTATTTTTCCTGTTTTAAAGAGAACCCAATCAGTCTTGCCTGCTTGTTTTTGGTTTTTTTGCCAGAGTCTATTTTTAATCCTTATCATTTTCAAAACTCTTTCATTAATCCAGGGTGGCCTGTCATGCTTTATTTTCTTCCTCTTTTTGTAGCACGCGAATCACAAATACTATTGAAAGTTTCTGTAAAATGCTGTACTAATAAATCTAGATCTGGTATGAGTATAAATCTATCCCATTTTTCCTGTGCTGTGCTACCTATAAGCTTATCCTCTGAAAAGTTTCTGAAGTCCCTTGCCCAGGTATAATTTGTGTAGTCAAATATTCCCTGTATTTGAGAGATTTGCATGATACCCCATATCGGGTTATGATCTCCCAGATATGGGGAAAGAACTCTAGAATCATCAACTGTTAATAAAAATGGATAAATAACAGGTCTAAGATAGTGCCATTCTTTGTGATTTTAGTATATCTTGTAGGATCTTTTATGTGTTGTGTTACGCCAAGAACCAATATAATTTCTTTTAATTGAATTCCTTGTGGACCCTACCAATTACAATTTAAGTCCCCCATTAATACCAGTAATTTGTTTCCTGATATGCTGTGGATTTTATTGATCACACTTTCAATAAATTCTAAGTTTTGCTTTTGGAGGTGAATAAATTACCACAAAAATAGTCTTCAGTTTATTTATCCTTGCTACTAAATATTTAGTATTGTTTTCACTTCCTTTAATAATTTCTACATTACACAAACAATTTTTAACATACAGCATAACTCCCCTCCCCTTTTGGTCTATCTGATTGAAATGATGCATACCCAGGTAGACTGAACTCACTATCCTCCATTTTCTTTGTTAGCCAGGTCTCTGTCAGTCCTAAAACTTTAGGAGCATATTCTTCTACCATTAGATTCAATATATCCATTTTTGTTCTCAGACATCCTGCATTGCCATGCTTAATCTTAATCCTTTCTACTTCTAGTCCAAGATTTAGCTCTACATCACCCCCTAATACTAAAAAAGCATAGTTACACACCCTGTTGTCCCTGAAATTGTTTGTGCAAAGCATAAGGGTTTAGAACTGTTACCTTACCACTCAGGCCAAAGTCTCTCCAAGCATTAGTAAACATGTTTCTTCTTTTTAAGCTAGAGTTTACTTCATGTCTTGACAAGATTAACGGTGGCCAGTAGACTTCTAGTTTTTTATCCTGTAATGCTGTGGGAGCATCTTGGCCTGCGAAGCAAGGCAAGAGCACAAGGAACATCAAGTAATGTAAATACTTCACTATAATTAAGTTGCACAATGTCTTCCCTCATTCTAAAATCAAGGCAATTTTACAAACAGTACCCTTTAAGAATTACCCCTGTAAAACTTTATAATTCCCCAGACTTTAATTAATATTACTTTAATAGTCCAGCTTCTCTTATTCCTTCTACTTTCAGTTTTCTCTAATGGCCACTCACGCTTGCTCCCATACTTGCACTGAGCACACAGTGTGGGGCTTTATGTTAGCTGGCCCCTCCTCCTGGGTGGTCCTCCATGGTTGTTGACTCACCACCAAATCCCCTCACCTCGTTACAGCTGGGAACCAGCAGTCTCTCCTGGAACAGCGTGAGCCACAGAATGACTGGTTCACAATGTCGGTGGACTGAAGCAGGGATAAAAGTTACAGGCAGTCTCTGAGACCGGGAGACAGTTCAGGTCACTGACAACAGATATCTGCAGCTCGCTCCTGCTCCTTGGAGCCACTGATGGTACTCAGCTGTTCTAGTTCTTTCTGCGGAGCGCACAGCATGGGGCTTTATGCTGGCTGATGCTTCCTCCTGGGCTGTCTCACACAGCTGTTGACTCACTGCCAAGTCTCCTCACCTTGTTATATCCAGGAACCATCTCCTGGTACAGCGTGAGCCACAAAACAACTGGCTCACAATGTTGGTGGACTGAAGCAGAGATAAAAATGACAGGCAGTCTCTGTGACCGGGAGACAGTTCAGGTAACTGACAATGGATATCTGCAGCTCGTTTCTGCTCCTTGCAACTGCTGATGGTACTTGGCTGTGCTAGCTCTTCCTGCAGAGTGTGCAGCATGGGGCTTTATGCTAGCTGGCCCCTCTTCCTGGGTGGTCCTGCACGGCTGCTGACTTGTTACCAACTCCCCTCACCTTGTTACAGCCGGGAACCAGCAGTCTCTCCTGGTACAGTGTGAACCACAAAACGACCGGCTCACAATGTTAGTGGACTGAAGCAGGAATAAAAATGACAAGCTTATATCTCAAGTATTTTTTCTTTTCTCTTTGCTAATTAGAAGATTTTCCACCTGGCAGTGCTAGGGTGATGTGTAGAGCAGCATTCTGACTGGAGGCTAAAAAAAAGTTAGTTCTGTTCCTCCCACTACATCAACACTGAGACCACACTGACTGTGACATCACTAGTATCAGTGAGGACCATTTCTCACTCCCAGATTATTCTCATTCACAGGAAGCTTGGTTACTAGTTATGTCACAATTTCCTGCATTTTGATTGGTAACTTGTGAAAGTCACTGATCAGACTGCAAGGATTGTGGTGCCTCAGGGTGTTTGGTCTACATTCTGTCGATGTAATGTGAGAAACAGAACTGACTTATTTAGCCCCCAGAGTGCTGCTGTACAAATCAGCCCAGTACTGCCAGGTGGAAAATCTTCTAATTATATAATGGGCTAAATCCAACAGCTCAGTCCCTGCAACCTGATTGGTTGGCTGGCACCTTTTTACCATGATAAATCCTCCAATGTACCCACTGGAAAAGGTGCCAGCCAACCTTAGCTCCTGCCATCATACAGATATCACTGCTGTCCTTGCACATCAAAGGAGCCACCGCCATTTTTACTCACCGCTTAACTGAACCGAGCTGTGGTAAATTCAAAAAAATAAATAGCATCTTCCATTTAATGGACACAGATGAGCTCAAAAACTAATTACTGTAAAAAAACGAGCCATCCAACAGTGAAACGTTACCTCCACAAAAAATGTCAAATCTGCCATCGGCACCTCCGACTAGCACTACCACAAGGAACACAGCCACAGCAAATACCGACTCCTCAGCTCCACTCAGACTGCGCATTGATGCTCAAGCACCTGCCAGTCTTCAATCTGAAGCCGACAAGCATGAATCATGGCTGAAGGTAGGGCTTCTTGGGCATACTTGGAACAGGTAGCGCTGTTTTGACTGAGATACAATCGTATTCTACAGGTCTGTCAGAGGAACATTACTGTTTAAATAGCATGCAAATTCAGAAACTCTGTGGGAAAGATATTTAGACTGCACTGGGCAGTGGCACAAGCCTGGGTGCAGCGCAACTGGGCTGTGCCAGGGGCAGGACCAGGCGATATTCAACAGTGATGCACCATGGCTCAGCACCATTGCATATGGCATGGTCGGTGCACATACTGCACATGGCACAGTGGCACTGCACCAACGCAAGCCACAGAGAGGGAGCACGGGGATGCACCAGCGCAAGTACAGTTGCTCTAGGTGCATCACCCACGATATATAGCCAGGGTATACAAATGAGGGCTGCATAATCTATGCAAAAGGTGCAAATGGGGCCATTTCCATGTCATCATATTTATTTGCGTAATATTCTCTGAGCGCTCATGAAATGCACAGGGCGCCCTACCAGGATGCTGTTGTCGGGGGTTGGCTCCCTGGTGGGCTAGTGTAGCTCCCCCCTCCTGTACACCCGACTGTGGGCAGTAGTACAAATATATTGTACTTGGTGGTCTAGCGGTTACCTCCGCTGCCCGATCGCGGGCGTCTGCATTAATAAACCAATTCCTGGTGGTCTAGCAGTCCCCCCGCTGCCGATCGTGAGAATCTGTATTACAGTTATCATTTCCTGGTGGTCTAGTGGTCTCCCCACTGCCCGCTCATGGGCATCAGTATTAAGAAAACATATCCTGGTGGTCTAGTGGTCCCCCCGCTGCCCGATCATGGACAGTTGTAATTGCATAATGTATCCTGGTGGTCCAGTGGTACCCCCTCCCACCCTCCCACAGGACACCGCCACCTCCATCACCAAACATATCCTGGTGGTCTAGCGATCCCCCCACTGCCCGATCATGGGCTGTTGTAATTGTAGAATGTATCCCACCTGCATACTGCATGGCCACCTGCTGAATGACAGCGTACAGTATGATCTGTACACCAATTGGTCCACAGTGTAGACCAATGGGCTTGCAGACCATACTGTACTACACAGGAGCAGATATGTGAATGAACACATTCATTCACATATCTGCTCCTGTGTAGTACAGTATGGTCTGCAAGCCCATTGGTCCACACTGTGGACCAATAGGCGTACAGATCATACTGTACACTGTCATTTGGCGGGCGGCCGGGTGGTATGTGGGTGGGGTGCTGCTGCCCACCAATGACGGGGGGGTGCCGGGTGGCTGGGAGTCCTCTGTGGGAGGGTGGGTACCACTGGACCACCAGGATACATTCTGCAATTACAACAGCCCATGATCGGGCAGTGGGGGGGGACCGCTAGACCACCAGGATATGTTTTGTGTAATACAGATGCCTCCGATCGGGCAGCGGGGGGACCACTAGACCACCAGGATATGTTCTCTTAATACTGATGCCCATGATTGGGCAGTGGGGGGACCGCCAGACCACCAGAAAATGATTATTGTAATACAGATGCCCACGATCGGGCTGCGGGGGGACCGCTAGACCACCAGGATATGTTTTTTGTAATACAGAAGCCTGCGATCAGGCATACGGGGTGGGAGGGGGTCCACTAGACTACCAGGGGGGTCTGGGTGCTTTTGGATGGTATTCCCACTGGGCAGGTGGCCACCCACAGCTGGCGCTGTTGTGTTGCGCTGTGCAATACAGCTTCCCACCTGTGGGTGGCCAGCTTTTGAGCCTATATTTTATGGCTCAACTTTGAGCACCAGTGTGCAGTGCATGTAGGGGTTGTGCTGGCATATGCACCGCACATCCCGGACTGAATATCAGAATGTGCCAAATATGCATGGGCATGCCCCCTGCATCTGTGCCGCATAGGATTCACTGTACCCCGGTGCATCGGGATTTGTGCTGCACTGGGCAGCCTTTTCAATACCCCACTGGGGAGCAATGTGGGGTTGCACCAGCGCAGCTCAGTTGCACCAGGCGTAACCCCTTTGAATATCCCGGCCTCTGTTTAAAAAGTGGGCACACAGTGCACTTTAGCATAAAAAACTTTCACGGTTCATTACTTACTGCATTTTCTGCAAAACCTCTTTGTTACCAAATTCAGAGACAGCTAGTTCATTAAAAAAGGCCTACACATCTCTTCTACCATAAATACCAAAGCAACTGTGTACTATTTTTTTTAGGTGGAAGAATATCAACACCATTCCAGCTATTTTTTTATAAAATCATACAACAAAAATATGATAGAATTTACAAAATTTAAAAAACAAAATGTTTTCCATTGCATAATAGCAATATACCACATCAGGGTGTGGGTAAATGGGTATTTACCACTTCTGGTGTGGTTAAGTCACTCAGCTGCACCTCGTGACCGAACCACACCAGCCGTGGTAAATTATCCCATATACCCACACCCTGTCTTGATATATTGCTTAGCAAACAGAAAATAAAAAAATACTTCAGATATTGGAAGTGATAACAGACTGCATCTGAAAATTACTATTAATTTCAGGCAGTACACTAGCTCTTTAAAGTATCTGTACAGTTGTTTATAGAGAAGCATTGTGGTCTGCCGGTGTTCGATTATTTGTCTGCCTGTGTGACACACCAAAGAATCAGTGACAGCCACATATAATCATGCTGGCTGTATCAAAGAAAAGGGTTAAAATCTTTAAAAGCACAGAACATAGTGCCTTAACACTGTATTTGTTGTTAAAAAACTATACTTTTACAAATGAGTTCAGTATTGGCAATTTAACATATCATTAGCAATGTTGAATCTTTCAGTCGTGGTAAAGAAAATGCACCTATCTAGAGTGTTTAAAAAGTATTTTTATTGGTTGAACTGCCACAAGATCTACAGTCTAAACAGGCAAATAACGAGAGTGCATGAAATGTGCAACAAATAATTTACTTATCTGGTAGCAGAGATTTGGGACAGATGAAGTTGGTCCCTTACTTGAAAGTCCGAAATAGTGATTGCCACAGGATATCTTCACAAAGGACTTCAGCAGAACTATGGACCTGGTGGGACTTAAACCAGAGGTGGAGCAGATGTCTAAGAACTATTTGTTGCACATTTCATGTGCTGCTGCTATTTGTTGCTTTTGAAGGTAGATCTTGTGGCAGTTCAAACCATAAAAAAAAACAATCTTTGTGTACTACTTGCTTTTAAACACTCTCGATAGGTACATTTTCTTTACTATGAGTGAATAGTACAACACAGCTAGTGATATCTTAAGCTGCCAGCATTAAACTAATTTCTTAAAGTATAGGTTTTTTATCAACAAATAGAGTGCAAAAGCATTATGTTCTGCACTCTTACAGATTTCAACCCTTTTCTTTTATACAGCTAGAGTGATTGTAGGTGCCTGTCACTGATTCTTTAGCGTGTCATATATGCAGACAAGTAATGATCTGACACTGGCAGACCACAATGCTTCTCTAAAAATAACTCTACAGATACTTTAATCAGAGATGCATATACTACTTATTCAACATGTATGCGGAAAAGTAAAACCTCTTGCAATCTCTTGCTCAGATTTTTTTGTTTTCGCTAAAATGTTTCTGAATAATAAATGAGATAAGACTTTGACACACTGCTTAAATTGATTACATTTTCTGCTGTGGGGAGTGGGAGAGATGATCTTACACACTGTGCATGCAGAGCAAGCTGTAGGAAAAAGACGCTGTGCAGTCTCTGTCACAGATATTGGTTTATTTTAACTGCTTTCACAGTAGCAGCATTATTAGCCAGCCTGCAGTCTGTCACTGGCCATTTTTCATTTCCTCTTTACCACCAGTCTGTAAATAAATAAATAAAAAGGCAAAATAAAGTAGACAAACCAGATGCAGAGCAGAAGTAGTTCTTGTAAATTGCGTAAAGGGCTGAGGGGCTAAGTGTCTGTCTTTTGTCACTTGGGCTGTGTCCTGTCACTGCTGTGTCAGGTGAACTTTTTTAACTAAATAAATAAGAGACTACCACATTCTTTTTTGTACCAGTCAGTCTTTTGTATCACTGCCCCCTGCTCTCTCCACTCCCTCATAACATGCATCTGTTAAAAACAAATGTCAACCAGACTCCTGCTGTAAACTGTCATTGCTAGTAGTCTCTGCAGATAGCGGCTGTATCACAGGGCTCTGTCAGGATAAGTGACTTTAACAACAGTGATAATGATCTCCTTCCTGGTCTGCATTAGAAAGCACATCTTCTCCATGAAAGCAGAACAGAGCTGTGATAATGTGTGCTTGAAAGTCTCCAGTGATTACCACATTCTCTCGACCTCATTTTAACTGGAAGAAAATTAACAATGGCACCTATACCAACTTTCTCTGAAACTGTAGAAGCAGAGAGGTCTAACACATAGAGCACAGGATAGAAAATCAGGTGGTTACAGGTTCACTTCAAACCCATCTAAAGACAAAACAAAGACACTGTTTGGCATTGGACGGGTCAATTACTGTACTCTACCAGTCCACACTTGTGCAAATGAATAGTAGCATGGCATCACTGTAACCAGAGTCTCACATCTTTAGTCTATTATTTAGGATTTTTCTATGATTTATTGTAAAACTGCCACATTTGTATATATGGTGAAATATGTCACGTGTGCTTATAAAAAAAAAAATACCTGTTTCATTCAGCCCTACAAAATTAGACACTGGCCAGTTCTCAGTCAGTGCAGGGTAGTAAGGGAGTAACTGTCACAAACCCACTCCTGGGGGCCGGGTCCACTGAGCTTACAGTGCCCACCCTTAAGTGCAATCCGTGACAGGGGGGAACAGGAATACCCTCTCTGTGTCCTTCTAGAGTGCTCAATGAGTTCGCAACTGAACACTCGCCATGAGGGCCCAGGGCTTCCTCTCAGATCTAGGTAAGGGTAAAATACAGTCTCAAGTCTGTAGCCAGGTGAGAACCTTCCGTGGTTGCTGCATTGGGGGGAGGACCCAGGCGTTATGAGCTCATTGGGGCTGTCCTCGTAACCCTGATTGCGTCTTCTTCCACAGGTGGTGCAGGAACCTAGTTCAAATCCTACAGACACCTCCAGAGACCTATGTATTTCCCCTACTTAGGCACTGAGATTCCCGTCCAGGATCCTAGTCTTTGGTAGCTATGGTGGCACCTTAGTGCTAAACAGGCTGGTCATGGATCGAATAAACCTTCCACCTTCACACACACAACAAAATTACTTCCAGACAGTTATTAGAAGCAAGTGTTTTTACTAATACTTAAATCATTATTGTCACAAACCCACTCCTGGAGGTCAGCCCAGTTAAGCTCACAGTGCCCACCCTTAACTGCAATCCATGACAGGGGGGCAGGGATACCCTCCTTGTCCTTTAGAATGCTTGCAAAGGTCATGACTGCACCTCTGCCATGAGGATCCCGGGCATCCCTTTAATTCTTGATAAGGGTATAATACCAGTCTCGAGTCTTGTGGCCAAATATGAACCTTTTCTTGGCTATTATACAAAGTAGGAAGACCCAGGCATCACACTCTCTTTGGGGTAGCAGCGTAACACCTGATTTGGCCTTCTCCCTACAAGACATGCAACAGCCTGGCTAAAAATCTTTGTAGACTCTGGTATTCTCCCTATCCTTCCAGATGTCCCTTACAGACCCTTTTTCAGTTTGGTTACTTATGGTGTGACCCCATTTGGCAATAACAGTTTTCACAGATTATTAATACAGTTTTCACAATTCACACACAAATAGAGAAAGTCTCACTCAGGCAGAATTTCTTTGGACAAACAAAAGTTTTTACTGAAATACTTAAATAAATGCAGTTACAAGCAAATGAGAACCTATACTAATGTACATTACAGTATAAGAAATAAATGGAAAAGTATACAGAACAAATGCACTAAAACATGTTAGCTAAGTTTCTACCTTAGGTATGAAGATTTTAAAGTCCAGAGAACTGCTGGTTTGAAAAATATTCAGTCTTGTCTGTAGCAGCCTTTGACTTTTGGGCGGTTTTCATGCTGACAGATGTTCTCTGTGGTGAGGAGAGGGTCCAAGCAAAATGTGTAAAATGGCCCTGAGTGTCTGTGCTGGGGAGTTTATATAGAAGACCCCTCCAGTCTGTGAATAAAGATTGGTCCTTCCAGGTCCGTGAATACAGGTTGGCCCTTCCACTTTAGGCTACTGGGTGTCACTCTTGCGCTTCCCCCAAATGTCTTATTTTTCTGATAATCTTTGATGTGTCAGATTCCCATAGTTAACACAGGGTTTATAATCATAACCCCTGTAAGTGGAATTTCACACAGGTATGCTATAAGGATGTGTTTTTTTTTCTGTTACCTCATACAGGCCTGTTAGAAGGATCTTTCCTGGCTAAAACATCCTAGTCTTTGAACTGGCTTAATTTAATTACTTATGAGGAAGATCCTGTAAGTTCTATGATTATATAGATGATTTTATTACTCCCATTTCCCTTCTTGGTCAGTTTCTATTGGAAATACCCCTTTGATCATGCATCCACAACCTTTTTGACAAGAACTTGTCAGATTCCTGCAAGCAACTGGTCACTCAGGTCAGAAGAAGGTCAAACCCCTTTTTAAAAAAAATCCAGTCTTTTCTCTATGTGCTTTTGCTGATAGTATTACAAAAAAATATATACAGCAGAATAATATCTACAAATAAGGGCTAGCAGTGGGGTAGCTCACCACACCTTCCCTCCTAGACTGAATTTGTGGAAATCCATCCCTTTGTAAGGTATGATTTTCACAAATTCACGACTCTAACTGATGAGATAGCCCATCTGTGTTGGCATTGGCTGATCCGACCCTGTGGGTAATGGTCATATCGTAGCCCTGTAAGGCAATACTCCACCTTAAGAGATAACCATTCGTTAACCCCCTGGTGTGGTGAACACAGATGGGGAAATGATCGGTCTGTCCCTCAAAGTGACTTCCGTAGAGGTATGGCTTTAATTTCTTCAGGGTCCATGCCAGTGCAAGGCATTCCTTTTCAACTGTGGAATAGGCCTGCTCCTGGGGAAGCAACGTTTTGCTAAGATACATAATTAGGTGACCTTTCCCTTGGTTAGAGGTCTGATTGAGGACTGCTCCAATCCCCACATCTGAGGCATCTGTCTGGACTACAAATGGCTTACTGTACTCAGGACTAGCCAACACAGGGGCACTATACAGTGCCTCCTTTAGCTTTGTGAAGGCTTGTTCACAGGCTGGCTCCCGTTTTACCCTTTTGGCTCATTCTTTTCTTTAGCAGGCCAGAGAGAGGAACTGTCAGGGTACTGTAATTTGGTACAAACATTTGATAGTATCTGGCATGCCCTAGGAAACTCTGACCCTGCTTCTGGGTTTCAGACCTGGGCCACACCTCTATCACCTCAATCTTTGCTTGATTAGGGAGAAGCAGCACCCGCCCCACTACATATCCTAGTACACCACTTCTGCCATGGCCACCTGGCACTTTTCAGCCTTGACAGTGAGCCAGGCCCTCTGTATCCTGCCCAACACTTCCCTCAGGTGGGACAGGTGTTCCTTCCAACTGGTACTGAAGATGGCAATATCATCCAGATATGCCACTGCGTACTGTTTAGTACCATATAACACCTGGTTGACCAGCCTTTGGAATGTGGCAGGGGTGTTCTTCATTCCAAAAGGCATTACCCTGAACTTGAATAACCCTATTGGAGTGATGAAGGCCAACCTCTCCCTGGCTCTGGCAGTTAACTCCACCTACCAATACCCTTTGTTAAGTCAATCGTAGTAAGGTATGTTGCCCCTTCCAACTTGTCCAGTAGTTCATCCATCTGTCTGTGGCATTGGGTGGGCATCAGACTTAGTGACTGCATTGAGTCCACGATAGTCCACACAAAAGCAAGTAGAGCCATCCAGCTTGGGAACGAGGACTACAGGTGAGGCCCAGGGCTGTGGGATTTCTGGATTACCCCTAAATCCAGCATTTCCTCCACCTCCCTCCTAATGTCCTTTAGGATGGCCTCAGACACCTGGTAGGCTGTCCACTGTATGGGTGCTTGCATCCCCATGTCTACATCATGTGTCACTAATGGGATTAGTCCAGGCTTGGCTGTAAACAAAGGAGCAAAGTCCGCTAAAACCTCCCTCACTTCCTGGGTCTGTTCTCGGGTCAACTGGGGTGACAGTTTGATTGCCTCCACTGAGGACTCCCACTTGCTTTCCTCTAGAAAGTCCAGTAGGGGGTCTTCTTCATCAGTCTCCTCCCTAGGACTACACACTGCAAATACCATGTCAGCCCTATTTGCATATGGCTTCATAATGTTGACATGGTACATTATATGGGTATTCCTCCTGTCAGGCAGTTCTACAATATAGTTCACATCATTAACCTGTTGGACTACCTTGTATGGTCCCATCCACTCAGCCTGCAGCTTATCCTTCTGGACTGGAATTAGGACCATGCCTTCCTGACCTACATTGTACTGTATGAGCAAGCTCTGGCTCTGTGGTCATGTTAGACCTTTTGCTTCTGCTGGGTGGCTGACAGGTTGCTCTAGGCTACTCCCATAAGCTCCTTCAGCTTTTCCCTAAACTTTAGGACATACTCCAGTATGGAAGTTTCCTGGGTGGAGTGCTTGCCTTCCCAGTCTTCCCAGATCAAGTCTAGGGGCCCATGCATCCTACATCCATATAAGAGTTTGAAGGGAGAAAACCCTGTCGACTCTTGGGGCACCCCCCAGTATGTGAACAACAGGTGGGGAAGGTATTTCTCCCAGTCCCTCCCATGCTGTTCAGCAGATGCTTATAGCATTGATTTTAGGGTATCATTAAACCTTTCCACAAGACCCTTGGCTTGCAGGTGATAAGATGTCATGCATTTCTGCACTACCCCACACTTCTCCAACAAACACTTCATCAGGTCCTACATGAAGGTACCCCCTTGATCAGTGATAATGTCCTACGGAAACATGACATGGGACAAAATCCCTAGCAAAGCATCTGCCACTTTGTCTGCCCTAAGTGAGGAAAGGGCAACCACCTCTGGGTATCGGGTGGCATAATCTACCACCGTCAGGATAAACCTCTTCCTGGAGGAGTTTGGGGTACTCAAAGGTCCCACAGTGTCCATTCCTACCCTCTGGAATGGCTCATGCACAATGGGCAAGGGAATTAGGGAGGCTTTGGTTTTACTATATGCCTTCTGCACTGGTGACAAGACCTGCAATATTCCTTCACCTACTGGGTGAAGTTGGGCCAACAGAAATTTTGGGCTAATCGCTGCCTGGTGTGCATGATTCCCAGATGTCTGGACATGGGGATATCATGAGCGATCTTGAGCAACCACTCACAGTACCCCTAGGGAACAATCTGCCTGTCCATCACCCCCTCCCTCTGTCCTTACGTCCTGTGTATACAGCAGTCCATTGTTCCAATATACTGTGTCTCACATCACCTCCCTGTGTCTCATCAGATTCTGCACAAGCCCTCAGCCTCTCCAAACTAGGATCAGTCCTCTGAGCAGCTGCAATTTCTTCACATTTTCCCAAGGCATGGGACATGTCCCCTTCAGTTCCTAAACTAGGGTTCATAGCTCAGCGTCAGGGCATTCAGGGCATGACCAGATTAATGGAAGTGGGGGCCCTACTCCAAGTCATATTTGGTGGCCTGGGGGCCCCTAAATGCCAACATCCCACTCTTCTACAGTGCCGGGCTGGCAAGGCTGCAATGACCAGGGTATTCAAGCAGGATGTGGTTTATAATGCTGTGTTACGCCACATTACTTGACAAGTCACATGCCCTTGATTATAAACAACACAATTCAGAATGACCAATTACTGCATAAAGAAATATTTTATCGGTACAGTATTAACATTTTGTAAATTTTCACTTTTTAGTTACCTAAAACTTGTCTTGTTTTTCCCTTATCACTCCTGTATGTACCTTGTAACTATTTTTGTTATTAATAATTATGGATTAATTATTAATTATGGATCCTCTTTTCTTCCTCTTTTCGTCCCTCCTCCGAGACACACCTGGGCATTAGACTTCGATTAGTGTGCCCTGCCTTCCCAGATATCAAATTCAAATTCCACATAAATAATTTAATAAAAATGGGAATAGTAGTTGCCACAATCTCCCTGCTCATGCCTCCTTAAATACATTTTCTCTCTGCTAAAACCAAAAAACTGAAGCGTGTATTGAAGCAGTTAATGGGGCTCACAGCTCCCTCGCATCATTCCCCTGCTCAAGATTCCTTCGAGCTCCAAACCTGAGACATGCTCAAGCTCCTTGCCTCCGCAATGCATCTGCCACTATCACCCTCTGTGCAGCTACCTTTGTTCTCAATTCTGTCTGTTCTCCCACTGTCTCCTCTCCTCCATCTCCTTTGTCATTTATAGTTTTGTTGTCAACTTAAAAGTTGCTTTGCTGCCAATGCTGAGTTGCCACATCCTTGCCCCCACTCCAAGTCACTGGTGCCAAAGTAGCTGAAGAGAGTTGTGCCAAGAAGACTGAGCCTTAAGAACCCTGCAGGACCTGCAGGTGTTGACTGCAGTCACTTCAGAGATTAAGCTTCCTAGAGCAACCTCCTGCAACTTCCAAGTAATGTATATGACTCAAATCAAACCAAGACAAATCTGTGCCAGCAAGAGCAAGTCCCACAAGTTAGTTCACCTCAGGTGACTTATCAGCACCCCATGGTCCACGCAGTGCCAAACTTCAAATCTTATTAAAGACTCATCAGTACACTACTCAGGTTACTGAACACTCACAGACTATGACCAGAGGCAACCACAACTTAGTTTGTTTCTCCAATGCAATAAAATGAGTTATTTCTGCATCACAATTGGCGTGGACACTGCAGAACACAGATGACTAGTGAACACAACATACCTGGTGTGGCCTGACTGATGTGAATGTAATAAGTCCAGTCTATCCTCTTGATTGTTTCCTCAAGATCACGCAGGCGGCGGTGACACGACTCGGCCCTGCAGTGCAGCCCAGCATGGGAGGACTCCTCACAGTCACAGCAGGACCAAAGGCCCAACTAGAAGCATCACTAACTGATCCTGGCTAGTGGCTACATGGAAAACACCAGCAGCATGCGACGCTGCACTGAAGCCGAATCCAACTCTAGGTAACCCCCTGCAGCCTGCTCAGACTCTTTCTCTCTACTTCTGTGTCTTTAGGCAGAGACTCTTCTTCTTTGACAGATGAGACCAACCACCGGCACCAACAACTGACCACCACAGCTCTCTCTCATTTTCCTACTCTACTCCTCATCGCTGCCCGGCCACACACTCTGACGCCATGCACACAAACGCACTGATTTTTGCTCCCCAGTTGTCACACCTCCAGAGGACCTCTGATGGACATGATTGGTTGTGTGTTGTGGGGTCAGGGTGGATCAGAGGTGAAGTCGGAGCTGCCTGTTGGAGAGACTGAGAGGCTTGCTTGTTCAGAGTGGCTACGAGGGGAGGGGTCATCACTCACCAGGCTGACTCAGTGGGGCAGGGGGGCTGACTGACTCCAAGAAGGTGGGTGCTTTTTGGCAGTTCGGCCCTTCGGTGGTCACCCAGTACAGCCAGGATTAAAGAAAGTAACTGTAAATAGGTTAACAGTGGGGGCCCTCCTGAACCTCGGGGCCCTACGCCATGGCGTAATTGGCATACAGGTTAATCCTGCCATGATTCAGGGTCACTGCTGTCCCTAACCCGCTAACCATTGGTTACTCCTCTCTCCTCAGAGTGACCTTCTGTAGCTGTTTTGTGAACTGCTACCTGGGGAAGTCCTACCCCCCTTTCACCATTTCAGGAGACACAGGCTGGGGAATCAGCCTCCCACGGTTTTCCACAGGGGGCTTCTATGAGGTCCAGGGAACCACAATCAGCCTTTGCTGTCTCACTGCAGGTGACCACACTCACCACCCCCTTCTGGAGATTGTTCCCTATAATCCCATCCATGGTGAGGTTGCCTGCCATGGCTACTTTTGGCACCCTCTCTACTGTCTCTCCCCAGTCCAGGAGAACACTAGCTAGTGGCAGAGTTTTCTCCTCCCTGGTGAATCCCCTTACCATTACAAACAGATTAGGTATAAGCTGTTCAGACTCAACCAAAATCCCCTTTTACTAAGGTAAGAGGTGCCCTCATGTCCCTTAACCAACGGGTCTGCATCCCATTTATCGTAACCGGATGCATGTGCTCCCTCATGTTTAAAGGCATGCTTTCAGGGATACACAAACAACCCAGCTCTGTTTGTGCACCACTTT
This sequence comes from Neoceratodus forsteri, assembly GCA_016271365.2. Lineage (NCBI taxonomy): Eukaryota > Metazoa > Chordata > Ceratodontiformes > Ceratodontidae > Neoceratodus > Neoceratodus forsteri. Next base: position 166,606,931 of record CM057459.1, on the reverse strand, counting down.
GGCCATTCTGTGCCTTTTTAGGATACTGTCTAGCAAGATGCCCTGGCTATTTGCAATACCAACAATCATCATTTCTTTTATTCGATAAATCTCTTTTTTGTAACCTGGGACTTCCCCCTTTCTGTGGAGGCAGTGAGGGTTTTAGCGGCCCTGAAGGTGTGCTTTTCCCCTTCTGTGCTGCCACACCCTTGGTCCTCTAACCAGGTTTTTAGCTCTGCTGAGCAAGCTCAAAAGAATTGCTCCAGTAGCATGACCTCCTCAATTTTCTCTTCAGAGTTTGCTTCCACTCCCTCCCACCAACGTTTCAAAAACTGGCGTTGCTTTTTGACTAGTTCCTCATAGCTCATGTCAGGGCTTCCCGGATCTTACAGAACTTAACTCTGTATGCTTCAGGTATTAATTCATACTTTTTAAGCAATGCAGCTTTAAGTTTCACATAATTACTACTGTTCTGATTGTCCATTTGGCCTAGTGCCTCATGCCCTTTCCCAGTAAGCAGCGGGGATGGAAGCTCCAGATCTCCCTGGGTATTTTAGCATGGATACAGACCTTTTCAAATGAATTTAAAAATGCTTCATATCCTCCCCTTTTTAAGTTTCGCTAATAATTTAGAATTTAATTTGTACCCCGGTCCTGGAGTTCCAGGTTCACCCCTGCCACTTACCTGCTCTGGCACTGGTCATTGGAGTTTTAGCTTCACCAGTTCAAATTCCCTCTGGTGCTCTCTTTCCTGTTTCTCAGCCTCTCTCTCTCTGAAGCTGCCTTTATTTTTCCTCTGCCTCTCTCCGATGCTGGTTTTCTTTCTCCTTGTATCTCCAGCTCGATCTGGAATGTCCTCTGCTCAAATTCCTTTTGCTGCTGGGCTTCAAACTTTTTCTGCTCAAATTCCCTTTGCTGCTGGGCTTCAAACTTTTTCTGCTCAAATTCCAGCTCCAGTCTCCTCAACTCTAACTGCAGCCTGCTCCCTTCTGGCTCTAGCATTTTGGTGACCCTCCCCTGGTGCTGTGGCTCTGAGTTCCCACTGGTCTCGCTGTCCACCTCCCTAGGACTGGACATTGTGACATTCTTTGGCATCCCCATGCCCAAGATCTGGTCCCTTTCAGTCACAGACTGCGACTCGAGGTCCTGGGAAGTCACTTGTTCGTTGGCTGCCACAAGAGCCTCTCTGAGGTGCTTTTGGGTTCACCATTCATGTTGGACCCCTCTTTCCTGACACAAGTGCTTTAGGTATTCTGCAGTGTATTCACTGTAGATGGAAGCCATCTTCTTCCCTAACTACTGCTACACTAGCTTCCACCCAAGGAAAAAAAAACAGTAGGGAACTTTATACTGTAACAAAATTATGAATTTTTTTAAATCTCTACCTTGATTGTGTGTGGACTATTTACAGTTTACCAGTCTGATACACTGGTCTTGAATCCAATGTTATGTCTGTGCCACCAATATCTCAAATCACAACAGTATGCAACCAAATGTCTTGGATCCCAACACTGTGCACCAGATCTGTCGTGAACCCACTCCTGGAGGTCAGGCCAACTAAGCTCATAGTGCCCACCCTTGAGTGCAATCTGTGACAAGGGGGGGAACAGGGATACCTTCCTCGTCCTTTAGAATGCTCGCTGAGGTCACAACTGCACCTCTGTCACAAGGATCACAGGCAGCCCTCTAATTCTGGATAAGGGCAAAATACCAGTCTCTAGTCCTGTAGCCAAATATGAACCTTCCCTTGGATATTGCACAAAAGAGGAGGAAGACCCAGGAATCACATTCTCTTTGAGGTAGCAGCATAACATCTGATTTGGCCTTCTCCCTACAGGACATGCAACAGCCTGGTACAAAATCTTTGTAGACTCTGGTATTCTCCCTGTCCTTGCAGGTGTCCCTTACAGACCCTTTTTCAATTTGGTTGCTTATGGTGTGACCCCTTTTTACAATAACAGTTTTCATAGATAATTAATACTGTTTTCACAATTCATATACAAACAGAGAAAATCACACTTGGTAGAATTTCTTTAGACAAACAAAAGTTTTTACTAAAATACTTAGATAAATGCAGTTACAAGTAAAAGATAACATATGCCAATTTAGCTTACAGTATAAGAAACAAATGGAAAAGTATACAGAACAAATGCACTAAAACATGTTAGCTAAGTCTCTACCTTAGGTATGAAGATTTCAAAGTCCAGAGAATCACTGGTTTGCATAATATTTCAGTCTTGTCTATAGCAGCCTTTGGTTCTTAGGCAGTTTCCATGCTGACAGGTGTTCTCTGCAGTCAAGAGAGGGTCCAAGCAAAATGTGTAAAATGGTCCTGAGTGTCTGTGCTGGGGAGTTTATATAGGACCCCCCCCCCGAGTCTGTTAATAAAAACTGGCCCTTCCAGGTCAGTGAACAGAGGTTGGCCCTTCCAATTTAGGCCACTGGGTGTCACTCTTGCACTTTCCCCAAAAGTCTTATTTTCCTGATAATCTTTGATGTGTCAGATTCCCATAGTTAACACAGGGTTTATAATCATAATCACTGTAAGTGGAATTTCACACAAGTATGCTATAAGGATTTTTTTCTATTACCTCACACAGGCCTGTTAGAAGGATCTTTCCTGGCTAAAACATCCTGGTCTTTGAACCGGCTTAATTTAATTACTTATAAAGAAGATCCTGTAAGTTTTAAGATTATACAGGTGATTTTATTACTTCTGTTTCCTTTGGTCAGTTCCTATTGGGAATATCCCCTTTATCAAACATCCACAAGCTTTTTGACAAGAACCTGTCAGATTCCTGCAAGCAACTGGCCTCTCAGGTCAGAAGACAGTCAACCCCCTTTGTAAAGGAAAACTGTCCAAAACAGTGCTGGCAATTACCAGGGCTGCAAAAACACCCAATTAGCACAACCTTAGTATTCAAATATGATAGGAGCTGACCTTTGCCAAGTAATTTGTTATGTTTCTTGCCTGTATGGTGGTTTTCTCTACTGTCCCTGGTGCGCCATTTGGATATTGCCACCGCACCAGAAGACAGACTGTGACCTGCATAACTCCCTGACCTTCCTGCTGTGTTCTTGATGAGTAGGGCACATTTTCACTGAGTGAAAATAAATAGCGTGACATGTAGAGGTAATCCAGCTGTACCTCTAGAAACAATCCCTGTTAAAAACTGAGCAGTGTAGGCAAGTTAAATTCAGAATGAAAGTTCCAGTGCTGGGGTTCAGGCATGCACAGTAGTGCCTCAGTGAAAATGTGCCCTGCTCATCAAGAATGAGTGTTCCGGCACACAGTATGAAGTTCAGGTAATCTGCATATCAGTTGAGGCTTTGGCTGCTACCCTCTGTGAGATGGCGCCACCTGCCCTGGAACATAAAATAAGTATTATTAATAAAATCCATGCCCTACAACAGAAATGCTAATCTCTCACTACAAGTTGGCAGGTGAGTAGACACTGGGAGGAAAATAGGGATTGTCTTTGGATTGGGATTGAGGACAGTTTCCCTTTAAAAAAATCCAGTCTTTTCTCTATGTGCCTTTGCTGACAGAATTACAAAAAAAATACAACAGAATAATATCTATAAATAAGGGCTAGCAGTGGGGTAGCTCGCCACAGTTCTCATACAAGACTTACAAACAAAAGATTCAGAAATCTGGTTACAGAATAACAAAACAAGTTGGGCAAAATACATACAAAGTGCACTGTTAAATTTAACTGTCTAGTTTCTACCTTGTCTGTGGAGAATCAAAAGTCCAGAAAATAAATGAAGTCTGAAAAGTCCCAGTTCTTCTTGCAGCCACCGGTCCTCAGTGTATGCAGTCTGGCTCTGTGTGTCAGGAAAAATTTCTTCGCCAAAATGCAGAGTTTCTGTTCTGACAGTCCTTAAATACCCCTGGTCCTGCAGTCTGTAAAACTGTCCTTTGAATTAGCTAGTGGCCTTATCCTTAGGCCAGTAGTGGTCTCATTTGCTCTTTATCAAAATTTTATTTAGATTTCCTCACCACACCAACCTCCTGGCTGGCCTGATCCAGTATCCCCTGACCTCTTTTAAATGGAGATGAAATTATGACACTTGACATGTATTCACAATTGACTCCCAGATCTTGTTCTCAAAGTATCTTTTTCCTTGAAGTGTAAAAGTTTATGACAGGGAGACAGTTTCTCCCATCTTCTGTCCTTCTGGACTTGTCTCCTTTGATCAGTTTACTAGGAAATACCAATTTCCTCCTTTGAAATGTAAAAGGTTATTAGTGGAGGAGATGGCTCTCAGAAAATTTCAATTCCTCATTGAAATTCAACCCATTTATCTATAGCAAGCCTTTTTTCAGGTAAAGAGGAATGTCAGACATTTGCTGTATGCATTCTTTCTATTCAAGTACCCCTTAAAAAAATACAGGCATCCTTCTTGCAAACCTGATATCCTGGCCTGTTTGGAAATTTATACATAAAACTTTTAGAGAAATATGACAGCAATGTGTCTGAAGTATGACAGCATTGGCCAAATAATCACATCCCTCCCTCCTTATACTACATTTGTGGAAACATGCCCCAATTGTATAGCAGGGTTCCTACAATTTGGTTACTGTTCTAACTGGCAAGATAGGCCATCTGCGTTTGCATTGGCAGCCCCTGACCTGTGCGTAATGGTCATGTCATAGGCCTGTAGTGTAGGCCTCCATCAGAGGAGCTGTTCATTTGTTTTGCCCATCTGACTTAACCACACCAGGGAGTTGTGATTGGTCTGTTCCTCGAAGCACCTCCCATAGAAGTGCAGTTCTAATTTTTTCAGGGCCCATACCAGTGCAAGGCATTCCTTTTCAACCATGGAGTATGCCTGCTCCCGGAAAAGTGAGTTCTTGCTCAGGTTCACTATCAGGTGGTCTCTTCCCTGATTAGATATCTGGCTGAGAACTGCTCCAATCTCCACATCTGATGCAAGCTACAAATTGCCTACTGTAATCTGGACTGGCCAACATAGGCACTGCACAATGCCGCTTTTAGCTGTGCAAAGGCCTGTTCTCAGGCTGGCTCCCACTTTACCTTTTTTGGTTGTCTTTTCTTTAGCAAGCCAGATAGGGGAGCTGCCAGGGTTCTGTATTTGGGCATAAATGTTTGGTAGTATCATGTGCTCCCTAGGAAGCTCCTAACTTGCTTCTGGGTTTCAGGTATGGACCATGCCTCTATTGCCTCAGTCTTTGCTTGATTAAGATGAATCTGCCCCAGCCCACTACATGGCCTATGTATGCCACCTCTGCCATAGCCACCTGACATTTTTCAGCCTTGACAGTGAGCCCTGCCACCTGTATCCTGTCCAGTCCTTCCTTCAGATGGACAGGCATTCCTTCCAGCTGGTACTGAAGATGTCAATATCATCCAGATAAGCCACTGTGTACTGTTCAGTACCCTGTAACACCTGGTTGACCAACCTTTGGAATGTGGCAGGGGCGTGCTTCATTCCAAAAGGCATTACCTGGAATTCTAATAATCTTATTTGAGTGATGAAGGCTGACTGTTCTCTAGCTCTGGCAGTTACCTCCACCTGCCAGTATCCTTTTGTCAAGTCAGTTGTGGTAAGGTATGTCACCCCTCCCAGTTTATCTAGTAGTTCATCCATCCATGGCATTAGTCCACACAAAAGCGAGTAGACCCATCTGACTTGGGAATGAAGATTACAGGTGAGGCCCAGGGACCATGGGATTTCTGGATTACCCCTAAATCCAGCATTTCCTCCACCTCCCTCATAATGTCCTTTAGGATGGCCTCAGACATGCGGTAGGCTTCCCACCATATGGGCGCTTGCATCCCTGTGTCTACGTCATGTGTCACTAAGGGGGTTCATTCAGGCTTGACCATAAACAAAGGAGCAAAGTCCTCTAAAACCTCCCTCACTTCCTGGATCTGTTCTGGGGTCATCTGGGGCAACAGCTTGATTGCCTCCACAGATGACTGCTACACGCTTTCCTCTAGCAAGTCCAGGAGGGGGTCTTCCTCATCCATCCCCTCCCCAGGACTATACACTGCAAACACCATGTCAGCCCTATTTGCACATGGCTTAATCATATTGACATATTACATTCTATGGGTATGTCACCTGTCAGGCAGTTCCACAATATAGTTTACGTCATTGATCTCTTGACTACCTTGTATGGTCTCACCCACTCGGCCAGCAGCTTGTCCTGCAGGACTGTTATTAGGACCATTACTTCTAGACCTGCACTGTTAGAGCAAGCGTTGGCTCTGTGGTCATACCAGAGTTTTTATCTTCTGTTGGGCAGCTGAGAGGTAGCTTTGGGCAATCCCCCATAAGCTCTTTCAGCTTCTCCCTAAACCTAAGAACATACTCTACTATGGGAGTTCCCTGGGTGGTGTGCTTGCCTTCCCAGTCTTCCCAGATAAAGTCTAGGTGCCCATGCACCCTACGTCCATATAAGAGTTTGAAGGAGGAGAACCCTGCCGACTTTTGTGGCACTTCCCTGTATGCGAACAACAAGTGAGGAAGGTATTTCTCCCAGTCCCTCCCATGCTTTCAGCAAACATTTGGAGCATCGATTTAAAGGTACCATTAAATCTTTCAGCAAGCCCATTGGCTTGTGGGTGAAAAGATGCTGTGCATCTCTGCACCACCCCACATTTCTCCCACAAACACGATGAAGTTACCCCCTTGATCAGAGATGACCTCCTGTGGAACCCCGACATGGGAGAAAATCCCTAGTAAGGTGTCTGGCATTTTGTCTGCTTTAATTGAGGAGATGGTGACTGCCTCTGGGTATAAGGTGGAGTAATCAACCACCTTCAGGATAAACTTTTCCTGGAGGAGCTTGGGGTATTTAAGGGGCCCACAATATCCATTCCTACCCTCTGGAATGGCTCCACCACACAGAGCAAGGGAATTATTGCAGATTTGGTTTTACTACCTGCCTTCCCTGTTTGTTGGCACTGGTGAAAATTCCTGCAATATTCCTTCACTTGCTGGATTAAGTTGGGTCAGTAGAAATTTTGGGCAAATCACTGCATGGTGTGAGTGATGCGCAGATGTCCGGACATGGGGACATCATGAGTGCTCTTGAACAACTGCTCACGATACCCCTTGGTAATGACAAGCTGCCTGCCCATCACCCCTCCCTCTGTCCTCATGTCCTGTGTATTCAACAGTCTGTTGTCCCAAAATACCCTATGTCTCATGTCACCTTCTTGTGTCCCATCAGATTCAGCACAAGTCCTCAGCCTCTCCAAACTAGGGTCAGTCCTCGGAGCAGCCACAAAATCTTTACATTTTCCCAAAGCATGGGACATGTCTCAGAGTTCCAAAACTAGGGTCCATAGCTCTAGCATCAGGGCATTCAGAGTCCCTGCCATCCCTAACCTTTTGATTGATGTTACCCCTTCCTTGTCAGAGTAATCTTCTGTAGCTGTTTGGTGAATGGCTACTTGGGGAAGTCCTTGTCATGAACCCACTCCTGAGGGTCAGGTCCACTGAGCTCACAGTTCCCACCCCTAGGTGCAATCTGTGATGGGGGGATCAGGGGTACCCTCCTTGAGTCCTTTTAGAATGCTCACTGAGGTCATGACTGAACACCCACAACAAGGACCCAGGGAATCCCTCTAAACTCTGGATAAGGGTACAATACCAATCTTGAGTCTTGTAGCCAAATATGAACCCTTCTTGGTTGTTACACAAATGGGGGAGATCCAGGCATCACACTCTCTTTGGGGTAGCAGTGTGTTACTGATTTTGTCTTCTCCAACAGGACATGCAACAACCTGGTTCAAAATCTATACAAACTCTTCCTTGAGACTTTGATATTCTCCCTATCTCTACCCAGATGTGCCTTACAGATCCTTGCTTGATTGGTTACTTATGGTGGCACCCTTTAGCAATAACAGTTTGTCACAGATTATTAATAACTGTCCCACAATTCACACACAATTTAGAAAAATCTCACTCGGGTTGGTTTCTTAAAAAACAAATGTTTTACTAAAATACTTAAATAATAATCATACAGTTACAACTATAAGATGCCCTAATTTGGTCACAGAATAACAGAAATAAAAGTGGAAAAATATACATGAAAAATGCACTATAACTGTTATCTAAAGTCTACCTTAAATCCGTAGTAAGTTGAAGTCAAAAGAAAGTAAATGAAAGATTGTTTCATTTGTACTGGCAGTCTTGTTTCTCAGCAGTGTTGCTCTTTGTGTCAGGAAAAGAGTGTCTCTTATAGATGCTCAGCAAAATGAGAGAGTTTGCTCTGTCTCACCTTCTTAATAGCTGGAGGAAACCTGAAGAAAAAGAACTATGTAATCCCAAATGGGCTTTCTCTTTAAGGTCAGTAGATGTCACGTTTGCTCTTTCCCCACAATCTCATTTTCCCAGTGGCCTTTGATGTCTAGACTAAGGTTCATACTAAGGTGTATTAGAGAGCAAGAAAGCCTAAAGGTCCATATGTGGTCACATACTGGTCAAAATCAATAACATGCCAATGATTTTTCAGATAGTAAATATACATCCAGTCTCACTTTGAATTGTTATTTGTCCTTACTAATAATGGTACACAATGGCAGATTATTCCAAGGTTTAATAACCCTTAGAATAAAGAAATATTTCCTCCTAATATAATTGAAGGGTTTACCTATCGATTGGAGAGGGTAACCTCTGGTGTTATGAGATGAATCCTTGAATTGTAATCCAAGGTCAGTCATTAGTACTGGATCCTGAACTATATCATAAAGGAATAATAAATCTCCTCATAATCTGTGAGTTTCCAAGGATAACAAATTTAGATTAGATAATCTGGTTTTGTAGGGAAGTTGGTACATACCTTTTAAATGTTTAGTGAATTTACGCTGAACTTTTTCTAATTGATTTATATTGGTTTTCTTATAAGGACACCAAAGCTGGGATACGTATTCAAGGTGAGGCCTAGCATATGCTGTGAACAATGGCATTAAAACACTTGGATCTTGTAGAGATGTTTTGTTTGATAGACCAAATAACTTTATTTACCGATTCATTGTGAATTGAAAAGTCCATATTATTTGAAATAGTTAAGCCTAGATCTTTTTCATCAGTTGTTTCAACAAGTGGGTATTGTCCCAACATATATGTCTTAAAGGCATTTGTCTGACCCAGGTGCATAACCTTACATTTGGTGTTATTTAATTTCATCCCCCAAGTATTAACCCATTCAAGGATTTTATCCAGATCCCACTGAATTATGTTGGAATCTTTTGTACTCGCACGTGGTCCACCAATTTTTATGTCATCCGCATACTTAATAGATAGTGATAGGCAGTTTGATGTTAAAACAGATATGAAGGCCTGAAACAGACATGGACCAAGCACTGAGCCCTGGGGTACTCCACTAGTGACATGTCCAACATTAGACAGATATCCATTTATACAAACTCATTGTGTTCGATCTGATAACCAACTTTTAATCCATATTATAATATATTTATTTTTAGATTTTGTAACTTATTTCTAAGGCCCAGTGTGACATAGCATCAAATGCCTTGCTAAAGTCCAAGAAGATGACATCACAAGGCATTCTGCAATCTACTAATAACAATATTGATGTGTTCATAAAAACTAATCAGATTAGTCAAGCACCCTCTGCCTTTTCTAAAACCGTGCTGTTCCATATCTGAATTGCTTGATAAAGGGGTTAATACATCTCTAATCAAACTTTCAAAGATCTTACATATTGGTGAGGTAAGGCTAATTGGTCGATAGCTTGACCAGTCTGATTTCAGACCCTTTTTATGTTTGCTTGCACGCATGTGCAAGAAACATAGTATCACCATACGAGTTTTCGTAGGTGTGCCTCCCCCACTTCCAATGCCCTGCTCCCTTTTGCAGGCGCGGCTGCACCGCGCAAATGAATGTCCGAGCTGTCTATGACAGCTGTTCAGATGCAGTGGCCTACAGTTCAGTGAATATTGTCAAGAGATAATTTGTATACTTGCCTTTCGGGTAGTATGCAAATTGCCTACGTCAGCACTGCATCTGAACTGTCAGACAGTTTGTCCTCTCCACGAACACATATGTGCATGCTGGGAGCCTCACCCCAGCGTGCTCATGCACTCCCCCACACCGGATGGCCGACAGGGTGCCCAATCCCCCTTCGGCTCCATGCCCCCCCAAACACACTTCCAGGTACCACGCTGGGAGCCCACCCCAGCATGGCAAAAGTCAGAATGGTGACAGGTGTGCCCAATCCCCTGTCGGCTCCACTGAATTCCCTTCCCCCAACAAAAACAGACTTCCAGGGCACCCCCACAGCCCTTCACAAATCACCCAGTTCACGATCAGCATTCGTTTTTGTTTATTTTAAAACAGTAACAAGAAAACTTTCCATCAATGTCTTTTGTGCTACCAGACCCTCCCTCTGAGCACCCCTTCAGCCCATCACAAATCACCCGGTTCACAATCGGCATCGGCATCCTTTTTTTAAATTTATTTTAAAACTGTAACAAGAAAACTGTCCATCGATGTCTTTTGCACCACTAGATCCTCCCTCTGAGCACCCCTGCAGCCCTTCACAAATCACCTGGTTCACGATTGGCATCCTTTTTTATTATAATTATTTATTTTAAAACTGTAACAAAAAACTTTCCATCAATGTCTTTTGGGCCACCAGATCCTCCCTCTGAGCACCCCCTTCCCCCACAGCCCTTACTTACACATCGGTGGTTGGACCGCTGACATGTCTTCACTCTTCAAAGCCTGACCCTAAACTGAAGAAACGGGTGTGCCGCATTGCCATTCAGTGTATAGCCGGTAGTGACTTTATATTAAACTTTTTCCCACATCTCTTTAAGAACAAAACAAGCTGATTTCCTCGGGAGCAGCAAGAAGCCAGATGTGTTTAAAATCTATCTACAGTGAGTAACTCAACCTGCTGTGATGAGTTTTGGGTACTATTGCTACCAGTTGTGAGACTTTTTGGTTAATATGCTGGCTATCTTAACTTGATGGTTTGTCTCCGGCTGATGGTAAATGCTCCTTATTTTACAGTAACATTGGCAAGACTTATTGTTTTTAGACTGCCATGGGGCCACACTGTGCAATCTTATTGTATGGGGACTCTCAGGGACATTTGTGACTATTTACAAATGTGCTGCCAGAAAATTTTTAATTAGCCTGGTTCAGGTCTGTGTAGCAGCATTTTGATTTTTATGGATAAGATCAAGAAGATTCCCAGTGAGGACTTTTCATTTTTCCCTAATTAAAAAAAAAACAGATTCTCTCCGACCAACACCAGTCAACCCCCTCCCGGTGCCACTAATCAACTACTATATTTTTATAAAGGTACTCCACATTCCTTCCTAAAGAAACACTCCCACAACTGCCAACTGTGTGCTGTACCACCCCAGCTCTGTCTTCCCAAATCATGCAGGCAAGCAGATTTAGAGTGTAAATAAACCCTCCTGCAACTGCTCACTGTGCACTCACCACCCACACCTCTTCAATCCCTCAGCACAAGTCACCCGGTTCCCTCCCTTGAAATATAACTGTGGCACTGGGAGTTTTGTTTGGAGGTTGTTAATATAGGTTCAGAGCAGCATTTTCTTTATGTTTTATACATTTATTTTTACAGTTATTAAAGAAATAAATAACTCAGTCCCTGGCCCCAGTCCTCCCTTGGATATCCACAGTGTGAAGAAGCTCCATTGCTGTTGGTGCATTGTATATATCAGTAGATAGCTAGTTGAATGCGCTGCGGCTTTATCTGGCAACACCCACTGCCTCCCAATGCTAGAGTGGAAGGGGCACAGAGCCACACTCTGCCTGTCCCCTTTATAGTTTAACACCCTTATCTTTTAGAAACACAGCTCTGGTGGTATTGCCGTCCACAACAGTATTCCTGATGGCCATACAGTTTCCTCTCCACCATGGCACTTGAGACATAAAAATAGGTGACTGGGGGGGGGGGGTATTACCAGGGCTCAGCTAACCTAGCTCTGAAATGAGCCCTGGTAGCACATGCATCACTACAGGACATATAATGGGAAGGCGGGGGGGTTACATTTAGAGATAGCACCCTCATAGGTCCCCTAGCTTCCAAAGCTGTCATGAAATGTAATTCCAGTACTGGTGGTGTTTTTGTTGAGCCCCCCCCAAACTGCCCCCCATCCAAAGCCCTTGAGTGCATTGTCTATGATCAGCTCACTGAACACCTCAACAAGCATGATCTGCTCTGTAAACAGCAACATGGCTTCCGCAAAGGGCACAGTACACCTTCAGCCCTCCCGAAATTCACTGCACACATCCACTCTGCTCTTGACAAAGGCCACACCACTGGCACTGTATTTATTGACCTTACTAAGGCATTTGACACCATCAATCACTCCCTCTTGCTAGTCACCCTCTCCAACATTGGCTTTTCACAGGATGCCCTACACTGATTCACAGACTATTTATCGGGTAGGTACCAGCAGGTCAAAATTGGCTCTACCCTATCCAGTAAGCTCCCAGTTCTCTCAAGGATCCCCCGGGGTCCATCCTTGGTCCTCTTCTTTTCAACCTTTACCTTAACTCCCTCCCCATGTCTTGCTCAGGCAATCTTCTGCTTTATGCGGATGATGTCGTCATTTATGCTTCCAACCTTGACCCCCTGCAAATCCACCAAATCCTCCAGTACTCCTTTAGCGAAGCCAAACAGTGGTTCACTGCACAACACCTTGTTTTGAACTACAAAAAGACCAAGTTCATGATTTTTGCCCACCCCAGAACTCTAGGAAGAAACTTTGCCCCCAGGGCCTAACTACTCACCTTACCCCACTCGAGCAAGTGGAATCCTTCAAATACCTAGGAATCACCCTTGACTCGGCTCTCAATTTCTACCAACACATACGTCACCTGTCCACTGCCCTTAATGTCCGCCTTGGCCTGCTCTACCAGCTTAAACACTGCCTTACCCAAGATGCCCTCAAACTGGCAGTCTCGTCCTCTATCCTCTCCCTCCTCAATTACGGCATTCTCATATATAGCGCTGCCACCACCTTGGCCCTTAATAGGCTCCATCTCTCCCTCAACAAAACCTGCCACCTCATACTGGATTGCGATCGCCTCACCCATACCCACTCACTTTATAACTCCACTAACTGGCTTAACTTAGACAATAGGATCCAGCTCCATACCTGTCTTATGGCCAAAAGAATTACCCCAGGGCTCCCCCCCCCCGGTCTCACCTCCTTAATCTCTCAGGCTACAGCCCCTAAAGTAACTTATAGCTCCGGCAAGAAGCTGTTCACAGTTCCCTAATGTCATACCTCCCTATTCCAAAGGTCCTTCAGCTTCAGGGCCCCCTCATGGATGAATGGCCTACCCAGCTTCATCACAAACGAAAACTCCATCGGCCTCTTCAAATCACACCTAAAGACACATCTCCAGTCCTCTAACTACTGCGACTGCTACTGAACCCGTTTCCTGATCCTCCCCCTCATTGACAACAGCCTCTAGCTAGCTTCCCGCTCTTGTTTATACTTATCTGTATCACCCAAAGTTTCTCTGGTCCTGATTGTGAGCCTTACACTGTACTTTTTTCCATGTACCTAGCTTATTTTTGTACTATTACCATGTATCTAGCTGTTATACTTCCCTGCATTGTATGTCTACCTTGATACTGTACTGTCAATTTTTGTGACGTGGAACCTTTGTAAATGAGTCTTTGACTCAAAGGTACTGTCCAAATCCTGAACAAATAAAAATAAATAAATAAAAGCACCACTTTTTTTTCTTTCCTTTCTTAAATCTTCATTTATTATTTTCGTTCTCTGTATTTCTGTCTTCCTACTTTGTCCTGTCTGTAACTTATCTAAAGCTGCTTTTATCTTTACTCCTATGCTGTCATATAGGCATTCATATCACTCCAGTCTCTGTCCCTGCTCACCTCGGTACAGTATTTTTTCCATATTTACCTAGTTTTCTTATTCATTTTAATAGGCCTGAAAGGACGTTGATTCCTTCCCCATCAGATAAGTATTACTTTGCATGTAACTGATTTTATCCTTTCTGTTTACTTTCTAAGAACTAAGCATCCTTTCTGACGCCTTTCCCATATTTTGTTTTACAGGTCTGATGGATGCTGGCTCTACAAGACTCCTACCTCTTCCCCTTCCCCCCCCAGTACACAGGTAAGAGATCATCAACACATTACCTATACTTGTTGCCACAGATGGTGTGGTGTGTATGTGTGCAGGATGCACATTCTGCAATGCTTTGTAACTAGCTAATAGTATTGCAACTGTGAGGGTGGGGGGGGGAGTACTGTTGTCAGTACCAGCCATGGAAGGCAGTGTGTGTGTGTGTGTGTGTGTTCACAGTAGTACAGGTGGGTGAATAGCTTATTTAGAATATTTGGCTGAGTACTGTTTTTTAATTTGGGTCCCAAAATGTTCAGCATTCAGTATTTATTGTTCATGTTCCTGTAGGGGAAAACAGACAAAAACAGGCCCCCACCCTCCTCCACAGGAAAACTGTCTAAGGATTACAACCTCAGTCCCCTAACCTTCCCTCCCTATCACCAGAACCTACAGTTTATTCAACCGTACCACAATGGGTGACAGCACAACCCACCCACCTCCATGGCTGAATGCTGTCTCTTGTAGCGAGCTAAATAATACCTCACCCTTCCACCCCAGCAGCAGCACCCAGTTCCTAACCTCATCAACACCAGCATTTTCTTACTGTATGGAAGCCTCCAGGCATGGTAAGGTATGTGACTCAACCTGCTCACTTCCATAGCTGGTTGCCTTCTTGTGAATGAAAGCACTTCCATGCTTGTTGGCATAGTAAGCCAGCTGATCATTTGATCAGATTTTTTACTATATGAGCATGCATGGTAGCACTTTAGTTCACAAGGTGACCAGCCATGCAGGAGAGCAGGTTGAGGCAATTGCCTTTCTGTGCCTGTGGGTATCTTCTTCACAGTAAGAAAAAATGAGTGCTACAAGGGAAGTCAGAAGCTATGGAGGTGGGCAGGTTGTGCCAGTCATCCATCGTGGGATAATTGTTAAAACAATAAATTTTGGGTGCTGCCAGAGTGAAAAAGTGGGGGGAGGGTTGTAGATTTTTAAACAGTTTGGCCATGGGTGCCACTTTTAGCTTTATTTTACAGTATTTCATGACTATGAATAGTAATGCCACTGTTCTTTATTCATATCTCAATAACGAATAGTGCATTTTCCATTACAGTCAAGCCCACTTAAGCGCATACCGCTTTAACGCATAGACCGTTTAAATGCCTGAAATATTGTAGTCCCAATTTTTTCTATATGCTTCTCATGTAAAATAGCCCTGATAAACGCATAATAGATCCCGTTTGAACGCATACTTTTTTTGGCCAGAGGCAGTGTTTATATATGTCTTAATTGACAGTATCTTACTGACTGTGAATGTGCCTAGCATTCAATAGTCTCATTAATACTCTAACGAGGTGCAGGTGTGAGAACAGCACTGAGAAACTTCCATAGTAGCGCTGCACCTTGTTATCTAGTTATCACCACTCATTGGCTTCGCTACAAAAGAACAGTGTTCTGCTTGACCCCTTTGGATTCATACAATGGCCACATCACACTCCTATCCTGTCTCCGCCTCCACAAACAAAAAGGAGTTACCCTACAGTGAAAAGATTGCTGTCCTTGGTGAATTAGATTTGCCTGGTGTAACGCAGAGTCAAGTTGCCAGACAATGGGGAATTTCACAGTCACAAGTAAGTCGTCTCCAGAAAAACAAAGAGGCAATCAGATCTGAATTTCAGAGCAATTCCAACATGAGTCGCAAACGAAAAAGGGAGGGTAAGGATTCCACTGTTGAAGAAGTCTTATTGTGCTGGTTCGAAAATGCTAGGGGTTATGATATGCTGGTCTCAGGACCATTGATGCATGTTAAAGCAAAAAAGCTTGCAGAGTGCTTGGGCAAACCCGAGTTTGAGCCCAGCAATGGGTGGCTGTGCCACTTTAAACAGTGGCACAACATTGTGTTCAAAAAGGCCCATGGGGAAAAAAAGATGTCGACACAGCAGGGGCTGATAACTGGACTGAGACAGTGCTCCCTACCATTTTAGTCCAATTTCAACCCAAGGACGTTTACAATGCCGATGAAACTGGCATTTATTACAGGGCTATTCCTGATGGGACCCTAACATTTAAAAATGATGACATTTCAGGGAGTAAAAAAAAGCTACAGAAAGAATTACAGTTCTTAGTTGTGCGAACATGGATGGCTCCGATAAGCGCAAGTTAATGGTGATAGGGAAGAGCCAGAAACCTCAGTGTTTTAAAGACATTGATATCCAGTGTTTACCTGTCACTTACAGGGCTAATCAGAATGCCTGGATGACTTAATTGCTCTTCACTGAGCGGGTGAAAGATTTAGACAGGGACATGGGGCTGCGGAGAAGGAAAATCGTACTCCTACTCGACAACTGTAGTGCCCACCCCCCCGTTACAGCTCCGTAATGTAACTGTCATTTATCTGCCCCCAAACACAACTTCATTGATTCAACCAATGGATATGGGCATCATTAAGAATTTAAAAATCCTTTATAGGCGCCATATGTTAGACCGCATTCTAACATCCTTTGACAGTGGCGCAACCATGTCTGTAAATGAACTAGCCAAACAGCTCACCATTCTTGATGTCATTCACATGTTATGCAGGTCTTGGGGAGAAATTAAAAGTGAGACGATTCAGAACTGCTACCGCAAGGCTGGGTTCCATAAAGAAACAGCAAGTGCTGAATCAGAACCAGAAGTCCCATCGCCATTGCCTGACAACATGACTGCGGAGGAATTCAATGCCTTTGTGGACATTGATGAGTCTGTGCCCTGCTTTGGGGAAAACAGTGACTCAGAAATAGCAAAACAGGTGTTACAGCAGGAGGAAGAGGAGAAGGGTCATGAGGAGGAGGAGGAAGAGGAGGAATTAGAAACTGCAGTGCCAACAAACTCCAAGGTGCAGCAATGCCTAAGCAAACTGCGGTGTTACGTAGAGCTCAATGCAGTCTGTGATGACAACTTTGCTGTATTTTACCAGCTTGAAGATTTCTACATCGTAACAGCAACTAGAAAAATACGGCAAAGTACAATTATGGAAATCTTTGGCATACAAAGCTGATTTTAATTACTTTAAATAAAGTTAATGTTTTTAACAGAAAGCACGAAGCACAAAGTCACAAAAGAAATGTAAAGCACAACACAAACACCAACCCTCCCCCCAACTACAAAAGTCACTACAGAAGTACCACCTAACACAATATTTAATGTGGCTGCACCTATTAAAACCACAAAGTGGCTATAAAGTATATAAAACACACAGTGAATATATTGTGCATATATTGTGCGATGTATATGCGATCCCAAAGAAACCGCACAGTGTAAAGGATATAGGACCGCATAAGCGCATAGCCCGCTTAAACGCATACTTTTCTTCCGTCCCGAGGGTATGCATTTAAGCAGAATCTACTGTATTTGTGGTATTTGGTAAATACTATTAATCCCTCTCACACTCCTACACAGTAGTTTGTTGATAGCTGAGAGTTTGAGGGTGGAGAGTGATTGAGTGGTGAGAGTGTATGTGAGAGTGTCAAAATTTAGCTGTGTGGCGTCTGTGTCTCTGTGTGTGTATGCATGTGTGTGTGGCAGGCCTGGATTTGGTGACCATAACAGAATCTCATGGTACACCGATAACAATAGCTCAAATTTGGCCATTTCAGGATACACCTTGTTATGACAGGACAGGGAGGGGGTGTTTATATGTTACAGAAGGCATAAAGGACACAGAGATACACAGAGATCCTTCCCTTTTTACCATTTTTGTCCCTCTAGGTTCTTTCTCACTCTTGTGGTTCCTCATAGCTGCATACCCCTCCCTTGCCTCATTCTAGTAACAGCCCTTCTCTCCTGACCATACAACTCTCTAGTATACCTCCCATTGCCTTTTACTTCCTACCGTTTCTGTTGCCTACAACCTCTCTCCTTCTTGCAAGCTTCCCTGATCCCCCTTCTCCTATGCCCCCTCTCCTAGTCCCCACCCCTCCTCTCCCCTCTTCCTGTCTCCTCCCCTTTCCCACTCCCAGGCTGTTCCTTCCTCCCATCAGTCTCCTCCTGACTTCACCTGGTGTCCATCAGAACTACTATCCCTCTCCACCCTCCTGATCCCCACTTCATCTCCACTGCATCGCCGTTGCCCCCCAGGCCCCATTAAACTTATCTTACCTCTACTACTCCTCATAGGCAGTGATGTTGTGTCTAATCCCGGTGCTGCCCATTCCCTTCCTTCCGATCTCCCCAAAGGACTCAAGGTGACCCACAACAACATCATCCATAGTTTCCTGCCCAAAACAAATCAGCTACAACCCTGATGGTTTCCCTCCTCCTTGATGTCCTCATAGTTTTGGAATCTTGCCTTTCCCCCAATATTCCTGACTCCACTATTTACATCCCTGGTTACACCCTCACCTGCCAAGACCACACCATGAAAGATGGCATTATCGCCATCTACCTCTCTTCTATTCAGTTTAATATAGTGCTGTCTGTTGCCTCCCTTAATGCTTATGGAGGCTAGAAATTATGTGCCAGTCACTCTCATATTACTGATGGGGAAATTAATGGTGACTGTACTGAAGGAGAGGCTGGCAGGGTATGTGGAGGCAAATGGACCACATGACCAACATCATGGTTTAACGGATGGGAGCTCATGATAAACAGATCTCACAGATTTCTTTGACTGGGTGACTAGAGAGGTGTATTAGGTGAAGGTACTGGATGTTGCCTATCTGGACTGCAGGAATGCCTATTTGGACTTCAGTACTGCTTTTGCCACTGTGCCACACAGGAGGCTATAAAAGAAACTTAGCAACCTGGGTTTGAGAATAAGGCAATACGGTGGGTATCAGGTTGCAGAATAGGAGACAGAGAATGATCAGAATGTATATAGCACTTTTCATACACATTGTATCCCAAAGCACTTTACAAGCACTACTAGACTAAACTGAAGTGACTGACTGAATGTACAGTGGCTGCCATTTTGCACATCAACACCCACACACAGCCTTGGACAATTGGATGAACCAGTTTGAAGGGAAGGGAAGGGAAGGGGAATGTTGGTCAGGACACCAGAAAGAGTTCCCTACTTTTTCTGTAAAGTACCTTGGGTCATCTTACTTTCACTGTGACACCCATCAGGACAGCACCAGAGATGGGTAGAAGAGACCTCAGTTTATTGTTTGAGCTAAAGAATGGCACAGCCTGACAGTACAGCACTCCCCTAGTACTCTGACCAGCATTAGAGGCAGCCTGATAGATGAATAAAGGATAGTGTCTGAAACACATGGGGTTTTAAATGCTGATGTGTGTTTGGTAATAAACTAAAATATGCAAAATACTTGAATTACCATAAATTCAGACTGCAGAGGGGTTTCTGTGGAAAATTTGTTTTAATAACAACCGTGAAGGTTGGGAGGCAAAGTAGCCTAGTTAGAGCACCAGGCAGCGAACCTAGAGACCAAGTAGACCTCAGTTTGGATCCCACTGCCATCCCTGCATACTTTGTGATACAGAGCAAGTCACTGACATCCTAGTGCCCCCTACCAGGAAAAGAACTTCAGTTCAGTTTCCCTTTCTCTGCCAAACATTCTTAAATTAAAATAAAAGAATAAAACTGAGACAGACCATTTCCTCCTATTTTAGCCCAGGACTCCGATCCTAAAATGACCATGCCATGCTGGTTTGTATAGGCATTGTCAAAACACAGTTTCTACCGCAGTTAAGAAAGAGTTAAGAAACAGGGAAAATATGATCGTCCAAGTAAAACTAGACTCTCTGGAGCATACATATTGTTTTTAAATCAAGACCGTATACGCCTTATTTGCTGATTGCATGCAATTCTTCTCAAGATCTGCCTTTTACTTTCCAATTAAAATATACAAGCAGTGAGTATGGTTTGTTGCTCTCTAAAAAGAGTTATTTATGTTGTGCTGTTGTGTTTTGCAAAGAGATGGCCTCGAAGACAATGCACAAGGTGGCGCTCGTGGCCCGTTCTGTAAATTTAGCACTGCTAGTGTCCTACCGAGCTCCTAGCCACCATGCCTGGGTTTTCCGATGCATTAAGGCAAGCTCCAGAGGCAAACTTGCAATTAAACGTGTTTAGATAAGCCCCTGGACATAAAACAGAACCTCATCTACTGTGGACACCGAAGAGAAGTTAAAACTAATGCCATTAATTTTCTCTTCCCGTGTTAAAAACTATTTAAATGACTGATTAGACAGGGATGGTCTTTGCAATAAATAACAAGAGCCTGTTCCAAAAACACAGGAAAAGCACTACCGGTTTCCTAACACTACAAAACGTTGTTATTAAATCTGCTAAAAAACAAAACTCAAAGTCTAAATTAAACAGTGAAATTATCACATTCTCAGGAGTTATATGCACAAAGTGGTACTGGTGGTTGGCTTAAAAGGTGAAATGAAATAAAATAAAGTACTGGACAGTAGTCCAATTTGGGAATCTTGAACATTTCTGCAAGATAATTAAGACTGACAAAACCACATGCTCAAATATAATATATATGCCAAATATAAAGACACAGCTGCCATTTGAAAAGATGCATTAGATTTCGAGCTGGGCTCTTTTAAGCTTGTAGTTCTTATAATTGTCTCTATTTTTTGTCAGGAGTGACGACAACTGAATTCTGCAGGGTAATGCAGAAAGACCATTGCAGTACAGTGTACATGGAGGAAGGAAGTGGTGGAGCAGTGGTCACCTCACAAAGTGCAAAGCCAAGCCACTGACTTTGTGCAGTTGTCATCCTTACAAAAATCCATTTATTTTAGATGTTTGAGTTCTATAACTTAAATTATATAGAGGGGAGGGTGAATTTTTTTTGACTGCATTCTGAGAAAGCTTAAGTGTTTGTAGGACTGAACATCTTTTAGGTTGTGCAATGGGAACTCTTGATTGGGAAAGGTTAGGGTTCAAGGGTGTCATAGAAAACAAAGCAGTGTGACGGCAGAAAAGGACTGACAGGACCACCTAGTCTGCCCATTTGTCTAGCAATCTACTAGGACATGCATCTCTCTAACTCCTACACTACCAATGCCAATGCCAGCAAGCAAACATTCGGCATTGACAAATGTTTGCTATATATGGGGACAACATTTGCAGTCTTCCATTGTGTTGGAACAAAACCCTTAAGCAAGCATGAATCAAAGAGCAGTTTAAGGGGAATCAATAAATAATCAGTGAGTAAATACAGTAAATGTCCTGTAATGTGATCTGGCCCCATACAAGTTTTCCCTTTAGGAGATTTTAATTTTTTTGTGGTATCAGCAGTCTTGAAAGTGATAGGGTCCAAGCTAGTATCTGATTTATAAGGCACAGGGATAACCGACTTAGTATAAATCTTGCAGAATTTGTTGTTAAATATATTGGCCATTACCTTTGGGTTTTGAATTATTTGGGTTTCCACTTGAATGGGACCCACCCTGCATTCAGGTTTTTTTAATGACTTAATAAAAGAAAAAAACGGTTTACAATTAGATTTTTTTTTTTGCATTTTTAGCTGTTTAATTCCCCTTTTTTACTTTTTAATAAGTTTTATAGTGTTTTTTGTACACTGATATATTTTGTCCCATTATGAATTGTTTTAGATTTTAGATATTCAGCATATTTTGTATTTTCCTTTTTTATAAGTTTCTTTATGGGTTTTGTTAGCCATTTGGACTGTAAGTTCCCTTTTATATGTTTAATTTTACACGGTATAAACTTTTCTTTAACATATATTAAAGAATCATACAAAAGCTCGCAATATTTTTGTAATGTAAGGTCAGCATGTTCTTTTTCCCAGTCTATCTGTTCAAAGACTTGTTCCAGCTCAGATATATTTGCTTTTTCATACATATAAATTGAGACTGACTCTGAATAAACTTCCCAAAAGCATTTTAATTTAAAGGAAATAACATTATCTCTTCTTTTCTCTTCAGGATTCCCCAAGGGGGTTTCATCTTCTGCACTAGCGGTCTGGTGCTGAGTGCAGCCAGCTGCAGGGTGCTCCCCAGCCTGCCCTCAAGAGCAAGATTCCAGGTACGCTTCAGGAAAGCAGCTCTAGTCCAGCTTGCTAGCCGTGAACCCAGTTGGTGGATGGTGCCTGGATGGTGTATGGTGCCTGAAATTATAGGCAGATTCAGCACTCCATCTGTCCCTGATTGGCTTCAGCTCCTGGAGATTTGAACTGCTTGGCACAGTCCCCTGGAGCTCATCTGTCTGCTGTCTAAATTTCTCTTTTCCTAACCTCTGCAAGTAAATCTATGATGTGTGTTCGTGCCCACTGCTGAATTTGAATTGTTAGTGTAGGGAACTACAACCCCCCCCCCTTTTTTTTGCCCATTTTCCTATTTGCAGTTTATACTGATCTGCCACTAGAGGCATCTTATTTCTCCTATTAATCCTCCAAACTTGCCTCTGCCTTTTCCTGTTCTAATCACCATTATCCCCTGCCTTGTTTTCACTTTTAGCATATTGTACTCTGAAGAAAAAAAAAAACTACTCCACAGCAGCAGTCACACTCACTGAAGGTCAGTTATTCCCCTTACCCCCCCCCCCGATAGAAATAGCAATGGGCGCCATGGCTGTCACACTCAGCCTACTCATGGTTAACTTTCTTGCTCTGCCCACGTCCCATCCTGCCCCCTACCCTCCACCCTGAGCCCCACCCCCTCTACCACCCACAGCAGACAACCACCCCACCCTGGACACCCTATTTTCCATGGCACCCACCTCAAACCACTCCTCCCCCATGGGACACCCTCACAACCCCTTCCTTGCCATACGTACCTTCTGCACCCTACCCATCCCTTGTATCCCCACTAGTAGGACCTCACATCGGTACCTGGATAAGGGTTCTGGTCACCACAGAGCGCTCATCAGATTAATTGCTGTACTCCTTCTGCTCTCTGGGAACATACATCCCAACCCCGGGCCATTGTCAACTAGCCACCCAACACCCCACTCTAGTACTGGCCTCAGCATTGCATTCAAGAATATTTGCAGCCTCCTAAAAAATCCGCCGCTCTCCAGTGCTGGGCTGTACAACACCGTCCTGATGTTATAGCACTAGTCGAGACCTGGCTCTCAAGAAAAACTCCTGACTCAGTTATCTCCCTCCCTGGCTGCACTCTGTTCAGGGAAGACCGTATAAGCAAATGTGGTGGCAGGTGTGCAGTCTTTATGCGTGACACACTTTTAGGCCATGCTCTTCCTGCCCCCAAGCTTGGTTTTAATGCCCAAGCCCTCACCCTCAAGGTTATCCCTGACTCAGCCAGGGGCCCTCTTTTTCTCACAGTCTCTTTCATACCCCCAAGGGACCAGGGACCAGCTGTCCACTCCCTCATTGATTACCTTACCACACTCTCCCACAAGGTGGAGCAGCTCATCCTAGGTGACCTTAATGTCAATTGGCTAAGTACCACTGCCTCCCATATCAGGGACTCCTTCACTGCCCTAGTTATGACCCAACTAGTTACCTCACCCACTAGATTTAACTGGTCAGGTGGCTCCAGCACACTCCTAGATGTAATTCTGTCAAACCACCCTCATAAAATCAGGGATATTAATGTACTACCAGACACTCTTAGTAACCACTCTCCTGTCCTCTGCCACTGGTCATCCCCCACACCAAAACCAGTGTTGCAGGTCACCTTGCGCTGGCGCATTTGCCCTGGGGGTCTCAGAAAGCTAAAAACGCACCTAGCCCAGCTTGACTGGCCCCCAGTCCTACTCGCAATGGATATTGACTCTGCCCTAGCATATTTCTCCAGTGCCTTCAGCAAGGTCTGCGACCTTTTTGCCCCCCTGACCAGAATCCGTATTAAGAAACACAACACCCCATGGATCTCCCCATCCCTCATGCAAACACTGAAACAAAGAGATAATCTCTGTCATATTGCTGTCGAGACAGGCAAACTGGATGACAGACAAGCCTATAATGCAGCATGTAACAAGCGCACCTGGGCTATAAGGCAGGCTAATGCCAAATATTATCAAACCACCCTTGAATCCACTTGGGGTTCATTCCATGCCTTTTGGGACAATATGAAAGAGCTCAATGGAAAGACCCGCTCCTCCCCAACATCACTACTCTCCATAGACAGTACCATCACTACTGATCCTCCCCGCATAGCTGAGTGCCTCAATGTGGCTCTCTCAGATCTAAGCTCTGTCCTCCCCAACTACTTTTTCAACCCTATCCCTGCCTCCACCCCCCACCTCGGATCACCCTCCTTTCTACCTGCGTGCCTTATCAATCCTTGAAGCCAGGCCTCATTTGCAAAAAGCCATAGCTAGCAACAACCCCAGCTGTGATCCACTGGACCCCAGGATTCTCTGATTAGTCCTAGATACTGTACTAGCCCTTCTCACCAACCTTTTAAACCAGTCACTATGTCTTGGTCAATTTCCCAGTGCCTGGAAAATTGCAGAAATCACCCCTATCCACAAGAGTGGAGCTAGATCCTCTCCTAACAATTTCAGGCCCGTCTCCATTCTCCCCCTCTCTCCAAAGCACTAGAAAAAATAGTGGCCATTCAGCTCTCCGAGTATCTGGCCAAATATGACCTGCTGTGTCCAGAACAGCATGGATTCCACCCTGGACACAGCACTACTACAGCCCTACTGGAATTCTCCCAGCACCTCCACTGTGTTCTCGACTCTGGTCATGTTGCGGGTGCAGTGTTCATTGACTTCTCCAAGGCCTTTGACACTGTCTGTCACCCCATCCTACTTGACTCCCTTCAACAACTTGGCTTCTTCCCTGGCCCACTGGCATGGTTCACCAGTTACCTCTCTGCCAGATCACTGTGCGTGAAGGTAAACAGCACCCTGTCCAATACCCTGCCTTTTCGCATGGGGGTCCCCCAGGGTTCCATCCTGGGCCCCGTTCTGTTCAGCCTATTTCTGAATACCCTCCCTAGGTTCTGCTCAGGCAATATGGTATTCTGCGCCAATGATGCAGTTCTCCTTGCCTCCCACCCTGACCCCACATCTCTACAGGAATCCCTGCAGCACGCATTCAGCCAAGCCGAAAAGTGGTTCTTTGACCACCGGCTGGTCATTAACCTCAGAAAACACAAATCTATGCTTTTTTCACATCACCAGAATAAGGCCAAAAATGCCCCCCTCTGCATTCTCCCCAGTAATGCTCACCCCCTCAAGCAAGTGTCATCCTACAAGTACCTGGCCATCACCTTCAACTCGGCTTTTACATTTCACACCCACATCAATACCCTGTCCTCAACCATAAACTCTTGGATTGGCCTTCTCTATTGCCACAGAGATTGCCTCCCCCAAACCGCTCTCCAACTGGCCATCAACTCCTCCATTCTGTCCCTAGTGGACTATGGCCTACCTATCTATGCTGCAGCCAACAATACCTCCCTCACCAGACTCCAGACCTTGATAAACAAGGCCTGCAGGCTCCTGACTGGTGCATCCCTCTGCACCCATACTTGCCTGCTCTATTCCATTGCCAACCTGCTCACTTGAAGGAGCATCTGCACTACCAAACCTGCTTACTTGCCAAAAAATCCCTGCTAGGACTCTCCCCCCCAGGGTTCACTGCATCCCTGCGGCTTGCATCCCCATCCGTTGCCACCCATAGCTCAGTTAAGGCCACCTTTCTGGTGCCCCGTACCAAGACCTCCTTAGCCCAAAGGTCCTTCCACTACCGCGCCCCCACATGGTTCAACTCCCTCCCGCTCTCTGACACTAAGTCTACCAAAATTGGTGCTTTTAAAGTCGCTCTCTGTAACCACCTCTTTGGCACCCGAAGCTGTAGTTTCCCTTAATCAACCTAGTGTTGGGGTCCCTGTTGGGGTCCCTCCCCGTTTCTTGCCCATAGCCTTGACAATGTCCACTGGACTGCTTCCCCCCCTTTTTTCTTCTCTTTTCCTCACCCTGTCCCCACCCCCCCACCCTTCCACTTAGATATTTCCCAGTCGACCAGGGTTGTGACTTCTACTATTGTTGTACTTCATCACGATTGCTATTTACTGCATGTAACTTTATCCTGTAAACCACTGTTATATTGTGTTCTTTTTGTTATCTGTATTGCACCTGTATGTTACCACTGTTGTATCTCACACTGTAACCATGTCTACCCTCCCTGTGACGAGGTGTCTTTGTAAATGAGTCCCTGACTCAAAGGTTGTAAATACGACTTTCAAAAACAAATAAAAATAAAATAAATAAATAAAAAAATTATAGTCACTGTTGCCAAGAGGTGCTTCAGCTAATGCATCATAAACATCGAGTATATCACTATGCAAGACAATATCCAACAGATTATTACCTCTTGGATGAGAAACACTCTGCTGTAGGTGAAGCTGAGCACATGTAGCCAAAAGTGCTTTACTATTCAAGATTTTTGCTGTATTTTTACGCCAGTCTATATCTGCCAAATTAAAGTCCCCCATTAATATACTATTCCCAATTTTGCATGCTATTTCTATTTCATTTAATATGGCCTCCACATATGCTATAGAAGAATTTGGAAGCCTGAAGCAAGTTCCCAAAACTATTAATGAGGAATTTTCACAAGTTATTTTAACTGAAACCATTTCAGTTGTGAGATCATGCTTTTTAATTTGGTCTGATATATCCAGACTATCTAGATGTTTGCTAAGAAAAAGTACTACACCACCTCCCTTTTTCCCACCCAGTTTTAGTGAATATACATCAAAGCCATGAATAACAGGGTCCCATTCAGTTCTTGTGTCCCACCATATTTCAGTAATTGAAACTATATTTGCATCTACTAGTGCTATTCTGGTTATGAGTTCATTCATTTTATTATTTAAACTTCTGGCATTCAAATTCAACACATTTAAATGGGTTATACTTTTTTGACAATATTGTATAGGTTTACGGGTGGAAACCTTGACAGTTGTAGACCCTGGTCCCCATAATTTAGTTTAAATTTTGGTTTATGATATCAGATCTTTTTTTCCCATAGGAGCATTCCCTCTTTTACTCAAATGCAGGCCATTGGCACAAAATAGCTCAGATCTTCCTATAAATTCCTGCCAGTAAGTAATACATCTAATATCTTGGCTCAAACACCATTTCTGAAGCCATTCATTTAAATACTTTATTTTGTCATTAATAAAGTCTGGGGCTGCAGGGCGCGTTAGGATTTCAGATAGAAGTCACATTCAAGGGAAGTCAATTTGTTTGTTAAAGCCACATAATCTTCCTTAATGGAGCGAACCGTATTACCAAAGATATTATTTGTACCAGCGTGTAGAATTACCATTGGATTTTCACCAGAATTGTGTACAATGTCACCAACCATTTTGGCAATGTCAGATATTAAGGCTCCCCTATATGAAGAGCAGGTTCAATTTTGCTTGTCTCCATTACGTACAGCCCTATCTAGATGCTTAACCATGGGGTCAGCCAAACCAAACAGCTGTTTATTTTCTAAGGGAGGATCAATATCCATGCTTGTGTTCTCCATCAGGGCAGATTCTATATGTGTAACAGGGGTACCATGAATTGTTAACATTGGTACAGAGGGTATACCATTTAATGAAGCAGAATTACTAGTGGGGTCACTAGTGACAATGATGTCAGAGGTGCTAGGCTGGTCAAAAACAGGATTTGTCATAATCTTAGTGCTCTGCATAGTATCTGTTAAGTAATCACCTAATAGGTCAAAACTATTACATAGTGGAAGTGAAAAGACATCAGCCTTTCAATGTTTTTTGGGGGGGGCTCTAGGATTTTGTACTGTATACCATTTTTCATGTGAAGCCTCATCCTCCAAATCATTTCTACTTCTTTTTTTTATTTTGAGAACCACCATTTACAAGGGAAGAACTTAAAATAGGGAGGGTAGTAGTTTCTTGGTGAGTAATAGTAGCCACAATTTCGGGTGGGTTTGAATATATATACCATCAACTGGGGAAGGGGGGGTGATTTAGAGAGGTGGCCTGATGTACTACATGCTCTTGTTTGGCAAGTTAAACTACAACAGCGAAAACGTTCCATCATAACTATATGACTTTGTTCTAGTTGAGACTTTCTAGAGTTAAACAAAGCAATTTCAGATTTTAACTCTGTTACCTCATTACATTGATTACATGTGAAAAGTACTATTGGAAAAGGGGGGTACACTATAATGTATATGTCACATACAATAAACTCAATCCCCACGTCCCCTCCATAGTCATGGTAGAGTCTGCCATAGTACATAGGCCACAAACTTAGTTGTCTAACTTTCCTACCTACTAGACAGTGATTTCTAACTTAGTGAACAACAAATTATTTCTGCAACTACTGTTGCTAGAGATTATCAAACTGCTATACGTTGACAAGACACCATTAACAATTATGTTATAACCCTCTACTACTACTTACATCTGTGGATATTTCCTTGTTCCCATATTCCACGCCTGTCACTCCAGACATGCTTCTCTGGGCGTAACACACACGTGCATGCACGCTTGTGCTCGCCTGCTCGTAGAGGTGCAAGTCTTTTATGTCCCACGACCTGGAAATGAGACAGTCAGGTCTCACTTGTCTGGCAACACCTAACAATTTAAAAGCCTAAAATGACAGTAAAAGCACCATAAAAGCAGTGCAAACTGCTGTAATCAGTGAAAGCTACCCTACAAAAATAGCAGTACAAGTTCTTTCACTAAATGTGGGAACCTGTAGTTTCTCTCAAGGGCATAGAAAACTACAACTCCACAAGACTGCTTCCTAGGTCGAGGCTTACACCACAGCAGTAATAAAATTATCACACAGTAACTTCGATCAGTGTTGAAACATTTTTGGGGCAGAGTTTCACAAGCACAATGCTGTTATTGCATCAAACAGCTAATTTGCACACTAAAGCCGTTCGCAGAGGGGCGAGTGTTTTATGTCCCATGTCCCAGAAATAAGACAGTTGTCTCTCACTCGTCTGGCAACTCTTAACAATTTAAATGCCTAAAATGACAGTAAAAGCACTACAAAAGCAGTGTAAACTCTCTACTGTCTTACTGGGAATACAATTAACACCTGTAAGAGAATTCACACAGGTCTGCCAGAAAGGATGTTCCTGGTCCTCTCACCTCATAAGAGGCAACATTCCATAACAGTTTCCTGGAATCAGAGCATCCTGCCTCTGAAGTGCATGGTTTATGACAGGTAAATTAATTTTGGCATATCTCTGTTAAGGGACCCGGAAATGCAACTTTAACTTCCTGACAAGCAGCTGCCCCTCAGGTCAGAGGAAGGTCGATCATTTTTGAAAGAAATACAGTCTCTCTCTCTCTCTCCATGTGCCCCTTGCATTTACACTGGCATTCTTGTGGCATGTACATATGCACAGAATCGCATCAAAAATATATATAAGAAAACTATATCTGCAAATAATGACTGGCAGTTGGCTAGCTCACAACATCCCTCCCTCTTAGACTGAATTTGTGGGAACACACCCCCTAATGCATGGTAAGGTTTTCTCAAATTGTGTCACTGTTCTAACTGGCAAGATAGCCCTTCTACATTGACATTGGCCGATCCAGCCCTGTGGGTAATTGTCATATCATAGGCCTGTAGGGCAATAATCCACCTTAAGAGATGGCCATTTGTTTTACCCTACTGATTTAGCATCCCCAGGTGGTTATGAGTGGTCTTTTACCTCAAAGTGCCTCCTGTAGAGGTACGGCTGTAATTTCTTCAGGGCCCATACCCGCGCAAAGCATCCTTTTTCAACTGTGGATTATGCCTGCTCCTGGGGAAGTAACTTTTTGCTAAGGTACACTATTGGGTGATCTTATCCCTGATTAGAGGTCTGACTGAGGACTGCTCCAGCCCCCACATCTGAGACATCTGTCTGGACTACAAATGTCTTACTGTAATCTGGACTGGCCACCACAAGGGCACTGTACAGTGCCTCCTTCACCTATACAAAGGTTCATTCACAGGCTGGCTCCCACTTTACCTTTTTGGGCATTGTTTTTTTTAGCAGACCAAATAGGGGAGCTGCCAGGGTACTGTAATTTGGTGTAAATAAATGAAGGATACTGTTGCACCTGGAATTGCTGTGCCATGGTAAAAAGTCAATAGAAAGAAAATTTCAGACTGCCAGTTTAGGGTACTGGCAACAGCTAAGGCAGTTGCAGGCTTAAAATAGCTTCTGCATGCACTATTTTCAGACTTTTATCATCACAGTCTCAGAAAAATTGGAAGAACTCACCATTAGACATTCGGTAAGGTGCTCAATTCCTTTAATAGGTACAGTAAAAGTCTGATAAAACACACAAGCATGCCAAGCCAAAAATGGATTCCAGTACTTCCTCAATACTCCCTGCTCCCTCGTGACGCTACAACCATGTCACTGCAGGTCACCTGACATGTTTAGCTCCAACTGAGCTTTCTCAAAGGTTCAGTGTGGTGCAGATGTGTCTCCCTTAAATACAGGATGATATTAAATTGGCAGTGCAAATTGTAAAGTTAAAAACATCAGATTTAAAATAGCAGGATAAGTAACACATGGGAATCTATGACTCTCCATATATAGTGCTAACTCCTATACTAGTAAGAAATATAGTTAATTTTTCAACCTGCAAAAAGGTAGAGAGATTGCACTAGTTTTTTCAAACTGCAGCCAGAGAGCTGGTGCAAATCTGAAAGACAAAAGACAGAAAATATAAAACATTTTCACATAACTGTGCAATTACCAATACCTATATACAATTATTGTAAGACGATAAATAAATTCAGCAAGCATTTTCCAAGGATACATTTGAACTAAAAATGACTTTTCCTAATAACAGTTTATTATGGGGGGGTGATTTTTTTTAGGAAGGGTTTGAGTTCCAGTCTACCATTCAAGCCTTTACCTCCCATGCCCTTTAATGCATAAATCCAATACTGTTCTCATTTTAATAATAAATTATCATAATTACCACCTCTTCATGAAAGGACTGTTTTTTCCAGACCAGTGAATTCAAGAAAGTGTTCACATCTATTTTGTGTTCTGGAGATATGTAGAGCTAATGCATTTTTTAAATCCACATTCTCAATTGCTCTGTTGTGTTCCATGATGCGCAATTTAAAAGCTCTTTTTGTTTCACCTATGTAAAATGCACTGCATTTACATAGGGCCATGTAAATCAGACCACAGGTAATGCAAGTCATGAATCCCCTTACTGTATTTTCCCTATTTGTAATAGGATGTTTAAACGTTTTTGTATTCACCACTTGTGGGCCAAATTTACAGTTGTCACATTTGTGGCAATCATTTTCTCTTCTTGACAACCACATTCTAGGATTTTGTTCTAGAGGTTGCAATGAATGTACCAAATGGTCTCTAAGGCTTTTCCCTTTTCTAAAGATCATTTCTGGTCCCTCTGGGGATAAATCACTTAAACCTGGGTCCTGTCTTGCTACATGCCAGTGTTTCCTTATTATTTCTGTGATCTCCTTTGATTGCGCATTATAAGTACTGACAAAACAAACTTCTGGGTCTTGTTTTCTTGTTACCTCCCTATTGTTCTCCAGTAACAAGTTCTCATGTTATATTCAGTCAACCTCCTCCCTTGCTGAAACTATTCGATTTTTAGCATATCCTCTCTGTGATAATCTATCCTGTAGCTCATCTGCTCTTTGTTTATACATTTTTGTGTCTCCATAGTTTCTCTTAGTTCTTTTGAACTGGCCTTTTGGGATGGCTTTTATCCCATGACGGGGGTGACAGCTACTGGCCTGCAGTAAAGCATTTCGATCTGCTTTTTTATGGTACAGGTCAGTAGTGAGACCACCTTTGCTATCTTTTTGAATAACTAGATCAAGGAAGCGTATTTACTGTGTACAAAAAGTCATGCTGAATTTTAAATTTGTATTACTTTTTTCCCAAAATTCAACACATTTCACAAGACCAGATTCAGTGCCCTTCCAAATGACAAATATATTGTCAATAAAATGTCTCCATATATCAATGTTATTGATCCATGGATTGGAGGGTTCCCTGATTACTTCCTCCTCCCACTTTGCCATATAGATTAGCAAAGTTGGGGGACATAACTGGCCCCCATTGCAGTTCCATTTTGCTGCAAATAAAAGTCCTGTTTGTAAAAAAAAAAAAAAAAAAGCTGTTACATTTTAAAACAAAACTAGCCAGTTGGTGGCTCCAAGACCTCCTTCCTGTCTAAAAAAGTGTCTTAATGCCATAAGGCCATCATCATGAGGGATGTTGGTGTATAAAGCGGTGACATCTAATGTCACCAAATAGCTCTCGTTTTTCTATAGCTATGTCATCTATTACACATGATATCTGCCCAGTGTCTTTTTTTATCAATATATTTTTATTATTTTTAAAATATGTATACAGTTATAGTTAAAGTTACAAATGCAAATAATCAAATAAATATACTGGAACAAGATATAACATATAAAAGTTATTATTCACATATTATTAAATGTGCTAAGTAAGTAATGTCTATCCAATATCATGAATCAGTGACAATAAATTAGGAGAAATGTAATTGCTTTAAAGTATCACTTATCAGATATGAGTAAGAGAGAGAGAAGAGAAGAGAAGAAAGAAAGAAAGAAAGAAAGAAAGAAAGAAAGAAAGAAAGAAAGAAAGAAAGAAAGAAAGGAGAACTGAGAATAAGAAGGGTGTTATCTGATTTCCTTAAATATATTTAATACTTAATATCTGCTGAAATTGGAATGTCAGGAGTCCAAAAGCCCATGGTAATGTTACCAAGATGTATATATTTATTCTGTCCCAAACAGCACATTGGACAGAGTATACCATTTCTTGGTAAATTTAGCTGATTGGTCTCTAAAGGTTAATGCTAGTTTCTCTGTTCTCAGAATTTCTATTAAAGTATTTTTTCCTTCTTGAACTGTTGGAACCATGGCTTCTTACCAATTTTTCAATAAAGCTTGACTCACTGATACTCCTAATAGTAATAATGTTTGCCGTTGTTCATATGACCAACATATATCTCTACCAAAATGTCCTAGGATGCAAGTGTGTGCATGAATATGTTCTGTGATCATAGGATGACTTTCAAATAAATTTGTTACTGCCATCCATAAAGGCTTTACTAGGGGACAGTCCCAGAACATATGTATTAAGGTACCCTGTCCCTTCCCACATTTGTGGCAAGTTGTAGTGGTAGCTAGACTCATTTTAAATCTTTGATACGGAGTGTAATATAGACTATGTATAGTCTTAAATTGGATCAATCTTAAGTCCACTGAACCAAATACTTGGAATGGAAGGGTCCATATCCTATCCCAGTCCCAGTCTTCTGTTGGCGTTTCTAGTGTATCAGACCACCATTTTATAGTTTCTGTAGCTAAGCCCCTTATTAGCTCTACTAATAGTGCATATACAAAAGATGTGGAAGGTGACATCTAAAGACAACCCGAGAATGTTCTGGTATTGTCATTTAAAGGAGTAGAAAGGTTTATCTGGTTTTGTACTGCGTTTGTAACATTTAAATAGAACACTTTTTCAGATGGGGACAGTCAAATTTATTTGCTAAATCCTCATATGTTAGAATAGTGTCATTATGTAAAATATACCTCACCGTGGTAATTCCTTTTTGTTTCCAAACTTCTTTCTGAAAAGGGATACTGTGTAAAATTTGGATTTCCCCAGATAGGTTGATTTCTCATTTGGTTTAGATCTAGTTTTAAAAGATTACTGATCTGCCTCAGTTGCCTTAGTGAGTCTAAAATAATCTTGTTCTTACAGGATGTCTGTGGTTTTGCATATTTATTTTATTTAAAATATGATGACCGGGACAGGCACACTGAGCCGAGGCTCGTTTTCAGGTGCGACCCGGGTACAATTTGTACAGAGAGTAACAATAGATTGAAGAATACAAACAGCTTATATTAACTTATATTATTCTATATATATATATATATATATATATATATATATATATATTACTGTAGCACGTAGTGCTACCATAGTTAGGGTTGAGGAGCCATTTCTATGTTAAACCCCAAATTTTGCACCTTAGTAACTTTGCAACCATTTGATGGATTTGGCTGAAATATGGAATACATGGTCAAGAACCATAGGCCTTGGGATCTGCCAAGTTTTGTACCAGTCGGATACACGGCTGTGGAGTTACTAAGCATGATCTGCGCACATGTTTACGCTTTTTCTGGAATTCTACGGTCGCGCGTATAGGTCGCACGGTTTGCGTGACCGGCCCAAAATCTTCAGAGAACATGTGGCCAGGGTCCCTGATGTGCCTTTTGAAGAGTTGGTGTAAAAATATTAAATCTTCTTTTTATTGTTTATAATTTTAACATATATACACACAGGTCAACATCTTCAGCTTTACACAATTCTTTTTTTACATCAGGCCATTCAGTTCATCTCTGGAAGTGGTTTCAGAACCTCCGATCAACAATTTTCACAGTTATTTCAACAAATTTATTAACCCCTTAAGCCCCACAACATACATTAGGGTATTTGTCAGGATAAAGAAAAATTCTCATTTCAGTTTTTCCCAAAGATTAGGTATGTGTTATCATCTCATATTTCCTGGTTAGGCTTTAAAAAAAAAAAAAAAAAAAAAAGGGGGGGAGGGGGACGGAGAGCCCAAACCAAGAAGCCCGCAGGGGGTAGGAACAGTCTCTGCTTGCCGGACTTTTACTAATTTCTAGGACTGTATTCTTCACAATACAAAGAGTGGGTCCTTTAGCATGTAATATAACTGCCACCGAGTCCATCTATCTGAGAAAAGCTCCCCACGGCCATTCAGATTATGGGTTATCTTCTCCATATTATAGACTTGTCTGGTGATACTCCACCATTCCTGGATGGTTGGGACAACTGCAGACAGCCAGTGTTTAGTGATCGCTTTTTTAGCTATTGTGAGGAGCAGAGAGAGAAGATATCTAGTATTAGGTCCCAGGTAAGGTTTTGGGAATACGAGGAATATATACATCTCTCGGGTGAGCCGAAACTCTGAGTCAATGAACTCACGGTTGTGTTTCGAGCTGTTGTATGTAGTTGAGAGAGCTGGACAGCTCCATATGATATGGGTCAGGTTGGTTTCTCGCCTCCCACACCCTCCAACAGGCTGCTGTGTTATTTGGTGCATAGTGTTTAGTGATCGTGGGGTTCTAAAATAGCGATTAATTCCTTCCAGGCAAACTATCTCCATTGGTGTGAGCTACTGACCCTGGAGACCTGGCGGCAGGCATTTTTCCAGACAGCAGTATTTAATTGAATACCTGTCTCCTTATCCCATTGCGCACAAATTCTCTCCGAAAGGACACCCTCCCGTTGGTTCAGGGATTGATGGTAGGAGGAGATCAAATGATCCTGTCTCCCTAGTCTGTTTATTAAGATTTGATTTTGTATTAACATTGGGTAAGTCTCATGGTTTCGCAGAGGAGACGGCAGGCTGTCTACATAGTGTCGGAGTTGTAGGTATCGATAAAAATCTTTATGCGGTAGTTGAAACTTTGCCTGAATCTCTGCAAAGGACCACAGCCTCCCCTGAGCCATTATTTGTGGGAGAAATCTTAACCCTCGCGTGCTCCAAGCGCCAAATCCGTTATCCAGATCATTAGGAGTAAAATCCGGGAGTGATTGAATCGGTGATATTAGGGGCAGATAGAGTGATATCCCATGGGTCCTTCTCAAAGAGTTCCAATGCCGCAGCCGAGCTATGAGCCACGGGTTAGTGGTAGCACTAGCCACACCCGATGACCCCTGCTGATACAATATCTGATAATACGTAACATCATTGAGGAGAGACCTCTCCATCTCTATCCAATGTGGAAGCACTGTCCGATTTTGTCTGGCCATAACACTAGTCAAGGTTACCGCCTGTTGGTATCGTTTTAAATCTGGAAGGGCCAGTCCTCCGTCAACTCGCGCTCGGGTGAGCAAACTAAAATTTACTCGGGCCTTCTGACCAGCCCATACAAAATCTTGTATTACTTGATTGATTTCTTTAAAGGCTTTCAGAGGGACTGGTATCGGTACATTTTGGAAAAGGTATAACGCTCTGGGGAGGGTTATCATCCTTATGAGCTCAACTCGTCGCGTGAGACCCAAAGGGATTATCGACCATCTACGGAGATCATGTTTTAGTTGTGCAATGAATGGCAAGTAGTTGTATTTGTAATATTCAGTCTGTGTTCGGGGTATATAAATGCCTAAGTATTTTAGCTTTGTTAGGTCCCACCTACCCGGAAGAGAGTCCACCATCTTCTGAGTGGGTGTACAATTAAATGGGAGTATTTCAGTCTTAGTGAGATTTAGTTTATACCCTGACATTGTCCCGTAGGAGTCCAGGACTCGGCGCACTTCTACAATGGATTGTTCTGGATTTTGGAGATATAATAATATATCGTCCGCGTACAAGGCAATTCGGTGTTCCATTCCTCCAAAGTTGACTCCCTGTAATTGGGGAGAGTCTCGGATGTGTTGAGCTAGGGGTTCTATTACTGTTGCAAATAATAATGGGGATAATGGACATCCTTGTCGGGTGCCCCTTCCAAGTTGGAAGTATCCCGAGTGGTGACCACCAACCCTAACACAGGCCCGAGGGGAGGTGTATATGTTTTGTAGGGTTTGGATAAAGCCTGGGGAAAGCCAAATTTATTCAGGGTATGAGTAAAAGGGCCAGGACACCCATCGAAAGCCTTTTCCGATCTAAACTGATCATCACTGCGATGTGTTCACTTGGCTCATATGGTTTACCAGGTGAAGGGTTCGTCTAATATTGTCGGTGGTGGTACGAGTCCTGACAAAGCCTGTTTGGTCTCTATGTATCAAAGAGGGTAGGATTTGGTCAACACGCTTAGCTAGTATGGTCATGAACAATTTGTAATCTTGGTTTAATACGGAAATCGGTCGGTATGAAGTGCATTCTTGTGGGTTCTTTCCTGGCTTGGGAATCACAGAGATAGTAGCATAGGACCAGGATTCCGGAGGTGAGTCTCCTTCTAGCAGTGAGTTAAATACATTAAGAAGGGAGGGGAGGATTTGGGATTTTGTCTGCTTATAAAACTCCGCTCCATAGCCATCGGGCCCTGGCGTTTTGGGATTTGGAGCTAACTATAGCTTGTGTTATCTCTGTAATCGTGATATGTCTGACAAGGGAGTCCTGTTTTCCTCTGAAAGAGTTGGTAAATACATTTTCAAGGTACTGTTAATTTATCCAAAGGTGGACTTGATTCGGAGTATATAAGTTTTTATAGTATGTCTGGAAAGCTTCAGCTATGTCATGTGTTTTAAAGAGTGGTTGGCCTTCTCAGGGTGTCGTATGGAGCTTATTGTTGATCCTTCTTCTGCTCAGGCTTGGTATAGCAGTCGGGTGGCTCGAGGCCCTACCTCATAAAATCTTTGTTTCAGGAATGCTAAAGCAATTTCAGTCTGCTGTAGGGCGAGCTTGTCTAACATTTGTTTGGTATATTGTATTTGGGGAAGGAGAGAATCATCACCCTGCTGATGTGCCTGCTGTAAGAAGTGAAGAGTGTCTTCGAGAGTGGCCCTCTGCTCATCTCTTTGTCTCTTTTTCTGTGCAGCAAACTTAATTATATGTCCTCTCAGGACTGCTTTAATTGTGTCCCAACGGACCGATGGGGAGGTATCAGAGGCTGGATTATCAGTCATGATCTCCGAAATCTTGTCTGATATTAGTTTCTGGAATTCTTTAGACCGCCAATGGTATGGGTTTAGCCTCCATTGAGTGGTTCAAGGCTGTAGGCCAAGTTCCCAGTAAGTAATCACAGGGGCGTGATCTGAAATAGAAATATCTCCCAGCTGCACCCCACTAACACTATGTAGTTTTTCGATTTGCGTATATGCATAATCAATCCGGGAGTATGTGTTGTGCACCCGAGAGTAGTAGGAATAGTTTCTAGACCGTGGGTGAAACTTCCGCCATATGTCACACCACCCAATTTCCAAGGTGAAATTATTGAAAAACTTTTGGGTCGCGGTTAATTTCTTCGGCTTTGCTTTAGAGGAATCTAGGCTTGGATCGGCTGTTAAGTTAAAGTCTCCAGCCAGTAATAGAGTGCCTCTGGTGAATTGTATAATCCTGTCCAGCAGTGGTTTTAATTGTGAAACTGTGGTGCCAGGAGGAGGTACATATTAGCCAAGGTGACTTCTTCATTATTAAGCTTTCCCCTAGTTAATACCATTCGCCCCTCCGGATCAGACCAATTAAGTTCCGGATGGTATGGTATATGCGGTGATATAATTGTGGCCACCCCTCTGCTCCGGCCCCCCTTATAGGATGCATAGAAAGTTTGCCCCTTACTAAGTTTAGCCAGTTTTGCATGTTCTGTTGGGCTCATATGGGTTTCCTGAAGATAGACAACATCAGCCTTATTTCTCCGAAGGTAGGCCAGAGTCCTAGATCTTTTGATGGGTGAGGCCAGGCCATTTATGTTTAGTGAGAGTAGTTTTAATTTTGGGAGTGTATCATGACCAGTAGGTGATTCTGGTGTACTGGCCCCGCCTCCCTGGGAACTTCCGAGGATTGCATTTTCTCCAGTATAAGCCAGAAGCAGTTCAGTGACCTGTTTATACAACAACTAACAACAAACACAACAACACATTTCAGACCAACATTAAACATTCTGTTACTTT
This sequence comes from Neoceratodus forsteri, assembly GCA_016271365.2. Lineage (NCBI taxonomy): Eukaryota > Metazoa > Chordata > Ceratodontiformes > Ceratodontidae > Neoceratodus > Neoceratodus forsteri. Next base: position 166,568,308 of record CM057459.1, on the reverse strand, counting down.
GACTAATACGAAAATACATGACCAACGTGGTCAATAAAGAAAACATTGGCACTTCCATTGATCTGGACAGACCCAGATCTACGATAGGGTCCAAATACCCTATCAGTTCGGTCCTTTTCAATTAAAGGACCTTAGGTACTAAAGTACCTGTAGGAAAAGGTTAATGGAGTTTGGTGACTGCAAGCCGCAAGGCGGTGCTTCCCCTGATATCCCTAATACAGAGGAGATGTACTCTTATGGAGAGGAGTCTGGGTCCACAAGTGACCGGTGAGGGTATAATCAGCTTCTATGGAGTGCCAGCCAGCCTGCATGATTCTGGTGTGGTTACCCGAAGGAGGCTTTCATACCAACGGGGTATAATTTCTTCCCACGCCACTCATCAAAGGCAGTAATCGGATAGGTTGTACCTAAAGATTATATCGGGTATACATCCGACCACAGAACCCTCCGCCGGGTTCATAAACAGCCGTGATGAGTCAGGGGAATCGAAAGCTCTGATGTGGACCGCCGACTTGGGTGATTCAGCTCCCAGACCAGGTTCATCAGGGCCAGAAGGTAAGCAAGGAGGGAGAGAAAAAAAAAACCCTCACGCACCCCCCAACACCTGTCCATACGCCCGCATCCCCTACTTGCCCTCTTTCTCTAGGTACCAAACACATCTATTTCCCAGAAGGCCTCATACCCTGCAGGACCACTGTCTGTTCTTTAATAGGTTTCCTTTAATTCAGAGGGTTGCTATGCCCTCTACCTTTCTTCAGATTTACTTTCTTGCTTTCCTGACCAGACGCGAACCCCGATATTCGAGCCAACCCCAGGTGTCGCCTTAGCAGTCCAAGCGATCCCATCTCCGCCTCCCAAAGGTAAAGCAGGGGCAAGAGGTGGAAGGGTCACCAACAAGCTGCCCTTCTCCTCCGATATGCCCAGACAAACCCAGACGGCCTCCCCAGTCCCCCGACCCTCCTGATCGCAGGCAGCAATCTCCTTCTCAGCACAACGAGCGAGCCAATCCCCCAGTCCCAACGGGCCAGGTGAACCCTCCGGTCCGACGACCAGACCGAGACTTCCCCAGCCTTTGAACGCACCTACTCCCCGGTTCATCCCATCACAATTGGCCTGAGCAGATCGAGTTACGCTTAGGCCTGACGGCCTCTTCAGCAGTCAAACAGGCTCAGATATTATTCCAGCCATCTCAACCTCCCAATTTCCCAACAATTTCCCCGAGGAGGAACAAGAAAGAAGGAAGGAAAGGGAGGAGGGGAAGGCCTCGCTCGGCTCAAGCGGCCGAAGCCACGCGAAGATCAAACTTGTTTCAAAGGAGAGCAAGCTGCCCCCTCTGCACCGCATCCCGCCCAATTCCGTCCCCTCGCCCCGAGCGAGCCTTCAAGGGTCCGAGTGATGATAACAAAGCTCATGCCAAGCCCAGGGCCCCAGTCATACTGACGGAGTTGAGAGGACCCATCCCTTCCATCCCAGGAGGGATCTCATCCCCCGTAAGGAGGAGACAATCATCACTTGTCTGATCATTATTCCCAAACAGTTCCACATTCCATCTCTATCCCATCATTAACCCACTGCTAAGCCCCCTGTCCCCCCCCCACGCTATATAGCAGCCTCTCAATAGTTCATTAAAAATTAAGTCAGTTCCAAGGGGGAACTCAGGAGTGACAGAGAGTCCCACAGAGTATACTTGCTGTTCGTGGTGCCTATGACACCGAGTGTTCAGATTTTCAGGTTTCGGGATCCTGTACGACCATTCTGGGACTGGGTTGCTTGGAGGAGTCAGCTTTCAAGGAGGAGATTATGCTCTGCAGGGCCTCGGCACTCTGTTTACGTCTGCTCTCTCGTTGACTGGAGGACCAGGCCTTCTGGGCTAGTTTTGTTGCAGCGGGTTGCCTCCTTAGGTTGCTGCTGCTGCATTATAATTTTCCTGGAGCTGAGTTCTTTAGTTGCCGCCGTCCGATTCAAAACCGCTGGGCCTTCAGCTAAGTAAACTACCAGCTCGGCTGGTACAGGGACCTGAACTTAATCCCTGAGCTTCTAAGAGCCTTCATCACTGGAAAATACAGTCTCCGCCGGGCCATAACCTCTGGGGCAAAATCGCTTTCAAAGTAAAGTCGGTGCGATTTGTACATTACTTTGCCTTGCTTCCAGGCTGTGTAAGAACTGCCTCTTTCCTGGTGTCTGAGGAACTTGAGAAGGATCGCTTGGGACGGCGCCTGCTGGAGGCCTGGGGCCTAGCGTGCGTGTGTACTCGCCCATCTCGAGGGTGATGTTTTCTGGTAAGGAAGGACTTCTCTCAACAGGCTCTGCATATGTGAAATAAAATCGGCGCCTTCATCCCTTCCGCAGCCCCGAAACCCGAATATTGTTGCGTCGACTCCTGCATTCTGCATCTTCTGCCCGTTCCTGGAGGGTCTGAATGTGGGTGTGTAGCTGGGCTATGGCCTTTTCGACGTTGTCTACACGTTTGTCGGTGGCGGTGAGTTGTTCCTCTGCCTCGTCCTGCCATTTTTCGAGTTTATTGAGATCTGTTCTGATGGCTGAAACTGTTGATCGCATTTCTTTGCGAAACTCTCGGATCTCTGCAAGCATCAGCGTCATTTGTTTTTGTAGGATATCGTGCGGGATACGATCAGCCCGGTCATGCTTTGGCGGGAGGCCGATGAATTCAGCGAGTCTTCACTATCTGACTCCTCGAGTCTTGATCTGTCTCCATCTGGTAGAGCCGCTGTATCTGATTTATCTGCCCCTCGCTTCTTGGGCATTTTCGGCGTGGTATTGGCAAGATTCTCTTATTTTAGACGCTATTGCCCCTGTTTAAAATTCTTTATTTTGAGCGGATTACAGGGGGAGCTCCTGGCCTGAGCTGTTTACTCGCTCATGACGTCACCGGAAGTCGGTGTAAAAATATTAAACGGTTCAAAAGTTATTCAAAAAACAATTTCCTATTATAAGTCAATGGGAAAAGTTAACAAAAAGTTCGACAGTGTCGCAAATATATTTTTATTTTCACAAATGGCCCTGTTTCTTTCGCAAATCTGCCATTTTGTTTTCAGTTAGTGATCAGAAAAATGCTTGGCATTTAAATGTGGGACCCTCTAGCAACCTAATTATTTTTGTATTCACCTAGTCGGACCCTGAGGATGCTAGCCATGTCTTTATTTTGGGGTAAAACACCCCAGAAATATGTTTTTCAAATTTCTGGAAAAAGTACTTTTCATGCTCGAAAGTGTCATAAATTTTTTGGAAGCTTTATAATTACGACAGTAGTTTTCTAGTCTGTGGGAAAATGACAGCAATTTTTTGGCACTGCGCTGCAAAAGAACAGTTGGGAGTTTGGGGCTGAAATTTGAAGGAACAGTGTTGCGTTCAAAAAATATTACATGGCGGCAAAGTTACGGCACTCCAAAGTTGACGGTTTTTCCCATAGGATAACATTACGGCGCCTGACGCATTACAGGAATCCTTTGGCAGCCTGCTGCAAAATAACGGTTTAGTCTTTTTTCCTGAAATTTGGAGGGAACACAGCCAACAGCCCACAGATGTGCCTTTCAGTGGTTTGATGAAAAAATATTACAGGGAGGCAAAGTTATGGTGCTCCGAACTTCTTTTTTTTTCCCATAGGATAACATTACGGCGTTCGCCGCGCCTTTCAGGGCCCGTATCTCGGAAACGGTGCGAGATAAGGACTTTTTGTTGGAAAAATGCTTAGCCCCCTAATGGACAGTTCATTACTATATTTACTGTAGAAATTTTGTGAGTATCCATCTGGACCAGGGGCTTTGTTTTTCTTGGATTGCTTAATAGCCAAAATGACCTCTTCAACCATTATACAAGCCCCAAGTCCAGATTTGGACATTTCTGGCACAGATGGGATCAGAACATCAGAACAAAATGACTGTAATGTGCTATTTTTAGCAGTATCCTCCTTGGCATAAAGCTTCTTATAGAAATCATGAAATTCTTTATTAATCTGTTTATGTCCTGAAATAAGAAGTCCATCCCTCTTGTGTCTAACTGCTGTTATGTTTGTAGATCCACTGTTCTGACATAGTCTGATGACTAATATTTTTGCAGCTTTGGGCCCTGTGCTAACAGATCATTTTAGATTTCCTAATAGCAAATATTGCTTCACCCTAGATGGATTCATTATATTCCATTTTTAATTTTGACCATTCCTACCATATGTTTTCATTATTGTTGGTTAGTAATTTCTTTTCTATCGTTTTAATTTTTTCCACAGTCTCTTTTTGTTTAGCTAGGTTTTGCTTCTTAAGGGTAGATGCTTCATTTATTAGGAGACCTCTTAAACAGCATTTTAGACAGTCCCAATTAGTACCCCAGAAGGTGTCAAGCGGATTGTTAAATTCCTCAAATTCTTTTATTGCTTTTCTTGTCTTTTCTAGCAAGAGTGTATTATCTAGTAGAAAGTTGTTAAATTTCCATCTGCATGTTCGGCTCGAGTTGTTAGATGTCTCAAAAAATATTGATACTGGACAATGATCTGAGATGACTAAACTTTCTATTCTTACTAGTAGGACTCTAGTTAGGAAATCTTTTGGTATATGTATTTGGTATATTCTTAAAACTGACTGATTACATTGTGATCAGTATATAAATTCTTTTATGTTTGGATTCAAAACCCTCCATGCATCAATAAGCTGTACATTTTCTGTTAAATATCCCAGATCTTTATCTGCCCTGTCTCTGTGTGTTCTGAAACTAGATCTATCTAGGGTAGGATCAAGTATGCTGTTGGTGTCCCCAGCCATTAGGATAGCACTGTCTAAAAAACCCTCAACCTTCGAAAGAATAATATTAAACAGATTGTGTGTCGGAGAGGTGGATCCATATACATTTATAAATGTGTAGTATTCTTCCCCTATCTTACCATTAAGTCTAAGATAGTGCCCCATTGGATCCTGTATGACAATGCATGGCTTAAATAAAACATTTTTTTAAATATGATTAATACACCAGCTTTCTTTGAACTATCACCTGCTCCAAACACTTGCCCCACCAATTCCCTACTCATTAAGAGGTAGTGGTCCTTCTTAAGATGGGTTTCTTGTAGAAATACAATTGTCACCCCTAGTTTATTTAAGTGTCTTAAAACTGAAAATTTCTTGATTTTGGGATTTAGTCCCCTGACATTCCATGAAATTAGTTTAATTTTACCCGGTGTAGCCGTTAAGCTTTAACTTACCATAAATAGTCATTACGTTTGTTGAGCTAATTGTACCTGAACTGTGTAAGTTAAGTATGTGCCATGTTACTACAATTACACCTCCCTCCAGGAGATAAAAGGAATGAGTAAATAGAGATAGAGAAGGAAAGACTGCTTGCTTAGAGGTAAGACCAGTACAGAAGTAAAATGTAAAAACATTTCCAAAAAATACAGTATAAAGAAGATGCTTCTTAAAATAAGTACTCATCAAATGGATGTCCCATAGAGTAGTTGAAATTTGCGTAATGTCAAAGAGAAATAATGTTATGTACTCCAGAGACACTACTAAAAACATCATCATTGCCATCTGCCAGTGCATTCTCCAATGGCTTAGTGAGCCAGGTGGGCCCTCGCACCCCCTGATGTTCAATAGTTAGAGTCTTAAAATCTCATTATGTACAGCATTGTACTAATTATGAACTTCTACCTGTTAATTAAATATTCTATTACGTATATGCTTAATATCTCAAAAAGGACCCCAATGGATATAACAAATAAGTGAATATTCTAAATCTCTTAAATAAAAATAAATGCATAACTATAGCAACGTAAGGATCTATATGTCTATCCTACCAATAATATAACAGCAATATGCACCTGTCAAAATAGCTTGTCTCAATTCAGCTGAGATGAGAGCATCATAAATTGGCTATTATACTAAAATCAGTCATTAAAGTGTTACCATCCTACAGTTAAAATACCTTAAAACCAGCGAAATAGTTTGTTGCATGCAAGAAGAGAAAAAAGGTAAAGGGAGTTGATAACCTTACCCTCCATGGCCATAAACAATCTCTGTACAATTTCTCTCAGCACTAAGTGCCCCCTGTAGAATGAATTAGGATGTTAGGGTATATCAAGAAACCTAAGTGAATTATAATATATATATATATATATATATAAAATATAAAAGGGGTAAATAAACACCCAGGGCTGGATATTCAAAAGGGTTGCACCATGCGCAATAGGGTTGCACCTGCGCAAGTCTGAAATTGCGCCATTCTGTGATATTCAGCAGGAGACAGTTGCACCACCCAAGTCATGCTGAGCAACAGCGCAATGCTAATGAAGGCATGCTCAACCGGAGGGGGAGGAACCATGCATAAACTGCACAGCCTGATATTCAGCCGGGCTGTGCAGAGTTGTGCAGGCGCAACCCCCAACCTGCGCCTGCACAACTTTGAGCCAAAAAAAAAAGGAGTAAGTCGAGGGCCACCCACAGGTGAGATGCCACATTGCAGGGTGCAACACAGCAGCTGCCACCTGTGGGTGGCCCTCCACTTCTTCCCTGTGCCCCCCCTGCAGCCCGATCACGGGCATAATAGCAACCCCCCCGTAGCCCAATCGCGGGCACAGAACACACTCCCCGCTGGCTCGAATGCGGCATAACATAAATGAACCCTCCCAGACTGGCCCAATCATGGGCATAATGTGAAAACTGCCCCCACTGGCCCAATCACGGCCAGAGCGGAGTTCACCCCAAAGAGCAATCCCTGGTGGTGGTCCAGTGGACGCGCAGCCCGATCATGGGCAGTAAGTCAACTCCCCAAGTTAATACCTGGTGATCTGGTGGCCCCACCCCACCCACTCACGGAGCCCCACCCCGCTCCTCCCGGTCAGCTGGCGGATGGCAGCACCCCACCTGCCTGCTGCCCCACCGCCGCCGACTGACTGCTTGGTAGGGCTGCCGCCCATTGGTTCAGAGCAAGAGCCAATGGGCATGCAACTCATTGTACAGGCAGTCCAGATATGTGAATGAACATTCATTCACATATCTGGACTGCCTTGTTGGTATGGGCTGCACACCCATTGGCTCTTGCTCTGAACCAATGGGCGTGCAGCCCCACCAGGCAGTCAGTCGGCGGGCGGCGGGTGGCAGGCAGGTGCAGCCACCCGCCGCTGACCGGGGAGCGGGTGGGGCTCGTAGCAGGGTGGGGTGCGGCCACTAGATCACCAGGGTAATTGGACCTTGGGGGTTGACTCTACTGCCCGCGATCGGGCTTCACGTCCCACTGGACCACCAGGGATTTTGCTGTTTGGGGTGAACTCCATTCTGGCCACGATCAGGCCAGTGGGGAGTTTTCACATTATGCCCGCGATCGGGCCAGTCAGGGGGTTTTACATTATGCCTGCGATCGGGCCAGTCGGGGGGGGTTGTCATGTATGTTATGCCCACGATCGGGCCAGTGGAGGGGATTTACTTCATGCCCATGATCGGGCTACAGAGGGCGTCGGTCCCTGATGGCTGCTGCCTGGCAGGGCGCCAGGCGCAAGTCGTCGGGGATTGGCGCACCTGCATGCTAATGGCATGCAAATGGGGCCATAAGTAGATGTAAATGGCCCCCCCCTGCGCCTTGCATAACTTATGGCCCCATTTGCATGTCACCTTTTGAATATTGAAATTTGCGCGTGAGCAATGGAACTTGCGCCACCGCATCTTGAATGCTCCACTCTGACCACTTGCGGTGGCGCAAGTTCCATTGCGCCATGCACAGTGGCTGTGGCCGGGGGGCAATATTCAAAGGAGTTGCTCAATAGCGCAACTCCATTGAATATCGCCTCGGCCACACCCCTGCTCAACTTTTTTGAGCAGCGCAAGGGCTTGCGCCACGGAATGGTGCAGTTTGAATATCCAGCCCCCAGAGTCAGTTTATGTGAGAGAATAAACAAATGAAGCATCTGCGTGGTGTCATGAAATCCCACCATGCAATTTAAGGGTGAAAGGTCAAAAACATCTTGGGATTTTTATGTGCACGTACGCATAAAAGAACTTTCACGAGCATGGAGCTCTGCAAGCCGCAGGAGGATCAAAGAATCTCTCAGCAATTTGAATTTTACAGGTAAAATAAAATGGCGAATTTCTCATTTTGTTGTGCAGATCGTAAGTGACTGCTGAGCAACTCCACAATCAATACCTTTCATACATTTGTAAATGAAGGGAGTAAGGCCTCCATCCCTCCCTGCCCCCATCAGCAACCACCACAACACCTCTCTGATTAAAAACAGTTATATATTAGAAACATTATTTGTGAATGCTTGTCAGTAAACCTAAGCAGATGGGTCCCATACAGGCACGACAAGAATAAAAGCATATGTAGCATAGTTTTTGACCAACACTTACATCTGCTTATAAGTCACTTGAGATATATTGTCTTTGGCACTGGTAAGACAGGGTGAGAGCCACCATTTCTACCCAATCAGTATTCCACCTCTTTTGCAAATACATTAATAGATTCATAGAGGGCTCCCCCATTAGTCCTGCCTCAGCTAGTTTAAAGCAAAGCTAGCATCAGAATGTCAAAATAATGTATTCTGCTAAATATAGGACTTGTGCCTTGTCCCAAGAACCACTGCACAGTCAGTGACAAGATACATTTAACAATGTAAATAAGCATCTAAGCATGGACTGTTGGTGATTACATAGTTCAGGGCAAAAGTATGGAAAAGAGCATATCCCATCCTCATCAAGTAACTATTTTGTATAAGTAGAATATACTCAGCAGCCTCAATGAGTCTCTTATTTAAAAACAAGCCCCACCTAATCAGCCAGAGTGAGTTAATGGAGCAACCTGTTTTTTGACAAAAAAGCATTTAACATAGCTAAGTACTCATAACACCAGTGAATCCTGAGTAATATCCACACTGTAAATTAGTATTGAAAATCAAAGTTTTTAAAGATGGGAGGAAAATCTGATTTCAACCCAGTTCTTGCAGAAATAATCCCGTTGTATTCTTTAACACCTTCTGGAGCCCAGATCTTTAATAGAGTGGGAAAAATAAATTGTACTTCAGTCCTTCCTCCCTAAGTCTTTTTTTAATCAGGAGAAAAGCATCTCGTTTCTGGATGGTTTCAGGTGCCAAGTCATTAAAGATTTTGATTTTGCAGCCTTCATACATCATGCTGGCTTTATCTCTTATTCTTTGTACATGAGCCTTTTGCTGAAAGTTTAGAAATTTAAGCACAAAAGATCGGGGTCACTCTCCAGGATTAGATTTGGGCTTCAAAGATCTATGTGCTCTTTCAGTTACATAGAATTTAATGTCTCCAGGTGGCCCAGCAATGTTGAGAAGCAGTTTGTTTGCAAATGCAATAGTATCTGTACCCCCCAGACCCTCTTTCAGACCAAAGATTCTAATGTTATTTCTCCTATTCCTATTTTCTAAATCTTCCAGTTTACTTTCTAATTTAAGAATTATCTGAGTGTCACTGATCGTTTTCTTCTGCTCTTTGACTGCACTATCTCCTAAACTGCTGATTCTGGCCTCAGCATCATTAATCCGTATTGTGTGTGCTGATATTTCTTGCTTAACCTCTCTTAGATCTACATACATTTTATTTAATGTTAATTTCATGCTGGATATTTCAGACATCAAATGATCAAAGTAAACTACTGTTAAGGGAGAGGAAGAGGCTAGTTTTTTTTGCTGTGCTGCTGCCCTGGTCATCTGAACCACTGTCGCTGTCAGAGAGAGGTAAGGAGCGTTTCATAGGATTAATTTCAGTCTGCATTTCAATTAGATTTTCAGCTGTTTCTGGGGTTATAGTGTATTGATCCATTTGGTTTTGTTAAAATGATACTTGCACGTTTTGATAAATGTCATAGCTTGAGCGAGTTGTTGTTCAAGAAGTGGTAGTCACCTCGATGCCCGTACAGGAATTTTCAGTCGTGCGTTATGGGTGGATCTGTACTCTCTGTCGGTGCTTTAAAACCATTACCATGTACGAGAGAAAATAATGTTAAGGTGAGTGTAAAAATGAGTAAATTCTCAATCGGAATGTTTGTAAAGGGGATCGGTATTATATTAGAGCAACAAAGTTCATTATTGACTGCTCCAAATAAAAAAATGAATTGCGGTATTAATTAAGAGCGGAAGGCCACCAAGGAGCTCACAGCTGGATGTCTATACAGACCGCCACCATTTGATCGAATCATCTCCCCAGTGTCTCTGATATAAGACAATGTATTTTTCACTATATTCACAATATGATAAGCTATGAATCTAGCTAAAGGCTCTGTCAGACTGTCGTTACTGGAGACAATCGATCTCCCCGGGGGATCAACCAAGCTCTTATGTATCTTAGGTAGGCAATAAAAACAAGTTCTGATGGATGAGCTACATGAAGAAAATCCACAATTTGTTTCTCTAGAAATTCATTGTCTACCACATAATCTAGATATTTGTCAATTTCTAGTTTAAAAGCATTAGTAGGGGTCACCTTTTAGTTTTTTTTTTTTTTATAAAAAAACAATGTCATTCAGCTGTCTTTGTACTTCTCTGCCATAATCAGTGCTATTCATTACTACAATTACCCCTCCCTTTTCAGATGATTTGAAAGTCAAATCTGTGTTGGATTCAAGTTTGGACAATGTCTCTGTTTCTTCTTTGCTCAAATTATGAAAATAGCTCGGATTTCTGTTGAGCTATAACTTTTCTACATCAATTTCACAGCTCTTTATAAATGTTTGTAAAGCTGACGTCATGGGGGGGGGGCAAAAAGCAGAAAGTGGTTGAAAAATATAAGTTCTATTAGTGTCCAATATATCATTCTCACCTCTAGTTGTTTCCATAGTTTCCTGATTCTCTGGGTTTTCTTGGTGCTTAAAGAAGAACTTAAGGCTTAAGTTTATACCCATTCTATTTATGTCCACAACAGTTTCAAAGTCTTAAACCCCTAAGTTGGCACAAAAGACAGTCCTTTGCTTAAAACTCCCATCTCCATATCTGCTAGGGTGTAATTGGACAGATTTATCACATTCAATGAGGTGTTTTCCCTTGTCTCCTCTGGCCTCTCCATAGTCTTACTTTGTTTCTTCCTCTGCCTCCAGCCCCTCTTTGAGCCCCCTCTTCTTGTTCTCTTTTTCCAGGGTTCCAACAGGTTTGCTGTTGGCTTCACCATGGTATAAATGGTGGTTGGCGGGGGGGGGCACATATTTGTTCCTCCTTCTCTTCTAAAAAAATATCGGTGTCTTGAACTGTTTGTTCTACTTGTACAGCTTGATTCTATATCTGAGTGCTGGTATCAAAATTGTTCATAGAATCTGGGGCCTCAGTCTGTGCAGTTGCCTCTTTGGGAGTGGTCCAATCAAAAATTCTTCCCTCTTTGTAGCCTTTCTCATTTTTTTTTTTTTTCTTTGATGTTGTTTATTTTTTCATCATACTTTCTTAAATTAGTAGTACAATTTTCCAGTAATTGATCATATAGTGGTAAAGCTTCATCTTTAGTGTTAAACTCTTATTCTATTTCTTTCTGAATGAGAGCATTTTCTGGTAATTTTTTTTTATTTTTAGTTGTTTAACCAGGAGTAGAACACTAAGCTGAAAGCTTTTTTGCAGGAGCGACCTGGGAGCACAGGGAAGTTAAGTGACTTGCTCAGGGTCACACAGTATGCAAGTGGAAATGTGGGATTCAAATCCAGGTCTGGTCTGCTGGATGTTACCAGATTTGCAGCTCAGAGCCTTAAACCACTGCACTATACTGCCTGTCTGTGTACTCTTTTCCAGCTTTTAGACTGATGTTATTCCATTTTATCTTGGAAGCCTGTACGATTTGCCCCACAGTTTGGCTTTTTCAATACCCTGAGACGTCTAGGTAGTCTTTCTACCTCAGGGTATGCCTTCAAACTTATTTCCTCCCACTGGAGACTCTTTAATTTAAATGCAGAAATTTAAAACTCTCTAAAAGCTTGCTTGGCGCTGTAAGGTCCTTGCACAGCATTACTTGTGTCATTCAAAATATGTGTGTAGCTTGTAAAGCTGTTGGTGTCTCTTAACACCAAGTTTTTGAGGTAGCAGGTATTCTGTTCCTGCTGTCCCTGCAGTGGTTCTGCCATAGAAAAAATGAACCCACCACTATAAGCAGAAACATTATAAAACAGAAGAAAAGACCGTGCTAAATGAAGTTTGCCTTTTTTTACTTTAACCTGTGCACCCAGTATGGTGTAACGATGTAAATAAATGAAGGGTACTGTTGCACCTGGGATTGCTGTGCCATGGTAAAAAGTCAATAGAAAGAAATTTTCAGACTGCCAGTTGCAGGCTTAAAAAAGCTTCTGCATTCTGTACTATTTTCAGACTTTTATCATCACAGTATCAGAAAAATTGGAAGAACTCACCATCAGGCATTCAGTGAGGTGCTCAATTCCTTTAATAGGTATAGTAAAAAGTTTGATAAAACACACGAGCACACTAAGCCAAAAATGGATTCCAGTACTTCCTCAATACTCCCCGCTCCCTCATGATGCTACAATCACGTCACCACAAGTCACCTGACATGTTTCGCTCCAGCTGAGCTTTCTCAAACATTCAGTGTGGCGCAAACGTGTCTCCCTTAAATGCAGGATGATATTACAGTGACAGTGCAAATTATAAAGTTTAAAACATCAGAGTTAAAATAGCAGGATAAATAACACATGGGAATCTAAAACTCTCAATATATACTGTTAACTCCTATACCATGCAACCAAGCAATAATTTACTATAGGCACCAGTAAGAAATATAGTTAATTTTTCAACCTACAAAAAGGTTAAGAGATTGCACTAGTTTTTTCAAACTGCAGCTGGAGAGCTGGTGCAAATCTAAAAGAGAGGGACAAAAGATAGAAAATATAAATAAACATTTTCACATAACTGTGCAATTACAACACCTATATACAATTATTATAATACAATAAATAAATTCAGCAAGCATTTTCCAAGGATACATTTGGGCTAAAAATCAGATTTCCTAATAAGAGTATATTGGAGAGGGAAGGGTTATGATTATTTTAGGAAAGGTTTGATTTCCAATCTACCATTCAAACTTCTACCTTCCATGCCCTTTACTACATAAATACAGTACTGTTCTCATTTTAATAATAAATTATTATTACCACCTCTTCATGACAGGACTGTTTTTTCCAGACCAATGAATTCAAGAGAGTGTTCACTTCACTTCACTTCTGTGTTCTGGAGATATGTAGGGCTAATGCATTTCTTAAATCCCCATTCTCAATTGCTGCATTGTGTTCCACTATGTGCAATTTAAAAGCTCTTTTTGTTTTGCCGATGTAAAAAGCACCGCATTTACATAGGGCCATGTAAATCAGACCACAGGTAATGCAAGTCATGAATCCCCTTACTGTTGTTTTCCCTATTGGTAATGAGATGTTTAAAAGTTTTTGTATTCACCACTTGTGGGCAACATTTACAGTTGCCACATTTGTGGCAACCGTTTTCTCTTCTTGGCAACCACATTCTAGGATTTTGTTCTAGAGATTGCATTGAATGTACCAAATGGTCTCTAAGGCGTTTCCCTTTTCTAAAGATCATTTCTGGTCCCTCTGGGGATAAATCACTTAAACCTGGGTCCTGTCTTGCTACGTGCCAGTGTTTCCTTATTATTTCTGTGATCTCCTTTGATTGCGCATTTTAAGTACTGACAAAACAAACTTCTGGGTCTTGTTTTTTTGTTACCTCCATATTGTTCTCCAGTAACAAGTTCTCACACGGTATTCAGTCAACCTCCTCCTCCTCCCTTGCTGAAACTATTCGATTTTTAGCATATCTCCTCTGTGATAATCTGTCCTGTAGGTCATCTGCCAGTGGTCACAGAAGCTGTCCACAAGGAGCGCAGCCCCCTCCCCGAGGAGCCCGGAGGTTGTGAGGGCCAGTCTCTGAAGCCCTCCCTGCCGGCAGTCACAGAAGCTGTCCACAAGGAGTGCACCCCTCTCCCCCGAGGAGCCCAGAGGTCACTAGGGCCAGTCCCTGATGCCCTCCCTGCCGGTGGTCACAGAAGCTGTCCACAAGGAGCGCACCCCCCTCCCCCGAGGAGCCTGGAGTTCGCGAGAGCCAGTCCCTAAAGCCCTCCCTGCTGGCGGTCACAGAAGCTGTCCACAAGGTAATTACCTCTGTTCCCACTCTCCTGGCTGCAATCGCAACCGTTTCCCAGGACTGCTGTTGGGATCTGCTTCTTGGCGCCTTTTTGAATGACCATTGCAAGCTGCACAGTAAAGCCGCCGAACACGATTCGTTTCTGCTGCCCAAGGCTGGGACAGAACCCAATTTTACTCTGCTCAGGCAGAACAGTAACTTTTAACTGAATTGTGTGACTAAATGTACAAACCCCACTTGGGAAAACCGCCAAAACCTCAGAGTTTCTGGTGCCAAGCTGTGACTGAATTAATTCCTCCCTGCACAAGCTGTACTGTGTGATTCAGTATTTATTATTTAATTTGGGCTAACTGCACAAGTAAAATCTGCTTAAAAGTCGGAGTTTCTGCTGCTAAATATGTAACCCTGCACATGCTGAACTGGGGGAAGTTTAGGAAAGTGTAACTGTTAAGGTTGAATTGTGTTCAGAGCAGACATTACAGCACTGTGTAGCCTGATTTAACTGGTAGAAGTGTTACATTTCAACTCCTGAGTCACAGCAAAGCCCTAAGCCCATTTGCTGTGCTTTTCCCAGTCCTGTGCCTGCCTGCCCCCCAACGCTAACCCCTTCTCCCATTAAGCTGCCTATTTAACCTCCCCTTTCTTCCCCTCTCCCACAGGAGCGCACCCCCCTCCCCCGAGGAACCCGGAGGTCGCGAGGGCCAGTCCCTGAAGCCCTCCCTGCCGGCGGTCACAGAAGCTGTCCACAAGGTAATTACCTCTGTTCCCACTCTCCTGGCTGCAATCACGACCGTTTCCCAGGACTGCTGTTGGGATCTGATTCTTGGCGCCTTTTTTGAATGACCGTTGCAAGCTGCACAGTAAAGCTGCCGAACACGATTCGTTTCTGCTGCCCAAGGTTTAGCCCCGCCGAACGCTGCGCATTCGGCTCCCCACCGCCCCCACCACCACCCTTGGTCGGCTCTCAAATTTATAGCTAGGTTTGGTCAGGTGACTGGCTGAAAATAACCTATCAGCCCACTCTTCCAGCTGCAGGTTATACAAAATCAACACTAGAGGCTGCTGCTATGTACCTCAGATTCTCTACATACAAAATGCTATCCCTGTTAATAGCAGCCCTCCTGACTTCCAGGATCATACAGCAGGCTCAGCAACCCCCCTCCCAGAGGCACCTAAATTATTTTTCAATAACTGTCATACACACCAAATCCTTACCTATGATGACTTAAAACCGTGTCCCTCCCAACCTCTCCCACATAAGCCTTGGTGATCATGCTGGCTTTTAGATTCACACACTCAACTTAACACACACACTCACACAGGATACTCACTGTACCTCAACTCTCCCCTCATCCAGACCCCAACCCCCAACCCCCCTTGTAAGCCCCAAAACAAACCCCCTCACTCTTCCCACCATTTTAGCCAGTATCACTCCCAGTCTCCCTGTCCCCACCACCAATTCAAAAAGTCCTACACCCTACCAAATCCAGCATCACTAGTCCAAACTCTGCAGGTTAGCCCTCCTACGGCATGCCCTACTACTTCTCTTATTATCTGGCAATATCCATCCCAACCCTGGTCTGCCCTGCACAGTGGCCCCATCTAGCAGACCAAGTGGGAGCCTTCTGCTAGCTACTCTTAATATATGTAGCCTACCAAAAAAACACACACCCCTCCAAGGCTGGATTGCCCAGCATGCACCGGACATCCTAGCCCTATCTGAGACCTGGCTGTCTGAAAGAATACCCAATGAGGTTGTCTCTCTCAGTAATTATTCCATCTTCCAGGCTGACGGGTCCAGCAAGAGAGACGGTGGGTGTGCAATCTATGTTAAATCCTCTCTTCATGCCACTGAAGCACAAACCCCTATACCACAATATGGTGCCCAGACACTAACAGTTAAACTTAGTCTGGGTACTAAACCTCCACATCACTGCGGCCTATATCCCCGAGCAACAAAAACTCACATTTGACTCTATCCTCCACAGTATCTCACACATACCCAACACTAGTGAAGTTATCATTATGAGAGATTTTAATGTCAATTGGCTATCCCCTGCCTCATCCAGCTTCAAAGACACTGCCCTGTCTTATGATCTTACCCAACTCATCACCTCTCCCACCAGAAGGGACAATAGAACAGGGACATCCACCCTTTTAGACCTCATCTTCACCAACAGGCCATGGAACATCTCCAAAGCCACTGTGCTCCCTGACACTATCAGTGACCACTCCCCAGTGACCTGCTGGTGGTCAGAAAATTACCCCCTGCCCCCCCCCCAAAATCACCTGGCAGAGGCGATTGCTAAGAGGAGGCTTAGAGAAGCTCAAAACCCACCTATCTACCAGCAATTGGCTCCCCATCTACACCACGCAGTCTGTAGATCTGGCTCTCTCCCACTTTATAACCACTTTCAACATGGCCTGCGACATTTTTGCTCCCCTCTCCAAGAAAGTAGTGAAAACCAGAACCACACTCTGGATCACCACCTCACTACTTAACCAACTCCAACACAGGGACAACCTATGGCATAAGGCACTTGACTCCCAACGCACCCAGGATAGACAACTCTACCATGAGGCCCGCAACAAATGTACCTGGGCCCTACGACAGGCAAAAGTCACTTACTACCAACATACCCTCACCTTCTCTTGGGGAGATGGTAAAAAATTTTGGAACAATATAAAGGAACTCAATGGTAAATCCTGCTCTCCCGCACCCACCCAGCTCACAATAAATGGGGAGATCACCCAGGATCCTTCCTCTATCGCCAAAGCCCTCAACTCTGCCTTCTCGGACCTCTCCCATATACTCCCCCTAACTACCTCCACACTATCCCCCCACACCCTCCCACTGATACCTCGAGTAACAACAATACGATACCCTTTCGGCTGAGAGTCATTTCCTGCCTCAAGGCAAAACACTACATTTCCAAAGCTATTGCCAATACCCGGCACAGCAATGATTCCCTAGATCTAAAACTCATTAGGCTGACCCTGGATGTCACACTACTCCATCTCACTAAAATTCTCAACCTTTCTTCATGCCTAGGTCAGTTCCCCTCAACCTGGAAGAGAGCCATAATCACACCCATTCTGAAGAGCGGCGACCCCACCAACACAACCAACTATAGACCAATTTCGTTACTTCCTCCTCTCTCCAAGGCCCTGGAGAAAATAGTGTCAGACCAACTATCAGAACACCTAACTAAACACAACCTTCTCTGCCGGGAACAGCACGGTTTCCGGTCTGGTCACAGTACCGTCACAGTTCTTACTGAGCTCACCTCATTCATCCATGAGGCCCTCGACCAAAGGCTCTATAGCAGGGGCAATCTACGTGGATCTGACCAAGGCATTTGACACAGTCAGTCATGAGCTATTGCTTTGTGTCCTTCCACAAGTAAATGTGGTCCCAGAGGCTACTGCCTGGTTCAAGGAGTACCTCTCAGGCCGGTCACAAGTCAGGATAAACACCACCATCTCCTCCTGTAAAACAGTTTGCTCTGGTGTCCCACAGGGGTCTATTCTTGGCCCTCTACTATTCACCCTCTTTTTAAACTCTCTCCCCAAGTCATGTAGCGGTCACCTGCTTCTCTACGCTGATGATGCTGTAGTGTTTTGGAAACACCCACAGCCAAGCGCCCTCCAACGAGCTCTTCAGGGTTTCTTCAGGGAGCTAGAAACCCGGTTCACTGAACACCACCTGATCAACAACTATCAAAAAACAAAGTCCATGATCTTTGCCCACCGACAAAGCCCACACAGCCAGTCAGCTCTCCTAATCAAAAACAAACAAGGTGCCCCACTTGAACATGTTACATGTTTTAAATACCTGGGAATTACATTAGACACCTCCCTCTCCTACCATCATCACATAGAACTTCTCTCCTCCACCGTTAACACTAGAGTGGGTATCCTCTACAGACTTAAACACTGCTTACCCACACAGGCCATGCATCTTGCGGTCGCCTCCTCTATCCTCTCCCTAATAGACTATGGGATAGTGATATACAGCTCTGCGGAACCTACCGCCCTTTGTAGCATCAACACTGCTTTGAATAAAGCTTGCCGCCTAGTCACTGGGTGTGACAGATTAACTCATACCTGTGAGCTCTACGCTTTGGCTGGTTGGCTAAACTTCCAAGGAAGACTTAAGTACCACTCCTACGTTCTAGGAAAAAAGATCCATCTCCAGCTGGCGCCCATCGGCCTTCTCTCAATAGTCAGTGTAGCCCCCCCAGGCGTAATACTAGACTCGCAGCATCCTCCTCATTCCTGGTCCCCCATTGTAGAACATCCCTTGGACAAAGATCCTTCCGCTACCATGACCCTCTTTGGCTAAACAATCTACCCACCCATCTCTCAGACCCTTATCCTCTCCCAATTCAAAACAGCCCTCAGAGCACAACTCCTGGAGTCAGAAAAATGCGACTGTGGCTAACTTCCTGCCCTCCTCTGGTGTTTTCATACCCCCCAATAAACGTGACACAGGGTCTCGATAGATCCCAAGAGTCAGCATCATTTACCTCTCTGACAAGGGTTATCCTGTATTGATGTCTACTATTACCACCAGTTAACTAAGATTATGCCTGGACTGCACTTGCAGTACTGTTTTATGAATTTCTACCAGTTTACTGTGCGTTCTCTGTATTTGTCTACCCTCCACCCTCTGTAACCGACGTGGAGCCTTTGCAAAAGAGTCTGTGACTCAAAGGATTGTAATTCCGATTGTATCCAATAAATAAATAAATAAAATTAAAAAAGGTGGAACTACCCACCGGCACAAGCACACTTATCGATTGGCTTTTTGCTACCAACCCTGAGCATATCAAAAATTTTTCTGTCCTGCCCAACACCTTAAGTGATCACTCGCCAGTAGTCTACTCTTGGAAAAAAAAGGGCACAAAAGACCCCCCCCCAGCTCACTAAAAGCCGATATCTCAAAAAGGGACAAGTGAGTAATTTCAAAAAGTATCGGACTAAAGCAGACTGGTCCCCCTTAGTTGGCTGCAGCGATGCCAATAAAGCTCTAGACTACTTCATAACTACCTTCAGCAATGAATGTGGCCTATTTGTCCCAGTCAGAACTGTCAAAATAAAAGGAGCCATTAACCCCTGGCTCACTGGCCCACTCATTGCTCTGATGAAACAATGTGGCAATCTCTGGCATATAGCTAGAGAGACAGGCAGGCAAACTGACATCACTGCCTATAAAATGGCTAGGAATAAGTGCACCAGGCTAGTAAGAAATGCCAAAGCTTCCTACTATAAAGAACAATTGGAGAGAACCTGGGGTAATGGCAGTGAATTTTGGAAAAATATTAAGTCCCTCTCTGGTAAAGAATCCAGAGCTCCACCTAATCTAATAGTCACCGCATCTGGCCCACTACAGCAACCTATAGACCTGGCTAATGTCTTTAATAAGGCCTTCACAGACCTCAGCTCTGTTCTCCCCCTTGAATTTCTCCAGTCCTTGCATGCAATGGATCCCACCGACCCAAACCCACCACTCTCCCTTAGAAATTGTCAACCACCATTCAACTTTAGGCAGATTACAAGGTCACAGACCTTTAAATATGTTAAAAGGATTCTAAACAAAACCAGGATTGGTAGTGACTCACTAGACATGAAACTGCTAGCATTCACCTTGTTGGAACTAGCCTCTCCGCTAACCAAACTATTCAACATCTCCTTGCGTACTGAAATCTTCCCAGACAGGTGGAAGACTGCCCTGGTCACCCCTGTGTTTAAGAGCGGGGACAGAACTAATATGGGAAACTATCACCCTATCTCAGTACTACCTTCTCTCTCAAAAGCATTGGAAAAGGTTGTTTCTGATCAGTTCACTGAATATCTAAACAAGTACAATCTGCTATGCCCACAGCAGCATGGTTTTCATCGCAAACACAGCACCATCACTGCCCTTATTGACTATTACCTTCCACGTCTATGAAGCTCTTGATTCGGGAAAAATGGTGGGGTCCACATTTATAGACCTCACCAAAGCCTTTGACACTGTTAACCACCAAATCCTGCTAAGACACCTGTGGACCCTGGGACTGTCAGTAGTTACCATCTCCTGGTTTAACAGCTACCTATCACACAGGATGCAGTGTGTCAGGATAGGGTGTATAACCTCCGATCCCAGAAAGGTACCCTTGGGGGTCCCCCAGGGCTCAATCTTAGGTCCACTTCTCTTCAGTCTCTTCATAAATTCCATTCCCAATGCTTGTCCTGCTAAAATGCTGCTGTATGCAGACGATGCAGTGATCTCAGTACCTGGCTGCAACACATGTGAACTCTCAAAAAACGTACAGAGTAGCTTTGCCATGCTTGAGGTATGGTCCTCCAAAAACCAACAAAAATTATGCACCTAACTTTGCCGCATGCAAAACAGAATGTTGAACCCTTGACTCTCTATAACCAAAAAGGGGATGGCATTGAACAAGTCTCTACCTTCAAATATCTCTGAGTACATATTGACGATAACACTCTCCTTTGTGCACCATATTGATCATGTAGTCAAATCTGCTAATATTAAACTTGGCATCCTCTATAGGCAAAGGCAAGCCATGACCCCCAAGGCTCTTAGCCTAGTTACTCGAAGCTCTATACTGTCTATCATAGACTACACACTAGTCATTTACAGTGCAGCCACTGACTCAGCCTTAAAAAGAGTAAAATTACTAACCAACAAGACCTGCCACCTGGTCCTTGGCGCCAAACAGCATACCCGTACTTGTACCCTCTACTCCTTTACAGGTTGGCTCCCTCTACACCTCAGGGCAAAGTATCAGGTTTGCCTAATGGTAAAAAAGCCCTCCTAGGTCTCACTCCTGACTCTACTGCTGCTCTATTCCAGTGAAACCCCTCCTCAAAGGTCACTAGGGGAACGGCTAAGGGAGTGCTCCATGTCCCCTTCAAAAGAACATGCTTTAAGCTGGCCCAGTGGCACTGAGGGTTGAGGCGCTGGATGTCACATCTCACACCATGCCGGCGACCCGGGTTCGGGTACGAGCTCAGGTCACCGGGGGTCAGCAGGAAGAAGGAGGATTGAGCATCCCAATGGATGCTTTCCTGCCACCCAATGGATGCTTTCCTCCTTCAGGGGTGGGATACCAGGGGTGCCCTGTGCACCCAACACCCCCTGAGGGTTGGTAGGAGTACCGACTCTCGGGCAATGGCGGCTCCATGGTGCTGGAGCTGGGGGGGGTGACGCTGTTAGGCACTTGGCAGGTGTAGTGCATAAGCACATAATTTGCCCGAGCCAGTGTCCTCAGGGGGATGGATGGGAACCACAACAGAAAAATGGAAAACAACCCTCGGCGCTCCACGTCATCCAACCACGGACCTACGGGCAGACCCTGCTGTGCAGGTGCTCCACAGAGGAAAAGGAGGAAGAAAGGTAGGAGTTGCCAGGGCACTCTATGGGCAGACTCTGCATCTATGGCATGGGGACATGAGCGGACTGAAGGAGTGGAACAAAGATGGCATATTAGGAGAGGGATAAAAAGAAAGTAAAAAAAAAAAAAAAGAACATGCTTTGCTCAGCGGTCACTCTCCTACCGTGGACCCACTTGGTTTAACAAACTCCCTACTACCACACTGAAGAACATGAAAATTGGCCCCTTTAAAAGACACCTGCTAACCCTTCTGGCCCAAAATAACCAATATGATTGCAATTACTAAACACTTGTAAACAGCCAGTCAGTGGGAGTTGTCTTATACACAGTCACGTCTCTCCAAGGTCTACAATGAGTCAGGATGGGTAAATCTTACAAGATTATGTAAAGGAATCACCTCCCAGTCTTCAGCACTTTTCTCCCTCTACTACTCTGGGTTTCAGCAAGGAAAGAGCATATGTAATTTATAATAGTCTGGCCAGGAGCTGCCCGCTAAGGGACAAACTCTGTGTCCTTAAGCATCACGTGAATAATCCACCCATTCCACCTGGACGAGCACAACTCTGTCGCATCATTGAGTCTGTGTGTTATTTTATCAGTTTTATATATTTGGTTTACCAAGTTTCTCCAAATTTTCAGGGTGGGAATCTGGGGGTAAGCCAGGTCTTCATGATCACCTTTTTTGCCACCAGCAGTAAGATTCCCAGTAAGAAGCGTGATATACCTTGCCCTTTAATAATAAACTCTAGTCAGAGCTGGTATGGATGCTCAGAGCAGCAATACTGAATGAAAGAATACTCTTAGCTCTTGCTGCACCGGAGTCTGCCATATCCAAGATGGCCGCTGTGACAGAATTGCGCATGTGTGATACTTGCAGATGCGCAGTTTGATTTGGTGGTCATCTTGGGCACGGCAGCTGTCACTTCCACAGTTGTGGGAGAAAAAGTAGTGCCCCAAGAAGGGAGTGTGTGTTATGTGGCTAGCTGAGGGGAAGGGCCATTAAAACAAAACGCAGTGGAACTGTGCCACAGCACTGTGGAAGCACACCGGAGAGCTGTCCAATCATGTGCTTCCACAGTGCCCTTTTACAGAATGTTAGTAATACGTCTGCGTAGCTCCACCCACGCAGCTGTAAAGATTATAGACAGGATAGTAAAAATGCTATCATTTGACTGGCTGAGGTACATGCAGCTTGGCTACTATCCCAGCACAACTGACTGGCTGATAGTACCTTCATCCAAACAGCCTCAGATCTCACCAACAAAGTCCTCCACTGCTGCCAGTGCAGAAATGCCCACACCACATATGACTGCTGTGGCATAATTTTGGAGACCCAGGTGCCACCAGCCTTGGCTCTCTTCTTCCACTACAGCCACTGCCAGCTGCCTACAACCAAGGCTCCCTGCTCCGACCATGGCTCTGTCCTCCTGCTACAGATGCCATCTGCTGCACTTCAGTACCCACTGACTTTAAGTCTGCAGTCTGGAGCAGACTGCCGAACAAAAACATAACAACTGCCTGCTCCCCCAGTCGCAAGGCTGCAGCATGAACACTCGCTCAGGTATTTGAAATTAAACTTTAAATTTGAACCATACTTCTAGCTGGCCCGGTGGTGCTGAGGGTTGAGGCGCTGGACACCACACCTCATACCACACCAGCGACCCGGGTTCGGGAGCGGACTCGGGTCAACATGGGTTGGCCGGGAGGGAGAAGGATTGAGCACCCAATGGCTGCTCTCCTTCTCCGGGAAGGGGGAAGTGTACTCTCTGCTGTGATATCACCACCTGTTGGGGGAACCTCAGGGTGGTCGGTGCAGCTGGGGAGATGCTCTATGCAAGGGTAGATGTTGGCAGGGGACCGCCTTCGATGTGCGTCTCTATGCACACCGGCAGCCTTGTCCCCCTTGCACACCAACATTGGGGGGGTCCACTAGAACACTGAAAAATACCCTGCCCTGGTCTAGGCAACGAGCCTCATCGTTGGTTCCGAGGCAGCACCCGAGAAGCAGACTCTGCTGTTTGCGCTCCCAAACAATGCTCAGGGGGAGATATGGGGGATCTGTGCTGCCCTGCCCAGAGGGTAATCCGAGGCCCTGAAGGTACAAGGGTATCATTAGCACTCTAGAGGCAGACTCCTTGGGGGGGCTGCAGATTGGGATCTACGAGGAGAGCTCTGAGAGAGGGATCAGTGGCAGCAGTAGGAGGATAAAGAAATAGTAAAAATAAAAATTTGAACCATGCTTCTCACAGACAGTCCCCCCCCAAAAAACAAGGACTCAATCAGGCCTCTGCACATAACAACTAAACAGATTGCCATGCTCCACACTACCAACTGCAGCCAACTGTAACTCCTGCTCTCCTCTCTTTAACTTCCCATCTGAACCCATGCTGCCAACTGTTGGCAATTGTAACATCTTACCTCCACTCCCCAACCGTCGCAGAAATTAGCCGACTGGCCCCACATTGATCCCCTTTAGCCAATACCACTCTGCCTCTGCCCTCAGCTTTGCTCTTACTTACTAACATACCAACATACTAAAAGCCAGCAGAATATGCCTAATGGTCTGTCATGTCTGCTTGGTAGCCAGCCACCTATTGGATGCTCGCCTTCCTGCCCCCCCTTAGCCCCCGAGAGGGTCATCTTTGGCTTCAGTTTCCCCTTGTACCTGTCCCACCCCTTCTTGAAGCCCTCCACTGTGCCCTCCTCCACCAGCCTCCTGGGAAGTGCATTCCAAGGCTCCACCACCCTCTCAGTGAAATAATGTTTCCTATGTTTCCCCCTGTAATCTCCACCCCCTTTCTTTAGCCTGAACAGCTCCTTGGTTATTCCTGTTACATACTTGAATACCCCTATCATGTCTCCCCTGTCTCTCCTCTCCTCCAGTGTGTACAGCCCGAGCTTTTCCAGTCTTTCCTCATAGGGTCTCCTCTCCATGCCCTGAATCATCCTGGTCGCTCGCCTTTGGACCCCCTCCAGCAGTGCTATGTCCTTCTCCAGAACTGTACACAGTACTCGAGTTGTGGCCTGACCAAGGCATCATATAGAGGGAGGATCACCTCCCTCCTCCTGGACGTAATTCCCCTGGCTATGCAGCCCAGTATCCTGTTTGCTTTGGCTGTGGTTCTTCTACAATTTTCAGAGTTATACATTTTGACATCTACCACCACCCCTGGATCCCTTTCACCTGATGTGGCTTGCAGTGCAACCCCCCAGGGTGTATACATGGCCTGGGTTTCTGACTCCCAAATGAAGTACCTTGCATTTCCCAGCATTAAACTTCAATCCCCACCTCCTTGACCACCCCTCCAGGGTATCCAGGTCTGCCTGGACTGTCTCTCTCGCTTCTTTCCTATCCACCAGTGCTCCCAGTTTGGAGTCATCCGCAAAGAGAATCAGCCTACTCCTAACCCCCCCCCCATATCTGAGACGTAGGCATTGAACAGAAGTGGCCCCAATACTGAACCTTGGGGAACCCCACTGATTACCTTCCTGGGGGAGGAGACTATCCCACCGACCATTACCCTCTGTATTCACCCCAAAAGCCAATTTTCTACCCACTTGAGCACCTGTCCTCCCACCCCCATCTCCCCCAGCTTTGTTATCAGCCCATTATGGGGTACTGAATCAAACGCCTTGCTGAAATCCAGGTATTGGATGTCTACTGGCCTATATCTGTCCAGGGCCCCTATCATCCAGTCATAAAACTCTATGAGGTTGGTCTGACACGATCTCCCCAGGACGAAGCCATACTGTTTATCATCCCGGTGCCCTAACCTAACCTTTCCAGCTGCCTCCCAAGCCTCTCCTTGATAATGCCCTCCATTACTTTGCCTACCACAGACATTAGGCTGACAGGCCTATGTAACCCCCCTACAAATGGGGGTTCCTAAAGGCCTTTCCGGAGCTTGCTTAAATGCTCCATGCCTGGCTGGTGTTCGGCTTAAGGCCGCTAAATGTGGGGGTTGTGAGTGCTTTTAAAGCCTCCACTACTGTCTCTTTAAGAGCTGCCTGTTCGCAGGCTTTAGTGGTTCAAATAGAGGACTGGGGTTTCTCTGCTCGAATCCCACCCCGGACTGCTGTCTGATCGCTCCATTCCTGCAGTCGCTAAGAGTGCTAAGGGAGCCCATCTGAAAGATGTAGTTGTTCCTTTTAGAAACATATATAGTGTTGGTGAAATTGCAGTTTGCCTGACTCCTTTTTATTGCAGCTGGGACTTTACATTGTGCCCCTCCATATTGGACCCGGACCGTGTGAAAGGGGGTCCAATAGTAGCTAAGGGGCATCGGAATTGGAGTGGAGGTGACCAACCAGGAATCAGGACTCTGGCTGGAGCCAGCTGACCAATGGGGACACAGCTTGTAATTCTTGGGAGTGGCATTATGGGCCATGGCACCTTTTCGCACCACTGAGGGCCAGACTAAGTGACTGGCAGTTGTAACTAGCCAATGAAATCGGGTAGCGCCCGAGCTGTAAGGATTGCCCCATGCTGTTAGGGGCAGATGCTAGACTGTGAAGGAGAAGGAGCCTGAGCCCGCGCCATTGAGTGTTAGCGCCGGGAAGCAAGGTGAAAGGCCGGAGGCGCCATTTGCATTGCCAGCGCTCCACGGATTAAATCCGCAGGTTTGTGGTCAGAGGAGGCTGTGTACAAGCACAGCTACCTACCAGGCTTCACCTGAAGAGGACAGGAGAATCTGCTGAATCGCGCTCGGTCTGTCAGGACATTGAAGCTGTAGTGAAACGCCCTCATAGCTGTGAGTTTGTTCGGGTCCTGGAAGCAGCTGCCTGGTATGGTACCCCTCTGTTGTTTTCCATATAAATGTGTGATGAGGCCTTTGAAGCTCAGGCTCAGCCCTGCAAGTGGTGAAAGAGTGGTCCTCTGCTGGAGTTGTGAGTACTGAATCAGGGTAGCTGACAAACAAAGGCAAAATCGTTTCGTTGTATTGCTGACTGTACTAATTGAGCTTTCTGGCTCCGTCTGATCTGCTCAGGAATTAAATGATCGCTTATGTCAGGGCCCCAACCAGCTACATCGAGGAACTAGCCATTAGGGCTTGGGTACCCATAGACAGTAATTAATAGGTTAGGCCTGTGCACAGAGCCATAGGTAGATTTTCATATACTGTAGTGGTAAGCTAATCAACCTGATTCCCCCCGGTCCTTGTTATCTCCCCTCAAATAAATCAGATTGCTTGTTTTGCAAAAGTACACTGGCTAGTCTGTGTATTAATGGTGAAATACTGCACAGTGAATGTGGTGTAACTGTACCTTACTTTCCAGGGGTTCCCCGGAGTGAGCTGACTGGTTTGAGCCGGAGGAGTAAGTCTATATGGTAAGGACACTGAAATTGAACTGTGTGGGCCACTAGTGGGAAGAAAGTGGGGTTGCAGCAACCCAGAGGGCTGTGACCGAGTCAACCTCGACTGTTCTAACCCTGATCTCTGGGTGGAGGCACCCGCCAACAGATCTGGGCCCTTCACCCTGCTACAGTTAGGGCAGGCAGGGGTAGTAGCCCTTAGGATAGCACCCCTTGGGGGTTAAAAATTGGAGGCACCGCTGTGATTAGCATCCCCTAGTGGCCGAGTGGGTGAAGGGCATAAATATGGATAAGTTAAAGAAAAAACTGGAAGGGGATATCATGGCTAAGATTAAGCTGGACCCTATTAAGACAATGGTACACAGACTGATGGGGTGGGGTGAAGCCAAAGAGCTGGACTCCCAGAGAATTGTATTACTACTAGATGTACCTCTGGGGACAACGACCGCTGACATTTTTTCTACCGCGGAGCGTGTTAAATGTTTGGGCACGTTAGAGGTGAAGGGGCGTATGGCTGACCTGCTCGATCAGACCTTGCAGGTGTTACTTTTGTGTAGTCTAGCCATCGACCCCGAGAGGGTGCCTCCAGTGATTTATCCGGAAGGTGCCCAGCAGGGGTGGAGGCTTGTTCACATCCGGAGTGGGTCAGTCACTCCTGGGGGGTCTCCCCAGACTAACAGTTTCAAAGATAAACTGCTTAAATTACTAGCTGTGGAGAGGAGGACTACCCAAGAATTACTGCAGGTGTTGGACCTTTCTAGTGAACCCACCCCCCAGGTTTCCCCTGGTACCTCTTCCTGTCCCCCCAAGACTTTTATTTTGGCTCCACCACCCCTAGTGGTTCCCCCTATACAGCTAGATTCTTACTGTAGGTTAAAACTTTTTTCTGGCACAGTGCCAGTGCCTTCAGGGGAGTATGATTTGGAGGCGTGGATGGACTACACCACCCCCCTAGTCCAGGAGTGGCACTGGTCTGAGGGGGAGAAACGAAAGAGACTGATGGAGAGTCTGCGGGGCCCAGCTTTGGAAGCCATTAGGTTCTTGCGGGCCACTAGCCCGGAAGCTACCGCAACAGAGTACCTTTCTGCTTTAGAGGGAGTGTTTGGGAGTACAGAAACTGGGGAAGACTTATTATGGAAATTCAAGTCTGCCAAGCAATGGAGGAGTTGTCCGCCTTTGTTACTAGGGTGGAACAGGCCTTGCAGAAGGCCTATCAAAAAGGGGGGATCACCGCCTCAGCCTTGAACCAGGTCAGGTTGGAACATGTTTTGAAGTCTGCTAGATTTTCCAGTGTGATACTGTTAAAACTTGTTGCATGATCGGTAGCTGCCCCCTGAATACTGTCAATTGATGAGGGAGATTAGAGAAGTAGAGACTGATGAGGAGGGGTGAGAACCCTATGTGGGGGCTGTGAATCTGAGCCAAACCCCTGAGTCTAGTGCACCCGATGAGACCCACCTTCCGGGGGGGCCTGATGTGTCCCCTGAATTACAGGGAGGGGTGGGGGTGCGTGCTATTTCCTCTGATCCCCAAGTAGAAAGTGAGTTGAGGGCTGAGGTCAGAAATTTACGAGAACTGGTGAGGGATTTGAAGCGATCCAATACCCACCCTGTTAGGTCTGGGGAACCTGAGTTATATAGAAACCAATGCCCTGGCCCAGGGGAACCCCCTCGCCCCCCCGCAGGGCCCCCAGCAGATAAAGTATTCCCCTCCCAATAGAGACCCTCGGGACCCCAAGTTCTGTTACCATTGTGGGGAGGATGGACACTTTCAGACTGAGTGCCAGTAGCTGGAGAATTTAAGGAAGGTCAACAGCAGACTGATCACTTGGCATCGCAGGGCCCACGTCCGACCCCTCAGGAAGGGCTTTGTGACCCGGGCCAACGCCCAAGCAACTGTCAATGTTGTGCCTCCTGAATGGTCTGATGTGACCGGCCCTCAATGGAGGCCCCAGCACGAGTAAATGGGATTCCCACCCAAGCTGTATTAGATAGTGGCTCTCAGGTAACCATCATGTTTCAGGGCTGATATCAGGCACACCTACCTGAGGTACCACTACAACCCTTGGATGGTTTACATGTATGGGGGGCTAAGTGACAAGGCTTATCCATATTTGGGGTATATCCAGATCTGGTTGTCATTTCCTACTTCTGTGGCTGGAGTGGACGAACAGGTGGAAACCTTGGCTTTAGTCTGCCCCCCACTGGACTGTATGATGGGGTACCCCTGTTGATTGGGACAAATGCTCATATGTTTGGTCGACTAGCCCAATTGTGTTCAGAAAAGCAAGCGTTTAGGACTGGGTGAGCCCTAAGAATACCCACTGTGATCCAAAAGGCCTATGAAACTCAGAGGAAGGTTAGCCAGGAGGAAACTGAAAGCCCAGTGAGTGTAGTATGGAAGAAGGATCCAGCACCATTGATACTTGCCCCAAATGCCCATTGTGTTTTGCAAGGGGAAGTCCGAATGAGAACATATGTTAAGAATAAGTTATTGATGTTGGATGCACCTGGGGAGGGAAGATTGCCTGAGGAACTGCTGGTTAAACCCAGTATCTTGCCTACTAGAGCCCATGCTTACGCCAGGAGGGTGATGGTTCAAGTTCATAATGTGTCTGACAAGGAGATTTGAATAAAAAGAGGGTGCACCCTGGCAAGTGTACATTGTGCAGATACTGCAGTGCTGCCCAATAGCAAGGGTTCGAGGAAGGATGACAGAGTAACTCCCGACTTGTTTGATTTCGGTGACTCCCCGTTGCCTGCTGAATGGAAAGCGAGGATCAGTGAGAAGCTTGCCAAAAGAGACCAGGTATTTTCCCTAAAAGAATGGGACGTGGGATGTGTGCAAGGGGCTGAGCACCACATCCAGCTGCATGATGAAAGGCCTTTTCGAGAGAGATCTCAGCGCCTGGCCCTGGCTGACATAGACGATGTGAGGTGGCATTTGCAAGAGATGCTTGCTGCTGGTGTGATACAAGAGTCCAGGAGCCCCTATGCTTCCCCCATTGTAGTAGTGAGAAGAATGGGGCGGTTCAGATGTGTGTAGATTACCGTACCTTGAATCGGCGGACCATCCCAGACCAGTATACCATGCCACGCATACAGGACGCCTTGGATTGTTTAAATGGCAGTAAGCGGTTCTCTGTGTTAGACCTCCGCAGTGGGTACTATCAGATCTTGATGGCCCCAGAGGACCGACAGAAGACTGCATTCATTTGCCCCCTAGGTTTCTATGAGTTTATCCGGATGCCTCAAGGGATTTCAGGTGCCCCAGCTACCTTTCAGCGCCTGATGGAACGTGCTGTGGGGGACATGAATTTGCTCGAGTGTTTGGTTTACTTAGATAATGTCATAGTGTTTGGCCGCTCGTTGGAAGAACATGAACGTCGATTGTTCAAGGTCCTGGATCGGCTGGAGGATTTCGTCTCAAGCTATCTATAGACAAGTGCCAATTCTTCCAAACTTCTGTGAAGTATGTGGGCCACATAGTATCCACTGAAGGCATAGAGACTGACCCCAGCAAAGTGGAGCTTTGACTACTTGGCCTCAGCCAAAGAATTTGAAAGAGCTGCAATGGTTCCTGGGGTTTTGTGGA
This sequence comes from Neoceratodus forsteri, assembly GCA_016271365.2. NCBI lineage: Eukaryota > Metazoa > Chordata > Ceratodontiformes > Ceratodontidae > Neoceratodus > Neoceratodus forsteri. The sequence continues at coordinate 166,537,899 of CM057459.1, read as the reverse complement.
TATTATAGGTGGTTTGTCAAAGATTATTCTCGAGTGATCTGCCCCCTCCTCAACCTTACTCAGGGGTACCCTCCCACGCACAAAAAGTATAAGAAAATTGTGCACTCTGAGATGGAGAAGAAGTATTTTCGGCCGAATTATGTGTTTGGAAACCGCTGGACTACTGAGTATGAGGAAGCTTTCTATGACATCATATATCAACTTACCTATGCCCCAGTGCTGGTCTATGCTGACCCGGCCAAGCTGTATGTTCTCCATACTGACGCCAGTCTACATGTATTGGGGGCTGTGTTATATCAGGAGCACTCGAACGGTCTGAGACCTGTAGCTTTTGCCAGCAGAAGTCTGACTCCTTCAGAAAAAAATTATCCAGTGCACAAACTAGAGTTCCTGGCTCTGAAGTGGGCCATTGTTGATCAATTTCATGACTATTTGTACAGTGCCAAGATATTGGTAAAGACTGATAACAATCCTCTGACCTATGTGCAGACCTCAGCCAAGTTGGATGCCACTGGCCATAGGTGGCTCTCTGCCTTGGCCACCTACGACTATGCTGTTGAGTACAGAGCAGGTCTAAACCATATAGATGCGGATGCTCTCTCTCGGAGGCCTATGCCACAAACCGACTGGGTCAGGTTGTCAGAACCTGACATAAGAGCTCTTTGCCAAAAATTTGACAAGGAGGAACAGGTGTCTCCTGATGCTGTGGACTGCATGGTGGATTGCTTGGGGCCATCCGAGAACTGCATACCTGCTGCTTACTGTCATTTTTCTGCATTAGACACTAGTTCGCTGCCCCAGTTCAACAATGATAGTCTCCAATGGGCTCAATCCCGAGACCCCATGATAAAAGCTGCTGTGGAGGCTTTGCAGGCCGGGAGGGACGTGTCCAAGTTGCATTCCACTGACCTGAGAACTGCCTTGTTATACAAAGAAGGGTCAAAGTTAAAACTGATTAACCAACTACTACACAGAGAGACTGTGGATAAGTAGAGCCGGGTAGACAAACAACAACTGGTGCTGCCCACTGCTTCTAGAGAACTGATCTTGAGGTCCCTGCATAATCACATGGGGCATCTTGGCATAGACCAAACTCTTGACCTGGTACGGACCCGATTCTACTGGCCAAAAATGAGTGCAGATGTAGAGCAGTATGTCAAGACCTGTGGCTGCTGTTTGCAAAGAAAAGCCCTACCTCAGAGAGCTGCCCCCATGGTCAATATCACTACCAATGCCCCTATGGAACTGGTCTGCATTGATTTCCTGAGTTTAGAACCAGATCTAAAAAACATCAGTAACATATTGATAGTCACTGATCATTTTACCCGGTATGCACAGGCTTTTCCTACTAAAGATCAGAAAGCAACCACGGTGGCTAAAGTACTTGTTGAGAACTTCTTTGTCCGCTATGGGGCCCCCCAGGGGATCCATTCCGACCAGGGGAGGGACTTTGAGAGCCGCCTGATTAAAGAAATGCTATCTTTGTGGGGAGTACGAAAATCAAGAACCACCCCATACTATCCTAGGGAGATCCCCAACCTGAAAGGTTTAACACACATTGCTTGATATGTTGGGCACACTGCAACCCAAAGACAAGCCTAGATGGAGCCAGCAGATTAGCACCCTGGTTCATGCTTACAACTGCACCAAAAGTGATGCCACTGGATTTTCTCCGTACAGGCTGATGTTTGGGAGAGAGGCTAGACTGCTAGTGGATGTGTGTTTCAGGGTTTCCCCTGATGGGGTGCAAGCAGAAAATCATCTACAGTATGTACAGAAGTTGAAGGCCCAATTGAACCATGCCCACCAACTGGCCCAGACTATGGCTGCTAAACAAAACCTGGCCAACAAGGGGAGGTGTGATAAGAAAGTGAAAACAATGGAACTGAGAGAAGGGGACAGAGTGCTATTGAGGAATTTGGGACTGCATGGCAAACATAAGATTGCTGACAGATGGCATCACCTCCCTCACATTGTTGTGGGAAAACTGGCAGATTTACCTGTATATAAAGTGCGGCCTGAAAACAATGCAAAAGATGTGAAAACTATACACAGAAATCATCTGCTGCCCATCGGGCAAATCTTGATTGAAGCTGAACCTCCCAATGCCCCCCCCCAGGCCTATGACTAGATCTGCTGCCAAGAAAAAAACCAGACCACTTGATTCTTCAGCAAGCCAAATAACAGGGCCTTGTCCAAACCCCTCTGATGAAGATGATCGTCAATCTGTGTCTAAAGACAATGAGAATAATATTGAATACTATCCCTCTTATGAACTGAGCCAACTGTTTCGGGGCAATCCCCTCGTCAACTCTGGAGATGAGGTTGGGCTTTCTGGACTGTCTGAGCCTCCGGCTTTGTCTCCGGAACCAATGCTTCCAGAGGATGAATTGGGTAGCAGCAAAGCCCAAGGGGTGGGGTCCTTGAGTCTGGCTGAACTGTCTGGCCTGGCTGAACTATCTGACTTTTCAGAAGAAGGAAGTGATGTAGGGGAACAAGCCAGTGATATGCCGGAACCTGAAGAATATTTTGAGTGCCCTGATGGTTCCTTACTAGTGCCTGAACAGTTCCCAACTGAGCCAAGTAGTGTGGGTCCTGATATAGAGGGTCATGCCTCCTAAAGTACTGTGAGCACTGGGTCCCCTTCCCCTGTTGAGGTTCCCCCTACTAATCTCAATGAGGCTGAAACGGAATCAGGGCCTGTAGCAGGGTTTTCCGAGACCCCTAGACGCTCCAGCCGAGAAGTACGGCCTGTAGTAAAGCTGAGTTATGAGTCTCTGGGTCAGCCTGTGGACCTGCCCTTAAATGTGGTCCATAAGGTGTATGTGTCCCCAAGCTCCTTGCCTGTTATCGGGGGGATAACTCCAGCCTGTTAGTATTGCCTTCGAGTGTGGCACCCTTACCCCAGTTAGCCCACCAGTAGCTGATAGGGAAGGGCCCCCTCTTTTCAGGTGTCATGGGCAGAGAGTAATGACCTGATTCAAAAAGAAAAAGGTTATGTGTGAATGTAATGTTGCATAAACCGTAGTAAACTGTGAATACAGTATCCATGCATGTAATCTAAAGTGTGATATAATGTTAATTAAACTGTTTGCCTTAAAGTGATTTAAGGGTAACTACTTGACGCGGACGCCAAGTTCTTTCCAGGCCAGGAAGGGTGTAACCCCCCCCTACAAATGGGGGTTCCTAAAGGCCTTCCCGGAGCTTGCTTAAATGCTCCATGCCTGGCTGGTGTTCAGTGTAAGGCCGCTAAATGTGGGGGTTGTGAGTGCTTTTAAAGCCTCCAGTACTGTCTCTTTAAGAGCCACCTGTTCGCAGGCTTTAGTGGTTCAAATAGAGGACTGGGATTTATCTGCTCGAATCCCACCCTGGACTGCTGTCTGATCGCTCCGTTCCTGCAGTCGCTAGGAGCGCTAAGGGAGCCCATCTGAAAGATGTAGTTGTTCCCTTTAGGAACATGTATAATGTTGGTGAAATTGCAGTTTGCCTAACTCCTTTTTATTGCAGCTTGGACTTTACGTTGTGTCCCTCCATATTGGACCCGGACCATGTGAAAGGGGGTCCAATAGTAGCTAAGGGGCATCGGAATTGGAGTGGAGGTGACCAACCAGGAATCAGGACTCTGGCTGGAGCCAGCTGACCAATGGGGACACAGCTTGTAATTCTTGGGAGTGGCATTATGGGCCATGGCGCCTTTTCGCACCACTGAGGGCCAGACTAAGTGACTGGCAGTTGTAACCAGCCAATGAAATCAGGTAGCGCCCGAGCTGTAAGGATTGCCCCATGCTGTTAGGGGTAGATGCGTTGTGACTGTGAAGGAGAAGGGAGCTCTGAGCTCCTGCGCCATTAAGTGTTCGCTCGGGAAGCGCGTGAAAGGCCTGAGGTGGCCGTTTGCATTGCCAGCGCTCCACGGGTTAAATCCACAGGCTTGCGGTCAGAGGAGGCTGTGTACAAGCACAGCTACCTACCAGGCTTCACCTGAAGAGGACAGGAGAATCTGCTGAATCGCGCTCGGTCTGTCAGGACATTGAAGCTGCAGTGAAACGCCCGCATAGCTGTGAGTTTGTTTGGGTCCTGGAAACAGCTGCCTGGTATGGTACCCCTCTGTTGTTTTCCATATAAATGTGTGATGAGGCCTTTGAAGCTCAGGCTCAGCCCTGCAAGTGGTGAAAGAGTGGTTCTCTGCTGGAGTTGTGAGTCCTGAATCAGGGTAGCTCTCTGTTAAAGCTTACAAACAAATGCAAAATCGTTTTGTTGTATTGCTGACTGCACTAACTCAGCTTTCTGGCTCCATCTGATCTGCTCAGGAATTAAATGCTCGCTTGTGTCAGGGCCCTAACCAGCTGCATCGAGGAACTAGCCATTAGAGCTTGGGTACCCATAGACAGTAATTAATAGGTTAGGCCTGTGCACAGAGCCATGGTAGATTTTCATATACTGTAGTGGTAAGCTAATCAACCTGATTCCCCCCGGTCCTTGTTATCTCCCCTCAAATAAATCAGATTGCTTGTTTTGCAAAAGTACACTGGCTAGTCTGTGTATTAATGGTGAAATACTGCACAGTGAATGTGGTGTAACTGTACCTTACTTTCCAGGGGGTCCCCCGGAGTGAGCTGACTGGTTCGAGCCGGGGAGTAAGTGTATATGGTAAAGACACTGAAATTGAACTGAGTGGGCCACTAGTGGGAAGAAAGGGGGGTTGCAGCAACCCAGAGGGCTGTGACCGAGTCAACCTCAACTGTTCTAACCCTGATCTCTGGGTGGAGGCACCCGCCAACGGATCTGGGCCCTTCACCCTGCTACAGTTAGGGCAGGCAGGGGTAGTAGCCCTTAGGATAGCGCCCCCTGGGGGTTACACCTATAAATCCCCATCTCCTCTCTAGACCCCCCCCTTTGTGGATAGGCACTACATGAGCCACCCTCCAGTCTTGGGGCACCCATCCTATCTGCAGAGAGGTGTTAAAGAGTGCAGCCAGTGGAGCTGCCAGCTCCTCCTCCAGTTCCTTCATAACCCTCAGCTGTATCCCATCCGGCCCCAGCGCCTTATCAGTTCTTAGCTTCCGAAAGGCCTCCCTCACCCTAACCACTGTGATTTCTCCCCCCAAGCCCTCCTCCTCCTCATGCAACCGCCCCACCCCTTCTGGGTCTGGCCCAGCCTGTACCCTAGCCTCTTTCAGTCCTCTGGTCTCAGACTGAACTCTCGATTTTGTTGGCTCCTCTTCCCTCCCATCAGGCTGCAGGGATCCCCTGTCTCCCTCTGTAAAGATCGAGGTAAAGTACTCGTTTAGCACCTCTGCCTGTTCCCCAGCTTCCTAAGCCCATCCCCCCCAGTATTAATCCTGCTGATCTGTGTCCTCGCTTTCTCTTCTCTTATGTACCTATAGAACTCCGGATATCCTAGCCAGGTTTTGCTCCATCCCCGCCTTGGCTCCTCTCACCACTCTGGTGACCCTCCTGGCCATCAGTTCATACTCTCCTCGCTCCTTAACCCCCCCTGAGTGCTTAAAACATGTATAAGCAGCCTTTTTCTCCCTTGCCACCTCCTGCACCTCCCTGGTCCACCAACATGGCTTGCTGGTTCTACCGTGCTTTCACCTTACTTTTGTACAGGACCTAGTAGCCTCTTGCACTCCTTTGTTAATGGTCTCCCACAAGCTTCCAGCATCCATATCCGGCCTAATCTTGTCCAACCTCTCCCGTAGAATCCTACCCATTCTCCTGAAGTCTACCACTACTGTGTTAGTGCGGTTTTCTTCCCCCATAGATACAGCAGAAACCAGACTATGGCATGGTCACCATCCACCAGTGGACTGCACACCTCCAGGCCCCTTATCTGGTCACTGACCGCTAGGACAACGTCCAATATCCGCCCCTTCCTAGTAGGTTCCCCCACCTGTTGGACCAGGAAGGCACCCTGAAAGACGTCCATCAGTCTCTCTTCCCTGGTCACACAGGATGTCATAGTGTCCCAGTCAGCTCCCGACATATTAAGGTCACCCATGACCACTACCCTACTCTTTCCAAGGTCACAGTGACCCTTGATTATCTCAACCAGTTTGTCCTCCAGAGCCTCCTCTATTGTGGCGGGCCTGTACACCACCCATATTTACATTTTTTTCCCTCCTCTCATTTGCAGAGTTATCCAAATCGCTTCCACACCCCCTCCAGCCTCCTCCACTCCACTTATCACTATGTCATTTCTGTCTGTCAGCTCAACTCCTCCCCCTCTTCCCACTCCTCTGTCTTTCCTGAATATCTTGTAGCCCTCCAAGTTTAGGTCCCAATCATTTCTCAGGGTGGCCCATGTCTCCATAATTGCCACGACATCCGCTGCTCCCTCAACCAGCATAGCCTGGAGCGTGGCCATTTTATTGCCCATGCTCCTGGCATTGATCAGGACTGTCCTCCACCCCGACCTCTCCCCCCTCTCTCCAGTCCCTTCAGCCCTATCCCTCTTCTGCCCACATCTCCATAGATTTGCAACGCAGTCCCCAGCACTCTTTTCGTGTCCTAGACCTGGACCCTCGAGCAGCCCCCCTTGGGCCTTTCTTTTATTTAACCCTCCCCCTTTACAAGTTTAAACCCTACCTCTCACCTATAAATACAGCAAACTTTAGTTTCAAGATCTCCTTCCCCTCCAGATTGAGGTGTAACCTATCCCTGGCATGTAGCCCCTTATCCTCCCAAGTATCCCCCCAGTCCCCCACCAGCCCATGCTCCTCTGCCTTGCACCAGTCCCTGAGCCACTGGTTCACCCCTCTAAGTTTTTGCTTGTTCTCCTCAGTCGCACTTGGCAGAATCTCAGAGAAGGAAATTGTGCTTCCTATAGAGTGGCAAACCCTGGCCAGTTCCCAGAATCTAGCCTGTATTTCTAGTTCACTGTTCCCTTCCAAGTTGTTTGTTCCCAGATGTACTAGGATGTCTGGGGATCCCCCGCATTCCAGTGCTATCGAGTATAGCTGGAATTTGGGCTTGTGTATGGATAGTTCTGGGATACATTTAGCCTTGAGTGGGCTGCTTTTTCTCTCCCCGCCCCCTCCCACTGGATACCCCTGGTCATGGAGTCCCCTAGCAGAACCGCCTTCGCCCTTCCCCCCACTTTATTAGCCCATTTTGTTCCTTCCAGGCTCCTCCTTCTGTCGTTGAGCCCCAGCTTGCTCCTCCCGCCCGCGTCAGCCTGGGGGTCACCCACCTGTGCATGCCCTGCCGTACTCCTTCTTCTGTCTGTGACTGCCAGCTTGCTCTTCGCACCCCAATCTCCTGGGTGGCCCGAGTTTGCCCCCCCAGTTCTACCCCCATCTCCCTTCCTGAGCTGTAATCCTCAGATCCCCCACCCAAGCATCCTCCCACTGCTTCTCTCTCCCACTCTGGACCTGCACTTTCCACCCCATCTGCTGTATTTCTCCCTCCCTTCCCCTCCTCCTCCTCCTCCTCCTCCTCTCCCCTACTCTCCACCTTTTCCATTTTTTCCTGTCTCAAAGCTGGCCTGTCTAGAGAACTCTCTACCGCCCCCTCCTTGGTTGATTTCCCGAGTCTGGACACCGGCCAGACTCAAGTCCTGCCACCTTCCACCCTGGCCTCTCTCAGTGTTCCCCGTCTACCGCACCTCCCTCCAAACTAAGTTCATGTCCCTCCCTCCTCTGTCCTTTCCTTTGTTTCTGGCTCCCTTCTCTGTCCCCCTCCCCCCTCAGCTCACTGACCAAACCCTCTCTGTCCGCCTGCTCCCCCCTCCCACCAGCCTCCTCCACTTCATCTCCCGGATATAGCAGGGTGAATCGATTTGTAAGTGTGATGCTTGCCCCCGATTTGCTCTCTCCTACCCACCTCCCTCCCTCCTCTGCTCCCTCTGGGCAGCCCCCTCCCTATGGAGTGATTCCTGTACGTTGCTTGTTTCATGCCCCACTCTTCCCGAGTGACCATATGGTTCATGTCCACCTATCCCCTGGGATATGTCCTTTTGGCCTTGTCCACTTGTCCCCTGGGGTATGCCATTTTGGCCTCGTCTAACCTCATATGGTCCATACCCCACCTTACCTCCCACCTTCCAGCTGCCTCCTGAGCCCCCTGATCTCCTGCCTAAGACCCGCCATCTGAAAACACACTGGGCACCCTCCGAACCTCCATGCCCAATTTAATATTATAGCCACCCCACACCCGGTACACGCAATCACCCTACTGAAGATGCCCGCTCTGGCAACTCTCAAGTCCACCCTCATTATGGGTGTGAGCAATATGGTCCCCTACCAGCAGTAATACACTGTCAATCTTACACAGCCCTCCTCCAGCAATTATTACACACTCAATTTTATTTATTTATTTATTTAAATCTCAGATTACAAATACCCTTGAGCTAGGGGCAGCTCATTTACAAAGGTTCCACATCAAAGAAAAGGGTTACAATAAGGTTGAGAGTTATAGACAACATTCATGGTATCAACGGAGGTACAGACACATTCATGGTATCATCGTAGCACAGTAAGTCAACTGGTAACTAAGTGGGAACAGTGCTACACACAAGATTACAAGCAAGCATTGAAAACCATAAGGTACATTTGAAGCAACATTGCTAATCAGAGGGTGGGGGGGGAAGAGTAAGGAAAGGGTAGGGGAGATGAGAGGGCGGAGTCCAGATAGAGAAGGAAAGGAAAATATAGCAGCCAGAGGCCTTGTTGTAAGGTGAGAGGGAGGGGAGGCTAAGGTGGGAGAAGGGGAAAAGGAGGGCGGATGAAGGAGAAGAAGACAAGGGAGAGTGGGAACCAGAGGACCTGGACAGGTCCAGGAAGGGGGGGCTCAGTGGGGTAAGAGCAAGGAGGGGTGAGGTAAGGGAGGAGGTGGCAGGGGGAAAGGGGAGATTGTTCTGTCAGGAGAGGTGAAACAAAACAGGAAGCCAAGTAAGAGCCTCAGAGAGTGAGAAAAGTGGTATAAGGGTGTCTGCAGAAGTGGGAAAAATAGGTGTAACAATCACAAGTGCACTCGGTTAGGAGATGCTGACGAAGCATGTTTAAATTGGGACAGACTAGAAAGACTGCTCAGGTTGGTTGCTTAGGTTATTAAACCACAGGGGGCTCTGTATTGAAAGGATCGCTGGCATTGAGCAGTCCGACAGTGGGGTACTAGAAACGAGGCCAGAAACTGAGGTACATGTGTGTTGGGTCTTAGGGGATTTGTTTAGCAGGCAACCAATACTTGGGGGTAGTAATCCAAGTAGAGCTTTTTTGGACAGGAGGCAGGTTTGATATTTGATCCTGTTATTTAGTTGGAGCCAGCCAGACTGAGCATATAACTCACAGGTATGAGTGAGGCACACAGCACCCGTAACTAACCTACAGGCTTTGTTCAGGGCCACCGTGAGTCGTTTAAGAGATGTGGAGGTTGCAGCACAGTTACCCAGTAGTCAGTTCACATCAACATGCCCTCTTTTTACACAAGCAGTCAGTTCACAGCAATTTGCCCTTGTTCCAAGCAGTATCCAGCTTTCAAGCCTCAGCAATCCCCAGTAGTAGTCACAATGCCCACAAGGTTTTAAAGCCTTAGCAATCCCCAGCGGTAATCACAATGACCAAGCCAGCACAGTGTACGTGACTCTTTTGCCTGCCCCCCGCTAGCCAGCAACAAGTCCAAGCTTCCTAGTGCTCCAGCTCAGCCAATCTCACCTTGCCCTTCCCCAAGGCTACACCCCCACAGACCATTTAATAGAGGTCGGGCCAGGGTGGGTGGTGTGGGACACAATTACAGCTCCTTTCCTGCCAGATGTAGTGAAGGCAGCTGGGCCCATCTTATATAGTCCAGCCGCAAATTCAAAATTGGCGCCCTGTCCTCTGATTGGTCCTCTGCCCTCCTGGCAAAACACAGCTCTGCACCATCCGGCCCTGGCCCTCTGCCGACTGCAGCTGCCGGGAAGTCTGCTCCGGTGCCCGTCTTTCTCCCTGGTGTGCTCTCCAGCTGCCGATGCAGCTCTGGCTCCTCCCCACATCAATGCGGCCCCCTACGTGCTTTCCACTGCCGATGCAGCTCCTCCCACTGCCTGTGTGGCCCCTGGCGGATTCTCCACCACCGATGCAGCCAGCAACCTCCTCAACTTCTCCTCAGCACTCCCCGCTGCCCCTCCAAGCAGCAATTACAGCTCCTTTCCTACCAGATGTAGCTAAGGCAGCTGGGCCCGTCTTATATAGCCCAGCCAAGAATTCAAAATTGGCACCCTGTCCTCAGATTGGTCATCCGCCCTCCTGGAAAAATGCAGCTCCGCACCCTCCGGCCCTGGCCTGCTGCCGACTGCAGCCACCGAGATATCTACTCCGGTGCCCGTCCTGCCCCATGTGCGCTCTCCAGCTGCCGATGCATCTCCGGTTTCTCCCGCCGCCGATGCGGCCCCCAATGTGCTTTCTGCTGCCGATGCAGCCCTAGCTCCTCCTGCCACCTGTGCAGCCCCCGGTGGATTCTCCACCGCCAATCCAGCCAGCAACCTCCTCAGCTTCTCCCCAGTGCTCCCCCTCCAAGCAGCAATTACAGCCCTTTCCTGCCAGACTTAACAAAAGGCACTATTCATGCAGTGTTGGGGCCACCTTCTGGCTGGACAGCAACACTGCTAAGACTACTTTTTTCTTTTACAATGTTGTCTTTATTTTTAGAAACTTAAAGCAGTTTTCTGATTAACAGCATAAACGTCACAGTTGGCATCACCAGAACTCAATTACACAAAATTCTCCTGAAATTTGAATTTCTGGACATTCAGTTTTTTTTGTTTTCTGTATACTGAAAACATTTTTTATAAAAACAAGTTGTTAGCCCTTTAGACTTTATATGCTCCGCTCGGTGGTGCTGAGGGTTGAAGCGCTGAAAGCCACACTTCACGCCAGTGTGACCCGTCTTTGGATGTGGACTCAGGTTTCTGGTGAGCAGCCAGGGTGGGAGAGGATAAAGCATCTGGAAGACTGCTCTCCTTTCCTGGGGAGGGAGGGTTTCAGTGCCCAGCATTAGCTTGGCCTGTACCATTGGCTGGGGGTAAGGAAGCCAAGGACTGTCAGAATTGGGGAGCTGACAGTTGCCAACGTTCCATGTACGGAAGCATGTAAGGGGACATCTGGGCAGCACTGCATGCCACTCCTCAGAAAAGAAGACAGGAAAATGGATTCCTGAATGACCACTGATTCCAGCCACCCAGTAGCCCTGCACTTGATGAACACACATGCCACACTGTGTATACAAACATATGAAACTGCCAGCAGATAAAGGCCATTACGGTCTATCTAGTCTGCTCAAGAATGCAGCCCAGCTGTGAGATTTCAGTACAACTGCCCCTTCTCCCCTTCCCCCACCTCAAAATTCCCTCTCTTCCTCTGCTTCCACCAGCCCCCATCCTCATTGTGATTTTCTCAATAAGACTATCCCACCCACTTTTAAAGCCTCCCACAGTCTTGGCGGAAACCAACTCCTCTGGAAGCTTATTCCATCCTGAGACCACCCTTTCAGTGAAGAAATGTCTCCTTGCATCTTTTTTAAATTCCCCCCAACTTTAGCTGATGACTCCTTGTTATCCCCACACACTTTATGTTAAACAAGCCCTCAGTGCTGACTGTATGTTCTTAAGGTACTTTAAGGTTTCTATCATGCCCCCCCCCCCATGTGTACATGCCAAGTTCTTTCAGTCTCTCTTGATAGGACTTGTGCTGTAGGCTTTGAACCATCTTGGTCACCCTACGCTGCACTCCCTCCAGCAAGTTTATGTCCTTTTTTTAGGTGAGGATGCCAGAACTGGACCTCGTACTCCATTAGCGGTCTCACCAGTGATCTGTACAGGGGCACTATGACCTCCCTGCTCCTCCTCCTTTCTCATTTCTCTCACCACGCCGTGATGTCAGGTGCAGTCTCCAGGGTCCTGACCTCAGCATCAGCTGTGTGCACTGGCCTGATGCCACCCTTCATGAGGGAGCTAGCTCCCCGGCTCACTGCGTGGGGGCCCCTTCTGTGTCGGACCTCGGCCGTCTCCTTCCCTGACTGGCTCACTCCCCTCAGGAGCACAACCCAACCTGGCTGCCTGATTCCAGTAACACTGGGCTCGCTAGTGAACCCGGGTCACTAGCATGGAAGTGCAGCACACTTCCACTGAGCCAGTGGGTGGTCCCGATGGGGAGTAATTTATACTGGAAATCATTACCTTTAATACAGTGAGAATAGGAAAGAATTATTTCTTGAATAGAACCAACTCGTAATTAAAATATCCACTTGCTTACTACTAGGGATAAGTGACACCCCAGACTGTACTAGGCAACCCCTTTTACCATGTTTTTTTTTTTAATACAAGTGTTTCTCCGCCTTCCATCCCCAGTCTTGGCAGCACCCCCCCAGCCCCGCTACCGACCCTTCTCGTGAACTTACTTGTTAACTACCACTTATACATAGCCATATTGGCAGGTGGCCTGCCACATAGAGTCATGCGGTGCCTGTGAGGGATGCAGAGCAAGCCATGGCTGTTTCCTCCATTTTCTCACCAGGGCATCTGTATGTGACACACTTGTGCACATGCGTGTTGACACACATGCATGCTGCATCAGCACATGCCCCCACACCTGCTGATCCCACCAGTGCTGCCACCTGCTCTCCACCAAGTGGCAGGCAAGTATTATGACTCAGAGTCCCCCTCCCTGTAGGAGCAGAACCATCTTGGAATGCTCAGTCCTCCCTCCCTCACCTAGCTGGCCCCCGAGCAACCCTGGTCCATTCCCAATCCCAGGTTTCCGGCATGACAGAAAGCAAGGCATCCAGCACCTCAGGCTTCTATGCCAACAGGCTAGCCTATTTTTCCACTTTTCTTAAAAATTGCCATTTGTAGCCCCCACCCATTATCCATGGACAGTAATCCCATTCCCTCTCAATGCTCACCTTCAGTGTTGTTTGTTCTAACTTTAGTCTGTCCTCTGTGATCACATAATAATTACGGAGTGATGTACATGTAACCCCCCTGTTACCAGGGGTTACTAGAATCCCAGTAAGACCTAGTGGTAGGCAGGGAAGGCAGCTTGTGAAACTCCAGTTAAATGGATTTCACACTGTCTCACTCTGTTCTCAGTCTCAACTGAGACTGAGGGATGACATCACCATAGAACTATTGCAGCTGCATGAGCCACAATGGAATCTGCAGAAGGGAATTAGAATAGAATGTTGGGAGGTTTGAACAGTCAGTCTGTGTTCAGTTGGAGTTGGAGGTTGTTGTGAAAGGAGCACAGCAGCTCTGTGCTCAGGCTGTTGGAGCCTCAGCCCTGAAATAGGGCTACATTTAGGGAAAGGTGTGTGTTTCCGCCAAAAGAGAGACGCAGTAAGTTTTTTTAAAGTGGTGGAGACTGCTGATACGGGTCTCTGTGCCCCATCCCTGAGGGGATGGGGCAGGAAGGTTTGCCTGCTATTCCAGTGGCAACCCCCTGGCTACTGCTGGAGAAAGAAGCTGCCTTATTTTGTCCACGTATGCGGGGTACAAGAAGATTTCGTGATTCGCCTGTGGGACACCTGCAACCAAAGAGTGAGTTCTGCTCTTTCTAAAGGGCCCATGTTTCATCCTGAACTGTGTTAAAGTGGGGATTGGACTACTGAAGTAGTGAGAGGCCTACAGTAATAGGCTGAGCCAAAAGTAAAAGTATGTTCAAGTCCAGCACATAAGAGAAGTCAAGACATGTAGAGGAGATGTGACATACGTCTACCCAATAATCTACATTGCCAAGCTTTCAAAAGAGTTGTTTAGTTTCCAGAGAAATTGCCGGGTATGGATTGTGGGAGCTGGAGGTGGGAGACCCTCCATCTTTAGTAATCAGGTCCACCTCTACGGATTTGCTCTGTGGATTTCTACTTTGCCCCATGCACTTGGTCAGTGATGAAAGAAGTACCCAGACGTGGGATGGAAGGAAAATTTCCCTCTAGGAGTCGAAGGCTCTAAGGTGGTTTGGAGAGCCACCAACAGGAAAATTGGTTCATTCCCATATGGACCGCGGATCAAGTGGCCGGCGGGGGAGCCAGACCATGGGAAAAACCCAAGTAGTGTACAAGTCGGGCTGTGTACCCAAAGCTGCGTGCAAGTCTGGGCTGTGTGCCTGGTGGGTTCAAAGCCTGAGGGCTGGAATAGTGAAGAAGTGTTCTGTTATCTCTAATCTGCATTACCAGGAATGTAGCCTCGCGGGGGTCCGTCTGTGCTTTGTTTGTTCAGTTTGGATGTGAATAAAAGCCACACTGTAGAATCCCATTCCTGGTTTTGGACATTACAGTTATTGCTTCCTGTGTTCAGATTTACTTGGGTGCCCCTGTGCAGAGTAGCCAAACCTAGGCCCCCTGTGCCAAGTAACCTAGTCCTCCCCAAACCCAGTCCCCACCAGGTACTGCTGTCAGCTTCAACAGCATGCCACCTGTCGTTTTGCAAAAAGGCAGGGGTCCGGGGGTTACAAAAATGGAGGCACCGCTTTGGATTTTTATTCTGGGAGGAATGGTGCTTGGGCAAGGGGCTAGCATTTTGACTATCTGGCAATGGGTAGCCCAAAAAGCTGAAGGAAGTTAACTAGAGTGTGTAGCTGTGTGCTGTGGATCTTATGCTGCTGTTAAAATGCCAACTGTTTACCAAGGAGCAGTAAAGCTAAAAGAGTGTGCCCTTGTCCTGCATCAATTGTTTACAGCATTTTTGCCTGCTTTTTAAAAGAACTGTGTGGAAGACTAGGGGTAACAACAGAAAAATTCTGCCCTGGACGTTGGAAATGCTTTTTAAAAAGAACTGCGTGTGATAAAGAAAAGTGTGGAAGACTAGGGGTAGTAACAGAAAAATTGTGCCCTGGACGTTGGAAATGCTTTTTAAAAAGAACTGTGTGTGATAAAGAAAAGTGTGGAAGACTAGGGGTAGCAACAGGAAAATTGTGCCCTGGACGTTGGAAATGCTTTTTAAAAAGAACTGTGTGTGATAAAGAAAAGTGTGGAAGACTAGGGGTAGCAACAGGAAAATTGTGCCCTGGACGTTGGAAATGCTTTTGAATGAACTGGGAAACGTGCTGTGTGAATGGCCATGCTAAATGGCTGAAATGGGCTCCCGCCGAGGAGTCAGTTGAAGAAAAAAAAAAAGTGCTTTCTGCAATTTAAATTTGCCTGCTCGACGATTGCCGTGAAGAGAAGAGCACTCGCGAGGAAGAAGAGGCTAATTTGCATGGCGTCGTGATTGGTGAGGCTGCAATCAGTCCGGCCCCTCAGCCAGCTCTACAGTGACTGCCCAGCATTCGAGAGGGAGTGTGAGTGGAGTGCGTGTACTGGCTAGTGGGGGAGCGTCGCGGTGATTAAAAAGCACTGTAAAACTGTTAAAAATAGACTGTTCTGTTTAAAATCGGGCTCAACCCCCATCTCGAACGTCTGAATTGCGAGTGTGGTGATCGGGGAGACAATTGGCAGGACTGCCCACCTGTTCTCTTTCTGAGGCCTCCAAGACTGGCTGCAGGCCATTTTTCCATTGCAGCTAACAACTACTGATAACAGTAAGTACCAACAGTAAAAGTTGCTCAAACAGTGATTTTCTGCCAAAAGCCAGCTAAATATGTGTGCAGCAGTGTAGTCGCTTTGCAAATAACGACTGTGTCAAGTTTTACCAACAAGTGCAAGTTTGCTAGACCATTGACTGTATGCATAGTTATGAGTTCAGCATCAGTTTAAAGTTTTAAAGCCAGAGAGAGACTGAGTTGTAGCCAAATGTGCAGCACTAGTTTACAGGCAATCCTGTGCTTAAAATCCTGAGGCTTTAAGGGACTGTGAGTTAAAGAAATGTTTCCAACAAGTGAAAAGTCCATGGCAAATCATGTAAATGTGTTAGAAAAGAACAGCGCAAGTTTGTGCAGTTTGAGCAAATGTTATCAGTAGTGTGTGTAAATCGGATGCGCAGTGGCGTGACCCAATATCTGAATGTTGATGCGCAGGAGTGCTGCCGCCATCACAGGGTGGGGTAGTAAAGTAAACACAGCAGCAGAGGAGCCATTTTAAAAGTAAAGAAGGTGTTCAGTAAAGTGGGACTTTCAGTAACAGTGAGCTTTTGTTTGTTTTCCCTGCAGTTATGGCCTCAGGACCAGCTCGCTACCCGGATCATGCCCGGGCTGCAGTAACAGCAGTAGTAAATAGATGAAGGGAAATTGAAAGGTGTCATTATGGAGGACAACTGCCTCCTCATGTGGCGATTCCTGGATATCCAGTGCAAGTGTGTCAAATATGCTTAAATGTTGGAAGGTACGTCTTCATGATATCTCACTGTTCTGGATCCCTAGAAAAATATGGCTTGTATAAAGTGCCCCAGATTCGTTTGGCTCCCACATGGACAAAAGTTCAGGAATCTGTAGTTGCCAGCACACAGCACCAGGCGGAGCCTGTTGAAGAAGGCCCCTTGGGGGAATGTGGCACAAAGCTAGAGGGTGCAGATTTAGAGACAGAACCAGATGTTGAGGTTTCAGATGCTGGATCTCAGAAGGAAAGTTCAGATAAAGCATCAGCAGACCCCTGGGGGGGGGGCCTAGCCCAAGTCTCATAGGAGAAGATGAGATTCGGGAGACCTTTGAATGGGAGGTGTCGACCTCTGCGCCTAGTGATGAGTGGATAGTCTCAGGAGAGAGGACGACTGCTCACTCCTGGGCTCAGATCCTTAGTGAGGAAGAAGATGAGGGGGAACCTATGTGGCCTTGTGAAAAAGGAACGGGTACACAGCCTCAAGCTCTTGCCTCGGAAGAATGCATGGAAGAGATTGGTGATGCCACTGCCCTGGCTATACAAGAAGAAGTAGTCAGGGATCTGTTTTTAATCTCATTGAGGATGCGTAGTTGGCAGAACCAGGACTGGCCGCGCCCAAGCCAGGCCAGCGGTCTCAGGTTGACCAAAGCTAGTAAAGAGGAGAGACTGGTTCGTAGGAAGGCAAATGAGATCTATGGGATGACCTTTCCTACCTTTCTTCGGAGAGTCTGGGAGGAGATTGAGAACAGCAGGAAATCCTGGATCTGGGCCGAAGCAATGAAATGTGTGCATCCTGGTGCAAACAAGCATGTCAGAAACAGACTATTTCATGAGAAATATACCCAGTGGAAGAGAGGCAGGACACTGTTTATGGACAGAGTGCGAATAGTGGACGGAGAGGGACATGAAACCTTCCACTGTGTGAATTATGTGCACCCAGACAGGGTAATAATTCAAGCTCCTGACCCTCTGTACTACTGGCCTCAATGCAAGGACCTCCCGGCAAATGTGCACGTGCCTACTAGATGGGAAGCCGAGCAGTGGTAGTCAATACTGCCACACCAGCCTTTGTAGTGCCTGTATTGATCTGCCAGTATGGACATCCAGGACTCAAGTGCCCCACATTCATCAGTTCTGCAGTGTACTGGCCTTTCCAGAATCCATCGACTGGCCCACCAGATGACTTCAGATCCAGAGAGGACACCAGCCCAGCTGTATCCTGCTTCATCGCCTGGTAATTGGATGATGTCAGACCAGCTGTTTTCCTTTTTTGTTCCTGTTCTAAGGTTTCATCCCCAGAGATGACATCTACCCAGCAGTTCCCAGATGTGCCCTCCTGTAGTTCCCGGAAGATGTCCACCAGCTGTATCAGAGAAAATGCTGCCAGGGAGAGTCTTCGGCTGAGGAGCAGGTCGGTGCAGATTGTTCGTTCTACAAGGGGCTGGTAAGTCCGAACTTTTCTATCCTTATGACATTGCAGTACACACCCTACAGTAGCAGACTCCAGAATGTGTGAACTGTCCTCAAAGACTCTCCCCTTCGGGACTTTGGCCTGCTAGAACTGTGCTTCACCGGGCTCCAGCCCAGGAGAGACTCTTTAATGGACTAGCCTTCAGGCACTGTGGTCACTAGTTGGGACTTTTAGGGCACTCCATCCCCCCAAATGTGTATTGTAAATAATGTCATTGTTTTCTACTGTTTTCTAGTGTATATACTGTTTTTCTACCTTTTCTAAAAAAAAAAAAAAATCTTTTTGAGATTCTCCAGTGTTTTGATGGTAGGGGTTTAGGTAGACTGTGTATGCAGATTAGGAGTGTGTGTTTTCTTTCTTTTTCTTGCAGGTGTTCCTGAAAAAGATAGAAGAGAAGAGGAGATGGGGCTCATCGGAGTTCCTCACTAGTACTTTAGTGTGTAGTAATTTAAAGTACTGTGGTTGTTATTGCTGTTGTTACTATATTAACCCTTTTCCTTCCACAGGTGTGGCTGTGGGGGTAGGGAGGCAGTAAAGTAATGTAATGGTGTGGTATTAGTTTCTTGGTGTGTGGTTGCAGGGTGCCCAAGGTCAGGAAGGTCCCCGGGTTGTTTTTGATTTTGGGGTGTTAAGTTAGAGGCAGACAGATTTTCCCTAGAGGGCTAGGGGGGATAGACAGGCTGTGGTCCTGAACGGTTGTAGGGACTACAGTGCTGAGCTATTAGGGCTATGCCCTGGACAGTTCGACCGGAGCCACTAGGCGCCCATAGTAAGTGGGTAGAGTAGAGGCTGATATGTCAGCTAAAGGCCTCTAGGCCCTTAGAGTTGCCTGCCTGTGCTTGCACATGGTAGGAGGGGGCCTGATCACCCCCTCACAGGTGGCACATGGGTGGGATGGCTAAGCCGGGTGACACAATGACTGCGGACTGTCATTTCCTGGTCAGAGGCAGTGTAACCCCTTGTTACCCGGGGTTACTAGAATCCCAGTAAGACCTAGTGGTAGGCAGGGAAGGCAGCTTGTGAAACTCCAGTTAAATGGATTTCACACTGTCTCACTCTGTTCTCCGTCTCAGCTGAGACTGAGGGATGACATCACCATAGAACTATCGCAGCTGCATGAGCCACAATGGAATCTGCAGGAGGGAGTTAGAGTAGAATATTGGGAGGCTTGAACAGTCAGTTGGTAGCAGCTGGAGTTGGAGGTTGTTGTGAGAGGAGCACAGCAGCTCTGTGCTCAGGCTCTTGGAGCCTCAGCCCTGAAATAGGGCTACATTTAGGGAAAGGTGTGTGTTTCTGCCAAAAGAGAGACACAGTAAGTTTTTTAAAGTGGTGGAGACCGCTGATATGGGTCTCTGTGCCCCATCCCCTCAAGGTTTGCCTGCTATTCCAGGGGCAACCCCCTGGCTACTGCTGGAGAAAGAAGCTGCCTTATTTTGTCCACATGTGTGGGGTACAAGAAGATTTTGTGATTCGCCTGTGGGGCACCTGCAACCAAAGGGTGTGTTCTGCTCTTTCTTAAGGGCCCATGTTTCATCCTGAACTGTGTTAAAGTGGGGATTGGACTACTGAAGTAGTGGAGGCCTAGAGTAATGAAGCAACAAAAGTAAAAGTATATTCAAGTCCAGCACATAGGAAGTCAAGACATGTAAAGGAGATGTGATATCGTCTACCAGTAATCTACATTGCCAAGCTTTCAAAAGAGTTGTTTAGTTTCCAGAGAAATGGCGGGTATGGATTGTGGGAGCTGGAGGTGAGACCCCCATCTTTAGAACCAGGTCCACCTCACGGATTTGCTCTGTGGATTTCTACTTTGCCTCATGCACTTGGCCAGTGATGAGGAAGTACCCAGATGTGGGATGGAAGAAAAATTTCCCTCTAGGAGTCGAAGGCTCTAAGGTGGTTTAAGGAGCCACCAACAGGAAAACTGGTTCATTCCCATGGACATGGATCAGGCGCGTGAGGGCGGATACGTAGGAAAGCAAGTAGTGTATAAGTCGGGCTGTGTACCCAAAGCTGCATGCAAGTCTGGGCTGTGTGCCTGGTGGGTTCAGAGCCTGAGGGCTGGAATAGTGAAGAAGTGTTCGGTTATCTCTAATCTGCATTACCAGGAATGTAGCCCCGTGGGGGTCCGTCTATGCTTTGTTTGTTCAGTTTGGATGTGAATAAAAGCCACACTGTAGAATCCCATTCCTGGTATTGGACATTACAGTTATTGCTTCCTGTGTTCAGATTTACTTGGGTGCCCCTGTGCAGAGTAGCCAAACCTGGGCCCCCTGTGCCGAGTAATCTAGTCCTCCCCGAACCCAGTCCCCCACCTGGTACTGCTGTCAGCTTCAACAGCATGCCACCTGTCGTTTTGCAAAAAGGCAGGGGTCCGGGGGTTACATACAGAAATTTCACACACACACACACACACACACACACACACACACACACACACACCACACTAGCTGACCAATGCAGGCTTTCCCAAGTGGTCCCAGAATGTATTGCATGCTCATCACACAAGCCAGAAAGCCAAGAGATGACATTTTTTGTGATAAAAGAGAAACTTAGGCTCAACATATGCTGGACATTCAGTATCAGACAGGATCAGATGCCGGTTTCTGAGTGTCTGCTGTGCTCTTATCACAACAGTATAGCTGTACATTACTTTGCATATAGTAAGTATTAGTGACTTAAAAACAAAATGCTGACAATTTAAAAGTTCACCGATCATTAAATCTATACAGTAGCCACCTAAACAGTCTGCTTCATATTAAATACAAAATCACACATGCCCACACAATGCAAAGCATCATGGGCTGCATATGCAAATCACCACAGAATGTTATGCTGGTTCAACTTTAAGCAGAATTGCATGGTGCCGAAAGGCCTCACACAGTTTGCAAAGGGTCCTACCAGGACTCATCAGTATGCCTCGTCTGTTTGACACCCCAGTGGAATGAACCAGCTACCCTAAGACGGTCTGTCTGGGTTATATTGTGGTGAACCCATTAAAATAAAAAACTATTTAAAGACAAAAAACCTCTGTGCGCAAAACACTGAGGCAAGGGTTATTTATTTATTGATTGATTTATTAAGGGCAAAAACATAGAAACATAGAATTTGACGTCAGATAAGGACCGCTTGGCCCACTTAGTCTGCCCATTTCCCTACCTAACGGATAAGCTGCAGATCCTAGTTAACCAACAGCCTACTTCCTCCTACCCCCCTCCCAATAGAATTGCCTTGTGTCTGTTCCATGCATTCTTGAATTCCCCCACTGTTTTTGACTCCACGACCTCCTCAGGAAGGCTGTTCCATGTATCCACAACCCTCTCTGTGAAGAAATACTTCCTCACATTACCTCTGAGCCATCCCCCCTCTATCTTCAAATTGTGCCCCCTTGTTTTCAACATCTCTTTTTCTGAAAGATGCTACCCTCTTGGACTTTGTTGATTCCCTTGAGGTATTTGAAAGTTTCTATCATGTCCCCCCTCTCCCTCCTTTCCTCGAGGTTATACATCTTTAGTTCCTTTAGTCTTTCTTCATATGTCTTCTGATGCACACCCTGCATCATTTTGGTTGCCCTCCTCTGGACAGCCTCCACCCTGTCTATGTCTTTGCAGAGATGGGGTCTCCAGAACTGTACACAGTACTCCAGATGTGGTCTTACCAACTGCCTGTACAGAGGGCCAACAACTTCCTGTTTTCTACTGGTGATGCCTCTCCCTATGCATCCCAGTATCCCCCCAGCCCTTCTTACTGCCTTCTCACATTGCTGGCCCACCTTTAGGTCATCTGCTATGACTACCCCCAGGTCCCTTTCCATTTTTGTTGTTGTCAGTATCTCATCTCCCATTGTGTACTCTTCCCCTGGGTTTTGTTTCCCAGGTGCATTACTTGCACTTCTTAGCATTGAATCTAAGCTGCCATACATTTGACCATTCCTCAAACCTTGCCAAGTCCCTTTTCATCCTTTCCACCCCACCTTGTGTATCAACCCTGTTGCAGTTCTTTGTGTCATCTGCAAAGAGACATACTTTCCCTTCCAGTCCCTCTGCAATGTCACTTATAAAGACATTAAAAAGGACTGTCCCCAGTACTGAACCCTGCGGTACCTCACTAGTAACCCTCCTTTCTTCACCGTGGACTCCATTTACTATTACCTACTGTGTTCTGTTGTCCAACCAGTGTTTTACCCAGGCTACCACCCTAGGACCCACTCCCAGGCTGGCTAATTTGTTTATTAATCTTTTGTGCGGGACTGTGTCAAATGCCTTGCTAAAGTCTAGGTAGGCCATGTCCACAGCCCTTCCCTGGTCTACTGCTTTGGTCACCCAGCAAAAGAAATCAATTAGATTTGTCTGACATGACCTTCCCATGTGAATCCATGCTGCCTTGGGTCCTGTGCCCCACTGGCCTCTAGGTACTCAACAATTCTTTCCTTCACAAGTGATTCCATCATTTTCCCTACCACTGAGGTCAAACTGACAGGTCTATAGTTTCCTGCCTCTGTCTTGCTCCCACTTTTGTGAAGGGGAATCACATCCGCCCTCCAGTCCTCAGGTACCACCCCATCCTCCCATGATTTATTAAAAAGGGTAGTCAGTGGTGTTACTAGTTCTTCCCTTAGTTCTTTTAAAATTCTGGGGTGAATCCCATCAGGCCCCATTGCTTTATCCACCTTCAGTTTTAAGAGTTCTTTCAGAACCCTTTCTTCTGTGAAAGGACTAATATCTACCCCACTATCCAGAGTGCTTCTATTGACCGGATTGGGTATTTCCCACTGCTTTTCCATTGTGAATACTGAGCAGAAGTATTCATTCAGTATCCCTGCTTTTTCACTGTCGCTCTCTGCCCAACCACCTTCCTCTTTGTTCAGCCTCAGTATCCCTGCCTTAGTCTTTCTTTGCTCCCTAATATACCTGTAAAAGGTTTTATCCCCCTTCTTAACCAAGTTGGCTATCTTTTCCTTGGTTTGGGCCTTTGCTACTCTGACTGCCTTGCCCACTTCCTTCTGCTTTAACTGGTACAGTTCTCTGTCCTGCTCCTTCTGTGTTTCCTTATACTTCCTGAATGCTATCTTTTTTTCCCTTA
The DNA here is from genome assembly GCA_016271365.2 of Neoceratodus forsteri. Taxonomy (NCBI): domain Eukaryota; kingdom Metazoa; phylum Chordata; order Ceratodontiformes; family Ceratodontidae; genus Neoceratodus; species Neoceratodus forsteri. Next base: position 166,515,122 of record CM057459.1, on the reverse strand, counting down.
CCTTCCCCGCCTCTTCTTTTGAGAACCATAGTGTTTTTTTCTTTCATTTTGATTTGTTTATTTGCTTCACGCAAAGACTTGTTGCCTCTGTGATGGTGGTTTTGATGTTTCCCCATTGTTGCTCCACCCCACCTTCTTGTCTGTTTGCTAGTGCTTTTCTGAGGCACTCTCCCATTTTGTCAAAATCAGCCCTCCTGAAGTCCAGTACCTTCACTTTTGTGTGGCTTGACTCTACAGCTAAGTTTATTGTGAACCACACTATTTGGTGGTCGCTTGTATGACCTATATGACTGTAGGGAGAGTTAAACGTAGACATTTCCCTGTTGGACAAGAAAGTAAAAAGAATGGTGCCATAATCCAGGACGGGTAGTAGGCTGTGGTTTTCCATGACCAAATGGGCTTCATCAGGAAGGCACCACTTAACCTTGTACAGGAGCCTAAGCTTTCTATTTCCTGTAAAGGTAACCTGGTCCAGGTGAAATCTGAAGGCTAGACTGGGATCAAGGGTGATCCCTAGGGATTTAAAACTGCTGACCGCCTCCAGTTCTGAATCATCTATGTATGTAACACAAGTCAAAGACACCAGCAAGAGTATTGATCTGACTTTCATGTTTGTCTTTTTTAACTTTATTTCTAATGGTTATTTTATAAGGAGATCTTACAGTCTTGAGCCACAGTGGACACAGACTAGAAATGAAACTAGACCCTACATTACAGTGGGAAATGGGTACAGTATACATATGCAACTCCTGGGTAAGCATACTGTTTGTAGTTAATGTTTTTTTTTTTTTTTTGTTGGTGTTTTTATTTACTTATTTATAGAAACATAGAAGTTGATGGCAGATAAGGATCGCAAGGCCCATCCAGTCTGCCCATTTCTTTTTCTACCTTATAAATGTGCCATTGGCCTTTGCTCTGTCAATGGTCTATCTATTGATACTCATCTGTATTGCTCCCTTATGCCTATCCCATGCCTGTTTGAAGCTCTGCACTGTATTTATATCCAACACTTCCTGAGGTAGGCCGTTCCATGCATCCACCACCCTTTCTGTGAAAAAAGAACTTCCTCACATTACCCCTTAATTTACCTCCCTCTAATCTCATGCTGTGTCCTCTTGTCCTGCTATTTTTCTTATAATGAAACATGTTAGACTCTTTCACCTTGTTAATGCCCTTAAGGTGTTTGAATGTTTCGATCATATCACCTCTCTCCCTCCTTTGCTCTAGGGTATACACATTGAGCTCTGTTAATCTGTCCTTATATGTTTTCTGATGCAGTCCCTGCACCATTTTGGTTGCCCTTCTCTGGACTGTCTCAATTTGGTTAATGTCCTTGTGAAGGTGTGGTCTCCAGTACTGCATGCAGTACTCCAGATGGGGCCTAACCAGTGTCTTGTAAAGAGGGATTATTACCTCCCTCTTCCAACTTGTGATACTTCTACTAATACACCCCAACATCTCCCTAGCCTTACCTACTGCGTCAGTGGTCTGCTTGGATGATTTCAGGTCATTGGTGATGATGATAACCAAGTCTCTTTCTTCCCTTGTGACTGCCAGCAACTCCCCTCCCAGCCTATCGGAGGCTTCATGGTTTCTCTTCCCTATGTGCATGATCTTGCACTTCTTTGCATTAAACTCCAGTTGCCACACTTCCAACCATTTTGCTAGTTTATCCAGATCTCTTCTCATTCTGCCCACCCCCTCTGGATCATCTACTCCGTTGCAGATCTTGGTGTAATCTGCAAACAGACAAACCTTACCCTCCAGTCCATCTGCAATGTCACTGATGAAGATATTGAAGAGGACTGGCCAGGACTGATCCTAGGGTACCCCACTTGTGACTTGCATCTCTTCTGACTGTATACCATTTACCACCACTCTCTGTTTTCTGACCGTCAACCAGTTTGCCACTCAGTTGACCAACTTCTGACCCACCCTGAGCCTACCCAGCTTATTAATCAATCTTCTGTGTGGAACAGTATCAAAAGCTTTGCTGAAGTCATGGTAGGCGACATCAACTGTTTCCCCTTGGTCCACCACTCTGGTTACCCAGTCAAAGAAATCTATGAGATTAGTTTGACAGGACCTTCCTTTTGTAAACCCATGCTGTCTTGGATCCTGTGCTCCTATGGATTCCAGGTGTTGCATGATCCTTTCCTTAAGGACTGCCTCCATAATCTTGCCCACTACTGAGGTAAGACTGACTGGTCTGTAGTTTCCTGCCTCCTCCCTGCTACCACTCTTGTGGAGGCGGGATTTCATGAACCCTTCTCCAGTCTTCTGGAACCTCTCCTGTGCTCAGAGACTCACTAAACAGTTCTGATAATGGCTCTGCTAGTTTCACCTTAGCTCCTTTAGTACCCTGGGATGAATGCCATCAGGTCCCATTGCCTTGTCCACCTGACCTTATTGAGCTCTTGCAGGACCCTTTCTTTTGTGAAGGGACTAGCGCACACCTCCCTCCCCCCATGTCCATGGTGCTGAGCTGTGGGCCCTGCCCTACCTTCTCTTCAGTAAATACTGAGCAGAAGTATCTATTTAGGATATATGCTTTTACGTGGTCCTCCTCCTCACATGTCCCTTATCTCCTTTGATTTTAGCAATACCCCTCTGGACTTTCTCCTTTCACTAATGTATCTATAGAAAGTCGTGTCACCTTCTTTTACTGTTTGTGCTAGTGTTTCCTCGGTTTGGGCCTTTGTCTGCCTTACTGCCTTACTGCCTTCCTGCTTCCCTTAGGGAAGTTTGGTATCTCCCTATCTTCATCCCACTGTGTCCCTTATATTTCCTGAAGGCCAGCCTTTTGGCTCTGACCTTTTCTGCTACTGTTTTTGAGAACCAAAGTGGGTTCCTTCTTCTTTTGCACTTCCTTTTCTCTCTAACACAATGGGATGTTGCTTCAAGTATTGCGTCCTTAATGCTTGCCCACTTTGCCTGTACCCCCTCACCTATATTTCTTTTTGCCAGGGCTAGTTTAACTCTGTTGGCCATCTTATCAAAGTCAACTCCTCTGAAGTTCCATATTTTTGCCTTGGAATGGGATGATTTAGTTATAGTGGGCAAATTTATGTATTTATTTATTTGCTTTTGTTAACCGGGTAAGTACATTAGGCAGGAGGCCTGCCTATTTTCAAGTACGACCCGGGAGAGTACAGTACATAATCCAGAGACTTAACACAAAACAGTTACAGATTTTTGTCAATAACAGGCATCAGACAGAAATAGACATAATTTGAATAACTTATAACAAGCAAGCACAAGTAGCAATTACATAACAGAGATGTCAATCACAGAGCAAATCAAGGTATAACAACAACAGTAGCCATCCTCACAGGGATGGATAGGGCTAATGACTCAGTCAGGCAATTCAGTACAGTGATACCTAGGTAGTGCAGAATAAGGATAAGTAGGAGGAGAACTGGGATGCTTAGGTACAGTGGCAAGAGTCGAGTGCATGAAGGTGGGAAAAAAGTGCAGATTTAAAGGCAGAGTGAGATAAGGAGCCCTTTAAGTTGACTGGTAAAGAGTTCCAGAATTTAGGGGCAAAATGGAAGAAGGCTTGCTCCCCCATCTTGGTCGAGCTGAGAGGGACAGAGAACAGAGGTTGATTAGATGACCTTAGTGTGCGTGGTTGAGTCACAGGGTGAGCATGGCACCTATGCAGTCTGGGCGAGGGGTCCTGTTCATTGAGTCAATAAAACAACCCAGTGAGAAGAAGCGCTGGAATAGGGGGAACAGCCAATGCAAAGTGTAGTAAAGGTGGCAGTGGTGTGTCGGTTGAGGGACAGAGAGGGCGAACCTACAGACGTTATTATAGGAGATGTCTCACTTGCGAAGAATTCCTGCATTAGCATGGGAGAGAGTGGGGAGAGCATACAGGAGCCTAGGAAGTAGTACCCCACGTGCCGCAGAGATTCTGGCAGCAGGGGTTAGGGAGTGGCGCACTCAGTAAGCTGCTCCTAGTTTGGCATTAACAGATTTACATACCTCATTGATATGTACAGAGAAATCAAGAACGGGATCAAGGATTACTCCCAGGTATTTGAAGGACTCTATAGATGTCACTTTTGTCCCATTGCAGCTAAGCACATGAAGCTTAGTAGACTCGGCAGAGACTTTCCTAGCAGACCCAAACAGCATGGCCTGGGTCTTAGGTAGGTTAAGAATTAGTGCATTGGAGGAGAGCCAGCACTGGATCTGTTCAAATGCGGAGGACAGGTGGGCATTGATGTCCAAGACGGAAGGAGAGGCGGCATAGAGAACCAGATTGTCAGCATACATGATGGAGCGGCACTGGGGAAGTGAGGAGGGAGTATCGTTAGTGAAAGTAGTAAAGAATAGTGGTCCCAGGATGGAGCCTTGTGGGACACCACAGGAGATGGGAAATGGGGATGAGAGAGCTTTGCCAAAAGAGGTAGATTGTGTTCGGTTGGTTAGGTAGCTGCTGAACCATGATAGGGTGGGTCCAGAGGCACCAGGGAGATGTAGTTTGTTTAGGAGGATAGGATGGTTAACCAGATCGAATGCCTTGGTGAGGTCTAAGAACATGGCCCCTGTGAGTAGACCATTGTCCATGCTGGACTTAGTGTCACTGGAGAGTAGAGTGAGGGCAGTGGTGGTGCTGTGTTCTGCCCTAAAACCATGTTGAGTGGGAGACAGAAGATTAAAGTTCAGCAGGTGAGCAGAGACCTGGAAGTGAATGAGTTTCTCTAAGATCTTACTGAGGGTTGGTAGCAAGACTATGGGCCGATAATTAGATAGGACTTTGGGGGTCACCTTTCTTGAAAACAGGGATAATCCTGGCAGTTTTCCAGGCTAAAGGCACAGTAGAGGTGCAGATAGACAGATTAAACAGCCTAGTGATGGGGGTAACAAGGAGGCAGGCACTCAGTCTAAGTATCCGTGGTTCAATACTATCAGGCCCAGGGCTTCCCTTTAGGGGGATAGACTGAAGTAACCTGAGAAGATCTGACTGGGTAATATTAGAGAGGACAAGCATCGGGGTAGCAGGCGTGGGGGGGATAGGGCCACTGGATGCCGTAGGGAAGAGTTTGGGAGCCTCAGTAAAGAGAGAGTTGAAAGCGTTAGCTATCGTACGGAGGTTGTTGCACAGAGTATCATCAATTAACATATCCTTGGGAGCACCCAGGATCTCATTTATCTGACTCCAGTACTTCTTAGGGTCAGAGGCTGCAGACCGGAGGAGGCTCCTGTAGTAGTTGCTCTTGGTTGCTCAGACTTCTTTCTTGCAGGAGTTTCGTAGCATCCGATAGGCAGCAAAGTCAGTATGAGCCGAGGAGGATTTCCATTCAGACCAAAGCTTGTCTCACTCTTTGAGTAGTTGAAGGCGAGGCCGCTTCAACAATTTGGTCACCCTCCCTCTGACCCTCCACGTTGAAACTGGGATATGTTTAGACTGTAAGGCAAGCAGAGTGGCACTGAAATAGTCAGTAGCCAGGTTTATGTCATTTGTATGGAATAAAGGGGATCAGTCAGCTTGTTTCAAATCACTTAGGAACGCTGCGCTGTCCAGAGCAGAAAAGTTAGCAAAGGACAGAACTTTGGCTGGAGTAGTGACAGTCGAGGCACCTCTAACACAGTAGACAGGGCAATGGTCACTAATGGTGTCAGGCAGAACCCTGGAAGAGGAATAGCAGTCCTTGCAATTAGTAAGAATCCAATCAATCACTGAACAACAGATGTTGTTGTGGGTTACCCGAGTGTGGGAAGAGATGAGTTGGTCGAGGTTGGCCTTACTGATAGTGTAAGTAAGTGAGGCGGGATTGGGACCCAGCCAGTCAAGATTAAAATCTTCCAGACAGATGACCTCGTTGTTCTTATTTAGGGCAGAAATCAGACCAGTAAGTTCCTCTAGTCCAAGTTTGCTGTTTCTGGAGGGTGAGTACACCCCAAATATGTGCACCTTCTTGGCACCCCCAAGGAGCAGGAGAGAGTGCAGTACTTCACTGTTGATCAGGCTGGGTGTAGGCAACAGTGTGACATTCAGGTGGGATTTGTAGTATAGTGACAGGCCACCCCCTCTTTTGGAGGGTACCCGGTCTGCACGATACATGTTATAGCCAGGTAGCATACAGCTGTTGTCCAGGACAGTTGGTTTTAACCATGTTTCAGATAGAACAAGAATGTCTGGGTTGTTTACTTGAACCCAAGCTTCCAGCTCGGCGAGATTAGCAAGTAGACTGCGGATGTTCAGGTGAGCAAAGGATATGCCAGGAGCTTGGGGAAGAAAGTGGGTGGCAATGGGGTGGGATTGGTTAAGGTAGTTCGAGGGTCCAGGGTTGGTCTCAATATCCCCAGCTAGTGCAATAGTTAAGGTAGTGACCCATAGAAAGGTAAGGGCTGTGGCACAGGAGACGATAGTAGGGGAGGTAATCCTCCTATGCACCAAGTGCCTTATAAGGGAGCCGAGGAGTTTGTAGCTAAGGTAAGCTAGAGGTGGAGGTGCGGAGGAACCTTCGGCTATCAGGTTGGAATAAAAGTAATTGCAAGGTGACTTCTCAGTGAGGGGGGGTGGACCTGCAGCAAGGGATAAGGAGCTGAGGGCCAGAAGAGCAAAGAGCAAGGGCCCAAGGAGATACAATCTAACCTAGACAACGTTGTGGAGATGGAGTGCTGGGGGTACTGACTGCCAAGTGGGGGGCACCAAAGGGGGGGAACTTAACAGAGAAAGAAATTGGGTCAGGTAAGGTAGTAGAGGAAAACAACAGGGAGGACTTTTGAAACAAGGCGGGGAAAACCACTGAAGCTAAAATGAGAAAGAAATGTAAGCATAGGCTGTTTCAGAATAGGGAGGCCCCTAGTGGAGACTAGTGATAACGTGCAGATGAGATTTCTCACAGATAGATCACAGAACTCATGGAGAATCTTGTGTTATAGAAGGCAAATATAAGTAAACACAGCTAAGGGTGGGAGGGAGGACAGCTGCTTTGAACCATACCATGTGATGGTCACTGGCCCCAGGTGACCTTCTACCTGGAGATCTGTGATCTTTTCCCTGTTAGTCAGTACTAGATCTGGGATAGCCCTGTCTCTTGTGAGTTGTTGTACCAGTTGTTTGAGGCCCTCCTCCTGCAGGGAATCCACCATGTGTCTAGTTCTGGCAGATGTTCCTGCTGGTATTGCCCAATCTGTATCTGGCATGTTGAAGTCTCCCATTATCAGAACCTCCCCTTTAGCGGTCATATTTTGTATATCTTCTAACAGTAATGTGTCTATGCAGTCCTATGCAGTGTCAGTGGCTCAGTAGGTAGCACACTCGCCTCTGAGGCCGGGAGATCAGAGGGCTGTGGGTTCAATTCCACATCTGGCACATGGGTTAATATCCCGGTACTGACACTGTAGTGCAGCATGAGAGGGGTGCTGCACTTCTGAGGTGCCGTCTTTCGGATGAGACGTTAAACCGAGGTCCCATCTGCCTGGATTGGTGGTAGTTCAGGTGGATGTTAAAGATCCCATGGCACTTATCAAAAGAAGAATTTCCACGGTGTCCTGGCCAAATTTCCCTCACTCACTAAAAATACCACCAACAGTGTAATCTGATTCAAGGTCAGTTGGCATTCATCTGTATCCCCTTCCCCCAGGTCATGCCTGAAAATAGGCAGGATTTGTCTAGTGCACTTACCCGGTCAACAAAAAATAAATAAATAAATATGTCCTCTCCCTGGTCTGGGGCCTGTAGACAACCCCAGTTCATATGGCTGTCCCATTTTCTGTTTCCAGGATGACCCACAGTTCTTCTGGCTCCTTATGTGTGTTCTGAATTTCTGTAGCTTTGATATTTTCATTGACATACAGGGGCCACTCCACCCCTCCTTGTTGCACCTCGGTCTCTTCTGAACAGTACATAGCCAGGTACTGAAGTCTCCCAAGTGTGGTTACTGGTAAACCATGTCTCGCTAATTGCTACTATGTCCAGTTTAGCCTCTGTCATAATTGTCTGTAGGTCTGGGATCTTGGGTCCCAGACTGCGAGCATTTGTGTACATGATTTTTCATTGGCCAGATTTTGATGCGTTAGTTGTTGAGTGAGGTCTGGCGTTTCCCCTGTGCGTCGTATGGGGAGCCAGACCTTTTTTCTTACCTGGTGATGCAAATGAACTGCAAACATACTAAACTCCTGTTTGACCACTAGCTGAGGGGGGAGGGGTGTTCTTCCCATTCGACGTATGGGGTGCTGCACCCCTCTCCCCATTTGCTAGTTTAAATATTCTGCAAAGATGTCAAACTTCTGCCCCAATGCACTGACTCCCCTCCTTAGTCAGATGCAGTCCATCAAATTTAAAGAACTTTCACTCCCAAAACTGTTGCCAGTTCCCTACACATTTGTGTCCTTTTTCCTGGCACCAGCCCTTGAGCCACATGTTTAGCTTCCCTATCTCCCCTTCTCTGACCTTCCGTAGATCTGCCCTCCTCTCCCAGACTGGCAGGATCTCAGAGAAGGAGATGCCGGACGAAATGGGTGATAGTTTGTCACCCAGCCTGATCAGGTGTTCGCTGGTCTCCACAACTGACCGGCTGGTCCCCATATATAGGAATATTCGGATTAACACCTTTGAGGAGAGCTCATTTACAAAGGTTCCATGTCAGAGACAGTAGTGTACAGATATAGTACAGTGAAGAAACATGTATGAAAGGACTATGCAAGATCCGAGAAACATTTAGAATTGTTTTACTGGAAGTGATTCAAACATCTTTCAGTTTCACTTACAAACATGATCTTTCCATTCTGCCAATGGTTAAGAATTCATAAAACTCACTCACACAACAGAAAGTGCCCTAAAGGTTTATACAGGAATAGCAAGAGGTTTTAGTCAATGTAGAGGTCAGAGGGTGATGCAGTTTACAGGAAACTCATTGCTGAGTTCCAGGAACAGCTGCCAATTTGGTAACATGAGCCTACATGCAGGCAGAGACAACAAGGAAGTACTATGAAACGACTTCAAAAGGAAGGCTGTGTTTAATGACGTTTTTCTGGAATTTCCCTCTCAATTAATTTCTACTAGTGAGGCTATTTAAGCAACAAAGCACACACCAGAGTTAGCTGGATTATGATAGTCTGTTAATCACCTCTAGGTGTGCAATGTGGCACAAGGCACAGCCGAGTATATACAGTACATGCCCTTAGAGGGTCATTGACTGTTAATTTAACCCCTGAAGGTGCCTGATTGCAATTATAAAAATAAATAAATAAATAATAAAAGCATTGCATCTTTGCTGCATTTTTTTCCATTTTGAGGCTGTGTATTACTGTAAGGCTGATAGAACTTTACAGCCAGTCGCAATTCTTGTTTTCCAACCTTTGTTTCATAATTGTGTTTACTCTCACTACTAGAGCATACTGACATCATAATACTGTATTTGTGACATCACAGCCAATTGTTGTTGATGGTTCAGGATGTGAACCGGGCCGGCAGGGGGAGGAGGAGGATCAAACCTCCTAGAGGACCCGCTCCTCCTCCAGGGAGGCAGGAAGGCTGCTGACTCTGGTGCACTACCACTCATAGGGCACTGACACTCCCCAGCAGCATGCTTGCCTAGAGGGTGGTGAACCTGTATAACATCCTACCATTGGAGACAGTAGATAGGAGGATGGTACAAGCCTTCAAGGTAAGCCTGGGCAAATTTCTGGAAACCAAGGACATTACAGGACACTCTGGACAGGAGAATGGGTGCTTTTTACCTATAAATTTGTATATTTACTTAGCGTACTTACTCTCTGCTTATGATATGAGTGGATGGGGACCTGCTGGACTTAGACTCCCTTCTGATCTCAGGTTACTATGTTACTATGACATATGACTATGGTGCGACATTCTCGATTATTAGGGGGTAGTTTGGGAGCAGGGAAGGAAAGAGGGAGGTGAGGTGCCTACCTGGTGCCTCAGCATAGAGGGATGGACAGCAGATCCTAAGGATCGCTAGGGCAGCAGGGCAGAAGTGGGAGCTGGATGTCATTGTCCACCTGGGGAAGAATTTTCTAGCTTGTGATGGGCCTGGGATTGTGCAGCGAGATTTTAGAGAAGTGGGGATGGGTCTTAGGCAAGTAGCATGGTCGGTGATGTTGCTGAGGTGCTGCCTATCTACAACTGGCGAGAGGATAGGATTCTCTGCACTAGGAGCTTCAATTCATGGTTGAAGGAATAGTGTACAGAAGAGGGGTTTCAGCCACAATGGGGACTGGCGACTAACCTGGAGGAATAAGGGTGTATACAGGGATGATGGCTGGTATCCCTCTAGGAATGGAACTGCAGTCCTCAGTGGACAATTTAAATGTTACTTTGATCAACATTTCAACTAGCCAAGGGGGAAAGAAATCAGGGAGGCATAAACTGCCTTCCCCCCAACAGACTGAAGCAGGGAGAAGGAAGCACTTGAGGGGAGGTAAGTCCTCCGATGTGGAAAATAAAGAAAAAAGAAGAGCAGTAGAAAGAAAAACGGGTGGGCACATAAGCTGTGAAAAGAAAAGGGGAAAGGAAGTAGGGTAGAAAAGAAAAAAGGGAGATCACAGGCAGAGCGGTAACAAAATATGGAAGGCCATGTGTGCAAATGCAAAGTGTCTAGGAAATAAAACTCTGGACCTAGAGGCCATCATGGTGGAGACAGACCTGGATATCATGGCCATTACAGAGTCCTGGTGCACAGGAAACCACGACTGGGACATGGCCATACCAGGCTGTACTCAATTCAGGAAAGACAAAGTGGGAAGAAAGGGTGGAGGGGTGCTGCTGTACGTAAGGTTGGGTATAAAAGTGACAGAGGTACAGGAAATGTGGGGGGGAGGGTTGGAGGTACTGTGGGTCACCCTGGAGACAGAAAACAGAGCAAAGATTCATACTGGCATGATCTACAGACCTTCAACACTGGCAGAAAAAGGGGAGGTGCTGCAGGTGGGGGACTTCAGTCTGCTGGATGTAGATTGGAGCCTCCCAGCTGTGGCTTCAGCTAGAAGTAGGGACATCCTGCACTTCCTACAAAAGGTGTTTCTTGGGAACCTTAGTCGGGGAGCCCACTCATGATGAGGTAATACGGGACCTGGTGCACAGTAAGTAGAGACAGTGTTGCAGCCATCAAGTTTGGAGACCACCTGGGGCCAGTGATCACTGCATAGTATGGCTCAACATAAGGATGGCAGCAGAGTTGAACCACAGAAGGAGAAGAGTCCTGGACTTCATGAGGGCAGATTTTTTTTTAAATGGCTGAATTCCTCAGAGACAACCTAGCGGGGTGTGGGGGAAGAGCTGGGGGGCATGGAGGAACAGTGGAAAAAGCTAAGGAAGGGCATAGTGAAGGTAGCAAACCTCTGCAGAAAGGAAGTGAGCAAAAATGGGAGGAAAAGGAAACTTTTGTGGTTCTCAAAAGATATTGCTGAAAAGGTAATGGTTAAAAAGGTAGCATTCCGGAGGTACTGTATAAAGAGATGCAGAGGGAAGAGGAAGGGGATGTGTATCAAGAGAAACAGAGGCAGGCAGGGAAAGCAGCAAGAAAGCTCAACGGCGCAAAGAGGAAAGAATATCCTAGGTAGTAAAGAAAGAGGACAAGACATTTTTTATGAACACTAGTGAAAAGAGGAAGACCAGGGGAGGGATTGAAAGGTTAAGAAAGGAAGTGTGGGGGACTGTGCAGAATAGGATCAGAAAAAGGCAGATATTTATTTTTATTTATTTATTTTTTGTTGACCGGGTAAGTGCACTAGACAAATCCTGCCTATTTTCAGGCACGATCCGGGGGAGGGGGATACAGATGAATGCCAGCTGACCTTGAACCTGATTAAGCTGTTGGTGGTATTTTTAGTGAATGAGGGAAATTTGGCCAGGACACTGGGGAAATTCCCCTACTCTTTTTTCGATAAGTGTCATGGGATCTTTAACATCCACCTGAATTACCACCAATCCAGGTAGATGGGACCTCGGTTTAATGTCTCATCCGAAAGATGGCACCTCAGAAGTGCAGCATCCCTCTCATGCTGCACTACAGTGTCAGTATTGGCGCATTAACCCAAGTGCCAGATGTGGGAACTGAACCCACAGCCCTCTGATCTCCCGGCCTCAGAGGCGAGTGTGCTACCTACTGAGCCACTGACACTGCATAATATGCTGAACAAATACTTTTGTTTGGTGTTCACGGAGAAAAAGGAAGGTGATGGGCCACAAAAAAGCAACAGGAGCACTGGAAGGAGGGAGGTAGACACTAGTCCTTCTTCAGAAGAGATAGTCCCGAAGGGACCCACAAATCTGAAAGTGGACAAACCTATGGGGCCAAATTGGGCACATCTAAGGGTATTGAGGGAGCTCAAGAAGGTACTGGCTGCACCTCTGACAGTCTTATTTAGCAGTTCACTGGAAACAGGAGTGGTTCCAGAGGACTGGAGGAGGGCAGCTGTAGTCCTGCTTCACAAAAGTTGTAGCAGGGAGGAGGCTGGCAACTATAGGCCAGTCAGCCTGACATCAGTGCTGGGGAAGTTTTTTTTTTTTTTTTTTTTAGTATGCTTTTTGGGTGCCAGTCCTCGGAGAGCTCAGCCCGTGACTCCTCCGACCTCCACCCACCCCCGGACTTACTCGGAGTGGTGATCAACCCAGGCTTACCCCCTCTGGGCAGTGCTGTCTGGCAGGCATGGCCCCCATGGAAGACTGTACAAGGTTCTTGGTGGAAGAACTGCCGGGAGGCCTCCAATGCTTACCCCCCAAAAGGCGGGGCCATGGACTGGGCTGCACCAACTGAGACTCTCGCTCAGTCGCTGGCCAAACATCATGTAAGGTGGCATGGGGGTAAGAGGGACGGGTCGTCATGAATGGAGCTGGCAGCAGTTTTTTCTGATAATGGGCTCCCTGGGAGGCGTGGCATGCAATGACATACTGCGCAATGCATGAATGTTCGGCACGCCTGCCTGACAGCTCAGTTCCGGCAGCTATATTCCCCCCAGCCACCGCCAGGGGTCAGTCACATGCGGGTTGCTTCCATCCTCCACCTCCCCAGAGAGGAGGAGAGCAGTCTCAGGATGTTGTCCTCCCTCCCCCAGCCAGCCTTTAAAGCCCTGAGTCTAGTCTCGAACGCGAGTCACTGGTGCCGCAGAGAGAGATGCAACCTCTGCGCCAGCGGGCCAACCCAGGTGGTGGGGAAATTAATGGAGACACTGCTAAAGGAAAGGATTGTGGAGTATCTTGAATCCAGCGGGTTGCAAGACCCAATGCAGCATGGATTCATGACCTGATAGACTTCTTTCACTGGTGACCAGGGAAATAGTTTAGGGTGGGACAGTGTATGTGGCCTACCTAGATTTCAGAAAGGTTTTCAACATCGTTCCATGTAGGAGACTCATAAGGAAACTTGGCAACTTAGGGGTGGGTCCTAAAGTGGTAAACTGAATAAGAAATTGGTTAAGGGATATTCAGTAAAGGGTGGTGGTAAATGGAGTTCATTCAGCAGAAGGGAGGGTGACCAGAGGGCTGCTTCAGGGCCTAGTACTGGGACCAGTCCCTTTTAATGTTTTTGTAAGTGATATTGCAAATTTCTGGAAGAGAAGGTCTGCCTCTTTGTGGATGACACCAAAATCTGCAATAGTGTGGACACTCAGGTGGAGGGGTGGTACAAGCAGAGACCTGAGACCTGAGACGACTTGAGGAGTGATCAAGGGCATGGTAGCTGAAAAGGCTGTCAAGGGGGGTCTGATAAAGGAGGGACTCTGTCTCCAGCCCCCTGGGGAGCTGGAGGAATGTGGGAAAAGGCCGACTGGTAAAGTGCAGATCAGGGGAAAACGGAATCCCCATGAGAACATGAGCAGGGGAAATGGAAGTATAGGGAAAGGGTGGAAGGTAGTCCTGCTAAATGCCAGGAACTTGGGCAATAAAATGCCTGAGCTCCAGGCAATGCTAACTGAGGGAGCAGTGGATGTGGCAGCGGTCACTGAGACCTGGGCCACCGCAGGACACGACTGGGACCTGAACCTGGAGGGTTACACTATGTTCAGGAAGGACGGGGGGAGGGAAGGGGAGGAGGGGTATCAATAATAGTCAAAAACTGCATTGGCATAGGGGGACTAGAGGAGGCGGAGGGAACCGTGGAGGCCATTTGGGTCACCTTGATAACAAGGGGGGGGCAAGAGAGTAAAACTAGGAGTGGTGTATAGACCCCCGGCGCTGGCGGAGGAGCTGGAGGAGAGTCTGGTGGCAGATGTTGGGAGACACTGCAGATTGGGCAGGGGAAGGGTGGTGGTGGTGTTGGGGGACTTAAACATGCCAGGAACAGACTGGGAGACTATGATATCCTCGGTGGCCAGGGAACAGAGGTTGTTGGATGTCTTTCAAGACGCGTTCCTAACTCAGCAGGTGGGGAACCGACAAGGGAGGCGCGGGTACTGGATGTGGTCCTGGCAGACAGTGACCAGACTGGGAGCCTGGAGGTAAGCGACCCGTTGGTGGGGAGTGACCATACCACGGTCTGGTTCTGCCTGGACCTAGGAGGGGTAGAAGGCTGCACAAAGATGGAGGTAACTGAGTTCAGGGGGGTGGATTTTAAGGAAAGGGAAGGATCCTTAAGGAGCATTTGGATGTGATTGGGTCAGACATGGATGCTGACAGTAGGTGGGAAATAATCAGGAGAGGGGTGCAGGATGCTACTAGCACCTGTGCCAGAGTAAGACGAAAATGCAGTAGGGCCCGAAAACCCTGCTGGTGGACCAGGGAGGTCCAGGAGGTGGTGCGAGGAAAGAAGGCAGCCTATAGGCAATTCAAGTGCTCACAGAGTGAAAGGGATCGAGGGGAGTATGAACTGATGGCTAGAAGGGCCACTAGGGTGGTGAGGGCGGCTAAGGCAAGGAAAGAGCAGAACCTGGCCAGGGAAATTAGGAGAGGGAACAAGGGGCTCTTTAGATACATTGGGGAAAAACGAAGGGTGAAGGGGCAGATTAGCAGTATTAAAACAGGGGAGAGATGGGCACAAGACCCAGGGGAGCAGGCTGAGGTACTAAATGAGTACTTCACCTCACTTTTCACCAAGAAAAATGGGGGTGCTGCATCATACATGGGAGAAGATAGTGATACTGAGGAGGAGGGGACCCTTACCAATCGGTGGGTCTGGGGAGAGGGGGAGGCATCACTGGCAGGAGGGGGGAAGGCTAAGCAGGGAGAAGAGGTAGCGGAGGTGGAAATCACAGCAGAGAGAGTGAGGGAAGCCCTCGGGTCCCTTAAGATGGAGAAAGCACCTGGGCCAGATAAATTACATCCCAGAGTGCTGAAGGAACTTGCGGATGTCCTGGCAAAACTTTTCACCACATCTCTGAGGACAGGGTGGGTGCCCCAGAACTGGAAGGTGGCGCATATAGTGCCTACCCACAAAGGGGGGTCAAGGGAGGTGGCAGGGAACTACAGGCCTGTCAGCCTGACATCGGTGGTGGGCAAGGTGATGGAGGGCATTGTCAAGGAGAGGCTTGGGGGGGGGACCTGGAAAAGTCAGGGTGCCTGGACAATAGACAGCATGGATTTCTTCCAGGGAAATCGTGTCAGACAAACCTTGTGGAGTTCTATGACTGGGTGACGAGTGCCTTGGACCTGGCTAGTCCAGTGGACGTCCTCTTTCTAGACTTCAGCAAGGCATTTGACTCTGTTTCTCACGAGGGCCTGTTGGATAATCTGGGAGAAATGGGGGTGGGGAACCAGATGATCAGAAGGATAGACAACTGGCTCCAGGACCGGACCCAGAGGGTTGTAGTTGGCGGGATAGTCTCATCCCCAAGGAGGGTCATTAGTGGCGTCCCACAGGGATCAGTCCTTGGGCCCCTCCTGTTCAACGCCTACGTCTCTGACATAAGGACAGGTATCAGGAGTGAGATGAGTCTCTTTGTGGATGACTCAAAACTGGGGTGGTGGTGGATGGGGAGGAGGGGAGGGTGGCCCTACAGGGGGACCTGGAGGCTCTGGAAAGATGGTCTAGAAAGTGGAAGCTGAGGTTCAATGCAGGGAAATGCAAGGTACCGCACTTGGGGGCCAGAAACCCGGGCCAAGTGTACACCCTGGGGGCGGAAATGCTACAAGTCTCGATGGCTGAGAGGGACCTGGAGGTGGTGGTGGATGTCAAGATGAACAACTTGGAGACTTGTAGGAGGGCAGCAGCCAAGGCCAACAGGATGCTGGGATGCATCGCTAGGGGGATCACCTCCAGAAGGAGGGAAGTGATACTCCCTCTGTATAACTGCTTGGTGAGGCCACACTTGAGTACTGTGTGCAGTTTTGGAGGCCACACTTAAAGATGGACATTAAACTCCTGGAAAGGGTCCAGAGGAGGGCAACCAAAATGATTTGGGGCTTGGGGGACAGGACCTATGGAGAGAGGCTCGAAGAGCTAAATATGTACACATTGGAAGAGAGAAGGGACTGGGGGACATGATAGAGGTCTTCGGTACATGAAGGGGGTAAATAGGGGAGGAGCAGTCAGGGTGCTTCAAGGAAGGAGGAGGGGCAACTAGAGGGCATGGGTGGAAGCTGGAGGGGGAAGATTCAGGGAGAAAGGAGGAGGTGCTACTTCACTGAGAGGGTGGGGGAGCCACAGAATGCGCCTGCTCAGGGGCTGGGTGGAGGCAGAGACGGTGGAGGGGTTCAAGAGGGGGTGGGACAGGCACAGGAAGGGTCTCTGGGGCAAAATCCAGTGCAGCGAGAATATCCGGAACTGGGAAGGGAGAAGCCAGAGAAGGCAAGGGGGGCAGTAAGGTCAGCTCCCAGGGTGGGGGCTGACCAAATGAGCAGACACGAAAGACCGTTAGGCCTATTCTGTTGGCATTTTAGTATCTTAGTATGTTAGCTGA
Organism: Neoceratodus forsteri; assembly: GCA_016271365.2. Classification (NCBI taxonomy): domain Eukaryota; kingdom Metazoa; phylum Chordata; order Ceratodontiformes; family Ceratodontidae; genus Neoceratodus; species Neoceratodus forsteri. The sequence goes on along the minus strand of CM057459.1, from coordinate 166,498,310 downwards.
GCTTTAATGTGAAAAAGTGCAGAATCTTGCACTTAGGGCACAGAAACCCAGAGATGGAATACAAAATAGGAAACTAGTTATTGCCAGTCACTGTAATAGGGTGGGATTAAACAGACACAAATACAGGAGAATAATGCATAAAATAAACACAAACTTGCATTTATCATTTTTATTTCAGACTGAAGGTCAATATTTACAGAAAGCAAAAAGGTTTTAAGCATCACACCTAAAACAAAAGAAATCTTCAACCTTTTGCAGCTCACTCTTTCCTTAGTGACCATGTACTGAGGTTGTGTATCCTCCTCCTCCTCCTCTTCCACCGCCGCCGCCACCGCCACTGTACCTCTGCCTCCACCGTAGCCGTACTGTGTCTCAAAGGCTGGGTATTTATCCCTTCCAGAGCATGACATCACTGTCAGCTGACTAGGGCAAAGACCCTCCCCTTTATGACATCACACATCTCTGTAGCTTTAAAAACAGTCATTTTGGTCCAGCCAGCCCTTTAAGTAAGCAGTGAGCCCTTTTTGAAGGTAACTACATTTTTATCATTTCTAGAATAATCCCTTCTCATGACTGTCCGCAAATATCTGAGTTAACAAAAAGAATGGGGGACAGAGGGTGCGCTCCTCATCTCCCTTCTTTTGTTAACTCAGGACATTTGGATTTTGTATGTTTAAAACTCTTGCTTTGTTTCTCTAAACATTTCTCAGCACTAGATTTATGTAGCCAGTTCATTTCATTCGTCAAGCTCCTACTGAGCCCCAGCTACACAGTCTGAATTAACAAGGTTTCTGATGACTGAAATTGCAGCCATCGGCTTACATTTCATTTGGGCCAGAAGGACAGAAGAAGAAAGAATAAAAGATGGTACAGAGTGAAGGAAATGGGGGGGGGGGGTTTACAGAATCCTTAACCTTTTTATTATTATAACAGGAGCATCCTGTTATAGTCACCAACCAGTAAAGAGACCACCAACCAGGAAAGAGACCTGGGGTAATCATATCTAATGACCTAAAGGTGGCCAGGCAGTGCACAAGGTAATTAGTAGGGCCAGCGGGATTTGGGGATGCATACCGAGGGGTATCACCAGCAGAAGGAGGGAGGTGGTGTTGACAGTGTATATATCACTGTGAGACCTCACCTAGAGTACTGTGTCCAGTTCTGGAGATCACATTTCCAGAAGGATGTAGACAGAGTGGAAGTGGCCCAGAGGAGGGCAACTAAAATGGTGCAGGATCTGCATCAGAAGCCCTGCAAGGAGCCGGCTCCATGGGGCCTAGTGATGAGACATCGCTCTGGCACGCTGATGATCTGGGTTCACACTCTGAGCCTGGATACCAGGAGCGGAGGCCAGCAGGGAGGGAGTTGACAAATGCCTTTGGACATTTCCCTCCTGGGGGGGGATGTAGCGAGCCACTCTATTAGCAGCTCCTGGTGGTGATTCACGGAGATGTACTCGGTGGTGTGGATGACCACATGTTGCCTTACATCCCTACCCCCAGGACACCGCTGCAGCCACATGCATTGTGGGTGGTGAGTGCCCCAGAACACAGGAAAATGACCGCCAATAGCACCGAATGATGACTCCCTCGTAGGACCCCTCCTGCCACCAACCGCCCAGCCGCACCATGCCTGGCCCCTGACTGACAACACCGGTGTAATGCTCACCCCCCACCGCCACCTCCGGGGAGCCCCAGCAGGAATAAGCCTGACCACCAGGGGGACTGTTAGTAGAACTCCAGGGGAAAGTCAAGATAGGTCCAGCAGCAAGAGTTGGGTCCGCTGAGCAGAGGGGCGCCAGCATGAGAGACTGAAGGAGTTGAGCTGTGGAGGCCCAGAAGGAGGGAAAAAAAAAGTCCTATGAGGAAAGACTAAAGGACCTCAATATGTACACCCTGGAAGAGAGGAGGGAGGGGGGACATGACAGAGACCTTTAAATACCTCCCTGGGGTAAAAAAGGCACAGGAGAGGAGTATTTTTCAGAAAAAAAAGATGCATGAGAACAAGGGGACATACAATGAAGCCAGAAGGAGGGTAGATTTAGGAGAGATGTGAGGAAGTACTTCTTTAATGAAAGAGTGGTGGAGCACGTAAGTGAATTGTTGGATAGGAAACAGACGGTTGATGTGGTGTACCTTGATTTTAAAAAGGCCTTTGACAAGCTACCTCATGTAACATTGGTACAGAAGATGAAAAGCATGGGCATTGACATGACTCTTGTAAAATGGGTCGATTCTTGGCTGACTGGAAGGACCCAGAAAGTTCGAGTTAGAGGGTACCTGTCCATGAGTGGGCCGGTGACTAGTGGTGTCCCCCGGGGTCAGTGCTGGGGACAGCACTATTCTCACTATTTATTACAGATATGACTAAGGAGATTAAAAACTTTTGCACCAAATTTGCGATGATTCCAAGTTGGGAGCAGAGGTTGGAAACAGCCATCAGGTAGACACCTTGAGGCAGGATTTAAGATTAGTGGAGGAATGGGCATTGCATAATTGAATGAGTTTTAATACTAGCAAATGTGTGGTAATGCATCTTGGTGTTGAGAATATAAGCAATAACCCATGGCAGGGTGTGTGGTTACTGGAAATTGATTTAATCAACACCCTGGGCACGTTGTGAGGCATGAGGCTGCAGGCTGAGTGCCCTCACAGCACCCGGGATGCTGATTACACTCCAATAACCGCACACCCTGGAGTGGGTTACTGCATTTGTAGCATGGGGTGCACTCAAAAGAAGGAGAAGACAACATAAAGGGGTTTTCTCCCTGTTTAAAAGACAGAAAAAAATTACTGTATCCTGCCACCTAGAAAAAGAGACCCTAACAAATACTACATATGTTACTGTTTTTCTGTACATACAAATGTCAGAAATCCAGTACTGACATGATTTCTGACATTCATTGTGCATAAAAGACTTTCTGGTACTGGCAGAGCCCTGTACTATACACCCCCCACCCACATGCATTAGGCATTGCACATACGGAAAAATGCTGCAAGCTTAGGATGCAGAGAGGGAGGCAGAGAGATGCACACACATAGGACACTGGCAAAATTCACAACTACAGTTCCCGATCTCCCTCTCAGAGTGAGTGTGTGTGTGTGTCTGTGTGTCGCACCAGTTTTAATGAAACACTCTCTCACACACACCAGAGCAAACACACTGCGACTGGGAAGTGTGGATCCTCAGTCTGTACCTCCTGCTCTCTGTCGCTGTGCATGCTGCCAGAACAGTGCAGCCAGTTTGTGTGTGTGTGTGTGTGTGTGTCTCTCTCTCTCTTCTGCTCCCTCTTCAATGTAGCACGGAGACCAGAGATCGTTGGGGGGGGGGAACCTAACAGAGCAGTCCTCGAGAGAGAAAATGAAATGGAGGAGCACATCAGGGGAGAAAGAGAGGAAAGAATTGCAGCCATCTGGTGCAGGAGCACTCTCTCTCACACACGTCTCTCTCTCAATTAAGCGTGGTGACAGCAACGGAGAGACAGAAAATGAAACTGGGGCATGGAGCAGCAGAGATAGAGGACACAGTTGCAGATGTCTGCTGCAGGAGCACACTTTCTCTCTCTCTCAAGATTGAGCGGGGTGGCAGCAGCGAAGAGAGAGAAAATGACTTTGCTATCGTACAGAACAAGCAATGTCGGCATCAGACCGGGACTGTCTGCTCAGTGCAGAGTGGCAACCCACAGCACGGGAGAGGGGCAGAAACTGCTGGCCACACCATGTGGCTAACTGCACATCACACTTCTTAACCCACCATAGCAGCATTGTAGCCTAGGCGAGGGATCACTAGCAATGCTCGCTTCTCCCAATACAAACGATCATACTTGAGCACTATCATTCTTGTCCCTTACCGTGCGCTCGGCTGTGCAATATCCAAGGGGCATGTGGGTGGGTTGGACTGTGGCACTGTCCGCTTGTCTGTGAGCAATCCGCAGGGCGGGTGGGTGGCTTGAACTGTGGCACTACTGTGCCAGAAGAGCAATGGGCACTTTTCACATTTGTTCCGCACAGCAGACAAAAGAACCAGTATGCCCAGTGGTTCCGACTGGTACTGACTCACATGAGCTGTTACCATATTGTGGATTAATGCATGGTCAGGTGGCAGCTCTCCACCAATTGTTTCACTACTTGTACTAACCCATGTTATAAGAAGGTAATATCTATACACTAAATGGTGTTCAACTAAAGGCTGTAAATAGTAAGAGAGACCTGGGAGTGTTGGTCACAAATGACCTTAATTTTAGCAACCAGTGAAATGAAGTAATTAAAAAAGTCAATAGAATAATTGGCTATATAAAGAAGGCATTTAGCACAGGAAATAGAACGTGCATTATCCCCCTGTAAAGAGCATTTGTCAGGCCCCACCTAGACTACTGCACCCCGCTGTGAGACCCTATCTAAGGAGATATATAGACTGACTGGAGAGGGTACAGAGGAGAGTAACTAAGATGATAGATGGCATGAGAGATATGAATTATGAGTCCAAACTGCATAAACTAAATCTATACCCCTTAGAGCTGAGGTGTACTAGAGGTGATGTGTTGCAAATGTATAAGCTATCCAGGGACAGCAGCCTGATGCTAAGTTTAGGCCTATATTATAACAGTAGGAACTTGTCCCTGAGAAGTCACAAATACCAACTTAAGTTAACATTCCCCAGGTAGAATATAAGGAAGTATTTTTTCACACTAAGGATTATACCTTTTCGCATTCTCCTATTCTTTACATATTCTCAACATATTGTCATATACCAATAGTATAGTAGCATATAATCATGATTAGTATTTTTTTTATTCTATATCTCAATTTATTATAGGTTGTATTGGTTTGCAATATTTTTCTATAATTCATGATTCTTTACCTCAGCCTAGTACATGTTGTCTGACAATATGCTGTTCCTTCGCTATCATTATAACTACATGATGTATACGGAGAATACTGTGTTTTGTTTGTATAGCCTAATAATAATAAAAAATGTAACTGTAACAAAGGATTATAGCAATGTGGAATGGTCTACCAGACAAGGTGGCAGAGGTTAATACCTTTTCTACCTTTTAGAACAGGCTGGACAAACATCTGCTATCAGGTTATGGTTATGATTAGTCCTGCTAGTGCAGAAGACAGACAATATGGGCTATCGTCTTCTGCCTGTCTCATACTCCAAGTATAGATGCCTGGAACAGTCTTCCAGTGAAGGTGGTGGGTGTGAAAACAGTGGTGGGATTCAAAAATGCATAGGCTTAGGCATAAGGGAGTCTTAGTGGAAAGCAAGGGATGAGAGATGGAGATCAGGTAGAGTTTGCAAATGGTGACACTATAGGCAGGAAAAATGTGTGCAGACTGGGTGGGCCAAGCTGTTTTTATCTGCTGTCAGATTCTATGTTTCTATGCAGGGGAAAGGGAACCGCAAAGCAAAACCCACCATACACACAGAATGACAGCGTGGTACTGTGGCCTGTGCTACAACTGTTTACCTAGTTTCTTCTAGGGGTATACAAATCAAAGGGTCCTACCGGGGGGGGGCGGGCAAAGGAGTTGAAGAGAATATGGCAATTAGAGTCGTTCTGGAGCTACTTAGTTGACCAGAAGTTTGAAGGAGGCAGGACTGATAAAAAGAAGAATTAGCATTTAACGTGCTTTCTCGACATAGCAAACCTTGCTATAATGAAAACAGTGGTATAACAAATGGGCCATGTGGCTCCCAGTATGAATCAGCTGTTATCTCAGCACTTTCTGAGTAACATCCGACTGCTATATGTACCATGTGCTATTTCTTTTCTATACAGATGTTTATCTTCCTTGCGTTCCACGGCTGCTAGCTCCACCCTGTTCCTCCCTCCCTCATCCATCTGCTGTCCAACAGTCACGCTGAGCCCTATACCCCCATGGATTGCCCCCCACCATGGTGGGGCTTGGAAGGGGAGGGCCATCCTTCCCCAACCCAGTGATCCTGCATCCAATTTGGGTGTCCAGCAGACCAGCAACAGAGTGGGATGAGGGCAGACAAGCAGGGCTCCATGAAGTCCGTGACCACCATTTTCCTCCAAGTTGTTTCCCTGCCACAGCGGCTGTGAGTGTGTGCAGTAGGAGGTGCACACACACCATGTAAAGGCAGCCCCTGTTTGCTGTTCAGCTGTGCCACTGCCACCTGGCCTCCATGGAATGACAGCTATGGAGCATGCCAGCAGATCCCCCCACCCTGGGAGAGGACAGTAGTCTGTCAGATGCCGATCCTCTCCCTTCCCACTGACCCCTGGCAACTCGTGCTCATTCCTGAATATGGGTTGACGGCGTGGCAGGAGGAAAGGCATGAATGCCTCAGTCCGCCATGCCCTGGGCTGGCTACCATGTGCTGTTTCAATGGTAGGATACCTTTGGGGATAAGAAGTACAGTGTCACTTATTTTCTGCCTCCAAACACTTCTGCACCCCCTCCTGATGTGGAAACATGTGGACACAACCACTCGTATTCATATTTGCCGACCTATCTGAAGAAGACATCAGGAGTGAGATAAAAGTCGCTGAAATCAGAGAGCTGTGTGTTACAAATGTATTGCTATTTTGTGTTTGGCAAAGTGTAAGGGATTGCAGACCTCAAATGTTATTTTTACAGCTGCAGCATAGCACAATTTCAAAATGTTTTCATTATTACATTAGCATGTTACGTAGGAACACCACAAAAGTAAGAGACAGCCTGTTTATTTTTTACAGCGCTCCCCTACTCTAAACCAGAACCCTTATTACAGAATAAATATTTACCCTTCCACCACCTGTAAGTGGGTGGTTAAAGCACCACCTGTCGATTATGGTATTTGTTACATCTGTCCACATTCTGACCTACTTGAGGGAGACACCATAAGCCGACATGAGAGCTACAGTACCAAAATCAGAGAGCTGGGGATATCACTCATCAGTCGGCTAGCTCACTTCCACTTCCACAGCAACAGCTCAACACAGTACTAAAACTAGAGAAAACGGTATCACTGTATACATGTTTTAAAAATGAAAAAATAAAACTACTGAGTGAGCTAAGTGATGTCGAGTGACTGAGTGGCAGTGGAGTCAGAGAAGCAGGCAGGAGGAGACTCAGAGCACACTCAACTCATTTATCAGCGTTCCTTGATGTAACAAATGGGGATCTGTAACAAACTCTCGTTATGGCTTCCAATTAATTCATTATGGCGAGGGAGGACTGTATATAGTGTTTTCATATACATTGTATCCCTAAGGGCTTTACAAGCAATGAGAGACTGGTAGTGAAAGGACTGAACATGTAAGTGCAGCCATTTTGCACATCTACACCCACACATAGCCTTGGACAATTGCATGAACCAGTTTTATGAGGAGGTAAATGTTGGCCATGACACAGGGAAAATCCCCTACTCTTGTCAGTAGGGGGAACCATTGGCCGTTGTCCAAGATGGCCAACCCTGGAGGAGAAGGAGAGGAGGTAGCTGTGGCAGGAAACCTGACCTCTGTCCCTGTCAATGGATCAAGCAAGGTCAAAATGCTAATGGATACAGAACTGAATGAGAGTAAGGAAAATATGGAAACTGACCTAAGTGAGTCAGATGCTGCCTTGATAAATGAACAGGTGTGTCAAGAGAAGAAATTACCTGCAGCATTGGAGGGGAAAAAATTAATGGACATGGTTGCAGAGGAAGAGACTAGGTATTATAAAGAACGAGACCACCTGTGTCATTTACAAAAGATCAAAAGAACTGCCAACATGTCAGCTAGTGAGCTGACAGATGCAGAGTTGATGGAAGCAGCTGAGTAAACAGAGAAGCAGTCCACAGAAAAAGACACTGGGTGTTCAGAAAACAGCAGTGCAGAAAACAGTGCCTGGTACAAAACAGAAGCAAGCAGCTCTGTGGTCCCCAGAACAAGCTTTGGAGGACACTAGGTGGATTCAAACCATGAAAAGTGACTGGGTGCCTGACAACAGAAACACCAAAGTACAGCAGTATAAGCAGGAACTGGTGCAGCAACAAACGTGATTGAAGCTACAGAGGGAACAAGTCGGTACCGCGTCGGAGTCACGTCCCAGGTTGGGAGAAGCAGAAAGTGAGACAAGCATGAAGCAACATGTAAGGATGCTTCTACAGGGAAAGGTACCTGCAACCTGGAGGGAAAATTACCTCCTCAGCTCAAATCAACATCGGGAGCTGGACTGTGCTACAAGTAAGCAGGACAGCGTGTTAACAGTAGGTGAGAGTGGAAATGTGGGGGATATGGAAGGGAGGGAAAGAGACAAGGGTATTGATGCAAATTAAAAAGTGCCAGCGACATTTTTAGGGCCAAAGTCTGTAGTACATTTGCTATATAGTGGTGAAGCAGCAGTGTTAGAGATCTTTTGATAAAGAAGCTTGTCTCCGAAATGTTATCAAGATGGGCACTTTTTAACTTGGCACCTGCAATAAAGTTTTGGCACCGTTCTTTATTACTCCTGAGAGCAGCATTATTCATTTAACAAGGTGGTGAGTGCTGGACTGCTGTGTTTGTCTCCAGTGTTAGAGATGGTAACTGATAATCTGCAAATGTTGAAAACGATCCGTCCCCATTCTTCCTCTATGGCAGGCCATTCAAGACTAAATCTCCCTGGACATGAACCACATGTATTCCAGCTAGGGCCAGCACAAGTGGAGAAAGATAACGATAAGACCACAACAGCAAGAGGGCCCCTCGAGATGATATGCAGATTTATTCTCTACTAGAGGAGAACCTGCACCTTGAAAGAATGCTATGGGTCTAGTACATAAAGGAGGGACTGGAAACATCCCTGGACAGGGTATGTGTGGCAAGAACTCTGCTTAAAGACTCTTTAAAGTTCTTTTTGTCAGAGATGCATGCTCCGATTCATACAGGAAACTCTAATTATGGCATTAGTTTCAAACAAATTACTGGTCTAGATAGATTCTGGGTACAGTACGAGAAACTGAAAGATTCCCCTCTGTGGCCTCCATTTGTGGCCATTCCTTTGAATCAACCAGCATTAATGACAATAACAGTCCTGTTTACACGTGGGGGGGGGGATATCTCAGACATTCTCTTCTGGCTGAGGCAGCACCGTTAAGTCCTGGACAAACCTCAGCCCATAATAGACTGAATAAATATGGACTGGGGGTGGAAAATAAGGGTTAAACTCTTTAAGACCAACTTAGGAGTGCTGTATTAACCCAGTTGTTTTTTCCTTAGGACAAGGCAGAGGCACCTTGTTTATCAGGACCTACCAAAATCATGTCACAAGTGTGGCTTTTGTGTGCACTTTAGTAACGCTTGTGATAGCTCAAAATGTAGTCACTGTTTATAGTATGGCCACATGGCAAAAGACTGTAAAGAAACTTCCTAGTGTAATCTGTGTGAAAGATGACAGCACTCGTATGTTAGATGCCCATGGGCCTCCCACAGTGTAGAGGATGGCCTACCCCAGGAGTCTACTGTAAACCAAGCACAACAGAAAGGTGCATCCCAAGCCTCAGAGCAAAGATTTGCATCTATGTGCCCTGCAGAAAAAGCAGGCACTACTGGCTGCTCTATTTCAACTTCTGCTCCCCCCCACCCCGTGCCGCCTGCTAGCCCCATGGTGGTAGAGGATACTCCAGAACTGGCTCCAGGGATCTTAGTAGAAGGACATTTGAATCCCGTACTATTAGAGGAGTCTGTTAGTCCGGCTTTGGGTGAATCACACTCGGCGAAGACTGAAGTCAGACCCTTGGATGAGTCAGATAGATATGGAAAAAGTGATTTGGCTCACCTTTCCCCAGTACAAATGCCCCCGAGGAATCTGAAGTAGTATCTTTGAAAGGGAAAAACAAAAGGTCCAGAAACAGGGAAAGAAACAAAACAGAATAAAGAAAAAATTACATCCCCCTTCCCCTCCTTGTACAAATCAAATATAGTATTCTGACCACAGATAAAGGATGGGTGATTCAGAGGAGGAGGATGGGACTCAGAATTATCGTATCTTCCTTCTTCCCTAAAATATCTGTCATTAGATCAGGAAGACTCCCAATCAGAGGCCTCAGCCTCCAAAATAATTAAATGGAAGATAAGGTCATGGAACTAACTGAATTAATATGCTAAGTGTATTCTTTTTTCCCCTTATAATTCTGGATATTTTGAATATTGCAACATTAAATGTTAATAGTAGCCAGATAATTTTACCTCAAGATACAAGACTAAAAACTTCATATGAAATTACACAAACTACTAGAATGTGGAATAAAGGTCCTTCCTTTTGGTTAGCTGACATAGACCGCTATGATGGGGTAGGGATCCTTCGAAATGACCCTTCCCTTAAAGTAACACGTCTGGTGGATATACACTCAGGGAGGGCCAGGTCCTTGGATATTTCATACCACCATACATGCCTGAGACTAACTGTAACATGCTCCACAGACTAAGGCTCTCTGGGTGGCACTATTTACTAAGATTCAGCCTTTTTTACACACTTCCCATGTAATGATCTGGGAAGGAGACTTTAACTAGATTGACAAAATCAGATAGAGGTCTCCAAACTGAAAAAATGTTTAGCAATTCTAACTGTTTGAAATCTGTTGTCAGTATGGAAAGTCATGTGGATGCATACATAGGGTAGTGTATGGGTCGCTGTCATTAACAAGTGTGTGTTCCCATCGAGAGGTTGCCAAGGTTACCGTTTAAACTTGGTCACCGTGGCGACCTCAAGACAGGTACAAATGCTTTAACGATAGTGGACCCATACATTATATTTTATAGTGTATGGTCCACATAAAGAGGGAAATAAAGTTTCAATCTTTACTTTGTTTTTTTTTCATCACCGCCACTCCCTACTGTGTCCAACACTCACTGCCACGGCCAGTTCAAGAAGACCGGAGGATCGCTTAAGGTGCATGCGAGATCCCAATCCATGTTGTTATACCATCTATGTGACATGCCATTCATGGGTTAACAACACATTGACATCACATCGATGGCATAACAAGCCGGGTAAAAGATTTTGCCAGATAATAACGTTCTACCATACATTATATAGATATAAACATTTAACCAGTGGTAATACTAATTTTAGAGGTACATGCTCTATAAGGGTTGACTACCTTTTTGTATTTTTATTTATTTAGTTTTTGTTAACTGGGTAGGGGCACTAGACACAGAGTGACTATTTTCAGACCTGACCTGGGAGGTTACAAGGTACAGGTAGGCAATTTGGAGACACATGACAATGAATAACAGATTTGATACAATACAGAATACAAGGTTACAGCAATTTCAGTGGGTAACATATTTACAGAAGATATAGGTGCTGAAATCCAGATATGTTAAAACAAAGGACAAAGACTAGATCATTCGAGTTTAAGTGCAAGGCAAATAGTGCCTGACATGAGAATTCTTTTCCAGGAGTAGATAGGAACAAACCCATTTAAAGAGCTAGCATGAGAGCGGCAGGTAAGCAGGTTGAGGGGAGGGGAGGAGAAGGACGATTTGTGTCATAAGAGGGGTAAAAGAGACTTGAGTCAGAGTGAGCATATGTAGGGTAGATTTAGCACCAGGGGATGAGGAGGCAGAGGCGAATGGTTTAGGGAGGTCTGAAACAGCTACAGGGGGCAAAATTCCTAAGAAAAGACTGATGCTGTTTTTTGAAGAGCGCATGACTGGGTGCACTATGGACATCCAGTGGTAGGGAGTTCCAGTAGCTTGGGGCTATGATAGAGAAAGCACCAGAACCCTTAGTTGATTTTAGCCCGTGGCACTTGTAATATGGACTTTTCAGTTGACCGTAGCCCATAGGAAGATATATGAGGGCGCAGCATAGAGGCAAGCTCATCCAGTATAGTGGATCTGATGATATTGTCTACCAAAGACACTAGTGCGAGGAGATGGTGAGCTAAAGGGGAGAGCCAGTTGAGATCACAGTAAAGCTGACAGTGATGCTTTAAGTGTGGGGACGAAGAGGCAAAACAACAGATATTATTGTATGTCATATCCCATTTCTTGAGGGCAATGTTTGTAGCACTAACATATGTGACAGCACCATACACAAGTGCAGGAAGATAAATTCTCTGGGCAATGGCCAGTCTAGCTGAAGGAGTGAGGGAATGGCTCGCCTGTAAGCATTGCCAGTTTTAGTATTAACAGATTTCATTATGAGCTGGATATGGAGGTCAAAGTTCAGTGACTCATCAAGGACAACTCCGAGATATTTGAAAGAGCTGACTTTCTCCAGAACAGTGCCATCAGGGCACAGGATCCTAAACTAGTTATGGCATTTGTTAGTTTGATCCCAGATCCAAAGAGCATAGATTGTGTTTTGCTTACACTGAGCAGCAGCATATGCTTGGAGAGCCACTGCTGGATGTTGAGAAAAGCAGAGGTGAGAGAGAGGTTGATCACTGATACGGTACTGGAGCTGGAATAAATTACCAGATCATCAGCGTAGAGAACTGAGGAGCAGGAGAGGGTGACCAACACAATCTGATTTATAAAGATGGAAAAGAGTAGTGGATCCAGGATGGAGCCCTGAGGAACACCAATGTTTATTGTAGCAAGTTCTGACATGGCTGAGTTAATCTTGACAACCTGACCCCTATTTGTCAGATAATTACAAAACCAGTCAACAGCCGGGTGTGAGAAGCCAAAGACTCTAAGACAGGAGAGAAGAAGTGGGTGGTCTACAAGATCGAAGGCTTTCATGAGGTCAATGAAAATTGAACCTGTTAAGGAGCCGGAGTCCATGGCAGTTAGAACACCATTTGTGAGCTGGAGTAGGGCAGTGGAAGTGCTGTGACCCTTGCAAAAGCCATGTTTCTTGACAGAGAGGAGACTGTGCTTAGTAAAATGGTCTAAAGTTTGGGCTGCCACTGACTTTTCCAGTAGTTTGCTCAAAACTGAGAGTATGGCAATGGGTTAGTAATTTGAGAAAAATCTTTCTATCTCCTTTCTTAAAAACTTGAGTTACTCTAGCAATTTTTCAGATGTCCAGGACATAATTTTGACAGAAGGATAATGTGAAAATTTTAGACAGGAGCCCAGCTATAAAAGGGGCAGCCAGTTTCAGGAGTTTGGGCTCTAGAGTATCACAGCTGACACCAGTGGTGTCAGAGATTTTATTTAGGAGTTTGAGGACTTCAGATTTTGTAATCGCCCTAAAGCAAAAAGGTGGATAGGGTAGTTGAGGATCATCGGGGGAAGGTGCTGTGTTGTAGGTGTAGAAGGGAATGAAGAGCTGAACATAGCAAGATTTGAGAAGTGTTTATTGAAAGTGTTGGCAGTGGTTCAAGGATCATTGCAGTTAGCACCATTTAGTACCATATCATTTGAGTTACCTTCCTGTTTGGAGCCTAGTATTGATTTTACAGGACTCCAGAGCCTCCTGGAGTCACCCGCTGCATCCAGTAGGAGTTCTTTGCACTAACAGCTTTTGGCTAGTCTTATTTTCATCTTACAGGAGTTTCTTAGAGCCCTGTAGGAATTAAAATCTGATTCAAGGCCTGACTTCTTGAAGCATTTCCAGATTTTATCCCTGGCATGGAGATAGGCACAGATGCCTTTGTGGAGCCATCTGGTACTCTTTCCCTGAACACAACATGTAATAGAGAGAGTATGCCTGTCTTGAAGAGCCCAGAAATTTTGTAGGAAAAAGTCTAGTGCATCCTGAGTATCCTCTGCCCAATATACGTAGAACCAGTCATTTGGCTTGGTCAAGATTAGCAGTTTCACGCATAGTCTCAGTCCTAGAAGCAAAAACATGGAGCCAAGAAGTGTCTGATGACAAAGCAGTACAATGTACAATAAAATGGGGGCTCCCACACATGGAAAGGGTCTGTGGAGACTGAATAATCAGACACTACAGATTCCTGATTTAGTGAAAAAACGGGAAACACGGCAGATAGCTAGAATTTCAGTACTATGTATGTATGACAATACTGCCCTCTGGTGAGAAGAAAGTGAAAAGGATTTTGGTAATTTTTTCCAAAAATACACAAGGCAAACATGGAATACATAGCATATCTATGCTTAAGGCAAGGGCACAGCTCCAAAAATTAATATGAAGAACAGAGCTGGAAAAAATAGATTATAGTGTTCCAGATTACAGTATTACAGCAAGAAATGAGACAGATGCAGTATGACAGAGTTCAGACACAACCCGCTGCACCAACAGATAAGGTTTGGCACTCGGTGCACAGAACAAACTTTTGATCCCTATACAGATTGTCACTTAAGAGTAGAATGCAGATTGATACAATCAGTATACACCCAAGATGGCAGAACAGTGAGCACCAGGACTGAAATATTAGTCTTTACCTTCATAGAAGACACTTTTTGTACCACACCAGTAACAAAATCTGATCCCTCCTTTTTCTCCCAGCTTAAGAAACCTAATTTGCTGGATAAAGAACATTTTGTGGCACCTATTACAGTGTCAGAGGTAGAAAAAGGAATTGCATCCCTTAAAAACAATACAGCTACAGGGATGGACAGATTCAGTTCGGAATTCTATAAACAGTTTAGTGCAAAGTTAGCCCCTGTCCTAGTGGACCTATTCAGTTATTGTATGGAAACAGGCTCACTCCTTGACTCCATGATGAGGACAGTGTTACTATACTGTACGTACATAAAAAAAGAGACATGGCAGATTTAAGTAATTGGGGCCCCTTAAACCTATTAAATTAGGATAGGATTTTAACTAAGATTTTGATGGACAGACTTTCTAAAATAGCAGAATTTCTTATAAGTCCCAGTCAAATGTGTTCCTTTAGAACTAGACAAATACAAGACAACTTAATACTGTTAAGGGAAATCTTTGTGAGGGGTTCGGTAGGTTCCCTAAATGGCTATGTTCTTAGTATTAATTGGGAGAAAGCTTTTGTAGAATGGCACATGACTATTTAATTAAAGCTCTTAAGAGGTTTTTTTTAAACTTCTTTATCAGCATAGACTAGTCATACCAAGTAAATTACATGGACAGTAACAATCAGACAACACTGCAAAGTGGCACACATTAAAACTCTTAAGTTGAATTTCTAAAGTAATAATTAGAAACAATGTCCAGTCCTCCTTACAGAGAGGTATGATTCCAGATGGAGATGAAGCCATCCTACCTGTAGTACTATAGAAAGTAAAAGTCTATTAAGGCTCAAAGTCATTTATATCATCAGTGCTTTCCCTGTTTTATGAAGAGACATAACCTTTATAAATACAACTAGTATTTAAAACATCTATGCCTTATTTAACATACATAAGGAACTATAACTTTAATCAACTGGTCTTTAGCCAAGCTACAGCATCTCGAGAAAGGTAAGAGAAGGTAGAGAAGTCATTAGGGAGAAGGACAGAGGTAAATTAAAAAATGCAAAGGCAGTAAGGACAGGGATGGGGCTAAAAGGGGTAAGGCCATCAAAAAGTGGAGGGTGATGAGTACCAATGCCCGTAGTCTGTGTAACAAGCTCCCTGAACTAGTGGCCTTGATGGAAGAGGGTTGCCTGGATATTGTGGCAGTCACAGAAACATGGTTCACAGAGAACCATGACTGGGATGTCAACATACCAGGATACACAATCTACAGGAGGGGCAGGGAGGGTAAAAGAGGAGGAGGAGTAGCTCTCTATGTAAAGGAAGGGATCAAAGCAACAGAACTAAAGAGTAAACAGGGAGCAGATGAGGCACTCTGGGTCACCCTGGAGACAGGAAATGGCACCACAATTCGCATGGGGGTTGTATACAGACCCCCACCTCAGGGAGAGGAAATGGACAAGGTAATGATAGAGGGCATCCTCAGAATGGCAGAAAAAGGGGAGATATTGTTGATGGGGGACCTGAATATGCCAGATGTTAACTGGAGCACCTTTGCTGCAGGCACATCCAAGAGCAGGGTCATTCTTGATTCCCTACAAGGGGCATGCCTCAGACAGCTAGTATTTGAACCCACTCTGGAAGGAGCAATCTTAGACCTGGTACTCTCAAATGGGGACGGAGAAAGAATCTCAGATTTAGAAGTGGGTAGCCATCTGGGAACAAGCGACTACCAAACAGTGTGGTTCGCGATAAACACAGCCATACAATCAAGCCATACAAAAGCAAGAGTATTGGACTTTAGGAGGGCTGACTTTGGGAAAATGAGAGAGTGCCTCAGAAAAGCACTAGCAAACAGGCAAGAAGGAGGGGTGCAGGAACAATGGGGAGTAATAAAAACAGCCATCACAGAGGCAACACGCCTTTGTGTAAAGAAAATCAACAAAACACACTGAAGGAAAAAAAAAGCTATGGTTCTCAAAAGGGGTGGCAGGGAAGGTTAAGAAGAAAAGGATAGCATTCAGGAAATATAAGGAAACACAGAAGGAGCAGGACAGATAACTTTATCAGTTAAAGCAGAAAGAGGCAGGGAAGGCAGTCAGAATAGCAAAGGCCCAAACCGAGGAAAGGATAGCCAACTCTGTTAAGAAGGGGGGTAAGACCTTTTATAGGTACATTAGGGAGTGAAGAAAGATGAAAGGAGGGATACTGAGGCTTAATAAAGGGGAGGGAATGTGGGCAGAGGGTGACAGTGAAAAAGCAGGGATATTGAATGAATATTTCTGCTCAGTATTCACAAAGTAAGAGGAGGGGGAGGTATCTAAACCAAACAAGAGAAACACTCTGAAGATGGGGGTGGATACCAATCCATTTACAGAAGAAAGGGTTCTGAAAGAACTAATAAAATTGAAGGTGGGCAAAGCAATGGGGCCTGATGGGATTCACCCAAGAATTCTAAAAGAACTAAGGGTAGAACTAGTGACACCGCTAACTACTCTCTTTAACAAATCATGGGAGGATGGGGTGGTACCTGAGAACTGGAAGAGGGCGGATGTGATTCCTCTTCACAAAAGTGGGAGCAGGACAGAGGCAGGAAACTACAGACCAGTTAGCTTGACCTCAGTGGTAGGAAAATGATGGAATAACTTCTGAAGGAAAGAATTGTTGAGTACCTAGAGGCCAGTAGGGCACAGGACCCAAGGCAGCATGGATTCACAATGGGAAGGTCGTGTCAGACGAATCTAATAGATTTATTTGACTGAGTGACCAAAGTAGTAGACCAGAGGGGGGCTGTGGACATGGCCTACCTAGATTTTAGCAAGGCATTTGATAGAGTCCCACACAAAAGATTAATACACAAGTTAGCCAGCCTTGGAGTGGGTCCCACAGTGGTAGCCTAGATAAAAAATTGGCTAGACAACAGGAAGCAAAGGGTAGTAGTAAACGGAGTCCACAGTGAAGAAAGGAAGGTTACTAGTGGGGTACCGCAGGGTTCAGTACTGGGACCTGTACTTTTTAATGTCTTTATAAGTGACATTGCAGAGGAACTGGAAGGAAAAGTGTGTCTCTTTGCAGATGACACAAAGATCTGCAACAGGGTTGATACACAAGATGGAGTGGAAAGGACGAGAAGGGACTTGACAAGGTTGGAGGAATGGTCAAATGTATGGCAGCTCAGATTCAATGCAAACAAGTGCAAGGTAATGCACCTGGGAAACAAAAACCCAGGGAAGAGTACACAATGGGGGGTGAGATACTGACAACAACAAAATGGAAAGGGACCTGGGGTAATTATATCAGATGACCTAAAGGTGGGCAAGCAATGTGAGAAGGCAGTAAGGAAGGCTGGGAGGATACTGGAATGCATAGGGAGAGGCATCAATAGTAGAAAACAGGAAGTTGTTATCCCTCTGTACAGACAGTTGGTGAGACCCCATCTGGAGTGCTGTGTGTAGTTCTGGAGACCCCGTCTCCGCAAAGACATAGACAGAGTAGAGGCTGTCCAGAGGAGGGCAACCAAAATGGTGCAGGGTCTGCACCAGAAGACATACAAAGAAAGACTAAAGGAGCTTAATATGCATACCCTTGAGGAAAGACGGGAGAGAGGGGACATGATAGAAACTTTCGAGTACCTCAAGGGAATCAACAAAGCCCGAGAGAGTAGTATCTTCCAGAAAAAGAGATGTTCAAGAACAAGGGGGCACAATTTGAAGAAAGAGGGGGGATGGCTCAGAGGTAATGTGAGGAAGTATTTTTTCACGGCGAGGGTTGTGGATGCATGGAACAGCCTCCCTGAGGAGGTCGTGGAGTCCAGAACAGTGGGGGAATTTAAGAATGCGTGGGACAGACATAAGGCAGTCCTAGTGGGGGGTAGGGGGAAGTAAGCTGTTGGTTAACTAGGATCTGCAGCTTATCTGTTAGGTAGGAAAATGGGCAGACTAGGTGGGCCGAGCAGTCCTTATCTGCCGTCAAATTCTATGTTTCTAAAGGAAAATATGCCATTGAGACTTCCAGAAAGTCCATTCATTTAGGTTTCCAGGTATGACTGCCAAAACAAGAAAATCAGTGACGTAACAGAGAAAATATGACATATAACTATCACAGGGGTCACATTTTAGTGCACTGTAAGAATTTAATGTAGTAAACCCTGAACAAAAACAAGCATTTGTCAATGCCGGATGTTCGCCACTGGTAAAGAAGCCCTGGGGTACTAAATGCTTTGTGTGACTGTGTGGTGTGAATGGTGGTAAAGGACGTGCTGGCAGATGGTTAAATTAAGGCATCTTGTGTTAAAAAAAAGTATGTAAACTGCCTTTTTTAACTTGTTTATTTAGATATCTGTAAAGAAAGCCACAGACTGTAGAGTGAGGAGAGTGAGAGTTCCGTTGTGATAGTGTAGCGCAAGCAGTGTGAATAGAAGTAAAGGATGTGCTGCCAGAGGTTTAAAATCAGTCATCTTCTGTTAAAAAAGTATATAAACTTTTTTTTTTAATTACAGTTTTTACCCCCTACCGCCAGCTGCCTGGCACCTCAGCGCAGTCACAGACCTCAGCTTCCACCTCCATATTGGACTGCGACCCTCCAATACCCCCTGGCTTGCCCCCCAGGATGGGGTTGTGGCACCGACTCCCCAACAGTGCCGCAATGACAGGACTAGGTCGGCGGGCCGGCCTGGAGGCTAATCGAAGCTGAGGCGGGATTCATCAAGGGCGGTCGGCAGTGAAGTGATTTTTCCTGTTTTTTTGGGGGGGCGGGGACATGGAATGACTTCCTGCATCTGCCCCAGCCCCTGAAGCGCTCTGATGCCGGTTGCTGTGGTACCCTTGGACTCCACCAGGGGTCTGCCAAGCACCGGAAATTCTCCCCACCCTCCCCTCGGAGAACGAGAGCAGTCCTTGGGATGCCCTATCCTTCTCCGTCCGGCCCTCCAACGACAAGGGTCTGTTCCCAAACCTGGGTCGCCGACGTCACAAGCGGAAATCCAACCATTGCGCCAATGGTCCAGCCATAAACTCCTTTTTTAAACTAAGATTAGTTAGATATCTGTAACAGAAGCCGACGACTGTAAACCAGCACTTCTGTAGCCATGGAAACACACATGCACACTTGCACAGCACCTGGGAACTGCAGTACAAAATTCCCATAGAATCAGATTGTAAATTATAAGCAAGGAGTAACACATGACAGGGAGTGTGGCAATGCTAAATTACCACATGCACAAAGGTGGGTTGTGAGGCATGAGGCTCAGCCGAGTACCTTCAATCACCTGGGAAGTGCGGTATATGATTCCTATAGGATAACATTGTAAATTGTAAGTAAGGAGTAACACATGACAGGGAGTATGGCAATACTAAATTACCACATGCCTGAGGTGGGTTGTGAGGCATGAGGCTCAGCTGAGTACCTTCAATCACCTGTGAAGTGTGGTATATGATTCCCACAGGATTATACTGTAAATTGTAAGTAAGCAATAACACACAGCAGGGTGTGCGGCAGTGCTAAATTGCTGCATGGCCCAGGTGGGTTGTGAGGCATGAAGCACAGTCTAGTGCCTTCAACCCCTGGGAAGTGCGATATAAAATTCCCATAAGATCACATTGTAAATTGCAAGTAAGCAATAACACATGAAAGGGTGTATGGTAATGATAAATTTCCACATGCCCCAGGTGGATTGTGAGGCATGAGGTGCAGCTAAGTGCCATCAACTATCCGAGAAGTGCAGATGTCTTCACTCAGGTGCCGAAGGCACCTATTCTGCCAATGAAGTGCATGATAAGGACTTGGGAGAGTCAGCAGGTGGCTGCTCTGAGGAGCACCAGGCCCCTAGCTTCTTTGCCTGGAAACAGAGGTAACATTCCACACAGTTAAATGACACAAAATGAAACCAAAAAAGAGAAATGGCAGCAGAGCGCAATGTAGCTCTGGGTAGTATGGAGAAGGCTGTTTTCATGTGCACTGACTAAACGCAGGGAAGAAAAGGAAATGTCGGGGGGTGGCTGTGTGAGAAATATAGCATGCCCTAGGTCACTTTGACTGATAATGTTAAGTGGGAATACCAGAATCTGTGGCTCACACTGTCATAGTGAGGCAGCATTGACAGAGCAGGAGAAAATAGAAATGGAAATATTAAGCGTACAACAGTTTTGCACTGCCTTCCCCCCATTTGGAAGGTGGGAGGGGGGAACTATTTGAAAAGCAAATTGCAGTTTGGTTAATTGAAGGAGAGGGATCCTTAGACTGTTTCTGACACCTGTACATGACAAACTAGGAACACAGAGTGGAGAGTATACACACACGAGCAAGTGCCGTTGCTACATTACACTTATGAAATAGGAATCGCTGAGACAAGGCAGGGTTATTATGCGTCTCAGCAGGGGGCCACATGAAAATATCAGTCAGACTGAGACAGCCTGTAAACAGGGTTGGGACATGGTCATGGAACTCTGGGGAAATGGCTATTGCTGTGATAGGGGCACAGTTCCATAACTACTCAAGCTTAGGCAGATTAGATGGGGCTTGGTGAGGGCAGTCGGTACATCAGAAACTGCTTGTCAGTTCATATGACCTGTACAGGGGTACGGGTGTCAGAAACAATCTGAGGATTCCTCTCTTCCAGTTAACCAAACCACAATTTGCTTTTCAAATAGCTCCTACCCCCACCTTCCAAATGGGGGGGGTAAAAAACTGTTGTACGCTTAATGTTTTCATTTCTGTTTTCCCCTGCTCTGTCAGTGCTGCCTCTCTGTGACAGTATGAGCCACAGATTCTCATATTTCCACTTTGTTATCAGGCAAAATGATCTAGGGCATGCTGCATTTCTCACGCAGCCACCTACCGACGCTTCCTTTTCTTCATTGCATTTAGTCAGTGCAGATAAAAACTGCCTTCTCCACACTACCCAGAGCTACATCTCATTCTGCTGCTGGTTCCCTTTTTTTTTTTTGGTTTCATTTTGTGTCATTCAGCTGTGTGCCATCTAAGTTGGAATGTTACCTTTGTGTTCAGGTGAAGAAGCCAGGGGCCTGCTGCTCCTCAGAGCAGCCACCTGCTGACTCTCCCACATCCTTAGCATGCACTTCCACTGCAACATATGTGCCTTCAGCACCTGAGTGAAGACATCCTAACTTTTCACGTGGTTGATGGCACTCAGCTGTGCCTCGTGACTCACAACCCACCTCAGAACCAACCTAGGGCATGCAGTAATTTAGCATTACTGTACACCCTGTTGTGTGTTATTGCTTATTTACAATTTACAATGTGATCCTCTGGGAATTTTATATCACACTTCCCAGATGGTTGAAGGCACAAGGCTGTGCCTTGTGCCTCACAACCCACCTGGGACATGCAGCAATTTAGCCTTGCCACACACCCTGCCGTGTGGTATTGATCACTTAATGTGTATAAAGTAATTTCATGCAAATTATATACCACAGTTCCCAAGAGATTGAAGGCACCCAGCGCACCCTGTGCCTCACAACCCACCTGGGGCATGCAGCAATTTAGCATTACCTCATACCCTGTCATGTGTTGTTCCTTACTTACAATTTACAATGTGATCCTATGGGAATCATATACTGCATTTCCCAGGTGATTGAAGGCACTCAGCTGCATCTCATGCCACACAACCCACCTAGGGCATACAGTAATTTACATTGTTAAGTGTTCTTCCTTACTTACAATTTACAATGTGATCCTATGGGAATTTTTTACCGCACTTCCCAGGTGGTGTGCAAGTGTGCATGTGTATCCATGGCTACAGAAGCGCTGGACCATGATAATGGATGTCTCTTGTGTCATGTGGAAACAGTTGTATGTTGTTTGTCTTAGCTAATGATGGATGTCTGTGGTTGCTTGTGTTGCCCTGCCTCCTTTGACTGCTTGGGGAAATGCGGAGTTAGTGTTGAAAACTCTAACATTGCATTTCCATACTTTTGTCTCTTCAATAGCATCATAAACTGATGCATTAACTAAGTTTTTTGCAAAGAATATATAAGGGATTTACTACCCCCCCCCCACTGGAAATATTGTTGATATTTTTGGTTCAAGTGCTGACTGACCCGATGACATTATGAGTGGCATAGCATATTCCATTTATGCCATACCTCCAAAAAAGTAAAAGAAATTGAATTTCCTGCCATTTTTCTGCTGATTATAAAAAATCTAAAAGGTTTATATAAATGAAACACCGCTCATTTGGTAGATATTTTTGTGCTGAACAAATGTCATGCTCACAGTACCATGCTATCATTTTTTTGTTTTAAAGTTATTTGCATTTGTTTGTTGACAAAGTGGAAAAAAAAATAATTATCTGCAGTTTTTTTGCTAATTACAAAAAAAACTAAAAGGTATCTATAAATGAAACCACTCATTTGTAGATATTTTTGTGCTGAGCAACCTTTATGCGCACAGTACCATGCTATCATGTTTTGTTTTAAAGTTATTTGCATTTGAATACGACAGACAGACACACACACATTTTTTTTCTGCTATAGCAGGCCTGAGTCCCTGGATGTTTGAAATTCCAGGCTGAACAGACAGATCAGCTAGATCAAAGGAAAGAGCTGAGCAAGGATTGGGTCTGCTTTTTGTTTTGAAGTACAACTTCTCTGCCCAGCAAGCCAAAACTCTGTCATTATCAGCCTGAATGATGATGATCGGTGTGGCACTGACTCACCCCTTAAACGCTGCTCTGCATTGGACAGTGTCACATCCCTCAAAAGGCACTATCATAGCAAGATGTTCTCTGTGCGCACACATGCATGGTGAACATAATGAATAAGCTGGAATTTGGGTTAGTCCACTATTACAATGTGGTAGGTCAGTAACCTGCCTGTTGAGATAGTACAGTCATCCCTCAAATTCTTCAATCAGATACATGAAGGGCAGCCAGACTCCCCATACACTTTTCCAACTGAAGCCGCAAATTGGCTGTTAATATTTCCATCCTAAAAATATTTTCAACCAACCCTATCCAGTCCTGCACGGTTGGGCATGCTCCAGACAACCATTACTTTGTAACAGATTTATAGGCTGCCAGTAATAAAATACCCCAAAAGGCCTTCTGATGGTTTGAGCATCGAGCCACAATCCCAGGAGCAGTGTCTTAAAATCTATCAGGGCATTAGAAAGCTCTTAGAGTTTTTAAAATACCAAAAATGTTCCTAGAGTGGATAGAATGTTTATATAAGCATGCAGTAGTCATGCCATATATTAATGGATGGCTAGGGAAAAGGACTGAATTTAAGAGGGAGTCTTTCAGGGATGCCTCCTAATTCCACTCCTGTGTATCTTCAGCTTAGACCATTTGTAAGGAAAATTCACTATAACCTAGAGGTGGAAGGCACTTTCATAATGTCTGAAAACACCCCAGACAAAGACTATGGCTTATGCTGATGATACAGGGCTAATAATCAAGAATGAAAATTCTGGTAAAGCCATTGTAGACAACATGGAAAAATTCACTGCCGTCTTGGGTTTGAGCATAAATTTTGATAAAAGTTCTGGATATCCATTAGGAGCCATGGTGGAGAATCATCCACACAGTATAGCATCCGTACAGATAAAATTCCAAGACATAAACATTTTAGGGATAATATTTGGTCAGAATAATTTGGCAGAAAAAAACTGAAGCTCAAGCTTGTGTAAAAATAGCCAAACAAAAAGCAAACGTGGAAATATAAGAGGACGTCCAAGTTAAAACGTATCAGTTTAATAAAGACTCTGATACTGTTTTTTTTATATACAGTATAGTATTAGTTATTTTTTCTGCCTCCACAACAGTTGGAGGCAAAACTATGCTGTGTGTGTGTGTGTGTTTCTTGTTCTTCAGGCTTTATGGGGCAGCTGCCTCAGTCCTGTGAGGAGAGAGATAATATATAAAACAATACCAATGGGTAGGATAGGAATTCCAGAAGCCTCGCCGTGATTGCAAGAGGGGGCTCAGGTTAGACCATTTGTTTTTTCACTAAAGATTTTTAGTAATATAGGTTTAATAGTGCAGCAAAGTGACAGAGCCTGGATTAGTGCTGTTAAGGAATAGGGTCTTGATTTTCAAAACGAAAACTTTGACGCAAGGTGCTGCACCAAACGGCAGTGACACAAGTGGCACCTTGCATCAAAGTTTGTGGCAATCCCGATTTTCAAATGCAGACTGCATCAAATTTGGGATGCTATTCACCAAAGCCACCCCATGCCACTCTTGTGGCAGAAGCACCCTTCCTTCACGTTGCAAGGGGGCTTGCACCTTGGTGGGGCTGCACCATACCCTTATATGGAATTCCAGAAGCCTCGCCATGATTGCAAGAGGGGGCTCAGGTTAGACCAGCCAGGAGCTGGTCCAAGGGCCCTATGCTGCTCCCTGGCATAGCAGTGATTGGGGGGGCCTAGAAGGTGGGTACCAGGGCTGATGGAGCAGTGGGGGTCCATGGGGGCACGGCAGCAGTGAGAGGGATGTGAGGAGGCACCAGGCAGAGGTGCCATGCAAAGTGGCACAGAGCCAATTGCCCCAGATATGGTTGGCATGGCCAGACCATCATGACCCGGACCCCAGGTGACAACAGCCCTGGCACCTGCCCCACAAGACCCACAATCCCCAACATGCAGCAGGTGGAAGTAGATGAAGGTTGCGGGGTACATTATGTGGACAGGTACATGCCCAAATTACTGGGACATTCCCCTGGTACACAGCCCCCCATGTGGTAGTCTGCAGATGCCTGACTACACTGCCAGGGACTCTGGATCTTGTGGGGCAGGTGCCAGGGCTGTTGCCACCTTGGGTTTGGGTCATGATGGTCTGGTCACGCCACCCCTTGCCCAGGCTGACTGCCTCCATGCCAGTTCATGACACCTTCGTTGGGTGCCTCCTCACATCCCTCTCATTACTACCCTGCCCCCTTTGCCCCTCCTTGGCACCCCCACTGCTCCATTGGCCCCCCTGATACCCACTTTCCAGGCATTGTAACCCCCCAACCTCTGTGGCTTATCTAGCCTTACGCCAGGTGGGGGGGCTTGACAGGACCCTCTGTCAAACTCCTCTGGTGCGTCACATGTTTAGTGTAACCCTGCGGCTGTGGCAACTCTCAGGACTTTAGCACAGGGAACCTCATTTTTATAAAATAGGGTGCAGGGTCTCTGATGCACCCAGAGTTTGCCACAGCCATAGATTGGTGCAAATTGTGGCAATCTAAGGGCCGACTGAAAATTGAGCCCAGATGTCTCCTTATTTATCAGCCTGGCAACACAATATAGTGCTCCCTCACTATAACGAACCTCGCTATAGCGAAATCCCGCTTATTACGAATTAGGGTGATGGCTCCCGATCCAGTTTCTCTAATTGATAGGCGCGTCAGCAATTAACTTGCAATTATCAATTACACACTGCCTATAAAACAGTGCCGGCATCCTGCAGCTGTATGGCATGCAAAATGAAGCGATCCTGCTACATAGTCAAAACTAAGCTGGCAATTCTAGACTGCCTGAAAGGTGGTGAAAGCTTGACTAAGTTGTCTTTTGAGAGTGGTTATTCAAAATCCACCATATGTACTTGGCGGAAGCAGGGAGAATGCCCTCCGAGCATTTGCTGATGAGTGCTCAGAGACCCAGGGGATGGCTCGAAAAAAGTTAAGGCGTCCTGACAAGGATGAAATTGACCAAGCAACCCAGCTTTGGTTTGAGCAGCAGCGCACTCATGGGGTACCACTGTCCAGCTCTATTGTGAAGAGCAAGGCAGAGCAGTTCGCCAAAGATATTCAAAGCGAGGAGTACAATTTCAAATCATCGTCAGGCTGGCTTTGGCGATTCCAGCGGAGGCATGGAATTCGCCGTGTGTGCATTACAGGGGAGGCAAGGTCTTGTGACGATGCAGCAGTCCAGGCTTTGAGCTACCTGAATGCAATGGACGACAAGTCCGCACCCGGATTTTGTCAGTGCTCGGATTTTGTCGGTGCCCATTCAGGCAGAAGATGTCACGTATTGACCCCCACGCCATGTGCGTTTACTGCCTGGGTCATGAACATGATGCCCAGGCCTGGGATATATGTTGGTCATTTCACATGATGGTCCTCGAGGACTGTCTTGCCTGCCCTAAGCTGGGCCACCTGGAGAAACGGCATCTGCCGGTCAAATCTAAAGACGCCCATTGGGTGGTCTCCGCAGCTGCGGGGTCCGCCAAACAGCTAGAACAGCTTGCAGCCTTCGAGGAGGAGGAAGCAGCTCAGGCTGCCACTCCCTTCTCTTTGGCTTCTGCCTTCATGCCGCTCCAATTGGGCTCCACTTTTACGGGCTCCTTCAAAGAGTTGTGCCAGTCCCTCCCAACAAAGGGGCAGGGTCCTTCTGAAACCCACAGTTCTAGCCATTGAAAGGAAAAGGAGTCGGAAAAGGAGACAACTGATAGTTGACATTTGTGGGACTGGGAGCGGTCTCAGTCTCACAACTCTCAGGTTTTGACTATGGTCAAAACCGCGGCCTTGGCCACTGGCCTCACAGAGACCCTGTCAGACCAGTCAGTCGAGATGCCGGTTGAGGATGTGGCTGAGATCTTTCTCAACCCAATCGACTGGTTGTCATCCAAAGAGGCCAGTAACTCTCTCTTCAGGACTCCGGTCCTGTCTGTGACCTTTAAAGGTACTGCTCAGTTCGCTGACCAGAACGTTTTGGTCACCGACGCAGACCAGGAGGAGCCCTGGCATTCCCCGGCTCCCTCAGAGATTCCCCATCAGCCTCCCCACTGGCTGAAATTGAGGTCTCGGTCCTCATCCAGTGGGTCAAGCAAGTCCCACCATCATTGGCGTTCCTGCTCTTGGCACCCAGGAAGCGGGGCTGCCGCTATTCCTCATCTTCCTCCTCCTCAGGTGAGGAGAGGCTTCAGCGCAAGTTGCGTTGGTGCTACAAAGATCTTATGTGGCAACAGTTGGTGCTGGCTGGTACTAAACCGACCCTGGTTTCCACACTGGCCATCACTTGGCTGTCACCTGACAGGCCGACATGACTCCCCCTGTGAGATCAGTCAAGACCATCCCTCCCCCAGTGGAGCCGGTCAAAACCATTCTGGTTCGGCCAAAGCCGGCCTCTCCACCAATTGTGCTGGAGCCGCTAACCAAACAGCCGTAGACCGGCGCTATGACCAAGGAGTCTCGGCCAGCCAAGGGGCTTCCCAATTGGCTGTCAGTCACCGTCACACTTGACTGTCCATGGAGGGTTGAATAAAAAGATTCCTCACTGCACTTTGGGTCAATGAGGAGTCCATGGGTGTTCTATTAATGGAGGAAGGGCCCTCTTCTTTCATGGGCAGCCTCCGTCTCATCTCCGAGTCCACGGGGATGAAAATGGAGCCTGTTCAGAAGTGGGCTCGCTATCCCCTTACAGAGATTCTGGACAAAGGGGACTCTCCAATGGAGGCTTTTCCAGTGGCCGAGGCCATTGTCAGCCAAGCCCTGGAGCTTTGGCAGCACCCCATGTCCTACCCTGCACCCTCTGTCCGGAAGGCCAGCAAGTATGCGGTGCCCATCGGTACCCTCTCGGGTTTCACGGAGCACCCTCAGCCGAGGGTTGGTGGCCAACTCCATGTTTTAGTGCTCTGGCAATATCAGGGATGTCGACAAGCTGCTGGACAAGCAGTCCAAAAAACTGGACCATGCAGTGAAAAAAGTTTACGCTGCCTCCTTGCTCATTCTCCAACAGGTGAGCTCAGCCATCTTGATGGCACACTTCTCCCACGCTCTTTTGGGCTGTTTGGATGAGGTGATTCCTCACCTGCCTGTGGACCTCCAGATGACGGTCAAACAGGTCCGAGATCAGGGTCAAGCTGTGGCCAAGCAACAGCTTCAAACAGTTCTGGCTCTGGGAGATTCCTGTGCCCGCTCAGTGGCAGCCGCAGTAGCAATGTGCCATAGGACTTGGCTGCGGATCTCGACCTTCATGGCAGACACTCAGTACAAGCTGGTGGATGTTCCTTTCTTGGGCATTAACCTGTTTGGGCCCGGCATGGAGGGTCATCTCCAGTACATTGAGAAGTCCAGTGCCACCTTGGACTCTGTAACATCTGCACAGAAGGATCCCAAGGGCTCCAGGCCACAGAAGTGAAAGCCCTTTCGGTTCTCCACTCCTGCAGCAAAACTGGCCCAGCATCAGGCTGGCCAGCAGGCTCAGACCTGGCGACCCCGGCCCAAGTTAATAGTCTGGGTGGTCTGTAAGCCCAGAGGGAAGGGGCCCGGTGGTGCCTCAGCTGGGCCCTCCTCCTCCAAGCCTGCTCAGTGATGGGATAGGGGGTGCCACCTTCATGTCTATCACGCCTCCCCGTGTCCTCCTGTGGGGGCGGTCTCTGCCACTTCCTTTCCACCTGGTCCGCTGTCACCATGGACAGGTGGGTTCTGGAAGTAGTCAGGGTCTGCTTCTAGAATTTGAGCAGTTTTTTAATTCGCCCAGCTTAATACCTAAGGTGTGAAAAACTTGTCCTAAATGGAGTCACGGAGGAGTAAGGGCATCTCAAAAATGGAGTTCGTCTCTCCGAGGTCTAGTCCGCTCAAGCAGCATCATCTTCCTGTCAAGCCCAGCCCGGAGAGCGGTGGTGGAGCAGCATTTAGCTCACCATACGTCCCACAGGCTATGGAAATAGGGCAACGTACTACCCCGTTGAACAAGCCAAGATGCAGACAGTACAGAATTCTCAGTCGGATTATTCAACTTACTTTCAGAAACGGAGTGAGATTCCTTCACATTCATTGCCTCTCGAGGGAGGAGGTTATACTTTAGAGAGATTGGGGGCAACTTTGGAGAAAATCCTAGCATGGACTGAAAAAAACAACCGGAGGTATGAAGCTATATCTAAAAAAACTGAATACTTACAAAATTAAGTGAATGTAATGAAAGTTGTGGTTGAGGAGACGAAGAAAAGTGTATCTCAGAATTCAGCTGAAATTGATAAGCAAGCAAATAAGTTGGTGTCTGTGGAAGCAAACTGTACAAGTTTAATTAAAGTAAATTATAATATCAACAGAAAGTTGGAGAATGCAGAAAATCTTTTGCATTATAGAAATGTGCGTATATTAGGGATACCTGATCAATTGGACGCCAATTTTGAAACCACAAGAGATTTAGTAAAAGACATTCTGATTAAAAATTCTATTTACCAGCTGAAAACCCTCCTTTGATTTCAAAGGTGTTTCGAGTAATTAAGTGAAATAGGAATATTTCTGGTACTCCTACTACTGCATTGAGTGTACCCCCATTGACACAAATATTAAAATCTACGATTTTTGCTACTTTTGGGTTTGATTCTGATCGGGACTATATCTTCAAGCTTGCCAGACTTAGAGGGATCTTAGAATACAATGGATTGAGGTATTATATATATCCGGATTATTGCTATGCTACACAACAACGCAGGAGGAGGTTTTTGGCGTTCCGTCAGGAGATCTTAGAAACTGGTGCAGTTTTCTCTGCTACCCCCTGCAAAGGTGAAAATAGTAAAAGATGGGAAAAAATATATTTTCTTTGAGTTGGATCGATTAACGAACTACCTTCGTTCGCAATATTCATCTGAGAAGACTGTTGACTCCCCAACCACATCAGAACATGAGATGCTGGTTAATTTGGAAACCATGAATGTGTAAATGTTTTAAGCTCTGAATCTTTGCTCTGCTGTGTTCTGTTTTTTTTTTTTTTTTGAAATTACAAAAAAATATATTTTGATTGGAAAACATTTTTTGATTATTATTTATGTCTGTAATGGCTGTATCCATGTTTTGTTTTTGTTTTGTTTATGGTATTTTATTTTGGTAGTTTAATATGGTGAGGGTTAGTTGGGGATGCACTTGATATAGCGAGGAATGTAATAAGGAAAGTTTAAATATGTAATTGCTATGCCGCTTGGCTATTAGCGTATTAATTTAATAGTTATTTTTTATTATCTTTGCCTCTCCCCTTCTTTAGAATTGGTCTAGATCTATTCTTATGTTTGAGAATATGCACTGTGTATGTGTATATGATTTATTTTGTGATAGTAGTATATTGTGCATATTATTGTGACATAACTCATGAAAAATAATAAAATGATTATTTCAAGAATTTGAGCAGTACCCTCCAAGCTGAGCCCGCACCCACAGGAGGACTTGGTATTCGCAGATACTCGGTCAGCTCTTTGAGACGACATAGCCCAGCTCCTCTGCAAGGAGATCGTGGTCAGAGTTGCGGATCCCCTGGAACACCCAGGGTTTATCTCAAGGTACTTCCTGGTTCCAAAACAGATTGGGGACTGGCGCCCCATTCTAGATCTGCATGACCTGAACAAGTTCCTCAGGTCGTGCACCTTCAGAATGGTAATTCTGTCTCAGATCATACCACCTCTAGAGCAAAACATGTGATTTTGTTCACTGGATCTTCAGGATGCAGTCTTTCACATCCCAATCCATCCATCCCACCGAAGATTCCTCCACTTTTGAGCCAAGGGAACCTTCTACAAGTTCCAGGCCATGCCATTCAGCCTCACCTTGGCCCCCAGGGTCTTCACTAAATGCATGGCAGTGGTGGCAGCTTACCTGAGGTGCAGAGGGGTCCAGGTGTACCCCTGCCTGGATGACTGGCTGATTGCAGGTCCTTCCAGGCAGGAGGTGGAGTAGTCCAGAGATCTGGCCCTCCAGACCTGCATATCCCTTGGCCTCCTGATCAATGAGGCCAAGTTGGAACTCATACCCTGGCAGGTGATCAGCTTTATTGGGGCAGAGCCCAACCCCTCCTGAGCCAGAGCCCGTTTCCTGGTGGACAGGGCGGAGGTTCTCACCTCCTTTTCCTGATCACTTTGGGTTGGGCAATTGTGTCCTGCCTGGGACATCCGGGTTACATGGCAGCCTGCACCAGCATGGTCCAATGGGCTTGTTGGAATATGCACTCCCAGCAATGGAAGTTGGCCAGCAAGTGGTCTCAGTGCAAAGGTCACTTAGACCAGCTGATCACTGTGACCCAGAAGATGTGAGATGCCCTCCAGTGGTGGCTAGTCCCATAGCATCTGCAGGAAGGGATCCTATTGGTCTGCCCTGAGCCAATGGTCATCCTGACAACCAATGCCTCTTTCATGGGCTGGGGTGCACATCTGGGGGAACACAGAGTCCACGGGCTCTGGACCCCCAAGGAGTCCCAATGGCACGTCAACCTGCTGGAGCTCTGGGCAGTTCGGCTGGTGCTGACTGCATTCGTTCTGCATGTTCGGAGTCAGGTGGTCCAAGTGCAGATGGACAACACCATGACTATCTACTACCTCAACAAGCAGGGTGGGATGCACTCCCTGCCCTTGTGCAGGGAAGCTCCCTGTGAATGGACCCTCGTGTGCAGCCTGAAGATGTATCTCCTAGCCAGCCATGTGGCAGGAGCCTCCAATCAGCTGGTGGACACCCTCAGCTGGGTAGGTAAGGGGTGTCACAAGTGGTCTCTCCATCCAGAGGTAGTTCACAGCCTGTTCTCCCAGTGGGGCACCTCTCAGGTGGACCTGTTCCTCTTCAGGGAGAATGCAAAGCTGAGGCTGTTCTGTGCCCACCCCCCTCAGCAGGACTTGCTGCAGTGGGATGCCTTCTCAAGGCCTTAGACCCCAGGCCTCTTTTATGCCTTCCCTCCACTTCCTTTGACCCACAAAGTGCTGCTGAAGGTCAGGCAGGACAAGGCACATGTGATCCTGGTGGCTCCAGACTGGCCACACCAGTTTTGGTGCCCCTCCTCTGGATTGTTTCTACTCTGTTGTTCTCGCTAAGCATATATGGGCTCCATAGTGGCAACCCACAATCTACATGTGGCCTCACATACATTTTATAAAGTGGAACTAGACTGCCTATAGATTTGTTAATGAAGCTTCGCTCTATATTTCTAATCATATAATTGGCCCTCCTATTTAAATTGGTTCTATGTTGTTTAAAATCCAGTCTGTTCCCAATAATGATACCACAGTCCTTCTCCTGTGTTGATGTTTTCAAGTCATTTCCATTTAACCTATAGGTCTGTGATACCTGTTGCCTACCCATGTGCATCACCGTGCAATTTTCTACGCTGAAAGGCATCTTATTCCTGACTGACCATTGTTCAATTTTTGCCATGTCTTCTCTCATAGTTTGTTGCTGTTCGTTAGTTTCTACAGGGCCACCCAGTTTAATATTGTCTGCAAACTTCACTATCATATTATTTATATTATGGTGTAGGTCACTTATATAAAGCGTGAACAATACTGGTTCCATCACAGAACCTGTGGTACTCCGCTTGACACCTCAACGGTTCCAGAATACTCCCCTAAAATTCACACTCTGTCTTCTTATCCTTCAACCAGTTCCCAACCCATTTTATTATTCTGCTATCGATCCCTATTACTTCCATTTTTTTAATCAAATTAATGTGAGGAACTTTATCAAAGGCTTTGGAGATGTCCAGAAATAAGATGTCTATCGATAAATTATTGTTTAGTTTTTTGTTAATATATTCATAAAAACAGAGTGGATTTGTAGTACAACCCCTATTTTTCCTGAATCCATGTTGCCTCCTGTCCTCATATCCTATATGGCTCAGATTTTCTTCAGTTTTTATCTTTAGGAAGCTTTCTGCAATTTTACACAATATAGCCGTCAGGCTTACTGGTCTATAGTTAGAAGTTTTAGCCCTATCCCCTTTCTTGTATAGGGGAATGACCATCGCTAACTTCCAATCCTCAGGGATTTCACCTGTACTAAATGATAGATTTAATAATTTCTCTAGAGGTTCTGCTATGTAATGTTTGATTTCTTTTATTAATCTAGGGCTTAGAGAATCCAGCCCTGCTAACTTATGAGGTTTTAACTTTGTTATCATGTCAGATTTAGGACTGGATATGTGCTAGATCCTTTCCCATTTGTATTCTGATCTTTACCCTCAAACACCAAACTAAAATAGCTGTTAAACTTCTCTGCCATTTCTTTCAGATCTGTTATTTCTTTTCCATTTTCTACTATTGGGCTTATTTGATCGTTGTTCCAGCTTTGTTTATTGATATATGCATACACACTTTTACCATTGTCATTTCTATGTGATATGTTGAACTCCAACTTGCTTCTTTCAGATTTTATTGTGCTTTTCAGTCTTTTTAATACACTTTTATAGTTGTTTTTGTTTAATACTGACTCAGTTTTTTCATCTTTATATATATCCTTTTTTTCTGTGCTATCAACTTAAGTACTCTATTTGTGCACCAACCTGATCTTTCCCCCCTCTTAGTATACATCTTTTTATTTGGAACAAATGCATCCTCTGTCTCAATCTATTTCTTTTTAATAATCCACCTCTCTCCTGTATTTTTTCCTTCAAAGTCTTTTCCCCAATTCCTTTCAGCCAGTTTTTGTAATCCACTTTTTTGTAGTTTTTCGTAATGGTAGATCCTTTTGTATAGGTCAGATGTTTATCAAAAACTCTATAATATTATGGTCGCTGGTACCTAAGTTTCTCTTATTTTTATCTTGTTGACCATTTCTTCTCTCTTAGTTATAATAAGATCCAAGACATTTTTGCCTCGAGTTGGTTTATAAACTAATTTGGTTGAGCTAGCAGTATGCAACATTTCTAAAAAGTGGTTTGCACCTGCACTATAGATGTATGGTCTATCCAGTTTATTTCTGGATGGTTGAAGTCACCTGTGACTATTATATCCCCTTTATCTCCAATACATTCAATCTAATTTTCAGTGTTTTTATCCATATCTCTGCTGGTGTTTGGTGCCCTGTAATATATCCCCAGGTACAGTTTCTTGTCAGTTTTACCCTGAACCATCACTCATAGTGATTCCGTGTACAAATCATTTAGATTATAAACAGTGCTATTTATTGAATTGCTAATGTAAATCACAACCCCACCACCTTTCTTATTTACTCTTTTCTTGGCAAATAACTCATAGCCTTCAATTTCCCTATTTCAATTCACTCCTTCATCCCATGTTTCCGATATCATACAGGTGTCTACATTCTCTGCAACTAGCAGTGCTTACAGTTCAGATTTCTTTTTTATGTTCAAGCTTCTCACATTTAATGACCAAACCTTAATTTTAAACTTTTTTTTGAGGTATCACTATTAGTTTTACTATCATTAATAAAAACTTCTCTATCACTTCTACCATGCAGGATTTCCCTTCTCCCCCTACTCTTTAGTTTAAAGACCTATCCACAATTCTTTTCAATTTTAGTCCCAATATTCTACTCCCCTTTTTGTTAAGGTGCAGTCCGTCCTGACAGAAGTATGCGGGTTCATTTATAAATGTTCCCAATGCTCAATATACCCGATTCCCTCCTGTAGTGTCTAGTGCCTCAGCTAGTTATTTAAGTCTTTGATTTTATTTATGTTAAATTCACTTTCTCTTGGTACTGGTAGGATTTCAGAAATGTAAACCTTGCAATTGAGCCTATGCGCTTCTTCCCATATTCTTGTAAATTCTTGCTTAAGTTCTGTTCTTCCCTGACTTCTAATATTGTTTATACCCAGATGTAAAATTACTGTGGCATTTCCATCCCTTCCTCTCACTATATCCTTTAACATCTTCTGAACATCATTTATTTTAACACATGAAAAATAACTGGTAGTCACGTTCTCTTTAGAACCATTAGCAGTATACCTATCTGTGTATTTTATGACAGAGTCGCCTAGCACATATACTGTCTAGTTACTATTGAGTGCTTACAGATACATCATTCACATTCGTATGGGTGTTTGGGGCTATGGTGTCCATTTCATTCCCTTCCATATCTATGTTATACAGAAGTATTTGTGTCTCTTCTACTGTCTGGCATGTGACCCTGTTCTGCATACACCCTGGATTTGCCAGCCCATCCTGAGGCTATAACACTGTACTTCATTATGTGCCTGATTACCACGTTCAGAGACTGTTGTGTTTCCTACTAATGTTGCATCATCTATTGTCATGTTACTACTTCCCCTGTCTTGGATGTGATCTGTTGTCCCTGGGTTATTCCTTTCACAGTTTTTATCCAACATTAGTGGTTCAAAACTATTTTGTGTTTCTAAACTAAACCCCATCGCCCTTCTGCCTTTTTTCAGTTTCCTTTGCTCAACTGTCCATTCCTCTTCTCCCAGCACATCTCTTCCTCTCTTCCTTGCATCTTTTCCTATTTCATCATTACTAACCATGATCTGACAGCTATCTTCAGTGTTTTGAAGCAAGTTATTCTGCTACATTGAGAGTAGTTTTATTTCAGCCTCCAGTAGTTTATGTTTGAGTTCCTTTATTAACAGAAACTCCTCACAAGTGAAGATTAGAACCTCGTTTGCCACATCTGTGCTGGTTTTTTTGCACATAATACACCTTAAATCCAATTGGCTCCCTTCTAATTTGAAAAACTTTGTATCCATCTTGTTGTATCTTGTGCCTTGTTTTAGAGAAAAATGTTACCACAGAGATGTTTACTGATAGCAATATGTCTTTACTTACAAAAACAAAAAGATGTTATAAATTGCACTGCTTAGCATTTTGGGCCTTCTCCCCTTCTGACACTTCCAACACGTGCTGATGTGCCTGTCTCAGCATGCGTGGCGACCGCACACATCCTCTGCACAAGCTCATCCCACTCGCTCAAGGCTGTTTAAGTAGCTGGCAGCCTGGAAGTGTCCCGAGGTCACATGACACCGCCCAGAGCAAGCGTTATTGCAAACTAGCCCAAATAGTCTTAAAAAATAATATTTCAGCCCTTAAAAGATTAGTGCTGCCCTGGATGTCTCCAGTGGAAAATCGTTGCAGTCAGAGCCTAACAAACTGCATAGCTTGAGATTTGTAATCCACCCTCTCGGCTTTGGGAACTACAACTCCCACTGAACTTCCTGCCTGGTATATAGACCCCTACAGCCCAACAGTATGTCCCTCCACAGTAGAAATTTAAACTAAGTAAAATATATTGCCAGACCTGTCTCACTGCACTAAGCAGTCTCACAATGTGTGGACAGTAACTCAATTCTATTCTATGGTCAATTTCGTTGATGTATACAGTGAAAAGGAGGGGCCCCAGAATTGACCCTTGGGGAATGCCTCTCTGAAGGGTTTTAAGGAGGGATAGATCACCTTGCACTATTACTTGTTGTTGCCTGCCAACAAGATAGCAGGAGAACCATTTTAGGGCACTGCTGTCGAATCCAAGGTTGTGCAGCATTGACAGTAGTAGGTCATGGTCTGCTGTATCAAACGCCTTGCTTGGATCCAGGAGAAGAGCACAGATGGAATTTTGGGCATCTAGGGCCATTTGCCAGTCATTTGTAACCTTGATCAGGGTGGAGACCATGCTGTGTTCAGGTCTGAACCCTGACTGAAGTGGGTAAAGCAGGTTAAAGGTCTCTAGGTGTTCTCTTAGCTGGGAATTAACTAGTTTCCAGTAATTTTTGACAGGGTAGGAAGCAAGGAAATTGGGCACTAGTTATTTAGGCCACTTGGGTCGCTGGATTTAAAGAGAGAAATTATGTTTGCTACCTTCCATGCAGAGGGAAGAGCACCTTGAGAGAGGGACAGATTAAAAAGATGTGTAATTGGTGGTGCCAGGAAGTGGTAGCCTAATCTTAAGAAGAAAGGGTCGAGGTGGTCTGCTCCTGCGCTTTTTAATATATCTAAGGAGATTAGGAAGTCTTCTACCTGGCTTAAGGATAATAGAACTGAAGCTAAATTTATTTGTGGGGGGGGGCATTCGTCTGTGAGGTAATGTAAGGCTGGGGAATAGGCTTGCTTACAGGGGACGTGTCGAAGGTCAATCCTGCAGTGGCAAAATTATTGTTTAGCTGTTCTAAAATGCTTATCTTGCTTGTGTAGGTGTTGTCCCCAGAGCATATTTTCAAAAGTAAAGCCAACGAGGGGCTATGTCCTTCAATTTCTCTTAGGACTTGCCAGAATTTGGCTGTGTTGTTTTTGGAAGAGTCGAGAGCAGTTTGAAAATATTTAGCCCTTTCAGCTGTAATCAGCTTGGTGCAGTGGTTTCTAGAAGTTCTGAAGGCTGTCCAATCAGAAGATAATTTAGTTTCTTTGCTTTTTTTCCATAGGGTGTCTCTACTATGCAGGGCTGTTTTTAGGGCAGGAGTAAACCAGGGACAAGATCTTTTTCTAGTTCTCATTTTTACAAAAGGAGTGTGTACATCTGTCACTTTGAGCACAAGATTGTGGAACAGAGTATATGTTTCTGGGACCAAGGGTGCTAGATAAAAGTCCTGCCATCTAATGTTGCTCAGATCTGCAAGGAAGTCTGTGCTATTAAATTTGTGGTGGCTTCTTTTGTAAATAAAACTGAAGGTGGCCATAGACTTAGGTGTAAATCTTACGCATGCAATGGCCCTATGGTCACTAATGTCATTATCAAATACTCCAGCATGTGAAATTTTATGGGGCTTATTAACCAGTATTATGTTGAGTAGAATGCTGTAAGCTGGATTTTTGATGTTGAGGTGGGTAACATCGGTAATCAGCTGCATAAGGCCATGTTCATTACACAGGTCTTCTAAGGCTTTGGAGCAAAGAGAATACCAATCAAGGTTTAGGTCTTCTATGATGATAGATTCCAAGTCATTTTGTAAAATTCTGCGTAGATGGCTTAGAATCACAGTGTCCCCTGGGGGGGGTCTATAACAGCCTGTCAAGTAGATGACTTTATTTGAAGATAAGAGGATTTTTAAGGTAAGACTTTCAAATTCTTTAGATAATGATGAGGAGTTTATGACTGAGGCCGTGAATTTACTCGCTATGTAAATCGCAACCCCCCTCCCCTGGTTTGCCTATCATTCCTGAACACATTGTACGATGGAAGGTTGATGTCATGGTCAGGAGTAGAGCTGCATAGCCAAGTCTCTGAGATCACCAACACATCTGGTGCAGTATGAAGAATCCATGCCTGTAGCGTATCTTGTTTTTTGAGTACGCTGCAGACATTAATGTGTAAGAAGGTAATTCCTTTTAGTTGGGGAAGGTCAGAAGGGGATGCAATGGGTGTGAGGAGAACCAGGGTTTAGCTCTATGCTTCCAGAGCAAAGCAACAATAGTAGGAAGAGCTTCTGAAGTTTGCAGATTATTACTTTAGCTAGTAGTATTTTGATTAATTTTGAGAGAGTAGTGATATCTGGCATAGGATGAGGAGAGGTATAGTGGTGGGTGGGAAATACAGCATAAATTGCTATTCAGGAGAGTAACCATATTGGGATATGTCTATAGGATATGGGCTCCAGGATCAGGAAGAGTTATGCACATCCCAGGATTTCAGTGCCAGGGAAGTGGTGAAGCTGTGGTTGAGGTAGCATGGCTATTGCAAGAATGAAGGGATCATAGAGGTTCTGCGGAGAGGGTGCTGTGACTAGGTAATCACCAGGAGAGGGATAAGGGGTAGTGGAGTCATATCTAAGGAACAAGATGCTAATAAGGATTAGGTAGTGCAACAGAACATGCTGCATGTTGTAGAGTTTTGTATTTTTCTCTAACCAAACCATAACAGAATATGGGGAGGGTGTTGAGGAGTAGCAGAGGTAAGAAGTGGAGAAACCAATAATGATATAGTTCTCAAAGAACACTGTAAAAGAAGTGCGAGTACCCTCCAGTGGTGCTTTTGTATAAAGAGCTAATAGAGATTCTGGCACTATAATTTTTCTACAGTCACAAAGATGAAGCCAGCCCGGTGACGCTGAGGGTTGAGGCGCTGGACACCACACCTCGCGCCATGCCGGCGACCTAGGTTCAGTGAGAGACTCGGGTTGGCATGGGTCAGCAGGGGAGGGAGGAGGATGGAGCATCCGGAGGACTGCTCTCCTCTCCCTGGGGAGGGCTCCGGGGCCACTCAGTGTCCTGTCGACCCCCGATGGAGATTGGGGGTACTGCAGGTATACCAGCCAGCGTAAGAGATGGAGTGTGGCAGACGCCAGCAGGACAGCCATGCACAGGCATCATTGCATGCTGCACTCCAAGGGAAGAAACACCACAGAAATACCCTCTGTGGCATCACAGAGATGAAGGGGACTCCAGGGGCAGGCCCACATCCCAATGCTGGCCCAGCACACCAGTGGACACCATAGCCAACCTGACATCCAAGGTAGGCCCCTCTAATTCCAGAAAGGCCACCAAGCGAGGATGGGCTCGCCCTGGGAGGGTGATCCGGAAGAGCTGCACCTGTCTGGGTGTTCGGGGGTGGAAGTTGGCAGCGGGGGTTCAGGCAGGGAGTAGAGACCTCGCTGAGTGAGCACCCCAGAAGGATGCCTGGGGCCATAGGGTGCATAAAGAAAGTTAATAAAAAAAACAAAAACAAAGATGTGACCATGTGACTAGCTAGAGGCTATAAAAGAAATACATCAGGTAGGGTGAGCATGTGGGGATCAGCTAGGGACTATAAAAGAAATACACCAGATAGGGCAGGTGCGTGGATGTGACCATGTGACCAGCTAGTGGCTATAGAAGAAATACTGTACATCAGATAGGGCAGATGCGTGGGGACCAGCTAGGGGCTATGAAAGAAATACACCAGATAGAGTGGCTGGGGAGTCAGCACACAGCACCGGCAGGAACTATTCTTTGAGGATACAGAAGCAGCTGCAATGTAAAAAGCAGCTTCAGTTTAAACAAAGGAGCAGCTTGCAGCTCCGAATTAACAACAAGCTCGGAAATTAAAAGTGAAGCTCCGATACACAAATAAAGTAGCCCACTAATCCAATTAAAGATAAACAACAAGGAAGGCTTCTAATCAAAATTAAAGCAGCTTCGATGTAAGGAGCAGCTCCGATTGTAAAAAGCAGCTCTGAGCAGCTTGTAACTTTGAATTAAAAAAGCTCAGAGTTTCAAAGTGAAGCTCTGATACAAAAGCAAAGAAGCCCACTAATCAAATAAAAAAAAAAAACAGAGAATCCCTCTAATCAAAATGATTCAAGCAGATTCAGTTCATATTCTAAATTTAAAACAAGCAGCTCCACATACAAGTTTGTGATTAGATATGGCAAGTTCTAGTACGGATCATAATTTTAAGTGAGCAGTTCAAAAAAGGCACCAACTGTCAAATACAACAGCAGGACACTGGTTCCTTGGAGGGCTGATCATGTGCCTGTGCCGGCTGAGATCGGGTGGAGAGCAGCTCTGGCCGCAGTGCCCAGGGGGGTGAATAGGAGACTGTGGAACAAAAGGGGAACAACCATTAAGACTTAGCACAGGGGGAGGGCTAGCTAAGTAGGCAAGGCTAAGAGAAAAAGGGGGGAGAGGAATGGCAGAAAGGGAAGGCAGAGATCAGAATGAAGATGGGAGGGGAATCAGTGGAGGGGGTCTTGAAAGCAACACAGAATTACTTAAGCTGAATGAGATGAATAAAGACCTCTTTTTTTCCCCCTCTCATTCTTTGAGGATATGGAAGCACTATTCTTTGAAGATTCAGAAGCAGCTTCAGTGTAAAAAGCAGCTTTGGTTTAAAAAAAGGAGCAGCTTGCAGCTTCGAATTAAATACATGCTCCAAATTTAAAAGTGAAGCTCTTGGGAGGAGACAGCCTGGTTGGCTGACTTCTCCTGCCCCTCCGGAGAGAGGGCCAAAAGGACTGGAGTCCTAGGCAGCGTGTCGCCCCTGATCTCGTCTGACAACGGGTTGACTGGGTCAAGAAAAATCTTGCTCAGTTGGTCAGCCAGCATCTCAACAAACCTGACTTGGTCACCATGGAGCTAGCGGCCAGCTCTAGGAGATTGGCTGAAGCGATTGAGGGAGTCATGGAAGCAGGAAGAGCATGCTCGGTCCCTGTCACGTAACCTACGGTGGGTCCATTTAGATTTCTTGGACTTATTCCTTTGGAAAGGGCCCTCCCTGATGGTCTGCAGAGACTGGTGTATGTCCCTGAATGAGCTTGAGAACGAAGTCCCAACACTGGCACCCACGAGGAGCAACACGGGAGCCGAAGAGAAGACCGTCACAGCCTGAGCTGCTGCCTCTTCAATCAATCAGGTTTTATTTAATATAGCACAAGTCTCATTATGAATCAATGCGCTTTACAAAAAATATAAAACATTACACTAAAATATACATGCAACACAAGACATATAAATAAAACATATTACTTCATCAGTTAAAACATTAATCTACATCCAAAAAAGCCTGTCTAAATAAGTAGGTTTTTAGCTCCCACGTGAAAACAGCTACTTGTAGGACTGTCTCGAATATGTCGGGGGAGAGTGTTCCAGAGAGTTGGTGCTGCAAAAGAGAATGCACGAGCACCAGATGTCTTTAAAGAAAACCTCAGAACTTCTAACTGTTCCTCATCTACGGAGCGGAGGGGGCGATAGGGGCACAGAGGAGGTCTTGTAGGTGGCTGGGCCCCTGCCCATGCAGGGCCTTGTGGGTCAGCAAACTGACCTTGAAGGAGATCTGCCACCTAACTGGCAGCCAGTGCAGATAGCACAGCACAGGTGTAATATTACATGACCTAGGCAGGCCAGTCAACAACCTGGCCGCCAAATTCTGCACTAGCTGCAAGTGGCAAAGATGTTTATTCTTGACAAGCAATTGTTCTCGCTCTTCTGTAAATATGCTGTCTTTGGTTCGTTTAGTTCACTATGAAATTGACTTCAGCCTTATGGTGACTCTTGTATGTGGTTAGTGTTCTTAACCTGTACTTTATGAACTGTAATTACTGTATATATGTTTTTTGTTAACCTTACC
Organism: Neoceratodus forsteri; assembly: GCA_016271365.2. NCBI lineage: Eukaryota > Metazoa > Chordata > Ceratodontiformes > Ceratodontidae > Neoceratodus > Neoceratodus forsteri. The sequence continues at coordinate 166,456,397 of CM057459.1, read as the reverse complement.
TTTTGAGAACAATCTTTGTTCTCCTCCTCTGTAAATTTGCTTATTTATTAATGTATCCTGTACCAATGTATTGCATTGTAACCTGGACGTTTGTCAAAATGGGCATTTTTGGTGACATACTTTCCAGTATAAAATAAAATTGAATGATTGAAGATCTTCTCTTCCCCCGGTAGCCCTAGGTACAGGGCATTGCAGTAATCAAGGTGTGAGGTCACAAAGGCATAAACCAGTGCCGGCAGGTCACCAGGGGTACCAGATGCTTAATCCTGGCAATGTTTCTCAGGTGGTAAAAAAAGATCTGGACAAAAGCTGAGAACTGTGACTTAAGTATCAAGCCACAGTGCAAAACAACGCCAAGATTCTTTACCCGATCAGAGGTAAGCAATTGGGAGCCCCCAGGCCTGAGCCCTGGACTTGCCCAGATTGCACTCCCCCGCTGCTGGGTTCCAGCACCAGCACTTCAGTCTTGTCCTGATTCAACTTCTACCAGTTGGCCCTCATCCAATCCTGGATCTCAGCAAGGCAGTTTTTAAAATACCGAGACTGTCTCCAGCTGCTCAGGCGCAACAGACAGGTATAGCAGAGTATCATCTGCATAGCAGTGAAAACTCGGCAAATATTGTCTTATAATGTCCCCTAGTGGTAGCATACATACTGCGAACAACATGGGGGACAAGACGGAGCCCTGTGGGACCCCACATAGCAGGGGCACAGGTGCCGAGGAAAAAAATCCCTGACACCACATACTGTGACCTGCCAGTGAGGAAAGATTTAAACCAGTTGAGGACTGTACCAGCTAGTCCACACTACACCCGCAGGCACTCCATCAGCACTCCCATGGTCTACGGTGTCAAATGCCGCTGAGAGGTCAGAGGAGAATCAGAATGGAATGTCTCCCTTGATCCCTCGCCACCAGGAGATCATTCAGCACCTGAACCAGGGCAGTTTCAGTACTAGGCCTCTTCCTGAAACCCGACCAGAGAGGACTGCAGATGTCGTGAGATGTTAGAGAGGCCTCCAGTTGCATGACCACCACCTTCTCAATAACCTTGCCTAAAAAAGGAAAGTTATTTACTTTTTTTTTTTTATTAAGAACTTGGATTAAACCTTTGAGTACAGGCTCATTACATAAGTTCCACGTCAGGGTCTTAACAAACAAAACAACAGCTTATGGGGAGGCCATAAGAAAGTCAACAATTAAGGCAAATTAAGCAACAAGTTACATGTCAGTGACTGAAATAAGAAAACACTAAATACAATGGGACTTGCAACCACAAAGAGGAAAAGGGAGGGGGAGAGAGAGAGAGAGAGAGAGAGAACCAGGGGAGGGGTTGGCTCAGGAAGAGAGGGCAATAGGGAGAAGACAAACTGGAGAGAGAGAGAGAGAGAGAGAGAGATACAGAAATCAGCCCAGATGGTTGGCCTCCTGAAGGGTGGAAAGGATGCTTATTCTAAGCATACTTGCAGTGCTAGTAGCAGGTAAAGGTTATAACAGAGGTGCCAGGTGTAGAGGTGGAGCAGGATCAGTACAGGATGTTGGTACAAGAAGGGGAAGGGGAAAAGGGAATGGGAGCAGACAGGGAGTGGTGGAGAGAGGATGAGGGGAGGTAGGGTAGATGGAGTGGGGGGGATGGTGGGTCAGTTGGGGAGGGAAGAAGTAGGGGGTGAAGAGGTGCCCAATGGTGCTGAGGTAGATGAAGAGGGGAAGAGGGTGGGACAATTTAGGGAGGGAAGAAGTAGGGGTATAGACGGTGCCCGGTGGTGCTTAGGTTGATGAACAGTCAGGGGGCTGTAGGCCTTAATGGAAACAATCGCAACTTGCTTTGGCAACCAGATGAGATCTTAGCCCATGTTTGAAGGTCTGTAGTTTGCTAGGCAGTCCAGGTCTAGTGAAGGTTTTTTCAGGAGCGGCCTCAAAACTGCTTCCTTCAGGGGCCCAGGAAAGACCCATATCACTAGAGAGCAATGAACTATCCCGGCTCAGACTGGGTCAATGACATCAATACACCCCACTAAGAGGCGTCTTTGTCCCGGATCCAAACTACAGCATGTTGGCCGTAGCCCCTGGACAACCTTCACCACATCTGCGACTGCCAACTGGTCAGAGTTGTACCAGACAAAATGACTGCCCGTGACCTCGGGCCTATCACTGCAAGGCCCCCTAGAGGGGGCTGACTGGATTTCCGATCTGCTGGAGGCAGTCTTATCAGTGAAAAACAGAGCAAACTCATCCCACCTTGACTGTGAAAAAACTCTGGACTAAAGGCAGGCTGGATTACACAACCTATCCACAGTGTGGAAGAGTTGAACCAGTCTATTAGTCGTTGCAGCAATCTCCTTGGACAGGAACTCTGCCTTCTTACAGGAGATTGTTGATTGATAGCTCCTGTAATGAGCCATCAATATAAGCTTGTCCTCCAAACCAGTCCTCCGCCAGCGCCGCTCCAACCTTTGTCCCTTCATCCTCATCCCCCTGAGAGTCCCATCAAACCAAGGGGCTCTCTGGCATGAGGTGAGGGGTTGAACATGAACCGGTGCAATGGAGTCAAGGGTCTCAGTAATGATCCTGTTATAGGTCAGAACAATCTCTCCCGGTTCCTCGCACACACTCATCAAAACGAATAGATCCAGCACTGCCATCAGACCCTGTGGGGTCAAACCCCTTAAAGGGTGGTACTGGACCATCTCCATAGGGGAGGGTCTATTTTGGGGGGGGCCTCGAATGAGAACCTCACAGTATGGTGATCCGACCAAACTACCGGCTCAACCATAAGGTCAAAGACCTACATTCCCAGCTGGAAGACGAGGTCTAATGAATGACCATGACTATGGGTTGCAGAGGTAACAACCTGTGTGAGGCCAAACGAACACATTAGTTAGAGGAAGTCTTGACCAAAGTGCGAGAGTTCATTGTCGACCCAGGCATTGAAGTCCCCCAGAATAATCCATCTCAGAAAATCCAATACCAGCTCAACGACGAAGTCTGCGATTTCCTGCAGGAATTCCCTCCCATGCCCCAGCAGATGGTAGATGAGAAGGATTCTGTAACCCACACCTACACACCCTACACATTTGAAAGACCTTGTTGTTTCAATCGGGAAGGCTGCAAGCTTCAGGTCTGACTTAAAACAAATTGTTACATCCCCACCCCTACGATCCTATCTTGGGCAGTGTACCACCGAGTACCTGTCCGGAATAGCCGATTCCAATATTTTGGCCGGCATTTTCTATCTGGAGATAGAAATAACTTGGCCAACTTCCGGCCTATCTCAATACTACCCCCCCTTCCAAAGCCCTTGAAAGGGTGGTCTCCGAACAACTTACCGAGTACCTTGTAAAGTACAATCTTCTCTGCTTGCAACAACACGGCTTCTGGCAAAACCACTCCACCACTACAACCCTAGTTGAATACACCACCCAACTCTATGGTGCCCTGGACAAAGGGATGGCAGTGGGGTCCATCTTTATAGACCTCATGAAGGCATTTGACACTGTTAATCACCAACTTCTTGTGCAAAGTCTCCTCTCCACTGGTCTGTCAACTGGCACTGCTGCCTGGTTCAGTAGTTACCTATCTCGCAGGACACAGTGTGTAAGGATAGACAGTACCACCACAGATCCTAGGGAGGTGCACCTAGGCATACCTCAGGGATCTATCCTAGGCCCTCTCCTTTCCAGTCTGTTCATTAACACTCTGCCCACGGCCTACCCTGCACATACCGTGCTCTATGCGGATGATGCTTTCATTTCTGTCCCAGGCAAAGGTGTGTCAGCTATCAACTCTGAATTACAGGATAACTTCTGTGCACTGTAATCTTGGTTCTCCCATAACAGACTGTTACTCAATTATAAAAAGACCAAGTGCATGCTTTTCAGCACAGCACAGAGCAAGGTAAGAGGGTCACACCTGAGAATACTTAGCTGCAAAAAAGAAACACTGGAACAAGTCAGTACATTTAAATACCTGGGAATCCACCTGGATGACACACTCACCTTCTTCCTTTATATCGATCAACTTATAAAAACCACTAATATAAAACCTGGTATCCTTTACCGGCACCGAACCTCCATGATGTCAAACACACTAAAACTTGTCACAAGTTGCTCAGTACTTTCCTCATTGGACTATGATCTTGTCATATATGGGGCTGGCTCCGACACTGCACTAAGGAGGGTCAAAACACTTCTAAACAATGCCTGCCGACTGGTTCTGGGTGCACACAAGCAGACACACTCCTGTGTCCTATACAAGGAAACTGGCAGGCTCCCTCTCCACCACAGGCTCCAATATCAGGCCTGTCTGCTAGCAAAAAAAATCCTTGCTGGGGCTTACGCCTAGCTCTACATCTGTCCTCTTTGAAAATGCACAACCCTCCATCAATATAAGAAGTGCCTCCAAAGGAGGACTGTTCATTTCCTTTAAGTGTACTAGACTAGCACAGGGATCTCTCTCTCTCTCTCTTATTGTGGGCCCAAGTGGTACAACAACCTACCTGCTGCCATTGTCGATTGTACAAGGCTCAGCCAATTTAAAATAGTGCTACAATCTCACCTTGCCAATATATACAACTGTCAATGTTACGACTGCCAACTATTAGTTCCTTTCCTCAGTCCTTCCAAAGCCCTTCTAAATTCTCTCTCCCACCTCTCCCTTCCATGCCTCTGCTGAAGGCCCACTCCCCCCACTGATCTCCTCCCTCCCTTCCCTCAAACACTTCACACCTCCCCCTCTCCAGCCCTTTCCACCCCCTATCCTTCCTCTCCGCCCCATCGCCACTAATCCCCTACCCCTCTCCCAGACAAAGCCAAGCCTGGCTGCACCTAACTGCCCCTCCCAACTGACTGGAAGCCTCCCTCATCATGGGTTACTCCCTGTTATCTCCCCAAGCATGTACCACACTCTCATAGTGTTGCTTCTCACTGTCTATTCCGCTAGTGTGAGTCCTGTACTTCTCATTTGCAGTCCTTCTAAACTTGTTTGTGTTGTAACTGCACTTATTATAATGCTGATGTTAATCTGTTGTAAACTGTGTCTTCAACTGTATTGTATCGTAAATGCAGTAGTAGTAAAATTATATTTATACAGGATATGAAGACAACTTCAAACACCATTAGGGCCACAATGGCCCTTTTTACAAGGTGCACCTGTTTTGATGTCAATACAAAATTTCAATAATAAAAACAGAGAGATGTGACTTTTTAGAAATGTTAATTAATGGTCCAGAGCCAGAGTAAAATTAGGCAGCCTTTTGATCTTATAAGTTGATCTCTCCAACAGACACACTCCAGTGAAAATTAGTCTTCCTGTTTGTAAGAGGTGCAAATTGACTGCAATGCTTTGATTTGTAAACTGCTAGTCTAGGCTTCGAATCCACATCCAACCTTTATATCAACCATACTACCCTCAAGCATCCCTCCTCACTGTCTCAGCTCCTCCTCCTCCTCTCCTACCCCCCATTACTGGGTATAAAATGAATCTGTCTCATTTTCTTTTTCATCCCCCCTTTCCTCCTCCCTTGCTGTTTCCCATCTACCACATACCCAACGCAATGCCCTCCCCATTTCTCCCCTCCTCCCTCTCTCTGTCTCCCATACCACCCCCCTCACCACCACTCTTCTTCCTCTTTTCCCACTAACCCACTCCTAACAAAGCTTCACTGAGCCACCTGTGACTTGTACTGTATAATTATCTCACAACACAATTCCTTGACAATGCCTTTGGCTGCTATTATTGTATCCTTATTTGTCTTTTTTTTTTGCAAGTTCCATTGTAATGATCATGTTATGTTTTGTACCTTATTGTCCTTACTGCCTTGACGTGGAACCTTTGTAAAACAGCCCTCGGCTCAAAGGTGTCATCCGAAATACAAATAAATAAAATAAATATCTGTCACACTGCTCAGTTGTTTTTTCACTTCTGACCTGAGGAAGAGAGTTTCACCTCTCGAAAGCTAGTCTTAAAATGAATTTTGTTAGTCCAATAAAAAAAATCACCTGCAACATATTTGTTGTATTTTTTTCTACAATAATAAAAACAGACAATAAAAACTGCATATTTAACAATACAAGAAATTACCTAATACAGGACAAACAATGTTATGTCATATTCCTAAACATCTTCAAGTAATTCAGATCTGTTACATACACAATGAAAACATATTTCTTGCTTCATAGCAGAATTAAATTTGGCTATAGTCATGTTCTGGATTTTCAGTGTCAATGGGAGTTCATTCCAAGTGGTGGCAACTCTGTACTGAAAAGTCAAAGTTACAAATCTAATTTTATTTTTGAGGACTATCAAATCTCTTGCTCCACTTTTACATAAATTAAACTGATGAGTGGGACTAATAAGCTTCTCTGCCAGGCCGGTGGGAAGTCTGGTTTTATAAATTTTATAAACTAAGTTTGTCCAAATTTGTTATCTCCTAATCTCTAAAGAAACCCAATTTAACTTTGTATACATAAAACAATGATGGGTATCAATTATACATCTCAGTACAACCTTGCTAACCTATTGTAACATGTGTCAAGCTTGTGTAACAATGTTTTGTTTGCTTTAGAATATACATGACTTCCATAATCAATCAATGGTATTATTAAATGATTTACTATGACCAGCCTGTCCTTAATACCCAGGCAATTTACTATTCTTCCAAGCGCACCTATCCTAGAATGGACTTTTTTTATTACCATGTTTAAGTGTTGTTCAAAAGATAACTTTTGGTCAACAAGCACCCCTAGGTACTTGTAGACCAAAACCTGAGTCAAACAATTTCCATTTGCAGCTTTTATTTGTGATTTTCCATTTTGTAAACCTTTCCTAGTTGTGTTTAAACCGATTAACATGGTTTGGGTCTTTTTTGTATTTAGGACAAGACTTGGGGAGGCGAACCAGGCCTGCAGTACATTAAAATCAGTCTGCAATTTGGTTTCCACCTCCCCCAGATCTACTCCATCAGAGACCAGAACAGTGTCATCGGCGTAGAGACTAATATGGATAGATTTTATATAGTGAGGAAGTTAATTTATATAAGTAATGAATAACAAGGGTCCTAATATGGACCCCTGTGGGACTCCACGGGTTACTGGGAGAAACATAGAACCAGCTTCCTCCACCATCACCATTTGGGATCAGTTTTCTAAGTAAGATTGAAACCAATTTAGTGGTTCAGCTGCTAGGCTTATGTTTCAACCTCTGTAACAATATCGAGTGATCTACAAAATCAAATGCCTTTGATAAGTCAACAAACACCGCACCCATGGACCTTGACTCACCAAGTGGTGTAGCAAGTAACAGCATGTGATGTCATGTACTTCCTCTGACTTGGAGCTTTTGTAAACAAGCCCTCGGCTCAAAGGTAATAATCCCATTCTGAAATTAATAAATAAATACATTTTCATCCAGCCAGGTCTTGATGATGCAATCCAGATCAGATGTTGCAACAAGATCAGCAGTAATTGCCATCTCATTCTTAATAGATCTGGTATTGTACAACACTGCCCGAGAAGGATAGGCAGATGAGTCTGGTCCAGTAACCTGCTCACTAACTGTGCAGCCCTTGGATATGGGCACCAGGCAGGGAGGACCCCTCTCCTGGGCCCATTTCACCCCACGGTGCCTCCTAGTTCCCCCAATCCACCCCCCCCCCCCCAGAAATCCCCACACCAGACTCCACAAATCCCTGTTTCCTTCCCCTTTCTACTATGTCAAGTCCTCTACACCACCTATACACCTCCACTGACAGTGGAGGGCACTCAAAAGGCTGGAGGTCACGAAGCCTCGAGGGGGAGTAATATCTTCCCCTGGGAGCTATTGATCAGCACATCTTAAGCCTTAGTTACTATCCCAGCTATAAGTCAATCAGTACTTACCTATCTCCCAATATTAGAACAATAAAGAAACTTATTTCCATTTATTCCTACACATATATATCATTCACACTTGCTCATACACTCACCCCACCACCCCAAACCCAACCCTTCCAAAATTAACTACTGAAGAAAGATTTCTTCAACAGCAGCAAGCTGGGAGGACCAATCTGCCGCTACCAAAACTGCACTGAAAGCATCCTTAGAATGGACCGGAGGATCCCATTCGTCTGGGCAGCCTAAGAGGAGGTGAGCGTACCGGTTCTTGAGTGAGGAAGGAAGCAGAGATGTACATGGTCCACAGGCATGAGGCTCATACTCTGCCGTGAGGCAGTAAATGCATGAACCTGCAGGCTGGTACCTGACATTTTGTGGTTGTATGCAAATGCACTACTTGAAACTGGGTCCTATTTTGGGTTTATCGTGCTCCACGGTAGAGAAAACACTAACACAAAGAAATCGCCTAAAGACAAAAAAGAAAAAAACTGACTTACACCAAGTGCAGGAAGCTGTGGTAGAGACCACCTGACTCTTCCAGTGAAAAGGACGATCTGACATCAGAGGCTGGAGATGAGGAGGATATCACCTGGGTGGTTGGGAGTAGCTTAGCTTGAAGACATTCTGGCCTGAATCAAAGGGAAAGGAAGACTGCCTAGGTGTGGATGGTGCACCATACCCATGCTCCTAGAATGCAATCTGGTGGATGTTTGGATTTTTCTCTGTTTGATTAGCAGGGTATTTTCTCTGTCAAATTGTCATGTAGGGCATCTTGCTGACAGGAAGGCACTCATCGCAGTGGTAGGTCAGAGCTTTTAGCTGACTGTTTAGTTTGGGCACAGTTTAGGCCCAAACCCTTCCCATCCCTCACCCCACCCACCCCTGGAAAAAGTTCCTTTATACCTGGGGTTCTGACATCATTTCAAGAGGGCAAGGTGATATCACTGTCATATCCTCTAGCACACTGCACTGACAATATAAGCATACACATTATATAAATACATATATTTCTATTTAACAAACCAATCTCTCTCACACACACACACACACACACACACACACACACACACACACACACACACACAAAACAAACAACTAAACAAGGTAGACAGTTATGTGGGGAGTAGTGCAATATAATGGCTGTGGGGCAGCAGTCTTCTGGGAGTCTTTCTGGAGGCTGAGATGCTGCCCTGTTTGCAGACAACTATCTGCCCTGAGGGAGGAAGTTGCCCGTCTTCAGGCCGCACTGGACAGTGGTAAGGGAACCTCCCCCATCCAGGGAGCACCACAGCCACCACCACTACCTCAGAGGTTGCGAAGAAAGCACAGTAGTCGGATCACACTGGGCTCAGGGAGGGTAAGGGTGGTGGAACAGAGGCACACCCAGTCAGTTGTTCCACTCCACAATCCATGCACCATTCTGAGGGAGCATAATTCCCCTATGGATGCACCCACAGGGGAGACTAAGGAGGGTGAAGACAACTGTCACAAGGGAGGCCCTCAGGGAGGAAGCAGAGGGCACCACACAGGGAAAGGAAGCAGCTCCTGGTGGGGGACTCAATTATTAGGGAGATAGAACTGGGGGGAGCAGGGAAAACTGAAGTAAGATGCCTGTCTGGTGCCATGGCTTGGAGGGACAGGAAGCGCATCCTTAGGATCACAAGAACAGTTGCACGGGAGTCTGAGCTGGACATCATTGTCCACCTAGGGACAAATAACTTGGCTCATCATGAGATTAGAGCAGTGCAGAAGGACTTTGTAGAGTTGGTGAGGGGCCTTAGACAAGTAGCACACACAGTATCCTTCTCAGAGGCGCTGCCTGTCAGTGGCATGGGTGAGGCGAGGGTACTTTGCACCATGCAGTTTAATGAATGGTTGAAAAAATGGTGTGGAACACAGGGGTTTGGCTTCACTGGGGACTGGGGTTCCACCTGGAGGGACACCAGCCTATACTGGCAGGATGGTCTGCATCTGTCCAAGAAGGGAGCAAGTCTTTTGGGCAATCGGTTTAAATGCTTCATTGGCAAGCTTTTAAACTAGTCAAGGGAGGAGGCTCTGATAAGCAGCAGGAAAATCCCAGCCTCCCCCTACAAAACAGGGTACTAAATGAGAAAAAGACCAAGGTAGAAAGGTCAGTGGGGGATGCTACTACAGAAGGTAAAGCCATCAAAAAATGGAGAGCAATGAGTACCAATGCCCGTAGTCTGGGTAACAAGCTTCCTGAATTAGTGGCCTTGATGGAGGAGGAACATCTGGATATCATGGCAGTCACAGAAACATGGTACACACAGAACCATGACTGGGCTATAAACATACCAGGATACACTACCTACAGGAGGGACAGGGAGGGTAAAAGAGGAGGAGGAGTAGCTCTTTACATAAGAGAAGGAATCAAAGCAACAGAACAAAAGGGTAAACAGGGAGGAGAAGAAGCACTGTGGGTCAATTTGGAGGTAGGCAATGGCACCACAATCCGCACAGGGGTTGTATACAGACCCCCCTCTCAGGGGGAGGAAATAATAGAAAGTATACTTAGAATGGTAGATAAAGGGAAGATATTGCTGATGGGTGATCTGAATATGCCAGATGTTAACTGGAGTGCAGTTGTAGCAGCCACTTCTAAGAGTGGGGTTATTCTAGATGCCCTACAGGGGGCATGCCTTAGATAAATAGTATTGGAACCCACTCGAGAGGGAGCAATCTTAGACCTGGTCCTCTCAAATGGAGATGGAGAGAGGATCACAGATGTAGAAGTGGGTAGCCATCTGTGAACTAGCGACCATTGAACAGTATGGTTCACAATAAACACAGCAAAGAGTCAAGTACACAAAGGCAAAAGTACTGGACTCTGTGGAGGGCTGACTTTGCCAAATGGGTGAGTACCTAAGGAATGCACTAGCAAATGGGCAGGAAGGAGGGTGGAAGAACAATGGGGAATAATAAAAACTGCCATCACAGAGGCAACAAGCCTTTGTGTGAAGCAAATAAAACAAAACGATGTAAGAAACCACTATGGTTCTCAAAGGAGGTGGCAGTGAAGGTTCAAGAGAAAAAGAAAGCATTCAGAAAGTACAAGGAATCACAGAAGGAACAGGACAGAGAATTGTATCAGTTAAAACAAAAGGAAGCTGAGAAGGCAGTCAGAACAGCAAAGGCCCAAATTGAGGAAAAGATAGCCAACTCAGTTAAGAGGGGGGATGAAACCTTTTTTAGGTACATCAGGAAGCGAAAGAAGACTAAGGGAGGGATAGTGAGGCTTAATAAAGGAGAAGGAGGGTGGGCAGAGGGTGATGGTGAAAAGGCAGAGATACTAAACAAATATTTTTGCTCAGTATTTACAAATGAAGAGGGAGAGGTACCTAAAACAAACAATAGAAACACTCTGGATACAGAAGTTGATACCAGCCCATTTACAGAATAAAGTGTTCTGAAAGAACTCTTAAAACTGAAGGTGAACAAAGCAATGGGGCCTGATGGGATTCATCCCAGAATTCTAAAAGAACTAAGGGTAGAACTAGTGACACCACTGACTACCCTGTTTAACAAATCATGGGAGGATGGGGTGGTACCTGAGGACTGGAGGAGGGCAGATGTGATTCCTCTTCACAAAAGTGGGAGCAGGGGAGAAGCAGGAAACTACAGACCTGTTAGTTTAACCTCAGTGATAGGGAAAATGATGGAATCACTTCTGAAGGAAGGAATTATCGAGTACCTAGAGGCCAGAGGGGCACAGGACCCAAGACAGCATGGATTCACAGCAGGAAGGTCATGCCAGACGAATCTAATAGATTTCTTTGACTGGGTGACCAAAGCAGTAGACCAGGGAGGGGCTGTGGACATGGCCTACCTAGACTTTAGCAATGCATTTGACTCAGTCCCACACAAAAGATTAATGTAAAAGTTAGCCAGCCTGGGAGTGGATCCCAAGATGATAGCCTGGGTAAAGAATTGGCTGGAGAATAGGACACAGACGGTAATAGTAAATGGAGTCCACTCTGAAGAAAGGGGGGGTTACTAGTGGGCACCGCAGGGTTCAGTATTAGACCGTCCTCTCTCAATGTCTTTTATAAGCAACATTGCAGAGGGACTGAAGGAAAGTATGTCTCTGTGCAGATGACACAACGATCTGCAACAGAGTTGATGCACAAGGTGGGTGGAAAGGATGAGAAGGGACTTGCAAGGTTAGAGAAATGGTCAAATGTATGGCAGCTTAGATTCAATGCTAAGAAGTGCAAGGTAATGCACCCGGGAAACAAAACCCAGGGAAGAGTACACAATGGGGGTGAGATACTAACAACAACAAAATGGAAAGGGACTAGGGTAGTCATTTCAGATGACTTAAAGGTGGGCAAGCAATGTGAGAGGACAGTAAGGAGGGTTGGGGATACTGAGATGCATAGGGAGAGGCATCACCAGTAGAAAACAGGAAGTTGTTATCCTCTGTACAGACAGCTGGTGAGACCCCATCTGGAGTACTGTGCAGTTCTGAGACCCAATCTCCTCAGGACATAGACAAGATGGAAGCTGTCCAGAGGAGGGCACCAAATGGTGCAGGGTCTACACCGAAGACATATGAAGAGAGACTTAAGGAGCTTAATATGTATAGCCTTGAGGAAAGGAGGAGAGGGGACATGATAGAAACTTTCAAGTACCTCAAGGAATCAACAAAGTCCAAAAGGGTAGCATCTTTCAAAAAGAGGGCAAGAACAAGGAGAACAATTTGAAGATGGGGGGCAGCTCAGAGGTAATGTAAGGGAAGTATTTTTTCAAGAGAGGGCTGTGGATGCATGGAACAGCCTTCTGGAGGAGGTTGTGGAGTGAAAAACAGTGGTTGAATTCAAGCATGCATGGGACAGCCATAAGGCAATTCTAGGGGGTGGGGGTAGAAAGAAGTAGGCTGCTGGTTAACTAGGATCTGCAGCTTATCCATTAGGTAGGGAAATGGGCAGACTGGGTGGTCCAAGCGGTCCTTATCTGCTGTCGAATTCCATGTTTCTATGTTTCCATGACAGGTATGACATTTTATACCTGTGCATAGGTTCAAATGGCTTGCACATGATCATGGCTAGCACCAGCAGTAGGTCCCATGGTGGTGGTGGTGGTTCACACGCCAGAGTGGACAGGTGGTCAAGGCCCTTGAAAAAGTGCCCAACCACCTTCTCCTGGGCCATCGTTGGCATACCAGCCCATGCCTGGTATGCAGAGATGACTGCCAGGTGCACCCTGAGGGTTGTCGCTCACAGCCCCAACTGAGAGAGGGACCAGAGGTACTCCAGGATACTTGCCACAGGGCAGGCAAGAAGATCAGGCTCCTTGTCCCATCACCAGATGGAAAACCTCTTCCATTTGAAGGCATAGCACCAGTGAATCAACCCTTTTTGGGAGGCCTCCACAGTGGAGCACAGCTTCTGAAACACCCAAGGCCTGGCACTCTAACTGCTCAGTAACCAGGCCGTGAGGTGAAGGGATTAAAGGTTGGGATACAGGACCTTCCCTTGTTGTCTTGTCAGCAGGTCTGGATGAAGAGTCAACAGCCACGGAGGCCTCCTGCTGAGGCTAAAGAGATCCAGGTACCAGCACTGTCTGGGCTAGTCTGGAGCTATCAGGATCATCAGTGCCTTGTTCTTTCAGGCCTTGACCACCACCTTGTGGATCAAGGGAAGGCGTACACGAGGGCTGGGGTCCAGAACCATGCAAAGGCATCTTCCAACAGTGTCCCAGACTAGGGTGGGGGGATGGGCTCAAAAACTGCCTCAGCTTTCTGTTCTCCCAGGAGGCAAACAGGACCACCAGATGGGAACCCCCACTGGGGAACAGGTGGCTTACCACCTACTGATGTAGGGACCACTCATGCGATCTTCCTCCACCCGGCTGACAGCAAATGACAGCTGACTGTCCACTCCTACATCTATCACCAAAAGACCTGCACCCAGGCAGGCATGAGTGTCCAGATGCAGAGGGCCTCCCAACTCAGAGGATGAGATCGAGTTCCACCCTGCCTGTTCAGGTAAACATGGCCATGGTATTGTCCGTCTGGATCTGCATGACCTGACCCCTGACCAGAGAAGCAAATTCCATGAGAGTCAGCTGCATAGCATGGAACTCAAGCAGGCTGATGTGGTGATTGGACTCCTTGGTTGACCAGAACCTGTGGGCTCTGTAGTCTCCCAGATGGGCTCCCCAACCCCACCACAGACATGACAATCATAAGCGTGATGGTTGGTTTTAGGCAGATGACCGGGATTCCTTTCTCCAGATGGTAAGGGACCAGCCATCACTGGATGGCATCCCACATCAGCTGGGTCACTAAGACCTGCTGGCCCAGGTGACTTAGGTGCTGTGACCATTGGTGACCCAGATCCCACTGTAGGTGGCGTATCTGTCAGTGTGCTCAAAAGACCATGCTGCTGGTGGATGCTATGTACCCAGTGCGGCTTGGACAGCCAGTTCTGAGTGCTGTATCATTATTTTAAAATATAAAAATGTATTACTGATTGTCTCTGCTGAGAAATCTGGTGCTCTTGGAATGACCTCACTCACCCCACCCCACCCAGGTCTCTGCTAAAAGATGAAAGCCATGAGCTTATTACAGACCAAGCCTTAATCAAGGATCTCCTGTTTGAGTTAATTATAGCTGTAGTTGCTAAGAGGGAAGATCATATCAATTTTATGATGTTTGGAGGGAAACCTAGGTTATTACACATGGGTGCGAAGTTGTAAATGCTCCTTGATGTCTGTGTGAGAGAGGAAGCTTATCCTAGATCAAAAAAAGTCATTTTAAGAACATGAGTTATTCTGAGGTTGCATAATTTAATACTTGGAAAAGACATCCTGTTTTTGCATAGATATATATTTTTTATATATTCTGACAGAGGAGGAGCTAGGTGACCTCACACAAAGGGGTTGGCAAATACAGTTTTCTTTAAGGAATATTCTGTTTTACATCAGAGAGACACTTTTATCTAGACTCTGACAAAGAAACATCTGTGAGCACTTTAAGCAGGTATTTAGAAAGAGAGAGAGAGAGAGAGACAAATCTAAGTACTTTATTAGGAACTGCACTGTTAAAACCTGTTTTGTTTAAGTGATTTGTATGTTTTGTGATATAATAGTTCTGTATTTTATGTGTTACATATTTTTTATCTATTGTAGTAAAACTCTGTTTATAGACCCTACTTGGTCTGTCTTTGATTTCTTTATTTTACAAGTGGAGTATATATGGTTAAAGCAGACACTGTGTGCATAAGCTTGAATGGTGATACCAAACTGGACAAAGGTAAGCGTTTTAAACTGAGGTCTTTTATTACAGTTTTTAAGGGTTAATTTCTGTACACCTGGTTAGGTGCCCATAGGCAAAGATATCTGCCCCCCCCGAAGACAGAATTACCTGAGCCTGTACATTGGATACGCTAACAAGAGGTTCACAGTTTGAATCCCTCCAAGACTTGAGACTAAAGGTTGATTCGAAACCCACAAAAACAGACAAGAGGGTTACCGGAGATTGGCACTTTGGAAGTAGAGGGCTGACCTGCTGAGTGGGTTTGTGACAGATTGGTTGGCAGTGGTGGCATAATTTTGGTATCACAAGCTTTTATTGTTCAGTGTGCCAGTTGAGACCATAAGCTCACTTGCAAAGAAAGAAAAGGACAGTAATTTATTTTTAAAAAGGAAACAGAACTATATCACTTGGTGTACAGTCAAGTTCCTACCCATTTTATTTTTTTTTTCTAAAGTGCAAGTCAGAGTAGCCATAGTTAGGGAAGAAGATGGTTTCCAACTACAGCAGGCACACTGTAGACTATTTAAGGCAGTTGTGTGGGGACAAAGGAGTCCCGTTTGAGGAGAAAGCCAGCAAGCAGGACCTCATAGATGCCCTGATGGTAGCAGATACCCAGAGCAGCGAGTCATAGACCGTGACTGAAAAGGACCAGACCTTGAGTGTGGCAGGGCTAGTGGCCAGTGCAGTGTCCAGATCTGATGAGGAGGGCAACAAGGCCACTATCAGGGAAGGGCCACAGCAGCAGGGGAAGGTCACTAGTATCCTGGATCCAGAAGTACTCAGGCTGCAAACTGAGCTGCACCGAATGCAGCTGAAGTTCCAGGAGAAAAGAGAGAGGGAACATCGGGAGGCAGACCATGAGGAGCATGAATGCCAGCAAGCTGAAGAGGAGAAGAGAGAGCAAGAACGCCAAGAGGCAGGGCGAGAACAGAGAGACACAGACCGTAAGGAGTGTGAGCACCAGCGAGATGCAGAGGAGAAGAGAGAGGAGCACCAGAGGCAACACAAACTGGAGAAGCTACGACTCCAACCAGTGGCACCAGAGCAGGTAAGTGGCTTGGGTTTAACTGGGACTGCAGGACTGGGTTACAAATTGAATTCCAAATTAATAGCAGAATTTAAAGAGGGGGAGGATATGGATGCCTTTTTAAATTCTTTTGAAAAAGTTTGTATTCAGGTTAAAATTCCTAGAGTGTCCTGGAGCTTCCAGCTATCCCCACTACTTACCGGGAAAGCTCGGGATGCATTGGGTCAAATGGACAATGAGGACAGTGATGATTACAGCAAAATTAAAGCTGCACTGTTAAAAAAGTTTGAATTAACTGCTGAATCACACAGACTTAAATTCCATAAGATCAGGAGAAGCCCTGACATGAGTTATGAGGAGCTAGCCACGAAACAACGTCAGTTTTTAAAATGTTGTTGGAAAGGAATTGAGGCAAACTCTGTTGATAAAATTAAAAATGTGATTTTATTAGAACAGTTTTATTGGGCATGCCCAGCAGAGCTAAAAACCTGGCTAGAGGACCGAGATCCTAAAACAGTGCAAGAGGCTTCTGAACTCTCAGACCATTTTGCCAAGAGCAGACCTGCTCTGACAGCAAATGGGGCAGGCATGGCAGCGCAGAAAGGGAAAAGTGTGCCTTCAGGGCAGCTAAAACCCTCACTGCCTCCACCGAAAGCAGTTAGCCCCAGGTTTCAGAGAAAAGATTTTTCTGAAAAGAGAAGTGAATGTTGGTTGTGTAAAGAAATTGGGCATATTGCCAGACAGTGTCCCAAAAAGGTGAGCAATAATATTCATGGTGGTGCTAGAAAAGAAGTGGGTTGTTTGTGTGTCCCTGGAAGCATGCCAGTGAACATGAGGGAACACATGCAACCAGTCATGGTGAATGGTGTACAGACGCAGGGGTTAAGGGACACAGGGGCATCCCTGTCATTGGTAAAAGGGGATCTGGTACAGCCTGGTCAGCTTATACCCAATAAATACGTCACTGTACAAGGGTTCACTGGCGAAGAGAAAACATTGCCACTGGCTAGTGTTCTCCTGGACTGGGGTGAAACAGGGGGAACTGTACAACAGGTAGCTATAGCCCAAACCTTAGCAGTGGATGTGATCCTGGGCAACAATCTCAAACAGGAGATGGTGTGTGCAGTTACCCCTAGCCAAGTGTCAAGGGAAAATTGTAGTTCCCTGAACTCCACAGAAGCTATTGTGGAAACCACAGAGAGGCTGGTTCCCTAGCCTGTGTCTCCAGATGGGGAGACTAATGAAAAGGGGGTAGAAATTTCCCCAGTAGCAAGTAACCACACAGCTACAGAGGGTTACTCTGAAGAGGGAGGGGTGACCCATTCTCAAGGGGTGGGGATTGACAGTGATCCTAAGTGCCCTGATGCTAGTGCTAAGGACCCTAGTTTAGCGACTGAAGGGGACCTGTCCCATGCCTTGGGAATGTGTGAGGAATTTACAGCTGCTCAGAGGAGTGACCCTAGTTTAGAGAAACTGAGGGCTTGGGCAGACTCTGACGGAGCACAGGGAGGTGACGGCAGACATAAGGTTTATTGGGAAAATGGACTTGTGTATACTCAGGCAGTATAGACAGAGGGAGGGATGCTAGGCAGGCAGCTTGTCGTTCCCCAGGGGTATTGTGAGCAGTTGCTCAAAATTGCACAAGATATTCCCTTGTCTGATCATCTGGGAATTGCGTGCACTACGCAGCGGTTGGCCCAACATTTCTACTGGCCTAACTTCACCCAGTAGGTGAAGGAGTATTGCAGGTCTTGTCACCAGTGTCAAGAAATAGGGAAGGCGGGCAAGAAAACCCAAGCCACCCTAATTTCATTGCCCATAGTAGAGGAGCCATTCCAGAGGGTGGGAATGGATATTGTGGGGCCTTTAAATACCCCCAGCTCCTCAGGGAAGAGATTCATCCTGACTATGGTGGATTATGCCACACAGTACCCAGAGGCAGTTGCCCTATCCTCATTGAGGACGGACAAAGTAGCAGATGCCTTACTTGGGATTTTCTCCCGTGTTGGGTTTCCACATGAGGTAATCACCGATCAAGAGGGTTCCTTCATGTCGGACCTGATGAAATGTTTATGGGAGAAGTGTGGGGTGGTGCATAGATGCACAACACCGTATCACCCACAAGCCAATGGGCTTGTGGAAAGATTCAATGGTACCCTAAAGTCAATGCTCCGGGTGTTTGCTGAACAGCATGGGAGGGACTGAGAGAAATACCTTCCCCGCCTGTTGTTTGCATACAGGGAGGTGCCCCAAGAATCGACAGGATTTTCCTCCTTCAAACTCTTATATGGATGCTGGGTATGTGGGCCCTAGACTTGATCTGGGAGGACTGGGAAGGCAAGCATGCCACCCAGGGAACTCCCATTGTGGATTACATCCTTAGGTTTAGGGAAAGGCTGAAGGAGCTTATGGGGACAGCCTAGAGCAACCTGGCAGCTGCCCAACAGAAACAAAAAATGTGGTACGACCGCAGAGCCACAGCTCGCTCGTACATGGTGGGTCAGGAAGTCATGGTCCTTATTCCGGTCTGGAAAGACAAGCTGCAGGCTGAGTGGGCAGGACCGTACAAAGTGGTTAGGAAGGTAAATGATGTGAACTACATTGTGGAGTTACCTGACAAAAGACAGACAGAAAGGATGTACCATGTCAACATGATGAAGCCATATGCAAATAGGGCTGACATGGTGTTTGCAGTGTGTAATCATGGGAAGGGGACAGACAAAGGAGACCCCCTTCTGGACTTGCTGGAAGAAAGTAAGTGGGAGTCCTCTGTGGAAGCAGTAAACGTGTCTCCCCAGCTGGCCTCAGACCTGATCCAGAAAGTAAGGGAGGTTTTAGCAGACTTTGCCCCATTGTTTAGTGCCAAGCCTGGACTAACCCCCTTAGCGACGCACGATGTAGAGACAGGGACACAGATGCCCATATGGCGGACAGCATATCGGGTGTCAGAGGCTGTCCAAAAGGACATTAGGAGGGAAGTGGAGGAGATGCTGGATTTAGGGGTAATCCCGAGATCTCACAGCCCCTGGGCCTCACCCGTAGTCCTTGTGCCTAAGCCAGATGGCTCAACTCATTCCTGTGTGGATTATTGTGGACTGAATACAGTCACGAAGTCAGACGCCCACCCGATGCCCCGGATGGACGAACTCCTGGACAAGTTGGGGTGACCTACCCTACGACGATTGACACGACAAAGGGGTATTGGCAGGTAGAGGTGACAGACAGAGCTAGGGAGAGGTCGGCCTTCATCACTCCGATAGATTTATTTGAGTTTAAAGTAATGCCTTTCGATATGAAGAATGCCTTGGCCACTTTCCAAAGGTTGGTGAAACAGGTGTTAAATGGGCTGAGGAGTATGCCGTGGCGTACCTGGATGACATTGCCATCTTTAGTACCAGCTGGGAGGAACACCTATCCCACCTTAGGGAAGTGCTGGGCAGGATACAGAGGGATGGGCTCACTGTCAAAGCCGAGAAGTGCCAGGTGGCCATGGGGAAGTGGCATACCTCGGGCATGTGATAGGCCGGGGACAGCTCTGTCCTAACCAAATAAAGATAGAGGTAATCCAGGTATGGCCAAGATCAGAAACACAGAAGCAGGTCAGGAGTTTTCTAGGGACAGCAGGGCACTACAAAAAAATTTGTACCCAATTACAGTGCCCTGCTCCCCTATCTGACCTGACAAAGAAAAGGATGCCCAAGAAAATTACCTGGGGCCCAGCCTGTGATGAAGCCTTTTCCAAACTAAAGGAGGCACTGTGCAGTGCTCTTGTTTTGACAAGTCCTGACTATAGCAAAACCTTTATAGCTCAGACTGACTCCTCAGACGTGGGTATTGGGGCAGTACTGAGTCAGCTATCCAGCCAAGGGACAGATCACCCAGTAGTGTACTTGAGTAGGAAGTTACTTCTCAGGGAGCAAGCATACTCCACGGTGGAAAAGGAGTGTCTTGCCATAGTGTGGGCCCTAAAGAAATTAGAGCCATACTTATGGGCAGCATTTTGTGGTGCAGACTGACCACAACCCCCTGGTTTGGCTGACACAGATAGGAAAGAACAATGGTAGATTGCTAAGATGGAGTCTTGCTTTGCAAGGGTATAATATGACAATATTACATAGGACTGGAGCAAAAAAAAATCAGAACTCAGATGGGCTGTCTAGGGTCTATGAGGAGTGAACTGATTTGGGAAGCTCATCCCATGCAGGGGACAGAGCCCCCAAATTCAATCTAGGTGGGGAGGATTGTGATGTGGACAGCCAGTTCTGAGTGCTGTATCATTTTTTTTAAATATAAAAATGTATTACTGATTGTCTCTGCTGAGAAATCTGGTGCTCTTGGAATGACCTCACTCACCCCCCCCCCAGGTCTCTGCTAAAAGATGAAAGCCATGAGCTAATTACAGACCAGGCCTTAATCAAGGATCTCTTGTTTGTTTGAGCTAATTATAGCTATAGATGCTAAGAGGGAAGGTCATATCCATTTTATGACATTTGGAGGGAAACCCAGATTATTACACATGGGTGTTAAGTTGTAAATGCTCCTTGATGTCTGTGTGAGAGAGGAAGCTTGTCATAGATCAGAGAGAGTCATTTAAAGATCGTGAGTTATGCTGAGGTTGCAGAATTTAATACTTGGAAAAGACATCCTGTTTTTGTATAGATATCTTTTTTTTTATATATTCTGACAGAGGAGGAGCTAGGTGACCTCACACAAAGGGGTTGGCAAATACAGTTTTCTTTAAGGAATATTCTGTGTTACTTCAGAGAGACACTTATCTAGACTCTGACAAAGAAACATCTGTGAGCACTTTAAGCAGGTATTTAGAGAGAGAGACAAATCTAATTACTGTATTAGGAATTGCACTGTTAAAACCTTTTTTGTTTAAGTGATTTGTATGTTTTGTGATATAATAGTTCTGTATTTTATGTGTTACATATTTTATATCTATTGTAGTAAAACTCTATTTTTAGAGCCTCCTTGGTCTGTCTTTGATTTCTTTCTTTTACAAGTGGAGTATATATGGTTAAAGCAGACACTGTGTGCATAAGCTTGAATGGTGATACCAAACTGGAAAAAGGTAAACGTTTTAAATCTGAGGTCTTTTATTACAGTTTTCAAGGGTTCATTTCTGTACACCTGGTTAGGTGCCCATAGGGAAAGATATCTGGCCCCCCCGAAGACAGAATTATCTGAGCCTGTACATTGAGTACGCTAACAAGATATTCACAGTTTGAATCCCTCCAAGACTTGAGACCAAAGGTTGATTCGAAACCCACAAAAACAGACAAGAGGGTTACCTTGTTCTGTTAACTGTTCACAAGACTGTGCTCAGAGGTCGGTACTTTAGGAGTAGAGGGCTGACCTGCTGAGTGGGTTTGTGACACCCAACAGCCACAGGTAATCCTGGGAAGGGCTTGAGCACCCAACCTGAAGTGATCGGGCAAATGAGGTAAGATCCTGAGCCTGGTCTGCAGGTAGATGGGCCATGGGCCGTAGGAAGTCTAGCTCTGCCCCGATGAACTTGATGACCTGCAAGTGGATCAGTTCAGACTTGTCCAGACTGTCCAACAGGCCCAGTCTCTGCATGTCTGGAAGGCTAGATCTCTAGCTCACTATATGCCCTCCTTGGACAGCCCAGCTATCAGCCAATCACCACATAGGGATACACCCTGATACCCTTGCACTGCATAAAGGCTGCCACCACAGTCATGCACTTGGAAAAGACCCTGGGCGTAGATGAGAGGCTGAAAGGCATGACCTGGAACAGATAGAGAACCCCTTTTGTGTGGAACTGGAGGTACCACCAGTAGGACTGATTGAAAGGGATGTGGAAGAATGTATCCTGGAGGTCCAAGGAGCAGAGGAGGCAGTATGGCGCAGTGGTTTAAGGCTCTGAGCGGCAAATCTGGAGACCTGGGTTTGAATCCCACAGCCCCTACTTGCATACTGTGTGACCCTGAGCAAGTCACTTAACTTCCTTGTGCTCTCAGGTTGCACCTGCAAACAAGCTTTCAGCTTAGTGTGTCTCACCTGGTAAAATAATTGGTAAAAAAAAAAAGAACCCCACATCCTGTTCCTGGGATGGTATAATCAGAGTGACAGTCCTGAAAGTACAGCCAAGTAAGAACTTACCGTAACAGTAGATCTTCAAGAGAAGCTCTTGCAACAGGCCAGCACTGCTGGGACTAAGCTGGCAGGTGCCAGAATCACATGGAAAACTTTCTAGCTAGCAGTCTACCACAGGGGATCACCCACCGCCGATGTCAGCCTATCCTATAAATGCGGGTGGTCCCCCACACCCTCCACAGTTCTCCTGCTGGGGGTCCAAAATAGGCAGCAAATGGAGAACCGAGGAGGTTCCCTAGAGCCAAGGAAGAAAAGGCAGAAGTAGTGTGAGGGAAACAAGGAACAGCAGGGGGAAGGAGGAAGGGAGGGATGGAAAGCAGAGCCTGCTGCAAGAGCTTCTCACAAAAATCTACTGTTACAGTAAGTTCTTATGTAACTGTACTTACTTCAAGGAAGGTGCTTGCAGCAGGCCAACACTGGTAGGACTGAGTCACAAGCAGTTCCAGGCAAGACAAGGAGAACAGCACTGGGAGGACGATAGATCAGCAGCCAAAAGCTCAGGAGAGAAGGCCATGAAGTAATACTAGGCTGAAATTGGCCCTGCGCTGAGAGGTGATGTCCGGACTGTAATGCTTGGTGAAGGTGTGGACAGAACTCCAGGTGGCAGCTGTACAGATATCTGCAGCAGGCACCTTTCTGAAACAGGCCATGGAGGCAGCCATACCCCTGGTGAAATGGACCTTGACCACTACCAGAAGGTCCTTGTTGAACTTACGGTAACAATAAATAATGCAATTGGCTAATCACATAGACAAACACTGTTTGGAAACAGGAGTGCCCTCTCTCAGGGGTGAATGAAACAAACAACTGGTCACACTTCCTTGAAGCCTTGGTCCGATGCATATAGTACCACAAGATTCTATGTACATCCAAAGTATAGAGCAAAAACTCACCCTGCTTGGAGTACTCAGGAAAATAAACCCAAAGGTGGATAGCCTGGTTCAACGGAAATTCCGACACCACCTTGGGCAGAAACGTAGGATTAGTATGCAAAGACACCCTGTCTTTGTGAAAAAACAAATAAGGCTCTTTACATATAAGAGCCTGAAGCTTGGAAATCCTTTGAGCAGAAGTAACATCAATTGAAAAAGAGCATTTTCCACGACAGAAAGCACAGCTCGCGGCTGGCTCAAAGGAAGGCAAAGTGAGTTTCTCCAACATAAACTTGA
This sequence comes from Neoceratodus forsteri, assembly GCA_016271365.2. NCBI lineage: Eukaryota > Metazoa > Chordata > Ceratodontiformes > Ceratodontidae > Neoceratodus > Neoceratodus forsteri. The sequence continues at coordinate 166,432,930 of CM057459.1, read as the reverse complement.
GGTCTCATGGAGGGACTGGGTCCTGAATGGGAGGTTTCAGATGTAGGATGCCCTGCAGAACAGTGCAGTAGATCTCAAGCTGAGCCACAGCCCTGCCCTCGATAGGAGCATGGTACGCAGAGATGGCAGAAAGATGCACCTTGAGTGAGGAGTATTCCAAGCCTGAGACTGAAAAGGAAAGAACATACTCCAGCACCTAATTCACCAGGCAGGTGAAGGGGTCCAAATGGCAGGAAGCAGCCCAAAGGGTAAAACACTTCCATGTAATGGCATAGGTGGCCCCGGTAGAGGGTTTCCTAGCAGCCACCAGAACATCTGCGTCCCTAGAGGACACCCTAAAATGGGCAATAGCTAGGTCCTCAGGAGCCATGCATGAAGATGTAGGAACTTTAGATCTGGATGAACTAGGGTGCCCTGGTCCTGGGAGAGCAAGCTGGTACACAGGGGCAAGGGCACTGGAGGATCCACCACCAGCTGTTGTAGCAAGGGGAACCAAATCTGGCATGGTCAGAAGGGAGCGATAAGAATAATTTCTGCCCCTTCCAGGAAGGGAGGAAAGGCATACAGAACCTCCCCTTTCAGGATAGGGACAATGCATCTTGCTAGAAACTTCCTGGCCCTGGATCGAGAGAGCAGAAAAGTGGCAGTTTTGCATGGAGTGGGGACACAAAAAGGTCCAACTCTGGATGACCCCACTAGTCAAAGAGATCTTTGACTACCATGGTCAGAAGCTCCCACTCATGAGCCCACAACTGAGACTGGCTGAGAATGTCGGCCAGGATGTTCTGAACACCTGGAACATATATGGCCGAGAGTTCCAGACTGTGCTGTATGGCCCAATACCAGACTCTCATCGCTTCCCGACACAAGGGGTAAGTGTGAGTCCCCTCCCCCACTTGCTGATGTAATACACCACACATGTCCATCTGCACCAGTGGCAGACCAGAGAAGAGATGAGTTTGAAAGGCCTCCAGAGCAAAAAGGACTGCTCACATCTCCAGGACATTGGTATGGAGACCCTGCTCCTCCTCTGTCTAGGTGCCCTGGGTCTGGTTCCCAGGCCGGACATGTCTGTTGTGAGAATCTGACCAGGAGTCAACAGCTGAAAGGAGACTCCCCTGAAGGAGACTGGCCAGCTCCAGCCACCATGACAGGACTCTCCAGATCTGGTTGGAGACCATGACCAACTGGTCCAGGTTATCTGTGCATTGGTCACGCTAGACCTTCAAGGTCCACTGAGAAGCCCACATGTGCAGGTGAGCCAGGAGAACCATGGGAATGACTGCTGCCATGTGGCCTAGAAGGAGCAGGAAAACCCTGGCAGGGGCCTGATAACCGGAGGAAACCTGACGGGCCTGCTCCATCAGTCACTCCACCCTGTCCATGGGCAAAAAGACCTTGCCCTGGTTGCTGTCCAGGACCACCACTATGTATTGAAGGCGCTGGCAAGGAGACAGTCAGGACTTTGGCAGATTGATGGTGACCCTCAAAGCCTGAAACAGATGGAAAGTGTATTCTAGAGTCTGAACCAGGCAGTCTCTGGAGGGGGCTGCTAGCAGCCAATCATTCAGTTAGGGGAACATGTAGAAGCTCTGCCTCCTCAGACTAGCCATCACTACCACCAGACTCTTGGTAAAGACTCTGAGGGCAGAAGAAAGGTCAAAAGGGTGGGCCTGGAATTGAAAATGGCCCCCTGAAAGTGGAAGCATAGGAAGCAACAATGGGTAGGAAAAATCTGGATATGCAGGTAGGTATCCTGCATGGCTAGAGAGCAGAGCCAATCCCCTGGCATAAAAGGGGGAGCATCCTCTGGAAAGTGAACATCCAGAAGTACTTATACTCAATGTACAGATTCAGATGGTTCAGGTCCAGGATGGGCCGAGGGTCCCTGGTCTTTCTGAGGACAAGGAAGAAGTGGGAGCAAAGCCCCCTTCCCCACTGAGCCAGAGGGACAGGCTCTATGGCTGTTTTCTGGAGGACAGCCTGAATTTCCTCCCAGACTAGGGACCGGTGGGCCAGGGGGGTAAGAGGAGTTTGCCAGAGGATTGTCTGGAGGCCACTTTAGAAACTCCAGTGTGTGACCATGCTTTATGATCTGAAGCACCCAATTGTCCATGGTCACTTCCCGCCATCCATCTCGGTGGAGGGAGGACTGACTCCTGACCACCTCCCCCCTGCTTCCTGGCTGGGGGGGTCATTTAAGGAGTCAGGAGGTGGGGAAGGTGCAGGGAGGGTGGCCACAGGTGCCTGAGGGGCTCTAGTAGCAGCAGCTACAGGGGCCAAAGTGGCCCTGCACTTGCCCTGCCCTTTGCTTGCTGCCTTTTGAATCAGAACTGCCACTGGAGACATCGCAGCAACAAGGGAAGGAGGATAAGACTGTTTTTAACTTTTGTTAACTTTTCCAGTCCTCTCCTTGCACTGGAAACAGAAATTTAACCTCACAGCTGCAGTGTGAATGGAGGATTAGTTGTGCAGCTGGGAAGCAGTTTTTAGCCTGCCCATCCGCTCCCACCTCCACATGATATTAAGTACTCAGTTAGTCGGGAAGAGCAAATAGGCTCTGTCCAGGGGTGGGTTGATAGATAAAGAGCAAATAAAATCAAAAGGAGGAGCAGATGAATATATCACGGATGCAGCTACTTGTACAGTTAAACTGTTTGGTCTTGGCAAATTCATTCTGTTAGATCTTAGATAAGTCAATGTTGCTGTGCTATCTAGTTTAAATGATTAGGGCTTCGCAAATCTTAGCAAATTCATTCTGTTAGTTCTTTGAAAGCCACTGCTGCTGGTGCTTTCAAGTTTAATATGATGGGTATTAGATGTTCCAAGGAAACAAACTGTTAGGTCATGGAGAAATACAACAAAAGGGTCACTGTTAATGTTAGAATTGTACTAATGCAGGGGAGTAATTAAGTCCTATTTTTGCTATCAAAGGAACAGCAAACAGAAGCTAAGTAAACCAGGGACTGGATGGGGAAAAAATAAATCATTTTAGGAAATCTTTTTATAAATGTAAGGATGGCAACGGGAAAGAGACATTAGTAAAGGAAAATATTTTAGGAACATTTTGCTAAGTACAAATGTTGCACAAGTAAAGGGAGGCATAAACTAAGGTAAAATTGGATGGGAGCAATGTATACTGGAAAAAAGGGACTTTAGGAGGGAGCAGAGGGAGACAGGAGTAGGGGCTTATTGCCGGGGGGTAAGAAGAGGAAGACCAAGCATTCAGGGATGGGTAATCCTGGCAGCAGGAGAGGGTGGGGGGTAGGGCAGAGGCAGGGTGCTCTTGGGGAGAGGTGAGGACCATGGAGAATAGTGGAGTGCAATGAATGCAGGTCAGCGGTATTCATGGACATGCTGTGGAGAATCAGGGGTGTCCAGTGTCATGAACCCACTCCTCAGGGTCAGGGTCACTGAGCTCACAGTGCCCACTCCTAAGTGCAATCTGTGACTGGGGGGGGCAGGGATACCCTTTTCAAGTCCTTTTAGAATGCTTGCAGAAGTCACGACTGAACACCCGACATGAGGACCCAGGCGTCCCTCTAAACTCTAGATAAGGGCACAATATCAGTCTCGAGTCTTGTAGCCAAATATGAACCCTTCTTGATTGTTACACAAAAAAGGAAGATCCAGGCGTCACACTCTCTTGGGGATGGCAGTGTGCTCCTGATTTCGTCTTCCCCAACAGGACATGCCACAACCTGGTTCAAAATCCCTACAGACTCTTCTTTGAGACTTTGGTATTCTCCTTGTCTTTACTCAGATATCCCTTACAGACCCTTGCTCGATGATTACTTATGGAGGCACTCCTTAGCAAGAACAGTTTGTCACAGATTATTAATAACTGGTCCACACTTCGCACACAATTTAAAAATAATCTCACTCAGGCAGGTTTTTTTAAAAAGAAATACTTTTACTAAAATACTTAAATAATAACCATACAGTTACAACTGAAAGATGCACTAATTTGGTCACAGAATAACAGAAATAAAAGTGGAAAATATACATGAAAAATACACTATAACTTCTCTAAAGTCCGTAGTGAATTGAAGTCCAAAGAAAGTAAATGAAAGATTCAGTTTCCTTTGTACTAGCAGCCTTGCTTCTTGTATTGTCAGGAGAAGAGTGTCCCATGTAGATGCTCAGCAAAAAAATATGAGAGTTTGCTCTGTGTCAGTTCCTTAAATAGCTGGAGGAAGCCTGAAGAAAAAGAACTGTCTAATCCCAAAGGGGCCTTCTCTTTTAGGCCAGTAGATATCACTCTTGTGCTTTCCCCACAACACAATTTTCTAGCTACCTTGTGATGTCATACTGTACTTCCCTGACAATTATGACACCTGTAAGAGAATTCACACAGGTCTGCCAGAAATGATGTTCCTGGTCCTCTCACCTCACAAGATGCAACATACCATAACAGTTTCTTGGAATCAAAGCATCCTGCCTCTGAAGTGCATGGTTTATGACCGGTAAATGGATTTTGGCATATCTCTGTTATGGGACCTGGAAATTCAACCTTAGCTTCCTGGCAAGCAGCTGCCCCTCAGGTCAGAGGAAGGTCAAACATTTTAAAAGAAATCCAGTCTCTCTCTTTCTCCATGTGCCCCTTGGATTAACACTGGCATTTTTGTGGCATGTACATATACATAGAATCCATTAAAAAAAATAAATGTATATATACATAACAAAATTATATCTGTAAATAATGACTGGCAGTTGGCTAGCTCGGCACACCCAGTATGCATAAAAAATCATCCAAATATCAAAAAGCAGGTGTGCAAAAAGGAGACGCAACAAAACTGTGGCTGCTTAAAGTGCATTTAATGAAATCAGGTGCCAACAGGGTACAAAAACCACACTCACTCCCTGGTAGGCTCACACTGATCTTTCCTCAAGGGGGCATAAAAATGGTGCACCTAGAGACAGAAATAAACAGGCTGAGGAGTGGTGGTGGTGAGGTAGGGCATGGTGGGAGTGGTGGGAGTAATGGCACTGGCACTATGAATAGCTGGGGTAGGGATGGCAGGGGGAGTGTGAGGAATGCGGAGGGGGTATTAGGCAGGGGGACAGGCCAGGCTGCCAGGGGAGCAAAGGGTGGCAGGTGGTGAGTAGGAGGAGGGTGGGGGAGCATGATGAAACTGCACAAAGAACAAAGGGAAATGGAAATGACATGGCATGAGTGGAAAACAAGGTTTCTACTGGAGATGGGGTTAGTGTGGCAAACAAATATACACCATTGGAAATGATGCATGACATGGGGAATCAAGAGGGGGTGGAGGCCACAGTCAGCAAGTATAGTGATGTGGGAAGGGGGATGAAAGGCAGTAAATAGGGATAAAAGGGAGGTCTGGGGAGGAAGAGAAAGCGAGGGGTGATAAAGGGGATACTGGGAAAGTGGAAAGATATTTGCAGGGAGGTAGGAACAAGAGTTAGAGGATAGTTGTGAGACGGGGAGGAGAGAGGGGACTGGAAATGGGAGAAATATTTGCAGGCAGGGAGGGGCAAGAGTCAGAGGATAGCTGTGAAACATGGGGAGGAGGGATGGAGGGCAGTGATGACTTCGGGAACAGAAATGCAAGTGGAGCTAAGTGGGGGACTGAAATAAGTAAGAAAGATGTTGTCCTACAGGGGGCCAGCCCATGGAGGCCTACTGCGGAGGCTGTTGGAGGCATAGTGAGTGAAGAAGGAGCACGGGGGAAGAACAACTAGGGGTAATGGAGAAAAAGGGCATGGTAAAAGGAAGAGATAAACCTGAAAAGGGACAGAAAGAAGACGTAGTACGGGGGCAGGAGGGAGTAGGTTGTAGAGTCATCGTATTGGGGACTCCTTACTTAAAGGGATCAGCTGGGGGGGGCAAGGGGGAAAAGGAGGAGTTCCATCAGGGTGGAGTGCATGCCAGGCATGACTGCACACAAAGTGAAGCATATTATTCCCACACGTGTAATGGGACAAGGTGGAAAGCCTCACCTTGTGGTGCACCTTGGCACAAACGATGTAGCAGACAACAGTGTGCTGGAAGTACAGGCAAGGTTCAGGGAGCTGGCCAGGATATGCAGCAGGGAGGGCAATATTCTCTGAAGTCCTACCTGTTCCTAGGGCAAGTTCTGACAGGAAGCAAAGAATTGCTGAGTTTAATGCGTGGTTGGCAGAATGGTGCAAGGCTATGGGGTTTGGGCTGGTGGCGGATGGGGGTCCACATGGGTAAACAAAAATGTGTATGCCTGGGACAGACTCCACCTTAGCAAAGAAGGCTTGACAGTCCTGAAGCAGAGGCTGAGTGAGTTTGTGGCTACTTCTTATAATTTAAACTGGGGGCTCAGGCTTGGAAAGAAGTCTGAGACACAAGAGAGTGAGTCCATTGGCATCTCCCCCCGGCTGTGGATAGGGGAAATGGGGGGACTCACTTGGGGGGCATGGTGGGCAGGAAAATATGATGGGGGAGATGTTAAAGTGGATAGAGGAGAAGGAAACCAGGGGAGGGCACAAGGTAAAAAGAAAATACTACAGGAGAGATGGAGGGTTGTGTCCCTAAATGCCAGAAGCCAAGTGAATAAAATGGATGACTTGCAAGCGTTGTTGGTGGAGAATAAGGTGAGAATAAGGTGGACATTGCAACCATCTCTGAGATGTGGGTGTCCAGTCACAATGATTGGGATCTTAAGGTGCCAGGTTACAAGCTGTACAGGAAAGAAAGGGAAGGGGGGTGATGGCTCTGTTCTTGAGGGGAGAAATTACCTGCACGAGTGATCTGGAAGTGGAGGGGAAACCTGAAGCCCTTTGGGTGCATCTCCAGTCATCGAGGAGGGGCGAAGGTCAGAATGGGAGTGGTCTATAGACCACCCTCACAAGGAGCAGTGGAAGATTGAAACCTGGGTAAACAGATGAGAACTCAGGCAGGCAAATGAAAAGTGGTACTTACTGGTGACTTCAACTTACCAGGGGCTTAACCTTAACCACCCCACTAACTTTTGGAAAACTATCAAATCCCTCCTCTCCCCCGCCCAACCACCAACCCCGACCCTATCCATCCAAGGCATGACCGTCATAGACCCTGGTGAAGTGGCTTCCACTTCAGTACCTTCTTCACTAGCTGTGAAACTTCTCTCCTATCCAGTCTCCCCCCCCCACACATACACCTAGTACCTCTCCGAACTCTCAGAACCCCTCCCAGTCCACCAGGTTCTCTTTTTGTCCAGTCACCCCGGCCAAAGTGTTCCAAGCGCTGAGGGCTCTCAACCCCAACAAAGGCAAATGCCCCGCTGGACTGGACGCCAAAATGCTACACTTATCTGCCCCTGCCATAGCCGCTCCACTAGCCAACCTCCTCAACCTCTCCTTTTCTCTGGCCAAAATTCCAGCCACATGGAAGCAGACGATTGTTATTCCCCTCCCTAAAGGTGGTAAACCCTCCACGCTGGGAAATTACCACCCCATCTCCCTACTCTAGCCAAAATTCAGGAACACCTTACCCTTGACCAACTCTCCCAATACCTAGACACATCCTCCTTCTTCACCCCCTAGCAGTCTGGTTTCCGCAAATCACACTCTACCATCACCTCCCTATTAAGGCTCACCGATGACATCCTCACAGGAATGGACAAAGGACAGATCACCTTGGCCATATTCATAGATCTGGCCAAGGCCTTCGATACAGTCTCCCACCCTATGCTACTAGCCAAGCTAAATGATGCCAGCCTCTCCAGCCATGCCACAAGATGGTTTCATGCCTACTTGGTAGGCAGACACCAATCAATGAAAATCGGCTCCCACATCTCTAACCCTTTCCCAGTCACTATGGGGGTCCCCCAAGGCTCAGTCCTGGGCCCACTACTTTTCTCAATATTCCTGAACGACCTCCCATCGGCCTGCACACATTCATCTATCCATATGTATGCGGACAACACCGTACTGTACGCCTCAGGCCCATCCACTGGTGTAGTGACCAATGTGCTACAGCAGGACTTCAACACAGTACAGCACTGGTTTTGGGCCAACCAACTATTCCTAAACACAAAAAAAAAGTCTTGCAAATCTTTGGTTCACAGACACAACTTTTCTGCCTAGCCACTCGCCCCTCATTCCTAACCCAAGATGGGACCCCTTTGGAGTCCTGCACCTCATTCAGATACTTGGGGGTTTGGCTTGACCAAAACCTAGAGTTCTCCACCCATATTGAATCCTTACACAAGAAGCTCCACCACAAACTCGGGGCTCTTTATCACAACAAAGGATGCTTGCCCACACCGGTCCGGAAGGAGGTAGTACAAAAGATGATTCTTCCACTACTCGACTATGGTGATGTTGTCTATGGCACTGCACCCCCTTCCACCCTGGACACACTTTTCCACTCCTTCTATCGCTTCATCCTGGACTGCCCACAAATGACCCACCATTGCAACCTATATAGCTCCCTAGCCCTGCCCTCACTCCTGACCCATAGACAGATCCACTGTTACAGAGTCATTGCCAAATTCTGGTCCCAGTCCCCACCCCCTTATCTCGGTTCCTCCATATCGGCACTGCCTCCCCCGCCTACTCCCTCAGAAGCACTGACTCCAGGCTTCTCAAAGTTCCATTCATGCACACATCCAAAGGCCAATCAGCCTTCAAATACTGTATGCCCAAATTATGGAATGGCTTGCCTGCAGACATCAGGTGCACCACAAACCCCAGGCAACTCAACACACTCCTCCGGGCACACTTCACCTCCACATGCACATGCTCCTAGCAACCATTGTCCCAAATCTCTATTGTCCTGGTGTGCTGGGTGGCCGTTACCCAATCTATGTTGTTGCTACCCAGGCATCTCTATTCAATTCTGTTTGCTCTCAATAGGAGTATAGTCTGCACTGTATACAAATTGTCACCTTGTGGTACCACATGGGATCTGTCTGCTCTCACTGAACTGCATAACCTGTACTGCACGTAAATGTCATCTGGCGGTGTCCTACATCAGACAGTCAATGTATAATTTCCTGCCACACTATTTAGAGTCATCACTGCTTAGAACTGTCTGTTATCTTTGCTGTATATATTGTACTATATGTAAATACCAGTTTCTGTACCCTACCTTCCCCCAAGCCGCATCTGGAAACGAGTGTCTCTGCACTCCGTATGCCTGCCTGGTTAAACTCGTAAATAAATAAATAAATAAATAAATAAATAGGCTAATTGGGAAACACTGTCAACAACCAGCTCTAGGGAAAGTATGTCCTGAATGCCTTCCAGCATGGCTTTCTGGAGCAGGGGGTCAGAGACCCTACTGGGGGGGGGATGTAATTCTGGACTTGGTTTTAGCAAATGGAGACCATGTCCATGATATTAGGGTAGAGGATCCACTGGTGGGGAGTGACCACAGGATGGTATGGTTCAATCTGAGATTAGGACATGAAAGATCAAAGACTCACACCAAGGTAGTTGACTTCAAAAGGGCAGATTTTGAAAGGATGGAGGAAATCATGAAGGAACATCTCTCTAGCATTAGTCCAGAGATGGGGGTGGAGCAGAAGAGGGAAGCAATAAAGGCTGGTATCACAGTGGCTACACAGTCCTGCCCCAGAATCAAGAGCAAAAACACCAGACATAATAGGCCTAGCTGGTTCACCATCGAAGTTGCAAAAATGGTGAAGGAGAAAAGAACAGCCTTTCTTAAATACAAGCAAGCACAGAAGGGTGAGGATAGGGAAGTTTACCTGTTGAAGTCTAAGGTGGCAAGCAGAACTGTCAGGCAGCAAAAGCAAGGAGGGAGCTCCAATTGGCTGAGGTAATCAACTCGGGAGGAAAAGGACTTCTATGGGCATGCAAAGGAAAAGAGGCGAAGGAAGGAGGGTATAGTGAGACTAACGAAGGCAGGGGGATGGACAGAGAGTAATGAGGAGCAGGCTGCAGTATTAAACCAGTAATTTAGCTCAATCTTTACAAGGGAAAAAGAGGGACCAGTACCTAGGGACAGAAGGGAACTGATTCAGGAGAAAGAGGAGAACTGGAAGTTCCCATCTTGGTCAAAACTGTGTTAAAGGGGCTCAAGACTATCCGGGTGGACAAAGCATCAGGACTGGACAAGTTTCACCCAAGGGTGTTAAAAGAGATGGCTGACATTCTGGCTGGTCCAGTGGTGGACCTGTTTACTACCTCTCTAGAGACTGGGAAGGTGCCAAGGGACTGGAGGCTGGCACACATGGTGCCGCTCCACAATAATGGGCCTAGGGATGGACCAGGGAACTATTACTCTGACAGCTTGACCTCCACTGTGGGATAGCTGATGGAGTCCATCCTTAAAGAAAGACTAGTGGATTATTTGGGGTCATGTGGACTCCAAGACCCTAGACAACACGGTTTAGAGTTGGGAAGATCATGCCAGACAAAGCTGGTAAACTTTTTTTGACTGAGTAACGAGGGCAGTGGACAGAAACAGGTGGTGGATGTACTTTATTTAGACTTCAGCAAAGCATTCAACTCACACAGAAGGCTGATCAGCAAGCTCAAGGGGGTCGGGGAGATAACAGGATGGATTAAGAACTGGTTACAGGACAGAAATCAGTGTGTGGTGGTAGGGGGAAAATCTCGGAACCTAGGTGAGTCACCAGTGGGGGGTACCACAAGGTTCTGTTCTTGATCCAGTGTTATTCAATGTCTTCATTAGGGACACAGCAGAAGGGATTAACGGTAAAATTTTCCTCTTTGTGGACGATACTAAACTCTGTGGATGGTTGGATACAGAGGATGGGAGACGGTAGCTACAGGAGGACCTAGCTAAATGGGAGAGATGGTCAAATACCTGTCAACTGGCTTTCAACACCAAAAAGTGCAAGGTTATGCACCTTGGCACATGAAACCCTGGGTGGATTACTGGTTGGGGGGGTGAAAGTAGTAGAGACTGAGGAAGAGAGAGACCTAGGGGTTATCATCACCAAAGACTTGAAACAATCTGCACAGTGCAGCAAAGCAGCATCTAAAGCTACAAGAATGCTGGACTGCATAGCCAAGGGGTTCACATCTAAGAGGAGGGAGGTCACAGTACCCCTGTACAAATTACTGGTGAGATCGCTGATGGAGTATGGGGTCCAGTTCTGGCATCCTCACCAAAGAAAGGACATAAACTTGCTGGAGGGAGTGCAGTGTAGGGCAACCAGGATGGTTCAGGGCCTACAGCACAAGCCCTATCAAGAGAGACTAAAAGAACTCGGCATGTACACACTGGAGGAGAGAAGAGAGGGGGGACATGATAGAAATCTTTAAGTACCTTAAGGGCATAAACAAAGTCAGCATTGAGGGCTTGTTTAACATAAAGGGTACAGGGACAACAAGGGGACATCAGCTAAAGTTGGAGGGGAGGGAATTAAAAAAGATGCAAGGAGGCATTTCTCCACAGAAAGGGTGGTCTCGGGATAGAAAAAGCTTCTGGAGGAGTTGGTTTCTGCCAAGACTGTGGGAGGCTTTAAAAACAGGTGGGATAGGCTTATCGGGAAAATCACAATGAGGACGGGGGATGGTGGAAGCGGAGGGAGACAGGGAATTTTGAGGCGGGGGAAGGGGAAGTGAGGTAGCTCTACTGAAATCTCACAGCTGAGCTGCACTCTCAAGCACACTAGATAGACCGTGATGGCCTTTATCTGCTGTCAGTTTCATATGTTCATATGTTTACAGGAGGATCAACTAAAGGACAGATTCTGGCCTGCTCTTGGCTGAGTATGGTACACCGAATGAACCATACTAAGAGTTTGGTTCGACATTTGAAGGGTGGAAATTATGTCCTGAACACCCCCCCCTCCAAAGAGAGCAGAGCCATGAAAGGGAGCGTCCAAAATGCTGGACTGCACATCTGAGATGAACCCATATAACTGAAGCCATGAATGGTGCTGGAGGCAAACCCCAGCTTCCGCCCCTTGCCCAGAGACATCCACAGTGTCATAGGCAGCCCTGAGAATGTGGTTGCCAATGTCAGAGCCAGACTTCAAGAGTTTGGCGAGTTATGTCTTAGAGGGGTCTTCAGGTAAAGCCTGCACCAGGTCCCTGGCTTGGTCCCAGACAACATTCTGATGTTGGACCATATGGGACAGGTAATTAATGGTCCGGACAGCCAGGGTAGTGGACATGAAAACACAGTTACCCAGGTGGTCCAACTGCCTGGACTACCTGTCTGGGGGAAGGGCACTAAGGTGCTTGGGCTTTTTGGTATGGTCATGTGTCAGCAGGTCTGGGTGGAGAGGCAAACTCCACGGAATCCTGCTGCTGAGGCTTTGGAGATTTGGATACCAGAACTGTCTGGATCAGTCTGATGCTATCAGGATCATCCATGCCTTGACCGCAACCTTGGGGATCAAGGGTAAGGCAGGGAAGAGGCAGAAGAGTTCTGGGGTCCAGGGCATCATGACAGCACCTCCAGCAGTATCCCAGACTGGGGGGAGGGGGTCAGCTACAAAACAGCTTTAGCTTTCTGTTCTTCCAGGAAGCAAACAGGTCCACCAGAGGGGTGCCCAACTGGGAGAACATGTGGTCTACCACATTCTCATGCAGGGTGACCACTCATGCAACATCTCTCCAACCCAACTGAGAGTGTCTGCCAGTTGTTTTCTCCTGTGAAATGGATTGCTTCCTGTACTGCCTGTTCTGGTAGTGGTATTGACCATCTAGACTTGCACAACCTGACCCCTGATCAGAGGAGCAAATTCTGTCATAGCCAGTTGCACTGCACAGAGCTCCAGCAGGTATATGTGGTGACGGACCCTCTTGGACTGAAAATGTGTGGGTTCTGTGGTCTCCCGGGTGTGCCCCCAACCCCACTAGAGATGTGTCTGTCATGAGTGTGATGGACAGTTCTGGGAGCACAAATGGGATTCCCTTCTCCTGATGTTGTGGGTCCAGCCACCAGTGGATGGCATTCCACATTGGCTGGGTCACTAAAACCAGGAAGTCCAAGAGACCTAGGTGCAGAGACCACTGATGGCCAGCTCCTACTGCAGGTAGCACATCCACCAGTAAGCCCAGTATTTCATGCTGGTGGAGCATGACACATACCCCAGAAGCCGCAGTAAGTCCTGAAAAGGCATGAGAGCCCAACCTAAAATGATCAGTTAAAGGAGGCAAGATCCAGGTGCCAGTCTGCAGGGAGGCAGGCTTGGGCCGCAGTGGATCTAAGTATCCCCTCTGCATGAAACCAAAGGTACTGGCCATGGAATGGACTGGAATGTAAAAGAAAGCATCCTGGGGGATCAGGGAGCAAAATCACATGCCATGCTCCAGAGATGGAATGATCTGGTTTAGAATGAGCATCCAAAACTTGCACTTTGCATGAACTGGCTCAGACTGTGCAGATCCAGTTTGTGGCAACACCCACCTGCCATCCATTTCGGGACCAGAAAGTACCTGGACTCCTACCCCTGAGTTGCCAGGGCATCTGGCACATGGACTATAGCCCTTAGCTATAATCCTGCCCTATTGTTAGGGACCTCACCCTAATTCGACTACATACCCTTTCAACTATAAACCAGCTAGCAGTTAAGCAGGCCAGCAACACCAAACAAACTACCATGGGGTGCAACCACCTACTACTACTCCTCACTACCTCTTCTGGCATTGCTGGTACCATATCCGAATTCGGACCCCTACCTTCCCACTCTAAATCCTCACTGGGTGCAAGCTGGAAGAAAAGCATACACATGGCCACTACCACTTCCGGTAACGATAGGCTCTTTATCCTCCCGCACCTCCCATACAAAGTTATCACCAAGCCAACCGTCCAAACTGTAACCTTAACGGTTAGCTTTCCTCCTAATTTAACACAGGCGTATAGACACCTCCCCCACCTGAAGCACAGGCGATGGAAGACACGTGGGAAGATAAACATCACCCTATCTACCAGAAAGGTTATCTTTCTGCTACTACTACTGTCTGGCAATGTTCACCTAAACCCTGGACCAACAACCCTGAGGAGCAGGGGGGTCCATACAGTGAACGGCCTAAAGATAGCATCGCTAAACATCTGCAGCCTAACTGCCAAATTTGACCAGCTCCAGGCTTGGATGACCATCCATGCCCCTGACATACTCTGCCTAACTGAAACCTGGCTGTCAGGTAGAATCAAAGATGGTGAGGTGGCCATCGAAGGATTCCAAGCATTTTGACTTGATAGAATAAGCAGGAAAGGTGGAGGTTGCCTCCTACATGCCAGAAACTCACTGAGTTGCTCCGTCCTCCCCATCTCCAAAGTTGTGGAGGATTATGAGCTACTAGTGGTAAAAATACAAGTCGTCCTAAAAGGCAAGACCCTTACCATCGTCACAACCTACCTGCCCCCAAGAAAGCCAAGGAAGGCCTTCCTCTTGTTATGGAAGAATTTAGCGCACTCAGAAAGGTTTCAGAACTCATCTTGACCAGTGACTTGAATATTCACTGGTTATGTAAGGAGGCAACACCCTCCAGAGACCTAATCACCTCCCACAATCTCACGCAACTCGTAACTCACCCCACCAGGTAGAACTACAAGGCTGGTACCAGCACCCTCATTGACTGGGTCTTAGCTAGCTCATCGACTCGATTCTCCGAACTCAGGGTTCTCCCGGACGTGCTAAGTGACCACTCCCTAATCTCCTTTATATGGACCACTAAACTTGCCAAAAGCCCACCCCGCCTCATCGACAGCAGGGTTCTGAGGAAAGGCAAACTTGGATCCCTCAAATTGGCCCTGTCTGCCTACAACTGGTCCCCCATCAACAAGGCACCTACGCTGGACCAGGCCCTTAGTTTTTTCACTGAGGGCTTCAATTCCATCTGTGATATCTATGCACCATGCACAGAACAGAAAATTTGGGGGGAGGTTAACGGCTGGATTGATGGCAAGCTCCTCTCCCTCCTAAGGGAGAGGGACTGCCTCTGGGAAAAAGCCTTAAACTCAGGCAGCAAGCATGACCTACAGTGCTACAAAACGGCTAGAAATCGGTGCACCAAATTTATCAGGCTCAAAGCCAATTTCCATAAGACCCAGCTTAACAACGCATGGGGAGATGGAAAGAGGTTTTGGGACAACAACAAGAACATCCTTGGTAAAGATCAAAAGCAGCACCCTAAGATGCTCAACATTAATAACTCATCCTCCTCAGATCCGCTAGCCATTGCTGATGCCTTTAACCAGGCCTTTACAGACCTGTCCTCAGTGCTGCCTCAAGACTACCTTCTGCCTGTGGAGGACCAAGGTTGCACCAACCTGCTCATAACTAACCACCCAGCCTTCTACTTTAAGAAGGTGATGGTGAAGAAGGCCCTAACAATGGTCAGGAAAATCCTAGGCAAAACCAGATTGGGGAGTGATGGGCTAGACATGAAGTTACTATCTCTCACCCTTGATGTTCTTATCATGCCCATAACAATGCTATTTAATAAATCCTTGGCCCTAGCTCAATTTCCAGAGGTATGGAAGCAAGCCCTGGTAACTCCAGTGCATAAGAATGGTGACAAGGTGCTGGTGTCAAACTACAGGCCAATATCTATCCTCTCCCCACTATCCAAAGCTTTGGAAAAAATTGCGACAAGTCAACTCACAGAATACCTCAATAAGTACAATCTGCTTTGCCCAAACCAACATGGCTTCAGGCAAAAACACAGTACCACCACGGCACTGCTGGAATACACTGACTATGTGCACAAGGCACTGGATGAAGGCAAATTGGTGGGGTCCATCTTCATTGACCTCACCAAAGCCTTCGACACCGTCAACCACCTTCTACTAGTACTCCAGCTCCAAAGATTGGGTGTGGCACCAAACGCCATGAATTGGTTCAATGACTACCTAACACACACAGGAGCCAGCGAGTCAAAATCGAGTAGATGTTATCCAGCTCCAGAGATGTACTCCTAGGAGTCCCTCAAGGGTCAATTCTAGGGCCCCTGCTTTTCAGCCTGTTTGTAAATGACCTACCCACAGCCTGTGACACCAAACTTATTCTGTATGCAGACAATGCCGTGCTGCTGAGCAGCAGCACCTCTCAGGCTGCGCTACAAACAGAACTACAGAACTCTTTCAATAAACTCGAGGACTGGTTCAGTAGGCAAAACCTGCTACTAAATTACAAGAAAACCAAGGCCATGCTACAGTCCAGCCCCTACAAAAAACACAAGCATGCTCCCCTCGTAATCACCAAGGCTGGTGAGCAGATTGAGCAGGTGCACTTGTTCAAGTACCTTGGAGTCACCATTGATGACTCTCTCACTTATATGCACCACGTAGACTCCCATGTCAAAGTGGTAAATGCAAAGATCGGGATCCTCTATAGGCATAAAAAATCCCTCACCCCGGAAGCACTCCGAATCTCAGTCTCCAGCTCCATACTCTCCACGATAGACTACGGGCTGGTGGTCTATGGAGCTGCTACTGATACAATGCTCAAAAGGGTCCAAATTGCACTCAATAAGGCATGCTGCCTCACCCTGTGTGCAGATCACTACACTCATACTTGCACCCTGTATGAGCATACAAATTGGCTTAACCTAAAACACAGGATCGAATACCAAACTTGCCTCCTGGGAAAGAAGGCACTCCTCGGAAAAACTCCACCCTGTATAGGAAACCTGCTTGAGGCTTCTCTCTCAACACATATCACCAGACAGAGGAAGAATGGAGCACTGACCATACCATTCCACCGAACCTCACTAGGGCAGCATGCTTTCTCCTGTCGGGCCCCCCCTCTGGATAAATGAACTCCCGATGAAATTACAAACAAATAACAGCCTGTCTCGATTCAAAGTAGGCCTCAAACAGCACCTAATGTCTAACTCAAAATGCACCTGCTTCTCAGGCCCCACTTGATAGACAGGCCTACCTCCAAGGTAACACCCAGCAGGGCTACCTAGAGAACCCTGCCTCCATTCCAGCCTAGCCAGGGGCTTAAGTAAGCTATCAGTCCTCTTTAAACGCACTTGGTACTGCCCCTCCCAAACCACCCCCATACACACACCATACTCGACAAAGCCCTCTGGAGCTGCTCCCCCCCATCACAGCCCCCCACGTTTCACTATCCCCAACCTCTCGCTCTCTGCGGTTAGTTTCAAACCCAGTCACCCTTGTTTCACTGTCACCCAGCCTCTTGCCATCTGGGGTAGCATTAAACCCTATGCAGTTACTCTGCCATAGTCTATCAATGGATTTGGAGGTTTCCAGGGGTGTGCTACCTAGGGCAATCAATTAGAAATAGTTTAGTATTCAATTACAGCTGCTCAGTTTTTTTCTCTTATTTGTCTAATTGTCATGTAGTCGCTCTTTAATGCCTAATGATCAGACCTCTGTAACCACTGAATATGTGTATTGTCTTATTGTCCACCCTGACGTGGAACCTTTGTAAAAGAGCTCACGCTCAAAGGTCTTTCTGAAATACTAACTAAACAAATTATAAGAGCTGAGCAATGTCAGCTCTCAGGGTGGACACCCTAGAATCCAGAGGAGTACGGAGTCGGTACAGTGGGACAGCCTTGAAATCCAGACACAACCATCTGCCCACCACTTCTAGAACACACTTGTCCAAGGCAATGGTGAACCACTGTGGCAAAAAGTGGTGCAACTGACCAGGAGTTGAGAAAGGGTCTCTGTGGGTGGGGCAATGACACCCCACAAGCCATCACTGTGCAGTCTTGGAGGGGGCTGCTGCTGCTGCAGGGGCTGTGGAAGCACCACCTCTTTGCCCCCCCTTTTTTGCTCATGGCTGCTGAACTTGGTCTTCAGACACCAGTGCTAATACTGCTGAGATTGTTGTGGCTAAAAGGGCCGATGCTTGAAGGCTTTTCCTTTTAAGCTTTTGTGCTTTCTGGAATGATGCCACAGAATCAAGGATGGCATTGGATTTCTCAATCTGCACAAGATGTCCCTCCACCCCAGGGACAAAGAGGTCAGTGCCCATGAAGGGGACATCAGCCAACTTGTGCTGGGTATCTGCCATAAAGGTGGAAAGCCTCAGCCAGGCCCCACAATGCATGATGATGGCCATTGCCAAAGGTGCAGGAGTCTCCAATGTCCAGCCAGCGATTGACCTGGATCTCTTAACTTCACCAGTAACTGCTTGTCAGCAGGAAGGAGGTCATCCAGCATTCCCAGCAGAAGTGACCAGAGTTAGCCATTATAACCTCATAGATGGCCTGACATCGACCCATCAACATAGCAGCGTACACTTTTTTGTCGCAGTCAGTCTTTTTGGACTCTTTGTATGAAGGCTTGTCTATGCACCCTTTGCTGCCTAATTTACGGCAGGCCAATTCCAAAATCAATCTCTCAGCATTAGAGTGGTTGTAGAACCCTAAATGGGAGTCCACTGGGACCGCATACTTACAGACCATATGAGTGAAGGGTACTAGGCAGGATACTGGATGCTGCCAAGGCTCCAGGACCGGTCCTAACATGACTTCAACCACTGGGGAATCGTCCTTGTCCAGTATATCTGTAGACAGATATCTTTCAGAGATCAGTCTTCATCATTCATTACTGGTGGGTTCAAGCCGGATGGCGCAGGACCCCACCGAAGTGTATAGCCTTAAAAGTCTTGAGTAGGGGAGTTGATGTTGAGGCAGCATTGCCTTTGAGTGTATGGATTCAAGCTCTGTTAAAAATGAGTTTGAATGTCTGACACTCAAGATTGAATTATCCACTTATCTGGCCATTAGAGTGATCGGTTGCTATAGACCCCCATCCGCGGGAACTCTACTCTTATCTCACTTTGGTAACATAATTGAGAAAGAGAATCTTGAAACTATCATACTTGGAGACTGTAACTTTAACTGGCTCTCCAAGGCTGCTTCACCCCTAAACACCTTTTGTGACGCTCACAAGGTTAGCACAGTTAATTCAAGAACCTACACATCTTAATAAAAAGAACCCATGTAATAGTTCATTACTGGATGTCATATTAATTGATAAGCTGCATCTTTACACGCATGCTGGAACTTTCTTCGCCGATGTCAGTGACCATTGTTTTGTTGCTGCAGTTAGGTCACTACATCACACAGGCCCTTCAACTAAATTCATCACTAAAAGAACACGGCGCAACTCTGATGCAGCCACCTATACATACGAACTGGGACATTCACCACGCTGGCAAGACTTCTACCTAGCCACCAAGGTCAACATGGCATACGATATCGTTAATGAGATTCTAGTAGGAGCCCTAGATGCACACACCCAGATGGTAAAAATCAGAGTAAAAAGCAAAACTTGTGACTGGTTCACACCTGAACTGAAGGCAGGGAGAAGTTGTGGAAAAAGGCGTGACAGACGAAACTGGACTCAGACTGGTGTCAATTTAGAAAGGCACGTAATGCATGCACGGAAATTATCTGAGATGCCAAAGCATCATTCTAGCTTAAGGAGCTGGACTCTGCTGCAAAGTGCACCTCTAAATTCTGGAGGACAATCAAGGATATGTCCAGTCATACACCAGGTAACTCCTTGCCACCAAAAATCACATCTGAAGGGAAAACTATATGTGATAAACAGGGGATCTTAGAAGCTTTCAACAATCATTTTGCCACAGCTGGTCTGGCCTTTGACAATTCCCCTGCAGTCCTGGTCCACTCTAAGCTAAGTGTCCCTTGTGTATATACCATTGCCCTGGTACCTGGCTTCTCTTTCCAATCTGTACTATTGAAGGAGGTCAAAGATCTGATACTTTGGTTGGATGTAAAAAAGAGTGCTGGAGCTGACTCTTTGGATCCCTATTTTATAAAAATTGCGTATCACGTCCTTGCTGTCCCTATCACACATCTATTTGATTTATCATTGTCCCAAGGGTCCCTTCCCATCATTTGGAAAACTGCCCATGTTATCCCGTTGTTCAAATTGGGGGATACCTGCGACCTAAATAACTATAGACCAATCACCTTACTGACAGTCTTGTCTAAGCTCCTGGAAAAAGTTGTCAGCAATCAACTTAGAGCATATCTGGAAGTTAACAACTTACTAAACCCTATGCAATCGGGTTTTAGGTCTAAGCATAGCACTATCTCGGCCCTTGCCAAAGTAACTAATGACTGGTACAGTAACCTTGACAGCAGAAACTTTGTCTGTGCAGTATTCCTAGACCTTAGCAAGGCTTTCAATACTGTGGACCATAGCCTGCTAATCTCCACACTGAAGGGCATCGGCCTTGACTCCGCATCCTTGCACTGGTTCACAGAGTACCTGGTAGGATGGCAGCAACAAATCAAAGCTGAGGGGGAGCTCTCTCCACTCAAACTTCTGCTCAGGGGAGTGCCACAAGGATCCATTCTTGATCCATTGCTCTTCGCAATCTATATCAACAATATCAATGTGGGCATCAACAAGGCAAAAATACATCTGTTTGCTGACAACACAGTGGTTTACATTAGTCGTCCAACTGCCGAAGCTACCTGTGCAGACCTGCTGGAAGAATTTGACCTGCTTCAAATTCAGCTACTCCATGAAAAGCTTGTCTTAAATGCTAAAAAGACGAAGGCAATGCTGTTCACACCCTATAGCCGAATGATAAATCCTGCCAGCTCCGGGTCACTGCCTCTGATCACCACAATTCTAGGAGAGAAATTGGATTTTATTCCCAAGTTTAAATACTTAGGAGTGTGGCTAGACCAGAACCTCGCATTCTCTGAGCATGTTGAAGACACGGCAAAGAAGCTAAGGCAGAGGTTGGGTCTATTCTACAGAATTAGCCAGTTCCTCACTCATGATGCCAAACGGAGACTAGTCCAATCTACTTTTCTCTCCCTAATCGACTATGGATATTTTCTGTACAGCCACTGTCCCAAAGCCTCGCTTATCAAGTTGGACACGCTATTTCACAGAGCTATCAGGTACATCACCGGCCTTCCCCTCTCTACCCATCACTGCCTATTGTACAAAGCTGTAGGATGGTTATCGCTTACATTCAGACATGAAAGAAATGCAGTCTTTTGGACCTACAGAGCTATCTTGAAACGGCTCCCACATTATATTTCTGAATGTCTTCCCATAATCGAGCTGGGACTGTACGGCCTAAGGAGTTCATCATATATCTCTCTATGCATCCCTAAAGCTACCACCCGCTATGGCAGAATGGCCTTTAGCTTCACATTGACGACCCTGTGGGACAGAATGCAAAAAAGTACAGTTACGTAGGAACTTACCATAACAGTAAATCTTCGAGAGAGGTTCCTTCAGTAGGTCATCACAAACAGGACTGACGTCACCTGACATCGGGCCACATGGCAGACTTTTCTAGCAATCCCTGATGGGGGGACCACCCACCCGATGTCACGTGACTGACGTCAGCATGACGGTATATAGTGGGCGGTCCCCACACTCACCCTCCAGTTCTCCCGCCGGAGACAGGAAGAGGCCTAACAGTAGGAGTGAACAGGATTGGAGACCCTGTAAAAATTAAAATGAGGGGAAAGAGGAAGGGAAAAATATGACCTACTGAAGGAACCTCTTTCGAAGATCGTCTGTTATGGTAAGTTCCTACGTAACTGTACTATCTTACTTCGAGAGGGTTCCTTCAGTAGGTCATCACAAATAGGACTGAGTTCCAATCAGTCCCTCTAAAGAGAGACCAAGAGAAACTAGGGAGGGGCAAAACAAAATCCACGGAAAAGACTAAGGTCCAAAAAGGACCCAGCCTAGGACAACAGACCCTGCAGGACAGCTAGGCCAAAGCCAGCCCTCCACCTAGAAGCAATGTCCAAACTATGATGCTTGGTAAAAGTATGGACAGAACTCCAAGTAGCGGCGGCAAAAATATCCGCTGCAGAAACATTATGAAGGAAGGCTGCAGAAGCGGCCATGCCCCTAGAAGAATGACCCCTGATAACACCCGGGAGGGGTTTATCATACTTTTGGTAAAAGTATCTGATGCAGTTGCCCAACCATTTGGAAAGACCCTGCTTGGAAACCGGTTTGCCTCGAGTTCAAGGTGCGAAGGAGACAAACAATTGGTCGCAAGAGTGAAAGTCCTTGGTTCAGTGTGTGTAACACCGGAGAATCTGGTGCACATCCATCGTATGGAGGAGTGCCTCACCCATGTTAGCGGGAGTTGGATAATATACTGGAAGCTCTACCGATTGGTTCAGAGTAGCTTCCAACACTACCTTTGGAAGGAACTTCGGATGGGTTCTGAGAACCGCTCTGTCCCGGTGAAAAATTAGGTAAGGCTCCTTACAAACCAACACATGAAGCTCTGAAATTCTTCAAGCTGAAGTGATGGCAACCAGAAACAATGCCTTCCAAGATAGAAAGTGTAGGTCACAGCTCATTGCTGGTTCAAAAGGAGGCAAGGTGAGCTTTTCCAGGATGAAATTCAGGTCCCATGGTGGTGTTGGGCTGCAGATGGGGGGTTTCAGATGGAGAATCCCTTTCAAAATGGTCTCTGAGATATCCAACTGAGCCACGGGTATACCATCCACCAGCTCGTGGTACGCCGAGATAGCCGAGAGGTGCACTTTCAGAGAGGAATAGGCTAGACCTGAATCTGATAAGTGAAGGAGGTATTCCATGACTTGTGGGGCAGAGCAAGAAAAAGGGTTCTGGCCCTTCACGGTCGTCCAAATGGAAAACCACTTCCACATCAATGCATAAGTGGAACAGGTGGAAGGTTTTCTGGCTTCGACAAGGACCTGTGCCACTCGAGAGGATACCCCAAAGCGAGAGATGGCTACGTCTGCAGGAGCCATGTATGCAGGTGCAGAGTCCTGAGCCCAGGGATGAACCAGATGACCTTGATCCTGAGTAAGGAGGTCGTGTGTCAATGGAAGTGGAACCGGTGGTTCCCTGGATAGCTGCTGAAGAAGCGGGAACCAAATCTGTCTCAGCCAAAGAGGAGCGATGAGAATCATCTTGCCCTTCTCCGTCTGTAGTTTGAAGAGGACCCTCTGCAGAATGGGAAATGGAGGGAAGCCGTATAAAAATCTCCCTGTCCAGGATAGAGACAATGGGTCACTCCAGAAGGCACCTGGGTCTGGAACAAGCAAACGAAACTTGGGAAGTTTTGAGTTGAATTGAGAGGTGAATAGGTCGAGTTCGGGCCGCCCCCAATTTTGGAAGATGGATTCCGCCACTTCCTGATGAAGTTCCCACTCATGAGCGGGGGTCCACAATCTGCTGAGACCGTCTGCCAGGACATTCAGAACTCCTGGTACATGCACGGCCACTAGGGACAAGTGGTGCAGGACTGCCCAGTTCCACACCCTGGTCGCTTCCCTGCGAAGAGGATACGACCGGGTTCCTCCTTGTTTGTAGATGTACCAAACCACCGACATATTGTCCGTTTGGATGAGCAGTCTTCCCTCGGGCAGCAGGGGTTGAAAGGCCTGTAAGGCATACAGCACCGCCCTGAGCTCTAGAACACTGATGTGAAGAGAAAGCCCCAAGCCGGACAAAAGTCCCTGGGTTTGGTGTTCCCCCAGATGCGCCCCCCCACCCCATGTTTGAGGCATCCATGGTGAGTGTGGCTATGGGCACTGGTCTTCGAAATGGGAGACCCAAGGAAAGATTGTGTGGATTCATTCACCATAGAAGATCCTTCTGGACTGCTGAGGAGATGAAGACAATATCATCCAAAAGCTGGTCCCATTGCACCCTCAGGGACCACTGAGGGATCCTCATGTGGAGCCTGGCTAGGGGAATGGTACATATGGAAGCTGCCATGAGGCCTAACAGGTGAAAGACCTCCCTGGCCGGGATGGTCTGGCAAGACGCCACTTTGGTGGCCTGGTGGACCAGAGTCTCCACTCTGTCCTTAGGAAGGAAAGCTCTGCACTGGACCATGTCAAGGACCCCCCAATAAACTGTAGTCTCTGGATGGGGATGAGGTATGATTTGGGCATGTTGACAGTGGTCCCAAGTTGATTGAACAGGTCCAGGGTAAACGACAAAGCCCCCAATAACGCATCCCTGGAAGGGGCCACTAGAAGCCAATCGTCCGGGTAGGGAAACACTGCAATGTCCCTGCGGCGTAAAAACGCCGCAACTACTGCTAGGCACTTGGTAAAAACCTGAGGTGCTGAAGACAGACCAAAGGGGAGTGCTCAGAACTGGAAGTGCTCCCCCCCCCGGAACAGGAAACGCAGGAACTGACAGTGGTTGGGGAAAATAGGGATATGTAGGTAGGCATCCTGCATAGCCAGGGTGCAGAGCCAGTGATTCTCCAACAGAAGTGGCAGAAGGCTCTGTAGTGACAGTATTCGAAACTTCTTGTACTCGACAAAATGATTCAGCTGACTGAGATCTAGAATGGGTCGGAAGTCCCCAGTCTTTTTTGGAACCAGGAAAAAATGGAAGTAGAAGCCTTTCCCTGTTTGCCCTGGAGGAACTCACTCGATCGCTTGTTTTAGCAAGAGCGAATTTACTTCCTCTTGAATGAGGAAAGCCTGATCCCGAGAGTATGAGGACTTCAACGGAGGGTTTCCCAGAGGGATTTCCAGTAACTCTATAGTGTGACCTGAGGCCACTAATTCCAGGGCCCACTCATCGGAGGTAATCGCCCTCCACTCCTGCACATGGAGAGCAAACCTCCCCCCCACCTGCTCCTCGCTGAGAGGCTGAGGAGGCAGTGGGGCCAGGGAGTCAAGAAGTGGTGGGTCGGTCAGGGGAAGGAGCCCCTGACCAACGCAGATTCTTGGAGGCGGGGGGGGTAATGGTACCCGTGGCCTTCCGCTTGCCTTGGTAATGCACCTGAGAGGATTTCCCCTGCTGCCAGGTCCTCTTCTGAAAGAGCTGCTGTTGTCTTCGTTGAAGAGCACCTAATCGGTACATCGACCAAACAGATCTAAGGGCAACACCTTTGTCCTGTAGTTCTGTAATTATGTCTTTGGTGTCGCCTCCGAAAAGGACCGAGCCCCGGAAAGGGGCATCCTGAATCGCTGAACAAACCTCGTTAGTGAGGCCAGAGAGGCAAAGCCAGGAGTGCCGTCTCAGGGCCACGGCAGTCGCTGAGGTATGGGCCATGGAATCGACTGAATCGTAGGTGGCCCGTAGAGCATGCCTACAAGAAATCCTGGAGAGGCAAAGATCCTTGGCAAGTTCCTCCTTCAGAGGTGAAGGATCCATAGACTGGACCTTCACCTCCAACCTAGCCATAGTCGCGTTTTGGTGGGACACTATATGGGCCAAGTAACTGAGGGAGCAGAGCGCACACGTAGCCAAAGAATAGACTTTCTTGCCAAACTGGTCCATCTGCCCCAACTCTTTATCTGGAGGAGTGGTGCTCAAGTGTTTGGGTGTAGTGGAGCGATCATGAGCCGCTGAAATGACCACGGAGTCTGCCTTTGGATGGGACTTCAAAAATGGAGCATCCTTAAGTGCCCGGTAAAGCCTGTCCACCCTCTTGGGGACAGCCGGGATAGATTGAGGCATCTGCCAGACGTGGTGGTGAGGTCTTGGCAGGGGGCCATCTATGGAGGAACTGGGACTGTAGACAAGGACTCCAAATCAAGGTGCTCCACGAGTCACTGTCTCATTGGGTCCTGTTCCTCTGACTTCCAATCGAAATAATCTCTGAGGGCCCTCAAGAGCTCTGAGAAGGAAGGATCCTCAGGTGGCAATTTTGGTGAGGTCTTGCCTCTCGGCTTGGGTTCCTCCACAATTTCCTCCTCTGAAGAGTCCTCTCTCCCATCAGAACTATCGTCGGCCTCCTCCACTGGATGACATTCAAAGCAAGGGAGGGGAACGTCCAGTCGAGTCTTCCCCGAGAGGTGGACAATCGGACCCGAACTGCTCGGGGAAGGCGACCTATGAAGCGGTGGAGATGGGAGTCTTGCTTCTAGGTCCAAAACCAACTCCAACCTCACTCCCTGCCACCAATACTGTAAGAAAGACTTGAAATCTGGCATAGCTGGAGGAAGAGTTGGTTGAGGCTGGGGGGGGGGAGGAGGAGGAAGTGGAGCGGGAACATCCACTGGTGGAGGGTAATACCCATGCAGGCCCATATAATGGGTATATGGATGATAACCCTGATAAAACTTTCCCATTGGACTCCATCCAGGAGCAGGAACCTCCAGGTAAGGATCCCCAGGATACCCGTGTGGGTAATGGGGGACAGTGAGGGGACGTTATAGAACCCCTTCATCAGCCCTGACTTCGGGAGAACCGACGTCAGACCCGCTGTGGTATATATTAAATTAGGGTCCGGCATCGGAACAGTCCATGTTATAGGAACCGACGCCAGCACCGGCCCCGGAAAAGAATCCGGCATCGGAGGGGCCGGTGTCTGCAACGGATGAAGGGTCTCAGTGGTAGGAGATGGGTCCGGCGTCGGGGCTGATGAATAGGCCTGACCACCGGGCCCGGCGGCGTTGGAGGTGCTGGCGGTCCCAATGTTGGGACTGCTGTGGTAACAGGCGGCGTTGGAGTCACCAGCAGTCCCAGCATTGGACCTGTAGTGACTGGCGGCACTGGAAGCACCCCACAGTCTGTCCTTGGGCTGAGGAGGGGGCTTCCAAGGAAAGGCCGTCTGGCCGAGGAGGAGCCTCCTGACCCTGACCCCCAGCCGGGGAGTGTGGGGAAGAACCCCCAAAATTGGCTGGTTCACCAGTGACCCCATCAGCCTCGCCGGACGTGTCCGAAGTAGAATGAGAGGACACGGGTGAGGGAATAACAGGAGGGAGCGGGGCTGTCTCCCTTCGGTCCCACCGGACGTTGGTTGTAGCGCCAGAAGGCCTCGACGGGGGAACCGAGCCCGTGCGGTTGTCTAGGATGGCCGACTTAATGGGCATGGTCATGTGGTTGGGGAGAGAACCCCCAGCTGATTTAACAACCGAGGCCAGGTGAATGCCTCCAGCCAGGGAAGTTGACTTAACAGCCAGTGGGCAGTCTCCGGAGGAGCTGGAGGCTGACTTACTGGCTAGTGCAGCGCGGTCGCCGGAGGAGCCGGTGGCCAACTTATCTGCATGAAGTTTCTCCTACCTGAGTGCTTTGATGGTGGCTGGGCCTTGCTGGGAGAGGACCTGATGTCATCCGTGGAGCGAGCCCGTTCCCTCATCTTCTCCTTGTGTTTTTTAGGGGAAGATTTTTCGGACGAGTCCCTAAGCTTGTCCATCTTCTTCTCACGTGATAGTAGACAGGCCTTGAGAAGATGGGCCTCCAATTGCTGCTGTCTCTGCTTTTTAGTAGCCTGATTGAAGGACTGACAGTCAGGGCAGGAGGAGACTGGATGGTCTGGGCCTAGGCAGATGACGCACTTGGAATGCCCATCTTTGTGTGGTATCTGAGTGCCACACTTGCAGCACTTTTTCTTCGGAGAAGACATGAACTATTTAAACTAAAAGATGAAATAGTGAGTTTTTAGAAAAATGCACGAAAAATACTTTCCGACGTATGCTGAATGGAGTCTGCGAAGCGACTAGCACGAGGAGACGGCAGGAAAGAACTCAAGGGCGGGCGTGGGGACTGCCCACTATATACCATCATGCTGACGTCAGTCACATGACATTGGGTGGGCGGTCCCCCCATCAGGGATTGCTAGAAAAGTCTATCGTGCGGCCCGACATCAGGTGACGTCAGTCCTATTTGTGATGACCTACTGAAGAACCCTCTCAAAGTAAGATCTACTGAAACTTAAGTTACCTCCAAAGTGTTAATGCTTTCAAGGCATTATATGCCCAAGGTGCGTGTGAACGCTGCAACTGTTACCCTGGCTCCTAATCATTAACTGCTATTGGCTTGCTCACCAGAGTTTGGCTTTAGACATGACTGGCCATACCCCAGGTCATTTTGTGCATGTTTTATTAATCCGTATGTATTTATTACTTCCAGTCCCTGTACCCCTCTCGTGCGTTATAGGTAACTCTTACAGAGACATCTGAACCCAAAGTGTAAAATCTCCAACAAAGTACCACTAAAGCCGCCAACCAATCGGATCGCGAGCGCCTTCCGGCCCCTACTCCTGACTGGCTCCTGCAGTTCTCTTCGGCAATCCTTCCAACGTTGGCGAAAAATTGAATGGTCTGCCGTACTCTGCTAAAACAGCTGTAACCGCTTCATTCCCTGGCCGATGTAATCCTTCCACATGGCTAAAGGGTTATTATCGGGAGTATGAGTGATTAAGCGCCCTTTTGAATCGTTGACCATAATTGGCCACAAGCGCCCCAGCGTATCCATTCTGTCCCTGTCTTGTGATCTTCCAGTGGC
This sequence comes from Neoceratodus forsteri, assembly GCA_016271365.2. Taxonomy (NCBI): domain Eukaryota; kingdom Metazoa; phylum Chordata; order Ceratodontiformes; family Ceratodontidae; genus Neoceratodus; species Neoceratodus forsteri. The sequence continues at coordinate 166,404,825 of CM057459.1, read as the reverse complement.
CCAACGGTCCATTGTACCTGGACAGCTAGTGCTAGCACCTAGCTCTGGATTAAATATGCGGTAGGTGCTGTTCCATCCATGCCTTAGTACCTCGCTCACACTTTCCAGCTGCCCACAGCCCCAATGGAAGCGCTCCCTGGAGATGCCATGTTAGTGCCTAGCAGGCTGCCTGCTTCCTGCTTCCTCCAAACATAACTACACCTATTTAACTCATTTGTAAACCGGTCAATAAAAAGCTGCATCATTTACTTCTGTTTGTCTGTCATGATAGTGATACCTGGGTCTCGCCTGTCCTTTTTTCCTATGAAAATTACTGTAACAATATCCATCTCTGTATCTCTGTGGACTTGCCTGTTCCCACTGCTCACTGGTTTTATTGATGCTCTAGAATCAACTGTTATGCTATGTACATGTGTTTCCTGATTTGCACTGTAAATATTGATGCTTGTTTTGTAATATAATCTGGTCTTAACCAGGTCCATCTTGTAAATGAGCTTGCTCAACGATGTTCGCATGGATAAATAAAGATTTGATTGATTGAGTGCAATGTAAAATGTGGCGCTTGCAGGTTGGCCAGTAACCAACACCCCAACATCCTCAGTTCTGCTTTTACCCACCGTCAAGGAAGCACAACTTCACGGGAGCATCAGAAGCCTTAAGAAGATTGTCGAAGTTCTTGGTTCTGTTCAACCATTTACTCGACGCCATTAGTGTCTCCATCTCCGTCTCTGTGGCCCTGGTTGTTTTTTCTCTATTTTACTGTGCAGCATTGAGTATCTTTTAGCATTATTTTTCTTTCAGTGTGGCTGATCATGTCTGGTTCGAGGCCTAAAAGGTCTAGTAAGGCGGAGATTGTCCCAATTCATCGGTGCCCCTGTGGCAATCCCATGACTGTTATGGACCCCCATGATCGTGTTTTACCTGCCTGAGTCCGTGCCAAGATATGGATGTGTGCAATGCCAGTTTTTTTTGATGGATTGCTGCACTCTTGTCATCTGCACTGTGAGGTCGGCCTCGCATGTATGACGCTAAGGTCAGGTCCCTAGGCCTCTCCCCAGAACTATACGTACCGAGGGAGAAAAGGCCTCTGCTGTCTCAGGTCTCGCCAAGATCTGAGGCCTGCGCGAGGGGTCTGGTGGACAGTCGACCTCCACCAGGGGGTCAACTGAACACCCCTTGCAGTCCAGTGCCCCCTTGGGGGAACAACCAGTCCTGGTGTTGAGACATCAGCTATATGCTGGGCCTACATCAGTGACTCACTCGGCAGTGCCACAACTGGGTGCCATCTCAGCTCCCGACACCACCTGCAGTGTAGGGAGCAAGACAGCACCAATGGTGTCACTGGGTCTTCTTCTGACACCACTCTCAGTGCCAGAAAGGGTAAATTATCTGGTGTCACCTCTCTGGAGATCCCCCTGATCTCGTCGGCTGACTCCAATGAGGATCGGGATGATCCCAGCTGGCAACAAAGTTCTTTGGAGCTCCAGATGCTCCCCAGACCTAGTTCAAGACCTTCTTTGCATTCCTCTTCTCTGGCCGGTGCCAACAGCAGTGTTGCCTCTCCTGTGTGCACCAACACTGCTTGTGGTGCTGTGAGCGCTCCCAACATCGATCTTGGTGCCAAGTCAGGAGGCAGCGTCGTGTCTAGTGCCAGGTCCAGCACCACAGCTGTTGACGGCTCTGCTGTCGTTTTGGCTGTCAGGCCCGGCACTAAGTGGGATTCCAGTGGGGACTCCGGTGCTGGTTTCTCCCTTCCTCCTACCCTTAGGACTGCAGCAAAGGGAAGGCCTCTATCAAGGGGCAGGTCCTACTCTGCCGGGTTGGGAAAGGCAAGGTCTTGTCAGGAGTCCTGGCCTGTCACCATGGTGTCTCGGGATAGAGCCGGAGTGATGACTCATGCCTCCTTTACCCTCCTGGTGGATGAGGATCTGCAGTCAGTGGTGAAAGAGACCACCTTCATGGACCAGAATGGCTCCAGTCTCCTCACCAAGGGGTTCCCCCCTTTGGCACAACCCTGTTCACTCCTGACAGGTCAAACGTTCTTCAGTGGGTGGGCAGTGCAGCCCCCTCCCTCGGGAGAGATCCCCTGCATGCTCCCGTGGCCCTGGCAGAGGGCCAGTGGTTTCACATGATCCGTCTCCCCCTTCTCCTTTGCTTCCTCCTCCCATTCTCCCAGGACTTTCAAGTCCCCTGGGACCATGACGTGGGAATAGTACAGGGTGACGGCAGCTGCATTCCCAAAATACCTTAGATCAAGTGATGAGATCATCTTTACACCTCCACCTCGTCACACTGCCTCCTCCTGCACAAAGCTCCTCCACATTCTCGACCTCCTACTCTAAGGAAGAGGACATTTCCACTCACATTTCGTCTGATGCTGATTATTCTAATTATCAATGGTTCCTCTTGACAATGCTGGAGGAGCTTCATCTTCCCCATTTTGTAGGTCATAATCTTGCACATGCAATGCTGTCCTTCCTTGTAGAGTACAGTTCAGAATCCACGGTGATCATTCCATGGCCTCGGCCTTTCTTGGAAGAGTTGCACAGTGTCTGGCAGTTTCCCTCTTCCTCTGTTCTGGCCCCAAGAAACTGTCAGCACAGGTACTGCACATCCCCCAGGTCTCCAAGAGCTATGCTCCAATTTTCTTCAAGTTTGGAGTGGTTGGATAACCCCTCTGGGCATTGTCACTCTTTGTGAGACCATCCCCCAGAGTCAAACTCTACCAAGCTTGATCACTGGGTGAGGAGAGTTTTCACCTCGGCACGTCTCCTCATGTCAGTCTCCACTCACACACACATCAGGTAGTGTATGCTAGGCACCTGTGGGCCATCCTGGGGCAGATCCTCACAGCCATTCCTGATTGTGAGGCAACCCAATGAGCCAGTGCCCTCTCTACATGGGGCCTGGAGCTAGTGAGACACCAGATGAGGACATCTTATGATGCCAGCGAGGTAGCCTCCAGTTAGTAGGAACAGCAGTCTGCATCAGGCAGACAGCATGGCTTCGTCTGTCCTGGTTATCACCTTTGGCCCAGCACAGGGTGATTGCCTCACCTTTCTGGGGGGGGCCCACTTCTTCTCCCGCAGGGCCAGGCAAGAGCTTTTGGGGCACCCTCCCTCTCCTAGGCTACAGGAGCCTCTGCCTGCCCCTGACCAATCTCGGGTCTCACCAGAGCCGTGAAGGCCCCCTCCTCTTATGTTTCCCCCACAGGAGGCTGAGGGGGTTTCTTCCCTCAGGGAGGTGCCAGCATCACCTAGGTGGTGCATGGTACTCACCCACCAGTAATGAACAGTGAAGATCGATCTCTGGAAGGTATGAACATTTATGTACTTACCATAATTCTTGATCTTCCAAGATATCTTCACCATTCATTACTGCTTCCCACCCACCTTCCCCTCATGACCAGACCTCTGGGCAGTGCCTCCTCCCTGTTGACATTCTCCCTTCTCTGGGGCCACTCCTGCTGGCACCTCCCAGGCATCCTGGGTTCTTCACCAGGAAAGACCGTCTTTCCTGCTGAAGGGAGAAGGTAAGCAGGGATGCATTGCCTTCTTTAGTGCAGGCCACCGGGGCTCCTGTTGTCCAAGGTGTGGAGGATTCCAGACATGCTTCATGCTGCAGTGCATATATATTTATTTTTCCAGTGCCTTAAATGGGGATCAGTATACTGCTAACATTTCACCAGCTTGCAAGGCACATCTTGTTGCGAGCAAATCTTCTAGGTCTGCCCCTTGGTGGTCCTTGAGCCCCTCTTTACTGACTTCTCAAACCCCGGGGGCCTTAACCTCTTACCTCCTTTTGGGTATCTTCCAGGGCCCTCTCCACCTTTTGCTCCTCTTTGGATACCTTAAGTAACTGATCTGGGCAAAGTTCCCATGGAGCTCCCTATTCCGGAGAGACTATTTCCTACATACTTTTGGAGGGTTTAGACTTCTCCACTACCTCCCACTTTAAATATAGTGATGTGGGGTCCCCTGTAGGGTAGCGCCTTCCTGGCTTGAGACATACTGACACCTGCTTAGCTAGGTGCACCTCCATGTCCATGAGAACTCTGCCTCCATGGGTGATCTCTCACTCCTGGAGAGGGAGAGGGAGATGGGGAGAGACAGAGAGGGAGAGACAGGGACTCCCTCTTTGAGATGCATTTCCACAGTCTGGCTGTCTTCCCTGTTAAAAAAAAACAAAAAAAAAATAAAATGCACATTCTATGTCCCCCAGGCAAGTATTCATTTCAAGGTAGCACGCCTTGCTTCTCGAGCCCTGTCTGTAAGAATGCTTCTGGAACTGCTCTCCTTTCTCCCTCTCCTAGGAGGATCTACCAAGGTAAAGCATATGACCTTGCTCTTTTTTTTCTCTTTTCTGTCTCTCTCTTTCTCTGTCTCTCTCCTTCTCTCCTTTTTCCCTGGACTGCCCAGTTGTTTGGGTCACCCCTGGCCCCCAAAATTAACCTAGAATCCTCACCTCTGCCTCCTGTGGTCGGCCTTAGAATTTTTAGTTTATATCCTTTCCTTTTCCAACCCCTGGGGCCCCTTGCCCCACCCTTTCCCTTCTCCATTTTTCCCTCTCCGGCAAGCAGAACTGAGGAGGTTGAGGATTCGTCATTGGTTACTGGCCAACCCGTGAGTGCCACGTTTAATGTCGCGCTTGAGGTTGGCTCCCCTCCTTAAGACTTTTAAGGCTATATGGTCCATGCCTCTGGCTTGAATCCACCAGGAATGAATGGTGAAGACATCTTGGAAGATCAAGAATTACGGTGAGTACATAATTTTCATGTTTTGCCAGCCTGTGCACTGGTTCCAAAGGTAAGGCAATGTTATTTATATGGCACACAATCCCAGGGGCTCTGGGCATCTTACAATACAAAGCAGCAAATGTTCAGTATAAAAGCACATTACAAGTAACCAATACTAAAAAGATTTAAAAAAGAAACAGAAAAAAAGACAGCACCAGACCCAAAACTCAGGAAACAAATGAGTTTTGAGAAAAGACCAAAAAAAGTCAAGGGATGAGGCACCTCTAACCTCTAGGGAAGGGTGTTCCATAAAATCGGGGAGCCACACCAAACATCCGATTCCACCATGACCCCATCCCCAGGACATTAGCTTGGATCATGGTACCATACGCACGCTCGCCTCCACTGACTGAAGTGGGTGGCCAGGAGTGTAAGGAGGAAATCTTTCAGGAAGCTGATACCCAGACCAGGCAGGGCCTTGTAAGTTAATAAGCACGCCTTGAAGCTGATGTGCCACCAGACGGGCAACCAGCACAGAGCGTGACATGCTCAAACCAAGAGGCAACAGTAGCCAGCAAGGCTGCTGTATTCTGAGCCAGCTGCAAGCTGTTCACCAACCTCGCAGATGACCCTCGGTACAAAGTATTACAGTACTCCAGTCTAGATGTAACAGGGTGTGACCAGGGTCACTAGATCACTGGGTTTAAGAAAGGGCTTGAACTGGGAAATGTTCTGGAGATGAAAGCCAGTGTAGGAGGAGCCAAACCTGAGACAGGGCGTGTTTGTGTACTGCTCTAGCACAACTCAACTAAAAGTCCTGTTTTATACCTCTTCAAAGTGGGAAATTTTGAGATTCAGTGACATTGCCTGGTAGAACACATTTTTCTGAGCAAGTGCATACTAAATTTGACTATGGGACAAACAAAGGGAGCGGCGGGTGGCCTAGGACAGAAACAGACAAAGCCGTTACACCAGGCTCCAAACAATGCACCGGATCTCACAAGCTCCTCCAGTTCAAAAGGAGTGGAAGAGACACCACCTTGGGAATCAGTCCTGTAAGCGGTCTGAGCAATGAACCAGAAAGTGGAAAAAATCCTGGAACATATGGGAGCACAGGATGTTAAAATAGATGAAGCAGTGGTGACAGTGAAGGAGGTTGAGGAACGCTCAATGTGTACCCAGGCTGAGGTGAGTAAAATGACGACTGAATCAGCACACCTTAGGGCCCACTTGGAGAACTTGGAAAACACTCACCGTGCCATGAATATATGCCTGGCGGGCCTACCCAAGGGCTCTGAGGGGGAGTATGTGCAGCTATATGTTCGCTCCTGGCTTGCAAGCATTTTACTGGAGGCTATGTCCTTTGATCCAGATGACATCCGCAAGGTCTACAGGTTTAATTTTCAACAAGCTCAAGGGTCTCTGGATGAACCGCGGACTCTGATGATTGTGACCTCAGGCCCAGAAATACGAAACCTAATCCTGATTTGGGCCTGAGCACGTTTTCTGATTACATTGGAGGAGCATTCAGTGAAACTGTTCCTTGATTGGTCTTACGCTACCTAAACCTGAAGGAAGATGTTTGACCTCATCTGCCAACTGCTTAGGGGACTCGGTGCACTCTCCTTGCACCAGCCCGACTACGTATTACATACGGTAATAAAAGATTATCAGTTTAATGACCTGGCAGAAGCAAGAACAAGGGTAGACAGGATTGTACAAGAGTTTCACCGTGAAGAGTCTTTCACTGAAGCAGGACTGGATAGATCGGATGAAAAGGCTTAAATGCTAAAGGTTAAGTAGTGTTCTGGACTATAGAGAGATAACTGCGGTACCCTCTAAGGTTGTTTTATTTATTTTTTCCTGTTCTTAAGCTTACTATGGCATGTATTATGAATGGCACCGACCACATGGAGAGGTATCTGCTAAGGTGGCCTTTGACTGCTTCTTTTAATAGGAGGGGGGCAACATGCCTCTAATATAAAAGATTAGAATTGACCCACTGGAGTTTTATTGTGTTGAGAAAACTAGTGGAGGTGATTTTACTACTACTATTTTGGATCATTAGCATGTTCATTTAAGAAAATAAGTGCCTAATCAATTTTCCTTACAGAGGGACAGACATACTCCTGTTTCAATAGTCCAAATGTTATTGCTCTAGTCTAGATCGAGTGTGCAGAGGGGATGTACTTGACACTAATTAATACCTTGTAAACTGTTTTGAGAGTTGTGCAAGTAATGATTTTTTAGTCATGTTTATTCTTGTTAACCTCTGCTTTATTTCAGGTGTTCCACAGTCATGGCTTGGCTGAGCTCCTCATCTATTGTGAACGGTTTCTTTGAAATTTTCTAATTTCTATCAAAGTACCCCAAATGCTGTATCACAGTTTGATGATTTATATAATCCTGATGCTAACATGTACTTTTCACCGTTGTTACAGTGCCTACATCTCTTAAGATCATTCACTGTATGGATTACTGATAAAAAAAAGCCAGTGCAGACAATAGTTGACACCTGGGCCCAGATATTCAAACTGCGCCCAAAAAGTGTGCAACAGCAGGAGCAAGCAAAAGTCCACTGCACCCATGTGCAAGAACCATGATATTCAAAAACTGTGCAAGTCAAGATGTGCCTGCGGCACACGACTGAATATCGTGCCACCTGCACCATAACGCAACCAGGGATGCTCAGTGGAGCAGTCCAGATGTGCCATAGCGCAACCAGGGATGCTCAGTGGAGCAGTCCAGATGTGCCATAGCACAACCAGGGATGCCCCGTGGAGCAGGGAAGCAGTGCAATAGCACAACCAGGGATGCACAGGGATAGGATGCAGGGGCCCACCACCCATGCCACAGATGGGCTGAGGAGCACACAGCAGAACAGACATTACCCCCCACACCCCATGCACTGCACAACCGGTGGAGAGCCGGAATAACCACTGGCCCATGGATACCAGCAACAAACCCACAGCTGGGGCATGGTGCCCCAGCACACCCCCTGGCAAGCTGTGACCGGCACACAAGGAGGGCCGACCACCCCATGCCACACCATCCCACCAATGCAGAGCACACCCTGCACCACGATCCCCATACACCCTTCCCAGGAGCAGTGTCCACCAGTGCAGGATACCCCATGCATGCCACCACCCCCACTGCTGTGACAATGCAACCATGTGCACCACAGAACCATGCAAGGCAGCCCCACCATGAGCACCCGTCAGCGGGTGGCAGAACAGAGCGATGCAACGACTGCATACACAGTGCCACTGTGCACGTTTCCCACGAGGTACAGCTGAGAGACCAACCATGCCTTGGCACACAAGGTACCCCACACATGACAGGGCATGCCCTGGACCCCACCACCAGTGGCACTGCACCCTGCACACCCTCCCAAGGACATACCCAGACCCAGCACTGGCCACAATAGCCAGCGCAGACACCCACAGTGGTGCATGGAAGCATGCACCACACAGGATGCAACACAGTGCATGGACAAACACCCACCCACACCCAAGGGCACACCAACACAGGGACACAGTAGCGGAGCAACCAAGCTTCCAGCGTGTGGCCACAGAAACCATGTACACATGGCCAGCACCCCTCCATGGCACAAGAGTGCCTGCCACCCTGCGCAGGCACCATGGAGCTGTACGCCACCAGCATTTGCCCAGAGCACAAGTGACAGACAGTGGTGCACATCCCCTGTGACACACAAGCGACAGCATGGAGGTGGGACAACAACAGCGGTAGCCACAGTGTCACCCGAGGCAGACATGCACCACACCAGTGACAGGAGACAACCGGGCATTGTGCCAGGTACAGTGGCTGTCCTGCATGGACAGCCACCACTGACATGCCAGCGGACCATGCAGGTCACAGACATGCAAGAGTGTCAGCTGCACAGGCCATGGACGGTCTGACAGGTGCACCATGGACACAGAGCATGCACTGTGGACCACTGCACACAGTCATCCAGTGCACAGGGAACAACACACACACCACAGACAGTGACTGATAGCCACTCCCACACCATACTCACTTCCCCACAGACACACACACATGTACATGACTGCACCACCCCTGACGCCATGCACACCACTGCAGCTGAGCACCTATAGCCCACTACAAATCAGAGACCACCACAGTAGGCATAACAAAATAAATGCATTTAAAAACAGCAAACAAAACTATGTACAAGTATTTACAAAGGTTTGGGGGGAGGGCCACAAACAAGATGGGGGTGGGTAAGGGGCAGGGGTGAACAAACAGTACAGGGAAGGAGGGGTGTGAGGGTGTGTCAAGGGGGTTAGTGGAAATCAGGGGCATTTCCAAGCTCAGCGGGAGCCCCGCTCCGGCTTCTCCTCCCGCATGATGCCTTCGGACACCGAGCCTGTCTATGCATTCAAGTATCTCCAGTGATGCCCTAGCTACCTCAAGAATCTTCCGCAGTGCCACCCTGATCTCCTGCAGCTGCTGTCCACCTAGGACAAGAGAGCAGAGTCAATAGGTGTGAAAACACAGCCCCATGCAGCCCACCCACTGTGCATGGCATACGGCAATGGGACATGCCTCTGTGATGGTGTGTGACCACCCACAGTGATTGCGTCCACAAGACCTGCCCACCCAGGCGCACACAGCCATGCGGACCACTGCATACACCCACCGGCCAAGTCCTGCACAGCACCACCGTGGCTGTTCAGTGACATGGCTATGCGGTGCGAAGGCAGTGGCACAGCCATGTACCCTGTGCACGCATGGACCACCATTGATGCACTCCCAGACATGCAGTGCTACTGGACAGTGCTGGCTGTACCAAGTTGTGTGCATGGCAGTGGTGTCAATGGATGGTGGCCATGCCCCACTGCCCACCCTGTTGCACAGCATGCAATAGTAATCATGGATGTAAGGCACTCACCATCATCAGACTGGTCCCTGCGCCTGTCTTGTCTGTCAGCCCTCCCGGCCTGTTGTTCATCTTGGCACAGCCTCCCCTCCCTCGCACGCCAGCACTCCTCTGGGCCTAGGGTGCAAACATGGATAGGGGAACATCAGTACAATCCGGTAGCAAAGTCCACCCACCCCTGTGTGTGTGCAATCCCACACAGCCATACCCATCCTCCCCCCACCCCGATACCACCACCATGGCCAACACTTGATGGTCCCCCATGTGCTGGACACATGCCACCATGATGCCTGTATGGACGTTAACAGTGTATGGATGGGGCACCTACCTGGCCGTGGCACCATGCCCTTCCTGGAACATGCCTGCAGGCGGCAAGCCGGTCTGGGTCCCTCCGCTGCAGGTCACCATAGCAGTGCCTGCACTGCTCTGCCATCCTCTCCATGCCTGTGGCCTCCTCCAGGGCCACCACCACCTCCTCCCACACTGCACTCCTGGCCTTGTCCAGGGGTGCCTCCCCAAATAGGGCAGCGGCATGGGGCTCCACCAACTGGACTAGATTGGCCAGTTCAAGTTGGCTCCAGATGGGTGCCCTTCTCCTTGCCATCCTGTACAGTTTTGGTATCAAAATGGCACTCTGTAGCGCACGTTCACCATGTGCGGATACTGCGTGGTACTGCGCTGTCATTCCCCATCGCGCTGTCGCCGAACAGCACGATAGAGGTGCACCCATGCGGACGCATGGCACCTAGGAGGCAAAGGTTGGCACAGGGTCAGGGGTCTCTTGCGCACGGACCGACACAGCGCGACTGGTACTCACCACGTGTAACGCGCCTGTGTGCCACTTCCTGTAGTGGCCTACCATGCTGTGGCCCCAGTGCCAGAGCACCAATACATGTGAACAGCGCGTAGTTCACTGGCACAATAGTGGCGTGCCCTGCATTGCCTCCGCACAGCATGTCAGCAGCGTGGCAGGCGTCGGCGTCATCACCCCAGGCATGCGCCGTTCGGTGTCCACTGCACGTCACAGAAATGCGCCCTTGCCTGAGCACATTCAACACAATTGTGCAAAGCGCAACAGCGTGATATTCAGCCGGCATATGCAAATCAGCTAATCAGCCATTCAATGGCGCAGATACTGTATTTGCATCCACTTATAATTGAGTCTCGCCTCATTTGCATGTGTTGCGCTATAAAAATGTGACATTGGGCTGCAGTGGCCATAGTCTGTTATTGCAGTCTATTGTGGTGAGTTGCATGCTGTTTGGGAGTGTGGACTGTCGTGTGTGGGACAAGCATGGGACTGCACAGTCACAGGTAACACCTGTCATTCCCACAGGATAAAGAATGAGCGATCATGAGGTGGAGGAAGAGGAACAGAGTCGTGGGAGGAAGAGGAGGCCTAACTTCACCAAGGCAGAAACAGATGCCCTGTTTGAGGTCTACCTCGACCAGGAGCCACTGCTCAGCAGACAACGGCGAACACCACAGGCCCGTGCTGCTGCATGGAAAGAGGTGGCACATGCCATCAATCTGCATGGCAGCCACCAGCAGTCTGTGCAGGAGTGCAAAAACAAGATGGGCACAGACAGGCGGAGGATTAAGGACAAGGTGGCTGCCATCAGGGCAGCATGGGCTGCGACCGGTGGGGGACAGCCGGCCGTGCAACGCATGTCCCCACAAGAAGAGCGGGTTGCTGACAGCATGCGGTGTTGTGCCATCGAGTGTGTTCCAGGTGGTGGATTCCAGATGGGTGGTAGCCCGTCACTGCATGGTAGGTCCTGGTCTGTCAATGGGGGGGGACAGGGTAGGGCAGATAAATTAATGCTACTGTGTTCCCTTACAGCTCCTGAGCATCTACATGGGTCAGCAGTGGTGGGCTTGTCCACTGAGGGTGATACCGTGGACACAGAGGAGGGCCCGTCCACCTCCACAGGTGTCCGAGGGTCAGGGCGACAGTGGGCCCATCTGGCTGTCCGGGCTGATGTTGGTGGAGCAGGTGCGGAGGAGGCCCTGCCCGTGTCCCAACGTCCATGGATGCCAGCATGCTGAGACTCAGGCTGGTGCCGGATCCGTCACTGATGATGATGGAGCTCACTTCATAGACAGTGATACGTGTGGGCCGCAGGATGGCCATACAGCAGGTGACATCACGGAATGGCCATGGGTGGTGCCACCGTGGAGGCCTGTGTGACATCACAGTCCCAGCCTGTGCCTGTCTGCACCAGTGGGGCAGCACTGGTGTGTGTCCAGGACAGTGGGGCTGTTGCGGCCACTGCGGTGGCACCTTTGAGCTCTGGAGAGCGGCAGCCGGAGGGACAGTGTCAGCAGTCGGCTAATGGCCATGGGGGTACTGTCTCAGGGGCGGCGTCAGTGCACCACCTGTGGACATGCCCAGGCCTGGCCCTGGTGTGCAGCACCCACCCTCAAGAGGTGCTGCCCATCAGGGCCACGAACACTGTGAGGGACAGCATGCCGATCAGGCAGATGACCTCTTAGAAGAGCACACCCGCATACTCCAAGAATCAGTCGATCAGCAGTTGCAGCTTGTGACAGCGGTGGATGCACTCAGTGCGGCTCTGCGCCAGGCAGAGGAGTGGCGCAGCAGGGACACCGCTCTGCTTCTGGCAGGGATGGACCGGATGCGGGAGAATGTGACCGCTGCCATTGACAGGCTGACACAGACAATCACAGCTGCCATGGCCACAGTGGGCACACAGTTATTTGCCCATGCGTCGCAGACACCACGCAGTGCAATGTCCACCCCCCATTCCTGGTGTCATGTGACACCCTCCTTGTCAACACCGGGTTCAGCTGTGGGCATCCCGAGCACGCCTGGTGCAGGCATGTTCAGTGTGCTGCAGACCCCTGCGCGAGCACGGTCACATTCATGCAGCAGAACCTCTGGGGGACCATCGGTGCCACCCCATGAGACCATTGGTCAGCCTGTCACTGCTGGCAGGTCTCGGTGGAGCCACCCACGCATCTGTGGTGGCCATGGCACTGTGCCGCGTGACTGACCTGTCTCCCACCATGGCTACTGTCTGATGCTGCCCTGTATGCATTGTGTTGTTCAACGTGCAATGCATGGGTGAATACCAGCCCTGACACACACACACACACACACACACACACACACACGTTCCATCTGACACCCTCCCGGCTGCTGTCCGCTGTGGCATGTGCATGATTATACCTGCATTGCGCTGTCTGCCACTGTGCAATGGTGCCCAGTGTCTGACACACGCACAATGACGGGCACTGGGCGTGGTGGTTTGTGGATGTGTGTGTGGCTAGGAGTGGCGGTTAGGGTCAGCGTGCCTCCTACCCTTTGTGCATGTCTTGTGGGGGGGGTGTGTGTGTGTAAGACCGCGTGCCGTGTTAGACCTTGCCCATACCTGACAGCATGTGCGGTTCCATGCTCGGCCAATTCCCTTAACGACATGCACCCGTGGGATTTGTCCATGCATGTTTGTGGGTTGTGCCCTTACCACTGGTGGTTGCACATGGTCCCATGACTTACCTGGGTTGGTTGAAGTGCTCCTCTGTGATGGTGTTCTGGTGCAGCTGTGCCATCCGGATCAGTCGGGGGTCCCTTCGACCAAGGGGGGGCTGCCCACCACCATCTTCACCAGCGTCCTCATTGTCCCCATTGCTGTTTCCCTCTTTGACCCGTACGGCTATCCCACAGTCATTGGCCATGTTGTGCAGGATGCAACAGGCCAGGAATAGCCCACAGGCCTTTGAGGGGCTGTACTGTAGGTCACCGCCAGACGTGTCCAGGCAATGGAAATGTGCCTTCAGCATCGCGAACACCCGCTCGATGACATTGCGTGTGGTGGCATGTGCCTCATTGTAGTGTTGCTGCAATGGAGTTGCGGGATGCCAGTATGGTGTGAGCAGCCAGGGACGGAGTGGGTATCCACTGTCACCTGTGTGTAGAGGGTGGACTTTAGTTTGGTGATCAGCGTCGCCCTGCCATGGGCCATCTAGGCCAGTACCCATGTCACCTCTGACTATGCCTCTCCCAAGCTCCATGTCTTTCTGCGTGAGTTGCATACTCTCCCACTAGGCGGCCAGTGAGGATGTCCCCACTCTCGAACCTGTGGCACAGTGCAGATTGGTGCCAGATGAAGGCATCATGTGCTCCCCAAGGGTGCGTGGCACAGACATTGATTATGCGCCCCCTGGCATCACACACCACCTGGCAGTTGATGCTTGCATACCCCTTCCGATTCATGTATGCGGCCCCTTCGGGGCCAGGTGGCGTGCGGATGGCCACATGGGTGCAGTCTATTGCCCTGAGCATGCCAGGCATACAAGCTACACTGTGGAACTCCTGTATGTTTGCTGTGTGCTCCGCCGGTGTGCTGGGGAAATGGATGTGCTCTGCAGCATGTGGCAGCAGTGTGCTGAGAAATTGGGTGAGAAGGCGTGATGCGGTTGACTGGGTTATGCCTGTCATGTCCCCTGTTGGTCTCTGGAAGGTACCCGTGGCAAGCAGGCACATGACAGCTGTCACTTTGGTCTCCACTGACAGAGCATGGCTCCGTCGTGTGGGTGCCTGCATCACATCACTGCACAGCTCACAGAGCCGCCTCAGGATCACCCAATTCAAGTGGTACCGGCCCACAATCTCAGTATCAGTGTACAGCTTGAAGCTGGTGCGGGCTCGGTACTGCCTGTTGGGGGCATACCACTGACGAGCCCTTCCACGGCTGCGCCCCTCTGCTGCCTGCCCTTTCTCCCCTCATAACTGCCTCCATCTGGATGGTGGCACTGGCCATGTCTCTGGCTTGTGTAACCCCAGCAGCTGTTTTACTGTTTCCCCGCTGTCCTTGCTGCTACTCCCCTGCGGAACACCTTCCTGTAGTGGCCGTACTGCCCACTATCTGTGCCCTCAGTGCTGTGTGGCACTTCCCCCTTTTGTCCTACACTGTGGCACAGGCTCCCCACACTTTCCCTGTTCCTGGTGGTTCCAGGTGCTCTGTCCTACTCCCAGTTTCTGTGTGCCTGTGTTACTGCCTGCAGTTCACTAACATGTTGCTTCCCTGTAGCATTCTTGCACCTCTCTCTTGTTCCTTTTTATTTTGGATCATTTCGGCTATCAAGCAACTTCCGTTTGCTCCCCTATTCGCCTTAGCACATGTTGTTGAATATCGCACTGCGCCATTTATGCATGGTTCCTCCCCCTTCAGTTGCACATGCATTCATTACCATTGCTCTCTTGTGCATTGTGATTTGAGGGGCACGTCTGCCTCCCGCTGAATATCGCAAAATGGCGCATTTTCAGGCTTGCACTGGCGCATCCCTGTTGTGCATGGCGAAACCCTTTTGAATATCTGGGCCTCGATGTTCTAGTGTCAGCTTGGAATCCCACAGTGACCCCCAGATTCCTCAACCTACCCAAAACTCCAAGCATGTTGCCATCTAAAGATGGAAAGACAGTGCCGCTGCTCGTCACTGCCAAATCATGCTGACCTAGTTCCGCCCATGATACCTCTACCTTCAGTGGAATAAGTCTAAGTCAGCTAGCTGCCATCCAGTCTTGAATTTCCCTAAGGCCCTCACTCAGCCTTGAGACAGCAGCAGCCCCGGCAGGAGCACTAGACACATACAGCTAGGCATTAGCATGGCAATAAAAACACAAGTCATAGTGTTTAATGATCTCCCCCACTGACAACATGTCCACTGAGAACAACATAAGGGTTAGAATTGACCCCTGAAGCACACAGAGCAGGGCAGCACTGCTTGAGAGGAAAGAGCCCAGTGCCACTTGCTGCACCCTGCTGGCTAAGTAGGACATAAACCACCATAACACCATTCCTGCAAGTCTACACAGTGCCTCAGATGAGCCAACAGCACCTCATGGTTCACCATATCCAGCACCGAGGAAAGGTCAAGCAAGACAAGGATGGAATGACATCTGCTATTCCTTGTCAGGAGGAGGTCATGGTGCACCTTGACTAGAGCAGCCTTGGTTCTATGGCAAAGCCAGAAGCCAGACTGTAAAGGCTCACAGATATCACACTTCTCCAGCTGTTGCTCCAACTACATCGCAACCACCTTCTCAATCAACTTCCCCAGAACATAAAAGTTCAGGACAGGCTGTAATTTGAGAGAACGTCGGAGTCTATGTTTTTTAAAAAGAGACTTCACCACTGCCCTTTTTAATGCAGATGAAAAAAAAAAAACTCCCTAAGGGAGCACTTAACGATCTCCACAAAAATCGGACCCAGTGTTTACCAGCACTCCAGAAGCCGGGTTCGCTAGGATCCAATGTACAGCAGGTAGGGTATGGTCTTGAGACTACCCAGAAGACAGCATCCAAATGAACTGGTTCAAGTTCCTCCCATGCAAAGTGTCTCCACCCATCATAGACTGAACACTACCAGCTGTAGGATATCCTGGCCTGAATGGAAGACACCTTGTCCAGAAAAAAAGACAACTGAACTCATCTCACTTGTCTGTGGAAAAAAAAAACCTCTGTAGAAAGACTGGATTTAATTATCTGTCAACAGCATTGAACAGTTGAGCTGGTTGGTTCTTTCTCACAGCAATCACCCGTGACAGGAATACTGACTTTTTCAAAGTGACTGCCCATTGCTACTCACCATATTGGGCCCTCAGTGCCAATCTATACCCATCAGTACCAGACCCCTGCCAACAATGCACCAACCTCAGCCCCTTTGTTTATTTCCAATTGTTTAACCAGGAATGGCACACTAAGCTGAAAACTTGTCTACAGGTGCGACCTGGGAGCACAGGGAAGTTAAGTGACTTGCTCAAAATCACACAGTCTGCAAGTGGAGGCTGCTGTATTCAAACCCAGGTCTCCATATTTTCAGCTCAGAGCCTTAAATCACTGCTCTATACTGCCTCCCTAGAGCCACTCCCTAGAGAGTGTCTTTTGTCTCCTCCGGCCATCATCGAACCATGGTAACCTAAGGTGGAAAAACCAAAGGGTGAACACAGCAGGTGCTAGGAAGTCAAATGCAGCCACAAGAGCCAGGTTATAACCCCTCACAGCCCACACAACTTCCATCACACAAGCCATCTCCATGCCCAAGATGTACAGTACTGCCAGGAGACTCTCAGGCTTCAGATTTCAAATATGATGGTAGCTGACCATCTCCATCAGAAAGGTTAAATGGGAAGCCCCACAAAGAAACTGCACAGCATGATAATCAGACCAAATGGCCAGATCAACCCTGATATTGTTAATGTCAATATCCAATGGGAAAAGCAGGTCCAAGGCATAAGCGTGCTGGTGAGCACTGTGACAGGGTGGAATAGGACCCTCTCCCAGTTGTTACAGAGAAAGTGTTTGAATGCAGGGATCTGTTCTGTCCTTTTCTTTCTCTTGTCTGTCTGGTTGTGCAACCAAATTTTCCTGTGAGACCTAGGATTTGATCTCCCCGACAGTCTCACAATTATTTGCCTCTCGTTATCTCTCAGTCTTCCCTTGCTGTTTGTCTTTTCCACCCTTGCATATCTGCTGATATAAAAATACATGCAAATCATTATGTGGAAATGTAAGTGATATTGGGATCACTTTGTTTAGAAATTGTATAGTGTTAATTTCTGAAATGTATATAATTATAATCTTAGATGATTGCAAAAAGCTATTGGAAAATCAAGAGGTTACCTTAGTGCACTTTTTAAGCCTTTTGCAGAAGAGCTGTGGAAAAGGGACCTCAGCTCAGACACACAGTATTCCTGTTAACACCTGCCTGAAACATACAAGAACACTTTGGAAGAAATAGGATGCTTATTAAGAATGGGGATTGGAAGGACTTATAAGAGAGCTGAGCTGCAATTGCAGATTAGATGGACACAGAGATTGAAGAAAAACTCAGATGGACTTTTTCTATTTATTTAGCCTTTGTAAATAGTTATGCTGAACAATATTATTTTTTTTATGTAACTGCTAGTACAAATAAATCTCTTATTGTGAATTTAACAACTGCTCCAGTTTTTTCCTATGCTTCCTGACCTGTGCCTCAATGACAAGCACCAGTGGCAACTCCCTGTATGAGGCCCAGTGAAGACATCAACTGGAGGAACTGCATTCCAAAAAGAGATGCTTCATCATCAACTCAGGTGTTGAAATCACCCAAAACAAGAAGTTTAGGTGAACCCACCACCAGGCTGGCCATTAAGCCCTCTAATTCCTGCAAGAATTTGCTTCCTTATCCTGGAAACCGGTATATTAGACCGATCTTGCAACCCATACCTGGCCTACCTTTCACCACCACACACTGAAAAACGTGGTCACTCCCATGGGTTCCACTGTCAGTGCAAGCACAGATCTAAAGCAGATGGCTACCCTACCCCATGCCCCCCCCATCTAGGGCAATGCACCATAGAGTAACCAGGCAGACTAGACGCCTCCAGCTCAGGGCCACAGTCATCCTTCAGGCAGGTCTGTGTGATAATACCACATCTGCCAAGGAATCAACAATGAAAGCTGTTCCTTAGAAATCTGGTGAACTGTCCTAAGGGGTGGAGACAAGTTGGCCAATCCATTAGCTATGTGCTGACCAGAAATTACAGCAGCCTGGGGAATAGGAACCAGGCTAAGGAGACCCCTCACCTGCCAAAGCCTATGGTGCCACCCTAATTCTACATTCCTGATCCTGCCCACTCATGGATTCCAACATAAGTCAGAGTAAAGCCCTAAAAGACACTGGCCCATGGTCAATATGATAGTCAGCTCTTTGACCAACTCTCAGTCGAATGTGTGACTCCTGGTTGAAGCCATGGATGACTTGTCTTCAGAATTGGAAGACTGCTCAAAAATAGCTCTTAATCTTTTGCCACTGTGGACCATCCTAGTGTCCTCAAACTGGGTGACTTCCACAGAGACCCAGCCTGGCAAGCTGGCAGCAGCATAAGATTCTTTTGTCAGAGCACCAAACAAGGACTGCAGTGGAGGTGGCCCCACCTGAAGGGATGGAAAAGCAGACACAGGGGACAGCTACAAAGTGTGGACTGGCGTGGGAATGATCAGCGCAGGCCATGGGACTGAAGGTAGAGGACAGAGCCCTGCCCATCCCAGCAATGGTCCACTGTTGTCAAAGGAGCTACTCACAGCACCAATCATTTTTTGTTGATACCTTTCCTCACCCAAGGATGAGGAGGTTAAGGAGCTTTGATGGCAACACCTCCCAGATGAGCAGAACCAATGTAGATGGATTATGGTAAACCACCTGTTTCCACTTATTGAGCAAGAGACGTTTTGGAGGCATGACCACCCATGGAGGCTGCTTCAAAGGTGATCCAGTTGGGGCACCAACTCGGCAATTTTCTCCTAGTGAGGACCTGGGAGAACCAGGGACTGGGACAGCATTCCTCAGTCTTCTCCGAGAGTTGGTTAACAGGCTTGAGAAAGAGCTTAACCACCTCCTCGACCACAGTCGAGGCCGATGGGATTACCATAGAGCCCTTGACCTTACCCTCAACCGAAAGAAGACAGTGCAGTCTGGGGAGCAGAGAAACAGAACAGCATGATCTTTCCCAATCCTGTGACTCATGATGGTGGTGGTGGTGCTTGTGTTTCCTGCTGCAAGGAGTGGCCTGTTCCCAAAAGCCTAGAGGGTCAGATACATTTCTCTGAATTCCTCAGAGAATGAGTCTCTGATGCTGGACCCAGCCAAGAACAGTGCCGATACAGAAAAAGAACTCACTGCAGCCGCTATCATCTCCTCTTCCAATTCAGGACTGCTAGCTGTGCAGCCGACCTGGAAACCTTTTTTACGGCATTTTGATTGACTGAAAGCCAGTAGAGCCTTCTGGTCTTCAATGTACGAGGGCAGCATTGCTTGGCACAAAGTGCATTCCTCAATGTCGTGCTGATAATCAAGGCACTAAAGACACATGTTGTGTGGATCCATGGCTGACATTTTCTGCTGCATCTGGTGCAAAATTTAAACCTGGGTTTCTTGCTCTCTGTTGATCGCAAAGTTGAGCTGGAGAAGTAGAACTGCAGAGCTGCAAAAGTGCTTGGACACTCGAATCCCTTCAATACTAACATACTAGTTGCCAGCAGATTAGGCCTTACAGTCTATCGAGTCTGCTCAAACCTCAGATCCCTAGTTGGGTGCCAAGGCCCCCCCCTTGTGTTCCAGAAACCCCTATCATCCATCCCCAACCCCTGGGCCAGGCCATCATCTGGTACATGCACTTTCTGTGTCTGTCCCACCCTCTCTTGAAGCCTTCCACTGTGGATCTCTGAACCAGCTCGCCAGGCAGTGCATTCCAAGGGTCCAGCACCCTCTCAGTGAAAAACCTCCTCCTCTTTCCCCCCTCACCCTTCCACCTTCCAACTTAAAACCATGCCCTCTGGTGATACCTCCCTGCTTTAGTCTAAAGATCCCCTCCATTTTTTTCCCTATTTATTGCCTTGAGGTACTTGAAGACCTCAATCATGTCCCCCCATCTCTCCTCTCCTCCAATGAAAACAGGAAGAGCTCCTCAAGTCTGTCCTCATACGTCAAATCCCCTAGTCCTCATATCATCTTAGTTGCCCTCCTCTGTACCCTCTCCAGGAGCTGCATGTCCCTCTTCAAGTGTGGTCTCCAGTACTGTACACAGTACTCAAGGTGTGGTCTAACCAGTCCATTGTACAGCTGGAGAATTACTTCCTGTCCTAGAGATGATCCCCTTACGATGCATCCCAACATCCTGTTTGCCATGCTAGCCGCTCTCCTGCACTGCTCAGAGTTATTCATACATGCATCCACCATGACCCCTAGGTCTTTTTCCCCCTGTTGGGGCCTCCAGCGCCTCCCCTCCCAGGGTGTACCTGTGTTTAGGGTTTCTCAGCCCAAGATGTAACACCTTGCACTTGGTGATATTGAAATTTAATTTGCATGTGTGAGCCCAGCTTTCCAGGGTGTCCAGGTCCCCTTGCAGGGCCAACCTCCCCTCTTCCCCCTCAACTACTGCTCCCATCTTGGAGTCATCAGTGAAGAGACTCATTTCACACCCAGTACCCTCCCTGATGTCCGATATGTATGCATTAAAAAGGATCGGACCCAGGACCAAGCCCTGCGCTACCCCACTACGACCTCTCTAGGGTTCGAGAGCTCCCCACCAACCACTACTCTCTGGGTGTGTCCAGCTAGCCAGTTTTCAATCCATCTGACCATCAAAGGGCCTACTCCCAACCCCGTCAGTTTCTCCACCAGACCATTGTGGGGGACAGAGTCAAATGTCTTGCTGAAGTCCAAGAATAATACATCCACAGCCTTTCCCTGTCCAGTTCTGATGTTACCCATTTGTAGAACTCCACAAGACTGGTTTGACATGATCTACCTGGCACAAACCCATGTTGCCGACTATCCAGACCTCCCACCTCCTCCAAGTACACCCCCAATCGTTCCTTTAGTATACTCTCCATTAATTTTCCCACCACCGAGGTCAAACTGATGGGTCTATAGTTACCTGGTACTTCCCTCAACCCCTCTTTATGGATTGGCACCACATGTGCCTCTCGCCAATCCCTAGGTACCCTCCCTGACTCAAGCGACCTGTTGAAGAGCTCCGCCAGGGGTGCAGCCAGCATGTCCACCAATTCCCATAGTACTCTCGGATGAATGCCATCTGGTCCAGGAGATTTATCTTTCTTTAGGGCCTTGAGGCCAACCACACCCTTCGGTGGAGATAGCATCATCTGTCCCCTCCACCTTACTGGCCTTTTTATCCTTATCCTGATGTGACACCCCTGGGGTACCTCTCCCTCCCTCTTGCTCCATTTCTGTTGCTCCCCTGATCCCACTCACTACCACTTCTATCCCCCATCGTGCCCTGCTTTGTAGATATCCCATCCCCCTCCCTAGTGAACACAGAGGCGAAGTACTCGTTTAATACCTTTGCCTGGTCCCTCGCCTCTTCCACCCACCCTCCTTCTGATCTCAATCTGCTGAGATGGCCCTTAGTTTTTCTCCACTCTCCAAAGTAACGGAAGAACCCCTTTTCCCCTTCATGTATCCCCTGTGCCAGCCGCTGCTCTTTACTAGACTTTGCCCCCCTCACCAGCTGGGTGACTTTTCTAGATGCAAAATGGTACATTTCCTTTTCCCCTATTCCCTCTTGTTGTTTTATATTTTTTGTAGGCTGCCTTCTTTTCTTTGACTGCTACCTGAACCTCACTGGACCACCAGCATGGCTTATGTGACCTTGCTTCCTTATGTTTCACCTTAGCGCAGGTCCTGACTGCCTCATGAAGTCCCCGTTTTATGACCTCCCATCTCTTTTCCACATTTGTCATTGATGTAATCCCTTCAAGTGATCCTTGAGAATATTTCCCATGCCCACAAAGTCCACCCCCTGAAGTCCACTGCCAGTGTCCTAGATCTCTCCCCCCCCCCCATGCTTATTTGAAACCAGACAGTATTGTGATCACTCCCAGTCAGGGGATCCTCTACAATCAGGTCCCTTACCAGATCCCCATCTGCCAGAACCACATCCAGGACATGCCCCTCCCTTGTTGGCTCCATCACATGCTGTGTTAAGAACACATCCTGGAAGCTGTCTAGCAGCCTTTGCTCCTTGGCCACCTTAGAGGACACGGTTCCCCAGTTTGTACCTGGCATATTAAGGTCCCCCATCAACACCACTCCTTCCCTTTTTGGTCCACACTGGGCAATGATGTTGTCCAGCAAACCATCCTCCAGAACATCACCCATCCTGGGGGGCCTATATACTACACCCAGCTTGACCTTACCTCCTGCTGGGGTTCGTAAGGTGACCCATAAGGCCTCCACGTTTCCCTCTGCCTTTTCTACCCTAGCAATTTCTATGTCATCTCTAATGAGCATAGCCACTCCACCTCCTCTGCCCTCCTTTCTATCCTTCCTAAGCATAGTGTACCCCTGCACATTTAGGTCCCAGTCATGGTTTTTGTTGGCCCATGTTTCCGTGACCGCCGCCACATCCACTCCCCCCTTGAACAGCATGGCCTGGAACTCTGGCAACTTGTTTCCCAAGCTCCTGGCATTTACTAACACCACCCCCTTCCCCTTATCCCTGATCCCCTTTGTCAAACCCCACCCAGGTTCCTTATACTTCCATCCTCCCTCTGTTCCTCCTGAAACCTCCTCCCCCAGTCTGTTCCCCCCCTGGGTTTGAAGGCTACTCCCCTCACCTGGAGGAGAGGGCTTCTGGTCAGCCCCTCCCTAATGCCACAGAATAACAAAGGAGAACCATCCCTTCCAGCGGAAAAAAGATCTGACAACTCGGGGTGAATCCAGATGATATACTACCCAGGTGGGGGGAGTAGCTTAGCTTAAAGACTTCAGATGACTCACCTGTCTCCAGGAGGACTGCCAGAGTGTGGATAGTGAACTGAATCCACAATCCTAGAACAGTGTGCTTGCAAATGCCAGCTTCCAGATCATTGATGAAGATGCTGACTACCAGTGGCCCAAGCACCTTTCCCTCAGGAACACAGCTGAGTATACCCTCTGCTCATACTAGTGCCCATCCACCACAACCCTCCACTTCATGTTTTCAAGCCATTCAGTAATCCGCCTTGCATATGTTTCATGTAAACAACTTTGCCCAGAAGTTTGTCATGCACCACAGAGTCAGAGGCCTTGATGAGGTCCACGTAGACTGTGTCTATGGCCATGTCTCTGTTTTCTTCCCCATGTCAATCCTCTGAAGGAGATCAGGTAGGTTTGACATGATTTGCCCCTCACAAAGTCATGTTGGGGGGGTGAGTACCTTGGCCTCAACTAAGTGATCCATCATACTGCCCTTGATAATGGCTTCTAGGACCTTGCCTAGCATGGATGTTATGCTGACTGATCTGAACTAGTTGTCAAGGTCACTATAGTATCAGTAGCTACACAATAATTAAGCAATAGGACATGGCAGGGTGTGCATCACTGTGGAATAATGACATACCTTGGGCAATGAGGCAAGGCAGAGTGCATTATGTGCCGAGAAGAATAGGTTACTCACCTGTAATCATAGCCCTAGGAGTGTTATATGCTACACATCCATACTCTGGCAGTTCCACTGGAAGGTAATGATTGGCAGGAACATTTTCCAAGCTAAGCTCCTACCACCACATGGCTGGACATATCCCCCCCCCTGACTCTGCCCCATGACGTCAGATCTAGTATACTGGAAGCAGGATCATGTGCTACTTGCCAAGGAGGCTGGGCATGTTGTGTGGCTGTGTACCATATACCACTCCTAGAAAGTACAGCTACGTAAAAATTTACTGTAACAGTAGATCTTTGAGGAGTGTCTTTTGCAGTAGGTAATACACTTGGGTCATCGCCAGAGGTCACTGTGGCGCACAGCAACTCTTCTAGCAGTCTTTTACCAGGGGTCGCCTACACATGAAATCAGCTTCCTGTTTGCTATATAAATGTGGGGGGTCCCTGGTATCCTCAGTTCCCCTGCCAGATTCAGCTCACAAAGTGAGGACCAAGGGGTACCTAAGGTATCCCAACCTAACCCAAGAGTCACTGGACCAGAATTTGTTCTGCTAGAGAAGAAGGGGGATGGAGGGTGGGATTGGGCCTACTGCAAGAGACACTCCTCAAAGATCTACTGTTCTGGTAAGTTTTTACGTAACTGTACTATCTTCCATGGAGTGGTCTCTTGCAGTAGGTAATACACTTGGGATGAATTCCAAGCAGTATACCAGAGATGGGTGGACATTATGACAGAAGGCCTTGTAGGACTGCTCGGCCAAAGGCTATCCTACGGCATGAAGCAATATCCAGATTGTAGTGCTTCATGAATGTATGGATTGTGGGACCAGGTGGCCACATTGCAGATATGCAAATGGAGGCTCCTTTAAATCAAGCTGCAGTAGTGGCAATGGCTCTAGTGCAATGGGCTTGGACAGGTCCTGGTAAGCGTTTGTTTTATTTTTTATAACAAAATGTAATACAATGTGCCAACCAGCTAGAAAGGGTTTGTTTAGTAACTGGGAACCCTCCTCAGCCTGAGACAAAGGTAACGAACAATTGAGAAGCATTTCTGATTGCTTTTGTTCTATTAATATAGTAACACAATTTACAATGTACATCTAAGGAATGTAGAAGATGTTCACCATGGTTGGGGTATTCAGGATCGTATACTGGTAACTCCAGGGACTGATTTAGGGTGTATTCAGACACTACTTTAGGAGGGAAGGAGGGGTTGGTACAAAGCACCACCCTGTCCTTGTGAAAAATTAAGTAAGGTTTCTTACATGAGAGCATCAAGCTCAGAAACACAGACAGCCAAGGTGACAGCCACTAGGAATAAGGTTTTCCATGAAAGGAAACAGAGGCCACTGGTGGCCGCTGGTTCAAAGGAATCAATAGTTAACTTTTCTATTAGAAAATTGAGATCCCATGGAGGAGTGGGACGTCTTAATAGGTGGTTTGATATGTAACATTCCTTTCAGAAACATTTTGGCTAGATGATGTTGGTACAGCAATCTGCCATCAAGTGGTTCATGGAAGGCCGAAATAGCAGCCACATGGACTTTGATGGAGGAATAACTCAGACCGGACTCGGACAGCGAGGCCAGGTAGTCTAGAACTTTCGTAAGTGGGCAGGAATAGGGATCCAATGATCGTGAGGTAGCCCATATGGAAAAGCATTTTCATTTGGAGTTATATGTTTCTCTGGCTGCTGGCTTATGTGAGGCCAGGAGAATATTGGCAACCGGAGAGGACACTTGTAATCTGGCTATGAAAGGGTCCTCAGGAGCCAGGTGTGAAGGTGTAAAGCCTTCAGGTTGCAGTGTAACAGGGTTCTCTGACTTTGAGTCAAGAGGTCCAGTCTGATTAGCAATGGAACTGGTTCCTGAACTGCAAGTTGTTGAAGTAGAGAGAGCCACACTTATCGAGGCCACAGGGTAACTATTAGGATCATTGTGGCAGGCTTTAGTTGTAGTTTCAGTAGAGTCCGTTGCAGGAGAAGGACGGGGGAAGCATATAAGAAGAATCCTGTCCATGGCTGGGACAGAGCATCTAGAGACCATCCCTTTTTGTTCGGAATAATGGAAAAATATTTGGGGATATGGTAGTTGGCTGGGAAGGAAAACAGATCTATCTGTGGAGTCCCCCAGAAGCTGAAGAGTTTTTGGAGTACTTAGTTGTGAAGTATCCATTCGTGTGTGAACGTCTGGTGACAGACGGTTGGCCAGAAGGTTGTAACGTCCTGGTAAGTGGACGGCTGTTAATATCAGGTGCTGTCGGATGGCTTCTTGCCAGACTGCAAGGGTTTCTATGCATGGAGTATGGAATTTCATACCTCCTTGTTTGCTGAGGTAGAATACTACTGCAGTGTTGTCTGATTGGATCAGCAATGGTCCTGGAGTGAAATGGGGTTGAAATGCCTGGAGGGATAAGTGGACTGCCTTCAACTCTAAGAGACTGATGCGAGACTGAGGGAGAAAAGTTGTCCACTTGCCTTGTGTCCGATAAGAACCCAAGTGTGTGCCCCATTCTTCCAGGGAAGCATCTGTGGTTAAATTCTGCATGGGAGGAAGGGACTGAAAGGGCATTCCATGACATAAATTGGTTCTGATTGTCCACCAAGTCACAGCTGACTTCAGAGAGGGAGTAACCCTGATCTTGTCTTCGAATTGTCCCGTTCTTTGAGACCATTGATTCTGGAGGGTCCACTGAACAGGTCTCATATGAAAACGGGTGAATGCCACCATAGGGATGGTAGCAGCCATGAGACCCAGAAGGCGCAGTGTTTGTTGGGCTGTGACTATTTTCTGAGTCTGTATGTGGGATGCCAGAAACAAAAGAGTGTCCTGCCAGGCAGCTGGAAGGTAAGCCCTGGCTGAGACTGTATCTAGGACAGCTCCAATGTATTGGAGAGACTGAGTCGGAGTTGGGTTGGACTTCAGCCAACTGACTGTGATCCCCAGAGTGTAAAACATTTACAGCGTGGTTTCCAGGGAGGAAAGCAGAGTCGTTCTGGAGCCTGCTCTGATTAGCCAGTCATCTAAATATGGGAAGATAAAGTGCCCTTTACTTCATAAAGCTGCTGCAACTACTGCTAGGCATTTGGTGAACACCCTTGGGGCCAAAGAGAGACCGAATGGGAGCGCTCAAAACTAGTAGTTTTGACACAGCAGGTGGAAGCGCAGAAACTTGTGGTGGGCAGGATGGATGGAAATATGGAGGTAGGCATCCTTCATATCTAGGGCACAAAGTCAATCTCCCTGTTTCAATATTGGCATGATGGTATTCAGAGTTATCATGAGGAAACATTTGTACTGGATTTAAAGATTCAATTTCCTGAGGCCAAGTATCGGTTTGAGGTCTCCAGTCTGTTTGGGTACCAGAAAAAGTGGGAGTAGAATCCCATTTGATATTCTGAAGGGGGTACTGGAGAAACGGCCCGTTTTTTCAGAAGAGCCCTCAATTCCTCCTGAAGGATGGGTATATGATTTGGTAGATAATGAACATTTCAAGGCGGCTGGGGGGGCTTGGAAATAAATTCCAGAGTAGGACCCCTCTGTGTAATCTGGAGTACCCATTCGTCTGAAGTGATCGTTCGCCAGGCCTCCAGATGGAGGGCAAAACAACCACCCACAGCCTCCGAGGCCTGGTTGAGGTGTGGGCAAGGCCTTAGTGGACGGTCACTGGGCACTGGGCTGTCCAGCCCCACCAGGAGGGTGGGAGCATGAGCAGCGGGTGGCAGAGGGGTTGCCTCTTGTGGGTTGAGTACGACCTCTGAATGCACCTCTATTGGTACCTATATATTTTCCACCTCCTTTGGAATAGTAAGAGGACTGAGTACAATAGGTTGTATGCAGAGTATGGTACATGCCATGAACCATACAGAGGGTTCAGTCTGATGCCTGTAAGTTACCTAGTAAGGTTTGGGTATCTGGCCCGAATAGCTTGGACCCGTTAAAAGGGGCATCAGCTACTTTGTGTTGTAGCTACTTTGTGTTGCACATCAGGTGTAAAACCTGAAATGCGGAGCCAAGTATGGTGGTGCAAAGCAAGGCCAGAAGCTGACAGTCAGGCTGAGGTATCTATGGCATCATATCCCGACCTGAGTAGGTGACGGGAGACTGAGTTGCTAGTTGACACTGTGGCCAATAATTGTTCTCCTTCTTGTGATGGAGTGAGTTTATTGATAATGTCAATGGCAGAGGACCCAAGGGTATGCTGATATTTAATCATATGACCCATGTAACTTAGGATTATAATATTCATGGTACTGGAAGAAAAAACCTTTTTCCCCAGATAGTCCAGTCTCCAAGATTCCTTATCTAGAGGTAAGGAGCTCATGTGTTTAGGTCATTTAGTACTATAATGAGCAGCAGTACTGACTACAGAGTCTGCTTCAGGGATAGCGGAAAGGAAGGGATGATCCAGAGGAGATTGATAAATGCAATCTGCCTTGCGGGGAACAGCTGTAACAGCTGAAGGCTGATGCCACGCCACCAGCATCGCATTCTGGTAGGTTTGGATTAGTGGAGAGACTACCAAAACAGGCTCCTCTGGTAGTTCAAGATAGTCTGCCATGTCCTTACACTGTTTGTCATGTTCTGTGATCGAGAATCCCATGACTTTTTGCATTTGGACCATCATCTTGTGGAATGAAGGGTCATCAGGAGGAGGCGCTGCAGTATTTCTAGGCAGATCCTCATCCAAGGAAGAGATGTCCAAGAATGGAGATTGAGGAGTTTGGAAATCTAGGTCCTGGAACTCTTCATCTTCAAGATCACTGGGGAAATCAACCACTCTTGTTCATCCAGTAAATAGTCTTCCATATCAGGAGGTGATGACCAGGGTAGTAAAGGATCCCAGTCACCATGGAACCTCTTAGGCGGCAGAATAGGAAATCATGGAGGGTCACCCTGCTCCCCCGGGTCAGAGGGCTGGGAGTGCCACATGGCATGCAAGATGTGCTGTATTACAGTAGAAATGTCCAGTTCCTTTTTTTTTTTTTTTTGAATAAGGGGTGATGAGACATAAGGGGAATAATGGAGGGGATTGGATGCATAGCCTGAGCAGGTCTTGCCCCTGGGTGGTAAAGACAAGGGTCCCGATCTCTGTCGACCTGACCCCTATAAGTAGCCACTTGGGAAGGCGGAGGGGCAGTAAGCATGGCATAAGCCGTTGGCTTCCCTTGAGAAATATGGGGGCCTCGTTGATGGGCCTGCAGGGGAAGAAGGATTGAAGTGTAAATGTTAAGGTGCCGTCGATGGGAGAGAAGCCCCTGTCACGAAGCAACAATAGAACCCATATAGGATTTTTCAGTTTGTACCACATTCAAAGTGCTTGAAAGAGCCGTTGACGAGAGAGTATGACCTCCCATCAACGAAGATGTAGTGTGAGGGTGCATCGTTGGTGGGAACACCAGAAATGGTGGCCATTGTCGAACACTTCAGCAAGGAGCATGAGGAGGGTTTCCTCCTTCTTTTTCTGCAGAGGAAGAGAATCTGAGAAGGGGCAGCCCTCGGAATGGGCTCCCTGGTTCTCTAAAAGAGACATTTTCTGCTCTATTAATAAATGCTGAATTTCAAGCAATCATCATCGATGAGTTGCTTGATTAAAGTCCTGACAATAAGTGCAGGAACTGGTGTCGTGTGTGTGTCCCAGACACCGTACACAAGAAGCGTGGTTGTCAAAGTAGTATATCTTCCTACTGCAATGACAGGAATGAAATAAAGCTTGTTTGAAGATTCTTTAGACATTCATTTTGTAGTTCAAGTTCTCATCGATGACTGCTGTTTAGAAGTTGCTCTGCTGCTGCGCATGAGCGGAGGAAGGTGGGAAAATGAACTGAGGATACCAGGGACCGCCCACGTTTATACAGCAAACAGGAAGCTGATGTCATGTGTGGGCGGCCCCTGGTAAAAGACTGCTAGAAGAGCTGCCGAGCACCACAACGACCTCTGGTGACGACCTAAGTGTATTACCTATTGCAAGAGACCACTCCGTGGAAGATCTACAGTTACAGGTGAGTAACCTATTCTTCTAGGGGCATAAACATGGTACACTATCCACACTCTGGCAGACTCCTAGCAGTTCTCTGGGAAAAGGGGGGGCCAAGGTGCACATCCCTACTTGGCAAGCAAAGACTGGAGAACAGAGGTCCCAAAACATGCATAGCAATGTGACTGAAGGTTGCTGCAGTAGTTGTAAATGAAGATGTGTGCGGACTTCCAGGTAGCAGCCCTACATATTTCCTGTACAGGGATATCCCTGGAAGCTGCCACCAAGGCAGTGGTACATGTGGTGGAGTGAGGCCTAATCCCAACGGGAGGCTCCACACCAGCCAACATATAGCAGTTTGAGGCAAGATGTGATCCACCTTGAAATCATTCACTTTGCTGCTGGTCTGCCATGTGCGGCTTCAACGTAGGTGACAAACAGCTGGTAAGCCTGACCCCGAATCCCAGTTGTACACTCTACATAATAGGAGAGCGTCCTCCACAGCTGCAGGGTATTGATCTTTTGATTAGCCTCCAAAGAGGGGATGGTAAAATATACCGTCAAATTAATAACCTGGTTAAGGTGAAACTCCCAATACCACCTTCGGAAGGGACTTCAGGTTGGGGTGAAGGAAGACCTTGTCGTGTGGAAGACCAATTAGGAAGAACCCACCGAGAGCACTTGGAGGTCCTCAATCCTTCTGGCAGACGTGCTGGCCACCAGGAAGGCTGTCTTCCACAACAGGTGTGACAACTCACACCTGTGCATTGGCTGTAACGGCCTACCCATAAGCATAGCCAGGACCAGCAGTATGTCCCAAGATGGAGGAGGATCACGCGCCAGATGGAACAAGTGGTTTAGGCCCCTGAAAAAGCACCAGGCCTTCTCCTGGGCCACCGATGGCATGCTGCCCCGTGCCCGGTAAGCTGAGATAGCTGCCAGGTGCATCTTAAGGGTCACTGCTCACAGTCCCAGCTGGGAAAGGGACCAGAGGTAGTCCAGGATGCTAGCCACTGGGCAGGCAAAGGGATCAAGCTCTTTGCCCTGGAACCAAATGGAAACTCTCTTCCATTTGAAGGCATAGCATCTACAAGTCAACTCCTTTCTGAAGGCCTCCACAGCATGGAAGACATCCTCAGACAGACCTAAGGCCTAGAACTCTAGCCACTCAAAAATGAGGCCATGGCCGGCCCAGTGGCACTGAGGGTTGAGGCGCTGGATGCCACACCTCGCATGCCAGTGACCCAGGTTCAGGAATGAGCCTGGAGCACCAGGGATCAGTAGGAGAGAGAGGATCGAGTGTCCGGAGGACTGCTCTCCTCTCTTGGGGAGGGAGGGACTGCTGACCCGCTCATTGATCACCTTCTAGCAGTGTCTGGAAGGTGATATGGGTTGGGGAAGCACGTTGCAGTCATACATCATCGTCGGGGAGGTGAGAGGGAGAAAACCAATGAGGAAAATGGAGCTGGCAGCATCCAGGATGGCCCCACTAGCATCTGTCCCAGCTCCCAGAATCTGAATGTTGGTCTCTGGGGGGGAGGTGAAAGTCGACGCCCCTCGCCTTGGCCCTGTCATGGGGGGAGGTGACCTGTGGGGGATCACTGGGAGGGTCAGGCGGGGAATGGTGGGACTGAAGATAAAGTCTCTCCGGGGGCGGAGCCACCTGCCAGGCTTCTGGAGGAAAAACAAGCAATAGAAGAAGAAGAACATGACCGTGAGGTGCAGGGACTGCAGGTCCAAGCGCAGGACCGTCCCCCAAAGTCTAGTCAGCAGGTCTGGGCAGACAGGCAACTGCCACAGAGGCCTGCTGCTGATTGGAGTTATCAGCTTCATCCATGCCTTGTCCTTCCTTTTTTTTTTTTATGAACTTTCTTTCTGCTCTGGACCTAGGAACTCTCTCAGGCAGGCCCCACTCACCCCTACTGCTCTACCACCCACCTGGTGCTCACTCTCTGGGAAATCGGGGACAGACACTCCCCACCTGCCCTGATCCGATGGAACCCCCCAATGTGGGGCCACAGTCCACCCTGATGCTCTATCTAGAATCTAATTTGCTGGACCCAGGGCAAGGTGAAGGATCAGGAGAGCCGGAGAGATGAGCCCGTCATTGGGTGTGTGGCTGTGGGCCACTGGAGGCTGCCGTTGCCTATCCCAGGACTAGGGATTTTCCTCCATGGGTTGCTCCCGAGGCAGCGGACATGCAATGACATCAATGCGATAAGGGAACAGGACTGCCCCCTCCCGCAGAAAATTCGCTGTTGCCTCCCCCAACATTGCGTCCCCACCTAATGCAATGCCCCTGATCTCCATCAGGGGCCACTGCAGGCAGGGAAACCCATGGATCCCACCCCAGACGAGGAGAGGAGAGGAGAGCAGTCCTCTGGATGCTCTATCCTCTCCTCCCCCACTGACTCCTAATGGCCAGAGTCCGCTCCCAAACCCAGGCTGTTGGCATGGTGCGAAGTGTGGCGTCCAGCACCTCAACCCTCAGTGCCACCAGGCTGACCTTGTCCTTCCTGACTTTGACTAGAACCCTGTTGATCAAGGGGAAGGGAGGAAAGGCATACACAAAGCCTGGGGTCCAGAGCCTCATGAAAGACTCCCCCATCAGTGTGCTGACTGTTGGGGGCAGTCACAAAACAGCCTCAGTTTGGCATTCTCCCAGGAGGCATATAGATGCACCTACGGTGAGCCCCCCTGGAAAACACATGGTTTACCCCCTCCTGATGCAGAGACCTCTCATACAATGTCTCTTCTACCTGACTGAGAGCATCTGCCACTTGATTGTTCTCCTCAATGATATAAATCATCAGGAGATTGGCACCCAGGCTGCACATGAGGGTCCAGGTGTGGAGAACCTCTGGACACAAGGCAAAGGAGTATGTGCCGGCCTGTCTGTTCAGGTAAAACATGGTCAGGATGCTATATGTCTGGACTTGAACAATCTGGCCCCATAATATTTGAACAAGTTCCATGAGGGCCATCTGTACTGCACAGAGCTTCATCAGGTTGCTGTGGTGATGGAACTCCTTGGGTGACCAGAGCCCATGGATCATGTGGTCCCCCTGGTGCACTCCCCACCATACCAGAGATGCAGCCGTCTGTGTGACAGCTGGCTCTGAGTGGACAAATGGGATTCCTTCCTCCAGGTGATCTGGGACAAGCCACCACTCATGGCGTCCCAGATCGGCTGCCAACTGGTCTGGGACCTTTGATGGTCCAGCTCCCACCGTAGGGGGTGTATCTGAAAAGGGACCCAATGAACCATGCTGGTGCCAGATGTCAGGTGCTCCAGCAACTGCAGGAAATCCAAGCCAAGGCGCAGGAGCCCAACCTGAAATTATCAGAAAAAAGGAAGTAAGACCCAGTGCTCGGTCTGCCAGGATGCAGGTCTTGGCCAGCAAAGTCCAGTTCTGCCCCAATAAACTTAATTACCTACTTTGATACCAGTCTGGAATTGTCCAGATTTACCAAAAGGCACAAGTCCCTGCAGGTCTGAAGAGCCAGGGCTGTGGATCTCGCCACAGTCTCTCTGGAGGGACCAGCAATCAGCCAGTTGCCCATGCAGGGTAGAATCTGACCCTTAGGTGCCATAGGTGGGTCACCATCACTGTCTTGCACTTGGTGAAGACCTTCAGAGCTGAGGAGAGGACAAATGGCATTACCTGGAACTGGTATAATAATAATTTTATTTATAAAGCGCCTTTCAGTGTATCAAGGCGCCGAACATTTTAAGATCATAAATTCAAATTTAAAATACAAATCTACAAAACATGTATAAAAATCTACCATAATAACATCAGATATTAAAACATAATAAATTATAATAAAAATACAGTCATACTAAAATTAGCTTAGTTATCCAAGAAGGCCATTTGCCATAAGTATGTTTTCAAATCTTTCTTAAATATCTCTACGGAGGTGCACTCCCGTAATTCCAAAGAGTGGGTGCAGCGTGAGAGAATGCTCTGCTGCCTGAAGATTTTAGACTCACTCTTGGAATCTCTAACAACCCCACGTTGGCCGAGCGGAGCGATTAGCCAGGGCAATAATGCACCAGAAGTTCTTTTAGATAGGTAGGACCCTGATCGTGAAAGGCTTTAAAAGTCAATAAAATGACTTTAAAGGTGATCCGCCACTGTATAGGGAACCAGTGCAGTTCACGCAACACCGGGGTAATATGACAGGACCTACTTGTCCTGGTCAAAACCCAGGCTGCAGCATTCTGCACCAGCTGTAGACGACGGATTTCTACCACAGAAAGCCCAAAGTAAAGGGCGTTGCAGTAGTCTAAGCACGAGGACACAAAGGTGTGGACCAACGCTGGCAAAGAGTCAGACGGAACAAGGTGCCTAACCCTGGCAATATTCCTAAGATGGTAAAAGGAAGTCCTGACAATGGCCGACACTTGAGATTGAAGAGTCAGCCTGTCATCTAGGACAACCCCAAGGCTACGCACCCGTTCGGAGGTCAGGAGTGACACACTGCCAAGAAAAATTCCAGAAGGCGCGCCAATATGCGACCTCTCGATCTGACCACCTGGGTCCACCACCAAAACCTCTGTCTTCTCTGAGTTCAACTTTAGCCAACTAGAATTCACCCAACCTTGGATTTCCACCAGACAGTTGTTAAACACCGAGAGAGCTCCATCCTGGTCAGGTGCAAAAGACAGGTATAGATGGGTATCATCTGCATAGCAGTGAAACCTCAGCCCATACCATCTTATAATGTCTCCGAGGGGCAGCATATACACTGCAAATAACATGAGTGACAGCACAGAACCCTGAGTCGCTCCACACAACAAAGAGATTGGGCCAGAGGAAAAATTCCCCGACACAACTCTTTGTGATCTCCCAGTGAGGAATGAAGTGAACCATTGTAAAACAGTTCCCGACATTCCACAAATTTGCCTCAGGCGTGTCAACAACACCATGTGATCCACAGTGTCAAAAGCTGACGAGAGATCAAGGAGAACCAGAATGGAGCGTCTCTTCTGATCCCTCGCCCTCAGAAGATCATTAAGCACCCGAACCAGCGTAGTCTCGGTGCTATGTCTTTTACAGAAACCAGATTGGAAGGATTCGTAGATACTATGGATGGTTAAATGGTCATACAATTGGGCTGCCACAACCTTCTCAATAACCTTCCCAATAAAGGGAAGGTTAGAGATAGGTCTGTAGTTTGAGAAACAGTCTGGGTCCAAGGAGGCTTTCTTCAAGAGAGGTGTCACCACTGCCTCTTTCAGGGAGCTAGGAAACTCACCTGATTCCAAGGAGCACCAGACTATTTGCACTAGGACTGGACCAATGATATCAGAACAACTCAAAGTTAGGGAAGTCGGTCCAGGGTCCAAACCACAGCTTGTGGGATGCACACTATGGATGATCCTCATAATATCCACGAACTCAGGTCAACAAAAGGAACTCCAAGAGAACTGAGGCACTGTGATCTCGCACTGTTCTACAACATCACCCTTAGAGGTTGCTGGACACAAGTCCGCCCTGATGTCAGCCACTTTAGTTGCAAAGTAATGAGTGAGCTCCTCGCACTCTACTTGCGAAAAGGCTTTTCGAACTTGCAGACAGGCTGGGTTGCACAGTCTGTCTACAGTTTGAAACAGAGGATCCCCTCTACTCAGAACCATTGGTACTGGCGGTGGGACCTTCAGACGGTGATGTGGAAGAACACGTCCTGGAGGTCTTGGGAGTAGAACCACATGTCTTGCTCCAGGAATGGTATCATGTGGCTCAGAGTGACCATCCAGAACTTGCCCTTCCATAAGTGCTGGTTGAGACCATGAAGATCCAGTATGGGGCACCAGCCCCCTGTCCATCTTGGGACCAGGAAATAACTGGACACATAACCATGACTGGCCAGGGTGTCCAGAACACAGGCTATGGCACCCTTCTCAAGAAGCTGAGTAATGTCCTCCATGAGGGTGCAAAGCATGTCCTGAGACACCCTGGACTCTCAAGGCACATGAAGGTGGTGAGGTGGGAAAGCGTTGAAATACAGAAACAGTCCTCTGCCCACTATGTCGAACACCAACTTGTCTGTTGTGAGGCAGTGGACCAACATGGCAAGAAGGGATGTAGCCTGCCTCCGACGGGAAGAGCAGTCGGGGACAGGACAGTTGAATGGATGACACCCCCCAACCTGGCACTTGGAAGGCTTTGTGGGGGCGCCAGCAGCTGCCGCTGGAGGAGTATCACTATCCCTGCCCCCCTTTTCAGAACTTGGCCCCCTGACTCCTTGGTGCATCAGGTCTGGAACTGCCCCTGCTGGGGCTGTTATCAGAGAGGCAGTGACAGAAAGGACTGGCACTGAAGAAAAAATTACTCACTGTAGTAATCTTGCCTCTTCCAAGGTATTCTTCAATATGATTAACTATTGCAGCCAGTCTCCTTTGTTGAACTGCCCTGGAGAAAATGGAACATGTGCAAATGATGGAACATCCATTGGCTCATGCCACCATTCAAACTGCTGCCCTTATCAACTGCTGCATTCTAGAATGTTCAGATTTGTGAGAGCCTGTGGGGTAAGACCCCTTAAGTAAGCTATCCTAATAATAATAATTACCAAATCCCCTATGACATGTACACTATATTAAACCCATATAAGACCAAAAAGAAGGAACAACGTCCATCTGGTTTCAAGAAAGTTTGTTAACACAACTAGTGTATAAAGCCCCACAACATAGTAAATCCAGCTGTATGCAGAGCCCAACTGGTTCTGGAAGGGGAGGCAAGGTGGGAGATTTAATCATATTGAAGAATACCTTGGAAGAAACAAGATTACTATGGTAATTTTTTACTTCTACACAGAAACATAGAAACATAGAATTTGATGGCAGATAAGGACCGCTTGGCCCACCTAGTCTGCCCATTTTCCTACCTAACAGATAAGCTGTAGATCCTAGTTAACCAACAGCTTACTTCCTCCTACCCCCCCACTAGGACTGCCTTAAGTCTGTCCCATGCATTCCTGAATTCCCCACTGTTCTTGACTCCATGACCTCCTCAAGGAGGCTGTTCCATGCATCCACAACCCTCTCAGTGAAAAATACTTTCTCACATTACCTCTGAGCCGTCCCCCTCTATCTTCAAATTGCCCCTTGTTCTTGCACATCTCTTTTTCTAAGCTGCTACCCTCTTGGACTTTGTTGATTCCCTTGGGTACCTGAAAGTTTCTATCATGTCCCCTCTCTCCCTTCTTTCCTCAAGGGTATACATATTAAGCTCCTTTAGTCTTTCTTCGTATGTCTTCTAGTGCAGATCCTGCACCATTTTGGTTGCCCTCCTCTGGACAGCCTCCACTCTGTCTATGTCTTTGCAGAGATGGGGTCTCCAGAACTGCACACAGTACTCCAGATGGGGTCTCACCAACTGTCTGTACAGAGGGATAATAACTTCCTGTTTTCTACTATTGATGCCTCTTCCATGCATCCCAGTATCCCCCCAGCCTTCCTTACTGCCTTCTCACATTGCTTGCCCACCTTTAGGTCATCTGATATAATTAACCCCAGGTCCCTTTCCATTTTACTGTTGTCAGTATCTCACCTCCCATTGTGTACTCTTCCCTGGGTTTTGTTTCCCATGTGCTTCTTTGCATTGAATCTGAGCTGCCATACATTTGACCATTCCTCCAACCTTGCCAAGTCCTTCTCATCCTTTTCCACTCCATCTTGTGTATCAACTCTGTTGCAGATCTTTGTGTCACCTGCAAAGAGACATACTTTTCCTTCAGTTCCTCTGCAATGTCACTTATAAAGACATTAAAAGGACCGGTCCCAGTACTGAACCCTGCAGTACCCCGCTAGTAACCCTCATTTCTTCACTGTGTACTCCATTTACTACTACCCTTTACGTCCTGTTGTCTAGCCAATTTTTTATCCAGGCTACCACCTTGGGACCCACTCCAAGGCTGGCTAACCTGTGTATTAATCTTTTGTGTGGGACTGTATCAAATGCCTTGCTAAAATCTAGGTAGGCCATGTCCACAGCCCTCTCTGGTCTACTACTTTGGTCACCCAGTCAAGAAATCTATTAGATTAGTCTGACATGACCTTCCCATCGTGAATCCATGCTGCCTTGGGTCCTGTGCCCCATTGGCCTCTAGTACTCAACAATTCTTTCCTTCAGAAGTGATTCCATCATTTTCCTACCACTGAGGTCAAACTAACTGGTCTGTAGTTTCCTACCTCTGTCCTGCTCCCACTTTGTGAAGAGGAATCACATCTGCCCTCCTCCAGTCCTCAGGTACCACCCCATCCTCCCAT
Organism: Neoceratodus forsteri; assembly: GCA_016271365.2. Lineage (NCBI taxonomy): Eukaryota > Metazoa > Chordata > Ceratodontiformes > Ceratodontidae > Neoceratodus > Neoceratodus forsteri. Next base: position 166,366,981 of record CM057459.1, on the reverse strand, counting down.
GATTTGTTAAAGAGAGTAGTCAGCAGTGTCACTAGTTCTACCCTTAGTTCTTTTAGAATTTTGGGTGAATCCATCAGGCCCCATTGCTTTGTCCACCTTCAATTTTATTAGTTCTTTCAGAACCTTTTCTTCTGTAAATGGACTGGTATCGACCCCCATCTTCAGAGTGTTTCTCTTGTTTGGCTTAGGTACCTCCCCTCCTCTTCCTTTGTGAATACTGAGCAGAAATATTCATTCAGTATCCCTGCTTTTTCACTCCCCCTCTACCCACATTCCCTCTCCTTTATTAAGCCTCAGTGTCCCTCCTTTGGTCTTTCTTCGCTCCCTAATGTACCTATAAAAGGTCTTATCCCCCTTCTTAACAGAATTGGCTATCCTTTCCTCGGTTTGGGCCTTTGCTATTCTGACTGCTTTCCCAGCCTCTTTCTGCTTTAACTGATAAAGTTCTCTGTCCTGCTCCTTCTGTGTTTCCTTATATTTCCTGAATGCAATTCTTTTCTCCTTAACCTTCCCTGCCACCTCTTTTGAGAACCATAGCGTTTTTTTTCTTCGTTGTGTTTTATTGATTTGCTTTACACAAAGGCTTGTTGCCTCTGTGATGGCTGTTTTGATTACTCCCCATTGTTCCTCCACCCCTCCTTCTTGCCTGTTTGCTAGTGCTTTTCTAAGGCACTCTCTCATTTCCCAAAGTCAGCCCTCCTAAAGTCCAATACTCTTGCTTTTGTATGGCTTGTTGTATGGCTGTGTTTATAGTGAACCACACTGTTTGGTGGTTGCTTGTTCCCAGATGGCTACCCTCTAAATCTGAGATTCTTTCTCTGTCCCCATTTGAGAGTACCAGGTCTAAGATTGCTCCCTCCTGAGTGGGTTCCAATACTAGCTGTCTGAGGCATGCCCCTGTAGGGCATCAAGAATGACCCTGCTCTTGGATGTGCCTGCAGCAAAGGTGCTCCAGCTAACATCTGGCATATTCAGGTCCCCCATCAACAATATCTCCCCTTTTTCTGCCATTCTAAGGAAGCCTTCTATCATTTCCTTGTCCATTCCTTCCCCCTGAGATGGGGGTCTGTATACAACCCCCATGTGGATTGTGGTGCCATTTCCTGTCTCCAAGGTGACCCAGAGTGCCTCATTTGCTCCCTGTTTACTCTTTAGTTCTGTTGCTTTAACCCCAGGAATTCTTCAATATGATTAATTACTGCAGACTACGAAGCAGTACCTTTGGAGGAGGGTACAAAACCTATTTGGGAAACAGGCTTTGCAGCACTGCTGTGCCAAATCTAGCATAATTTCTGGACTGAGCATCCAAACAGTAGTGCTTTATTCTCCATGTAGCTGCTTTACAGATTTCCAACAAAGGAATATCTCTGGCTGCTGCTATTGTACCAGCTGTGCCCCTTGTGGAGTGAGATCTACTGAGGGTTCCTTACCAGCTTTACTGTAGCAGAACTGGATACACACACCACTATCCAGCGTGAAACAGTCCTTTTAGAAGCTGGTTTTCCTGCCGGCCCAGTGGCACTGATGGTTGAGGCGCTGGGCGCCACACCCTCGCCAGGCGACAGGGTTCGGGAACAAGTCCGGGCTGCTGGGGTTCGGCGGGGGTGAGAGAGAGGATCAAGCATCCAGAAGACTGCTCTTCTCTCTTGGGGGGGTCCAGGGCTAGCCCAGCACTGCAGTGGCCCCCGGTGGAGACCAGAAGCACTGCAACACTCAGGGCATAGTAAAGGTATGCAGAGCCGCAACAGACATCCCTGGCATCATTGCACACTTGGACTCTGCAGGGAGGGAGGGGGAAAGGGTGTAACCACACAAGTGAAAAACCCTCTGCCTCCTGATAGGTGAAGGAGGGTCCAGGGGTTTCATCCAATCACGCCCAGTGTCAGGCTCCTTTTCTCATCTCCTCCGTTCCAGGTCGCCTATCAAGATAGAGTGCCAGGAGGAGTAATCTGGTGGTCCCACCTCGGGGGGGGGCTGGGTGGCCGGGCAATGGATGGAGAGCAGAGTCCCAGGAGGAGTGAGAGAGAGCTTCAGGTGGGCAAGATAATGGCAGGCTCCGAGAGACCTCTCCACAGAGAGATCAGGAGGTAAGAGAGATAGAGTTGGGGGGGAAAAAAAGCTGATTTTCCTCTTCCCACTTCCCCATAGGTCAGGAACACCTGCTGTCTGTCCTGCTTGTGGGCCTTGGTGTGGTAGTAGCTCAGAGCTCTTGACATACCCTGGATGTGGTTTTAGCGGACAGGGATCTTGTACAAGATCTGGTTGTGGAAGAACCCTTGACTGGGAGCGACCACTGGTTTCAGTTTAAACTTGGGGGGGGAATCATTCAAGGACAATGATAGTTGATTTTAGGGGGGCAGACTTTCAGAACATAGGGGAAATTCTCAAGGGGCATTTGCAGGAGATAAAACCAGGTTTGGACGTGGAAGGTAGGTGGGAGATCATAAAGTGGGGGCTACAGGAGGCCACCAAGACCTGTGCAAGAGTGAAGCACAAGGGCGGTAGGTCTCATAAACCATGCCAGTGAACCAAGGGTGTCCAGGAGGCGGTAAGGGAGAAGAAGGCTGCCTACAGTAGGTACAAAAAAAATGAGAGGAGAGAGGGATAGAGAGAACTATTGCCTTGCAACCAGGAAAGTCACCAGACTAGTGAGGGGGGCAAAGGCCTGGAAAGAGCAAAGGCTGGCGCGGGGGATACAGGGTGGGGAAAAGAGGTTCTTTAAGTATATTGGTGAGTGGAGGAAAGTCAAGGGCCAGCTCAGTAGGTTGAGGACAGCTGGGGGGTGGGTGGAAGGGGCTGAAGAGCAGAGGTACTGAATGAGTACTTTGCCCCAGTGTTCTCTAGGGAGGAGGCTGGGGAACTTCCAAAAAAGGGGTTGAAGGACACAGAAGGCACAGCAGACCTGACTACTGGGGTACCTGAAGAACAAGCCACTGGGGGAGGTAGGCCAGGGGTGAGATATCAGGCTGGTTCTGCTGAATAGGGGGGGAACAGATGATGACATTCCTATTGGGTGGGTGTGGGAAGCCCTCTAGTCCCTAAAAAAGGATAAATCTCCAGGGCCTGATGCTATTCATCCCAGAGTACTGAGGGAGTTGGCAGATGTTTTGGCAGCGCCATTGGCAGAGCTCTTTAACTTGTCGCTCCAGACAAGGAGGGTGCCAAGGGATTGGAAGCAGGTGCATGTTGTGCCTGTCTATAAAGGGGGATTGAGAGAAGAGCCAGGAAACTATAGACCTGTCAGTTTGATGTCGGTGGTGGGGAAGGTAATGGAAAGCATACTTAAGGAAAGGCTGGGAGGTTTCTTGGAGGAGATGAGTTACCTGGATGACCGGCAGCATGGGTTTGTGCCAAGTAGATCATGTCAAACAAACCTTGTAGAGTTCTATGAGTGGGTAACATCAGCACTCGACAGGGAGAGACCAGCGGATGTACTGTTTCTGGATTTTAGCAAGGCATTTGATTCGGTCCCTCACATTGGCCAAAGGGAGAAGCTGGAGGGATGGGGTAGGCCCATTGATGGTTAGGTGGATTGGAAATTAGCTTTCAGGTCACATTCAGTGGGTAGTGGTTGGAGGGGAGGTCTCGTCTCCTAAGGAGGTCATAAGTGGGGTCCCACAGGGATCAGTCCTGGGGCCACTCCTGTTTAACACCTAAATCTCTGATATCAGGGAAGGTATCGGGTGTGAAATGACTTTCTTTGTGGATAACTCTAAGCTGGGGCAGTGGTGGCAGGGAAGGAGGGGAGATTGGCCCTGTAAGAGGACCTGGATACTATGCATAGGTGGTTCTGCACCTGGAAATTGAAATTTAACTCCTCCAAGTGCAAGGTGCTACACCTAGGGTGGGAAAACCCCAACTATGTGTACACCCTGTGGGTGAATGAGTTGCAGGCTAGAAACTAGGAGTCTTGGTGGATGTTAATATGAATAATTCAGAGCAGTGCAGGAAGGCTGTGGTCAGGGCAAATAGGATGCTGTGATGCATCGCTATGGGGATTACCTCAAGGAACAGGAAGGTGATTTTGCCACTGTACAACAGCCTGGTTAGACCACATCTTGAGTACTGTGTGCAGTTCTGGAGGCCGCACTTGAGGGACATCCAACTCCTGGAGAGGGTTCAGAGGAGAGCAACCAGAATGATCTGGAGCCTGGGGGATATGACATATGAGGAACGACTAAGTGAGCTCAACCTGTTCTCTCTAGAGGAGAGGAGGGACCGGGGGGGGACATGATTGAGGTCTTCAAGTACCTCAGAGGAGTAAATAAGGTAAGCCGAGATAGGATCTTTTGACTGAAGGAGGGTGGAATCATCAGAGAACACAGCTGGAAGATCGAGGGTGGTAGGAGGATTGGGGGAGAAGGAGGAGGAGGTACTTCACCGAGAGAGTAGTGGAACCATGGAATGTGCCTCCCCGGGAGCTGGTACAGGCAGCTACGGTGGAGGGATTCAAGAGAGGGTGGCACAGGTATAGGCAAGGGGTGAAGCAGAGGCTGGTTTGCCTGGGAGGGGCAGGACTGGGAGATGGAGTAACAGCGGAAGGAGACAGAGGGCTACGGTACCCAATCAGGGTGCTGAAGCACGAGCAGACTTGATAGACCAATAGGCCTACTCTTCTGGCATCTAGTATGTTAGTTCTAAGGACTACTTTATCCTTGAGGAAAGAGATATAGTTTAGTTCTATGCACAAGGCTTGCAACTCACTAATCCACCTTGCAGAGGTAACAGCCACCAGAAAGACAGTTTTCCAAGTCACATCCTTGAGATGTGCTGCAACCATGGGTTTGAATGGGGATTCCATGAGTTTGGCAATACAGATATTGAGGTCCCATGCTGGCACTGGTTCCCTGTGAGGAGGGTGCAGGTGAGCTAACCCCCCTTGAAAAATTTTCTGAAAATGGGGTTAGAGGCCACAGAAACACCCTTACCAGCTGAAATATAGACGGAGACTGATGCCAGGTGGACCTTAAGGGTAGTGGGCTGTAAGCCCAGTGAATAGAGGTGGGTGAGATAGTCCAGCAGAACTGGTATTCCCACCTGGACTTACGTTATATAGTGTTACTGCCACACCAGATAGAAAATGTTTTCCACTTGGAGGCATTGGTTTTCCTAGTGGAGGGTTTCCTTGTACCCCTGAGGATACTGAGGACAACCTTAGAGAAATGCAAGCCTACATACTCAAGAACCATGCTTTGAGCTTGAGGGACCTGAGGTTCATGTACAGGATCCTCCCCTGAGAGGAGGTTAGGAGGTTGTGCCTCTTAGAAAGGTGGATGGACTGCGGCACTGAGAGGGAAAGCAGCAGGGAGTACCATGGTTGCCTGGCCCAATCTGTAGCTATCAGAATCATTGTGGCTGGCTGGCTGAGATCTGAGCTTGATCAGGACCCTGAGCAGCAAGGGAAATGGAGGAAACACATACAGGCTCCTTTCTGACCAATCCAGGAGTAGAGCATTCATGGGTACTGTGCCCTTTACTGGTGGTCTGCAGTAGAATTGAGGCAACTGGTGATTTTCCTGGGAGGCAGAGGTCTATCTCTGGAGTGCCCCACTTCCAAAACACTACCTGCAGAACCTGCCTGTTAAGAGACCATTCATGGTGATTCTGGTTGATTCTGCTGAGTGCATCTGCCAAGGTATTGTCCTTTCCTGACAGATGAACAGCAAATAAGGATACCTGTAGGGAGTAATCTAAACTCCAAACCTTCATTGCCTCTGTGCACAGCAGATTGTCTCCCCCCCCCCCCGCTTGTTGATGTAGATCATTGTGGTGGTGTTGTCTGTCCTGACTTGTACCACCTTGCCTTTTATCAGGGATGCGAAATCCTGCTGGGCCAGAAACACTGCCCTGAGCTCTAGCAGATGTATGTGCGAGAGTGACTCTGCAGGGAGCCATGTGCCATGCACCGTATGCTCTTCCAGATGTGCTCCCCACCCTAGGAGGGAAGCATCTGTTGTGAGGACCAACGTTGGGGACTCCTTCTGGAATGGAACCCCTTCTCAAAGATTTTCCCTGCCCTGCCACCACTGCAGAGCCTACAGTAGAGTCCTTGTCACTGGCACCAGTTTTGAGAGCGAATCTCTCTTTTAGCACCAATGTGCCCCGAGGTGAAACTGAATGTCCCTCATTTGGAACCTGGACCCTAGCACAGTTCCTGTGGCCACAGCCATGTGACCCAGTAACTGTAGGAAGTGCCTTGCTGGCCTTGGTGTGTTGAGGCAGAAAGAATCTGTAGAAAGCTGTCTACCCTGTCCTGGAGAAGGAAAGCCCTTCCCCTCAGGGTGTCTAGCTGTGCTCCTATGAAATTCAGTACCTGAACAGGCTGAAGCACTGACTTTTGGACATTGATCAGGATCCCTAGGAACTCTAGACTGCTCTGGGTGAATGAAAGGGCATCCCTTACCGGCTGTGGTGACTGGCCTATGACAAGCCAGTTGTCTCTGGCACTTATTCGGCTTAACATATGGCTGAACCTGTGTTATGGTTATTATGTGCACTGCACCTACCTTGTCCTAACCCTTTTGAGCACTGTCAACTACCTACCCAAATCATTCTAAAGCGTACCATCTCCTCCTTGAGTGCCATATTGGTTTCGCCTGCTCTCCCGTTATATGTAAATCTTGACTCACTCACTGTTTGTGTATGCTGTAGCTTGTAACTCTCCCGGGTCATCTGTAACACCCCCCGGGTTCGTGACTTGTTACTGGTTGTCATTCTATTCCATCACCTGTTATTCCATTGTATGTAAAACTGATTTATCACTGTACCTGCCTACCTAAGTTTGTAACTCTCCCGGGTCGCACCTGAAAATAGGCACTTGGCTGTCTAGTGTGACTTACCCGGTCAACAAAAGCAAATAAATAAATAAATAGGTAAGGGAACACTGTTATACTCTGTCTTCTCAGATATGCCGCCACCACTGCCAAGTACTTTGTGAATGTTCCGGGAGCAGAGGTTAGGCCGAATGGCAGGGCTGCAAACTGGTAGTGACCCGAAGGTAGCCTGAACCTGAGGTACTTTCTGTGGGATTCCCTGATGGGAATGTGAAAGTACGCAACCTTTAGATCCAGGGATGCCAGCCAGTCTCCTTGCTGAAGAGTGGAAAGAATCATAGCCAAGGTTACCATCTTGAACCTTGGTTTTGCCAAGTGCTTGTTCAGAACTCTTAGGTCTAAAATGGGTTGCCACTCCTCATTTTTCTTTAAGGTTAGGAAATACCTGGAGTAGAACCCTTTCCCTCTTTGGAGGAGGTGGACAGGTTCCACTGCCTTTGCCCATAGAAGGTTTGAAACTTCTGATCCCAGGAGTACCCTTTCTGCTAGGGAAGCTGGTCTGAAGAGTCTTGCTCTCAGTTTGGGGAATGACTTGAAGCTGAGGGCAAGTCCCTGACTCATTACTTATAGGACTCACTTGTCTGTGGTAATGTTCTCCCAAGCCTGGAAGTAGTGAGGAAGCCTGCCCCCCTACAGGTAGTGGGGAGGCGACCCTGGCAAGCACATCAGGGGTTCTGTTTATTTATTTATTTGCTTTTGTTAACTGGGTAAGTCACACTAGACAGCCAAGTGCCTATTTTCAGGTGAGACCCATTTGGTCTGTGCTTTTGCCTGTGTGGCTTGATCTGCACATCTAGAGCCCCTTCTACCCCTTCCTCTGTAGTACCCTCTCTGCTGCTGGTAATCAGGGGTAGCCTGTGCCTGAAAAAATGGCCTGCTGTAAGTTAACCTATCCTTACCTCCCATTCCTTGTGGTCTGTATGAAGTGGGGGGCTTTTCCTTCACAGCATTACTCTTGTAGGTTGTTTTATACTCATCCATCTTTTTCATGCAAGCCTCAATCCTGTCCCCAAACAGAGAATTATTCTTGCATGGGAAGTCCATGGTTTCAGTTGGAGTGTCCTGAGAGAGCTTTATGGCCTTGAGCCATGCAAATCTTCTCAATGCCACTGTCAGTGCCATCTATCTGGCAGCAGTCTCATTGGCATCCACTGCCATACGAAACTGGTACTTAGCGGCCTCCAGCCCACATCTGGCTGTTTCCACTAAGTCAGCAGCTAGCCCATGAGGGGCTTTCTCAGCTATTGCCAGCAATGAATTCTACAGTAATTTCTAATATTGGGCAGCATAGGCCATGTAATTTGCCTGCCTAATAGCCAAAGAGACATCCAAATACTCCTTTTTTGCCATGCTGACCATTTTTCTGGAGTCTTTCTCTGATGGATGAGATGACAGTGGAACCCTGTCACAGGTTTCTACCTGGACCACCCCTTCATGGTCAGAACAGGAGCAAAGAAACTCTGCCTCTGACCGGGCTAGATAACACTTTTAATCAGCCTTTTTGTCTATGGGCAAGACACAGAAAGAACAGGTTACTCACTTGTAACAGTAGTTCTAGGAGTGGTATATGTTGTTCATCCACACATCTTGGCATGTCCCTTTCCCCTTTAAATCTTGCCAGAAGTCTTCAAGCTGGCTCCTCCCACCCACCCAGGTGGTATATACCTCGGCTCTGCCCCGTGACACCAGATCTTAGCCTGCTGGCAGCCAGGTTGTGTGCATCTGCAGCCGGGGAGGTCGGGTGGGTCCGTGTGGATGAACAACATATACCGCTCCTAGAAAGTGCAGTTACACAAAGACTTTTGCTGTAACAGTAGATCTTCTAGGAATGTCTCTTGCAGTGTCATTACTTCTGGGAGTTCCCGATAGGTGGCGCTCCAGCATGGAAGTCTCTTCCAGCAGTCTCTATACCAGGGACCACCCACACTACCTCACTTCCTGGGCTGTACCTATAAAAGTGGGTGCTCCCTGGTAAGCTCCGTTCCACGCCGGTTTCAGCTCGGAAGCGAGGGACCGAAGCTTCCCACCTGTACATCGTTTTTCCAATTACATAAGGCAGGAGGATGGAGGGAGGGAAACTACTTACTGCAAGAGACATTCCTAGAAGATCTACTGTTGCAGCAAAAGTCTTTGTGTAACTGCACTATCTTCCATGGAATGGTCTCTTGCAGTAAGTCATTACTTCTGGGAGATTCCCAAGCAGTTATATGGCAGTGGGTGGCCACAGATGGCATTCTGCCATAGGTAAAATGTGGTCATGGGACCAATGAATGCTAAAATAGCATAGCAGTGGAATAAAAGGATACATGATTCACTGTGAAGCATTGTTTTAAAAAAAACTAGAAGGAATATGTTAAGAGCATTGAGCAATTATGGAGCTTCAGTGATCAGCAGTGAAAGCACAATCTGAGGTAAAGGCAACTTTGTTACAAATTGTAACAGTAGCTTGAGTAATACAATGTTATTCTTTAGAGGCGCTACAAAGTAGCAAGTGAAGACCTTTTTTTTTCCAAGACTGTCTAGCCAGCAATAAATGTATCCATTTGACAAAAAGTAGGTTACTGAAGTAACAGATAATGTAGCAAATGAAACAATGTATCTGTGCCCAAACAAAACGAAGCAGTGGTTAAAAACATATAATCTCTGCATATGTACTCACCCTTTTTGATATGATGTTTGTTCATGATCAAGGGAAAGCTGCGAATAGCAGTGGAGGAGAGAAGAATATAGTCCGTAGTGGGACTGATTGTGTCTCAGCATGTGAGTTAATAGTTAATGGACCTAGTCGAGGGAGGGACAGGATGCCCGGTGCACCACAGGTTAAAAAGGAATCTTGATGGAATGGTCGTGATGCTCTATAAACAGTGATACCTGAGAAATTGGTTAGATGTATCGAGCCGATGTGAAAAAAGGCCTCAGTCTTTTTTGAGGCCCCAAAAGGTCTCCGAGGCCAAGAAAGGGGACCAGGGCAGAGTCTAGAGTCTTTAGTGAGGGGCAGAAGTCCCACGGTGGCCGGAGGGGTGGCCATGAGCCAGCTTCACCGAGGTCCTTGTTACTTGTCTTCTGCCCTTAAAGGTATCACATGGGGTATAATTAGTTACAGTTTTGCATGAATAATTATACTGAGGGCGTGGTTTTTGGTACATCTATTGAACTGTTTTCAGTGGTCTGTCTGAGGCTTGTAGGTTCTCCAGTATCATTTGAGCTCCTGGCCCAAAAAGCTGGTCGCCTGAAAAGGGGGTGTTAGCCACTTTGTGTTGAAATCAGGTGCTAGCCTTGAAAGTCAGAGCCACACCTGGCGATGTATAAGAATACTGACAGCAGAGGCTCGAGAAGAAGCATTGGAAAGATGAAAAATTTACTCACCTTAGTAATTATGTTTCTTCTAGTGGAGTCTTGCTATATTCTGACTATTGCAGTTAGGTCCTGCCTTTCAACTGCAAAGGGTTAACTTTTCTATGCCTTGCATAGAACGTTCATCACGAGCTCGGTTGAAGCCTCTGTCTGTTTTTGTTTAAACTGCAACCATCAGATCTTTACAAGCAAAAACTCACTAGGTGTTCTGTGTGGAAACTGTAAAATTTTTACTAGCCAACTGGCAAATATATGTAATGTTTTTGGTTTCAAAGGAAGACTCAAGTCAGGAAACCCAAAAACAAAAACACATCCAAAACACAACATTCCACCCAAACAAAAAAGAGGGTGTAAAAAGGACACCCCTAGGGTGCCAACACTGCTCCTGCCCACCCACATCCCAAAAACTAGGTTCTGAGAGGGGAGGCAGGGGGGAGGTCAGAATACAGCAAGACTCCACTAGAAGAAACATAATTACTAAGGTGAGTATTTTTTCTTCAAACAACATGAAATCTTACTGTATTCTGACTATTGCAGACTACCAAGCAGTACCTCCATGGAGGAGGGACAGAACCTACTTTGGGAATAGGCTCTGAAGTACTGCTGTGCCAAACCGAGCATCACTCCTAGCCTGGATATCCAGAGAGTAATGCATGGTGAAAGTATGGACTGTTTTCCAGGTGGCTGCTTGACAAATTTCTAAGAGAGGAATATCCCTGGCCGCAGCCAGGGAAGCAGCTGTACCTCTTGTGGAATGAGCCCTCAGGCCTGAGGGTGGAGTTCTACCTAGTTTTTCATAGCAGAATTGTATACAAGAAACAATCCACCTGGCAATAGATCTCTTAGTGGCAGGTTTGCCTTTACCAACTTCTCCATATGTGAGGAACAACTGGAGGGATTCAAACCTGTGACCCTTGGTACGCTCTATGTAGTAGCTAAGGGCTCTTTAACATCCAACTGTAGCCTCTCTCCCGAGGAGGAATGGTCAGTGAAGAAAACAGGGAGAGATATAGACTGGTTGACGTGGAAATCTGAAACCACTTTAGGTAAGAACTTTCTGTTAGTTCTAAGGACCATTTTATCTCTGTGAAAAGAGATGAAATCAGATTCCACTGACAGGGCTTGCAATTCACTGATACGTCTGGCAGAAGTAATGGCTACCAAAAACACAGTTTTCCAAGTCAAGTACTTAAGCTCTGCTGAGGACAAAGGCTCAAAGGGAGGTTGCATAAGATGAGCAATGCAAACATTAAGGTCCCAAGCAGGAGCATGATCCCTAAAGTGGGGATTGGTGTGAAGCAATCCCTTGAAAAATTTACAGAATACAGGATGGGATGACAGAGAGGAAGACTTGCCTACTGACAGGAAAGCAGAAACAGCTGCCAAGTGTACCTTGAGGGTAGCTGGTCTGAGTCCTAGGCCATTAAGATGGACCATATAATCCAGAACCATAGGCAATTCAGCAGAGTCTGGAGAAATATTCTTCTTAGAACACCAAATGCTGAATCTTTTCCATTTGGAGTTGTAAGTCTTTCTGGTGGAAGGCTTTCGAGAAGCCTTAAGGATATCCAGAACCCTTTGGGAATGATGCAGATCTGCAAACTCTAACTCTTCAAGAGCCAAGCCTTGAGATTGAGAGACTGAAGATTTGGGTACCAAATCCTCCCCTGAGAGGATGTTAACAGGTTGTAATTCCTGGGAAGAGACAGGGGAAGGTGGACTGTTAGGGACAGCAACAAGAGATACCATGGCTGTCTGGCCCAGTCTGGAGCAATCAGAATCACTTTGCATGGTTGTGACCTTATCCTGACTAACACCCTGAACAGGAGAGGGAAGGGGGGAAAAGCACAGCAGTACTTCAGAGCTCAAGACTGGGGGTCTGCAACAAAAGAGAGTAAGTTGGTGATTGGCTGGGGCTGCAAAAAGATCTATCTCTGGAGTGCCCCATCTCGAGAAAATCACTTTCAAAACCAGAGGATCCAGGGCCCATTCATGATGGCCCTGGGATATTCTGCTCAGTGCATCTGCTAGGACATTGTCCTTCCCTGGAAGGTTAACTGCTATCAGAGAGGTTTGCAGGGAATAGACCAGGGACCACAACTTCATTGCTTCAATGCACAAGGCCATAGACCGAGTGCCTCCTTGCTTGTTGATGTACCACATGGTGGTGGTATCTGTTCTGACCTGAACCATCTTGTTCTGTACAGATTTGGAAAAAGCTTGCAGTGCCAGAAACACTGCTCTGAGTTCCAAGAGATTGATGTAAAGCAGAGATTTCTGAGGTGACCACAGTCCTTGGGTGGTAAGATCCCCCAAATGGGCTCCCCAGCCCAGCAGGGAAGCATCTGTGGTGAGTATCACTGAATGAGACTGAGTGACAAATGGAACCCCTTGTCTCAAATTGTCCTGATCCTGCCACCATTGCAAGGCTTGGATCAGGGTTCGAGTCACTGGGATTAGTTTGGTAAGGGAATCCTTTCTTTGGGACCAAAAGGCTCTTAAGTGGAACTGAATATCCCTCATTTGGAATCTTGCTCCCTGGACCACTGCTGTGGAGGCTGCCATGTGGCCCAGTAGCTGAAGGAAATGCCTTGCTGGTCAAGACACCTGAAGGGTGAATGAGGTGGCCAGTTCCATAAGGGTCCTTGCCCTTTCCAGGGGAAGGAAGGCTCTTGCCTTTACCATATCCAGTTCTACACCTAAGAAGGTGAGGACCTGCACTGGTTCGAGAACTGACTTTGGTAGGTTGAGAAGGAAACCTAAGGAAGTGAGCACTTGCTGGGTCACTTGTAGATGTGACTTGACTTGGTCTGGAGACTGACCTACTATGAGCCAGTAGTCCAAGTATGGGAAAATGGAAATCTTTTGTCTTCTTAGAAAGGCAACAACTACTGCCAGGCACTTTGTGAAGACCCTTGGGGCTGATGTTAGGCCAAAGGGCATTGCTCTGAATTGATAGTGGCCTGAGGGCAACTCGAACCTAAGGTACTTTCTGTGGGAGCACCTGATGGGAATGTGAAAGTAGGCATCTTTGAGGTCCAGGGAGGCTAGCCAGTCCTCTGGCCTTAGAGAGGGAAGGATAATTCTCAGAGTTACCATTTTGAACTTTGGCTTTAAAAGATGTTTGTTCAGATATCTTAGGTCCAGGATGGGTCGCCACTCTCCTGTCTTTTTTGGGGGTTAGGAAGTACCTGGAGTACAATCCTTTGCCCCTGTGTAGAGTAGGAACTCTCTCTATAGCTCTGAGAGCTAGGAGAGAAGAAACCTCTGCCTCTAGAGCAAACGTCTCTCAGAGATTTGCAGGTCGAAAAGATCTGGCTCTCATCTTGGGAAATCTTGTGAAGCTGTGAACTAGTTCCTGGCTTACTACTTCCAGGACCCACTTGTCTGATGTAAGAGACATCCAGTCCTGGATAAAGTAAGCCAGCCTGCCCCCTACTGGTATAGGAGAATCGACCTGGGAAGACCCATCAGGGTGTCTGCTTGGCAGGGACTTTAGGCTGAGGGGTGGATGCAGGCCTGCTCACCCCCTTCTGCCTCTCCCTCTAAAGAACCCCCTCTGCGAAAAGGAAGAAGAGGAGGCCTGAGCTTGATAGAAAGGCCTGCCCCTGCCCCTGGACTGCTGTCTTTGAGGAGTTGCTTGCCTTTCTTTGGCCTGAGCACTCCTGTAAGTGGTCCTGTATTCGTCTATCTTCTTCATGTAATTGTCTGTCTGCTCCCCAAACAAAGAATTACCAATTACAGGAAAATCCATGCCCTTAGCCTGGGTATCCTGTGAGAGGCTAGTACATCTGAGCCAAGCCATTCTCTGAAGAGCCACAGATGTAGCCATGACTCTTGATGATACATCTTTGGAGTCCACAGCAGCATGAAACTGTACTTTCAATGACTCAATCCCATCTGCAGCCACCTGCTCCAGCTCCTTGGCAAGCTGGGTGGGAGCCTGTTTAGCCAGTGCCAGTACAGTGTCCCACCTGGACTTCTGGTACCTGGCTGTATAGGCCATATAGTTAGCCTGCCTGAGTCCCAAAGATGCTGCCATGTATTATTTCTTTGCCATGGCATCAATCTTCCTGGAGTCCTTGTCTCGGGGGTGTGATGCCAAGGGAATGTTTGCCTTATCACAGGCAGCAGCCGGTACAACTCCAACATGGCTGCATTGCTGAAAAAGGAACTCTGTGTCTGAGCCTGAGAGAGTGTACCTCTTGTCCATTCGTCTGTCCACAGGAGGTATAGAATTAGGAGACTTAAGGATTTTTTGTGTCTGTTTCCCAAAGGATTTGTGGAGGGGAATAGACAGTCTCCTGGACTCTGGGATGTCCATCATCTCAACATAATGAGGCTCTTCCTGATCCTCTACTGCTTCCTCCACAGGAAGCTGGAGGGTATCATCCACCTTTGTGTAGAACATGTAGTGTGAAGGGGACTCAGAAAACCTAGGAGGAGAAACACCTGAAGGTCTGTCTGGGGAGATGTCTGGGTCAATAGGCACATCCAGACTTTCACCATCACCATAATCATCCTCATACTCTCCCTCCTACTCAAACTCCGGTTCATAAAATTCTTCTAAAGTATAATCCGGAACCAGGGGAACCGACTTGAACCGAGCCCCTGCCAGATGGTGCCAGTTCGGTCAGAACCGAACTAAGCGATTGCACAATCCTAATCGCCTTGTCTATCTCATCGGCGGTCGGAGTATGAAACTCTGGGTCCGAACCAGTCGATTTGTCTTTTCTTTTCCTTTTTGTCGGAACTGATTCCTCGGAATCGGCTCTCCTTTTGCCCAAAGAAGTATCACCCATGGTCAGAGGGCACACCTTCTGGTTCAGTTGGAACCAAACCGGGCTGACCATCCGGGTCAGCGGACTTCTTGGCCTCCCTTTCCCTCAGTCTACCTAATCTCTTTTCCAGGGTAGATTTGGGAAAATTCTTGCAAATTTGGCAGTCTGAATCGAGGTGGTCAAACTCCAGACAATAAACACAGGTGGTGCAGGGATCAGCCTTAGCAAAGACCTCCCCACACACACTCTCTGCAGTGTTGAAACCCAGTGGGCCCGGTTTTTTCCTTGGGTTTCTCAGACATGGCCAACCTAACCAAAAACGTACCCTTTTTTCAGCAATCCACCAGGCAAGACTCCCCTATTGGTTCCTGACTGTCACGGGTCTTGGAAAAAAAACATAATTAAAATCCGTTTATTTTAGAACCGATACAGACCAGTAACCACACTCTAAAGTAAAGCACAAGTTTTTACCTCAAAGTGATCGGTTCAGCCGAATCGATCCACAGTTTACAAGTTCCACACAGAAAACAGAACAAAAACCTATGTAGTACTCACGGTACCACAGACAGAGACTTGAACTGACTATGCGGAAACAACAATTTGGTAGAAACTGACCGAAAACCGACACTTCAACTGACTTTTGAACCGAGCAGCAGGAGAAATCTCCGGAGCGACTGTTCAGAGAGGCGGAGTAAAGAATCTGACGGTTGCAGTTTAAACAACAACAGACAGGGGCTGCAACCAAATTTGTGATGAAGGTTCTATGCAAGGCATAGAAAAGTTAACCCTTTGTTCTCCGGGGCAGTTGAAAAGCAGAACCTAACTGCAATAGTCAGAATACAGCAAGACTTCATGTTGTTTGAACATATCCTGATCTTAATAGATGTCAAGACAATGAAATATCTGTATTATTTATAGATGTAAGTTGCTCTCTTTCAGGGGATGCAGGTATGCTGTTTGTAACTTCTCCAGCAGAAGTGCTCACTGTATGTAGGTATTGCAGCTTGTGCCCCATATAATTAAATATTCTGATATTTAATGTGTTTAGAGCAAACACTCTCTTCCCCATATGATCAAAACGTTTAGAATCTCTCTCTGGAGGTATCGTGCTTGTATGCTTAGGCTTGCTGGTGCGGTTGTGGGCAGCTGCAGTAACCACAGAATCCTCTGCTGGCATATTCGTTAAATATTGATAATCAGGAGGAGCCTGATACAGCCTGTGGGCCTTTCTAGGTAACTCCTGTGCTGCTATGGGTTGGCTCCAAGCTTCAGTAACAGCATTTCTGAACATAAGTATAAAAGGAGGGATAGCCCAGATATTCAGCCATATCTTTACTTAATCTGTGGTGTTCCGTTGTGGTAAACCCCATTGATTTTTTTATTTGTAGCATCATTTCGGGGAATGAGGGGGTCATCCGGTGGAGAAATTACCTTTTGTGGTTGTAATAGCCCTTCATCCCAGTAGGAGGGTACCTCCGAAGGGGATTCATATCCTCTTGTGTCAGGGGAACCATCATAGGTCCTATGGAGGTTTGGATTCCTGTGATAATATGAGAAATATGCGCCTGAATATTCAGGAGGAGGCAGGACCGGGGTGCGCTGTAGCTCTGTGCATGCCTGTTTTGATGGAAGTGGTGATATCATTTGTGTTTGAGGGTTATGTTCTGGAGTGAGGCTATGGTCAAAACCCATTGAATCCAGTACTCTATTTACTATTTCTTCAATATTTGGAACTTGTGACAATGGAAATGTCATGTAAGTAGGTTCTGAATCCAGTGTACGTGAGGACGGGGGATCAATTTGCACCTCCCGGTAGAGTGATCCAGTGTTTCTTTGGCATCTTTGTTCATTTTCAACGGGGTTGTGAGCCCCACGTAGGAATGACAATGAGGCTGGAGGGCCTCTGCGTTCTGAAACATATAGTTCTTTATTTTGTAGAAATGCAGCTCCATATGCATCTTTTGATACATGTTTTTGACAATATTCTTGGCTTTTCACGGTCGACCTTCCATAAGGATCATCCATAGCTGTACTGTATGCAGGCAAGGGTGTTGTACTATGCAGCAGTGATCGTCTTGATGATGGAGGCATCAGTCCCGTCAATGGGAGAGGCAGAGAAGCATGTCTCATCAATGATGTACTGTGTCTTACAAGTGGAGGGTCAGTAACAGCATGCTCCATCGATGGGGGAATATACTCCACTGATGATGAGGAAGGCAGGACATGTGTCGTTGATTATGGGATATGCTCCGTCGATGATGGGATAGTGAATGCATGCTCCACCGACGATGGGAGTGCCATCGTCGACAATGGGGGAGTGAAGACATGCTCTATTGATGATGGAAATGCTGTCATCAATGATGGGAGAGTGGATGCATGGCCCGTCGACTGTGACAGACCTCTCGTCGATGGGGGAGCATAGGGAGTATGTTCCGTCGACGAGGAAGCATGTAGCATGTGCTCCATCGATGGAGGAGGCATTCTCATCAATGATGCTGTCTTGAAAAGCCCTCCCATCGATGGGGGGTTATGCCCTGTCGATGGGGAAGGCAGCAAGACCTCTTGTCATCAATGGTGCAGGAGTCCTGGTTGACAGGGGAGCTGAGGAATGACGCCCTGTCTACGATGAACATTCCTTTTTTTGATGGAGTAGAGGCTGCCAATGACGAGGGTGAAGTGCCTGTTGATGACGAATATCTTCTTGATGATCCAGGTTTTGGAGGCATGACCATTGAAAGGTGGTCAGGCAGGACTTTAGGTGAAGGAGTTTCCTTCCAAGTATTATCTCTTGAAGAGGAATCTTAATTTTTTTTGAGCCCTTTGGTTGAGCACCCTGTGTGTGAGACAGGGAATCATCCATTGTAGGCATATGGTGTCTGTATGAAGCCCAGGCACCCAGGCTATGGGTTCAATCCACGTTGTAGACTGCTACTAGGAGAGTTGCTGCCAGAGCTGAAGCCAGCAGGAAAATGAATGGAGCTTACCAGGGACCACCCACTTTTATAGGTACAGCTCAGGAAGTGAGATAGTGTGGGTGGTCCCTGGTATAGAGACTGCTGGAAGAGACTTTCGTGCTGGAGCGCCACCTATCGGGAACTCCCAGAAGTAATGACTTAACTGCAAGAGACCATTCCATGGAAGATCTACTGTTACAAGGGAGTAACCTGTTCTTCTAGGATTGTGGATATGTTGTTCATCCACACTTCTTGGCAGACTCCTAGCAGTTCTCCGGGAGGAGGGAGGCAAGGCGCACACCCCCTACTTAGGGAACAGAGGTTGGGGAACTGCAGTCCCAAAACCAGCATCCCAGTGTGACTCAAGGTCAATGTGGTAGTGGGTAATGAAGGTGTTTGCTGACTTCCAGGTAGCAGCCCAATAGATTTCCTGGATAGGGATGTCACTGGAAGTAGCCACTGATGCAGCAGTATGGCGGGTAGAATGAGCTCTTATCCCTCTGGGAGGCTTCTTGCCCACCAACTCATAGCACAGACCTATGCATGATGTAATCCAACTTGCAATGGTCCATTTGGCTGCAAGTCTGCCAGAAGCGGCTTCAGCGTAGGTGACAAACAACTGGCAAACCTCTCCATGAATTTCCGCCATCCTCTCCTTATAATAGGAGAGAGCACATCTCAGGTCCAAAGTATCTAGCCTGTACTCGGCGTCTAAGGTGTAATTGGGGTAGTATACCAGCAGAGTCAACTCCTGGTTAAGGTGAAACTCTGACACCACCTTCAGAAGGAATTTCAGGTGGGGGCATAGGACAACTTTGTCCCTGTGGAAAACCAGATAAGGGGAGTCCACCAAAAGTGCCTGGAGCACCCATGTCCTTCTGGCTGACGTGATAGCCACCAGGAAGGCTGTCTTCCATGACAAGTGTGACAACTCACACTTGTGCATGGGTTCGAATGGCTTGCACATGAGCTTTGCCAGTACCAGCAGTAGATCCCATGGAGGTGGAGGTTCACGCACTGGAGGGGATATGTGATCCAGGCCTTGGAAAAAGTGCCCGACCACTATCTCCTACGCCAACGTCAGCTGACCAGCCCACACCCGGTAAGCAGAAATGGCTGCCAGGTGCACCTTGAGGGTCAATGACTGCAGACCCCCTTTGGAGAGAGACCAAAGGTAGTTGAGAATGTTCGCCACAGAACTGGATAAGGGGTCCAGACCCTTACCTTGACACCAAATGGAAAACCTTTTCCATTTGAAGGCATAACATTTCCTGGTCGATTCCTTTCTGAATGCCTCCACCATGGCGTAGACATCTTCGGAGAGACACAAATCCTGGAACTCTAGCCACTCAGGTACCAGGCTGTGAGGTACAGGGATTGAAGGTCCAGATGGAATACCTTCCCCCGACTCAGGGATATCAGGTCCAGGTGTGTGCAAAGCTGCTCCGGGGGCCTGCAGCTGAGGCTGAGATCATCTGATTACCAGAACTGGCGTGGCCAGTCTGGGGCTACCAGAATCACCTTCGTCTTGTCCCTCCTAACCTTGAGTAACACCTTGTGGATCAAGGGAAATGGAGGGAAGGCGTAGAGGAGGCCTGGGGTCCACAGTCTCGAGAAGACATCCCCTGCAGTGAGCTCTGCTGAGGGGGCCGGGCATGAAACAGCCTCAGCTTGGTGTTTTTCCTGGAGGCAAACAGGTCCACCATCGGTTTGCTGAGAACAGGCTGTGAGCTACCGCTGGATGGAGAGACCACTCGTGGGATATCTGGCCTATGCGGCTGAGAGCATCCACCAGCTGGTTCGAGACTCCTGCCACATAGATAGCAAGGAGATCCGCCTCCAACCGGCTCACGAGGGTCCAGATGCGGAGCGCCTCCTTGTACAGTAGACGGGAGTGTGTGCCACCCTGTTTGTTGAGGTAGTACATGGTCATGGTATTGTCCATCTGGACTTGAACCACTTGACCCTCGAGCTGAGGAGTGAAAGCTGACAGTGCCAGTCTGACTGCTCTGAGCTCCAACAGGTTGATGTGGCATTGGGACTTCTCAGGGGTCCAGAGCCTGTGGACCCTGTTGTCCCCCATGTGGGCTCCCCAGACCATGAGAGAGGCATCAGTCATGAGGACGACCGTCGGCTTGGGGCAGACAAATGGGATCCCTTCCTGCAACTGGTCTGGAGCGGTCCACCATTGGAGAGCATCCCACATCTTCTGGGTTACAGTGATCAGCTGGTTGAAATGACCGTGGCACTGAGTTCATTGCACAGTCAGCTCCCACTGGAGGGGGCGCATGTGCAACTGGATACAATGGACCACCAAGGCGCACACTGCCATGTAACCCAGAAGGCACAGAAAGTCCCAGGCAGGGTGCAAGTGCCCAACCAGAAATTATTGGGCAAAGGAGGAGAGAACCTCCACCCTGTCTGCCGGTAGTTGAGCTCTGGCTTGACAAGAGTCAAACTCTGCCTCAATCACCTGAGAAGGCATGAGTTGCAAATTGGCCTCGTTAATCAGGAGGCCAAATTGGGAGCAGATTTGGAGGGCCAGATCCTTGGACCTCTCCATCTCCTGTTGGGTGGAACCTGCAAGGAGCCAATCGTCGAGGTAGGGGTAAATTCTGATCCCCTGATGCCGGAGATGGGCTGCCACCACTGCAATTCATTGGGTGAAGATCTGTGGGGCTGATGACAGGCCGAACAGCATGGCTCAGAACTTGTACAGGGTTTCTTCGACCCTGAAGCAGAGGAACCACTGATGGGACGGATGGACTGGGACATGAACGAACGTGTCCAGCAGATCCAGTGAACAGAACCACATGTTTCACTCCAGGGATGGAATGATCTGGGACAGAGCGACATCCAAAAGGTGCATGACCTGAGATACTGATTCAGGTCATGGAGATCTAGAATGGGGCACTAGCCCCCTGTCCGCTTGGGCACCAGGAAGTACCTGGAGACAAAGCCTGGGTCTGCTGAAGGATCCACCATGAGGGCTACTGCCTCCTTGAGGAGTAGCTGAGCGATGTTGGTTCGAAGAGCTAACTGGGTGTGTGTGGAAATCCATTCTTCCCGAGGTGCACAGGCTCAGCTGGGAGGGTACTGCTCAAATTCCAGAGGTAGTCCCTGACCGACCACTTCGAGAACCCACCTGTCCATGGTGATAGCGGACCAGGCAGAAAGAAAGTGGTCGAGCTGGCCCCCCAATGGAAGACTCAGAGCTGGCATGATGGGAATAGGGGTGGCAACCCCCACCTCATCACTGAGCAGGCTTGTAGGAGAAGGAGGCTCCAGGACCTGAGTCTTGGCCTTCTTTATGGCCCTGCTGGGGTCCAGGCTTGGGCCAAGGGCACCAAGCTTGAGCCTGCTCCTGATGCTAATGTTGCTGTCCTCCCTGGAAGGAGGACTGCTGAACCTCAGGGGAAGAGTGCCAAAAGGGCTTCTTCTTTTTCTTTTTCTTCTGCTGGTTCTTGCCCAAAGAACTTTTAGCAGAAGTGGCATCCAAGGTGGCATTGGACTGCTCTATGCACTGTAGGTGACCGGCCACTCCTGGGCCGAACAAGTCGGTCCTAAAGAAGGGCACATCAGCTAACTTGTGCTGAGTATCCGCCAGGAAGGAAGAGAACCTCAGACAAGCCCTGCGCGAGAGGCAACTGTGGAGGCCATCAAGCGGGCACAAGAATCCCCAATGTCCAGGGCTGTCTGGAGCTGCTGTTTGGCAATAGCATGGCCCTGATCCCGGACCTGCTTAACCGTGGTCTGCATGTCTGTGGGGAGATGTGGGAGGACTTCATCTAATGAACCGAGAAAGGCATGAGAGAAGTGTGCCATGATGACAGCCGAACTTGCCTGACGAAGACCCAAGGAAGAAGCCACATAGACCTTCCACGCCGAAGGGTCCAAAAGCTTGGACTCTTTACCGGGGGGGGTCAGTCAGTGTCAGCAGAACTGCCAGTACACCTGAACACAGAGGTGGTCACCAGGCTCTCAGCCAAAGGGTGCTCTCTGAACCCTGCTAGGGACCCCATGGGCACTGCGTACTTGCAGACCATGTGGGCAGATGGTGCTGGACAAGAGGCAGGACGCTGCCATAGTTCAAGAGCTGGACTGACAATGGCCTCGGCCACAGGAAAGGCCTCCGTCAGGGTATTCCCCCTCTTGAGGATGTCCATGAGAGGGTACTCCACCTTTTTTGTGATGGGTTCCAGGGGCATCCCTGTGGAATCACAGATGAGGCAAAGGACCCCTTGGAAGGAGGAAGGACCTTCCTCCATCCCTGTGCCAACGGATGACTCATCATCCCTGGGATGAGGGTGAAGCCCGGTGATATCCGATACTGAAGAGTTGGGGTAGAGCGGCCTGCCACCCAAATCACCTTCGACCCACCGAGGGCGGTCCGGGGTGACCATAACCGACAGACATCGGGGAAGTCCAGTGTCTGGTCAGTCCTCTTTGGAAGAAGCCCCTCCTACAGGCTGCTTAAACGGCTCCACCACTATCGGTGGAGAGACCGGTATAGGCCAAACAGGCAGTTGCGTCGGCCCCGCGGGTGGGGAACCAAAGGCTTTGGTTCTGAGGGGTCGGCTTCGGCCTAGGAGGCAAAAGCCAAGTAATGGCCGGGGTAGGAGTCGGATCCAGCTTATGCCTGGACAATATCAGCTGTTGCCACATAAGGTCCTTGTAGCACCGATGGAGTTTCCATCAGAGCCTCTCCTCATCCAAGGAGGATGAGGACAACTGGTGGCATCGCCTCTTTTTGGAATGCTTATGGCTCTTCTTTGGCAGTTCGGACGAAGGGGTTCTAGACCTCGACCAAGATCAGGCAGGCTGACTCCGTCACTCAGGAGACACCGGCAGAGCCAATGAAACCCGTGAGTCCAGAACCAGGACCTTGATGGGGACACCAGCAGGCTGGGTCTCGTCATCGGGAACACAAGGACCGGAGTCCTCTCCAAAGAGTCGTTGACCGGGGCCAGCGACAGTGAGTCGATTGGATCGAGAACAATCTTGACCTCATCGGCCACATCCTTGGTCATCTGGCCCGACGGAAGATCCGTGAAGCCTGCGGCTGAGGAAGAGATCTTGACTGAGGTCGAGACCGCATGCTCCTGGGACGGACACCTCTCTCAGTCCTAACAGCGCCTTTGCCGAGACAAAGATGTGCTCGGTTCCTTATCCCGCTTTCAGGATTGGAAGGAGTGCAAGCCCACGGGCACCTCTGTCCCCAGGTGGGGAGAGACTGGCACAACTCCTTGAAGGAGCCCGAGAATGTGGAGCCCAGGTTGAGCGGAACAAAGAAGCTTCGAGTGTCCGAAGTATGGATGACTTCTTCTTCGAATGCCTTCATGCATTCCAGCTGTTTGGTGGAACTTGCAGCCGTGGAAACCACCTACCTAGTCTTCTTGGACTTCACCAGAGGATTCATTTTCTCCGGTCTCCCCAGTTTAAGACGTGCCAGGCGGTCGTCCAGGATGCTGGGATGGAAGGCTATACAGAAACTGCAGGACGAGATGTCATGGCCGACACCAAGGCAGTAGACGCACGTGAGGTGGGGATCTGTGCGCAACTTTTTTGGCTGCAAGTACACCGGTGAAATCCAATGGAAGATTTCTCCTCCATGATCGATGATGAGAAGAGATGATCGCTAACTCGAACAATTTTTTATTTCGGTAAAACCGAAGTTTTGAAAGCCAGGGCCTATGAAATGCATGAGCACGAGGTAGGCAACCTGTATCTTCCAGCAGAAAGGAAGATCTGGTGTCACAGGGCAGAGCAGAGGTATATACCACCCAGGTGGGTGGGAGGAGCCAGCTTGAAGACTTCTGGCAAGATTTAAAGGGGAAAGGGACATGCCAAGAAGTGGGGATGAACAACATATCCACGATCCTAGAATATAGATTTTGATGGCAAATAAGAACTGCCTGGCCCATCTAGTCTTCCCATGTCCCTACCCACTTAACTCCTGATCCTAAATAATCAGCAGCTTACCCTCTCTTTCCTACCACTAGGGTTGCCTTCTGTCTATCCCATGCATTCTTGAACTCACCAATCGTTTTAGTCTGTACGACCTCCACTGGGAGGCTGTTTCATGCATCCACCACCCTTTCTGTGAAAAAAAAAATACTTCTTCACATCCCCCCCATCTCCCCTCTCCAGCCTCATATTGTGACCCCTTGTTCTTGCACATCTCTTTTTTTGAAAGATGTTGCCCTCCTGGACCTTGTTGATTCCCTTGAGGTACTTCTTTGGATGGTGCCCACAAGGGCTCCTATGAACTGAAGTCTCTGGCTTGGCCAGGGGGATGACTTCAGCAGGATTAGGGTTATCCCTAACTCTGAAGAGAGAAAAGGTGTCTTCCATGGTGTGGAGTAGATCTTCTCTGGACGGGGCCATGTGAAGCCAGTCATACAGATAGGGGAAGACAGTGGCCCATCCTTCGATGGGCTGCTGCCACAACTGCCAGGCACCTGATAAAGACCCAGGGCGCTGATGACAGGCTGAAGGGCAGAGTCCAGAACTGGTAAGTGCTGTCCCCAGAATTTGAACCTCACAAATCTTCTGTGGGGTTTGGCTAAGAGGATACATCCTGCATATCCAGAGATGACAGCTAGTCTCCTGGATGGAGCATGGGTATTAGGCCCTGAAGGTTAACCATCCAGAAGCACCTGTACTCTATGAATCTGTTGAGGTCGCTGAGGTCTAGGATAGGGAGACTTCAGTACCTGGCTATGTATTGTTCAGAAGAGACCGAGGTGCAAAAAGTGGGGGAGGAGTGGCCCTGTATGTTAATGAAAATATAAAAGCTACAGAAATTCAGAATACACATAAGGAGCCAGAAGAACTGTGGGTCACCCTGGAAACAGGAAATGGGACAGCCATAAGAACTGGGGTTGTCTACAGGCCCCAGACCAGAGGGAGGACATAGATACATTACTGTTAGAAGATATACAAAACATGACAGCTAAAGGAGGTTCTGATAATGGGAGACTTCAACATGCCAGATACAGATTGGTCAATACCAGCAGGAACATCTGCCAGAACTAGACTCATAGTGGATTCCCTGCAGGAGGCCTCAAACAACTGGTACAGCAACCCACAAGAGACAGGGCTATCCTAGATCTAGTACTGACTAACAAAGAAGGGATCACAGATCTCCAGGTAGAAGGTCACCTGGGGGCCAGTGACCATCACATGGTATGGTTCAGTTTGGCTACTACATCTAAATCATCCCATTCCAAGGCAAAAATATGGGACTTCAGAGGAGCTGACTTTGATAAGATGGCCTACAGAGTTAAGCTAACCCTGGCAAAAAGAAACACAGGTGAGGGGGTACAGGCAAAGTGGGCAAGCATTAAGGATGCAATACTTGAAGCAACATCCCATTGTGTTAGACAGAAAAGGAAGTGCAAAAGAAGAAGGAAACCACTTTGGTTCTCAAATACAATAGCAGAAAAGGTCAGAGCCAAAAGGCTGGCCTTCAGGAAATATAAGTGAACACAGCAGGATGAAGATAGGGAGGCATACCAAACTGCCCTAAGGGAAGCAGGTAAGGCAGTAAGGCAGGCAAAGTTCCAAACTGAGGAAACACTAGCACGAACAGTAAAAGAAGGTGACAAGACTTTCTATAGATACATTAGTGAAAGGAGAAAGTCCAGAGGGGGTATTGCTAAGCTTAATGGAGAAAAGGGAGCATGTGAGGAGGAGGACCCTGTAAAGGCATCTATCCTAAATAGATACTTTTGCTCAGTATTTACTGAAGAGAAGGTAGGGCAGGGCCCACAGCTCAGCATCATGGACACAGGGGAGGGAGGTGAGCACTACTCCCTTCACAAAAGAAAGGGTCCTACAAGAGCTTGCTAAGCTCAGGGTGGATAAGGCAATGGGACCTGATGGCATACATCCCAGAGTACTTAAGGAGCTAAAGGAGGAACTAGCAGAGCCATTAGCAGAATTGTTTAGTGAGTCTCTGAGCACAGGAGAGGTCCCAGAAGACTGGAGAAGGGCTCATGTGATCCCACTCCACAAGAGTGGTAGCAGGGAGGAGGCGGGAACTACAGACCGGTCAGTCTTACCTCAGTAGTGGCAAGATTATGGAGGCACTCCTTAAGGAAAGGATAGTGCAACACCTGGAATCCATAGGGCACAGGATCCAAGACAGCATGGGTTTACAAAGGAAGGTCCTGTCAAACTAATCTCATAGATTTCTTTGACTGGGTAACCAGAGTGGTGGACCAAGGGGAGCAGTTGATGTCGCCTACCTTGACTTCAGCAAAGCTTTGACACTGTTCCACATAGAAGATTGATAAATAAGCTGGTAGGCTCGGGGTGGGTCAAGTTGGTCAACTGGGTGGCAAACTGGTTGACAGGCAGAAAACAGAGAGTGGTGGTAAATGGTATACAGTCAGAAGAGATGCAAGTCACAAGGTGGGTACCTCAGGGATCAGTCTTGGGGCCAGTCCTCTTCAACATCTTCATTAGTGACCTTGCAGATGGACTAGAGGGTAAGGCTTGTCTGTTTGCAGATGACACCAAGATCTGCAACAGAGTAGATGATCCAGATGGGGTGGGCAGAATGAGAAGAGATCTGGATAAACTAGCAGAATGGTCAGAAGAGTGGCAACTGGGATTTAATGCAAAGAAGTGCAAAATCATGCACATGGGAAGAGAAACCTAGAAGCCACCTATAGGCTGGGAGGGTATGCTAGCAGTCACAAAGGAAGAAAGAGACTTGGGCATCATCATCACTGATGACCTAAAATCATCCAAGCAGACCTCTAAAGCAGTAGGTAAGGCTAGGGGTGTTAGGGTGTATTAGTAGGGGTATCACAAGTCGAAGAGGGAGGTAATAATCCCTCTGTACAAGACACTGGTTAGGCCCCATCTGGAGTACTGCGCAGTATTGGAGGCCACACTTTCACAAGGACATTAACCAAATTGAGGCAGTCCAGAAGGCAACAAAATGGTGCAGGGACTGCATCAGAAGACATATGAGGACAGATTAACGGAGCTCAATATGTATACCCTTGAGCAAAGAAGGAGAGAGGTGATATGATCGAGGCATTCAAACACCTTAAGGGCATAAACAAGGTGAAAGAGTCTAACATGTTTAAATATAAGAAAATAGCAGGACAAGAGGACACAGCATGAGATTAGAGGGAGGCCGATTAAGGGGAATGTGAGAAATTCTTTTCACAGAAAGGGTGGTGGATGCATGGAATGGCTTACCACAAGAAGTGGTGGCTATGAATACAGTGCAGGGCTTCAAACAGGCATGGGATAGGCATAAGGGAGCAATACAAATGACTATGAATAGATAGGTCACTGACAGAGCAAAAGCCGAAGGCACATTTATAAGGTAGAAAAAGAAATGGGCAGACTGGATGGGCCTTGCGGTCCTTATCTGCCGTCAACTTCTATGTTTCTATGTTTCTATGGATAGGCCGTAGGTCCTCTGATTTGTTGAGTACCAAGAAAAAGTGGGAATAATACCCTTTCCCCTTCTGAGAGGCCGGCACAGGCTCTATTGCACGTTTGTCCAAAACAGCCTGGATCTCATTGTGAATAAGAGCTGTGTGAGATGAAGAATAGTGAGGGTATAGTGGAGGCCTGTCCAGTGGTACTGCCATGAACTCTATCGAGTGCCCCCTTCGGATCATTTGCAGAACCCATTGGTTAGAGGTAATCTTCCTCCAGTCCTCAAGAGAGAGTTAAAAATGACCCCTGACCACCTCTTGTGCCAGTTCTGCTGGAAGAGGAGGGTTCAGCAAGAAGTCAGGCATTGGTAGGGGTGGGCAGAGCAGCCTGGGAGGGCTTGGCAGCCCTAGAGCTGGAGCCTCCTGAGTTTTGAGAGGAACCCTTATGGTTGTAGCCTCCTCTCTGCTGCTGCTGTAGTTGGTCATAGTTGGTTTCTGGGCTTCCTGTGGAGTCAAAAACAGTGGTTGAATTCAAGCATGCATGGGACAGTCATAAGGCAATTCTAGGGGTTGGGGTAGAAAGAAGTAGGCTGCTGGTTAACTAGGATCTGCAGCTTATCCATTAGGTAGGGAAATGGGCAGACTGGGTGGGCCAAGCGGTCCTTATTTGCCAACAAATTCTATGTTTCTGTGTTTCCTGATTTGCCTTAAAAATGCTGCCTATGAAAAGGCTTTTGTTTAGGCTTGTACATGGTTTGGACTGATTTAACGGCTTTGCCGGAGTCCTGTATCCCCATAATGATCTTTTCGGACTCTTTGCCGAAGAGAACCAAGCCCTTAAATGGGGCATCTAAGATGCCAGCCTGGATATCCTGGGCGAAGCCAGAGACCCTAAGCCAGGAGTGTCGCCTGAGACACACCCCAGTGGTGGCTGCTCTAGCTGCCGGGTCTGCTGAGTCATTGGCTGATCTGAGGACATGGGCGCCTATGTTCGAGCCTGTTTTCATGAGCTTTTCCAGTTCTGCCTTCTGGGGGCAGTCAGTAATGTCATGAATCATGTCCATCTCTTGTTCTCACGGGGCATTCTGGAACTGCACCATGTGCATGATGAAATTGAGTGATCTGATGGTGCAGGTGACTGCAGAATATACCTTGCTGTCCATGCATTCCAGCTGCTTGGACTCCCTGTTGGGTGGCTGCATACTGAGGTGCTGTGGTCTCTGGGACCTGTCGTGGGCAGCTGTGATGACCACTGAGTCAGTTGTTGGTTGTTCACCCAGGAAGGGTGCCTCTCTGGGTGCCCTGTAGAGGTGATCTGACTTTTTGGGAATTGCAGAGGATGTGGACAGTGCTTCCATGCCACCTTTGTCACATCTTGGAAAATGTCTACCAATGGTAGCACAACAACTGGTTTGGGGTCCTTCTGGCATAAGTATTTGGCCAGACGCCTCTCTGGGTCAAGGTCTTCTGTGTCCAAGCCCATATTTGCTTGTATGTGCCGCATAACCTCCATAAAGGAGGGGTCATATGGTGAGGACCTAGGAGTGTCCCTTGGGTCAGGTGAAGGGAGTCCTCCTACCAAGAAGGATTCTGATGAGGATGAGAAGGACTGGTTTAACTCTTTGGAGGAAGAGGAGTGAGACCTCGTATGCTGATACCAGTGTTTATGCCATTCGGTAGAGTTGGAAGAGCTCCGGCTCCTTGCCCGGGTTGGTGCTTATGGCCCACTTGGACCCTGTCCTCGGGGGGAGGGGTGGGTTCCTTTGGAGTGGAGAATGTCCCTAGGGATATGCTCTTCCACGTGGGTGGGCTTCAGTGGAAGGAGATCCCCCTTGATCGTATTCCACCAAGAGGAAAAGAGGTCTTTGACCTCCAACAGCTGGAGCCTTGGTTCCTGGTCCAGCATCAGACAGTTCAACGGGCCCGGTGTCTGTGCCTTGGGTGGCATCCCGGGATCGGCAGCTGTAGTGTGGGTTAAGGATGATGGGGAGGGGTATCTGACAGCGGTCTGTGCTCCGTGCATATTGGCCAATGGCGGGGACCAGGGCTGTGACGCTGGAGTTGAGGTGGCAGGTGCTGAGGCCAGGGGTGGCGGCTTGGAGGTGGCCTGGGAGAGCTGACATTGGTGCCGGTCCTTGGCAGACGACCGCTTATCCGACGTCTGCTTCTCTGGCATCGGCTTGTCTGACATTCGGCCTTTTGGGGGCTGAGAAGCAGACCTCCCGGAAGAGTTATCACAGCCCCCACGTCTGTCCAGGGAGTTGGTGCCAGTGGGAGTGCCTGGCTTGGATGACGCTTTTGCTGGTCCAGCGGCAGAGGATCTGTCATTCGGGGATGAGCTGGCATTGCTGCCTGATTGCCGGCCTGTAGCCTAAGAGAGTGGCTGGACTTTCAGTGGCTACAGGACTGGGCCAGAGGCCCCGGACCGAATCCTTGCCTCCCAACGTTCATACCAGGGTGGGTGGTCTCACTACCACGAGTCGGGTAGGAGAGCGCATGCTGCCTGGGATGCAGAGCACGAACTCCCCCGGGAGGCAGGCCAGGAGTCAGAGGACCTGGATTTCGATGAAGATCTGTTTTTTTCCCCCTCACCTTTTTTCTTTGTGGTGCTGCTTCCCTGATGACTTTTTGTAAGGTGCCCTCCTGAGATGAAGAATCCTTCTGCATGGCAGCAAGTTGTTGTTGGAGCAAGAAGGCCTGGAGAGCTTTTTGGTGGCGAATTCTTGTCCTCCTATTAAACTTCTGGCAGTGCTGGCAGGCCTTAGTGTCATGGTCTGGGCCTAGGCACAGAAGGCAGGCTGAGTGTCCGTACTTAGAAGGTATGTTTGCCGCAGGCACGCTCTGACTGGTGCCATTCGATGGATGATGTCGGGGAAGATGACATACAGATGGAAAATGGAAGAAACAAACTTTTTCGGTAAAAGAATAAAGTGTTACAAAAATGCGGTCAAAACGGCAGTCAATCTCAGCAGAAGGTGTCAGTGGATCTGATGTGTGTGGGTCAACAGTGGGAAAAGAACTGAGGTGACGCTGGGGAACCACTCTCTTTACTGTGTATGTGACGTCAGGGGTGGGCCGTTATCGGGGGCAGTCCTCTGCTGTACACTGCTAGCTAGAAGTTTTCTGTGGGGTCCTAGCACCTGCTAGCTTCAGCCTTACTGGTGTCACCTGCTGCAAGAGCTCACTCTCGAAGTAAGATCATCTGGTTCTATCAGTTCCCCCATGTCCTCCTCCTCCTCAAATTCCTCGTAGGAGGGCTCCTGAGAGTATGGAATCGACAACCGAACTGCTGAGGAAATGGGTACCAATACTGGAACCACTGGTACCTGTTGAATTGGAACCAGGACAGAGCCCTGTGAGGAAACAGATTGCAAGGCTTGAAATGCCTTATGGGCCTGTGCAATTGCTTCGACCGATGGCATGGCCGGCTTATCTACCGAGAGCTCCTTTGCTTTTTCATCAGAAGTTGCGGTGACATGCTTCTCTTTATGTGTTTTCTTAGCCAGAACTGACTCCACGGTCAGTTCCTCAGTACATTTAGGTTTAGAAGACTCACCCTTTCTGTAGAAGGCAGTTCTGATTCCTTGGGTTTATCCCTTTTGGAGGAGGAAGGGTTCGGTTCATCAGTGGACTGTTCAGCAGGAGCTGTGGGAGTGGACATTCTTTTTTTAAACCATTTGACTTTTTTTCAATGTTTTTTGAAGGAAAGGTTTTGCAGATATCACAGTCTGCCTCAAAGTGTGAAGCACACAGGCAAAATAAACACAGGTCATGCTTGTCCGCTTTGGCAAACACTTACCCACACTGCAAACAGTTTTTAAAACCAGTAGACCCTGTTCTCTTTTTCGACCTATCTGACACAACCTCCAACACTTCTATGCTAAATGTAGTGAACTTAAAGTCGGTTCCTGAACCAAAATTTTAAAGTAAGGTAAACAAATACAGTTTACTCACCTGTAACAGGAGTTCTAGAAGTGGTATATGTTGTTCATCCACACTGTCTGGCAGGTACCTTGCCGCTTCAAGATGGTCTGGAAAGTCTTCAAGCTGGCTCCTCCTACTCACCCGGGTGATGAAGCTTTCAGCTCCACCTCATGACGTCAGATCTAGCCTACTGGAAGCCAGGTTGTATGCCGAAGCCTTGAAGGTCGGGAGGGTCCGTGTGGATGAACAACATATACCACTCCTAGAACTCCTGTTACAGGTGAGTAACCTGTATTTTTAGGGGTGTGGATATGCTGTTTTATCTACACTGTCTGGCAGACTCCTAGCAGTTCTCCAGGAGGAGGGAAGCAAGGTGCACACCCCCTACTTAGGGAACAGGGACTGTAGAACTGTTTTTCCAAAACCGGCAACCCAGCATAACTCAAGGTCAATGTGGTAATGGGAAATGAAGGTGTTTGCTGACTTCCAGGTAGCAGCCCTGCAGATTTCCTGGATATGGATGTCCCTAGAAGCAGCCACCGATGCAGTGGTGTAACAGGTGGAATGAGCCCTAAGCCCTATGGGAGGCTCCCTACCCACCAACCTATAGCAGAGATCAATGCAGGAAGTGATCCACCTGCCAATCGTCTGCTTGGCTGCAGGTCTGCCAGGTGCAGCTTCAGCGTAGATGACAAACAGCTGGTGAACCTCTCCCTGAACTTCTGCCATATGCTCTTTGCAGTAAGTGAGTATTCTTCTCAGGTCCAAAGTATGGAGCCTGTACTCGGCCTCCAAGGTGTGATTGGGGTAGAACACTGGCAGAGTCAACACCAGGTTCAGGCGAAACTCCGACACCACCTTTGGGAGAAATTTCAGGTGGGAGTGCAAGACAACCTTGTCTCTGTGGAGGACCAGGTAGGGAACTTTGATGGAAAGCACCTGAGGCTCCCCAATCCTTCTGGCTGACATGATAGCCACCAAGAAGGCGGTCTTCCACAATAGGTAAGGGATGCCACACCTGTGCATCAGTTCGAATGGCTTGCCCATGAGCTTGGCCAATACCAGCGAGCAGTACATCCCACAGAGGTGGTGGTTCATGCACTGGAGGAGATATGTGATCTAGGCCCTTGAAAAGGCACCAGAACACCTTCTCCTGTTTCACCAACTGCTTGCTGGCCCATGCCCGGTAAGCAGAGATGGCTGCCAGGTGCACCTTGAGGGTTGTCGACCAACGCCCCTGCTGGGAAAGGGACCAGAGGTAGTCCAGAATGCTAGCCAGTGGACAGGACGAGGGGTCCAACCCCTTGCCCTGACACCAAATGGAGAATTTCTTCCATTTGAAGGCATAACATTTTCTGGTCGACTCCTTGCGGGACACCTCAATGATGTTGAGGACCTCATCAGAAAGACCCAAGGCCTGGAACTCTAGCCGCTCAGGAACCAGGCCGTCAGGTGCAGGAACTGAAGGTCCGGATGGAGTACCTTCCCCTTGTTGACAGAGAGCAGGTCCGGGCGGGCTGTAAGCCGCCTCAGGAGCCTGGAGCTGAGGCTGAGGAGATCTGGATAACAGAACTGGTGAGACCAGTCTGGGACTACCAGGATCACCTGCGCCTTGTCCCTCCTGATCTTGAGGAGCACCTTGTGGATCAAGGGCAGAAGAGGGAAGGCGTAGAAAAGGCCTGGGGTCCACGGCCTGGAGAAGGCATCCCCCTGCAGCAAGCCCTGCTGAGGGGGACGGGCATGGTACAGCCTCAGCTTGGCATTCTCCCTAGAGGCGAATAGGTCCACCTGAGGTGTGCCCCAGTGGGAGAACAGGTCTTGTACTATCTCCAGCAGGAGAGACCACTCGTGATATTCATCACCTATCCAGCTGAGGGCATCGGCCACACTGTTCGAGGCTCCTCCCACATGAATGGCTAGGAGATCCACCTCCAGGATGAGCATGAAAGACCAAATGCAAAGAGCTTCCTTGCACAGAGGCAAGGAGTACGTCCCACCCTGTCTGTTGAGATAGTACATGGTCATGGTGTTGTCTTTCTGGACCTGGACCACTTGACCTCGAACAAATGGAGCGAAGTCAGTCAGGGCTAGCCGGACCACTCAGAGCTCCAGCAGGTTGATGTGGCATCAGGACTCCCGAGGGGACCAGAGTCCATGGGCTCCGTACTCCCCTAGATGGGCACCCCAACCCATCAGAGAGGTGTCGGTCGTCAGGAGGACCATTGGCTCGGGGCAGATGAATGAGATTCCCTCCTGCAGATGAGCTGGGATGAGCCATTACTGCAGGCCATCCCACATCTCCTGGGTCACAGAGACTGGCTGGTCTAGATGACCTGAGTGCAGAGACCACTGGCAGGCCAGCCCCCACTGCAGGGGGTGCATATGCCAGCAGGCCCAATAGACCACACTAGTGCAGGCCGCCATGAGACCCAGAAGGCGCAGGAAGTCCCGGGCAGGGTGCAACTTCTTAACCAGAAATGACTGAGCAAAGGAGGAAAGGACCTTGGCCCTGTCCGCCGGAAGCCGGGCTCTGGCTCAGAGAGAGTCGAGCTCCACCCTGATGAACTGAATCACCTGCGAGGGCACAAGTTCTGACTTGGCCTCGTTGATGAGGAGACCGAGCTGACAGCAAGCCTGGAGGGACCTGCTATCAACCAGTCATCCAGGTAAGGGTAGACCCAGACCCCTCGGCGCTGCAGGAATGCTGCCACCACTGCGATGCATTTGGTGAAGACCCTGTGAGCTGATGAGAGGCTGAATGGCATGGCCCGGAACTCATAGAGGGTTCCCTCTGCCCGAAAGCAGGGGAACCGCTGATGAGATGGATGGATTGGGAAGTGAAAAAACACGTCCTGAGGTCCAGGGAGCAGAACCACAGACCCTGCTCCAGGCATGGTATTATCTGAGCCAGGGTTACCATCCGAAAGGTGCGCAGCCTTAGGAACTTGTTCAGGTCATGCAGCAAGAAAATGAAGCACCAGCCCCCCATCTGTTTTGGAACCAGGAAGTACCTGGAAACAAACCCTGGGCACGGAGGAGGATCCGCCACCTTGTTGACTACCCCCTTGTGGAGGAGCTAGTCAATGTCATCTCGGAGAGCCGACTGGGAGGCTGTGGACCCGGTAGCCCCCATGGGGCATGGGCTCGAAAGGGAGGGACCTACTTGAACTCCAGAGGCAGGCCCCTGCCGACCACTTCCAGCACCCAGCGGTCCATGGTGATAGCAGACCAGGCAGAAAGGAAGTCACTGAGCTGGCCCCCCATGGGGGGACCATGGGGAGGTTGGGGGTGGCACCCTGCAACCCATCACTGTGCAGGCTTGGAGGAGGAGGGACTGGCCAAGGAGCCACCGGGGCCCTTCCCCCTGGGCTTCCTAACTGAGGAAGCGACGGACTTGGCTCTAGGGCACCAAGTTTGAGCCTGCTGGTCCTGCTGCTGGGCAGGGACAAAAGGGCTTACGCTGCTGATGGCACCCTTTGTCCTTCCATGCAGATGTGATCAAATCTAGGGTGGCATTGGATTTTTCAATGCGCTGGAGGTGGCCCTCCACACCAGGCTAGAACAGGTCGGTGCCCAGAAAGGGAACATCTGCGAGCTTGTGTCAGGTGTCTGCCATGAAGGTCGAGATCTGCAACCAAGCCCTGCGGCACATGGCCACTGCAGCCGCTACCGAATGGGCACAAGAGTCTCCAATGTCTGGAGCTGCTGCTTTGCCACCACCCTTCCCCAATCCTGGACCTGCTTGACTGTGGTCTGGAGGTTGGCCAGCAGATGAGCAGGGCTCAACCTTAACTTTTTTTTGCACTAGCCAGCCGGACAAGTTGATTAAAAATTGCACTAGCCCACAGATGGTTGCACTAGCCCACAATAATAATGGTAAATTTTGATCAGTTATACAGGAAAAATGCAAGCCAAGAAATACTCTAATTATTGCATATTTATCCTGCTCCCACATTGCTTCCTGCCCCCAAAAAAAAAAAAAAAGACTGCAGTCCAATCACACGCAGTGTGTACCCCCATTGTTTTTTTACCATGTGCCCCTTGCAACCTCTTTCTTCACCCCCTCCCTGTCAAACCAGAGAATACCATAATAGCAAATGTTCAGGCAGTTCTAGCTCTGCACGCACAATAGGCAACATCATCATGCACATCACCAAAGTTCCACCCTGGCCTGCAGGATAATGTACAGAATCAGGCAGAGAAAGATACTCTCATCCCCCACCCTGTGATTAACCAGAACTGCACTTCTGGGAGTTTTCTTACACTGCAAAGTGAGCCTGGGGCCATAGGTGCCGGAACCGGGGGTGGAAGGGGCGGTAGCCACTCCACTTTTTATTTCTGTATGACAATAACTAGTATAGAAAAAGTGCCCTTTGTACCCTCATAAGTGCCCTTTTGATTCTCAGCCCACTCAGCTTTTGCCATCTTCCGGCACCCTTGGGGCAGTTCTAGGATTTCTTCGGAGAGAGTTAAACAAACACAGGGGGCTGGCATGTAAGAAACTCTGAAATTTCTGTTCATATATACCAGGCACAAAAATATTGATTTAACATGCTCTGCCCTAACAAAAACAAATTTTTCATATCAGCGTCCTTTCGTCAGTCAAATGGGAGTAGTATACAGGCATGATGCCATACTACCTCTCTTTCTATATAGGATGATCTGTGCATACCAGGAACACCTATTTTAACCTTTCAAATTATATATTTTGCTAAGGTTTTGCTTTGTACCATACATGCTCTAAAGCATTGTTTTTAGAATGAAATGACATGCTGGGTGGTACTGCATTGATGGCATTGACTGATGTGATCCATTAAGCGGAGCTATGAACCATACACCAGTCAGTAATTGTAGCTATGGGTCTATGGATGGCCACTTCACAGCCTAGTCTGCAGTGGTGTCCAGAGAAAGTATAGAGTGGGCAGACTGTGTATACATGGTAGCATTCTGTCAGTGCAGTGTTGGATACAGGCACTCAAAAGGTTGGGAAATGAGGCACACTGGTTTAAATATTGTGGGACAAATCAAAGACAAGTTCAGCAAACTGGAAGCTAGTTACTTAACAGCACTCTGCCCTTGATCACAGCATGCACACTATCTGAATGTCCTAACAATTGAGTGATAATGACTCACATTGAGTCTTTTGCTGGATCCCCATCTTGAACTGCCAGATAATTGCAGCTCTTAATGAGCTGCTAATCACACCAGACCACCTGGAACACTGAGGGAGATTAGCAAAAGGAATACAGCCTGCTAAAGTAGGGACTTTTTCAGCTTCATTAACAGCCATGAAAAACCTGCACTAGTCAAGACGGACAAGTAGAGGGTTAGCTGCACTAGCCCTGGCCAATTTGCACTAGGTTCAGGGCTAGTAAAACAATGTTAAGGTCGAACCCTGGAGATGAGGAAGCACCTCATCCAGGGAGCCCGACAGGGCATAAGAGGGGTGTGCCATCACAACAGCCAAGCTGGCCTGGCGAAGGCCCAAAGAGGTGGCAGCATACACCTTTCTCCCTCAGTAGTCCACTTTCT
Source organism: Neoceratodus forsteri (assembly GCA_016271365.2). Taxonomy (NCBI): domain Eukaryota; kingdom Metazoa; phylum Chordata; order Ceratodontiformes; family Ceratodontidae; genus Neoceratodus; species Neoceratodus forsteri. The sequence goes on along the minus strand of CM057459.1, from coordinate 166,330,196 downwards.
TGGACTCCTTATCTGGGGGTTTGTCCACATCCCTCATGTTGCCTGAGCACCTGAAGACAGAATCTGCCACCAACCCCTCAGCTGAGGGGTGCTCCGAGAAGCTGGAGAGAGAGCCAGTAGGGGCCGTGCAGCGCACGGTACCATCTGGCCCGATGGCACTGGGCAGGACGCTGGGCGCTGCCAGAGTTCTAATGCCAGGCCTACAATGGCCTCGGCTATGGGGAAGGCCTCCGTGGGGGAGTCCCCCTTGTCCAGAATCTACATAAGGAGATATCTGGCCTGTTTCTGCACGGGTTTGAGCGGCATCCCGGTGGACTCCGAGATCAGTTGAAGGATATCGAGGAACGAGGTGGGGCTCTAATCCACAGAAAGTCCCCCTGAGGATTCCAGGTCAACTAGACAGGAATGCAATGAGGAGTCTTCAGACTCCGAAGACTCCGCATACAGCTGGTGACTGCCTGAGCCACTCTCCACTCGCTGATCAGGGGTGAGAGTGACCGACAACTGATGGGGCAAACCTTGAGCTAACCAAGAATCCTTGGTCAGCGCCACATTCTTCAGCTGGGGAGGCAGTAGTTCCACCACAATGGGCAGAGCAGCCAGTTTTGGCCAAGCCGTCAGTGCCAGGACCGGGTTCTCGACTGGGGAACCAACGGCGGGTGTCGGCTTCAGCCATTCGGGCAACAGCCACTTAATTGCCGATGTGGAAGCTGGCGTCGGCTTGCTGATGGCCAAAAGGAGCTTTTGCCACAATAGATCCTCATAGTGCTGACGCAACCTGTGCCAGAGCCTCTCCTCAGCTGATGAGGAAGAAGAGCGGCGGCGATGCTTTCCGCAGTGTCGGGACCAAGACTGAGACCTTGACCATCAGTGGTGCCGGCTGAGGAAGGAGCAGGGGAAACCCGCTGTCCCTCTGGTTCGGGGTCCTGGGCCGGAGACTTCAGCTCAATGGTCTAAGGCAAGTCCTTGGAAGGCACCAGAAGCACCAGTGTCTGAGAGAGAGAGAGAGAGGAGAGAGAGAGAGAGAGAGAGAGACAGTTGTCGGCCTCCTCGGTCGACAACCTGTTAGTGGGCTCGAGAAAAATCTTGCCCATGTTGACAGGCATCTCGGCCGACTGGTCTGACGGGGACACCGTGAAACCAGTGGCCCGGGCCACAACATCGACCGAAATTGAGAGCTGATGGTCTGGAGAATGAGATCTCTCCCACTCCCAAGAGCATCAACGGTGGATCCTTTTTCCAGGACCGAGAGGTGCGAGACCCAGAAGGATCCTCCCCTTTAGTCGAGAGGGACTGGCACAGCTCCCAAAAGGAAGCCATGTAAGAAGAGCCCAGGTGGAGCAGAATAAAAAGGCCGAAGCCGAAGAGGAGCTCGCCACGGCCTGGGCCACCTCCTCCTCCTCCTCGAGGGCCATGAGCTGTTCAAGCTGTTTCAGTTGTTCCGCAGAGCTCGCCACAGACACCACCCAATGGGCCTCCTTCAGTCTGACCAGCGGATACTGTTCCAGTTGCCCCAGCTGGAGTCGGGCAGCATGATCTTCAAGCACTGACAGAGAAAAGGACAGACACATCTCTCAAGCCTGTGGATCGCGGTCATGCCTGAGACAATAAATGCACAAGGCATGGGGGTCGATGCAAGACATCTTCTGCCCGCAGGGGCACCAGCGGAACCCAGGAATGGTCTTGTCCTCCATCGCAGCCGCGAGGGAAGAGGGTGAAGACTAAATTCCAACAAGTTTCAAAGTAAGTTTAGGAAAAATACCAAAGTTTTTAGAGCCATTGCCTGCAAAATACGAAAGCACTAAGGGGGAACCTGATGCTTCCAAGCAGTAAGGAATATCTGGCATCATGGGGTGGAGCCGAGAGTTTCATCACTGGGTGGGTGGTGGGAGGAGCCAGCTTGAAGACTTTCTAGACCATCTTTACCTCTTTACCTAGGGCTTCCTGGGTTAGAAATCTGCTGCCTGCAGCTGGTGCAGAATGCAGTGGCCCCGCTTTTGACAGGGTCTGCTTGATTCTGTCATATTTCGCTGGTGCTGCATGAACTGCACTGGCCACCAGTACAGTGGTAGATCACCTTTAAAGTCAGTTTGTTGACTTTTAAAGCCCTACATGGACTGGGCCCATATTACCTGAAAGAGTTCCTGGTCCCTTATTGCCCTGGACAATCACTCCGCTCGGCTGACGAGGGGTTGCTAGAGATTCCAAGGGTATGTTTGAATCATCTGGGGTGAGAGCTTTTGTGTATGCAGCCCCCACCCTTTGGAATTCTCTACCCCATTGGCTATGGGAGTGCACAACTGTGGAGGGATTCAAGCAAGGTTTAAAAACTTTTCTGTGGCACCAGACATTCAGTTGATTGAGTTTTCTTTTTTGATGTATTTGTTATCTAATATTAATTGTATTGATGTTTGCTTTTGTTTTTATATTGTTAGGTGCCTTGGTTATGGATAAAGTGCCTTATAAATAAAATGTATTATTATCTTAAAGTGGCAAGGTACCTGCCAGACAGTGTGGATAGAACAACATACCCACGCCCCTAGAAAAGTCGGTTTCAGTCAGACTCACAACAGAAGAATACAGTTAGCTCTCAACGGGGAAAAAAACGTGGTCTGACAGAAAATGTTTAAAACCTACCTTAGAAGATGGAATGGGTTCTGAGATTAAGCCAATTACACCAAAAATTTAAAGAAACAGTGAACTATCTACCAGTTCCTCGACAGTTACATGGAACAACGAATTGAAGAAAAGAACAACTAAAACTAGCACTACTAAATAAAACTTATAAAATAAGGGAAGCAATAAAGTTAGAAATAAAATGGTTTACTTTTCTATGGATAATAAAACAAAAGTCAGTCAAGCTGAGGAGCGATCTCCGAGGTGTCTTACTTAGGCAGGCGGATAATTGAATCTGAACGTTACAAAATGCAGCAGTTTGTAAAGGCAGCAGTTTGAATGGTGGTACAAGCCAATGAATGGTCCATCATTTGCACATGTTCCATTTTCTCCAGAGCAGTTCAACACAGGAGGCTGACTGCAATAGTTAATCATATTGAAGAATTCCTGTGGTTAGAAAAGTCAGTTTCATAGGCTTTTTTGGGGGGTCCCTCTGGGACAAAGTCACAGTCTAAGCTGGTGCTGAATTTCTTAATCCACGTGAGATGTCCTTCCAACCCAGTGCCAAAGAGGTCAATGCCCAGAAAAGGGACATTCATCGACCTCTGCTGGGTGTCTGCCATGAAGGTGCACAAATACAACCAGGCCCTGCAATGCATGGAGACAACCACTGCCACTGCACAAGCCCACGAGTCGCCCATGTTCAAGGCTGTCTGGAGCTGGTGCTTAGCAAGCGATTGACCATGGTCTCGGATGAGTTCCACACCACCCGCTGCTCTGGGTGGAGGTGGGGGGGAATGATGTCAAGCATACTCATCATGGAGTAGCCATAGCTGGCCATCATGACGGCATAGCTAGCCTGCCTGAGATCCAAGGTAGCCACAGCATACACCTTAACAGCATGGACAGCATTATGGGACTCCTTGTCCCGGGGCTTGTCCACATTCCTCCGGTGTCCCAACTTACAGAACACCGCACCTGTAACCAGCCCTTCCATGTAAGGGTGGTCAGAGAACCCTGAAAGGGAGCCAGTATAGACCGCATACCTGTGGGCCATACCAGCCGATGGTGCCAGGCAGGCAGGATGGATGGATGGACATCTGCCTGGATTGGTGGTAGTTCAGGTGGATGTTAAAGATTCCATGGCACTTCTCAAAAAGAGTAGGGGAATTTCCCCAGTGTCCTGGCCAAATTTCCCTCATTCACTAAAAATACCACCAACAGCTTAATCTGGTTCAAGGTCAGTTGGCATTCATCTGTATCCCTCTCCCCAGGTAGTGCCTGAAAATAGGCAGGATTTGTCTAGTGCACTTACCCTGTCAACAAAAACTAAATAAATAAAATAAATAAAAAGCTCTAGGGCTGGTCCCAAGATGGCCTCAGCCACTGGGAAGGTAACCCCATCCAAAATGTCTGTAAGAGGGTAGGTAGCCCTCTTCTGGATGGGTTCCAACTAGATGCCAGTGGACTCTGAGATGAGGTGAAGCAGTGCCCTGAATGACACAAACCGCTGGTCAGTGGAGAGCTTGTTGACTGCACGCTGTCAAACAGCGGAGGCCCAGAGGAAGCCATAGACTCTTGGACAGTCAACTGAGGACTTCTCAAAAACTGCCTTCAGCTGCATATTGCGATGAATTTTCAGGGACTCCTTGCCTGGAGTAATTCTGACAGAGAGCCAGCCTGGAAAGCTGGGAGCTGAGTGACTCCCTCTTTGGATGGAGCACTGGTGGGTGGCTGTCAGAGTAGTGGCTCCACCGCAATCAGAGGAGAAGCGGGCATTGGAAGTACCTGCAGATCCGGGGCTGGTGGGGTGACAATTGGCAGTTGCCAGGGAAGAAGAGGACCTTGGGGTAGAGCCTTACCCTGCCCAGTGATGGTGCACTGCTGCATCTTCCAGCAGTGCCTCTCCTCTCTGGAGGATGAGGATGACAAGAAGCGCCAATGGCAGCACCTCCCAGTCAAGTAGGATTGACAGTTTGAATGCTTCAACCACCCAATCGACTGCGTGCACGGTTGTCCTATTGCTGTCCATAAATGCCATGCTGACCTATGTGCAGCAACATGGGCATGGAAGACCAGACTGCGATTGAAGGCTTGTCCCGAGCAGGATCGACTGAGGGCATTGTCTGAGCCATGTCCTCCTGGGTGAGGACCGGGAGCACCAAGGTCTGTGAGACTGCTTCTTCAACCTCATGCCCAACAGTGGATCAACCTGGTCAAGATCAATCTTGTTCGGCTGGTCGACCAGAGTGGAGGTCAACTGACACATTGGGAGGGCCAAAGAGTCAACCTGCCCTACCTGCTCCTCAACCGAGGGGTGCTCAACATCTCCGAGCAGTCAGGTGAGTCAAGGGCCTAGGAGGACTAAGATCTCTCCCCATCCTATGAGCAGCAGCGATGGTGAGAAGACTTTTTAGATTTACTGGACTTGGTCTTCAACCGGTGGCCTTGGAGGGCAGAGCTCTTCCCTGTGGTCTGGAGGGACTGTCATAACTCAAGGAATGAGTCCATGCAGGCCTCTCTGACACTGCACCCAACCAGAAACAGCATCGAAGAGGTGTCTGCCATGGCCTTTTTGTCACCCTTCGAGCAGTACTTCAGATTCTTTTCCAAAGGCTGGCCCATATCGAGCCACAGCTTCCTGTCCTCAAGGCAATCAGGAAGCATAGAAAGACACAAGCTGTGCCTGTACAGGCAATACACTCACATGTCATGCAGATTGGTGGCTGACATTTTCTGCCGGCACCAAACATAAAATCAAAATCTTGGCTTCTTGTGATCCACTGTAGTTCAGGAGATGGAGTCAAGGAAATCACAAGCAAGCATTAACAATTTCGAAAACTTTGAAATAACATTTCGCCAATGGGGAAGAGAATATCGTGAGTGGAGCATGAAGGTGGTGACCTGCTCTTACAGTGGAAAGAAAGATACGACATCATGGGGTGGAGTTGGGGCAAATATCTGCTTGGGTGATGGGAGGGGCATAGCTTGGGAAATGTTCCAGCCAGTCACTGCCTTCCAGTGGAACTGCCCGAGTGTGGATAGTGTACCTTATCCACACCCCTAGAAGTGCCATTATCTCACAATCCTGCACACCCTGGAGTGCCTTACTGCAATTACAAAATGGATTCCCTAACTTCTTATTTTAGAATGAAGTAAAAAAAAGTTTAAAAAAAAAAAAGCTGAACTTTTCTGACCAGTGTTGGAGTAATGGATGGTCATATGATCCCATTTGTCCAATCATGTCTTAGTTTTCTTCAAACATTTTTATTTTTAAGAACACAAGAAAGGGCTGGCACAAGGGGACCGTATGATCTATCCAGTCTGCCCGTGTGGGCTACCCCCCCCAGTCTTCTTTCCTTCCTAAGTTTCCACGGTGCCTATCCCAAGCTAGCTTGAACTCTCTCACTGTCTTTGCTGCCACGACTTCTGGGGGCAGACTGTTCCAAGGCTCCACCACCCTTTTGGTGAAGAAAAACTTCTTGATGTTGGTTTTGAATCTACATCCCTGTAGGCATATACTGTGCCCCCTTGTTCGTGTAGATGGGCTTTCTCTGAAAAGGTCCTGAGTTTGTACTGAGTTAATTCCTTTGAAATATTTGAATGTCTCAATCATACCCCTGTCCCTTCTCCTTTCCAGTGAGCACATCTTTTTATTTTTTCAATTCTTTTTCCCTCTGATCGTGGCCCCAAGGTCTTCTCTCAGGTATCCTAGCCTTGCCCTGCCCGCCTGAAGATCCCCGAGCTAAGCCTCCTCTCTCCCTCCTCTCCAATGGCAGCACCCCCAGCTAACCCTATCCGGGGTGGGTTGCCTCCTTCTACCTGAGCGCACTTATGAGTCAGACTCTGTCATCAGATGAGGAGTGGATCCTGGAAATCGAAGGCCGCCCGTGGAGAGCCCGGCATTGGGCACGGTGGATAGGTGCCATCGCCTGATCCTGGTTGTTATGCCCCCCCCACATGGGACATGCAATACCACCCAGCCCGATGTATTCCCACCCACATCAGAGAGGCAGCTGTCCGACGTCACCCCGTACTGTACAAGCCCAATGCATAGCAGTGTCACCAGTCTCCAACGGGGGCCACTGCCGCACCAGGCTACCCCTGGATCCCTCCCCCGAGAGAGGACAGCAGTCCATTGGATGCTCAATCCTCTCTGCCCCCGCCGACCCCCGACAGCCCAGGCTCATTCCTGAACCTGGGTCGCTGGCGTGGCTCGAGATGTGGTGTCCGGCGCCTCAACCCTCAGCGCCACAGGGCTGGCTCAGTGAGTACATCTTGAGATGGTTGAGTCTTGTCTCGTAGGGTTCTTGATGAAGTCCGTGAATCATCTTCATAGCTCTCCTCTGAATGGTCTCCAAATGATTTCTGTCCTTCTTGAGGTGCGGTCTCCAGAACTGGACACAATACTCTAGGTGAGGCCTCACCAAGGACCTGTACAGCAGGACCTTGCATTTTCTACTCGTGATACCCCTACCTATGCATCCAAGGATGCCATTAGCTTTCTTTGCCGCCTTTTCATATTGCCTGGTTGACTTTAACTCATCAGCAAGGAGTACTCCTAGAAGCCTCAACCTTAGTTTCTGTCTGTTGTTCCATTCATAGGGTATATTTCCTGCCCGGGTTCTTTCTCCCCGGGTGCATAACTTTACACTTCTTGGTGTTGAATTTCAGCTGCCATTGTTTTGACCATTCCTCCAGCTTTTTAAGATCAGAGTCCATTCCTGTGGCTCCCTCTTGTGTCTACACTGTTGCAGAGCTTGGTGTCATCTGCGAACAGGCATCTTTCCCTCGAATCCATCAGCGTTGTCGCTGATGAATATGTTATATAGAATTGGCCCCAGTACTGATCTCTGGAGAACTCCGCTGGTTACCCCACCTTGCTCTGATGGACTGCCATTTACCATGACCCTCTGGGTTCTCCCCTGGAGCCAGTTCCTAACCCAGCTGACTATTTTATGCCCCACTCCAGTGTGTTCCAACTTGTTTATTAGTCTCCTATGTGGAACAGAGTCTAACGCCTTACTGAAGTCCAGATACACTATGTCTACTGATCCACCCTGGTCCACCGTTGTGGTCACCTAATCAAATAAATCAATCATGTTTGTCTAGCATGACCTCCCTACTGAGAAACCATGCTGCTTTGGGTCCAGTTTCCCATTTGCTTCCATATATTGCACTATTCTTTCCTTAAGTAATGTTTCCAAGATTTTCCCCACCACTGAGGTGAGGCTGATTGGATGGCAATTACCAGGGTCTTCCTTGCTCCCACTTTTGTGCAGGGGTACCACTTTGGCTTTTTTCCAGTCATTTGGGACTCTGCCAATCTCCAGGGACTTACTGAAGAGGATTGCTAATGGGGAGGCAAGTTCTCTGAGAGTTCCTTCAGTATTCATGGGTGGATACTGTCAGGTCCTATTGCTTTGTTGGTTTTTAATTTTTTCAGTTCTTTTAGAACCCTTTCTTTTATGAAGGGATTTGTGTCAGCTTCACTGGTGTGGTGTCTTTTATTTACTAGTACTGGCCCACTACCCTATTCTTCTTGTGTGAAGACTGAGCAGAAGTATTCGTTCGGAACCTCTGCCTTTTCTTTGTCAGTCTCCACGTTTTGCCCCTCTCTGGTTCTCAACCGAATGATACCCCCTTTGTTCTTTTTCTCCCGTATATATCTGTAAAAGGTCTTGTCCCCCTTTTTAACCCCTTCAGCAGTTCATTCTTCTGTTTGCATTTTGGCTGTCATAATCACCTACCCTTAATCCTTGAGCCTTGCCTTGTATTCCTCCACGTCGCTGTCCCTCTTTGTTTGTACTTTTTGAAAGTTTTTTTTCTCTCTTTTATACAGAAAGCAATCTCCTTAGTAAATCAGAGAGGATTTTCTCCTCCTCTTAGTTTTACTGATCTGTTTGGTGCATTCTGCTGTGGCCAGAATTATTGCATCTTTTATGGCCTTCCAGCTTTCCTCCACATCACCCCCTGCAACATCTTTGAGATGGTTTTTAATGTATGTTTTCATTTTGACATAGCCTTCATGAAGTCCAGGATCTTCAGTTTTGTGTGACTTGTGCCCTCTGCCCTTTTGACTGTGAGCCAGGCTGACCTATGGTTGCTTGACCCCAGATTGATTCCTACCTTAATGTCTGTGATCCTGGTATTGTTTGATAGTACGAGGTCCAGGATTGCATTTTCTTTGGTGGGTGACTCCACCAACTGTTTTAGTCCTGCCCCTTTTAGAGCTATGAGGAATTCTCTGCTCCTGTCTGATGAAGCCATGTAGCAGGACCAGTCTATATCTGACAGATTATAGTCTCTGACAAGCAACAAGTTGCCTTTATCAGACATCATTAGGATGGTTTCTAGTAGCTCTCTGTCTCTATCTGTTGAGACAGGGGTCTGTAGATCATACCTACTCGGATGGGGGACTTTTCCCCAGCTCCAAGGGTGATCCATAGGGCTTCAGTCTCAGTGTTTGCCATCTGTAACTCTGTGGCCTTGATTCCTTCCCTCATGTAGATAGCCACCCCAACCCCCTTCCCCTTTCCTTCCTTTGCGGTCTCTCCTGTACAGAAGAAGATAAGACTTATAGGCATAACCTATTTATAGTCTCATCCTATTCTCATCCATTTTATAATAACAGCAGAAGCCACTTAACTGAGACATGGTTAATAGGGACATCCACTTTATCGGGACATTCCATTGGAAACCGATTAGGTGGCAATGTACTCGAATGGGAGCTCTGGTCTGTCAGTTTACAGAGACACCTTGTCCCATACACACAACTCTATAGTCTATCCTACCTTTCTGTATGCTCTCTGCTGTTCAAGACACTACCATCCCATATTTCCAGCTCCCCAACTTTTCAGTCATTACTCTCCTTGGTACAGCTGCCTATTAACATGCTGCATTAGTGCTCAAATGGACACCATACTGTAGTGCAGTGACCAAGAAGTATAATCCTGTGTTGAAACAGGGATAGCAGCATCCTTAATACCACACATGCCAGAGGGAGGAGATAATGAAATGGTAATGGGAAAATCTGGAGTGGGTGCATCGGTAGGAACTTTTATTTTTATTACCAGGTAAGTGTACTAAACGCAGAAGTGACTACTTTCAGACACGACCCAGGAGGTTACAAAGTCACAGTCTCACAATAAAATGGTACAGGAAGTTGGGAAAAACAAAACAAAAGTTCACCAGTAACAGTTGGGCACAAAGTAATGAAAGTACAACAAATATGAATAGTAAACAAGGTAACAGAGATATTTGCATAATACATCAAATGAAGTTTCAACAGGCTGGGTACAGGGTAAGTGCCTTGGCAATTGAAAATTACAAATAATCTGCATGAGAAGTGCAGAGATAAGACATCTAGTAAAGCATCAGACACTTGGGGGGCAAAGACAACATACACTATGGGTTAGCGCTGCAGTGAAGGGCAGGTAGAGCTTCAAGGGAAAACTGAAACAAGTGCATGGGGCACAGCTGACAAGTAGAGTTTGTAGTCTGTTTTTGGCAGCGGCATGACTGGGTGCCAAATGGATGGCTTGGGATAGGGAATTCCAGAGTTTTGGGGCTGAATGGGAGAAGGCCTTAGCACCCTTGGAGGTTTTACATCTAGGCATGTGCAACAGGGATTGGTCAGCTGAGCAGAGGCCGTAGGAGGAAGACTGAGGAGATAACAGGGAGGCAAGCGATGAGGGAGTATTAGACCTAATGATACTATCCACCAGGGAGCCAAAGGAGAGGAAGCAGTGGTATGAGGGAGAGGGTCAGTTTAGATCAGAATATAGTAGGCAGTGGTGTTTTAGCCATGTGGATGCAGAGGCATAGTGGCAAATATTGTTGTAGCTTGTATCCCACTTGCAAAGCGAGGCTTTTAATACATTAATGTAGGTTACAGCACCATATGCAAGAGACGGTAGCAGGATACCTTGGGTGATGGCCAGTCTAGCTGAGGTGGTGAGCATATCGCTAGTTTTATAGGCAATACCAATTTTGTTGTAGACTGATTTGCATGTGGACTGGATATGTTGGTCAAAGTCAAGTGTCTCGTCAAGTAGGACCCCTAGATACTTGAAAGAGCTCACAGTCCCCAAGATAGAGCCATCGGGGTAGGGTATCTTCAGTTGACCCCAGCAGGTTTTTAGTTTGGCTGTGTTTTACCCACATTTAGAATAAGCTTATTACTAGTGAGCCAAGATTGGATTTAGAGAAAAGCTGAGGAGAGATTATGGTTGATTTCAAGCACATCTCTGGAACTAGAGTACAGAACAAGATCATCCACATAGAGGATGGACCAGCAGGAGGGAATATTTAGTGCAATCTTGTTGATAAAAATAGAGAAATGAAGCAGGCCCAGGATAGAGCCCTAGGGAATGCTGACCTTGATGGAGGCTTTATCTGAAGTTGCAGGGTTAAATTTTACGATCTAAACTCGATTTGATAGGTAGTTTTCGAATCAGTCCATGGATTTTTGTGAGAAACCAAGGCATGTTAGGCTGGAGAGAAGAAGGTGATCAACAAGATCAAAAGCCTTTGTGAGGTCAATGAATACTGCCCCAGTTAGAAGGCCAGAATCTATGGCACAGAGGGTATCATTTGTAAATTGAAGCAAGGCAGTGTAAGCACTGTACCCTTTGTGGAAACTGTGCTGATTTGGCAATAGGAGAGTATACTTGGAGAGGAAATCAGAGATTTGAGCGGCTACTAATTTTTCCAGGATTTTGCACAGAACTGATAGGATTGCTATTGGATGCTAGTTGGAGATGACTTTTTTTGTCCCCTTTTTTGAAAACAGGAGTGACTCTAGCAGTTTTCCATATATTGGGGACATATCCTTGGCACAGAGAGAGAGTGAAAATTCAGGCTAGGGGTGTGGCAATGAAAGGTGCAGCCAGCTTAAGAAGCTTGGGCTCAAGGCAGTCCGAACCTACACTAGTATTGTCTGAGATAGTGTTGAGTTACTTCAGCACATCAGCTCTGGAAATAGCTTTAAAGTAAAAGGGAGGGGGTGCTCAGGTGTGTGGCTGGCAGTTGTAGGGTTGGACAAGGGGAGTGAGGTAGTGAAAGAGGTTGTGTATTTCAACAGATTAGAGAAATGTGCATTAAAGGTGCTGCCGATAATAATCGGATTATTGCAACTGACATCATTTAGGACCATGTCGTTAGTCGAGTGAGACTGTTTGGAGCCCAGAAAGGTTTTTATGTGGGTCCAGAACTTTCTTGAGTCTCCAGCCACATCCAATAGGAGCCCTTTACAACAGGAGCTTTTAGCTAATCTGATTTATTTTGCATGCATTTCATTGAGCCCTGTAGGTGTTACGATTGGATGGGAGGCCTGCATTGTTAAAACACCTCGTGTGTTAATTTGTACTGCCTATGCTGTCTGACAGGTCGCTGTGTGGCAGTACGGAGGGCAAAACACATGGGAGCTATATTTTGTAAAGATTTATGAGCTTGCAGCTGACACACCAAGAGGCACGACCTAGAAAGTAGTGATTCCAGACTGTAGTTTGGGGAACTTCTCTGCTGAACTACAATTTTGACCCGGGCTCTTTGTTTTAGTATTAATAGCACTTCTGTATTAGGCGTTTAGCCTTTTTACTAGGGTGTTATTATTTTATGATTTGTGCAGGTTTGGGTGTGTGACCCGGGAATACGACTTCCAGGTCAAAAAGTACAAATCTCACCACTCTGCGGGCGGGCAAGCATGAGTGGGGCATGTGCGCACATCCAAACGTGGAGACGCACACTGAGACACACGCATTTGGCGCATTTATGGTGTGTACGGTGGGGAACAGCCAGGGACAAGGGAAAAAGAAGCAAGTAAGTGTACTGTGTCTTTGCAGGAGAAAGTAGAGTGAAGCCCTGATATGGGGGGTTAAAGAAACCATTTGAGTTAATAGATTATAGCACCTTAGTGTACAAGGTACAAGTAATTGATTCGACACCATGACAAGTGTGGTACCTGGTATAAGTGAGTCAGATCTCCCGACAAGTTTAAGTACTGTGTGCATGGAAAGCCCAGAATCAAGTTTAGTGTTAAATACGGATACAATGGAGGCACAGGCTGTCAGCAGTAATATCATGATACCAATAGTGGTGCATAAAACAACTAGATAACCCCCACATATAATTATAACCCTGGATGGGGATATGGGATACAAATGTGTGGATTGCAAAATGTACTTACTTGCAAATAAAGAATTGATCAAGGAGGAATTTCAATGTGTAAAATGTGTAGCAAATAAACAAATGGTAAGGGAGCTACAGGATTTTATTAGGAGATTAGCCGCCCTACAACAGTCACAGAATAATATGGAAACAAGATTTAAAGGCAGGACAGCCTAAGTTGAATAAACATAGCAATACGGTTAGACAGAGTAAAAGAAAATGTAGTGCAGAAATGGAAAATAATGATGATGATTAGATTCTAGTTAACGGAAACCCAAAGAAAAGAAGGCAAAACAAACATATAGACCACAAGAAGAAAATGACATAAGGTCGGAGAATAGATACTCCCTACGAGATCATGATGAGATTACAGGAACAAGTGACAATATCAGAAATGATGAACAGTTAGTTCAGGTTACTGACAACAACAATGGAAACTTTCCATTTTTACCCAATAGTGATAATAGTACTACACAAGCACCAGTAGTAATGAACAAAACACTGGAAAGGCAGGACTCACTGGGGGGCAATAATACATGCAACCAGGACAAAGCTTTTGTTCCCACAAATAACATTATAACAAGCCAGCAGCAATGCATAGTCATGGGAGATTCTATCATTAGATACTGTGATAGAATAATTTATAATGTAGATAAACAAACAAAACAGAACAGTAAGTGCATATGGAGGTGCAAGAAATGAAAATTACGTACCTACCATAATTCTTGATCTTTCTGTGTATCTTACCATTCATCATAGTGGGTATAGCACACTGGAGCTAGGACACTGCGGGGAGACTTTTTTTTTTTCATGGGTGGAGTCGACGCAGGACTAGCGCCGCTCTCGAGGCCGACGTTCCACGTGGCGCTCGAGGATTGACAGTTAGCTGCCGTCAACACCACCCCAGCCCCAGTTCTGACACGCCGGAGAGTGTAAGGAAGGTAGGGTGGGTTGAGGCAAGAGCCTAAGGGATAGATAAAAGGAATAATAAACTAAAAGGAGAAATAAACAACAGAGGAGACAGAGGAAGAGATTGCAATAGGAAATTGGGGAGAAAGGGGCCCCAAACTCTGGAAGGAGAGGGAAGGAAAGATAAGGGGAGGGGGGAAGAGTAGCTCACCCCCAGGAGCAGAACTGCACAATGATATCTTCAGAAGACTATAGTCCAGCCCTGGACTTTAGAGTTCAGCTGCAGGAGGCAAGCCAGAACTTGAAAGCAGCCTAGGTCTAGAAGACCAATCAACAAGAGAGTGCAGGCTGAGGGTGCGTCTCAAACTCTCCCCCCTCCCTCCCCAAAAAGGGGGATTTTAAACAGCCAATAAGGCATAGGGGGAGACAATCTGAGCTCAAATTCTGAGTCCATAAATAAAACATACACTGAAAGAAAGGGGGGAGAGAGGGGGGGGCCCCAACACTCCCAGACTCCCTAGAATAAGGGAGAAGAGAAAAGGGGGCCCCACCCTGAGTATCTCCATAAAACCCCCAAGGGATTCACCCCTGTGTGTCTCCACAGTCCCCTTCCACCTAATCATAAGGGAGAGAAGAGCGAAGAAAGAGAAGACACACGGTGGGGTGGGGGGAGGAGAGAGTCCAGAGACTGAGGCCCACAGGGGGAAGGAGGATGGAATTTAGTGATGAATGGTGAAGATACACAGAAAAATCAAGAATTACAGTAGGTACATAATTTTCATATCTTATCTGTGTCAATCTTCACCATTCATCTCTAATGGGTGAGTACCAAGCCCCCCGAAGGGGTCTCTGAACACCCCAAGGGACTAGGTCCCTTAGCCTCCAGTGGGTGAGACACTGAAGGGGAGAACTTTACAGGCTCAGCGAGATGGGATCCCCAGTGGGGAAGAAGGGTGCCCGGAAAGCCTCCATCTCACCCTTCGGGAGAAAAGATGGGTTCTCCGGTATATGGAGTAGATCACCCAATGTTGGGCCAGGGATAATAACCGGGATAGGTGAAGCCATGCCATCCACCAAAGGCAGATCACTGTCCCTATCATTCTGGATGCAACCTCATTGGCACCATAAGATGCCCTTGCTTGGTGCCTTGCTAGCTTGAGGCCCTGCGCAGAGAGGGCAATGGCTTGCCTGGTTTTCTCCGAATCAGACATTGAGGCTAGGAGCTGTCCTAGCCTGGACCACAAGAACCTGCTGTAGGCTGCAAAGTGGGCCTGATGTGCTGCGATTGAAAGAGAGATCTGTACCGAGTAGAACACTCGTCTCCCCCAGAAATCGAAATCTGCAGAGTCAGAGTCCAGGGGGCAGTCATGGTAAGGGGCGCGAGGTCCAGAGGGGGTGTCCAGGGATGTCAAACCCAAAGAGGGATGAGGCAGAGAACCTGGAGACCCAGGGGGAGTGCAATACCGCTGGCGTAGGTCCCTTGGGGCTGGTATGGTGGAAAAGGGATGCAGCCAGAGCCGATGTGACGCCTCCTGAAAAGGAATAGGCCAGGCGGGTGCCACCAGGTGGGCTGCATTGTACTCCCTAAGAAGGTGCGCATCCCATGCTCGGAATTGCTAACCGGGACTGGGGTAAGGTGGAGCTTGTCTAACATCCTCTCAAGGAAGCGCTGATAGGAGGACAGATCAGAAGCTGGGGAGATGTGGACCGAAGGTTCCTCTCCTTCCATAGTGGGAGAAGAGGATGAAGATGAGCTCCCAGGTTCAGGGTCCGGCTGCACGGGAGTGTGGTGAAACACCTGCTGGTCCAGGGCATGGAGGTAGGTGGGGAAATGTGCAGAAGAACCTCTGAAGTGTTCCCAGGTGAGAGGTCCCCAAGGACCGGAAATACCTGGGACAACCGGGGATGGAGACAGAGGCTCGGGGGACAGGCTCCTGGCAACAGTAGAACGGTCTCTGTCAGTGCAGGGGTGCCAACAGGAAACCCTTCGCAGGGAGGTGGATTCGAAGGCCACCGCAGCTAACAGCCGTTCAACCGGGTCAAAATGGTCAAAGCTGTGCCCAAAGGAAGAAATCCCTCGTGAGGTAACCGGGACCATGCAAGTCCAGAAGGATGACACCTAACCTTAGAAGTTAAAGTCCCTCTTGGGGACTCATCCAGGGAAAGGCGAGGGTCTGCGCTGCGACTATTCCCAGAACCCGGCTGGGCTCTGAGGAGGACGTGCTGAACCACACCTCTACCTCTCAACCCTTCGGAATCAAAGAGGGACCTCGTCCTCATAGCCACCAGCCTAGGTAGCTGGCAACTCCGGGCGGCCTCCGAGGAGTCCACCAAGGGAACTGTACCTTCCCCCTCCTGGTGCGCCCCAGGCTGCCCCAAACTTGGGCTGTCCAAACACACCAAGAAGGGGGTGCCCCAACTGGAGGAACAGAAATGCCAGTGACCCCAGGTTGCACAGCATAGTCACGGGGACCACAGCTGGCTGGTAAGACCCCCGACCCTAAGGTCCACCGGCAGATAACCAGCCCCCAGAGGGAGGCTGAGTGGGGGCCAAGGTGCTGGAAACAGAGGGGTCCAATGATTCCGAAGAACCTGGGAGCCAGTATGGCTCAGACCCTGAGTCTGCCTCCAAAGAGGCAGGCTTTGAAGTCCGATGCCAGACAACTCCTCGAGCCCCTCCAGTTTCTGGACCATGAATCAGAGCACCATGAGATTTGGCACTGCCAATGCCGCTCCATACCCGACACTGGCACCGGAGTTGGGCACAACCATGGCTCCGCGCTCACCCCCCGGTGCCGCTGACCGCCAACTCCAACACGGCACCATGCCCAACACCACCCCAGTGCCGTGAGTGGCACCAAAGTCAGGCCCACCCCAGTGCTGCTTGCCAGGAATGGCGCTAGCTCCTGCCTCAGCGCATGCACGGCGCCGGGACCAGAACCAGGCCCAGAAACATCCAAACCACCACCCCCAGTGCCGCCAAGAACTCCAACACTGCGAACAGCATCAGAGGCGACAGCGGTGCCTAGAGAAGGCCCAATACTGACCACGGCACTGCACTCAAAGCCCACAGTGCTGTGAATGGTGCCGGAACCAAGAGCACCGCCATCGATGGTGTCGGTCCAGTCCCAAAGGGCCCGGAATATGACACTGAGGGAGCCTTCACCACCAAAGAGGCGACTGCCGATGCGGTGCCTCCTGACTGACCCCCAAGGGGGCCGGCCTGGGCCTCCTGCACCACGGAAGAAACCCCCACTGCAGCAAGGCTAAAAGAGGTGGGGGTTCCCTCCTCCAAGGGCCGTATAGGACTGGGAGGGAACCCGGAAGAAGGGCCAAGAATCCTTGCCTTGGCATGGCAACTGTGCATTCATCCTCCAAAAGTCGGCGGTGTACGTCTGACCTTCAACGCACGGTACTCAAATACATAGCAGTCCATCGAGAAGCAAATGTGGCAGTTATCCATATCATGGTCGGGGCCGAGGTAGGAAAGGCAATGGTCATGCTGATCCATCATGGAATAGAGGCGGCCACAGGGGCACCGACACATAGGGGGCCACCCTGCTTTCGACATCTTCTTGCCCCTCAGATGAGACATGACCAAATGGAAAATAAAACAGAAACAGTGTTTGACACCGCTTAAATAAAAGGAAAGGTCTTACCAGTAAAAAGCAACGTCGAGCAGGCGAGCAGAACCGAGGTAACTATCAGCTTTAGGAACTAACACTCTAGACAAGGTCGACGGACTAGGCCGCAAACTAACAGTCTCTCACAAGGTACCACACTCGATGGTGGGAGAGAAAGAATTGGGGCGGGGCAGAGTCAACGGTAGCTAACGGCCAACCCTCGACGCCACGTGGAACGTCAGCCTCGAGGGCAGTGCCGGCCCTGCGTAGACTCCACCAATGAAAAAAAAAAAGTCTCCCGCAGGGTCCTAGCTCCAGTGCACTATACCCACTAGTGATGAATGGTGAATGACTGACACAGATAAGATTTTCTGATATAGAAAGGGAAATGGACAGAGTGTTAAAAGATGCAGGAGAAAACCCATTAACAATTATACATGTGTGGGTGAATGATGTGCATGGGACTCCACTATAGGAAATGAAAAATAACCTAAAATCCTTGGGAAATAAACTATCAAAATGGACACATAATATATGTTTTTCAGAAATATTGCTGGTACCATGAACGAGTAAATTAAAAAAACAAAAGATAAAAGATTTTAACAATTGGCTCAGATTCTGGTGTCTCCAAAATGGTATGTCCTGCCTAAAACATTGGGGAAACTATAAAAACAACCTACATATGGTAGAGATGGATTACATCTGAACAGGAAAGGTAGTACTGCATTGGAGAAATGGATTTCTGCCTAAGTAAATAACAATGTAAACTTTTGATTAGTGGGCGAGGGGCTTCAGTAAATATGGGTTTAGCTGGAGTAACAACCAATAAACAAGTCAACACTGATCAAAAAAATAAATAAATAAAACAAATAGGAAACCTAAGAAAGATGATTTAAATATACTACTTATCAATTCAAGAAGCCTCAATATTATCAAAAGAACAGAACTAGAGAACATGTTAAAGGAAAAAAAAACATAGATGTGGCAGCTATTTCCGAGACCTGGTGGAATGAAACAAACACTTGGAATAAGAATATAACAGGTTACAATCTGGTTCATAGGGATAGATCCAACAGAAGGGGAGGGGGTGTAGCAATTTACATAAAAAATGATATTTCCTTTATCGAGGTCTCTTCAGACTCCATGCAAAACTTGATATCAAACAATATGGATCAAAATTTCAAGGCAAAACTAAATAAATTGACTCTAGGCATCTGCTACAGGCCCTCAGATACATCACTGCAAAATAATAATTACTTATTAAATCAAATTCGGGAAAAGGCCCACAAGAAAGATGTCCTGCTAATGGGAGACCTAAATTTGCCAAACATAGATTGGGAAAACCTAATTGCAAGTAATAAAATGGATAGTACATTTCTTAATTGTATATTGAGTAATGGTTATTCATAAGTCATAAATGTACCAACAAGGGGGACAAACATCCTGGACCTAGTATTAACAAATAATGAACACACAGTTAAAAATATTAAGATGATCGGACCACTATTTAATAGTGATCATGAGATTATTACTTTCCATTTAAACACATATAACACCAGTAAAAGGGAACACAATAATAACGAACTATGCTAAGGCTAATTTCATACAAATCACAAAAAGGTTAGAATCATGGAGATGGAGATCCTCACAAAACATTGATAATGTAAATGATTTCTGGGAAGAAATAAAAATACCTGTTAGATCTAGAGAATAAACATGTACCAGATAAAAAAAATATATAACGAGAAGGGTAAAATACCAGTGTGGTTAACCAAACAATAAATAAGGCAATCAATAAGAAAAATTCAACCTACAGAGCAATGAAAAATGACAACAGTATGTACAATATATCTAAGTATAAAAAGGCTTTAAAAAGACAGGAGAAAAATAAAATAGAATCCAAAATAGCTTATACAAAGGATAAGGGGAAGGGGAAGACGTTTTTTGCATACGTCAATAAAAAAAATTGTGACAGATCAACAGGACCATTAAACACTGGAATCGAAATCAGTGAAGTGGAACAAATGGCTACAGTCTTTAATGACTTCTCTGTCTCTATTTACTGAACGAAAAATAGTAACAATAGCATGGCTCTAAAAAACATAATAAAGATATAATCAATAATATATTTATTAGCGAGGCAGAGGTCTTAGAGGAATTGAACAAACTAAATATCCACAAAACATCAGGACCAGATGGACTTTGTGCAAGATTACTTAAAAGAAGCAAGGAATTATATCTCTGCCCCCTTGGCCCACCTTTTCACTCAATCTCTATTAACTGGAGAAATACCGGAGGACTGGGGGAACGCTATTGTGATACCGATTTGTAAAAAAGGTTGCAAAACTAACCCGTCAAACTATAGACCCATCAGCCTAACATGCATTTTGTGTAAGGTGATGGAAACTATTATTAAAAACAGGTTAGAAACGGATTTGCTGGATAAGACCAACATAGACAGAAACCAACACGGTTTCAAAAAGGGCAGGTCTTGTACAACAAACCTGTTAGTATTCTACAATAAAGTCATTAAGGCCATGTCTTATAATCAGCCAGAGGATATTATCTTCCTGGACTTGGAAAAAGCATTTGATAAGGTCCCACAGTAATACATATTAAACAAATTAAAGCGTCTAGATATAGATACTGCCATACAAGTTTGGATTAACAATTGGTTACATAAAAGGACCCAAATGGTGAGAATAAGAGGAAGAACATCGGAAAAACAGCAGGTTGGCAGTGGAGTGCCCCAGGGTTCCGTCTTGGGCCCTATCTTGTTTAACATATTCATATCAGATTTTGAGAACTGTATTGAAAATTGGTCAATAAAATTTGCGGACGATTCAAAATTAGGAGCAGTGGTTCAAACAAAAGACCAAATAGAAAGCCTCCAAAAATATTTAGTCACTGCAGAAAAATGGGCTATAACGAATGGCATGAGTTTTAATCTAAACAAATGCGTAACCCTACTTATGGGTAAAAATAATAAATTAAATAATTATATACCAGTAGGAGAAAGCTTAAAAAAGTTGAGAGTGAAAGCGACCTAGGAGTGTTAATAAACAAGGATTTCAAATTTGTGAAACATTGCACACAAATAAAAAAAGCGTACTACATTATAAATAGTATTAAAAATGTCTTTGTCTCAAGAAGTCCTGTTTTTATTGGAAACATGTACACATCCTACGTGAGGCCCCATCTGGATTATTGTTCCACAATTTGGAGCCCCATCTAAGGGAGGATGTGGAAAGAGTGGAGAGTGTACAGCATAGTATGACTAGGTTAGTGAGAGGTTTCAAGGAAGTGACATACGAGGATAGGCCGGTTAAACTGAATCTATATTCACTTGAGATGCAAAGGAAAAGAGGGGATATGCTGCAAATGTATACAGTTATGAAAGATCAAGAGCTGAGGACATCCTTAAATCTAATATTATGTAATGGCAAGAGCAGAGTAAGATGCCATAATCAGCAGCTAGAGTTGTTCCACAGCCAGAACAGTGGGAGAGGCTTTTTTACATATAGGGCTGTGAAGGCCTGGAACTCATCACCAGGGCAGATTGTGGAAGCTAAAACACGAAACAATATTTAAAACAAAACTGGATATGTATTTGTAGGACAAAGGGAAATAGTAGCCCCCCAGTTGTGGGAGACAGGTTTAATGGGCAAAAAGCCTTCTCCTGTCTAGACAACCTAGTATAGTACCTAGTACAGCTTTTGTCCCTGTCCCGGAGGGAGGTAAGAAGTTCTTTGTGGAGTCATCTTGTTTGTTTAAATATAAACACACAAAGGCGGCTACCGGGGAAGAAAACTGGAGCCAAACAGACTGAGAACATGAAGCAAAAATAGTACGGCTACCCAGTCTATCGACAGAAAAGACCTGCAAGCTAGGTCACGTAAAAAAGCTTTTAATTATAAAATATAAAAAGCATGGAAACAGTCAGCACTCCATAACCACAGACGCAAGTTTCACGTCTAAACGATGCTTTTTCAATGTGATACTAACTCTAGGTAATATACACCTTAAATAGATAATGAACTTGTTGGTATAGAAACCAACCACAATTAATACAATGAGACCAAAGCACACATGATTCCAATTTAGAGAATGAAAAAACGAAACAACTTTTTTCCTTTTCTAACCAAATGTAAACTGACAGTTTGAATACATCAGATAGACATGCCTACTATGCTAAGAGCATACAAAAAAAAAATATATATATATCTTACCAAACTGTTAAATATACCATATAATATAAATATATCTATAAAGAGCAAAATCAAATATATTCAACTCAATTTCTAAAGTTACACAACAGAGAAAGGAAAAAATATATATCATACAAATATTAAATTGATGACATAATATATATAATACCCACAACCTCATTTAAGGTAAGGAATGATGCTAAACATGGCATTTAAACCTTTTGATCTATGTGCCCCCAATAGGCACTGCCATTTGCTCTCTGCTTTCAAGATCTTATTGTTCAAGTCCCCCCCCCCAAGATGTTGGACATAATCTTCTCAAGACCCTGAAATTTAAAAGAATGTCCAGGGGGGCACTAATGAGCAGCTAACTGAGCGGCCGCATTTCTCACTCGCTTCGTCTGTGCAGCCATTAATAAATGGTAATATAAAGTTATAATTACCCCTAAGTGGCCAAAAATATTATCGCCGGGTGGAGGAAAATATGATGGATGAGTTTCTAACCCCCATGCCGTCCAAGAATCAGTGGGCGACCGGGAAGACGGGAAAGAAGTGTGCGCCGGCCTCTGTAGGCGAGAATGCGGGCCTGGTCTCACTCTTGGCAGCCGAGGTCGCGGCACTGGGGAAGGAGCTGATGGGCCAAGTAATTGCAGCCCTTGAACAGCGCCTGATTAAGTTGGAGGACAAGCTAGACTGCAGGCTGCAGGAAGTCCTGGAGCAGCAAATGCAGCAAAGTACCAGGCTGACAGAGGCAGAGGAAAGAATTTCTAGGTTGGAGGACGAGGTGCTGATGGTCCCTGGGAAAGTTAGAGCCCTCCAGAAGGAGCTGGAGGAATTTAAGGAGGCCTATGATTATCAAGAGAATTATCATAGGCGGCTGAACCTGCGTTTGAGAGGGCTTCCAGAGGGGCAAGAGGGTAACGATGCCCTGGATTTCTGTAGCAGGGTCTTGCCTGAGCTGCTGGGCCTCAGTACGAAGCATGGTTGTGTGAAGTTGGAACGGGCACATCGTGCGGTTATGCCGTGTCCTCCAGCTGATCAGCCACCCTGCCAGATTATTATGCGGTTCCATAATTTCCAAGACCGGGAGGTGACCCTGAAGGCGTACCGAGCAAAAGGCTCCTTGAACTTTGAAGGTCACCGGTTGTTCCTCTCACAGTATTACTCAGCTCGCCTGCTGAAGAAAAGAAAGGCATTCGATTGGCTCATGGCCCAGCTGAGAAGCCTGGAGGTTGAAAATGTCCTCGTATATCCTGCCACACTTAAGATTAAACATGAAGGGGCGATTTATTCCTTCTGGGAGCTTGAGAAAGCAGAAGAATTTGTGAATGCCTTAAGGAAGAGAGTGAGCTGAAAGACCAGCGTGAGAGTGGTGAGGAGCTAGATGGTTGGGCCGGAAAGGAGCCTTTGTATACGCCCTACATCCCTGTAGGATTTTGTGGTTTGGAACTTGTTAAGAGTGAACTGTTTGCGCCATTGCACCCTCTTTATTTGAGGAGTTATGGATTAAGAAGAGACAGTTTCTGGCTCGAATGGTACCGACATCCATGGGACATTGGGAGGCTGAGATGGACGGAGATGGTGCCTTGATGTGTCTCCCCTTGTTTCCCCCTTGGGCCTTCACTGCCTCATAGGCCCCAGGAGTGCTTGTGGAGGATGGGGCCGTGGAGTGCGAGGTCTTTAGGCCGGATACTTGATGTCTGTAAGGTAGGAGCGGGGGCAGGCCTAGCGTGTGAAATTTGATGGTGCGGCCTAGCCCTCGCATCCTCAGTGTTTCTTTATGCCTCCTCCCTCTATCTGCTCCTGCTGCTTATCAGACCGGAAGAGGTGCTGTGCAGTAACATAATTAAGGGGAAAAGCCTGGAGACACAGACTGCATGACAAAGTTGGGGGCCGGGGGGGAGAGGGGGTTAAGCTTGCTGGGGATGGGCATCAGAAGTGAAGCGATTGTCCTGTGGGGGGACGCTATGAGGGGAGACATAGTTCGTGATGCCCTGTTGTGCCTCCTTTGTTCCCCCCTTCTGTCTCTTGTCCTCGCTACTTTACACGCCCCGAGGGCATTCGTGGAGGATAAGGCCATGGAGCATGAAGCCATCAGGCTAGAGGTCTGGCTCCTGCAAGGTAGGGGCGGGGCCGGGTTTGGCACGTACAAATAGATGGCACGGCCTAGCCCTCATATCCCTAGTGCCTCCTCACACTTTATATATTCGTATGCTCTAGCTTTCTCCTGAGTGGGAGGGGATATCGTGCAGTGGTGCAAATGAGGAGAAAGTTTATACATACTGGCTGTGGGATGAGGTGGGGGGATGAGGGGAGAGGGGGGATAAACTTGCCCTTGCTATGTGTTGGAGGGGAAGCACCCATCTTGAGGGGACACACCTCGGGGGGGACATGGTTTGTGGGAAGAATGGATGAAGGATCTCCTCCTTATTGCTGGTATGCATTTGTGGAGGGACGGGGGATGGTGGAGGCAAGGGACGAAATGGGCCTCTCTGGCAGGCTCTCGTCTTCGCTCTTCTGGTGGGGGGGGCATTGGGGAGCAGCTGAACCTCCATGGGAAAGGCAGGATGCCATACCAAGCAACAATTGGGGGGATGCTACAGGGGAAGATGGATGGGTTTATGACCAAGGATTATAAGAACGGGAACCAGAAGAATGGCTGGGCACTTAGAGCTGGAGGGGGGGGCGACAAGTCGACAAGAAGCAGACGGGGGCAGAGGGAGGGGTAGGGCAGAAGAGGTAGTCCCAGGGGGGAGAGGATGAGAGGATTGGTGTCCCATATCTTTGCTCTCTTCTGATGGAGCCACTAGGGGAGGTTACCAGGAAGCAGGGGTCATGGCTGCGGGGGGAGCGGCGAGACGCGCATCTCCGTTGTGGAGGGATGCATCTGATTGTTCGTTTTTCTAAACACACTTGTGCTATGTTAGCAATTAGTGTCGATAAAAGGGGGAGGTGAAGGGCAGTGAGAGTGGGGAGGATAGGGAGGGTGAAAAGGTGAGGCAGAAGGGCAGTGGGGGGGAACATACCAGGGTTCTAAAGTTAAAAATGTTATCATAGATAGGGTTATTATTACTGCTATTACAGTTTTGTTTTTCTTTAGATGCAATTGACTGTGTGGAAATCAAAGACAATGTGCAAGTTTATCTCAAAATGCTCCGTTAAAATGGAAGTGTACAGGGGAATGCCTGGTGGGAATGGATTGGAAACTGAAAAGATGCATAGGGTGGTATGGGTGATGCAGTGAACCTTAATGTTATCTCTTGGAATGTAAAATGCATAGCGAGCCCAATAAAGAGGACAGTACTTTTGACTGCACTGAGAAGGAGGGGGCGCAGATGGCATTGCTACAAGAGACCCACCTGGCAGAGTTGGAGCACGCCAAGTTAGTGCGGAACTGGGTGGGGAAGTGTTTGGCTGCCTCTTATTCCTCTCACAAAAGGGGGGGTAGCGATACTCTTTCATAAGAGCCTGCTTTTCGAGGTGAAAAGAATTGTGAGAGACCCAAAAGAGGGCAGGTATATTTTTGTTACTGGAACGTGGTGAGGGGAGGCACTTACGTTTGGCTGTGTATACGCCCTGGTGGTGTATGAGCTGCAGTTCTATGCCTCTTTGCTGGGCCTGCTGGTCAGGGAGCAATTTCCTGGGCTTATTATGGGAGGGGATTTCAATTGGACTATGGACGCATGCATGGATCACTCTGCAGGGAAGGGACGAGTCTCAGAGGCTATGAACCAGTGGCGAATTGGGGTAGCAGACTTGGATTTGGTGGATGGTTGGGGGGCGGTTAACTCTAGTGCGAGGGAATATACCTTTTATTCTAACCCCCACAAGACCTGGTCCCGCCTGGACTATATCTATCTTCCCAGGTGTTGGGTGGGTAGGATAAGGGAGATATCTCACAGTCCCATTTTTATCTCAGACCATGCCATGGTTATGTTGAAGCTGTTGGGGGGGTGGGGTGTCTGAGGGCAGACCCTCCACTTGGAAATTCCCTGTGTACCTAGCTAAAGACCAGGCATTTAGGGACTATTTAGTAGAACAGTGGAAGTTATACGAGGAGACGAACTCCACACATGAGATCTCTAATGCCTTTTTTTGGGAGGCAGGGAAAGCCTTTATGAGGGGAGCAATAATAGCCTATGTAGCTAAAATTAAGAAACAGAGTAGGGGTAAGAGGGAGGAGCTAGAGAGACAAGTGAAGGAGTTGGAGAAGCGGGTAGGGGGAGGAGAAGGAGGGGATGCCACCAGATTATTAATGATGGCAAGGGAAGCTCTTAATACATTGCTAAGGGACGAGGCCGGGAAAGCATGGTTTTATTGTCAAAGAAGGGTTTTTGAGTGGGGTAACAAGCCTGAGCCCATGCTGGGGAGGTTGATGAGAGGGGTAGGTGTCCAACACGACTATTGAGGGTTAAGGGTGCGGAGGGGCAGCTCCTTACTAGTTCAAAGGAAATAGCGGACTGTTTCAGGAGTTTTTATGAGAGGCTATATAGGGCGGAGCATACTGGGAGAGAAGACTGTATACGGGAGTTCTTGGATGGAGTGACTCTGCAGAGGATTACGGATGAGCAGAGGGAGCTGCTGGGACAACCCATTTCTAGAGTGGAAATCCTAAGGGCTATACAGAAGTTGCAGCAAGGTAAGGCCAGTGGGCCAGACGGTTTCCCCACTGAGTATTATAGAATCCTGGGGGGGCAGCTGGCTGATACATTGAGTAGAGTGTTTGAGGAGGGAGCGGAGGGGGAGGTCCCAGTGCTACCTGACTCATGTTATGACGCGAACATCTGCTTAATACACAAGGCGAGACAGGATGAGCTGGACTGCACAGCTTACCAACCTATTTCTCTGCTTAATGTGGATTTAAAAATTTTGGCCAAGGTCCTGGCTACCAGACTGGAGAATATTCTCCCGGAGCTGATCCACCCAGACCAGACCGGGTTTATTAAGGGACGTCAGTCCTATCACAATGTGTGAAGACTGCTTAATATCATATGGTGGGCAGGCTGGACCCGAGGGAAAATGGGGTTGATCTCCTTGGACTCCGAAAAAGCGTTTGATAGGGTGGACTGGGATTACCTATTTGAAGTGATGGCCTGGTTTGGTCTGGGGGACTCTTTCATAGGCTGCGTTATGGCCATGTATCTCAGGCTGAATGCGCGTGTCATAGTAAATGGATGCCTCTCGGAAAAATTTGGGCTGGGGAGGGGCCTGAGGCAGGGGTGCCCGCTGTCCCTTTGTTCATGTGGCGTCGAGACTTTGGCGTCGTGATCTCGCCAGCATAAGGGGGTGGTGGGAATAGGGGGTGAGGAGGGGAAGAGAGCATAAGGTGGCGCTATACGTGGACGATATGCTGCTGTTCCTGGGAGACCTGCACAGTTCCTTGGGGCATTTGATGGACATTATCGAGAGATTTGCAAGTTTCTCAGGCTATAAGATTAATGTTACAAAATCTGAAGTCACGGGATTCCTGGATGCTGGCCAAGAGGTACAGTGAATGGAATTCAAGGTGGTCCAGATGGGTTTTAAATACTTAGGGGTCCGGATAGGGCGGAGATGGGAAGAGCTGTATAAGTTAAATTTTCATCCTTTGATTAAATCGGTCCTGGCATTTCTTAAACAATGGATGCAACTCCCTGTGTCTTGGATTGAGAGGATCAATCTAATAAAAATGAACATTATTCCCCGCATCCTATATCCTATGCAAATGCTGCAGGTGAGGCTAACGATGGGAGATGTGAAAAGATTGGAGAAGGGGTTCTCAGACTTTATTTGGCAGGGCAAGAAGCCCAGAATTAGCCTGAAATGGCTCAAGGCGGATAGGACTAAAGGGGGGCTTAATTTTCCGGACTTGGGCATCTACTTCAGGGCAGTGCAGCTTAGGGGGATAGCTGACTGGGTCTACAGGCCGGTGGTGGCCAGCTGGGTAGAGTTGGAACAGTGGGGGACCTCAGGGAGACTTACAGCCTACCTTCATAGTAAGGGGCTTCGGGCATATAGGGAATTGGGGAGTGGTAACCCATTAGTTAGGGAAACACTGGAGGCCTGGGACCACCTGTGGCGTCGGAAAGGCCTGGCTCAGAGGGAGACCGTGTTACTACTGATAGTGAAGAACCCTTTCTTTCTGCCTGGGATGGAGGATAGGGGTTTCCTAGAATGGGAGAGGGGAGGAGTTGCCTATGTGGGTGTCTTGCTAGAGAGAGGAGTGTTAAGTGCGTTTGATAGGATCAGACGAGACATGAGGTTGGAGGCATCCCAATTATTTCGATACCTACAAGTGAAAGCATTTGTGGGGAAGATGGGAATGGGGGATAGGGGGGAGCTGCACCCAAATATGGTAGAGCAGATGGTATACCAGGCTAGGAAAGACCAGAAAGGATTCATAGGGAAAGTGGCTAAACAGGATAAGCAAAACCTACCGGATCTAACTGGTGCCACAAAGGCCTTCTGAGAGAGGGATTTAGGACACCAAATATCGGAAGGGAACTGGAAATTAGTCTTGGGTATGCCGGAGGGGATCATGGTGTGTAACAAGTTTAAGGAGGCCTTTTATACGTTTCTGCATAGAATACACTGGCCCCCAGTGGCGATCCATAGGGCACATCCCACAGTGTCCCCGCTGTGCCGGAGATGTAACAGGGGGTTGGGTACCTTTTTTCACTGTTTTTGGTCATGCCCTGCCCTGGTTAGGTTTTGGGGGAGGTAGTACAAGAGGTAAATAGGATGACAGGAGGGCGGCTGCCTTGGGATCCCCTGGTTTGTCTATTTGGGGTGGAGGTAGTGGGAGAGGAGGAGGAGTGGCTACCATTGCCTAGATGGATAAGAGTCCTGTTTGTATTGGCCTGGCACTGTATTCAGAATACTTGGGTCTCCGGGAATGGGCCTACGGTGACTGAGTGGCGGAGAATGACCCTTCGCTCTCTAGCATTGGAAAGGCTCACATTACTGGTAAGAGATAGGGAGGAGGCGTTTCTGAGGGATTGGGCTCCCTTTCTAGCATCCCTGAGCATATCTGAAAATATGATGCTTCGCACAGGGCTGAATATATAAATACTAGTATAAGTGCCAGTTTAAATGGACGGGCTCCTTTTGCTAGTTGGCTAATCATTGTCTATTTTGCGTTAATGATATTAATTTGCACAGAATGGACTGGATCTCCTTGGGCTTATATGTGTAACTGTGAGTACTTGTATATCTAGAATAGTATTTATTGGAACGCACACTCGATTGCATCTATTTGTTATTCGTTATTTATTATTAGTTTACTTAGGATGTTAGTTTGTCTGTTCTTGTAGTTGTCTGTTGTATGTCATATATGTACTGTTTGTAAAAAAAAATTCTTAATAAATAGAATATTCAAAAAAAAAAAAAGAATGCCCAGTCCCTTTCTGTATAATGTGCATAGCCAATGCATTGGTGACATCCTTGTTCTCAACACTTCTCAAATGTTCTGCTATTCTGTTTTTAAACAGTCTTTGGGTTTTGCCAACATAAAAATTCTGACAAGAGCATTGGGCCAAATATATAACATTGGCTGTAGAACAGCTAATAAAGTCACAATTAAAATATTCTTTCTTAGTAATAGGATGTTTAAACACAGTACCTGTATGTACATGACAGCAAAATGTACAAATACCACAATGAAAAGTCCCGCTTGGTAATGTCCTGTTGTTCTGGCTATTGGGTGACTCAAAGACTGTTTAAAAACAGAATAGCAGAACATTTGAGAAATGTTAGAACAAGGATGTCACCAATGCATTGGCTATGCACATTATACAGAAGGGACTTGGCATTCTTTTACATGTCAGGGTCTTGAGAAGATTATGTCCAACATCCGGGGGTACTTGAACAATAAGATCTTCAAAGCAGAGAGCAAATGGCAGTGCCTATTGGGGTACATAGATCAAAAGGTTTAAATTCCATGTTTAGCATCATTCCTTACCTTAAATGAGGTTGTGGGTATTTTATATACTATGTCATCAATTTAATATTTGTATGATATATATATATATATTTTCCTTTCTCTGTTGTATAACTTTAGAAATTGAGTTGATTATATTAGGTTTTGCTCTTTATACATATGTTCATATTATATGGTGTATTTAACAGTTTGGTAAGATACATGAAAAAATGACTCACCTTAGTAATGTTGTTTCTTCTAATGGAGTCTTGCTATATTATGACATATGCAGCGAGTCCCAACCTTCGAACTGCTCCGGAGGTGAAAGAGTTAACTTTCCATGCCAGGCATGGAACCTCGAGCGTGAGCTCGGTTGAAAACTCTGTCTGTTGTTGCTCAAACTCAAACTGTCAGATCTTTACGAGCAAAACTCACTAAGATTCTGTGTGGAAGCCGTAAACCTATACTAGTTCACTGGCTACTAACTACAAAAAACACATTTTTGTTCTTACATAGATACATAGATACATAGACAGTGTCGGCAGATAAGGGCCTATGGCCCACCCAGTCTGCCCATTTGAGCTTGTAAATTCAGTTTGTTTTCCTAGAAGTCTGTTGCCCCTTACCCCTGACCTCTAGAATTCCTTCATGTCTATCCCATGCATTCTTAAATCCCGTGATTGTTTCAGCCCCCACCACTTCCTCTGGCAGGGTGTTCCACTTGTCCACCACCCGTTCTGTGAAGAAATTCTTTCTCATGATTCCTCTGAATCGCCTCCTCCAACTTCATCCCATGCCCTCTAGTTCTGGAACTTCTTTTCGCTTAAAATAGTGTTTTCCTGCACCCTGTTCCTCCCCTGTAAGATACTTGTATGTCTCAATCATATCCCTCCTCTCCTCCAGGGAGTACATATTCAGTTCCTTCAACCTGTCTTCATAGGACTTGTGATGCAATCCATGCACCATCTTGTTGCCCTCTCTGAACCTTCTCTACCCTGTCTATGTCTTACGTGAAGTTATGGTCTCAGAACTGTACACTGTACTCAGGTGGGGCCTCACTAGTGTCTTGTATGGCCGGAATTATGACCTCCTTTTCCTGCTGGTGATGCCCCCGCCCATACACTCCCAGCATCCTATTTGCTTTACCTGCTGCCTTGTCACACTGTTTCTTCATCTTGAGGTCATCAGAGATGACAACCCCAAGATCCCTTTCCTACTTGGTGCATGCTATATCCTCACCCCCAACTGATATATTGTGCCAGGGTTTTGTGCCCCATATGCATTATCTTGCACTTTTTGCATTGAATTTCAACTGCAAAACCCTGACCATTCTTCAAGTTTCTGCAGGTCGCTTCTCATTCTGTCTACACCCTCTGGTGTGTCTACTCTGTTACAGAGCTTTGTGTCATCAGCGAACAGTGAAATTCTGCCTTCTAGATCCCAAAAAAAAGACTCAAGTCAGGGGAATCAAGAAAGAAAAATTAAAACATAACACCCAAGCACCCTAAGAAAGGGTGAAAATAAAGTGGGCATCTACGAAGTGCCAACATTGCACTGCCCACCCACCTCCCAAAAGTAGAGGTTCTGAGAGGGCAGGCTGGGGTTTAATATAGCAAGACTCCATTAGAAGAAACAACATTACTAAGGTGAGTAATTTTTCTTCAAACAACATGAAGTCTTGCTATATTATGACATATGCAGATTACACAGCAGTACCTCCATGGAGGAGGGACAGAACCTACTTGAAATAGGCTCTGAAGCACAGCTGTGCTAAATCGAGCATCACTCCTAGCCTGGATGTCCAGGGAGTAATGCTTAGTAAAAGTGTGAACTGTTTTCCAGGTAGCTGCTTGACATATCTCTAGGATAGGGATGTCCCTGGCAGCAGCCAGAGACGCAGCTGTACCTCTGGTAGAGTGAGCCTCAGGCCTGAGGAGGAACCTTACCCAGTTTTTCATAGCAAAATTGATACAAGAGACAACCACCTGGCAATGGATCTTTTAGTGGCAGGTTTCCTTTACCAACCTCACCATAAGTGAGGAACAATTGGAGGAGTCAAACCTGTGACCCTTGGTACGTTCTATGTAGTAACTAACGCTCTTTGACATCTAAACTGTGCAATCTCCTCTCCCCAGAGGAGGAAAATGGTCATGAAGTATGCAGGAAGGGACATGGATTGATTAAGGTGGAAGTCTGAAACCACCTTTAGGCAAAAAAACTTCTGTTAGTCCTGAGGACCACCTTATCTCTGTGAAAGGAGATAAAATCAGGCTCCACTGACAATGCTTGCAATTCACCTATGCGCCTGGCAGAAGTGATGGCTACCAAAAACACAGTTTTCCAAGTCAAGTACTTGAGCTCTGCTGAAGACAAAGGCTCAAAAGGGGGTTGCATAAGCTGGGCAATGCAAATATTAAGATCCCAAGCAGGAGCAGGGTCCCTGAATGGAGGGTTGGTATGAAGCAACCCCTTGAAAAACTTGGAGAACACAGGGTGAACTGAAAAAGAAGGTGGTTTACCTGCTGATAAGAAAGCAGACACGGCTGCCAGGTGCACTTTTAGGGTAGCTGGTCTCAGCCCCAAAGAATTCAAATGCACCACATAATCCAAGATTGTGGGCAAGTCAGCAGATTCCGGGGGAATATGCTTGCCAGAACACCATATGGAAAATCTCTTCCATTTGGAATTATAAGTAGCCCTGGTGGAAGGCTTCCTAGAGGCCTTCAAGATATCAAATACACCTTGGGAGAGGTGTAGGTCAGCAAACTCAACCTTCACCTAACCAGGCCTTGAGATTGAGAGATCTGAGGTTCGATACCAAACTCCCCTGGGGCACAGGTTAACAGATTGTGATTCCTGGAAGACACAGGGCAAGGTGGACTGCTAAGGACATGAGGAGGGGTACCAGGGCTGTCTGGCCCAATCTGGAGCAATCAGGATCATCTTGCAGGGTTGAGATCTGATTTTGACTAGCACTTTGAACAGAAGAGGAAGGGAGAAGGCATAGAGAAACTTCCCTTCCCAACTGAGAAGGAAGGCATCCAGAGGGACTGAGCCCAACACTGGGGGCCTGCAGCAAAAAAGGGGAAGTTGGTGATTGTCTGGGGCTGCAAAAAGATCTATCTGCGGGGTGCCCCATCTGGCAAATACTACCTCTAGTACTAGGGGATCCAGTGCCCATTCGTGATGGCCCTGGGAAATCCTGCTGAGAGCATCTGCCAGGACATTGTCCTTGCCTGGGAGGTGAACTGCCATAAGGGAGGCGTTCAGGGAATAAGCCAGAGACCACAACTTCATTGCTTCGGTGCACAAGGCCATAGACCGAGTGTCTCCTTGCTTGTTGATGTACCACATTGTAGTGGTGTTGTCTGTTCTGACCTGTACAACCTTGTTCTGAACAGATGTGGAAAAAACTTGAAGTGTTAGAAAAACTGCTCTGAGTTCCAACAGATTGATGTGGAGCAGAGATTCCTGTGGGGACCACAATCCCTGGGTAGTGAGGTCGCCCATGTGAGCTCCCCACCCCAAGAGGGATGCATCTGTAGTAAGGATTAAGGAGTGAGACTGGGGGGGTGAAGGGCACCCCCTGTCTCAGATTGCTCTGGTCCTGCCACCACTGAAGGGCCTGGATCAGGGTTCGAGTCACTGGGATCAATTTGGTTAGAGGGTCTCTCTTTTGAGACCAAAAGGCTCTCAAATGGAACTGGACATCCCTCATCTGAAATCTTGCTCCCTGCACTACTGCTGTAGAAGCAGCCATGTGCCCCAGGAGCTGTAGAAAATGCCTTGCAGGTCGAGAGACCTGCAGGGTGAAAGAGGAGGCCAGAGAGACCAGGGTCCTTGCTCTTTCCAGAGGAAGGAAGGCTCTGGCCTCTTTTTGTGTTCAGTTCTGCGCCTATGAAGGTAAGAAGCTGGACAGGCTCTAGAACTGACTTTGGAAGATTGAGAAGGAAACCTAGGGATGTGAGCAGTTGCTGAGTTACCTGAAGGTGTAGTTTGACCTGGTCTGGAGACTGGCCTACTATGAGCCAGTCGTCCAGATAAGGAAAGATGCCAATCTTTTGCCTTCTTAAATGGGCAACTGCTACTGCCAGGCATTTTGTGAATACCCTTGGGGCCGAGGTGAGGCCGAAGGGCATTGCTCTGAACTGGTAATGGCCTGAGGGCAGTTAGAATTTGAGGTACTTTCGATGGGAGCTTCTGATAAGAACATGGAAGTAGGCATCCTTGAGGTCCAGGGAGGCTAGCCAGTCCCCTGGCCTTAGAGAGGGTAAAATAATTCCCAGAGTCACCATTTTGAATTTTGGTTTTAAAAGGTACTTGTTTAGATATCTGAGATCCAGGATGGGCCGCCATTCTCCTGTCTTTTTTGGGGTAAGGAAGTACCTGGAGTACAACCCTTTGCCCTGGTGTAGAGGTGGAACCCTTTCCACAGCTCTGAGAGCCAGGAGGGTAGAAACTTCTGTTTCTAGGGGAAGTGCCTCTGATGGATTTGCAGGTGGAAATGACCTGGCTCTCATCTTCGGAAATTTTTTGAAGCTGAGAACCAGTCCCTGGCTTACTACTTCCAGGACCCACTTGTCTGATGTTAAAGACTTCCAGTCCTGGACAAAGTAAGCCAGCCTGCCCCCTGCCGGTAGTGGAGAATCGGCCCTGGCCACCCCATCAGGGAGCCTGCTTGGCAGGGGCTTTGGGCTGAGGAGTCGAAGCAGGCTTACTTGAATCCTGTCTGCCTCTTCCTCTAAAGAACCCCCTCTGGGCATAAGCAGAAGAGGAGGCCAGGACTTGGTAAAAAGGCCTATGAAAAGGCCTGCCCCTGCCCCTGACATGCTGCCTTTGAGGAGTGGCTTGCCTTTCTTTGGCCTGTGCACTCCTATAGGTGGTCCTATACTCATCCATTTTCTTCATGTAATTCTCTGTCTGCTCCCCTAACAGAGAATTGCCCACAACAGGAAAATCTATAGCCTTAGACTGGGTATCCTGTGACAGGGTAGTACATCTGAGCCAGGCCATTCTGCGAAAAGCCACAGATGTAGCCATGACTCTTGATGATACATCATTAGAGTCTACTGCAGCATGAAATTGCACCTTGGATGCCTCAATACCATCCGCAGCCACCTGCTCCAGCTCCCTGGCAAGCTGGTCAGGGGCCTGTTTTGCTAGGGGCCAGCACAGTATCCCATCTGGATTTCTGGTACCTAGCAACATAAGCCATATAATTTGCCTGTCTGAGTCCTAAAGATGCTGCCATGTACTGTTTCTTGCCATGGCATCCATCCTCCTGGAATCCTTTTCAGGAGGGTGAGAGGCTAGAGGAATATTTGCCTTGTCACAGGCTGCAGCCTGCACTACCCCACATGGCTGCATTGCTGAGAGAGAACCCATAGCAGAGCCTGATAATGTATACCTCTTGTCCATCCTTTTATCAACAGGAAGGATAGAGTGAGGAGTTTTAGAATTTTACTGTCTGTTTCTAAAGGATTTGTGCAAGGGAATAGACAGTCTCCTAGACTCTGGAATATCCATCATTTCCACATAATCAGGCTCTTCTTGGTCATCAACAGCTTCCTCAACAGGGAGTTGGAGAGTTTCAGCAACTTTCTTATAGAACATAAAGTGAGAGGGGACTCAGATAGCGTTGGGGGGACCCCAGACAGTCTGTCTGGAGAGATGTCCGTTCAATGGGCACATCCAGACCTTCAAAATCACATTCACTCTCCTCATACCCTCCTCCCCTTCCTCCGGTTCATAAAATCCTCAAATCATAATCCTGAACGGTGGAACCGCCGAACCAGCGCTTCCCTGATGGTGTCAGTTCGACGGAACCGGGAAAGAGACTGGACAATTTGAATTGCTTTAGCTATTTCCTCAGCGGTTGGAGAAATAACTTTGGCTCCACACTAGCTGACTTCCTAGTCCTTTAGTTGGAACCGCTCCTCAGAGCTGGCTCTTCGTTTGCCCAAGGAAGTATCGCCTGGTCAGAGGGCATCTCGGTTCGTTGGAACCGAACCGGCTGGCCATCCGGTCAGCGGACTTTTGGCCTCCCTTTCCTGAGCCTACCAACTCTCTTTTCCACGGTGGCAGCAGGAAAATTCTTACAAATCTGGCAGTCTGCATTGAGGTGGTCAAACCCCAGGCGATATACACAGGTGGTGTGGGTCAGCCTTGAGCAAAGGCTTCCCCACAGAGACCACAGTGCTGAAACCCAGTGGGCCCGGTTTTTCTTTGTGGTTTCTGACGAAAAATAGCCTAACCAAACTGCCTTATTAGTGGCAACCACCAGCAAGACTCTCTTATCAGTTCCCAACCTGTCACGGTCATGGAAAAAACTGTAATGAAATCCATTTTTTTAGAACCGATAAGAACCAGGAACCGCACTCTAAAGGACTAGAAAGTTTTTTTAAAACAACCTGATCGGTTCAAACCGAACCGAAAAAGACGTTTACAAGTTCCACACAGAAGAACAAATAAATGTAAGCCTATCTATTACTTACAGTACCACAGACAGAGCTTGAACCGACCAATTGCGGTTTAATTTCGGTCAAGAAACCGAAAAAATAAGACTTTTTAACCGACAAACGAACCGAGCAGAAGGAGAAATCTCTGGAGCGACTGTTCAGTGAGGCGGAGTAAAGAATCTGACAGTTTGAGTTTGAGCAACAACAGACAGAGTTTTCAACCGAGCTCGCGCTAAAGGTTCCATGCCTGGCATGGAAAGTTAACTCTTTCACCTCCGGGGCAGTTCGAAGGTTGGGATTCACTGCATATGTCATAATATAGCAAGACTTCATGTTGTTTGAAATATATATTTGTATGCTCTTAGCATAGTAGACGTCTATCTGATGTATACAAACTGTCAGTTTACATTTGGTTAGAAAAGGAAAAAAGTTATTTCATTTTTTCATTCTCTAAATTGGAATCATGTGTGCTTTGGTCTCATTGTATTAATTGTGGTTGGTTTCTATGCCAACAAGTTCATTATCTATTTAAGGTGTGTAGTACCTAGAGTTAGTATCACATTGAAAAAGCATTGTTTAGACGTGAAACGTGCGTCTGTGGTTATGGAGTGCTGACTGTTTCCATGCTTTTTATATTTTATAATTAAAATCTTTTTTACGTGACCTAGTTTGCAGGTCTTTTCTGTCGACAGACTGGGTAGCCGTACTATTTTTGCTTCATCTTGTTTGTTTAGCCTGAACACGCCTCATGGTAAATGAGATGCGTCTGTCCTGGAGGGTCACAAACTTGGAGAGGAAGAAGTCAAGGGCAAGCTGGGCATTACTGACCTGATAAAGGTGGGACCAGTTAATAGAGGCAACCTCACTGAGGAAAATTGCTTGGTCCATCTTGGCAACATCCTGAAAGGTAATATCCCGTGGTAAGGAGGAGGAGGGGACCACAGAGGTACTCCAGACACAGAAAACAGGAGTGTGGTCACTAATTGCATCAGGAAGTGTGCCAACAGCTGCTATCCTGTCAACGCGATTTACTAGGATCCAGTCAATAAGTGTACTGGATGAGGAGGTGGATGTTAACCTAGTCGGATCAGTTATAACTTGGTGTAGGTTATAACCTTGTACCAAGGAGAGGAGGGCATTGTGGGTTTGTCCCACAGAGTTCAGGTTCATACCACCAAGGATAAGCAATTCATTGTGTCCAGCAGTAGAGACAGAGTGTTCAATTAACTCGGCAAGGCCTGCGTAGCCACTTCGGGGAGGATTATAAGCACATACTATATGCAGCTTTTTTGCTCCTAGGAGAAGGAGTGCACGGAGCAATTCACACATGATGAGATTGGGAGGGGGTAGGAGTGATGGAAATATTAAGATGGTCTTTAAAGTATATAGCAACAGCACCTCCACACTTAGAGGATAGTCTGCCACACCTAGGTAGATTATAACTCATCAGGGTCCAAGCGGCATCAGGGATAGCAAGCTTGAGCCATGTCTCAGAGAGACAGAGTATATCTGGGTGACAGAGAGTTACAAAGGCCTCAAGTTCCACAAAGTTACTTAGTAGGCTTCTGATAATGAGGTGCATAATATGCAGGCCTTCCAAATTGGTCCAGTCAGGATTAATGTGCACAGGTTGGGTCAGAGGGCCGGGGTTCATTTCAATATCCCCAAGACAGCAAGAGAGCAAGAAGCAGCAGGTACCAGAGCTTACGATGGGTAAATGATTGGGGCTGAAACACATGAGCCCAGATATTCAAAAGGGTTGCGCCATGTGCAACAGGGATGCGCCAGCGCAAGTCTGGAAATGCGCCATTCTGCGATATTCAGCGGGAGGCAGATGCGCCCCCCAAATCACAATGCGCAAGAGCGCAATGATAATGAATGCATGCGCAACTGAAGAGGAGGAACCATGCATAAATGGCATGATGCGATATTCAACAACATGCGCCATGCGCAACGGGAGCAAGCAGAAGTTGCGCGATAGCGGAAATGAGCCAAAATAAAAAGGAACACGAGAGAGGCGCAAGAACGCTACAGGGGAGGCACATGTTGCTGAATCATAGGCAGCCACACAGGCACCAAACACTGGGAGCAGGACAGGCAGGACAGAGAAAGAGCACCTGGAACCCCCAGGAAAAGGGAAGGTGTGGGGAGCCTCTGCTACAGTGCAGTCCAAAAGGGGGAAGTGCCACACAGCACTGAGGGAGGTGTTCCCGGTGTAGGGGAAGTAGCAGCAAGGACAGTGGGGGGAACACAGAAACAGCTGCTGGGGGGGTAACAAGCCAGGGACATGGCCAGTGCCACCATCCAGATAGAGGCAGTTATGAGGGGGGTGAGAAGGCAGGCAGCAGGGGCGCGCGCCATGGAAGGGCCCTTGATGGTATGCCCCAATAGGCAGTACCGAGCCCGCACCAGCTTCGAGCTGTACACTGATACTGAGATTGTGGGCTGGTACCACCTGAACCGGGTGATTCTGAGGCGGCTCTGTGAGCTGTGCAGTGATGTGATGCAGGCACCCACACAACGGAGCCATGCTCTGTCAGTGGAGACCAAAGTGACAGCTTGCATGTGCCTGCTCACCACGGGTACCTTCCAGAGACCAATAGGGGACACGACAGGCATAACCCAGTTGGCTGTGTCACACCTCCTCACCCAATTCCTCAGCGCACTGCTGCCACATGCTGCGGAGTACATCCATTTCCCCAGCACACTGGCAGAGCGCACAGCAAACATACAGGAGTTCCACAGAGTAACACGTATGCCTGGCATGCTTGGGGCAATAGACTGCACCCATGTGGCCATCCGCACACCACCTGGCCCTGAAGGGGCCGCATACATGAATCGGAAGGGGTATGCAAGCATCAACTGCCAGGTGGTGTGCGATGCCAGGGGGCGCATAATCAATGTGCCATGCACCCTGGAAGAGCACATGATGCTTTCATCTGGCACCAGTCCGCACTGTGCCACAGGTTCGAGAGTGGGGACATCCCCACTGGCCACCTAGTGGGTGAGTATGCAAAGCATGCAGAAAGACATGGAGCTTGGGGGGGGCATAGTCAGAGGTGACATGGGTATTGGCCTAGATGGCCCAAGGCAGGGCGACGCTGATCACCAAACTAACGTGCACCCTCTACACACAAGTGACAGTGGATACCCACTCTGTCCCTGGCTGCTCACACCATACTGGTGGCCCGCGACCCCATTGCAGCAATGCTACAATGAGCCACATGCCACCACACGCAATGTCATCGAGCGGGTGTTCGGGATGCTGAAGGCATGTTTCCGTTGCCTGGACACGTCTGGCGGTGCCCTACAGTACAGCC
Organism: Neoceratodus forsteri; assembly: GCA_016271365.2. NCBI lineage: Eukaryota > Metazoa > Chordata > Ceratodontiformes > Ceratodontidae > Neoceratodus > Neoceratodus forsteri. The sequence goes on along the minus strand of CM057459.1, from coordinate 166,290,995 downwards.
CCTCAAAGGCCTGCGGGCTATTCCTGGCCTGTTGCATCCTGCACAACATGGCCAATGACTGTGGGATAGCCGTACAGGTTGAAGAGTAGGACAGAGATGGGGGCGATGAGGACGCTGGTGAAGATGGTGATGGGCAGCCCCCCCTTGGTCGAAGGGACCCCCCGACTGATCCGGATGGCACAGCTGCACCGGGACACCATCACAGAGGAGCACTTCAACCAACCCAGGTAAGTCATGGGGCCATGTGCAACCACCAGTGGCAAAGGCACAACCCAGAAACACACATGGACAAACCCCATGGGTGCATGTCATTAGGGGAATTGGCCGAGCATGGAACTGCACATGCCGTCAGAGATGGGCAAGATCTAACATGGCACGCAGTCACACACACACACCTCACAAGACATGCACAAAGGGTAGGAGGCACACCGACCCCAACAGCCACCCCTAGCCACACACACATCCACAGACCACCATGCCCAGTGCCTGTCATTGTGCGTGTGTCAGACGCTGGGCACCATTGCACAGTGGTGGACAGCGCAACGCAGGCATCATCATGCACATGCCACAGTGGACAGCAGCCGGGAGGGTGTGCAGATGGAACGTGTGTGTGTGTGTGTGTGTGTGTGTGCGCTCGCGCGTGCAGAGCCGGGTACCCCACCCGTGCATTGCACGTTGAATAACACAATGCACACAGGGCAGCATCAGACAGTAGCCATGCTGGGAGACAGGTCAGTCACGCGCCACAGTGCCACAGCCACCATGGATGCATGGGCGGCCCCGCCGAGACCCGCCAGCAGTGACAGTCTGATCAATGGCCTCATTCGGTGGCACCGACGGTCCCCAAGGGGTTCCACTGCGTGAACGCGACCATGCTCGCACAGGGGTCTGCAGCACACCGAACATGCCTGCGCCAGGCGTGCTCAGGATGCCCACAGCTGAACCCGGTGTCGACAAGGAGGGTGTCGCATGACGCTGGGAATGGGGGATGGACATTGCACTGCGCGGTGTCTGCGATGCATGGGCAAATAACTGTGTGCCCATTGTGGCCATGATGGCTGTGATTGCCTGTGTCTGCCTGTCAATGGCAGTGGTCACATCCTCCTGCATCCGGTCCAACCCTGCCAGGAGCAGAGCGGTGTCTCTGCTGTGCTGCTCCTCTGCCTGGTGCAGAGCCGCACTGAGTGCATCCACCGCTGTCACAAGCCGCACCTGCTAATCGACTGATGCTTGGAGTATGCGGGTGTGCTCATCTAAGAGGTCATCTGCCTGATCGGCATGCTGTCCCTCATGGTGTTCGCGGCCCTTATGGTCAGCACCCCTTGAGGGTGGGTGCTGCACACCAGGGCCAGGCCTGGGCATGTCCACAGGCGGTGCACTGACACTGCCCCCTGACACTGTACCCCATGGCCACTGGTCGACTGCTGACACTGCCCCTCCGGCTGCCACTCTCCAGGGCTCAACGGTGCCACCACAGTGGCTGCAACAGCCCCACTGTCCTGGACACACACCAGTGCTGCCCCACTGGTGCAGACAGGCGCAAGCTGGGACTGTGATGTCACACAGGCTTCCACGGTGGCACCACCCATGGCCATGCCCGTGATGCCACCTGCTGTGTGGCCATCCTGCGGCCCACATGTATCACTGTCTGTGAAGTTAGCTCCATCATCATAAGTGACGGATCTGGCACCAGCCCGAGTCTCAGCATGCTGGCATCCAAGGACGCTGGCATGCTGAGACTTGGGCACAGCCTCCTCCGCACCTGCTCCACCAACATCAGTCTGGATGTCCAGGCGGGCCCATTGTCACCCTGACCCTCGTATGCTTGTGGAGGTGGACAGGCCCTCCTCTATCTCCATGCTACCACCCTCAGTGGACAAGCCCACCACCACTGACCCATGTAGATGCTCAGGAGCTGTAAGGGAAAACAGTAGCATTAGTGTATCTGCCCTACCCTGTCTCCCCCCATTGACAGACCAGGACCTACCATGTAGTGACGGGCTACCACCCGTCTGGAATCCACCACCTGGAACACCCTCGATGGCACAATGCTGCATGCTGCCAGCAACCCGCTCTTCATGTGGGGTCAGGCGTTGCACGTCCAGCTGTCCCCCACTGGTCGCAGACCGTGCTGCCCTGATGGCAGCCACCTTCTCCTTAATCCTCCTCCTGTCCGTGCCCATCTTCTTTTTGCACTCCTGCACGGATTTCTGGTGGCTGCCATGCAAGTTGACGGCATGCGCCACCTCTTCCCATGCAGCAGCACGGGCCTGTGGTGTTCCCCGGCGTCCGCTGAGCAGCGGCTCCTGGTCGAGGTAGGCCTCAAACAGGGCATCTGTTTCTGCCTAGAAGTTAGGCCTCCTCTTCCGCCCACGTCTCCGTTCCTCTTCCTCCACCTCACGATCGGTCATTATTCATCCTGTGAGAATGACAGGTGTTACCTGTGACTGTGCAGTCCCATGCATGTCCCACACACCACAGTCCTCACTCCCAAACAGCATGCAACTCACCACAATAGACTGCAGTAACCGACTATGGCCAGTGCAGCCCAATGTTGCATTTTTATAGCACAACGCATGCAAATGAGGCAAGGTGCATTTTTAAGTGGATGTAAATGCAGTGTCTGCGCCATTGAATGGCTGATTAGCTGATTTGCATATGCCGGCTGAATATTGCACTGTTGCGCTTTGCGCAATTGTGTTGAACGTGCTCAGGCAAGGGTGCATTTCTGTGACATGCACAGTACACACCGAACTGCGCATGCCCGGGGTGATGACACAGACGCCTGCCGCGCTGCTGATGTGCTGTGCGCGGAAGGCAATGCAGGGCACGGCCACCATTGTGCCAGTGGTGCAACTGCGCTGTTCACATATATGGCGCTGTGGCACTGGGATGCCGTAGGCGCACTAGGGCCACAGCGCGGTAGGCCGCTACCGGAGGTGGCACACAGGCACCCAACTGCGCTACACACATTGAGTTCCAATCGTGCTGTGGCTGTCCATGCGCGAGAGACCCTTGACCCTGTGCCCGACCTTTGCCCCCTAGGCTCCATGCATCTGCATGAGTGCACCACTTTCGCACTGTTCGGTGATAGCGCGATAGGGAATGGCAGTGCTGTACCGCGCAGCATCTGCATGTGGCAGACCGCACTGCCGAGCACCATTTTGACTCCAACAAGCTGTTGAGATGGCACGGAGAAGGGCTGCTATGTGGAGCCAGGTTTAGTTGGCCAGTTTGGTGGCCATTGTAGAGCCCCATGCTGGGGCACTTTATGGTGATGCACCCCTGGACAGGGCCAGGAGTGCAGTGTGGGAGGAGGTGGCAGTGGCGCTGGAGGAGGCCACGGGAATCAGGCGCACGGCTGAGCAGTGTCGCCATTAGTATGGGCACCTCCGGCGCAGGGACCTGGAAATGCTTGCCCGCATGCGGGGACATGCCAGGAGGGGCACGGTGTCACGGCCAGGTAGGTGCCCCATCCATACACTGTTAACGTCCATATGGGTATCATGGTTGCATGTGTCCAGCACATGGGGGGGCCGTCCAGTGTTGGCTGTGGTGGTGGTATCGGGTTGGGGGGTGGATGGGTATGGCTGTGTGGGATTGCACACACATGGAAGCGGGGGGACTTTGCTACCGGATTGTACTGATGTTCCTCTCTCCATGTTTGCACCTTAGGCCCAGAGGAGCGCAGGCGGGCGAGAGAGAGGCGCCGCCAGGAGGACCAGCAGGCCGGGAGGGATGAAGGTCCACAGAGGCGCAGGGACCAGCCTGATGATGGTGAGTGCCTTACATCCATGATTACTATTGCATGCTGTGTTACAGGGCGGGCAGCGGGGCATGGCCACCATCCATTGACACCACTGCCATGCACTCAACTTGTTACAGTCAGCACTGTCCAGTGGCACCGCATGTCTGGGAGTGCATCAATGGTGGTCCATGCGTGCACCGGGTACATGGCTGTGCCACTGCCTTCACACCACATAGCCATGTCACTGTATGGCCACAGTGGTGCTGTGCGAGACATGGGCAGTGGGTGTGTGCAGTGGTCCGCATGGCTGTGGGTGCCTGAGTAGGCAGGTCTTGTGGACGCGGTCACTGTGGGTGGTCGCACACCATCACAGGGGCGTGGCACATGGCTGTATGCCATGCACAATGGGTGGGCTGCAGGGGGCTGGACAGTCACACGTATTGACTCTGCTCCCTTGTCCTAGGTGGACGGCGACTACTGGCCATAGAAAGGGGAATGCAGGAGTTACTGCAGCTGGCAAGGGCGTCCCTGGAGATCCTCCAGAGAATGGACCGGCACGGGGTCAGGAGGCGGAGGACACGTCGGCGCCACATGACTGAAGAGCGGGGCAGACAATAGGCCCTCCATGCCCCTGGAAAAACCTCACACCCCTTTTTCCCTCTCCTATATGTTCACCCCTGCCCCTTACCCGCCCCTACCTGGTATGTGGCCCTTCTCCCCATTGTAAATAGCTGTAAATAGTTTTGTTGGTTACCTCTTTGTAATATATTTGTTTTGTTATGACAACTGTGGTGGTCTCTGATTTGCAGTGGGCTACAGGTGCTCAGCTGCAGTGGTGTGCATGGCATCAGGGGTGGTGCAAGCATGGGCGTGTGTGTGTGTCCAGAAGGGAACCGCCTATGGTGTGGGCGGGGGGATCAGTCACTGTCTGTGGTTTGTGTGTTGTTCTTTGTGCACTGGATACCTGTGTGCAGTGGTCCACAGTGCATGCAATGTGTGCATGGCACCATTGTCAGACCATCCACAGCCTGTGCAGCTGACACCCTTGCATGTCTGTGATATGCACGGTCTGCTGGCATGTCAGTGGTGACTGTCCATGCTGGACAACCACTGTAACCGGCACAATGCCAAGTTGCCTCCCATCACCAGTATGGTGCATGTCTGCCTCCAGTGGCACTGTGGCCTCTGCTGTTGCTGTCCCCCCTCCATGCTGTCGCTTGTGTCTGTTGCAAGGGATGTGCTCCATTGTCTGTCACTTGTGCTTCGGCCGCATGCTGGTGGCATACAGTTTCATGGTGCCTGTGCAGGGTGGCTAGCACACTTGTGCCATGTAGGGGTGCTGGCTGTGTGTACATGGCTGCCATGGCCACATGCCAGTGGCCTGGTTGACCCACTACTGTGTCCCTGTGTTGGTGTGCCCTTGGGTATGGGTGGGTGTTTGTCCATGCACTGTGTTGCATCCTGTGTGGAGCATGCTTCCATGCAACACTGTGTGTGTCTGTGCTGGCTGTTGTGGCCAGTGCTGGGACGGGATGTGTCCTTGGGAGGGTGTGCAGGGTGCTGTACCGCTGGTGGTGGGGTCTGGGGCATGCCCTGTTGCATGTGGGGTACCTCGTGTGCCGATGCATGGTCGGTCTCTCAGCTGTACCCCGGGGGGGGGGACATGCAGGGTGGCACTGTGTATGCAGTTGTTGCATCGCTGTCTGCTGTCACCTGCTGCAGGGTGCACATGGTGGGGCTGCCTTGCATGGCTCCGTGGTGCACAGGGCTGCATTGTCATGGTGGGGTTGGTGGCATGCATGGGGTGTCCTGCACTGCTGGGTGCTACTCCTGGGCAGGGTGTATGGGGATCGTGGTGCAGGGTGTGCTCTGCATTGGTGGGATGGTGTGGCACGGGGTGGTCGGCCCTCCTTGTGTGCCGGTCACAGCTTGCCAGAGGGTGTGCTGGGGCACGATGCCCCGGCTGTGGGTTGGTTGCTAGTATCCATGGGCCGGTGGTTATTGCAGCTCTCCACCAGTTGTGCAGTGCATGGGGTGTGGGGGCGATGTCTGTTCTGCTGTGTGCTCCTCTGCCCATCTGTGGCATGGGTGGTGGGCCCCTGCATCCTGTCCCTGCGCATCCCTGGTTGTGGTGTTGCATTGCTGCCCTGCTCCACGGGGCATCCCTGGTTGCGCTATGGCGCATCTGGACTGCTCCACTGAGCATCCCTTGTTGTGCTACGGTGCATCTGAAATGCGCAACTGCACATCCCTGGTTGCGCTATGGTGCAGGTATTTGATATTTAGTAAATGTGCCACAGAAGTACATCTTCAGCCTCACGCAGTTTTGAATATCGCACTCCTTAGCATGGGCGCAGTGGACTTGTGCTTGCTCCTGCTGTTGCGCACTTTTTGGGCGCAGTTTGAATATCCGGGCTGCGGTACCTAAATTGTTTGTTGTATGTAAAAGTGGCGATATATATATATATGAAGAACCTTAGGAGGAACATGGTGTGAGGTCAATGTGCTTGGGCTGCACAGCGAGGAGGTTGGAAAAGGTGACATCACTGTGATTTAGTGCTGCCTGAGGTTCGGTATGTGGATGGGGACCTACAGTAAGCCATGAGAGAGAGTGACAGGCAGGTAGATAACAGGATCATGAGTTTAGGGACCATGGTGCTTGAGTGTGTGGGGCACTAATAAACAAGAGGATTAGGGAGATGAGGAAATAGGGAAACATTTAAACGTGATTGTAGAAAATACTAGTGAAGCAAGTTATGTAAGGTCAAGAGTCACACAGAGCAGAGAAAACGCCCTTGGTGGGCAAGGATTATAAGGAGCTAATGGGAAACTTAGCTGTTTGTCACATGACAGGGGGCTATTTAAGGAAATGCCGAGAAAGGGCGGGCAGGGGATGGGTGGGGAGCCGGCGCACAGCGCTGGCAGGGCACACATTTGCACTCGGAGGAGTGCTCCGTACCTGTAGATTTCCTCATTGGTGGACTGGCAAGCTAGCACCATGGCTGAGCTGAACTGCAGGGTGAGCGGTTTGTCGCTGAAATCGTGAGCCACAGGGGCTCAAACTTCCAGCCTGATCGAGGGCTTAGATGCAGGTAGCCCTGGGGGAGAGGTGAACGGGAATTAGTGCACAGCAAGGACAAAAGACTTAATCGGGGGGAGGGTTAGCCTAGAGGGAGGGAGGGAGTAGAGGGTAGGACAAAGGAAAAAACAAAACAAAATGAAGAGTAGAAAAAATAGGTGCAACTAGAGTCTGACCTGAAGCACAAATTAGTACTGACAGCAAAAACAAACACTAACAAGTTCGACCTATGCTCATGGGTGGCACATACCCTGCCTGACTTTCTGGTCATCTCTGAATCTTGGCTCAGACCTTCAACCAAAGACAGTGTTGTAAACCTTACCAACTATCAGCTCTTCAGAGCAGATCGCCCTTCCAGGGGTGGTGGGTGGCCATATACATTAAGGACACCATCTCTGCTACCTGCCTCATCAACACATCCAAACCAAAGGAATTTGAATGTTTGTCAATCAAAATATCCCTTCCTAACTTGTCTTCATTTAAATTGATTGGCTACTATAGGCCCCTCAGCAGGCCTCAAATTACTATCTCACCTGGGGTCAATAACCAATCTAGGCCCTGAAGATACCATCATCCTTGGTGATTTGAATTTAAACTGGCTATCTAATGCATCTGCACCATTGGTAACCTTTTGTGACACCTATGGCTTTACACAGCTAATTAAAGACCCAACCAGGGTTAACCTAAAAATGCTAGCAACAGCTCACTCCTGGATATTATGTTGGTAAACAAGCCTCACTTATATACATGCAGGAGTACTACCATGTAATGTAAGTGACCATTGTCCACAGCTGGCATAAGATCTTCACCAAACCACCCAACCCTGCTGAATTTGTCCTCAAAGGTCAAAAGAAGTTCAACATACCAGGATACCTCCATGACCTGAGTAACACAATATATTGGCAAGATTTCTACCTTACAACCTCAGTGGAAACAGCTCTCCAGATCTTAAAGGACATTATCACTAATGCTCTCAATATTCATGCACCATTCACCAATATCAGAACTAAAGCAAGGTCCTGCCCCTGGTTCACCACTGATCTTAAAACAGCCTTGCTAGTCAGAGACAAACTGTGGAAAAGGCAAGAAAACTAAGGGATTCCAGAGACTGGCTAAATTTCAGAAAAGCAAGAAATTCATGTACAACACAAATAAGATCTGCCCACTGCTGCCTATTATAGAGGCTGAATGGATGCCTCCTATAATAACCCAACCAGGCTCTGGGGAACTATAAAGGGTATCTTGGGCCAAACTCTACTCCTGCCTTAACCTGCAAACTGCTACTAAATAACACAGAAATTACGGACAAACAAGAAATCCTAAATACCTTCAATGACCACTTCACCACAGCTGGACTAGCATTTGACTCTTCACCTGCAAATCTCCTGAGATCTTCCTTGAACCTTCAATCCACCATGGGTCAAAAGGCTACATCAACCTTCTCCTTCAACCCAATATCCTTGAAAGAAGTGGAAGATCTCCTCTCAATTTAGATACTTCAAAAGTACGGGTACAGGCGCCCTGGACCCCTACTTCTCAAGATTGCATCTCAAGTCTTATCTGCCCCCTCACTCATCTCTTCAATCTTTCCCTCACCACTGGATCCATTCCCTCCACTTGGAAAACAGCTCAAGTAGTTCCTTTACTCAAATCTGGTGATCCCATGGCCCTCAATAATTACAGGCCCATTTCCATCCTATCAGTTCTATCCAAGATGCTGAAAAGTTAGTAAACTCACAATTAAGGGACTACCTGGATAACAATAACCTCCTAAATACAGCACAATCAGGATTTAGATCAAGGCATAGCACCATTTCGCCCTAGCCAAAGTAACCAACGACTGGCAGATTGCTATGGATAAGAAGAACAGTACCTGTGCTGTGTTCCTGGATTTGAGCAAAGCATTTGACACAGTGGATCATGAATCATTAATCACCTCCCTTGGCTCACTAGGGTTGGATTCCCCTTCACTCAATTGGTTCAAGTGCTATCTATCAGATAGGTCACAACTGGTAAAAAATGGAAACTACCTATCCACCTTAAAACCACTGTTAAGAGGTGTACCGCAAGGCTCTATTCTTGGCCCCATCCTCTTTGCCATCTATATTAATAATATTGATGTTAACCTCACTCAATCCAACATCCATCTGTTTGCTGATGATACTGTATTATATGTTAGCAATCCTTCATTATCTAAAAGCCTGCGAACTGCTACAATCTGAATTTTCCATCCTACAACACAACCTACTGGATAAAAACTACTTCAAATGCCAAAAAAACAAAAGCTATGTTCTTCACCTCAAAGAGTTGCTCTGCCACTACCCCACCATCCACCACCCTACAACTAACCACCTTACTTGGAGAGAAGCTGGAATTCGTTGATAACTTCAAATACCTTGGAGTCTGGATTGATAACAAGCTTGACTATTCTGTCCATATTGAGGAGCTACTAAAGAAACTGAGACAAAGGCTTGGTTTATTTTTTAGAATAAAGCACTACCTCAACAGAGACTCCAAAAAAAGATTAATCCAGGCTTCATTCCTATCCCTCATTGACTATGCTGACTTTCTGTATGGACATTGTTCACTCCCCCTCTTAAATAAACTGGACACCCTATACCACAGGTCCATCAGATTCATTACTGACCTTCCCTTCAGCACCCATTATTGCTCCTTTATAAGGCAGTTAACTGGACATCATTACAACACAGAAGAAATAGGAATGCTGCAATTTGGATATTCAAAGCCTTATCAGGCAAGCTACCTACCTATATCTCAGACTGTTTTACTCAAATTACTTCTAGGCCATACAACCTAAGGATCAGCAAAATTATCATTCTTAAGGTCCCCAATGTCTGCACCCAGTTTGGGAGGGCTGCTATCAGCTACTCACTAGCAATTGTTTGGAATTCACTCCAAAAAACCATGAAGCTAAATAACCTCCTACCCTTAATATCCTTCAAAATATTATTCACCACCCTATTCCCAGAACTCTGCAACTGCTTCCACAAGGCCTAAACCCCGGCCCTACCTACCCCCACCTTTTGTGCCCATTGCCTTCTGTCTCACAGATTAAAAGTTTTAATGTGCCTTGTACATATGTATATTGTTATATATTAGCACTTATGTCATTGTATTACTGTTTATGTTACCCCTGTCATTGTATTACTGTTTATGCTACCCTTGTCAATGTAATAACACTTGCACTTCTTGACCACTCAGGTCCATCTTGTAAATGAGCTATGCTCAATGATGTTCGCCTGATTAAATAAAGATTTTGATTGATTGATTGATGAATCAAACTATACAGCAAGTCCCAGACAGTGATTAAATTAGCTAAAATTCATACAGCAGTTTAAATTGAGTAACAATCAAATTCAACAGGCAGGGACTGCTAGAAAAAAAAAAAAAAGATAAGTCCGGTGGAAGGCTCCTGGGCACAAATGTCCAATTAGAGGCTGGGAAAAGAAGCGCCAAAGGAAGTTTGAATAATCCAAGGCAGTGCTCTCAGAAAATTCAGCTTCCTTAAGCGCTAGTACTCAGAGGAATGCTCCGTACCTGTAGATTTCATTGTCGGTGGACTGGCAGGCTAGCACCACAGCTGAGCTGAACCTCAGGGTGAGCGGTTCAGCACTGAAATCCTTAGCCACAGGGGGCTCAAACTTCCAGCCTGATTGAGAGCTTGGATGTAGGTGGTGTGTGCAAAAGAATATTGCCAAGAGAACTGTGCTAGCCCACATGTCCAGTGGCAGTAAGTCTCAAGTAAAGTTCTAAAATCCAGTCAGTAATAACTTACTGTAAAACACTGGCTGGAAATGGAGCAACCAAACTAGAGAACAGTTACGTACTTAGCAAAACAGCAGATGTTCGAGAAAATCTCTTTCATCAGGCAACACTAGGACCACACGTAAACTTTTGCAAGCAGTCAGCCAGGGGCTGTTTACGATGTTGGACATCAGTGTGTATATATATATATTATATATATAAAAAAACATGGGCGGACCCATCTCTCCTCAGTTCCCCGCTGGAGATCTGCTCTGAGGACCTACCTCTAGATACAGCAGCACAAAAATCCGTTGCTGCAACCCCTAAGGGGAAGGAGGGTGGGACAGCATGGCCTGATGAAAAAGATTCTCTCGAAGATCTACTGTTACGTTAAGTATGTAACTGTTCCGTCTCCTTCAAGGATTTCGCTTTCTTCAGGCCACACCTTTGGGAAAGAACATCAAGCAGTACCAAAAGCCAGCAGTCTGGGGTGCTGAAACCTATAGGCTTATGAGAAGAGGCCTTGTAGTACAGCTACGTCAAAGCCAGCTAATCTGCGGGAGACAATATCCAGACTGTAGTGTTAGTGAAGGTGTGAACAGTACTCCAGGTAGCAGCTGCACAGATCTCTGCAGTGGAAACATTTTGGAAACAAGCCATGCCTCAGACGGAATACAACAAACCACACCAGGAAGTTCCTAACCATACTTCCTGTAACAAAATCTAATAGTTTGCTAGCCATTTGAACAAGCACTGTTTAGAAACTGGGGTGCCCTCTTTCCTCTTTCCCAGGGGCGAACAAAACAAAAAGCTGTGAAGGCTTTCTTATTCTATGCACATATAAAGTATGGAGCAATGCTTCCTCTGGACTGGCATGCTCTGTATAATAAACTGCCAGGTGGATGGTTTGATTCAAAGAAAACTCAGACACCACTTTTGGGAGAAATTTAGGATAAGTATGGAAGGACACCCTGTTTTTGTGGAAAATCAAATAAGGAGGCTCACACAGTCAGTAGCTCTGAAATCCTTCAAGCAGAAGTGACTGTAACCAAAAATAACGCTTTCCAAGACAAAAAGCGTAAGCCACAAGTCGCGGTTGGCTGGCTCAAAAGGAGCCAAAGTCAGCTTCTCAAAAAAAATATTGAAGTCCCGAGCCAGGACTGGATTACAGTTGGATGCTTTATGTGTAAAATGCCTCTCAAGAACGTATGGGCTACCTCCAGCTTAGCAACTGTACAGCTCTCAATAGGCACACGGAAAGCTGATATGGCAGCCAGGAGCACTTTGAGCGAGGAATACTGCAGACCTGAATCTGATAAGGACAGCATGTACTCTAGAACCTAACTGACTGGACAGGTAAGTGGATCCAGGTTATGTGAAGAAGCTCATAAAGCAAACCGCTTCCACATCATAGAGTTAAGTAGCTCTGATGGATAGTTTTCTAGCAGCCACCAGAATGTCCGCCACTTTCTGGGAAACCCCAAAGTGAGCTACTGCTATGTCTTCAGGAGTTGTGCGTGTAGATGAAGAGACTTCAGGTCTGGATGGACTGGGGTTCCCAGTTCCTGTGGTAACAGACCCTTGCACAGGGCAGAGACACTGGAGGTTCCAGTGCCAGTTGCTGCAGCAGAGGGAACCAGACCTGTCAAGGCCATAGGAGAACAACGAGTAGCAGAGTTGCCCCTCCATTTGTGACCTGAGCAGTACTCTCTGAATTAGCAGGAGGGAAGAGATGGCAGGGACAATGCATTTTACCAGAAAACTCCAGTCCCTGGAACAAACAAGCAGAAAAGCAGAAGCTTTGCGCTGTGTGGGGACACAAAAAGGTTCAACTCCAGATGATCCCATCTTTCGAGTAGGTCATCCACCACCGTGGTCAGCCATTCCCACTCATGCATCCTGGACTGTGACCTGCTTAGCCTGTCTGCCAAGATGTTTTGGATGCCTGGATCATGTACTGTTGATAGTTCTAGATCGTGTTCCAGAGCCCAAAATCAAACCTTCATTGCTTCCTTGCACAACGGATTGCAATGAGGTCCCCCTTGTTTGTTGATACAACATATCACACTAATACTGTCCATCTGTATTGACAGAGGACCTGGGGACAAGTAGTTTTGGAAGTCCTGGAGTCAGCATAGGACTGCCCGCATCTCCAGAACATTTTTAGTTTATTAAACTCAACTTTATTCCACATAGTAATACAGCAGCTTGTTACTTTAATATACAAAAACAGGTCCATGGTTCTCTACAACATAGTACATATGTATAGTCTGATCTAATTCCAGTCAGAAATAACCAGTTTTGAGTACCTGGGTTAAAATATTAATAGTTTTGTTATATCAAAGTCCACAGTCCTGAAGACTTCTGTAAAGAGATAATGTGATACAGATATAGCAATAGTCAACAGATTTACAAGCATTACATCTTATATCTAGAACATGGAGAAAACTGTGATAATATCAAACTACCTAAGAAAATCACAATGGAAAAAGTAAAGAAAACACTGTCGTCCCCTCAAAAAAGGGCTCAACTTTTGGCTGCATGTCTATCCCCACCCCCACCATCTGCACTTCTCCACAACACTGTGCAAACTGTGCTCCACTAGGTCCACGTCACCTGTGTCTGGTGAGGGCCCATGTGGGCTCCCCAGCCCAACCCCGAAGCATCCATGGTGAAGAGTTGATGAGGGAAGGGGACTGGGAAAAGAACTCCCTTGAGCAGGTTGCTGCATTCCATTCACCACTTGAGCACTTTGCGCCCAGGGGATGTGACTAGAACTATCTGTTCCAGAATATCCATGAGCTGGTCCCACTCGACTCTTAGGGTCCCCTGGGGAACCCGCATACACAGCCTGGAAAATGGCTGCAGCCATGAGTCCCAGAAGGCATAAAAAAGTACAGTTACCCAAGAACTTACCGTACTAGTAGATCTTCGAGAGAAGCTCTTGCAGCAGGTTCTAACAATGAGAACTGGCGCCACCTGGTGGCGCTTCCGGCAAGTTTTTCTCTAGCAGTACTGACATGGGGAACGCCCCCTGCCAATGTCGGCTCCACCCCCGATGATGCCCTATATAAGGGAGGAGTTACCCACGTGCTCCAGTTCTTGGACGCCCCCCCTGTCAGGCAAAGAAACCAGCAGGTCAGAAATGATAACTGATTGTCAACAGACAACCTATCAAGAGAAATGATGCCAACCTGGAAAGGACCTGATCCCTGGAGGAAGGAGGGTGGGAAATATACGTGCTGCAAGAGCTTCTCTCAAAGATCTACTGTTACGGTAAGTTCTTGAGTAACTGTACTATCTTACTTCGAGGAGAAGCTCTTGCAGCAGGTTCTAACAATGAGGACCGAGTGTCAAGCAGTATCAACTTACGACAACCCCTTGGGAAGGGGAAGAACAGGAAACAGGCAAAAAACAGAGGGGAGAACCCTCAGGAAACCAGGCCCTGCAGGACCACAAGGCTAAATCCTGCTCTGCATCTGGAAATAATGTCCAGGCTGTGGTGCCTGACAAAGGTGTGCATGGAGCTCCAGGTAGCGGCAGCACAAATATCTGCCATCAGAACTCATTTTAGCGCGGTGAACAAAGTAGCAATAGCCCTCGTAGAGTGAGCTTTAATCGGCCCCGAAATTGACCTATTGTGCGTCTCATAACAATAGGAGATGCAATGGACCAACCAGCGTGAAAGCATCCGTTTGGTGACCTGGCGACCTGCAGACCAAGGAGCAAAGGATACAAATAACTTATCAGACTGCCTGATCTCCTTGGTTCTAGCCAAGTAGCACCTGAGAGCCCTGTGGACGACTAGGAAATGGAGAAGGGCCTCTACCCCACTGGAATGCTCCAGGTAATAAACCAGAAGCTGAACCGACTGGTTTAAAGTGAGCTCTGAGACCACTTTTGGCAAAAACTTCAGATCTGTGCACAAATCAACCCTGTCCTTGTGAAAGACCAGATAGGGTTCCCTACACATGAGGACTTGCAGTTCTGAAATGCGCCTGGCCGAAGTAATAGCCACAAAGCAGCATTTTCAGGAAAGAAAATGAAGCTCAGAGCTCATAGCCAGTTCAAAGGGTGGGGGGAGGGCTTCTCCAGGACAAACAGATCTCAAGGGAGAACAGGGTCCCAGATGGGAGGTCTGACATGCAGAATGCTGCACAAAAAGCTTTGAAACCTCCATCTACAGAGCCACCATCTTACCCATGCGAAAGAATGGTAAGTGGAGATGGCAGCCAGGTGTACCCTGATGGAGGAGTAACTAAGGCCTTTCTCAAAAGAAAGTGCAAGTATTCCAAGACGGTGTTAACCGGACAGACCAACGCGTCCACCTGCTTCACTGTGGCCCAAATGCAAAACCATTTCCATTTCATAGCGTAAGTGGCCCTGGTGGCAGGTTTCCTAGCCTCAACCAACACCTGGGCAACCTGATCGGACACCCTAAAATGGACCTTGGCTAAGTCCTGAGGAGCCAGGCGTGCAGGTGACAACACAGGTTCAGATGTAACAGGGGTCCATTGTCCTGTGACAAAAGATGCGAGGACAGAGGAACAGACATCAGAGGTTCTGCTGCTAGACACTGTAGTAATGAAAACCAAATCTGGTGAGGCCACATCGGGGCGATCAGAATAATGGTGGAAGACTCTGACTGGGCCTTATGAAGAAGAGGGAAGGGAGGGAAGGCATAAAGGAACCTCCCGCTCCAGCAGAGGGATAACACGTCTTGCCAGGAAGCACCAGGCTCTGGACCTAGCGAGCAAAAACTGGTCAGTTTTGTGTTGTATTGAGATGCAAAAAGATCCACCTCTGGTGTTCCCCACAGGCAGAAGATGCGATCTGCCACGTCTTGACGCAATTCCCACTCATGAGCTTGCAATCTTGTCCTGCTGAGCATGTCTGCTAGCACATTCTGAAGCCTGGGAACATGAACTGCTGTCAGGAACAGGTGGTGTTCCAGGGCCCAATCCCATACCCACACTGCTTCCATGCAAAAGGGGTAGGAATGAGTGCCGCCTTGTTTGTTGATGTAAAACATCACCGATGTGTTGTCTGTCTGTCTGCACCAAAAGATGGCCCAGTGATAGGACCGATACCAAGGCTTGAAGGGCATAGAGCACTGCTCTCATTTCCAGGACACTGATGTGCAGATTAGCTTCTAGGGGACACCAAGTACCCTGTGTACGATGGTTCCCCAAATGTGCACCCCCATTCCAGGGATGATGCATCCATTGTTAGGGACTGGGCAGGTGCCCCCAATTGAAATGGAATGCCCTTTACATTTTCGGACGACATCCACCAGCGAAGCTCTCGGCGGATTGGCTCTGATATTCTGACCAAGGCATCTAGATCATCTGACGTCTGGTCCCACAGAACCCTCAGGGATCACTGAATGGTCTGCATGCAGAGACAGGCCAGAGGGACTGACACTATGGCAGCCGCCATGTGTCCCAGAAATCTGAGGAGCAGGCGAGCTGGCACCTCTGAGGCTAAAGAGACCTGGGATGCGATGGTACGAATGCGACCTGCTCTGTCGCAGGGAAGAAAAACCTTCCCGAGAGTGGTATCCAGAGAAGCTCCTATAAACTGGAGTATCTGGGATGGAGACAGATGGAACTTGTCTCAGTTGATGGTGATTCCCAGACTCTGAAACAGAGAGATGGAATCCTTGACAGTCTCCGACAGGAGGGGCCTGAAATGGGCCAGTCGTCCAGGTACGGAAACACAAAGTGGCCCCATCTTCGAAGTGCTGTGGCTACGACCGCCAAGTATTTTGTGAAGACCCTTGGGGCCGAGGAAAGACCGAAAGGGAGGACTCGGAATTGATAGTCCTTGTTCTCGAATCTGAACCTGAAGAATCTCCGATGGTTTCTGATAATTGGGATGTGCAAGTAAGCGTCCTGCATGTCCAGGGACGCTAGCCAGTCTCCTGCCAAAATGAGAGAGAGGAGAGTAGGCAGAGAAACCATCCTGAATCTCTTGTAGGAGACCCACTGATCGAGATCGCTGAGGTCCAGAATGGGTCTGAGATCTCCTGACTTCTTCGGGACTTGGAAGAAGTCGGAGAAAAATACCTTTCCTAATTTGGCCGGTGGAATCGGCTCAATTGCCCTTTTTTCTAGAAGGGAGGATATCTCCTGTCTGATCAGGGCTCTGTGTTTCTTGGGGTATTGGGATGGGAGGGTGGTCTGTCCAGAGGAACGGATGTGAACTCTATGGAGTGCCTGAACTTCACGAGTTCTAGAACCCAGTGGTTGGAGGTCACCTGAGCCCACGCATCCACGTAGAGCAAAAAGCGTCTTCCTATCGGCTCCCCTGGTGGAGTTACCAGAGGACGAGGGTTGCCTGAGTAGTCAGGCATTGGGTAGGGAAGGGAGGGCAGCAGCAGCTGCTCTGGGAGGTCTAGAGGCAGATGCCGAAGCGCCTCTCGCTCCGCCTCTACAACCAAAGCCACCTCGTTGAACATGCTGCTGCGATTGGTGTCCCCCACGGCCATGAAAACGAGGCTTTCTGGCTCGCTCCTGCTTCAGATGGTACATGGACTGCACAGAATGGACAACCTTTCTGGAGTCCTGCAGCCTGGTGAAGAGCATGGAGCCTTTATCGGGAACGTCTAGAAGATTGACTTCAACATCTGAATCGAATCCAGATACCCAAAGCCAAGCATGGCATCGGAGGCAAATGCCAGTGGCATCCGCCTTGGATGAGGTGTCCTCAGAGTCATAGGCCAAATGCAGAACATGGGTACCCACATCTAAGCCAGTCTGCAGTAGCTTGGCGAGCTCAGTCCACTGAGGACAATCGGGCAGGCTCTGCACCATGACCAACCCTTGTTCCCAAAGGGTGTTCTGGAACTGGACCATGTGGGTTAAGAAGTTGAGACTCCTTATGCTACAGGTGGCAGAGAGTACACCTTATGGCCCATGGAATCCAGCTACTTCGATTCTCTATCAGGCGGCTGGGTGCTCAGGTGTTTGGGCCTCTGCAAATGATCATGAGCTGCCGAAATCACCACCGAGTCCGCAGCAGGTGATTCGGCCAAAAAGGGGTGGTCCGCAGGTGCCTGGCAGAGCCTTCTTTGGTACAGCAGGGGAGGAATGAGGGTGCTTCCAGGTCACGTGGGTGACATCAGGAAAGGTGTTGACCATGGGAGAGATGACCGCCGGCTTTGGGTCCTTTTGGTGGAGGTTCTTAGCCAGCCTCAATCGCTCGGCGTCCATGGCCTCGGTGTCCCAGCCCATGTTGGCCTGGATGTGCCTCATCACCTCCATAAAACTGGGGTCATCTGGAGGGGATTTGGGAAAGCCCTCCGTGTCCCCAGTGTCTGGCTTCGAGTACGCTGAGGAGGTATCTGAGTCTAAGTAGGAGGTGGTAGGGGAAGAGGGAGAGGGCCTACGCCTCTTCCCTTTTGGCCTCTTGTCCAGAGGAGGGGAATGGGAGGAACTGTAAGAGCGGTCCCTCTTTGATTTTTTATCGTGCTTTTTAGGTGGTGTTACGTTGTCCCCTCCACCACCCGGTCCAACCAGGTCAGGAACCAGCTCCGGAGTGGGTGGAGGCACCCCAGCTGGCAGGTCCTTTTTATTGTGTCCCACCAGTGGGAAAAAAGCTCCTTAACCTGAGAGAGATGCAACTTGGGAGAGTCCGGTGTAGGCTGAGGAGCTCTTGAGCCCATACCGGTGCCGGCCCCGTCATCCGGGGGGGAGGGGCTGGCATCAGGTCTGAACCCTTGTCGACCGGCATCTATCCTAAATAGATACTTCTGCTCAGTATTTACTGAAGAGAAGGTAGGGCAGGGCCCACAGCTCAGCACCATGGTCACAGGGGGAAGGGAGGTGAGCACTACTCCCATCACAAAAGAAAGGGTCCTACAAGAGCTCACTAAGCTCAGGGTGCATAAGGCAATGGGACCTGATGGCACACATCCCAGGGTACCTAAGGAGCTAAGGTTGGAACTAGCAGAGCCATTAGCAGAACTGTTTAGTGAGTCTCTGAGCACGGGAGAGGTCCCAGAAGACTGGAGAAGGGCTCATGTGATCCCGCTCTGCAAGAGTGGTAGCAAGGAGGAGGCAGGGAACTACAGACCAGTCAGTCTTACCTCAGCAGTGAGCAAGATTATGGAGGCACTCCTTAAGGAAAGGATAGTGCAACACTTGGAATCCATAGGGGCACAGGATCCAAGACAAACATGGGTTTACAAAAGGAACGTCCTGTCAAACTAATCTCATAGATTTCTTTGACTGGGTAACCAGAGTGGTGGACCAAGGGGGAGCAGTTAATGTCGCCTACCTTGACTTCAGCAAAGCTTTTGACACTGTTCCACATAGAAGATTGATAAATAAGCTGGGTAGGCTCAGGGTGGGTCAGAAGTTGGTCAACTGGGTGGCAAACTGGTTGACGGGCAGAAAACAGAGAGTGGTGGTAAATGGTATGCAGTCAGAAGAGATGCAAGTCACAAGTGGGGTACCTCAGGGATCAGTCCTGGGGCCAGTCCTCTTCAATATCTTCATTAGTGACCTTGCAGATGGACTAGAGGGTAAGGCTTGTCTGTTTGCAGATGACACCAAGATCTGCAACAGAGTAGGTGATCCAGATAGGGTGGGCAGAATGAGAAGAGATCTGGATAAACTAGCAAAATGATCAGAAGAGTGGCAACTGCGATTTAATGCAAAGAAGTGCAAGATCATGCACATAGGGAAGAGAAACCCTGAAGCCACCTATAGGCTGGGAGGGGAGTTGCTGGCAGTCACAAAGGAAGAAAGAGACTTGGGCATCATCATCACTGATGATCTGAAATCATCCAAGCAGACCTCTAAAGCAGTAGGTAAGGCTAGGGGGATGTTAGAGTGTATTAGTAGGGGTATTACAAGTCGTAAGAGGGAGGTAATAATCCCTCTTTATAAGACACTGGTTAGGCCCCATCTGGAGTACTGCATGCAGTACTGGAGGCCACACCTTCACAAGGACATTAACCAAATTGAGGCAGTCCAGAGAAGGGCAACCAAAATGGTGCAGGAACTGCATCAGAAGACATATGAGGACAGATTAACGGAGCTCAATATGTATGTCCTTGAGCAAAGGAGGGAGAGAGGTGAGATGAGCGAGACATTCAAACACCTTAAGGGCATTAACAAGGTGAAAGAGTCTAACATGTTTAAATATAAGAAAAATAGCAGGACAAGACACAGCATGAGATTAGAGGGGAGGCCGATTAAGGGGGAATGTGAGGAAGTTCTTTTTCACAGAAAGGGTGGTGGATGCATGGAACGGCCTACCTCAGGAAGTGGTGGCTATGAATACAGTGCAGGGCTTCAAACAGGCATGGGATAGGCATAAGGCAGCAATACAGGTGAGTATGAATAGATAGGCCACTGACAGAGCAAAGGCCGATGGCATATTTACAAGGTAGAAAAAGAAATGGGCAGACTGGATGGGCCTTGCGGTCCTTATCTGCCGTCAACTTCTATGTTTCTATGTAAGGGGGGGTGTTGAGGCAGTGTCAGCACCACCATCGGTGGGGACCGGCGACTATGGAGAAGAGGTGTCCGAACTGACGTTGGGCATCGGGGACCGAACTGGCGTTGGGTGGACCGGCGCCAGTTTCACTATGACTGGCAGCGGAATAACCCTCGCCGGGACCAGGGCCGAGGGGGTTGCGGGCGGATGAGGGTTTGGCGTCCGCTTCCCCTTTTCATCAGATGAACGATGGTCAGTTTTTTGGCTTAAGGTTTTCTCGGCTGAATGCTGGTCAACAGCTGGAGGCCGGCGTTGGTCCGAGGCCTTGTGTTTTGGCAGCAAGGAGGAGGCCCTGCCAGCCAAAGACCCTGAGGCATTGCTCAACTCCCGGGAGTCGGCTTTTGAGGAGGAAGCCGAGCAGGAGGAGCCCTTACCTGAACCCTTGGGCTTTTTGGAAGGCTCAGAGACCTTAAAGGGCTGGAGAGAAGTGAGAGAGTAGAACCCACTGCCAAAGGCTTGACCGTCGTGAGGCGGGAGTCATGGT
Organism: Neoceratodus forsteri; assembly: GCA_016271365.2. Classification (NCBI taxonomy): domain Eukaryota; kingdom Metazoa; phylum Chordata; order Ceratodontiformes; family Ceratodontidae; genus Neoceratodus; species Neoceratodus forsteri. The sequence goes on along the minus strand of CM057459.1, from coordinate 166,270,412 downwards.
CCAATGATCCGGACTTTGATCCTGAGGACCGATGCTTCAAGTGGGATTTCCCTCTGTCCTGCTCCTGATGTTTTTTTATGGTGCTTGTGGGCAGGCTGAGGTTCGGATTCCCCCGATGAAGAGGCCCGTTCCATGGTGGCAAGTTTAGTTTCTGCGAGAAAGGCCATGAGGGACTTCTGGTGCCGGATTCGCATCCGTGAATTGAAGGCCTGACAATGAGGGCAGGCATCGGTGTGATGGTCGGGCCCCAGGCAGTAGAGACACATGAGATGTCTGTCTTTTGAGGGAATCTGGCAGCCCACATTTGTTTAAATGCGGCGAAAGATATCAACCAAACTTCTTAGTGAAAATTCGACCAGTGGGAGAAGAGCAATCGGTACTAGCCAAATGCTGAACTAACCCTGACCGTGCAGCGGGAAAGAACTGGAGCATGTGGGGAACTCCTCCCTTATATAGGGCGTTGTTGGGGGTGGAGCCAATGTCGGAGGGGGGCTTTCCCCACGTTGGTACTGCTAAAGAAAAAGTTGCCGGAACTGCCGCCAGTCCTCATTGTTAGAACCTGCTGCAAGAGCATCTCCTCAAAGTAAGATCATCCTTGTTGAAACATACCGGCTGTTGTGCACTGATAGTGCTTGAGCAATCAGGTGGTCAGCCCTGTCCAGAGGCCGGAAAGTAGAATCCTGTACTGTGTCCAGGACTGCCCCTATGTACTGCAGTCACAGGCAGGGTGTCAGCACTGATTTTGGTATGATTACCATCACCCCCAGAGTATTGAATAGCTGTCTGGTTCATGCTTAGGCCATTAACAGCTGGTCCCCGGAGTGGGCTTTCACTAGCCAATTGTCCAGATAAGAGAAAACATATAGGCCCTCCCTGTGAAGGGCTGCTGCCATTACTGCCAAGCATTTGGTAAAGACCCATGGTGCAGAAGACAAGCCAAAGGGCAACACTTTGAATTGGTAATGTTCACCCTGAAACAGGAACCCCAGGTTATTTTCTGTGAGGTTTCTGGATCTTGATATGGAGGTATGCATCCTCCATATCCAATCACATTTTTGTAGTAAGGCAAGGAGACCCTGCAAAGTGACCATTCTAAACTTCTTGTGTTCTAGGAAGAAGTTTAGATCCCTTAGATCCAGAATAGGCCTCAGGTCTCCTGTCCACTTTAGGACAGGGAAGTACCAGGAGTGAAAAACAACAGTTATGTGAGAACTTTCCGTAACAGTAGATCTTCGAGGGGATCTCAGTCATCAGATCACACCATAGGAACCTACGCCAGCAGTGAAGGGGAATCCACACTGAAGATTTTCAGCAGTACAACTGGGGCCACTCATGCTGTTGATGTCACCAAACCTATAAAGGCATAAGCCCTTCTGTAACTGTTCTATCTTCATTGGGGTCATCTCAGTCATCAGGTCACACCATAGGAACGAGTCCCAAACAGTTACAGGTGTAAACAGACAGTCTGGGAGGAGGGCTCTCCCTAAATGTAAGACAGGAGTCCCTGTAGCACAGCCCTGCCAAAAGCTGCACGGGCTCTAGAGGCAATGTCCAGACTGTAATGCTTGGTGAAAGTACGGACTGTACTCCAGGTGGCAACTGCACAGATGTCAGTGGCTGAAGTCCCTCGGAAACAAGCCACAGAGGTAGCCATGCGTCTGGTGGAACAAGCTTTGACAGCACCAGGCAATTCTTTGCTGTACTTGTAACAGAACACAATGCAATTAACCAACCATTTGGATAAACACTGCTTAGAAACTGAAGTGCCCCCTCTACCTGGAGTGAAAGAAACAACTGCTTTGACTTTTGACTTTCCTTGGCCCGAAGCAAGTACTATTTCAAAGTTCTGCACACATCTAATGTATGGAGCAGTGCTTCCCCTGGACTAGGCAAGACAAGGCAAAAGGCAAGGCAACATTTATTTAAAAACACTCAATCCTGGAGGCTCTGGGCGCTGCACAAATGAAGAAGCACATCTTCAAAAATATAACACAAACGCAAAATAATTAAAAACACAAAATAGTAACACATCCAGTAAACATTTAAAAGCGAATCAGATTAATAAGTTAATAATTCAATCCAGAAATACCTGAGCAAATAGGAGGGCCTTAAGGCAGGCCTTGAATACCTCCAAAGTAGGGGCCCCCTTAACCCCAAGAGGCAGCAAATTCCACAGGATGGGGGGCGGTGACACTGAATGCCCTGTCGCCAGCCGATATGAACCTCATCCTTGGAATCGCCAGGGGGCTTCCAAAGGAGGAATGGAGGGGTGGACAGAGAGAGAGAAGGTACAAGAAGGTCTGACAGATAACCAGGGCCCTGACCATGTAGGGCCTTACAGGTGAGAAGACCCACCTTAAAAAAGATCCTCCACCTGACCGGCAGCCGGTGCAGTTCACGCAACACCAGTGTAATACGGCAAAATTTTGGCTGCCCAGTAAGTAACCAAGCAGCTGCGTTCTGCACTAGCTGTAGTCTGCGGAGAGATCCTCCTGTGACCCCGAGGTAGAAAGCATTACAGTAGTAAATCCTTGATGTAACTAAGGCATGCATCAAAGTGGGGAGGTCCAGAAGTGGAACAAGGGCTTTATCCTGGCGACATTTCTGAGATGGAAAAAACAGGAGCGGACGGTGGAGGATATTTGTGCCTCCATAGTCGAACTCCTATCCAGAATGACACCAAGATTTCGCACCCTAGAGGAGGTCTTCAATGAAACAGATCCCAGAACAAGTCCAGTCTCTGATTCAGAGGCCATGCACTCTGTTCGACTCCACCACCAATACCTCCATCTTATCAGGGTTCAGTCGCAACCAGCTAGAGGCCATCCAGTCGTTAATCTCAGCAAGGCAGCTGTTTAGCACATCCACCGTGTTGGATGTTCCTGGGGCAAAGAAAAAGTATAGCTGGGTATCATCTGCATAGCAATGAAAACCCAAGCCTTATTTCCTGAAGAGCCCTCCCAGAGGTAGTATGTACACTGCGAACAACATTGGGGCCAATACCGATCCCTGAGGAACTCCACAAGACAGGAGGCTAGGGGTGGAGGAAGAATTCCCCATCACAACCCGTTGCCTCCTGTTGGTAAGAAAGGACTCAAACCAGCTGATGACAGTGCCGGTGTGTCCACAGAGTTCCCCAAGGTGGTCAAGCAACACACAATGGTTCACAGTGTCAAATGCTGAGGAGAGACCCAGGAGAACAAGAATAGTGTTATCCCCTCAATCTCTCACCTTGAAGACATCATTCAATATCCAAACAAGTGCGGTTTCTGTGCTATGCTATGCTATGCCCAAAACCCCAACTGAAATGGTTTGTATAACTCATGAGTCACAACTGAAGCGCCACTACCTTCACCAAAAAGGGAAGATTTGAGCCAGGTCGGTAATTTGCCCTGACCTCTGGGTCCTGGAGTAGCATGCTCAGGAAAATAAAAAGGAAGGGGAATAGGTTGAGTGTAAACTCTGAGACCACCTTAGGAAGAAAAAACAAGTTACTCACCTGTAACAGTAGTTCTAGGAATGGTGTATGTTGTTCATCCACACTCTTTGGCATGTCTCTTTCCCCTTTAAATCTGGCCAGAAGTCTTCAAGCTGGCTCCTTCCACCCACCTGGGTGGTAAATACCTCGGCTCCGCCCCATGACGCCAGATCTTGGCCCGCTGGAAGCAAGGTGGTGCGCCTAAAGCCGGAGAGGTCGGGTGGGTGCGTGTGGATGAACAACATATACCACTCGTAGAACTACTGTTACAGGTGAGTAACCTGTTTTTCTAGGAGCATGGATATGTTGTTCATCCACACTCTTTGGCAGGCTCCTAGCAGTTCTCTGGGAGGAGGGAGGCAAGGCGCACACCCCCTACTTAGGAAACAGAGATTGGAGAACCGAGGCCCAAAACCAGCATCCGCGTGACTCAAGGTCGATGTGGTAATGGGTAATGAAGGTGTTTGTTGACTTCCAGGTAGCAGCCCGACAGATTTCCTGGATAGGAATGTCCCTGGAAGCAGCCACCGATGCAGCAGTATGGTGGGTAGAATGAGTTCTTATCCCTCTGGGAGGCTCCTTGCCCGCCAATTCATAGCACAGACCTATGCATGATGTAATCCACCTTGCAGTGGTATGTTTGGCTGCAGGTCTGCCAGAGGCGACTTCAGCACAGGTGACAAACAGATGGTGAACCTCTCCACGAATTTCTGCCATCCTCTCCTTGTAGTAGGAGAGAGCACATCTAAGGTCTAGTGTATGGAGCCTGTACTCGGCGTCCGAGGTGCAGTTAGGGTAATATACCGGCAGAGTCAAAACCTGGTTAAGGTGAAACTCTGACACCACCTTCGGGAGGAATTTCGGGTGGGGGCACAGGACAACTTTGTCCCTGTGAAAGACCAGATAAGGGGAGTCCACGGAAAGCACCTGGAGCTCCCCTGTCCTTCTGGCTGACGTGATAGCCACCAGGAAGGCAGTCTTCCACGACAAGTGTGAGAGCTCACACTTGTGCATGGGTTCGAAAGGCTTGCCCATGAGCTTTGCCAAAACCAGAAAAAGATCCCACGGAGGTGGAGGTTCATGCACCGGAGGAGATATGTGATCCAGGCCTTTGAAAAAGCGCCCGACCACCGTCTCCTGTGCCAATGTCGACTGACCGACCCATGCCCGGTAAGCGGAAATGGCTGCCAGGTGCACCCTAAGGGGTCCAGACTCTTACCCTGACACCAAATGGAAAACCTTTTCCATTTGAAGGCATAACATTTTCTGGTTGATTCCTTATGAGATGCCTGCACAACTGTGTAGACATCCTTGGAAAGACCCAGAGCCTGGAACTCTAGCTGCTCAGGTACCAGGCTGTGAGGTGTAGGGATTGAAGGTCCAGATGGAATACCTTCCCCTGGTTCAATGATATCAGGTCCAGGCGTGTACAAAGCCGCTCCGGGGCCTGCAGCTGAGGCTGAGGAGATATGGATACCAGAACTGGCAGGGCCAATCTGGGACTACCAGGATCACCTTCGCCTTGTCCCTCCTTACCTTGAGTAACACCTTGTGGATCAAGGGAAATGGAGGGAAGGCATAGAGGAGAGGCCTGGGGTCCATGGCCTCGAGAAGGCATCCCCCTGCAGCGAGCCCTGCTGAGGGCGGGGCATGGTACAGCCTCAGCTTGGTGTTCTCCCTGGAGGCAAACAGGTCCACCAACGGTTTGCCCCAACGGGAGAACAGATTGTAAGCTACCTCTGGATGGAGAGACCACTCATGGGATGTCTTGCCTATGCGGCTGAGAGCATCCACCAGTTGGTTCGAGACTCCTGCCACATGGATGGCAAGGAGATCCACCTCCAACTAGCTGATGAGGGTCCAGATCCGGAGCGCCTCCTTGCATAGCAGATGGGAGTGCATGCCGCCCTGTTTGTTGAGGTAGTACATGGTCGTGGTATTGTCCGTCTGGACTTGAACCACTTGACCCCGGAGATGAGGAGCGAAAGCTGACAGTGCCAGTCTGACTGCTCTGAGCTCCAGCAGGTTGATGCGACATCGGGACTCCTCGGGGGTCCAGAACCCGTGGGTTCTGTTGTCCCCCGTGTGGGCTCCCCAGCCCATGAGAGAGGGATCGGTTGTGAGAACGACCGTCAGCTCAGGGCGGACAAACAGGATCCCTTCCTGCAGATGACCTGGGACGGTCCACCACTGGAGAGCGTCCCACATCTTCTGGGTGACCATGACCAGCTGGTGGAATTGACCCTGATGTAGCCAGCTCTCACTGGAGGGGGCGCATGTGCAATCTGGCCCATCGTACCGCTGAGGTGCACACCGCCATGTAACCCAGAAGGCACAGGAAGTCCCGGGCCAGGCGCAAGTGCCGAACCAGAAATGACTGGGCAAAGGAGGAAAGAACCTCCACCCTGTCTGCCGGGAGCGGAGCTCTGGTTTGACTAGAGTCTAGCTCTGCCCTGACAAAGCCCATCACCTGAGAGGGCACGAGTTCCGACTTGGCCTTGTTGATCAGGAGACCTAATTGGGAACAGGTTCGGATGGCCAGGTCCCTGGACCTCTCCACATCCTGCAGGGAGGAACCCCCGGTCACAGATTCACTCAGCAGATCAGGCCCTCTGCTCCCAAAGTGCCAACCTCTGAGCGCAGTCTTGTGAACAATGTAACAGACAAGGTAACTCTCTTGTCTGTTTTTGTGAGGTTGGATCAACCTTTGGTCTCAGTTCTGGAGAGATTCACACTGTAACCTCTTGTCAGCATACCCAATGCACAGGCTCAGATATATCTGTCTTTGGGGGGGGGGGCAGATATCTTTGCCTACGGGCACCTAACCAGGTATTCTGAGATGAACCCTTAAAACTTAATGAAGACCTCAGATTTAAAATTCTTCTCTTTCAACCATACAAGCTATATGTCTGCTGAACAATAAATATTTCTTAGCAAAAGAAAGCAATTCAAAGACAGACCAGGTTTGCTCTAAAATTTGAGTTTTTTACTAAAATATATAATAATATGTCAAACATACAATACAGAACTCTTATAACACAAGACATACATATCTTTAAACAAAACAAGGTTTAAAACAGTGCAGTTCCTACAACTATATTTAGATTTTGTCTAGCTTTCTAAATACCTGTTTTCAGTGCTCAGATGTTTCCTTAGTCAGTGTCAGATACAAATGCAACTCTACAGTGAAAGAGAATAATCTTTTCAAGCAGTATTAGCCAACCCCTTTTTGATGAAGTCATCCAGCCCCTCCTCTGGTCAAATATCTAACAAAAACATATTTTTATACAACCACAGGATGTCATTTTATTAATCTATACTATACAGCTATACAGGATGTATTAATTCTGCAACCTTAGCATAACTCAAGTTTCAATGACACCTCTTTTGATCTCATGCTGTACCCTCTTCACACAGGCTTCATAGGGTCATTTACAACCTTACGCCTGTATGTAACATCCTAGCTTCCCTTATTTTAACATCATACACCTAGTTTATGATTTCTCTCTTAACAAAATTAACTTAACTCTGTAATTAGCTCAGAGAAACAGGATCCTTAATAAAAATCGTCCAGTAACACATTGTCTCTAAAAAGACTGAGTGTGTGATACAATGCTGTCAGCAGTTCTCTTGGCCTGCATCTGTCAGCTAAAATCTGGGGGGGGGGATGACAGAGGTCATTCCTAGAGCATTTGAACTTTCAGCACACACATTAGTACATTTTATATTAAAACAATATAATACAGCACTCAGAAATGGCTGTCTACGTCACACTCCTCCCCACCTAGACTGAATTTGGGGTATCTATCCCCTACATGGGATGAGCTTCCCAAATCAGTTCACTCCTAATAGACCCTAGACAGCCCATCGGCGTTCTGATTCTTAATGCCTGCCCTATGTAAGATTGTCAGATCATATCCTTGCAAAGCAAGACTCCATCTTAGCAGTCTCCCATTGCTCTTTCCCATCTGCGTCAACCAAACCAGGGGGTTGTGGTCAGTCTGCACCATACAATGCTGTCCATAAAAGTATGGCTCTAATTTCTTCAGGGCCTACACTATGGCAAGACACTCCTTTTCCACCATGGAGTACGCTTGTTCCCTGGGGAGCAGCTTCCTGCTCAGGTACCCAACTGGGTGGTCTGTCCCTTGGCTAGATGTCTGGCTAAGTACTGCCCCAATACCCACGTCTGAGGCATCAGTCTGAACTATAAAGGTTTTGCTGTAGTCCGGACTTGTCAAAACAGGAGCACTGCACAGTGTCTCCTTCAGTCTGGTAAAGGCTTCCTCACAGGCTGGGCCCCAAGTAATTTTCTTTGGTATCTTTTTCTTTGTCAGGTCAGATAGGGGAGCAGCCAGGGCACTGTAATTAGGTACAAACTTTCTGTAGTACCTTGCTGTCCCTAGAAAGCTCCTGACCTGCTTCTGGGTTTCTGGTCTGGGCCACGCCTGAATCACCTCCATCTTTATTTGGTTAGGACGGAGCTGTCCCCGGCCTACCGCATGCCTGAGGTATGCCACTTCCCCCATGGCTATCTGGCACTTCTCGGCTTTGACAGTGAGCCCGGCCCTCTGTATCCTGCCCAGCACTTCCCTAAGGTGTGAAAGGTGTTTCTTCCAGCTGGTACTGAAGATGGCAATGTCATCCAGGTATGCCACAGCGTACTCCTCAGCACCATTCAACACCTGGTTCACCAACCTTTGGAAAGTGGCCAGGGCGTTCTTCATTCGGAAAGGCATTACTTTAAACTCAAATAAGCCTATTGGAGTGATGAAGGCCGACCTTTCCCTAGTTCTGTCTGTCAATTCTACCTACCAATACCCCTTGGTCAGGTCAATAGTCGTAAGGTAGGTCGCCCCTCCCAACTTGTCCAGGAGTTTGTCCGGCCGGGGCATTGGGTGGGCGTCAGACTTCGTGACTGCATTCAGTCCACGATAGTCCACACAGAAACGAGTTGAGCCATCTGGCTTGGGCACAAGGACTACGGGTGAGGCCCAAGGACTGTGGGATCTCTGGATTACCCCTAAATCCAGCATCTCCCCCACTTTCCTCCTAATGTCCTTTTGGACAGCCTCTTGACACCTGATATGCTATTCGCCGTATGGGCGTCTGTGTCTCTTCTCCACATCGTGTGTCGCTAAGGGGGTTAGTCCAAGCTTGGCGCTAAACAAGGGGGCAAAGTCTGCTAAAACCTCCCTTACTTTCCGGACCTGGTCCGGGGGCAGCTGGGGAGACAATTTTACTGCGCCACAGAGGACTTCCGCTTACTTTCTTCCAGCAGATCCAGAAGGGGGTCTCCTTCGTCCATCCCTCCCCATGACTACATACTGCAAACACCATGTCAGCCCTATTTGCATATGGCTTCTATTGTTGACATGGTACCTTTCTGCCTGTCTATGGTCAGGTAACTCCACAATGTAGTTTACGTCATTTACCTTCCTAACCACTTTGTACGGTCCTGCCCACTCAGCTTGCAGCTTGTCTTTCCGGACCGGAATAAGGACCATGACTTCCTGGCCCACCATGTACGAGCGAGCTCTGGCTCTGTGGTCATACCACACCTTTTGTTTCTGTTGGGCAGCTGCCAGGTTGCTCTGGGCTGTCCCCATAAGCTCCTTCAGCCTTTCCCTAAACCTAACGACATAATCCACTATGAGAGTTCCCTGGGTGGCATGCTTGCCTTTCCAGTCCTCCCAGATCAAGTCTAGGGGCCCACGTACCCTGTGTCCATATAAGAGTTCGAAGGGGGAAAATCCTGTCGACTCTTGGGGAACCTCACTGTATGCAAACAACAGGTCGGGAAGGTATTTCTCCCAGTTCCTCCCATGCTGTTCAGCAAACGTCCAGAGCATTGACTTTAGGGTACCATTGAAGCGTTCCACAAGTCCACTGGCTTGTGGGTGATACGGAGTCCTGCATCTCTGCACCATCCCACACTTCATCCATAAACATTTCATTAGGTCCGACATGAAGGAACCCCCTCGATCAGTGATTACCTCCTGCGGAAACCCAACACGGGAGAAAATCCCAAGCAAGGCATCTGCCACTTTGTCCTCAGTGAGGATAGGTCGACTGCCTCTGGGTACCGGGTGGCATAATCCACCACAGTCAGGGATGAATCTCTTCCCTGAGGAGCTGGGGGTATTTAAAGACTACAATATCCATTCCCACCCTCTGGATGACTCCTCCACTCCTGAGCAAGGGGATCAGGGTGGCTTGGTTTCTTGCCCACCTTCCCTATTTCTTGGCACCGGTGACAAGACCTGCAATACTCCTTCACCTGCTGGGTGAAGTTAGGCCAGTAGAAATTCTGGGCTAACCGCTGCGTAGTTCGAGCGATTCCCAGATGACCAGACAAGGGAATATTATGTACAATTTTGAGCAGCTGCTCACGATACCCCTGGGGAACAACAAGCTCCCTGCCTAGCACCCCTCCCTCTGTACTGCCTGTGTATATATGTCCATTTTCCCAATAAACCTTATGTCTGCCGTCACCTCCCTGTGTGCCCTCAGAGTCTGCCCACACCTTCAGCTTCTCTAAACTAGGGTCGCTCCTTTGAGCAGCTGCAAACCCCTCATACAGTCCCAAGGCATGGGACAAGTCCCCTTCAGTCGCTAAACTAGGGTCCCTAGCACTAGCGTCAGAGCCCTCAGGATCACTGTCAATCCTACCCCTCTGACAATTAGTCACCCCTCCCTCTTTGGAGTAACCTTCTGTAACTGTGTGGCCACTCGCTACCAGGGAAATTTCTACCCCCTTTTTATCAGTCTCCCCACTGGAGACGCAGGCTGGGGAACCAGGCTCTCCGTGGTTTCCACACTGGTTTCTGTGCGGTTCAGGGAACTGCTATTTTCCCTTGCCGCTTGGCTACAGGTAACTGCACATACTATCCCCTGTTGGAGATTGTTACCCAGGATCACATTTACTGCTAACGTTTTAGCTACAGCCACCTGTTGCACAGTTCCCCCTGTTTCACATCAGTCCAGGAGAACACTGGCCAGTGGCAATGTTTTCGCTTCACTCACAAAGTCCTGTACAGTCACATATTTGTTTGGGATAAGCTGACCATGCTGTACTAGATCCCCTTTCGCCAATGTCAGGGATGCCCCTGTGTCCCTTAACCCTTGCGTCTATACATCATTTACCATGACTGGGTGCATGTGTTCTCTCATGTTCACTGGCATGCTCTCAAATTCACAAACACCCCACTTCTTTTCTGGGCTACTTTGCGTATTAGTGCTCCCTTCTTGGACACTGTCTGGCAATGTGCCCAGTTTCTTTATATAACCAACAAGCATTTCTTACTTCAGAGAAATCTTTTCTTGGAAACCTGGGGCTAACTAGTTTCGGTGGAGGCAGTGAGGGTTTTAGCTGTCCAAAAGGTACGCTTTTTCCTTTCTGTGCTGCTACGCCCCCGCCCCATTCGCTCTCAGAGCAGGTCTGCTCTTGGCATAGCGGTCCGAGAGTTCAGCAGCCTCTTGCACTGTTTTTGAATCTCGGTCCTCTAGCCAGGTTTTTAACTCTGCTGGGCATGCCCAATAAAACTGTTCTAATAAAATCACATTTTCAATTTTATCAACAGTGTTTGCCTCAATCCCTTCCCACCGTTTTAAAAACTGACGTTGTTTCATGGCTAGCTCCTCAAAGCTCATATCAGGGCTTCTCCTGAGCTTACGGAATTTAGCTCTGTATGATTCAGCAGTTAATTCAAACTTTTTTAGTAGTGCAGCTTTTAACTTGCTGTAATCATCACTGTCTTTATTGTCCATGTGACCCAATGCATCCTGAGCTTTTCCGGTAAGTAGCAGGGATTGCTGGAAGCTCCAGGACTCTCTAGGAATTTTAGCCTGAATGCAAACTTTTTCAAAAGAATTTAAAAAGGTGTCTATATCCTCCCCATCCTTAAACTCAGCTATTTAATTCAGAGTTCAATTTGTAACCCAGTCCTGCAGTCACAGTTAAACCCAAGCCACCTACCTGCTCTGGTGCCACTGGTCGGAGTCGCATCTTCTCCAGCTCGTGTTGCCACTGGCGCTCCTCTCTCTTCTCCTCTGCCTCTTTGCATTCTTGCTCTGCCTCACAGTCCCCCTCCCTCTGTTGTCACTCTGCCTCATGGTCCGCCTCCCTCTGTTCTCGCTCTCTCTTATCTTCTGCAGCTCGCTGGTACTCACGCTCTTCACGGTCTACCTCCCTCTGTTGTCGCTCTGCCTCCAGTTCCATCCTGCACAACTCAATTTGCAGTTTGAGTACCTCTGTATTCAGGATACTGGTGACCATCTCCTGCTGCTGTGGCCCTTTACTGACAATGGCCCTGCTGTCCTTTTCAGTCACGGTCTGTGACTCGCTGCTCTGGGTATCTGCTACCATCAGGGCATCTATGAGGTTCTGCTCACTGGCTTTCACCTCAAACTGGACTCCTCTGTCCTCGCACAACTGTTCTACAGTGTGCCTGCTGTTGTAGGACGCCATCTTTCCTAACTATTGCTACTCTGATTTTGCACTTTAGAAAAAAAAATAGGTAGGAACTTGACTGTACACCAAGTGATATATAGTTCTGTTCTCTTTTTAAAATAAAACTGTCTTTTTCTTTCTTTGCAAGAGAGCTTACGGTCTCAGCTGACAGAACAATAAAGTTTGTGATACCAAAATTATCCCACCTCTGCCACCAAATCTGTCACAGATTCACTCAGCAGATCAAGACCTCTACTCCCAAAGTGCCAACCTCTGAGCACAGTCTTGTGAACAGTGTAACATACAAGGTAACCCTCTTGTCTGTTTTTGTGAGTTTGGATCAACCTTCGGTCTCAGTTCTGGAGGGATTCAAACTGTAACCTCTTGCTAGCATACCCAATGCACAGGCTCAGATATATCTGTCTTTGGGGGGCCAGATATCTTTGCCTATGGGCACTTAACCAGGTATTCAGAGATGAACCCTTAAAACTTAATAAAGACCTCAGATTTAAAATTCTTCTCTTTCCAGTTTGATATCACCATACAAGCTATATGTCTGCTGAACCATAAATATTTCTTAGCAAAATAAAGCAATTCAAAGACAGACCAGGTTTGCTCTAAAAGTAGAGTTTTTTTACTAAAATATATAATAATGTCAAACATACAATAGAGAACTCATAACAAAAGATATACATATCTTTAAACAAAACAAGGTTTAAAACAGTGCAATTCCTACAACTATATTTAGATTCTGTCTAGCTTTCTAAATACCTGTTTTCAGTACTCAGATGTTTCCTTAGTCAGTATCAGATACAAATGCAACTCTATAGTGAAAGAGAATAATCTTTTCAAGCAGTATTGGCCAACCCTTTTTGATGAAGTCATCCAGCCCCTCCTCTAGTCAAATATCTAACAAAAATATATTTTTATACAACCACAGGATGTCATTTTATTAATCTATACTATACAACTATACAGGATGTATTAATTCTACAACCTTAGCATAACTCAAGTTTCAATGACACCTGTTTTGATCTCATGCTGTACCCTCTTCACACAGGCTTCATAGGGTCATTTACAACCTTACACCTCTATGTAACATCCTAGCTTCCCTTATTTTAACGTCATAAACCTAGTTTATGATTTCTCTCTTAAAAAAATTAACTTAACAACTCTGAAATTAGCTCAGAGAAACAAGATCCTTAATAAAAGTCTTCTGTAACACATGTCTCTAAAAAGACTGAGTGTGATACAATGCTGTCAGCGGTTCTCTTAGCCTGCATCTGTCAGCTAAAATCTTGGGGGGGGGGGATGAGAGGGGTAATTCCTACAGCATTTGAAGTTTCAGCAGAGACATTAATACATTTTATATTAAAACTATATAATGCAGCACTCAGAACTGGCTGTCTATGTCACACCCGCCAGGAGCCAATCGTCGAGGTAGGGGTATATCCGAACCCCTTGATGCCGTAGATGGGCCGCCATCACTGTGATGGACTTGGTGAAGACCCAAGGGGCGGATGACAGGCCGAACAGCATGGCTTGGAAATCGTACAGGGTCTCTTCCACCCTGAAGCGGAGTAACCGCTGGTGGAACGGATGGATTGGGATGTAGAAAAACGCGTCCTGTTGATCCAGTGAACAGAACCACGTTTCGCTTCACAGATGGTATGATCTAATTCAGAGTTACCATCCGGAAGGTGCGAGACCTGAGATACTGATTCAGGTCATGGAGATCTAGGATGGGGTGCCAACCCCCCCATCCGCTTGGGCACCAGGAAGTACCTGGACACGAAGCCTGGGTTTGTGGGAGGATCTGGCACTGGAGCTAACGCTTCCTTGCGGAGGAGTTGAGCAATGTCATCCTGAAGGGTCGACTGAGAGCAAACTGAGATACTTTCCTCCTGAGGGGCATGGGCTCAGCAGGGAGGGTACTGCTCAAATTCTAGAGGCAGTCCCCGACCGACCACTTCCAGGACAACACCTGTCCAAAGCGATACCGGACCAAGCGGAAAGAAAGTGGTGGAGCCGGCCCCCAACGGGAGGACCCAGAACTGGCATAATGGGTGTAGGGGTGGCCACCCCTGATCTGTCACTGAGCAGGCTTAGAGGAGGAGGAGGAGGCTCCTGGACCAGCACCTCAGCCTCCTTTACGGGGCTGTTGGGGACCCTGCTTGGGCCTGGGGCACCAACCTTGAGCCTGCTGTTACTACTGATCTCCCTGGAAGGAGGGCTGTCTAACCGCAGGAGAAGAGTGCTGAAAAAGCTTCTTCTTACGCTTCTGCTGGTTCTTGCCCGAAGAACCCTTTGCAGAAGTGGCATCCAAGGCGGCACTGGACTGCTCTATGTGCTGGAGGTGACCTGCCACTCCCCGACCGAAGAGATCAGTGCCAAGGAAGGGCACGCCAGCTAACTTGTGCAGAGTATCCGCCAAGAAGGGGATAACCTCAGCCAGGCCCTGCGGCGAGTGGCCACTGTGGCTGCTAGTGAGCGGGCACAGGAATCTCTAATATCCAAGGCCATCTGGAGCTGTTGTTTTGCAACAGTACAGCCCTGGTCACGGACCTGCTTAACCATGGTCTGCATGTCCGCTGGGAGATGAGGGAGGACTTCATCTAGCGACCCCAAGAGGGCATGAGAGAAGTGTGCCATGATCACTGCTGAGCTGGCCTGGCGAAGGCCCAAGGATGAGGCTGCATACACCTTCCAGGCAGAATAGTCCATATTCTTGGACTCCTTGTCCGGAGGGTGGTCAGTATCCACTGAGCTACCCGTACATCTAAACACAGAGGCAGTCACTAGGCTCTCGGCCGAGGGATGCTCTGTGAAACCCGCCAAGGACCCCATGGGTACAGTGTACTTGCGAGTCATGCGGGAAGACGGAGCCGGGCAAGAGGAGGAGTGCTGCCATAGCTCAAGAGCTGGGCCAACAATGACTTCGGCCACTGGGAAGGCCTTAGTCAGGGTATCCCCCCTCTTAAGGATATCCGTGAGAGGATATTCTGTCTTCTTTTGGATAGACTCCAAGGGCATACCGGTTGACTCTGAAATAAGGCAGAGGATGCCCTGGAAAGAGGAAGGACCTTCCTCCAAGCCTGTCACTGACAACTCATCATTGGGGTGTGAGTGTAGACCAGTGGTATCCGAGTCCGAAGAGTCGGGATATAAGGGTCTTCCACCTATGTCCCCTTCAATACGCCGAGAGTGATCGGGGACAACAGTGATGGACAGACAATGTGGCAGACCTATATCTGTCTGGTCCTCTTTCGAGGGAGCCCCTCCCTGAGGTTGCTTAGGCAGTGGCTCCACCAAAATTGGTGGAGAGACCAGAACAGGCTGAACAGGAATGCGTGCCGGTCCTACCAGAGGAAGAACCGGAGTCTTCGGTTCCGGAGGGTTCAGCATCAGCCTAAGAGGCTGGGACCAAGTAATGGCTGGTGTAGCCAGCAGATCCGGCTTATGACCGGTCAGAATTAGCTGTTGCCACATAAGGTCCTCATAACACCGACGGAGCTTTGTCGAAGTCTCTCCTTGTCCAAGGAGAATGAGGATTGGTGGCGACACCTCTTCCGAGAGTGTTTGTGACCTTTTTTCGGTTTTTTGACCACAGGGGTCCTGGTCCTTGATCGAGACCGTCGGGGTCGGCTTGTTCAATTGGGAGATGCCGGAGTCAGTGAAAAGCAAGGTTCTGGCTCCTGCCCCTCGATCGGGATACCCGAGGGCTGTGTCTCCTTTCCGGGGAAGGAAAGGATAGGTGTCCTTTCCAAGGAGTCGGCGACCGGGGTCGGCGACAATGGCTTGATTGGGTCGAGAGATATCTCAGCTGGTTCGGCCGCTTCCTCGGCCTTGGTGCTTTGGCCTGATGGAAGGTCCGAGAAGCCGGCAGCCAAATAAGTGATCTCAACAGAGGCCAAGACTGCAAGGTCCTAGGATTCAGAACTCTCTCAGTCCCAGGAACGTCTTCTCTGAGAAGACGACTTAGGGTCCTTGTCCTGTTTTCTAGGGCGAGAGGAGTACATGCCCGAGGGTGCCTTACCCCTGGTGGGAGAGACTGGCACAGCTCCTAAAAGGATCCTGTGAAGGTAGAGCCAAGGTTTAGCGGCACGAAAAAGCCTCGGCTGGCTGAAGCTTGGGCAGCTTCTTCTTCAAATGCTGCCATCTGGATGAGCTGCTCTGCATATCCCACGGCCGAGGAAACCGCCCACCTTGCCTCCTTCGATTTCACCGGTGGATTGTGAAGCTCCGGTCCTCCCAGCTTAAGGTGCGCCTTGCAGTCGTCCAGAATGTTGGGATGGAAGGCCCGCCAAATGGTACACAAGAGAGTGTCATGCGGCACCCAAACAATAGACACATGAGAGGTAGGGATCGGTGCAACATTTTTCTGTCATAGGGACACGGTGAAACCAGGGGACGACTTGTCCTTCATGTCTGATACACTTGGATTGGAATCGTAAACTCGTACGAGTTTCAAAGAAAGCGATTGCGGTGAAAACCGTCGATTAGTATCCAAGGCCTACGATACTGCAGAAGTAGCACGAGGGAACCCGAATCTTCCAGCGGAAAGGAAGATCTGGGGTCATGAGTCGTAGCCGAGGTGTTTACCACCTGGGTGGGTGGAAGGAGTCAGCTTGAAGACTTCTGGACAGATTTAAAGGGGAAAGGGACATGCCAAAGAGTGTGGATGAACAACATATCCACGCTTCTAGAATTTAGGATTCGTTCGCAAAGACACCCTGTCTTTGTGAACAATCAAATAAGGCTCCTCTCACCAGAGGGCCTGAAGCTCTGAAATTCTTCAAGCAGAAGTATTTGCAACTTAAAATAACGCTTTCCAAGAGAGAAAGCACAGGTCAAAAGTCGCAATTGGCTCAAAAGGAGACAATGTCAACTTCTTTAAAACAAAATTCAAGTCCCAAGCCAGGACCAGAGAATGGATTGCAGGATGCCCCTTAGAAACATCCAGTTGAGCAATCGTGCAGTCACCCATGGGCTCACGAAAGACAGAAACAGACGAAAGATGCACCTTGAGGGAGGAGTATTGGAGGCCTGAGTCAGACAGAGAGATCAGGTAGTCCAGGATGTGGTTCACCAAGCAGGTGAAAGGGTCCAGACTCTAGGAGGTCCACTACTCTGTTAGAGACCCCAAACCTGGCGATGACTATGTCCTCAGGAGCCAAGCATGCAGATGGAGAGACCGGATTCTGGGATGGACAAGGGTCCCTTGATCCTGGGTCAACAGATTCCTGCACAGAGGAAGAGGGACTAGAGGTTCCTCTGTCAGTTGCTGCAGCAGAGGAAACCATATCTGCTGTGGCCAGAATGGAGCCATTAAGATAATGCTGGCCCCTTCCATCTGCAACTTGATTAGTACCCTCTGGATCAGTGGAAATGGAAGGAATGCATAAAGAAACCTCCTGCTCAAAGAGAGGGACAACGTGTCTTGCCAGAAAACTCCAGTCCCTGGATCTAGAAAGCAGAAATTGGGCAGTTTTGCATTGAGTGGTGACGCAAAAAGGTCCAACTCTGGACGACCCCATCTGACAAACAAGTCTTCTTCGATGGATGAAAGTAGCTCCCATTCATACATGTTGGACTGAGTCCTGCTGAGACTGTCTGCTAGAGAGTTTAATATGCCTGGTACATGGACTGCCGAGAGTGTCAGACTGTGATCCAGCACCCAGTACCACACGGCCTCCCTGCATAGGGGGAATGAATGAGTCCCCCTCTGCTTGTTGATGTAGTAAACTACACTTAAATTGTCTGACTGCACCGGCAGCTGACCCAGAGCAAGGTGGTCTTGAAAAGCCTGTATGGTGTAGAGCACTGCCCTCATCCCCAGGACACCGATATGCAGGGAGGTGTCCAGCTGAGACCAAGAGCCCTGGGTCTGGAAGGGACACAAGTGTGCTCTCCAGGCCAGACCGGAGGCATCTGTGGTCAGGATCTGTTGTGGGGAGGAGATCTAGAATGGAATGCCTTGAAACAGGTTCAAGGGGTCCATCCACCACTGCAGTACCTTGGGTACTGAAGTAGAGACCAGGACTGGTTGATCCAACTCGTCCATGCGCTGGTCCCACTGCATGCAGAGGGTTTTATTTATTTATTCATACATCAGTTTACAACCTTTGAGCCAGAGGCTTATTTCCAAAGGTACCTCGTCACAAAGAGGACAAAACACAGTACAACATTTAGTTACATCATTGTAGATGAAATTTTTTTTAATTTTTTTTTGCAACACAGCGGTCACAGTTTAAGGCAGATATATGCAGTAATTACTTTGTTAACAATAACAGTGTTACAGGTTTGGTATTCACATGTTATTACAGTAATTCGGATAAGATTGAGAGGTAAGCATACATTGGTTAAGCAGACTATTAGTCTTGAGCAGGTACAGCTAGGTTAGTAAAAACAGGTGGCTATGGGACAAGGTAGGTGATAGGTTAGGGAGGCGAGCCACTCTGGGAGTTTTGTCAGTTGTTGTTGTGGAGCTACTCAGAGAGTATTGTCGGGTACAATGAGCTGGAACACCTACGGCCGGGGACAAGCATAGCTACGCATGTTCACTGGAGAGTGCGCACATGAAGTCTTTCCAGTGGAACAGTGGGTATGACAGCTGCCATCACGCCCAACAGTCTGAGGTATACTCTGGCAGGAATGTAGCGACTTTGGGCAACTTCCTGATTTTGGGCTATAAGGCACTGTGCCTGGTTTTGGGGCAGGAAGGCCTTCCCCTGTGCAGAGTCCAGAACCGCCCCTACATACTGCAGCCTTTGGGACGGTACCAGGACCGACTTGGGCAGACTGACAGTGATGCCCAGGTAGTGGAAAAGCTGGAGAGTTCACTTGTATCAGCAAAAGCTGTTCCCTTGGACGAAGCCTTTAGAAGCCAGTCATCCAGATAAGGTAAAACATACAGTCTCTCCCTTCTGAGAGCTGCTGCAACCGCTGCTAAGCACTTGGTAAAGACTCACAGTGCAGAGGACAAGCCAAAGGGCAGCACCTTGAAATGATAATGCTCGCCCTGAAAGGCAAAACGGAGAAACTTCCTGTGAGGAGGAAAGACCAAGATGTGCAGATTGGCATCCTGCATGTCCAGTGAGCAGAGCCAGTCCCCCATTTTGAGAAGGGGCATCAGGCCTGGCAAAGTCATCATTTGTAACTTCTTGTACTGGACATACAGATTGAGGTCTTTTAGATCCAGAATGGGCCTCAGATTTCCAGTCTTTTTGGGTACCAAGAAAAACCTGGAATGAAATCCCTTGTTTCTCAGATACCTGGAAATTGATTCGAAGGCCTGCTTGTGTAGAAGGGACTGTACCTCCTCCTGGAGAACAAGCAAATGAGCTGGAGGATAACTGGAGGTTGCTTGATGAGCTCCAGGGTGTGTTCCTGGGCTATGATTTGAAGAATCCTTGCATCTGAAGTTAGGGTTCTCCGCTGATTCAAGTGCAGAGAGAACTGGTCTCTGACTGCCATCTCCTGGTCTGGGACCAGAAGAGGGAGGTCCGGCAAGGAGTTAAGCTGAGGTGGAGCCAGCCACATGGGCTGGTCCATCATTTCTGGGATGCCTGGCTGCTGTTCCAGTGCTGGTGGGGATGGGGAAAGCAGCCAGGGCCCTGTGTTTCACTTGGGGCCGGGGACCTGTACCGAGCCTATTGGGTGCTCTGCAAAAGGGAGGGCATCCTCTGCCTCTCGGCTGGTTTGTATGGTAGAGGGAGTGGACAGACTTGAGGGCCCTACCCAAGGCTTGCAGGTCAGAGTGTCCTGGACATCAAGGCCAAACAGCTTAGCGCCACTGAAGGGAGCATTAAGCACCTTTTGCTGAATGTCAGCAGCAAAAATGGATACTCTCAGCCAGAAATGCCTACATAAGCATATGCCCATGGCAGCAGCCCTGGCAATGGTATCAGCCATATCATAAAGGGCCCTGAGGAGATGCTTACTAATGTCCTCAGTGGCCTGGAGGCACTGAAGCAGTTCTTGCTTTTGCGTGCCATCTGGAAGGGTCTGTGCCACGGCCCTGCCCTTTTTCCAACTGGCATTTTGGTACTTTACCCTTTGAGACAGGTAGTTTGCAATCCTCAAACCCAGAGTGGATGAAGAATACACCCTCTTTTCCCAGAGGTCGATTCTGCAAGACTCCTCATCTGGGGGAAGGGAACTAAGGTGCTTAGGTGGCTTAGACCTGCTATGAGCTGCCTGGATGACCACAGAGTCTGTCCTGGGCTAAGCAGCATAACAGGGGAGACCCTGGGGGGCATGATAAAGTTTATCAGTTCTGTGAGGCACAACTCGCACCAAGTCTGGTCTGTGCCAGGCTGCTGTGGTTGTATTCCTCAGTGCAGGAAGCTTAGGAGGAATGATTTTTGGGGGAGATTCGGGGATCTCCAGGAAGTCCAACAGCTCTTTCCTAGTGGCATCCTCTTCCTCAGTGTGGAAGCCCATGGCTGAGGACAGCTGCTTCATCACACTGAAAATGTGGGGTCCGCCAGCCCAGTGGTGCTGAGGGTTGAGGCGCTGGATGCCACACCTCACACAACACCAGCAACCCAGATTTGGGAACAAGACCGGGTTGTTGGGGGGGGGAGGGTGAGGAGCAGGACTGAGCTGCCGTGAGGTGGTTTTCCTCTCCCAGAGAGGGAGGAGTGCTTGCCCCCCACCCCGTAGTTCCACTCCCCTCGGGTGGAGGTCCGATGGGAAGTGTAGGCAGAGCAGGTAGTAGGCAATAGCCAAGGGTGGGGTGGCAGGGGCCGAGCTGGTATCCGGCGTGCATGTGCACCTCCACGCGCTTGCCTGTCTGCCAGGGAAGGGAGAAAAATATAAAAACTGTAAATAAAAAAAAAAAGAAAAATGTGGGGTCCTCAGGGGAGACTTAGGAGTATGCTTTATTGAACTTCACTGATCAAGGAAGCAGCAGACCTGTCAGAGACCAGGATTTCTTCCTACTCATCCACAGGAAGAATGAGGTTTGCATGGTACTCATCCCTTTTTTTTTTCATTCAAGTTCATTAACATCAATGGGGTACAACATTATGATAAATACAGGTACAGATATATAAACTCTAACATTTCAGAAGTATATACTTAAATGCACATTTCTTAAGTTCATTTATATGTTATTAAATGTTTCGATCAGCTACTCACAGTTGATATGCTTATACACAGACACTATCACCAGTTCTTAAGGATTTTTCTCCGCCTTCTAAGCATCCTCACCCTCACTTCTAACCCACAGCCCAGTACCAGTTGGGCATGCCGCAACTCTGAATTATGTGTTAGTGAGGCACTTGAGATTTACTCCAGTGGCCGAATTTAGCCAGATTTCCCATCTGGTCCACCTCCGGGCAAAAAGGGCAGCTCCTCGGTTTATTTTAAAGGTAAGTTCCTCCAATTCAGAAATGCTCTGCACCACATGTATCCAATCTTGTTTAGTTGGGGGAGGAGGATTCAGCCATGAACTTGTGATAGCTTTATGGGCGGCTGTTATAAGGGTGGCCCAGAGGTAAAGTGAGTCTGCACCTTTCAGTTCCATGGGAGGGGCTCCCAAAACCGCAGAATACCAGTCCAGAGGATGGTCCAGGGAGAAAATGCCCTCAAACGCCCAGGACACCTCCACCCAAAAGGTTTTAGGCAGGCCCAGAAAATATGGAAGTGGTTTGCTTCCTCATCTCCTCAGGCTCTCCAGCAAAGTGCTGGGCTATTCGGGTTTCTCTTATTTAATACTTGGGCAGTAAGGAAGCAGCAGACCCTGGTTCTCCAGGCAAATTCTTGCCAGTGGGGAGACAGTGTGGTCCCCCTGACTGTACGAAAAATACTTTCCCAGTTAAGGCCCAGCTGGTCAGGATCCCCCTCTCCCTGCCATCTTGTTTTAATTTTTATAAGAGTGTCTCCCCTCAGTCCAGCCATGGATTTATAATTGGCAGAGTTCAGGCCCCTCTGGGTGCGAGCAGCCTTGCCCTTCTGAAGGACCAGCAAGAAGGGGGCAGCTCTGGCCAGGTCCCGGTCCCTCCTCTGCAGTCAGATGATGTAGGTCCTGACCTGAAGGTATCTAAAGTGGTCTGAGTTTCGCAGGCCAAATGTGTTTTTAACGTGCCGAAGTCTAGGACTACATCTCCCTGCAGGAACTGAGCCAGACACCCCAGTCCGGCTCCATTCCATACCCCAAAGGTGTGATCCTGATATGCCGGGAGAAACCCAGGGTCCCAGGCCAATCTGAATAAAGGCCAGATAGATGTTTTTATTTTTGCCATATCCTGTGGACTGCTCTTACGGGGTCTTTGACCGAGGTCAGTTTGGGGAGGGGCGGGAATTTGTGAGTGTTAGGGGGCATGACCAATCTGGTTTCAAGAGGTGGGCCCTGCTCTTCCTCTTCTCCTCTCTCCATCTCCCTCCAGCCTGCCGAGGAGTTCGGGCTAGACCACTGCAGCGCAGTTTTCAGTTGAACTGCGAGGTAGTAATCCTCAGGCTCTGGGAGGGATCGTCCCCCATCTGTAGGATTTTCAAGTTGATTCAGGGTTTTTTATTGTTCCAGACAAATTTTGAAATCAGTTTATGACAAGCCTGGAAATATGATTTATGAATGAATAATGGTAAGTACTGGAACAGGTAGAGAAATTTAGGAAGTATGTTCATTGTGATAGTATGGATCCTGGAATACACAGGAAGACTGATCAGGGACCACCTTTCAAAATCTTTTTTCATACAGCTAATCAGGGGGGTGTAATTTGCTTTGAAAAGTTGAGAGTAGCGTTCAGTAATATATATCCCCCAGATATTTCATCTTCCCCGCTGTCCAGTTCGAGGGAAGAAGGGCATGTATAGCCTCGAGGAAAGGAGGGAGAGGGGGGACATGATAGAAACTTTCAAGTACCTCAAGGGAATCAACAAAGTCCAAGAGGGTAGCATCTTTCAAAAAAGAGGTGTGCAAGAACAAGGGGCACAATTTGAAGATTGGGGGCGGCTCAGACGTAATTTAAGGAAGTATTTTTCACAGAGAAGGTTGTGGATGCATGAACCGGCTTCGGAGGAGGTTGTGAGTCAAAAACTGGTGGAATTCAAGCATGCATGGGACAGTCATAAGGCAATTCTAGGGGGTGGGGTAGGAAGAAGTAGGCTGCTGGTTAACTAGGATCTGCAGCTTATTCATTAGGTAGGGAAATGGGCAGACTGGGTGGGCCACGCGGTCCTTATCTGCCGTCAAATTCTATGTATTTCCTCTGAGGGATCATAGAAGAAGCTAACAACCTCTGTCTTGGTTTTATTAAAGGAGAATCCCAGCATGCCCCCCAAACTCCTCCAAGATGGACCACACATGTGGTATGGACTGATGGGGCTGGGTGAGGCACAGCAGCACATCGTCTGCATAAAGGGAATTTTTTTTGTGTAGGCCCCCCCACATCTATCCCCCGCACCTCCTCTGATTTCTGAATAGCTTCAGTTAGGGTCTCAATGTAAAGGGCAAACAAGAGAGGTGAAAGGTGACATCCTTGGCGGGTGCCCCTATCCAGCCTAAATCTATTGGAGATCCCCCCGTTCACCCTAACATACGCTTATGGGCCCGAGTAAAGTACCTTAATAGTGTCTATGAACGATTGTGGGAAGCCCATATACTCCAGAAACAGGAGAAAAAATCCCCAAGAGAGCTTGTCAAAGGCCTTTTCAGCATCTAAGCTCATCAAGCATGTTGGAGTGTAGAAGCGTTGGATGGTATCTACCAAATTTAGGGTGAAACGAACACTATCTGGGGCTTGTCGGCCCATGATGAATCCGGTCTGGTCTGGGTGGATTATTTGTTTTATTTATTTATTTAGATTTTGGTAACCGGGTAAACCCACTGAGACCAGAGATCCCTTTTTCAGGGGTGACCCGGAATTAGTTACAGAAAAAACACATATTGGCATTATTTACAGTAGTTACAATAGGTATAAAAATATACATCGGCATCAATATACAGAGGTTACAGCAAGTTCACTTTGAGGCTCATGAATGCAGTACAGAGACGTCAAAATACACACAGTTAGTAGGGAAATTGAGACAGGTATGCAGTATAATTGACAGCCTTGTTTAGGAGATTCATCAAGGAAGGAGGAAGAATTAAGGCAGTGGAGGTGAGAGGGAGACCTGGGCTAGGGAGCTAGCGGTTGCAGCCACAGAGGCTGTTTTCGAGGAGATATACTTTGAGGCCAGACTTAAACTGGGTAAGGGAGGGTGAGTCAATCAAGCTAGCTGGGAGGGAGTTCCATAGGTAGGAGGCAGCATATTGGAAGGAGCGCTTGCCTTGGTTGGAGCGGATCCGAGGGATGTCTAGGGGGCGATTTGCAGAGGATCGCAGGGTTCAGCATTGGACTTTGGAGGTGAGAAGTCCACGAAGGGGGGGGGGCAGAGTAGAGAATTTGAAGGCAAGGCAGGCAGTAGGGTAGGCCAGTTTGTGCCATGGTGTGGGCCAGTTCAGGTCCACAAGGGCCTCGCAATGATGCCTCCTAGGGGAGGAGTTGGTAGCAAAGTGAGCCACACGGTTGTAGTGCATGGTGAGTTTACTGAGTTCCATCTCCTGGAGGAACTGCAATAGAGGGGCACCATATAGGATGGAGGGGAGGAGGTTGCAGCAGGCAATTGCTCGTCGTGCCTCACTGGAGAGGGCGTTGCCCAGGCGGTAGAGGAGGCCAAGCCTTTGATGGATTGACCATGTTGAGTAAGATGGGGTTTAACCTGGATGCTATAACAGAAGTAAATATTTTATAGTCTGAGCTGAGGAGAGATATAGGGCAGTAAGATTCTCAGCGGGTGGGGTCTTTTCCTTCCTTATGGATGAGGGAGATGGTGCCGTATTGCCAGGAAGAGGGGGCTGGATTTCCTTCAGTCCAAATATTCGAGTAAACCTCGAGGACTACAGGGGCAGTCTCCGACTTAAAAGTTTTATCAAATTCAGCGTCAAAGCTGTCAGGGCCAGGGCATTTTCCTATTTTTAGATTCTTTATAGTATTTAGAATTTCTTGCTGGATAATGCGTCTGGAGAATGCCTGAACTATCTCTAGGGGAAGGGAAGGGAGGGAGAGAGAGATCCGAGGTAGTAGTTCTTCTCCTGAAAGGGGGGGGTCTCTATCAGAGGTCTATAAAGTTTGGAATAATAGGACATGAATGCTTCTGCAATTTGAGATACCTGGCTAACTAGCCGGCCAGAGTGAGGAGCCACAATTTTAGTGATGGTTGCCCTAGCTGCATATTGCCTGAGCTATAGGCCAGAAGCTTAGATCCTCTGGGACCACCTTCATAGTATTTTTGTTTCAAATAAAAAAGGGCTTTCTCAAGCTCTATTTTTTGCAGTTGGTTTCTGCAAGATTTCAGCTCCTTATCCCTGTCCTCCTCCCACCTAACCTTCTGAGCTCCTCTGAGTTCTCTAATCTGGGAGAGAAATTCCTGGTGTTTCTGCCTCATTAACTTCTTCTTGTGGGAGGCTATAGATATTAATTTTCCTCTAAGAGAGGCTTTGAGGGTGTACCACAGAATTTGTGGGGTAGTCCCTTGTGTTGTTTTCATTAGGGCATTTTTAATGTGCTGCTCAAGTTCTGACACCACATTCTTGTCTTGAAAGAGGGAGGTGTTCAGCCTCCAGTGGGATGTCCATCTGTGCAGTCCTAGTTCAACTTCCAGGAAAACTGGATTGTGGTTTGAAAGGACGGAGGTCCCAACCCACATGGAAGGAAAGCTAGGAAGGTCTCTAATGAAGGTGAAGAAAGTGTCAATTCTGGAAAAAATTCGGAACCTCGGGGAATAACAGGTGTACTACTTAGCCCTGGGGTATTTTTCATGCCAGATGTCCACCATCCCCATCTGGTCCATTATTAATTTTAGGGAACGAGCTCTCTTAAGCTCTAGTTTAGGTATTTGAGATGTGGTGTCCAGGGCCATATCAAAAAACATATTCCAATCCCCACCCATTATCAAGAGACCCCTAGCTTTCTCAGCGACAAGTTGGAGTAGGGATGAATAGAATGACAGTGGAGAGTCCAGTGGGGCATACACATTTACCAGAGTGACTGGGGTGTCTTGAATAGTTCCTATCACCATAACATACCGTGCTCCCGGGTCCTCTACCACCTCCTGCTGCAGGAAAGGGAGAGTAGCCAAGAGCAGAATTGCCACTCCTCTCCTCTCCTCCTGCCCAAGGGCAGAGATGAATGATACATCTGAGGGTAGAGTTTTGATCTTAAGAACCTCTGTGGGGGACAAATGCATTTCCTGTAAGAAAACTGCATCGCATCTTTGCGATGCTATGTAATGCTGAATCTGTTTCCTTTTAATGGGGCTTGCACACCCATTTATATTATAAGAAAGATCCTTCGAAAATTGTTCAGCCATTTGAAAACCAATGTATGATAACAGCTAACTTCAAAAGCACAAAAGTGTGCTTGTTTAAACCCTGTCAAAGACATGTTAACAATCAGTGGGCCGGCCCGGTGGTGCTGAGGGTTAAGGTGCTGGACGCCACACCTTACTCCATGCTGGCGACCCGGGTTCGGGAACAAACTTGGGTCGGCAGGGGCAGAGAGAAGGAATGTCGTCCGTGAGACTGCCTCTCCTCTCTCGGGGCCTCAATCGGCGCCCAGTGACCTCTAGCAGAGGCTGGGGTGGTGCTGGCACTGTTTTGACAGGGGTGAGCCTGGGGCATGATGCCGAAGAGAGCATGCAGAAGCAAGCGTGCCCCTTTCATTAAGCGTCATTTCACCCCAGCGTCGAAGAAAAAACAGAAAAGTATGGTGCTTTCGGTCATGGCGGCTTGATGGCCGTCTGAGGAGCTGGCTGGCCTTGGGGGCACCACCGCCAGATACTGGATCCTGTGTTGGTGGGGAGTAAGGAAGACTCCTGTCGCCCCACTGCTGGGGCAAGCCGTGGGGTAGATGGCGGATGGGGGCCGTGGCAGTGAGCCGGACGGCGGCTGAGACAGGCGGATGCTGGGATGTGAAAGAGGCAAACCGAGAGCCACAGGTAAAAGTACTAAAAAAAAAAAAGTTGATCAGTGTACCCTGGTGAAATTTAAACACATTACTAAAAGAATAGATAAACATTAACTCTACTTCTAATGACATACTCTGAAAAAACACATAAAAACAGCAAAACTGGTGTGCTGGCCTCTTCCAACTGTGAGCCATGAGCAGTCGATGTAATGGGCATATCAAGGTTGAGATCTCTCAAAACCAAGTTGCCCACTATTTGTTGAAATGACTTCCAAGGGATGGCTGAGAGAGATGGACCTCAGCTGAAAGGTATCCGCTCGTGCGGTCAGAAAAAGGGAGCTAATTAGTGCAATGAGAACTCCCTGTGGCCCCTTGGAGATATCCTGGGTATGGCCACTCTTTCGTTTGTCAGCATTCCCACGTGGGGGCATTTCCCACTATTACTGCCCCCCACTCCCCACCTGGCTTGTTTTACAGTAAGACAAAGTAGGATCACCCTTTTCTTGTTACAAATCTTAGGTTCAGTTGTGTGGAAGACGTCTGTGCTGACTTGCCCTGAGCATCCCCCCACCTCCACTCCCCACCCCCAAACATGGGGACCCTTAGGCCGCAGAGTAACCTGGGGCTTTAGGAAGAACAACTTACAAGTAAGTGAACACTTACAGGAGATCTATATGATCCCAGTTTCTACTCATTCAATGACAGTTTCTCAGTGATTCTTGTGCCTAATTAATCTTTGGCATGTCCATAGTAGATTGTTCAGGTGGATTAAAGGCATCACGTATTGATCTGTCCCCATGGTTTCTCCAATCCCCTTTTCTCTGCTAGGCAGATACGTCAACACTATTTAGTATCTATATTACGTCCTGAGTCTATCAGGGAGAGCTGGATGCGACAGGGGAGAGCACTGAAATCTCACCGATGCTGCAGCCATCGGGAAAAAGCTGGAAAGTCAAAACATCTCTACCTACATAAGAGGTGCGGCAAGGATGGGGCAGGCCACCACCCACAGCAATGGAATAGAAGTCAAAGCAGCCAACAGATGATGCTAGGGCCCCCATATACTCACTGCGACCATGCCGAGGAACTTCTCCATGGTCTGTGCCAGAAGGCCTACTTTGGGAGTAGCTCCATAAGATCAGGAGCCTTGGAGCCATGGAGGCAGGAGTATCAGACGGTTTAAGGGCCGAGGGCTGCAATTATGGGGAAAGTGTGGGCCTCGAGGAGATGTCGGGATTTATCCCCTTAGGTGTCTGAGACTGGGGTTGGGTCGGCCGCACCCTCGTAGTTTTCTTGAAGATGGGATGCTCTGCAATTTACAGCTGGATCGCCATACTTCCGGAGCATTGAGGAGACCTCTGCTCAGAGCTTTGTCTGGGGGGGGTTTGTTGTGTAGATCCTTTTTTAGCAGTCCCCTTCTGTGCTACTGACCATGCAGAAGCCAGCAAATCCCTCTCCAATCTCTATTTGATCGAGAGGCACTGATTCCAAGCTCTTGAGGTAGGGTGCGAGCCAGAAGATCCCGGAAGATTTTGGCACCATGTTCAGTGGTAAGCTTAAGCTTCTTTGGGTAAAGGGTGTGAGCTTTGATAATCTTCACGTGGAGCTGCTTTATTATCAGGCAGAGGGTTCTACGTGCCACCTGTACCCGTTGTATGATCATTGTCAACTGAAATTTTGTGCCCCAGGTATGTCAGAGCCCTTGCTGCCATGCTCGATGAAGTAGCTCCTCTTTACTTTTGTATGAGGTCAGGCGGGCTATAAATGATCTGGGTCTCGCTTCAGAGTCGTGGGGCCGTGGTCCATGGAATCGATGAGCTCGGTTCATGTTGCGGTCAAAGTCTCCTGGCAGTGAAAGCACATTCCGTAGTAGGTTTTGAAGGAAGGTAATGGTGTCCCTGGTTTTATCTTCCAGACCCTCGGGGACCCCACAGAACCTTACCTTTTGTCTCCTGCTCCTCCCCTCCAGGTCATCCAAGTGGTGGGTGAGTTCCCGGTCCCATGCAAGGAGATATAGAAGCAGGTGGTCGTGCCTATTGGTTTGCTCCGATACCTGTGTAAGGCACAATTCTAGTTGCTCAGCCTTATGGTCGATGCGGTTCATATCTGAGCGCAGCTCAGAGAGAGTCTGGTCAATTTTTGTGACTGTACAAGCTGTCTGCATGATCGTTTCAGCTAAGTTGTTCCACAATAGGCCGCCATGTGACAGGGCCTGGTGTTGATCTCCCGATTGTCATGGAGTTCTGCCTTATCTGCATGAAGTAGCTCCTTGAGTTTCTGTGCTGGCGTCGCTGGGGGCTTACCCGGTTTATTACACTTTGGTTTAGTCAGCGAGTACATCTCTGAGCAGGTGATTTATTAAGATTGCAGATGGCGGGGAGCTGGAGCTCTAGGGTTAATCGGCCATCACGATCGCTGACGTCACCGCAAGTCCCAACGGTACTCCTCCTTGATGTTGACCTCTTCAATTTCTAGGTCTGGCATAGAATGTGCCCACGACTGCTCACGGGGAGCCTCCCATGGCCGATGAGTAGGCGTCAATGACAAAGCTGCTGTTAGTGTTGGCAAGGGGGGGCCGAAAAGCGCCCAGTTGCTGTACAAGCACATTAGTGAATTTCAGCAGGACTTCGTTGAAATCGATGGTGGTCGCTGACGGAGGGGGGTTCGACAGCCCAGGTGTCGACAACATGCCTGCTGGGTTCTGAGGAACCAAACAGCCTGTTGCCCTGGAGAGAGAGAGAGAGGAGGCAGGCTTCGATGGGACATTCGAATATGATTCTGTCGTCGATGAAGGAGGGGCCAACGACCCGGAGGTTGATGGCTGGGCACCCTGAGAATCAGGCGGAGAAGCTGTCAGTATGGGTCTGGTGGGCACAGAGACCTGGACAGCGGTTTTATGTGTTGGTACAGCCGCAGCCAATGAGGATTCCAAGAGGAAGGAGAAGAGGCAGTCGGGGAATGAGATCGTTGCTGGGGGGAGCAGTCACGATCTTGGTCTTCATGACTTTTCCCCGAGGATTTCTCAGGCCATGGAGCTCGATGATCTGGTTGGCAACTGAGAGACTGGGACCCCTGCCTGGAACTGGCTTCCTGTTGATCCATCTGGAATTTTTTAAGAGCCTTTTTGCATCGCCTGTGGGTTCTTTGGTTAAACCTGTGGCAGAGATCAGAGTCAGAAACTTCGGGTTCAGGCCCAAGATAGCAGACACAGAGACAGTGTTAGTCTGTGGAGACAATCTTCTTTCTGCAGCAGAGCGACGGAAGACAGAAGGATTAACTCTCAACATAAACAATTTGGAGGAATCTCTGCAAAAAAATAGATTCAGAAAAACTACTGAAGAAAAGCCGTAGGTGAAAAAATGGCACAGATACTGCGATGGAGCTTCCATGGACACACATGCGAGCAAGTCGATGGGAAAGAACTGAGGAGGAAGCTGGGCCACTGACACTTTTACAGGGTTGGTGATATCGACGGTGTGGGCGGCCCCAGTTGTGCTGCTGAAAATTTTCCGTGTGACCTGATGACCGAGATAACCCCGATGAAGATCCTGTGTTCCTCTGTTCAAGAGGGACAGGTTCTATGGCCCACTTTTGCAGCAAGGTCGCCACTTCCTCCTGCAACAGGAGCAGGTGCCCTGAAGAGCATGTTATCACAACTGGGGGATGATCTGGAGGGTTGTCCAGACGTTCCAGAGCATGAGCCTTTTCTATGATCTCCAGAATCCATGCATCTGTTGTCACCTCTCGCCATTGGGCTAAATGGAGGGAGGTGTGACCCCCTACACCCACCCCTGGAAGCAAAGCTGAGCCAGTGGGGGCAGCCCCTTTCTGCATCGCCTGGACGTGGAATTAAGCCCCCAGCAGATTTTGCAGACTTTCATGCTGTGGTCTGGGCCTAAGCAGCAGACACAAACTTTATGGGAGTCTGTGGTTTTGATCTTTTCTCCACACTCACAGTACTGCAAAAGTTTAGATGGTTCCTTCGACGACATGCAGATTGTCGAAAATCACTATAAAAGTGATTACCATATATACTTGTGTATTAGTCAGGGACCAGTATTCGGACTTAAAATAACTGCATCAGTCATTGACCCACCTATAATTCGGGGACATCTTCTGCCTTACTAAAAGTTGATGAAAGATAAATATTTTCCGTAGTAACTTCATGTTATGGTACTCATTTTACTGTACTGAGAAATATGAATTAAAAAAGCAAAAGCAAATGAAATTAATTAGTTTTATTTAAAATCCTATTAAAAATAATGTTATTTATATTTCGTCTTTATTTATTGCATATTAAAAACATGAGAACTGATGGACTGAGCAGAAAAGTCACACAGTTGTTCTCATAATGAATGCACCAAACTCAACAGCAATGCGCATACAAGTTACAGCAGGGAGTGAATGCCCGGACTCCGTCACAACGCCATTATTACCACAGTAACATCCGTATATTGCTTAATTGATTTCAGATGCGTCTTGCTGAGACAGATCAGCATCAGTGAATAAAAACAGACAAGCTGGCAGGATGGTAATTATGTGTTAATCAGCAATGGGTCTCAGTATGTAGTCAATTGTTAATATTAGGAGTCAGATGCTGTTATTAATTAGGTGTCAGCAGCTCAGGTACTCAAGGCAGTCAGGATGTTTCTATGTTTTTTTTCATCCTTTCCTGGCTTGAAATATCTCTGTTCATCACAATGACTTGCGTACAAGTCAGAACATTTATTGTATTTATTTAGTTTTTGATTACTGGATAAGTGCTCCAGACAAAGAAATTGCCTATTTTCAGTCACGACCTGGAAGAGTCACAGACATAAGTAAAAGCACATCACAACAGTTACTATTACACAATACAGACTTGGGTCCAACACATTACAGTATAGACAGGCACGGTGATACTTACTGTACAGGAGAAATTAGAACATTACACTAGGCTACCCATAGATATAGGGGAATACACAATACAGTTTCAAGGAGATGGACCATACGAAAAAATTACTTACCATAGTAATGTTGTTTCTTCTAATGGAGTCTTGCTGTATTCTGACAATATGCAGTTAGACCGACCAGTTCAACTGCTCTGGAGAACCAAGAGTTAAACTCTATGCAAATGCATAGAATGTTGAGCTCGAGCTCGGTTTTCAAACCACTGTCCTCAGTACGTTCTAGTAACTGATCAGATTCTATGAAGCGAACTAGATAAATGTGTATGCAATGGCCAAAACTAAGCCTAAACAGGACCCCAACAGGGGCAACATAAGGAAAAAACCAAAGGGCATATAAAAGACTCAAGTCACAGATGCCCACAGAAAACCATTACCCACTAATGGTTTAAACCATAAAGTTGCTGCAGAAGAACCACCCTTCCCCAGGTTCTGAAGGGGAGGTAGGGTTGGAGGTCAGAATACAGCAAGACTCCATTAGAAAAAACAACATTACTATGTTAATTTTTTCTTCAAACAACATGAAGTCTTGCTGTATTCTGACAATATGCAGACTATAAAGCAGTGCCCCTAGGAGGTGGGCACAGAACCTATTTGGGGAATAGGCTCTGTAGTACTGCTGTGCCAAACCTGGCATCACTCCTTGCCTGAATATCCAGGCTATAATGCTTAGTAAATGTATGGACAGACTTCCAGGTGGCAGCCTTACATATCTCAAGCAAGGGAACTTTCCTGGCAGCCGCCAGGGAAGCCACTGTGCCTCTGGTAAAGTGGGCCCTAAGACCTGCTGGTGGGTCCTTACCCAGCTTACTGTAGCAGAACTGGATACAGGCTACAATCCATCTGGCTATAGTCCTTTTTGCAGCTGGCCTGCCCTGACCAACTTCACCGTAAGAAAAGCTGGGAACAATCCTTCCTTAGCCCTTTTGTCCTGTCCATATAGTAGCTAATAGCTCTTTTTATGTCCAGGCTGTGCAGCCTGCATCCACCTGAACTAGAGTGATCTGAGAAAAATACAAGCAAAGTAATGGATTGGTTCAGATATAAATCAGAAACCACCTTACGGAAGAATTTCCTGTTAGTTCGGAGCACAATTTTATCCCTGTGAGATGAAATATAGTTGGGCTCCACAGACAAGGCCTGAAGCTCACTGATTCTTCTAGCAGAAGTGATAGCCACTAGAAAAACAGTTTTCCAAGTGAGAAACTTGAGTTCTAAAGAAAACATTGGTTCGAAAGGAGGCTGCATAAGCTGACCTACATACCTCTCAACCTCCTGCCTCATAAATCAGGGACAAGGCTTAAAAAAATCAGGGACAAAGGCCCAAAATCAGGGACACATTTTTAAAATTGGTGCTATCCACTCAGAAAGCTGGCAGAATAAGGGACTCAGTGTATAGTACATTTTCTGAAGAATAAGAAGTCTGCAACTGTATTGTTTGACATAATTTTATTCTTACAATCATCACTGTTTAGTCAGGGGAACACAGATTTTAGGAGGGACAGAGTAAAATTTTGAGGTGAAATCAGGGACACTTAAGAGGTATGCTGAACTATACATATGTTCAGGTCCCATGCAGGGGTAGGTTCCCTATGTGGGGGATGAAGATGCAACAACCCCTTGAAAAACTTTTGGAAAATTGGGTGTGCAGCCAGAGAAGATGCCTTGCCTGCTGAAAGATAAGCAGAGACAGCAGAAAGGTGTACCTTCAGGGTAGATGGCTGTAAATGCAGAGATTGAAGGTGGACCAGATAGTCCAGAAGTTACGGTACTGCAGCTTGCTTTGGATCCAAATCCTTCTATGCACACCAGATGGAAAATATTTTCCATTTTGAGGAATAGGTTTTTCTGGTAGCAAGTTTTCTGGCACCTTTCAGAATATCCAGGATAGATTGAGACAGTAATAAAGTTGCATATTCTAGGTCTTCAAGAGCCAAGCCCTGAGGTGAAGGGACTGAAGATTGGGGTACATTATCCTGCCCTGAGAGGATGCCAGCAGGTTATACCTCCTGGGTGGAGAAATTGGTTTGGTCACTGCAACAGCATCGAGTACCATGGCTGTCTGGCCCAGTCAGAGGCTATGAGAATTATTGTGGCAGACTGAGGCCTCAGCTTGACCAGGACTCTGGCTATAAGAGGAAAGGGAGGAAAAGCATGAAGGAACCTGTTTGACCAGTCCAGAAGGAGAGCATCCAGTGTCACTGAGCCCTGGAGTGGAGGCCTGCAACAATACAGAGGTAACTGGTGATTGCCTGGGGCTGCAAAGAGATCCATCTCTGGAACCCTCCACCTCCTGAATACTGAGAGAAGGACCTGCTTGTTCAAGGTCCATTTGTGATGTCCCTGGCTGATTCTGCTGAGAGCATCTGCCAGTACATTGCCCTTGCCTGGCAAGTGAACTGCTAACAGTGACATGTTGAGAGAATATGCCAGCTTCCAAATCTTCATGGATTCTGTGCACAACAGGGAGGAACTTGTTCCCCCCTGTTTGTTGATGTAGTACACGGTGGTGGTGGTGGTGTCTGTCCTGACCTGCACCACCTTGCCCTGTAAGAGACTGGCAAACTCCTAAATAGCCAGGAGCACTGCCCTGAGCTCCAGAAGATTGATGTACAAGAGAGACTCCTGAGGGAGCCACGTACCGTGTGCCGTGTGATCCCCCAGGTGGGCACCCCAGCCCAGGAGAGAAGCATCCATTGTCAGCACCAGAGAGGGTACCTGAGGGAGAAAGAGAACCCCCACTCTGAGGTTGTCCATCTCCTGCCACCACTGAAGAGCTAACAGAAGGGTGGGAAAAACTGGAATCAGTTTGGACAGAGAATCCTTTGTCTGAGACCAGAAGGCTCTCAGGTGGAACTGAATGTCCCTCATCTGGAACCTGGCTCCCAGGACCACAGCTATGGTGGAGGTGGACGCCATGTGTCCTAGGAGCTGTAAGAAGTACCTTGCTGGCTAAGGAACTCGAACCTGAAAGGATTTTGCCAATTCTTTGATGGTCTGTGCCCTTGCCTGGATGGTATTCAGCTCTGCCCCAATAAAGTCTAGTATTTGTACTGGGGCTAAGACAGACTTTTGATGATTTACCAAAAACCCCAGAAAGCAAATAGTATCCTGAGTGAGTTTTAGGGCTTCTGTGACCTGCTGGGGGGATTGACCCACCAACAGCCAGTCGTCCAGATAAGGGTAAACTGAAACCCCTTGCCTTCTGAGGAATGCCACCACTACTGCTAGACATTTTGTAAACACTCTTGGTGCAGATGTCAGGCTGAAGGGCATAGCCCTGAATTGGTAGTGGCCTGAAGGCAGTCGAAATCTGAGATATTTTCTGTGAGACTGTCTGATGGGGATGTGGAAGTAAGCATACTTCAGGTCTAGGGATGCCAGCCAGTCCCCTTGCTTGAGAGTAGGCAGAATGATAGCCAGGGTTGTCATTTTGAATTTTGGCTTTGTAAGATACCTGTTTAGGAATCTGAGATCCAGAATGGGCCGCCACTCCCCATTTTTCTTTGGTGCCAGGAAGTACCTTGAGTACAGTGCTTTTCCCCGTGCTGAAGTGGCACAGGTTCCACTGTTCTTGACTTTAGAAGCGTGGAAACCTCTGCCTCCAGCTGGGTTGTTTCTGCAATGCTGGAAGGTCTGAAAATTCTTGCTGGCAGTTTTGGAGGCACCTTGAAAGTGAGAGCAAGTCCATGACCCATCTCCAAGACCCATTTGTCTGAAGTGATGGAATGCCAAGCCTGGAGATAGTAGGTCAGCCTGCCCCCAACAGGGTAAAGGGAGATGGCCCGATCAGAGCTTTCAGGGTGTCTGTTTCACTGGGGTAGGAGACGGGGGGGGGATGGAGGTGGCTCTGCCAGCACCCCTCCTGCCCCTCCCTCTAAAGAGCCCCCTGGGTTGCTGGTAAGAGGGAAAAGCATGGGCCAGAGGTAAGGCCTGCCCCTGCCCCTGGCCTGCTGCTTCTGAGGCATGGCAGCTTTCTCTTTTGCTGAAGCACTCCTGTATGCCACTCTGTACTCATTCATTTTCTTCCTATATGCCTCAGTCTGTTCCCCAGAGAGTTCTGGACAAGGGTAAAATCCATGGCATTATTCTGTGTGTCCTGGGACAGGTTAGTACACCTGAGCCAGGAAAAATGCCTGAGGGATACAGCAGAAGCCACAGCCCTCGAAGCTACATCATTGGAGTCCACAGCCATGTGGAACTGGGATTTAGATGCTTGTACCCCCTTGCTGACCAGCTCCTGAAGGTCAGCAGAACACTCAGGAGGGGCCTTTTTAGGCAGTTCGACAGCTTCCCAAAGGGACTTTTGATAACTGGAGGCATACGCCATATAGGAGGCTTGCCTGATACCCAAGGAAGATGCCAGGTACCCTTTCTTGGCAAGATAATCCACGTTCCTGGAATCCTTGTCAGGGGAGAGGCCAGAGGAATGCCAGCCTTCTCACAGGCTGCAGTCTGAACTACCCCTACATGGCTACAATGGCTAGTTAAAAAGCCAGTACCATTGCCAGCCAGAAAGTACTTCTGGTCCATCTTCTTATCTCAAGGAGAGACAGAACTAGGGGTATGCAGGATCTTTAAAGTCTGCTTCTTAAGGGACTTATGAATGGGAATCGAAAGTCCCTGGGATACAGGAAGATCCATCATCTCCCTGTAATCCTCTTCCTCATCATCCTCCTGCCTGACCTCTTGTACAGAGAGCTGCAGGGTCTCAGCCACCTGCCTCATAAAAGCAAAATGGGAGGTGGCCTCAGAGACAGGCCTAGGAGGGGATTCGTACTGAGGATGGTCAGGGGAGACCTCAGGGTCAATGAGTTCCCCTTCATCCTGTTCCTCCTCCTCATATTCAGAAAAGTAATAATCCACAGGATCAATGTGTCCTGAAGGAGCCGAACTGGTATCTGGAACCGTTTGCTGCCCAGACAGTACCTGCGACGGTTCACCAAACCCAGATTGCAAAGACTGCACTATTCGGATGACTTTTGCAATTTCATCCGCGGTTGGAACCGAAATCAACTGCTTATGCGGTTCCGAACCGGAGCGTTTTGCTTTCTTTGACGGTATGGGTTCAGAAGCCGACTCTGAACGTCATTTACCAGTCGATGGTTCACCCTGGCTTGAAAGGTCGGTTGTAGATCCGAAGGTTCGGTTGAACCGGAACCGGCCTCAGCAGTCTTGTCCATTTTTTCCTTCAGTTTACTAAGGCGAGTGTCTAAAGTAGACTGAGGGAAATTCTTACAAATATCACAGTCTGTTTGTAAGTAGTTAAAACCCAAACAGTACAGACAAACCAAATGTGGATCAGCTTTTGCAAATTGCTCCCCACACTCAGTACAACGCTGAAACCCAGTGGGACCGTTTTTTTCCCCTCTTGGGTTTCTGTGACATAACCCTAAAATTTGGGGCTTAACCCTGCGGCTTAGTTAGGCCTGTTAAGCAAGAATCAAATATCTTCTTTATCCGTAGTGGCTTGGTTACAGTGCCTTCAGAAAGTATTCACCCCCCCCCCCTTGGATTTTGTTACATTTTGTGATGTTGCAAACTCAAATTAAAATACATTTATATGGAATTTTTGTGTCACGTATCTACAAAAATTACTCTATAATGTCAAAGTGGAATGAGACTTCTGGAATTTTTTGTACATGTAATTTAAAATAAAAACCTGAAATGTCTTGATTTGATAAGTATTCACCCCCTTTGCTTTGACACTCCAAACTGAGCTCAGGTGCATCCAATTTCCTTGTGAGATCACTCTAAAACTTGAATGGAGTCCACCTGTGGTCAGTTCAAATGGTTGACATGATTTCAGAGGAAATACACCTGTCTATATAAGGTCCCACTGTTGACAGTGCATGTCAGAGCCGAAACTCTACCATGAAGACCAAGTAGCTGTCCGTAGAACTCTGTGATAGGATTGTAAGGAGGCATAGATCTGGGGAGGGGTATAAAAACATTTCTAGGGTGTTGAAAGTTCCCAGGAGCACAGTCAAGTCCATCATTAGGAAATGGAAAGATTATGGAACCACCCAGACTCTTCCTAGAGCAGGCCGTCCTCCCAAACTGAGCAACCGGGCAAGAAGAACCCTGGTCAGGGAAGTGACCAAGAACCCAATGACCACCCTGACAGAACTACAGAGTTCCATGGCTGAGATGGGAGAACCTGTCCAGAGGACAACAATCTCTGCAGCACTTCACAGATGCAGCCTCTATGGGAGAGTGGCTAGACAGAAGCCACTCCTGAGAAAAGGCAACATAATAGCATGCCTGGAGTTTGCAAGAAGGCACGTGGCAGACTCAGACCATGTGGCAAAAGATTCTCTGGTCTGATGAAACAAAAATTGAATTCTTTGGCTTGAATGCAAAGCGCTATGCCTGACGCAAACTGAACACAGCTCATCACCCATGTAACACCATCCCTGCCATGAAGCATGGTGGTGGCAGCATCATGTTATGGGGATGCTTTTCAGCAGCAGGGACTGGGGCACTTGTCAGGATAGAGGGAACACTGAATGGAGCCAAATACAGGCACATCCTTGAGGAGAACCTGCATCCGTCTGCAATAGACCTTGGACTGGGGCAAAGATTTACGTTCCAACAGGACAACGACCTCAAGCATACAGCCAAAGCAACACTGGGTAGCTTCAGAACAAGAAGGTGAATGTCCTTGAGTGGCCCAGCCAAAGCCCAGACTTGAATCCCATTGAGAATCTGTGGAAAGCCTTAAAGATTGTGGTTCTACAGCGCTCCCCATCCAACTTGACAGAGCTTGAGCAAATCTGCAAGGAAGAATGGGCGAAAATCCCCAAATCCAGATGTGCAAAGCTGATAAAGACATACCCAAGAAGACTCAAAGCTGCAATTGCTGCCAAAAAGGCGCTTCTACAAAGTATTGCCTCAGGGGGGTGAATACTTAAGTAAACAAGATATTTCAGTTTTTAATGTTTCATACATTTTTGTTACACAATAAAAATATTTTTGCCCCTTTAAATTGTTGAGTATGCTGTGTGAATCAAGGGGGAAAAAATCATTTCAATGCATTAAAAATTCTGGTAGTAACACAACAAAATGTGACAAAATCCAAGGGGGGTGAATACTTTCTGAAGGCACTGTAGGCCAGGATAAAGAATTGAAGAAATAAGATAATTACCCCTGAAGACTTAGGCCAGGTAATAGAGAAGACAAAGTCTGAACCGGCCAACAGTTAAGCGCCAGCCGAAAATGAACTGAGCGCCCCCGGTTCTGGTCAGGACTTTGCACCAGTATCCCAACACAGTGAACATTTTAGAGCGAGAGAGAGAAATTTAGAAGTTCGGTCCCCTCACGGTCATGGAACCAATCAGAAACCAAACACTTACCCAACCTAGGAACGTACACTATACCCGAAGACAGTGGTTTGAGAATGTATTAAAAATAAAACAACAAAGCGGTTTGAAATAAACCAACGAAACTCAGCTAGACCAAAGGCAGCAAGGAGAAATTTCCGAGGCATCTTCACTGGTGAGCGGAGTAAAGAATCTGATCAGTTACTAGAATGTACTGAGGACAGTGGTTTGAAAACTGAGCTTGAGCTCAACATTCTATGCATTTGCATGGAGTTTAACTCTTGGTTCTCCGGGGCAGTTAAACCGGTCGGTCTAACTGCATATTGTCAGAATACAGCAAGACTTCATGTTTGAAGGTACAAGTAAATAGAGAAACTATTCCAGACAGTCTCGTGGTGGGATACCTCACAGTCTCTCCTTGCCTGCTATTTAAAAGAGGGAGAGAGCAATAAGTGACTAAATAGGAACTGAATGGACATGCAAAGGAAGCCTAATTAAGTGTCTTCACCAGGGGTTAAGTCACAAGTGCATCTGTCAGAGGCCACAAGGCAGGCACGGAGCTCATTTTTAAAGATCAGGTGTGTAGTGGAGTGCCTCACAGTTGAAGGCAGGGAGTTCCATAGCTTTGGGGTAGACACTACAAATGCCTGCTCACTGATCCTACTGGTGCATTTGGGTGTATTAAGGAGCAACTTTTCGGTAGATCTCAGCAGGTAAGTCTGATGGGCCAGGTTCATCAAGCATGCAAGGAACAACGGTGTTCCAGTTCAGATGATACTGTCAATTGTGCATCCTGTGGTACAGACTTGGTAAGAGGCAGGAGAGAGCCAGCCCAGAATGCAGTAAAGTACGCAACGGTGAGTGCGCCTAGGTACTATAGTAACAGGTGTCCCACTTCTGCAATAGTCCCTTGTTCATGTCTTTATAGGAAGTTATTCCATAAGTCAGGCTGGGTTGCAGTACTCTCTGCGCGATGGTTAATTTTGCCTTAGAGTACTTTTGAACACTAAAATTAGCTCCCAAAAATCCGACTTATACGTGAATATATACAGTACTTTTCGTAAGTGAAAGAAACGACAGCAATAACAGTGACATTTCTTACAGTGGTCAGATGAGTCTGATTGACGGTGGGAAAGAACTGAAGTGAGGGGGGCCGCCCACTTTTATGAATGTGCTGACATCGTCATTAGTGACCCCAGCTGACTGCTTGTAAAAGTTTCCATGCTGCCCTAGTGCTTGGCAGCTAATGTTCCAAAGGGGTGGCCTGATGAAAGAGAGAACCTCCAAAATGTTCTGGCAGTATCTTGAAATAGTTTCAGAGTTGGAACCCTCATGTACAGGAGGATGTACTGTATGTAGTTTTTGCTCCCTCAGCCCAGTCATCTTCTCCTTTAGGCACTTTTCAATTTTAAATGTGCGTTGGCAATGCGCATCATGTCAAGTGAGCCAGGACATTCCTTTGTTTAAGGGGATAGAAAACATATGTTGGCCCACGAGAAGGTGATGTTGATCAGAAGGTTTTAAGAATAGAATTAATGTGGATATCAAAACTGAAAGCAGCTACTGGATAACGGCTAAATGGCAGATGGGATTTACTGCCATTCTTCTGAAATCTTTTTCTGTTTGATATGCTATATGCCTTTCAAGCACTATCTGTGCATGTATGCACTGAGTTTCAAAAATGTGTATGAAGTTAACCTCTAGTCTTTTGTATCGTCATATTCAAAGGTGATGGTTACCATGGAGACCCGAGTAATACACCAGAATTGTCTGAATGGCCAGCTCCGATGACATCATATAGAAGCCGCTAACGCATGAATGAATATCTCAGCAAGATTATTTACTACTGGAGTGCCACTCAACAATTTAAAGACAGCACTGGCATTAAACACATTCTACCATGATTTACTTAGTGGCTGCTGAATGATTTTTAACTTAAATATGTATGTGATTTTATGCAGTAAATTAGCACATTTTGCACAAAGTTTTTGATGTATAAAAATCAGCACAGTATTGTATTCATTCACTCCTGAGAAAGCGCCAAGCATGGATGTGAAACTACTGAGCACTTTTGTTATGTCCACGGTGTCACTGTTTAACTGCACACCATGTAGCAGTAATAAAATGCAGTTTGATATTACCTTAGCTCTTTAGTGATTTTATCATGCAGTCCTGAGTGCAAGGTTTGCTTTTTTTTTTTCTGCATTATCTGTTTTACTCCCCTTTCGTGCTCTGGTGACCCCCACTCCTTCAGGCTCTGCAAGTCCCCTCCTAACCCCACTGACTTTACTCGAGCTTCTCCGAGCCTCATATTGCAGCCGAGTCTCTGCAGGATATCCCGGACACAGCCCCGCGCGCGCGGTGGGGTTCCCTCCTCTGAGGGGAAAGACTCGGAGGAGACATCCCAGCGCACTCGATAGGGCCCAGGGATGCTGCTGATGAGACAGAGTCTCACTGAAGGCACCGGAGGTGATAGAGGGTCAGAGAATCTACATCCGCTGGACACCCAGCGGTATTTCAGTTCCCCATTGTGCTGTATAGTGCTCCCAGTCTCCACTGGGGCGCTGGCGAGCCTTCCCAAATCCACCCCAGGATGGGAGAGCAGTCTGTCAGGCGCTTGATCTTATCCTCCCCTGCCCCGAGTCCATTCCTGAACCGGGATGCGGTGTGGTTTGAGATAAGGCACCAGCGCCTCAACCCTCTACGCCACCGGGCCAGCTGAGGTTTGCTTTCTGATCTGTAATGAGCACTTTGTTCAGCCTGTTGACAGTGGGGAGATTGTAGGCTAGATTGCTTGGGAAGCCTTGTGGCATGGGGGAGGCTGCCAGAGGGGCCATCATCTAGGATGCTTTGTGCATCCCTTTTTTATGGCCCCACTGACCACCCACATGCACCCTACCATGCAGTGCCCTGGGATGGGGA
The DNA here is from genome assembly GCA_016271365.2 of Neoceratodus forsteri. Classification (NCBI taxonomy): domain Eukaryota; kingdom Metazoa; phylum Chordata; order Ceratodontiformes; family Ceratodontidae; genus Neoceratodus; species Neoceratodus forsteri. Next base: position 166,228,338 of record CM057459.1, on the reverse strand, counting down.
AACTAGGCAGCATGTGGCAACCCACATCGAGAGCACCTCAGTAACAACCCTGCTAGGAGCAGCTAGACAAACCAAGCTGCGCCACCTACCCTCCGAAAGTGTCCAAAGAACACTCCGCATCCCTCCCTGCTGGCCTTCTCTCTTGAGGTCCCGGGCCGAGGGCATAAACGTTTTTCACTAGCATGCCAGGGCGATGGCCCATCATTCAGCACCACATAGTCCGCCAGAACAAATAGAATTTTAACTATAAAAGCATTCATTTAAGCTGGCTCAGTGGCACGAGAGATAGCTTTACCCCCAACCACACTGGCAACCCAAGATCAGGAGCAATCTTGGGTCGCTGGGGACCCACCAAGGGGAGAGGATTGAGGTCATCCTCTCCTGGGGAAGGAGGGTTGCTGTCTCTACCACGTAACTGCCATCAAGTGGAGGCCTAGTGGTAGGACGGCTCAGGGAGCAGCAAAGTAGAGAGGGACTTCTGCGGATCGTGCATGCATCCACATGTATGTGCCTAAGTGCACCCCAGTTATGGGGAAGGAGGGACTACAAAATGGGAAAAGGTGTTGGGAAGGGCTTCTTGAAGCCGGGCCCTCTCCTCTCTGACCCACGCCGCTACCAGATCACCGAATCTGGATTTGACTGTATGGGGACGGGGGTGGCCCCGATGGGGAAGGGGACAATCATAGGGGACTCCCAGTGTTTGGGAGATGTAGGTGATGGTTGGAGACAGCAGGTTTCCCTCTAACAACTGCCCGTCTACCATACAGCAGAAAAACCTTTATGGTGAAAAACATTTTTTTATTTAAAGAAAAATTAAAACATTTTAGTTTAATAATAGTATTAATGCACTTTAGGGGGTTGGGTTACTTTTGGTATTCTAAGTCTAGTGGCATAAGACCCTCTGCTACTCCTCATAACTTCCTAGGGTTAGAGTGACGACAACAACCTAGTCCCTGATCAAGCCTTGATGCTTAAATGATGCAGCTGGTTTAGCACCAATCAGAAAACAACAGTTACATAAGAACTTACTGTAACAGTAGATCTTCAAGGGGATCTCAGACATCACGTCACACCATAGGAACTTCACCATCAGTAAAGCAGATTCCACACAGAAGATTTTCAACAGCACAACTGGGGTCGCCCACGTCACCAACTCTATAAAGGCGTGAGCAGCCCCACTCCCTCCTCAGTTCTTTCCCCTGGAGACCAAAGGAGCAAAGCTCATGCCATGGTGGCAAGGGTATGCAAATCATGTTGTCCCGTCTGAGGCAAGTGAGTTTCCTTGAAGGGCAAGTACAAAAAGAGAGCTAATTTCATTGTAATGAACAGGGGCAAGTGAAAATTCAGCTACACTCATGGCTGGGCAAGTCCTAAAAGATTTGATTTGAACACCCCTGCTTAGGGGAACTGAGGAGAGAGAGAGAGAGGGGTGCCCAGGCCTATAAGAAAGGCTGGATACACCAGACAGCCAGTTCATAGAAACATAGAAGTTGACAGCAGATAAGGACCGCAAGGCCCATCCAGTCTGTCCATTTCTTTTTCTACCTTATAAATGTGCCATCGGCCTTTGCTCTGTCAGTGGCCTATCTATTCAGTCATTTGTATTGCTCCCTTATGCCTATCCCATGCCTGTTTGAAGCCCTGCACTGTATTCATAGCCACCACTTCTTGTGGTAAGCCATTCCATGCATCCACCACCCTTTCTGTGAAAAAGAATTTCCTCACATTCCCCCTTAATCGGCCTCCCTCTAATCTCATGCTGTGTCCTCTTGTCCTGCTATTTTTCTTATATTTAAACATGTAGACTCTTTCACCTTGTTTATGCCCTTGGGCGTTTGAATGTTCGATCATATCACCTCTCTCCCTCCTTTGCTCAAGGGTATACATATTGAGCTCCGTTAATCTGTCCTCATATGTCTTCTGATGCAGTCCCTGCACCATTTTGGTTGCCCTTCTCTGGACTGCCTCAATTTGGTTAATGTCCTTGTGAAGGTGTGGCCTCCAATACTGCACGCAGTACTCCAGATGGGGCCTAACCAGTGTCTTGTACAGAGGGATTATTACCTCCCTCTTACGACTTGTGATACCCCTACTAATACACCCTATCACCCCCCTAGCCTTACCTACTGCTTTAGAGGTCTGCTTGGATGATTTTAGGTCATCAGTGATGATGATGCCCAAGTCTCTTTCTTCCTTTGTGACTGCTAGCAACTCCCCTCCCAGCCTATAGGTGGCTTCAGGGTTTCTCTTCCCTATGTGCATGATTTTGCACTTCTTTGCATTAAATCCCAGTTGCCACTCTTCTGACCATTCTGCTAGTTTATCCAGATCTCTTCTCATTCTGCCCACCCCATCCGGATCATCTACTCTGTTGCAGATCTTGGTGTCATCTGCAAACAGACAAGCCTTACCCTCTAGTCCATCTGCAAGGTCACTAATGAAGATGTTGAAGAGGACTGGTCCCAGGACTGATCCTGACCTACCCACTTGTGACTTGCATCTCTTCTGACTGTATACCATTTACCACCACTCTCTGTTTTCTGCCCGTCAACCAGTTTGCCACCCAGTTGACCAACTTCTGACCCACCCCAAGCCTACCCAGCTTATTTATCAATCTTCTATGTGGAACAGTGTCAAAGCTTTGCTGAAGTCAAGGTAGGCGACATCAACTGCTCCCCTTGGTCCACCACACTCTGGTTGCCCAGTCAAAGAAATCTATGAGATTAGTTTGACAGGACCTTCCTTTGTAAACCCATGCTGTCTTGGATCCTGTGCCCCTATAGTTCCAGGTGTTGCACTATCCTTTCCTTAAGGGTGCCTCCATAATCTTGCCCACTACTGAGGTAAGACTGACCAGTCTGTAGTTCCCGCCTCCTCCTGCTACCACTCTTGTGGGCGGGGATCACATAAACCTTCTCCAGTCTTCTGGGACCTCTCCTGTGCTCAGAGACTCACTAAACAATTCTGCTAATGGCTCTGCTAGTTTCTCCTTTAGCTCCTTAAGTACCCTGGGATGTGTGCCATCAGGTCCCATTGCCTTATCCACCCTGAGCTTAGCAAGCTCTTGTAGGACCCTTTCTTTTGTGAAGGGAGTAGTGCTCACCTCCTCTCCCGTGTCCATGATGCTGAGCTGTGGGCCCTGCCCTACCTTCTCTTCAGTAAATACTGAGCAAAGTATCTATTTAGGATAGATGCCTTTACAGGGTCCTCCTCCTCACATGCTCCCTTTTCTCCATTAAACTAGCAATACCCCTCTGGACTTTCTCCTTTCACTAATGTATCTATAGAAGGTCTTGTCACCTTCTTTTACTGTTCGTGCTAGTGTTTCCTCAGTTTGGGACTTTGCCTGCCTTACTGCCTTACCTTAGGGCAGTTTGGTATGCCTCCCTATCTTCATCCCGCTGTGTTCCCTTATATTTCCTGAAGGCCAGCCTTTTGGCTCTGACCTTTTCTGCTACTGTATTTGAGAACCAAAGTGGTTTCCTTCTTCTTTGCTCTTCCTTTTCTGTCTAACACAATGGGATGTTGCTTCAAGTATTGCATCCATAACTTGCCACTTTGCCTGTACCCCCTCACCTGTGTTTCTTTTGCCAGGGCTAGCTTAACTCTGTTGGCCATCTTATCAAAGTCAGCTCCTCTGAAGTCCCATATTTTTGCCTTGGAATGGGATGATTTAGATGTAGTAGCAAATTGAACCATACCATGTGATGGTCACTGGCTCAGGTGACCTTCTACCTGGAGATCTGTGATCCCTTCTTTGTTAGTCAGTACTAGATCTAGGATGGCCCTGTCTCTTGTGGGTTGCTGTACCAGTTGTTTGAGGCCCTCCCCTGCAGGAATCCACTATGAGTCTAGTTCTGGCAGATGTTCCTGCTGGTATTGACCAATCTGTATCCGGCATGTTGAAGTCTCCATTATCAGAACCTCCCCTTTAGCTGTCATGTTTTGTATATCTTCTAACAGTAATGTGTCTATGTCCTCCTCTGGTCTGGGGCCTGTAGACAACCCCAGTTCTTATGGCTGTCCCATTTCCTGTTTCCAGGGTGACCCACAGTTCTTCTGGCTCCTTATGTGTATTCTGAATTTCTGTAGCTTTGATATTTCATTAACATACAGAGCCCTCCTCCCCCTTTTGCACCTCGGTCTCTTCTGAACAATACATAGCCAGGTACTGAAGTCTCCCAAGTGTGGTTACTGGTAAACCCGTCTCACTAATTGCTACTATGTCCAGTTTAGCCTCTGACATTATTGCCTGCAGGTCTGGGATCTTATTTCCCAGGCTGTGAGCATTTATGTACATGATTTTCCATTGGCCAGATTTTGGTGTGTTAGTTGTTGGGTGAAGTTTGGCATTACCCTGTCGTCGTATGGGGAGACAAACCTTTTTCTTACCTGGTGATGCAAATGAGCAGCAAACATGCTGAATTCCTGTTTGACCACTAGCTGAGGGGGGGAGGGGTGTTCTTCCCATTCGACGTATGGGGTGCTGCACCCCTCTCCCCTTGCTAGTTTAAATATTCTGCAAAGACATCAAACTTCTGCCCCAATGCACTGACTCCCTCTTTAGTCAGATGCAGTCCATCAAATTTAAAGAACTTTCGCTCCCAGAACTGTTGCCAGTTCCTTACAAATCTGTGTTCCAGTACAAGTACAAGAGCCCCAAGAAGGGGGATGGTGGGAGGGAAAGCAGACCTGATGACTGAGATCCCCTTGAAGATCTACTGTTATGGTAAGTTCTTATGTAACTGTTTTATCTTCTTTGGGGGTTTCTCACTCACCAGGTTACACCATAGGAATGAGTCCCAAGCAGTTAAAGGTGCAAACAGATAGTCTGGGAGGAGGGCTCACCATAAACTTAAGACAGGAGGCCCTGCAGCACAGCCCTGCCAAAACCGACATGGGTTCTTGAAGCAATGTCCAGATTGTAGTGTTTGGTGAGAATATGGACGGTACTCCAGGTGGCAGCTGCTCAGATATCAGTGGCTGAGACCCATCGGAAACAAGCCACAGAGGTATCCACGCCTCTTGTGGAATAAGCTTTAACCACTCCAGGCAATTCTTTGCCGTACTAGCTGTAGCAGAACACAGTGCAATTTGCCAACCATTTAGATGAACATTGCTTAGAAACTGAAGCGCCCTCTCTATCTGGGGCAAAGGAAACAAACTGCTTCGACTTTCTACATTCCTTGGTGAGAAGCAGGTAGTACTTCAAAGTTCTGCACACATCTAACGTATGCAGCAGTGCTTCCCCTGGGTTGACACGCTCAGGAAAATAAAAAGGAAGATGGATAGACTGGTTGAGAGTAAACTTGGAGACAACCGTACGAACATACAAATCTGCCAGCAGAAAAAGGCCACTAGGTCTACCAAAGTCTGTTCGATTGTGCAGCTAGCGCCCTAGACTGCAGCTGCCCCATCATGACCCCCCCTCGCTTTTGCTGTCCATGCCCTTTTGAAACTGCTCACTGTTCTGGAGGAGACCACCTCCTCTGGCAATGTGTTCCATTTTGCCACCACCCTATCTGTAAAATAATGCTTCCTCATCTATCTCCTAAATCTGCCACCCTCCAACTTCAGTCCATGCTCTCTCATATGAACATACCTTAAGGAGAAACTTAGGATTTGTGTGCAGACACCCTGTCTTTGTGAAAAAACAAATAAGGGTCCTCGCACCAGAGAGCTTGAAGCTCTAAAATTCTTCAAGCCAAGGTAATGGCAACTAGAAATAATGCTTTCCAAGAGAGAAAGCGCAACTTGCAAGTCATGACTGGCTCAAAAAGGAGACAGTCAACTTTTCCAACAACGAATTCAAATCCCAGGCCAGGACAGGAGAATGGACTGGGAATTTCAGATGCAGGATGCTCCTTAAAAAAGTACGGGAGCCAGCTGAGCAATTGTGTGGTCACCCATGGGCTCATGAAAGGCAGAAATAGCTGAAAGGTCAAGTTTATTAGCAGGAATAACTCCAAGTCAAGTTTATTAGCAGGAATAACTCCACTGAGCACACTCATTTACAAGGAGGTCCTGAACGGACAATATGCTAGCAAACGTTACAAATACAGAAATATTATTTTACAATAGTCAACACAATACAACAGGATAGATACATGGATGAACAACAGAGAAAAATATTTTTTTACTTCATTTATTCAACTGAAACAGTCACTTCAGTCATTATGAGGTTGGCAACAAGTGCAAGGGTATAAGTACTAGACTTTCAGAGGTAAGTGCCGTAACCCGAAAAATAGGAGCTTTTACAACCAGAGCAGGCAAGGGAGATAGGTATATTCGGGTAGGAGTTTGGTCATGAGATAGACATGAAGATAGGTGATGAGACAAAAGGGATAGACAGAAGGATAGAAGGTGCATACTTATCTTCTCTGTAGTAAGCTGATGCTATAGCCATCTCTAATGAGAAAAGGGTGATAGTGACATAATTAGGAGGATAAGTATATGATAAAGTTATTTTTGAGATTGGCATGTACAGGAGTCGTACAATTTGCTGTTGACAAGGTTTTTAAAACTATTTAGTGATATAAGATTTTGAAGTTTGAGGGTAGCTTGTGCTTTATTCCAAGCAGCTCGAAGGCCACTGGATATAGCCAGTTGGCCGAAGCGGTAGTGTGGAACATCCAGCAAAATGAGTGAGCTGCTCCACAGCGGATAGTGGCAGGTAGATCGCTGAAAAGGGCTGGATATGTAGGAGGGGAGTTTTAGCAGGAGGGCTTTGTAAAGCCATGCGAGTGAGTGGATGAGCCATCTTGTGGACAGGGAAGTCCAGCCCAGGGAAGTGTATAAATCACTGTGATGTGTGGAATGGTGGGCATTAGTGATGAATCGCATAGACCTATGGTAGAGGACATCGAGTTGTTGAAGCAGGGAGTGTGAGTAATGTCCATAGATCATGTCGGCATAATCAAGGAGCGGGATGAACATGGTCTGTACCAATCTCAGCCTAGCTTCTGTTGAAAAAAGGGATTTATTTCTAAAATAGAAACAGAGTCTTTGCCTTAGTTTTTTTGCGACTGAAGTGATATGGGCTGAGAACGTTAGGTGGTGGTCTAATTCACAGCCAAGGTTTTTAAATTTGTTGACCGATTCAAGGTTGTCACCAAGGAGGGTTTTGATGGGCGGCAAAGAGGAGAGAGCTTTTGGAACGGCAGTAGTCAGATGGCTGGACCAGAAGTACATGACCTTAGTTTTCTTAATGTTCAGTGGAAGTCTGGATCATAAAAGATTTTGTTGGGAGGAGGTCAAATTCAGCCTGCAGTTCCGTGCATACTTCACTCACTAAGGGTTTGGAGATATAGACGACTGTGTCATCTGCGAATAGATGTAACTTAGCTTTGCTGACATTGGCCCCGATGGAGTTTATGGAAATCATGAGCAGAAGAGGTCCAAGGATTGAGCCTTGCGGTACTCCCCTTGTAAGGGGGAGGAATGGGGAGAGTATACCTTCCGCCTTGATCTGCTGCCGTCTTCCTGACAGATAGCTGGTGAATAAACTCAGCGCGAGTCTGTAATACCATGACGATTTAGTGAGTCAAGAAGTAAAGCACGATTGATTGTGTTGAAAGCTTTACTAAGATCCAGGAATACAGACCCTGTGATCTGTTTCTTGTCCATGGCAAGGAGCCAATCGGTTGTAACTGATGCAAGGACAGTGGTAGTACTGTGCGCAGGTTTGAAGCCAGATTGGGTAGGGCTTACTAAGGTTGTCCTATCGAGGTAAGTAATCTCTTACTTGGGTATTAACTAGCTTCTCAAGGAGTTTGGACAGTAGGGGTAGGAAGGAAATTGGGCAGTAGTTGTTCAGGTCCTTAGGGTCCCCTGATCTGAATAAAGGTAGCACATGTGCAATTTTCCAGATTTCTGTCACGATACATAAACTAATGGACAAATTGAACTGGTGCAGGATAGGTGCAGTAAGGTACTGGAACCCAGATTTAAGGAAATAAGGTCCTAACCCATCAGCTCTGGCACCTTTATTTAAATCCAGATGAAATAGCAGGTCTTCTACCTGTTTAAATTGGAATGGGGCAAATGTGAAGATATTGTCGGTGGGTGTATGGTACTGTGTTGGTAGGCTGGGGTTTAGAGTGGCAGCTTTGGCGGTGTCAAAAGCTAGCCTTGCAGTAGAGAAATGGATGTTGAAAGAATTTAGGATGTCTGACTTATCGGATAGTGTTATACCCTGGTAGGTGATCTTGTTGGGAAGTGTGGATGCCTTCTTCCGATTTTTCTATACCCCAAAACATGCCGGGATTACCCTTGGCAGATCTGAATGCTGAAAGGCAATGGTTTGCTTTGGCAGCCCTAATCAGTTTGGTACACTCATTCCAACTAGCCCTGAATACTGCCCAGTGCGAAGGAAGTTTGGTCCGCCTGGCCATGGACCAAAGACGGTGCCTTTTGTTTAGTGCAAACTTTAGCTCAGCCGTGAACCACAGGCAAGAGTGCTTCCGGGTTCTACATTTTTTCATCAGGGCATGCCTGTTGATGATACCACTTAGGGTGTCATTGAAAAGGGAGGCCGCATCATTAACATTTGAAGCCAGGTAGAAGTCTGTCCAGTTTATATGTTTGAGGTCGGCTAACTAATCAGGTAGGTTGAATTTGCAGAAGCTCCCTCTTTGACTTGGCTGACTCCAGGCCTCTAATGCAGCCTACAGTGCAGTGATCGCTGGCATCACTGTGAAAGACTGCAGCGTGGGTGAACTTGTGGGGTCCATTGGTAAGGATAAGGTCGGGCAACAAACCATTTGTGGCATTTTGGCGAGTAATGTCTGATATTGGGTGAAACCTGATTTTGTCGCAAAAATCTCTGATTTGTTTACTTTTGGTGTTTAACCAATCAAGATTTAGGTCACCGAGGATGATGATTTCATTTTGTTTCGAGTCCGTCAATTTACACGGGTAATTTAGGAGCTCCACGCCACCTGACGGTGGCCTGTAGCAATCTACCACAGATAGTGTCTTAGTCGGTGCGATTGGCAGTGTCAGTGGCTCAGTAGGTAGCACACTCACCTCTGAGGCCGGGAGATCAGAGGGCTGTGGGTTCAGTTCCCACATCTGGCACTTGGGTTAATATCCCAGTACTGACACTGTAGTGCAGCAAGAGAGGGATGCTGCACTTCAGAGGTGCTGTCTTTCGGAGGAGACGTTAAACCGAGGTCCCATCTGCCTGGATTGGTGGTAGTTCAGGTGGATGTTAAAGATCCCATGGCACTTATAGAAAGAGCAGGGAATTTCCCGGTGTCTGGCCAAATTCCCTCATTCACTAAAAATACCACCAACAGCTTAATCTGGTTCAAGGTCAGTTGGCATTCATCTGTATCCCCCTCCCCCCGGGTCGTGCCTGAAAATAGGCATGATTTGTCTAGTGCACTTACCCGGTCAACAAAAACTAAATAAATAAAAATAAATTAAGTTTAGTGCCAGTGACTCAAATTCCTTAGCTGTGGTAACAGCAATGGTGTCTGACAATGTGAATTTGTCTTTGATGTAAATGGCTACACCCCCACCCCTGGAATGCCTATCACTGCGGTGCATCTTAAAGGAGAAGTACTGGAGACATGAGTCAGACAGAGAGATCAGGTAATATAGAATCTGGCTCACCAGGCAGGTGAAAGGGCCCAGATTATGTTTTGCAGCCCAGATGGCAAACTGCTTCCATTTCATGGCATACAGTATGTGGCTCTAGTGGAAGACTTCTGGGCAGCCACCAGGACGTCCGCCACTCTGCTGGAGACCCCAAACCTGGCTATGGCTATGTCCTCAGATGCTAAGCATGCAGGTGGAGAAACCCAAGGTTGGGATGGACTAGAGTCCCCTGATCCTGGGTCAGCAGGTTCCTGCAGAGGGGGAGAGGGACCTGAGGTTCCTCCACCAACTGCTGAAGAAGAGGAAACCATATCTGCCGAGGCCAGAATTAAGCTATCAGAATCATGCTGGCCCCCTCCATCTGTAGTTTGATTAGCACCCTCTGAATCAGAGGAAATGGAGGGAAGTCATAGAGGAACCTCCCACTCCAGGAGAGGGGCAACGTGTCTCTCACCAGAAAACACCAGGCCCTGGAACTAGCAAGCAGAAATTGGGCAGTTTTGCGTTTAGTGGGGGCGCAAAAAGGTCCAACTCTGGAAGACCCCATCTGTTGAACAACTCATCTGCGATGGATGAGAGAAGCTCCTTTTCATGCATGCTGGACTGAGTCCTGCTGAGGCGGTCCGCCAGAGTGTTTAACACACCTGGCATGTGGACTGTCGAGAGTGACAGGCCGTGATCCAATGCCCAGTACCACACTCTCATGGACTCCCTGCATGGGGGTACAAATGGGTCCCCCACTGCTTGCTGATGTAATACACTACACTAAGATTGTCTGACTGCACCAGCAGCTGGCCTGAAGCAAGGTATTCCTGAAAGACCTGCATGGTCTAAAGCACCGCCCTCATCTCCAGGACAATGATATGCAGGGAGGTTTCTATGTGAGACCAAGAGCCCTGGGTTTGGAAGCGACCACGGTGCGCTCCCCAGTCCAGACCAGATGCATCCCTGGTGAGGATCTGTTGTGGGCAGATCTGGAATGGAATGCCTTGCAAGAGATTCGAGGGATCCATCCACCACTGCAGCACCCTGCGGACTGGGAAAGAGAGACCAGGGCTGGAAGATCCAACTTGTCCTAGCGCTGGCCCCACTGTACCCAGAGGTTCCACTGGAGAATGCGCATATGGAGTCTGGCCAGTGAGACAGTGGGTATGGCATCCGCCATAAGGCCTAGCAATCTCAGGTACACCCTGGCAGGAATGTAGCAGCTTTGAGCAACTTCCTGCACTTGGGCTATAAGGCACTCTGTCCTATTCTGGGGTAGGAAGCCCTTCCCCTGTGCCGAGTCTAGAACTGCCCTACATACTGCACCCTTTGGGCCGGCATTAAACCGACTTGGACAGACTGACAATGAAGCCCAGGGAGAGAAATAGCTGGAGAGTTCTCTCCATGGTCAGCAGGAGCTGTTCCCAGGATGGGGCCTTTAGGAGCCAGTCGTCCAGGTAGGGTACAGTCCCTCCCTTCTGAGGGCTGCAGCTACTACTGCAAAGCACTTGGTAAAGACCTGCGTCACAGGACAAGCCAAAGGGCAGCACCTTGAATTGGTAATACTCACTCTGGAACACAAAACAGAGAAACCTCCTGTGGCGGGGTTGGGGGAGACTGAAATGTGCAGGTAGGCGTCCTGCCATGTCCAATGACCAAAGCCAGTTGACTGTCTTGAGAAGAGGTATCAGGCCTGGCAAAGTTACCATCCTGAACTTCTTGTACTGGATGCACAGACTGAGCTCCTTTAGATTTAAAATGGACCTCAGATCTTTGGTCTTTTTGGGGACCAGGAAAAACCTGGAATAGAACCCCTCATTTCTCTGGCACCTGGGTACGGTCTTGATGGCCTGATTGCGTAGAAGAGACTGTACCTACTCCTGGAGAACAGACAAGTAAGCTTGGGGGGCGGTATGTGTAACTGGAGGTTGCTCAATGAGCTCCAGAGTGTGACCCCTTTCTATGATCTGCAAAAATCCAGGCATCCAAAGTTATAGTTCTCCACTGATTTAGATAGAGGGAGAACAGACTTCCAACCACCACCTCATGGTCAGGAACCAGAGGAGGGGGTCTGGCAAGGAGTCACTTCTGGGATGCTTGGCCGTGGCTTCAGCATTGGAGGGAGTGGGCAAGGCAGCTGGGGCTCTGCATTTCTCTTAGGGGCAAGAGGTTGCACCAGGTCTACTGGTTGCTTTGTGAAGAGGGGGCACTGTCTACCTCTCGGCTGAGTAAGGCAGAGAGAGTGGACAGACTTCAGAGCCCTTCCTGAGGCCTGCAGATCATTGATAATGTTCTGGACATCAGGACCAAACAGCTTACTGCTATTGAAAGGGGCACTGAGCACCTTTTGCTGAACATCAGCAGCAAAACTTGAAATCCTCAACCAGGAGTGCCTACACAGGTATATGCCCATGGCAGCAACCCTGGCAATAGTGTCAGTCATGTCACAGAGGGCCCCGAGGAGGTGCTTACAAACGTCCTCAGCGGTCTGCAGGCACTTAAGAAGCTCCTGCTTGTGAGTGCCATCTGAGAGGGCCTGGGGGGCAGCCTTGCCTTTTTCCAGTTGGAATTCTAGTACTTCACCATATGAGACAGTTTGCAATCCTCAGCCCCAGGGTGGAGGCATACACTCTCTTACCCCAGAGGTCAATTCTGCGGGATTCTTTATCCGGGGGAAGGGAGCTAAGGTGCCTTAGACCTGATGTGCCATCTGGAAGGGTCTGGGCGGCAGCCTTGCCCTTCTTCTAGTCAGAAATCTGGTACTTCACCATATGAGACAGGTAGTTTGCAATCCTCAGACCCAGAGTGGAGGAGGCATACACCCTCTTACCCCAGAGATCAATTCTGTGGGATTCTTTATCCGGGAAGAGGGCGCTAAGTTGCTTAGGTGCCTTACACCTGTCATGGGCTGCCTTAATGATCACAGAGTCTGTTTCAGGCTGGACAGCATAGCAAGGGAACCCCTGGGGGCATGGTAAAGTTTATTTGCTCTGCCAAACATACCTAGCACCATGTCTGGTCTGTGCCAGGCTGCTATGGCTGCATTCCTCAAGGCAGGCAAGACTGGAGGAATGATTTGGGTGGAGATTCTGAGATCTCCAGGAAGTCTACCAGCTCTTTCCTGGTGACATTCTTCCTCAGTATGGAAGCATATAGCTGCGGACAAATGTTTCATCACACTGAAAAATGTGGGATCCTCAGGAGGAGACCTAGGGGTATGCTTAACCGAATCCTCACTGACAGAGGTAGCTGTGGACCTGTCAGAGACCAGGATCCCTTCCTCTTCATCATTAGGAACAATGAGGTCTGGATGGTACTCCTTGATGTCTTCCAAATCCAGGTCTGGCATCGGATGCATCAATGACGGCCTGTGGGGAACCTTTGGCGGCCAATGAGTAGGGGTCAATGACAAGCTGCCGTTGAGGGTGTCGGCGAAGTGGGCCTATAGGCGCCCAGCTGCTGCACAATCACCTAAGTGAATTCTGTCAAAATGTAATTTAGGTCAACATCATCTGTTGATGGAGGGGGTGTCAACGGCACAGGTATTGTCGACCCGACTGATGGGCCCTGAGAACCCAAAGAGCCTGTAGCCCTGGAGGGAGAAGATCAGGCTTTGACTGGGGTGGCATGGAATTGACAAGCCCGTCCGCGGCGAAGGAGAGGCCCATGACCCAGAGGTCAACGGCTGGCCACCTTGAGAACCAGGGCGAGGCGCTGTTGGTATGGGTCTGAGGGCACAGAGACCTGGACAGCATTTCTGTGTACTGGTGCAGTGCAGCAGCGAAGCTCCTTCAGAAGAAGGAGATAAGGTAGTCAGGGAACAAGACGATGCCGGGGGTCGTATCTTGATCTTTTTTTATGACCCCCCGACCTGTCTCAGGCCTTAGAGGCCTGAGAGGTCAACGAGCCCATCAGCGACTGAGAGGCTGGGACCCCTGCCCGGAACTGGCTACCTGTTGATCCATCAAGAAATTTTAAGACCCTTTCTGCGTTGCCTAAGGGTTACTTGGTTAAACTTCTGGCAGAACTCACAGTCAAAAACTTCGTGGTCAGGCCCAAGACAGCAGACACAGAGGGAATGTTCTTCTGTGAAGACAATCTTCTTTCTGCAGCAGCAACGATGGAAGAGAGGAGTCAAAGGAATCTTTTTAATAAAGAGATTCTGAAAAATCGCAGAGAAAGAGATGTAGGTGAAAAAATGGCACGAGTACTGCATTGGAGTTTCCGTGGAGACCCATGCAATCGAGTTGACAGCAGGTAAGAACTGAGGAGGGAGCGGGGCAGCTCATGCCTTTATAGAGTTGGTGATAGCGACGGCCCCAGCTGTACTGCTGAAAATCTTCCATGTGGAACATGCTTCACCAACAGTGAAGTTCCTACTGTGTGATCTGATGACTGAGATACCCCTGAAGAAGATATAAAAATTACGTACTCATCGTAATTCCTGATCGTCTAGAATATCTTCACCATTCATTACTGGTGGGTCTGTGCCAGAGGAGTTCTGATTGCCAGAACAGGAAACAAAGGGAAAAAAAAAAAAAAAAGAGATGGGTTGGGGCAATGGTGCCTAAAGGATAGAAAAAAATGACATAGGGTATAAAAGAAACAAAACAATAAAATCCGTTTATCAGAGGATAAAAAGGAGAGGTCGGAAGGGAGGGCTTTGGTAGCGGACTAAAGGATGACCAATACAACTGTACAGGACAGAGAGAGAGAGAGAAGGTAGAGAGTGCAGCAGGAACCCTGAGTTCCCAGCAGGAGAACTGTGCTCTCAGAAAAGTTGGCTTACTCCCAACTGCAGGGGAAAATTTTGCTTATGCTCTTTGCAGACTAAACGACTCTCAAGTGAAGTCCAAGGTCAACAAAAATTCTAGAGGACCAGCAAAGGACAAGGTAAATTCCAGAGGAAGGATCCACTTCTCTGAAGAATTAGAAATAGCGGTAGAGCTGTGAGCCCTGAAACTGTGTTGCCAGTAAGGGTTCTCCATCCACAGGTATGAGAACTACATAGGGTCAGAGGCTCAGGGATCTCATATGACCAATGTATAATATGGAAGGAAATCATTGAGAGCCCTGCTCGCCAGAGGCCTGCCAGCAGCAGAGCCAGGGCCCATGAAATGCACTACTAATCAAGGTTTCTGAGTCAAGGAGAAGACACCTAGGAGCTCAAGAGGTAACGGAGCAACCCCCAAGAGGGGAAAAACAACCAAGAGAAGGAGGTCCCCACTAGAAGGACAGATGCCAATTAAAGGAAACCACAGAAATTGTATTATTTCACTACCAAATGTTCCTCTTCTCTTATTGAAGATTACCCCAGAGAGAAGAGATTAAGAGAAAGAGAAATGTAGCAGACCACCTGGAAGGAAGAGCAGGGGGCGAACTGCAATGGAAAAGAAAGCTGTACCAGGTAACAACTCCAAATATGTCTCCTAGTCCCCTACTATGCCTGCTCTCCTGCAAGTCTTTCTCCTCAAAGGGAAAAATGGATGAAAAGGGAAGCTTGTGCAACAGCAAACAATTACAAACACCTCTCCAAAACGGAGGAGGGAGGCTTTCTCAGGCCGTCACCTTTTTTTTTTTGATTTATTTTATTTTTCTTTAAACAGGAGGGACTAGAAAGAATGGGGATAAGAAGAATCTCTATGTTAGTTTTTTTTTTTAGTTTTTTTGAGAGCCACAAGAAAGAAACAAGGGTTTGCCCCCCCTCTTTTTTTTCCAAGGAAAGCCTATGAAGGGAGGCAAAGGCAAGAAGAAAAAGACTGCTCAGAAGCCTGGTCATTGCGGGGGAAGGTGGTCGGGTTGCAGTAATAAATGGTGATGATATTCTGAAAGATCAAGAATTATGGCAAGTGGCCGGCCCGGTGGCGCTGAAGGTTGAAGCTGGATGCCACACTTGCACCACACCGCAACCCAGGTTCAGGAATGAGCTTGGGCGTCGAGGGCAGGAAGGACTGAGTGTCAGAGACAGCTCTCCTCTTCTGGGGAGGGGAGTGACTGAGTGCTGCAGTACCAGCGGCCCGGTGGAGACAGAAGGCAGCACTACTGGCGGCGCTCTTCAGGGTTAGGGGTGTCAGCAGATGTCTTATGCATGGGAGCGCTCCCATCGTGTGTAGGACGTCATAGCACGTCCGCATCCTTGGGGGAAACAAGAAAAGAGGATACCCCTGGCACCCGGACAGGCGAAGGTGGGCCCAGAGGACTGCCCCATGCTCACCACTCCCCGGTGGCCCTTCTAGACCATAGATAAGAGTGATAGTGGAGTGTGGCGGTCCCAAACCGGGGCGGGGTATTGGAGTAGTTGGAGGGGAGGTTCTGGTGACAGCAGACTAGATCCAGGGGGACTTCAGGCAGAGCGGGATAGGCAGGTATCGAGCGACCTCACTGGACAGAGGTCTATGGAGTCAGTGACAGGAGAATAAAGAGTTCGGAAAAAAATAAAAATAAAAGAATTACAGTGAGTACGTAATTTTCATATCTTCTAAGAATCAATCCTCACCATTCATTACTGGTGGGACTAAGTACCAAGCTTACCACCAAGGGTGACGTTGGCAAACCCTGAAGGAAATGGTTGTTCCCACAGCCTTCTGTGGGGGGAAAACACAGAGAGATGGGGGCCCCTCATGGGTCTGGTGTGGCCCGGGACTGGTCAGAGGCAGGAGGCGGCTGCCTCGGGCTGGGAGCAGGAATGCATCCCGCAAACTCAAGCCTGGCCATGTGAGAGAAGAAGTGGGCACCCTGGAAGCATGAGGCAATCACATTACGGCAGGCCAACGGTGACAACCTGAAGAGACACAGCCATGCCATCCACTGAATGCAGACTACAGTTCCCACTAACTTGGAGGCTACCTCACTGGAATTGTAGGATGCCCCTGCTTGGTGTCTCACCAAGTCCTGGCCCTGCACAGAAAGGCGTATGACTTGTCTGGTTTGCTCACAGTCCAGCAAGGATGCCATGAGCTATACCAGTGTCGCACACAGGTGCTTGCCATAGTATGCCTGATGTGCTTGGTATGCAGAAATGCACAATAGGGTGCATGCCACCGAGAAGACTCTTTGTCCCCACGTCAAACTCAGCTGAGTTAGACTCTGGGGGACAGTCGCACACTGGACGCTTTTGCCTAGAGGGGATGCCTAGGAGTTGGACCCCAGATGTTGGGTGTGGCATGGCTCCTGGAGACCCCAGGGGTTTGCAATACCTAAGCTGGATGTCCCTCCGGGTTGGAGGAGAGACAGAGGGATAGAGCCAGACGTCTCTCGGCGCCTCCAGAAAAGGCCTGGGTCATGGAGGTATAACTGTAAAGTCACGACGCTACTACTCAAGGAAGGACAGTGTCAGACATGCAGGATTGCGGCCACAGAAATGGGACAGTCACAGCTTAATTATCTCGGAAAGAACTGCTGATAACGAGCGTACTCAGCGTCAGAGGATAGATGGAGGGAAGAGTCCTCTTTCTCAGAGGAGGAGCTGGACTCGGGGGCAACAGTGCCAGTGTTTCAGGCTGGAAAATAGCCTGGTCCAGTGCCCTCAGGTAAGTTGGGAAGGCACTCGCTGAAGCCCTGGACTGTTCCCCAGTCAATGGCCTCGCAGGACCCAAAATGCCCAGGAAAGCAGGAATAGCCAGAGGAGGGGCAGGAAGAGGCGGGTCATGACAGGACTAGGTCAGTTCCTCTGCCAGGGCTATTTTATTTCTTCAAAATGTGGTAACTGGGAAAGGCACATTGAGAATATACAGAATAAACTCTTCATTCAGTAACATACAATGAGCAGAAAGATTTACATAATAGGATTAAATAGCGGGGTACTGTACAAGAGATTCAGTAAGCAGGGTGAGACAACAAGAACTAAAACAAAAACATGATCACTAATTCATACAGGAGATGTAAGAGAGGAAGGAGGACAGCAGTATGGTTGTGGGTTAGGGCAGTGAACAGCTACAAGATGTAGCAGGGGATGGCCTGAGGAGGCGCTTAAGTGCAGGAAAGGAGGGGGTGAGATGGGTGGGAGGGCAGAAGCTATGAGAGTGAACGCCCAACCATAGAGGGGCAAGCCAGGTGGTGCCCTTTGGGGGAATCCCCAGGTGGGGAGATCGGAGCTGTAGAGGTCTCACAGGGTGGCCCCATCCCCACCTACCGTAGGCCCAGACGGTTCCCAGAAAGAGAAAGGACCCGAGTCAACACTCCGATTCCAGTCAGAGCTACCAACACTATTATTATTGACCTCACCAAAGCCTTCGATACAGTCAACCACCCCATTACTGACCCAACTGCAAAACATGGGGGTGGGGCCCAATGCCCTTTCCTGATTCCAAGTCTACCTGATAACAGAGAAATCAATGTGTCAAAATTGGGCAAACAGTATCCAATGCAATAGAGGTATCATTAGGGGTACCCCAGGGATCAATACTGGGGCCCCTACTCTTCAGCGTCTTCGTGAATGACCTTCCCACAGCCTGCAGCACCAAACTCGTACTATATGCAGACGATGCTGTGCACCTGAGCAGCAGCACATCTCAGGCTGCCCTACAATCTGAGCTACAGAACTCCTTCTCCAAACTCAAGGACTGGTTCTGTAGTCATAAATTGCTACTAAATTACAAGAAGACCAACGCCATGCTTATATCCAGCCCCCAGAACAAAAGTAAGCACCACCCCCTCATCATCTCCAACTCAAGCAGTGAGCCGCTGGAACAAGTCCACCTGTTCAAGTATCTGGGGGGTCAAAATAGATGATACCCTCACGTTTGTGCACTATATTGGCTCTCTGGTGAAGACAGTCAATACCAAGATTGGTGTCCTGTACAGGCACAGGCAATACCTCTCTCCGGGGTCCCTCCGCCTCTCAGTCCACAGCTCCATCATATCTACTACCGACTATGGACTAGTGGTCTATGGGGTGGCAATGGATACAGCGCTCAAGAGGGTTCAGACTGCGCTCAACAAAGCCTGCAGACTCACCCTGGATGCTGAGCGTGGCACTCACACCTGTACTCGGTACATATGTGTAAACTGGCTGTCATTAAGAAACAAGGTCAAATTCCAGACTTGCATCCTGGGGAAGAAGGCTCTATTGGGTTAAACATCGTCTTGTGTAGGCAATTTGATCAAGGCAGCCAACTCGTTACAGGTCACCAGGGAGAGGACTAGAGAATTCACGGCTATCCCCTTCCATCGCACCTCTCTTGGGCAACGTGCATTTGCCTACCGGGCCCCCTGTGCATGAAAGAAATCCCCCGGGCACCTCTTGGCCACCAATTGTCTGGCCCAATTCTAAACTGAACTCAAACAGCACCTAATAACACTAAGTGCACCTGCCTCCAAGTCAAGCTACACCTGCTCTCTCTGCCCCCCAGCAAGCACTAGGCAGGCCTCATGTACCTCCTCCCTCTGTCCCTGCTCATGACTTGCCTCAGCATCATGCTCCTTTGGCACCCCAACCCCACACCTTCCCCACCTCCCAGTCCCGTGAGTTTTTTCCCCTCTAACAGTCACTACTAATGCAAGCTGCCTGACCATGCCCCCTTGCATCCCACCATTTTCTCTAGCATGTCTTCTCCGCTCTGCCTCCCCTCACCCCCCCATTACTCCGTATACCTTATCGCCCTGCTTCCCCCAACCTTCGCCTCCACCGTAGTACCTACCTCTCTCCCGTACCTCCTTTCTTCACCCCACTGCCAGCTATCCTCGTCCCTCTGAACTACTGACAAGGCACTTTGTGGCTGCTTATTTACTCCACCTTCATAAAGTGTTTTCTTGTTATTTTAACTTGTACCTATGTTTTTTTGAGTTATTCTGTTAGTTCTGATTCCAGGCTGTAACGTTCATTGTGTTGCACCGTTGCTTTCTCCTATTATACTTTGTTTTGCAATCTATGACGTGGAACCTTTGTAAAAGAGCTTGCACTCAAAGGTCATTTCCGAATCACTAAATAAACGAAATGAAAAAAAAAAATGCTCGGCGTGGAGCACAGTGTCAACTGGGACCTATCAGCCCCCAACTCACCAAAATGGGCTCTGCCTCTTGGGCTAGGCCTAAAGACAGCACCAGTGGCAAGAACCTGAGCTAAGGGGGAAGTCAGCGCTGTGAGTGGCAATGGAACCCCCTCTTGGAACCACACAGGGGAAGAGCCCAGGGACCTTATCTTGGAGTCCCAAGTGTGACATCTGCTTCCAAAGGTGAGGGGCGATGGACCCCACCATATCGTGCAGATCTCTAAAGTGTGGAAGTCCACAGAGATGTAGGTGTCACAGTGGTCCATATCGTCTTCCACTCCAGGGCAGGTCCAGCAGTGGTCATGCCGGTCCCGGACAGACATGTTTCTTTCACAAGGGCACTGACCCATGGGGGGAAAACTCCATCTTCTTCTTTGATTTCTTCTTGGGTTCCTTAGGCCCTTGAGATCCAGACATGACTGACCATGGAAAAGAAGAAAAAAATACTCACCTTAGTAATTATGTTTCTTCTAATGGAGTATTGCTGTATTCTGACAATATGCAGTTAGCCTCAGCACTTGAACTGCTTCGGAGATGAAAGAGTTAACTCTATGCTAACAGCAGAGAATGTTGAGCTCATGCTCAGTTCAAACCTCTGTCTGCTGCACTTTCAAGTGTAACCATCAGATTCTTACGAGCCAAGATTAACTAAGTACACCTATAATGTGGAAATTGTAAAAAAACACTAGCCATAAGGGCAACCAAAAGTTTTGGAATCTCAAAGACTCAAGTCGAGAACCCCAAAACAAAAAACTCAGGTAGAGAACTTAACTCTATAAATAACAAACAATAGAGCCACTATCCACAGCTCCTCCCAAAGGAGAGAGAGCCAATGCACCTCTGGGTTGCAGCACTGTACTTACGAGCCCACTTCCCAAAAACCAGGTTCTGAGAGGGGAGGCGGGGGGGGGGGTCAGAATACAGCAAGACTCCATTAGAAGAAACACAATTACTAAGGTGAGTAATTTTTTCTTCAAACAACATGAAGCCTTGCTGTATTCTGACAATATGCAGACTACCAAGCAGTACCTCCCAGGAGGAGGGTACAGAACCTACTTAAGAAATAGGCTCTGCAGCACTGCTGTACCAAACCTAGCATCACTCCTAGCCTGGATGTCCAGAGAGTAATGCTTGGTAAACGTATGAACTGTTTTCCAAGTGGCTGCTTTACAGCTCTCTAAAAGGGGTATATCTCTGGCAGCAGCCAGAGAAGAGCTGTACCTCTGGTAGAATGAGCCCTCAGGGGGTATTTTGCCTAGCTTGTCATAGCAGAATTGTATACAGGAAACAATCCACCTTGCAATAGTTCATTTGGTAGCAGGTCTACCTTTCCCCACTTCACCATAAGTGAGGAACAGTTGGGAAGAGCCGGATCTAAAATCCTTAGTACATTCTAAGTAGTAGCTAAGGACTCTTAACGTCCCGGCTATGCAATCTCTTTGCCCTGAAGAGGAATGATCAGTGAAAAAGACAGGAAGGGACATGGACTGGTTCAGATGAAAATTGGATGCCACTTTGGGTAAGAACCTCCTACTGGTTCGAAGGACGACCTTATCTCTATGGAATGAAATGAAGTCAGGCTCCACTGACGGAGCTTGCCGTTCACTGATCCATCTGGCAGAGGTAATAGCTACCAAAAAGACAGTTTTCCAAGTCAAGTACTTAAGGTCTGCACAGGCCAAAGGCTCAAAAGGTGGTTGCATAAGTTGAGCAATGCAAACAATGAAATCCCAAGCAGGAACAGGTTCCTTAAAGGGAGGATTAATATGAAGTAGCCCTTTAAAAAAAATTACAGAAAACAGTGAGAAGCTAGAGAAGAAGGCTTCCCCACTGATAAAAATGCAGAAACAGCAGATAGATGCACCTTGAGGGTAGCTGGTCTGAGGCCTAGGCTATTGAGATGAACCATATAGTCCAGAACTGCAGACAAGTCAGCAGAGTCTGGTGATATCTGTTTACTAGAACACTAAATACCAAACATTTTCCATTTGGAGTTGTAGGTTTTTCTAGTGGCAGGTTTACAAGAAGCCTTGAGGATGTCAAACCCCTCGAGACAGACTCATATTTGCATATTCTAGCTATTCAAGAGTCAGGCATTGAGATTGAAAGACTGAAGATTGGGATACCAAACTTTCCCCTGAGAAGAAGTTAACAGATTGTGATTTCTGGGAAGGGCCAATGGAAGATGGACAGCCAGAGACAGCAAAAGAGGATACCAAGACTGCCTGACCCAATCTGGAGCAATCAGGATCACTTTGCAAGACTGTGACCTTATCTTGACCAGAGCTCTGAACAATACAGGAAAGGGGGTAAAGGCATACAGAAATTTCCCTGACCAATCCCACAGTAGAGCATCCAGGGGGAGTGAGACCAATACTGGGGGGCCTGCAACAAAAGAGAGGAAGTTGGTGATTGTCTAGGGCTGCAAAGAGGTCTATCTGAGGAGTGCCCCATCTTAGAAATATCATTTTTAGCACTAGAGGATCCAGGGACCATTCGTGATGGCCCTGAGAAACTCTGCTCAAAGCATCTACCAAAACACTGTCCTTCCCTGGAAGGTGGACTGCTACCAGGGATGTCTGTAGAGAACAGGCCAGAGACCAGACTTTCATGGCTTCCGTGCACAAGGCCATCGACCGAGTGCCTCCCTGCTTGTTGATATACCACATGGTGGTGGTGTTGTCTGTCCTCACCTGAACCACCTTGTTTTGTACTGAATTTGCAAAAAGCCTGTAAGGCTAAGTATACTGCCCTGAGTTCTAGAAGGTTGATATGGAGAAAAGACTCCTAAGGGGACCACACTCCTTGTGCTGTGAGAGTTCCCAAATGAGCTCCCTATTCCAGGAGAGAAGCATCTGTGGTCAGAACCACAGAATGAGTCTGAGAGATGAATGGGGCTCCTTGTCTGAGGTTGTCCTGATCCAACCGCCACTGGAGAGCATGGATCAAGGTCTGAGTCACTGGAATCAGTTTGGTGAGAGGGTCTTTTTTCTGGGACCAAAAAAACCCTCAAGTGAAACTGGATGTCCCTCATCTGAAACCTGGCCCCTGGAACCACTGCAGTGGCAGCCGCCATGTGGCCCAGAAGTTGGAGAAAATGCCTTGCTGGGCAAGAAACCAGGAAACGAAATGAGGAAGATAGATCTGTAAGGGCCCTTACCCTTGACAAAGGAAGAAAGGCCTTTGCCTGGACAGTGTCCAACTCCACCCCTATGAAGTTGAGGAGCTGCACTGGTTTGAGAACTGACTTTGGAAGACTGAGGAGGAATCCCAGGGAAGTGAGCACTTGCTGGATCACTTGCAGATTTGACTTGACTTGGTCTGGAGGCTGCCCCACAATGAGCCAGTCGTCGAGATATGGGAAGATAGAGATGTTTTGACTCCTTAAAAAGGCTACTACTACTACTACTGCTAGGCATTTTGTAAAGACCCTTGGGTTAGCCGAAAGGCACTGCCCTGAACTGATAACGGCCTGAGGGCAGTTCGAATCTGAGATACTTTCTGTGGGAGCACCTGATGGGAATGTGAAAGTAGGCATCCTTGCGGTCCAGGGAAGCTAACCAATCCCCTGGCCTTAGAGAGGGAAGAATTATTCCCAGAGTCACCATTCTGAACTTTGGCTTTAGTAGATGCTTGTTTAAGTATCTTGGGTCTAGGATGGGCCGCCACTCCCCTGTCTTTTTTGGGGTAAGGAAGTGTCTGGAGTAGAGACCCTTGCCCCTGAGGGATGTAGGAATGCTCTCTATGGCTCTGAGAGCCAACAGAGAGTAAACCTCTGCCTCTAGGGTAATGGTTTCGGAGATGTTTGCAGGTGGAAAAGACTGGACCCTCAGCTTTGGAAATTTTTTGAAACTGAGGGCCAGTCCCCGGCTTACTACCTCCAGGACCCACTTGTCTGAGGTAACAGACTTCCTGGCCTGGAAGTAGTAAGCCACCCTGCCTCCTACAGGGATTGGGGAGTCGACCCGGGCTGACACTTCAGGGTGTCTGCTTGGCAGGAGCCTTAGGCTGAGAGGTGGATGCAGCCCTGCTCATCCCCCTCCTGCCTCTCCCTCTAAAGAACCCCTTCTGGGAAAAGGAAGAGGAGGCATGTGCCTGGTAGAAAGGCCTGTGAAAAGGCCTGCCCCTGCCCCTAGCCTGCTGCTTCTGAGAAGTTGACTGCCTTTCTTTGGCTTGTGCACTCCTAGGTGGTCCTGTACTCATCCATCTTTTTCATGTAGTTCTCTGTCTGCTCCCCAAACAGAAAATTACCTTCAACAGGGAAATTGTTGGCCTTAGCCTGGGTATTCTGCGAGAGGCTAGTACATCTGAGCCAAGCCATCCTCCGAAGAGCCACAGATGTAGCCATGACTCGTAATGAAACATCACCAGAGTCCACAGCAGCATGAAACTGAACCTTAGATACCTCTATCCCATCAGCAGCCACCTCCTCCAGCTCCTTGGCTAGCTGGGGGGACAACTGCTTAGCCAGATCCAAAACAGACTCCCACCTGGACTTCTGGTATCTAGCTGCATAGGCCATGTAATTAGCCTGTCTGAGTCCCAGAGACGATGGCAAGTACTGCTTCCTAGCCAAGGCATCTATCTTCCTGGAGTACTTATCCGGGGTTGGGAGTGGGGGGTTGTGAAGCCAAGGGTATGCTAGCCTTGCCACAGGCTGCAGCCTGCACTACCCCAACATGGCTGCAATGCTGGTACAGGAACTCCGTAGCTGAGCCTGACAGCATGTACCTCCTGTTCATTCGTTTGTCCACTGGAGGCAATGAAGCTGGAGTTTTTAGAAGCTTGTGAGTCTGTTTCCCAAAAGATTTGTGTAGGGGAATAGACAGTCTCTTGGACTCTGGGATGTCCATCATTTCTACAAAATCAGGCTCCTCTTGCTCCTCCACAGCTCATCCACAGGGAGCTGGAGGGTATCAGCCACTTTCCTGTAAAACATAAAGTGGGAAGGGGACTCAGAAAGCCTGGGAGGGGAAACTCTGAAGGTCTGTCTGGGGAGATGTCTGGTTCAATGGGCTCATCCAGACCTTCCCCACCGTCCTCATCATCACCAAACTCTTCTTCCCCCTCCCATTCCGGCTCATAATGTTCTTCCAAAGAATAACTGGAAACTGGGGGAACCGACTGAACCGAGCGCCTACCGAGAGATGCCGTATCGGTCGGAACCGAACGGAGCGATTCCACAATACTAATCACCCTGGCAATTTCCTCGGTGGTTGGATGGTGGGGATCTGAATCCGAACCGGCAGACTTTTCCTTCTTCTTTTTTGCAGGGTTGGCACTTCTCTTGCCTGAGGAAGTCTGGCCCTGGTCACTCCCTCAAGTTTGGTCGGAACTGAACCGGGCTGGCCATCCGGATCAGCGGACTTCTCTGCCTCTTTCTCCCTAAGCCTGCTCAACCTTTTTTCTAGGGTGGCCTTAGGGACATTTTTGCATATTTGGCAGTCTGAATCGAGGTGGTCAAACCCCAGACAATAAACACAGGTGGTGTGGGGGTCAACCTTAGCAAAGGCCTTCCCACACACACTACAGTGCTGAAACCCAGTGGGCCCATTTTTTCTTTTGGGTTTCTCAGACATGGTCACAATAAAGAGCAAAACTAACCCTTTACACGGCTTCAGGCCAGGTAAGATAGACTTAAAAGCTCCTAACCGTGTCACAGGTATTTGAAAAAAACGTTAAACACTTTTTTTTTTTTTTTTTGGAACCCATAAGCACCGGAATCACCACAGAAATCCAGAGAGTGTTTGGTTCAGCCGAACCGACCGTAACAATTTTACGTTTTACAATTTCCACAGAATTTACCACAGTCCACTACCTCTATTACTTACAGTACCACAGACAGGGATCTGAACTGAGGAAAAGCATAACATTTTCGAACTAAACCAATGATTTTCACTAACGTGAACCGAAAGCGACAGGAGAAACTCTGGAGCGATTGTTCAGTTACGTGGAATAAAGAATCTGACGGTTACACTTGAAAGTGCAGCAGACAGAGGTCTGAACCGAGCACAAGCTCAGCGTTCTATGCTTTTAGCACAGAGTTAACTCTCATCTCCGGAGCAGTTCAAGTGCTAGGGCTAACTGCATATTGTCAGAATGCAGCAAGACTTCATGTTGTTTGAATTAACAATCAGCAAAAACAGGGCTCAGTGACATAAAAAGGGACAGAAAAGACAAGTGGCGACAAAAGAAGCTGAAATAAAGGTTACAGTGTCGAGCAAGTGGCGCTGAACAGAACTAGGCTGAGTTATGCAGTTGCATATGGCAAACACTCTCATGGAGTGTTACCTCGACAGCAGGAAGAACAGAACTGAAGAAGGCAGGGGCCAGCGTCAGTTACTGGCCAGTCTGTGAGTGCCACGTCATACATTTATCTTGTGGGCATCACCATCCCCGATGTCAGTCCCTTACCACTAAAACTTTAAAGGTGTACGCTCCTGCGGGGTTCCAATGTCTCTGGCACAGACCCACCAATAATGAATGGTAAAGACTGATTCCTGGAAGATCATTATTTACAGACAACAGTTAGGTAATGTCATTTTAATTAGATGAGTATGTAGCCACGATTTAGGTACAGATTTACACACACACACAAAAAAAATCACTGATTATTTATGCCTGGTTCTCAAAACCTTTTTTTTGTTTTGTTCTGTTTTGTTTTTAATGACAACATAATGAAAGAAGATGGGAGAGGTTTCTGGTACCCCACTCCCAGCACTGCCTATGTTAGACCAAAGTTACATACATAAATATCACCACAAGTAACTGCATTTCTACTGGTCTATAACCAGCCGGAGTTAAGGTTCCAAGGCAAAGCTCAATGCCATTATATCACCCAGTCAAAAACTACCTTGGAAGGTAAAAGGTGAATATTGTTCTGCTAAACTATTAATAAATATTTTTTTGTGATAAATGATCTTTGTTGTGCTTTAGTTGGGTGATACTGATATGCTGGTCTGTGTTAGGTATGTTTTTTTCCCCTTCACTGTAGCAGTCACTTGTAAGTATTCAATGACTGCTACGGCCTCTAGGAGAGATATTCTCCCAGTTATACTACTCCCCAAGAGAACAAGTGATCTTTTTCTTTGCTATTCCCAGTTTAGAGATGCTTAATAAAGTTCAAGTTACTCGGTTCATCATTGAAACTGGTATAGACAGACTTATTTTTGGACAAATTTTGCTGTCTGACCCCAAGACACCACCCTTTCAGTTACAAACTCAGATGGGGAAATGAGAACACTTTTGTTTGACCAGAATGTATGTTATTCTTACATATGGTGCAATTTACTTAGATACACAGACAGTGTCAGCAGATAAGGGCCTGTGGCCCACCCAGTCTGCCCATTTGAGCTTGTAAGTTCAGTTTATGTTTTCCTAGAAGTCTGCTGCCCCTTACCCCTGACCTCCAGAATTCCTTTATGTCTATCCCATGCATTCTTAAATCCCGTGATTGTTTCAGCCTCCACCACTTCCTCTGGCAGGGTGTTCCACTTGTCCACCACCCATTCTGTGAAGAAATTCTTCCTCACGTTTCCTCTGAATCGTCCTCCCTCCAACTTAATCCCATGCCCTCTAGTCCTGGAACATCTTTTTCGCTTAAAAATAGTGTATTCCTGCACCCTGTTCCTCCCTGTAAGATACTTGTATGTCTCTATCATATCCCCTCTCTCCCTCCTCTCCTCCAGGGAGTATATATTCAGTTCCTTCAACCTGTCCTCATAGGACTTGTGATGCAATCCATGTACCATCTTTGTTGCCCTCCTCTGAACCTTCTCTACCCTGTCTGTGTCCTTACGTAGGTAAGGTCTCAGAACTGTACACTGTACTCCAGGTGGGGCCTCACTAGTGTCTTGTATAGTGGAATTATGACCTCCCTTTTCCTGCTGGTGATGCCCTGCCTATGCATCCCAGCATCCAATTTGATTTCAGGATGATGCTTGACACATTTTTTTTTTTTTTTTAGAGTCATGCCCCCCCCATTTTTTGGGTTTTGGGATTACAGACAATACTGTCAAGAAATGTAGGTAACTAGACCCGAATCTTGCTGGGTTCTGTTTACAATTGGAAATCTGCCAAGTTAGCAAACACTCACAAGCTCCATCCTGATTTTAATTATGTAGCAGTAATCACCGTTGAAGGTGGCATCTAATGGGGAGTTAATGCATGGCTGGGAACACGTTGACGCGAGGCCGGAGGCCGATGAGGCTCTTGTCCCAACCCCCCATTAGATGCCACCTTCAGCTGTGATGTCTTCGCTTGTAACACGGAGATGCTCGGTGGTGGTGTGGACCACGCAGTGTGCTGCTTGAGTGACACAAAAGACAACGGCAGTTGGATAAATTGCTGTCATGTTTTATCTTACTTTCAGATTTCAGGACAGTGCTCTGTTACATACAGATGTCGTTCAACAATTTTTTTGGTACAGGGACATACAGTTACTAGATTGGCGATTGCAACACATGTCCAGTACTTTGGAGCGGCCGTTTCCCTGCGAGCCTGCCTTGGAGGACTGCGGTTCGGTTGCTTGAGACCTCTGCGCAGCCGGCCGCCCTCTGATTTGCATACCTATGTAGTCATTGGCGGGATGTCTTTCCGGTGCTTGCCCCGCTCCCCCCCCTCCCTTTGCAGCAGCACCCTCGCCTACCTCTCCGCGGTTACTCCGGATATGCGGTGCAGTGTCTGTGGCTCCCGATCACTCCATAGTTAAAATTGACGGTGCCGTGGACGCTGAAGCTAAACTCCACTGCCATCTCCTTCCTCACTGCGCTACCTCGGACTCCCTACGTGTGCCTCCCTATGTCCCTCGTCTCTGTCTGTTCCCCCCCGCCTCTCCTACTCTCTCGCTCCTAGCTGATTGTGTGGCTCTTTCTGTGACTGCTGTCAGCCCTGACAGCTGCTATTTCTCTTCTGCTGGCCTGAATTTCGCACTGCAGGAGCAACACGACGTGATGTCTCATAATGCCGTGTTGCTTGCTCCTGCACCACGTGATGCCGTCCCGCCTATCACCGTCCCCGCTCCTCGGTCTCTGAATAGTGCCGTGTTACAAAAAAAAGTATTCACCTGAAACAAGAGCTCTCATTTAACTGTTTTATAGTTTGTCATACATGAAATGGTAGATGAAGAGATATGTCTACATAATGTAACTGAAATGTGCAACTGTTTTTCCATCCTGTGTTTTAAATTCTGTAATGGCTTTTTAAGTCCAAAAAATAAACTTGAAACTTGACTGCTACAGCAAGCAACCAAATTACTCCATTTCAAAATCTGAATACAGTAAGACTTACAATGTATCTCAGATTCAAGAAACTGAAAAAGTAGCCAGTACCTTGTCATTTCTGCATTAAAGGCAAAGATTTAACTTCAATAAATTGCTTTCTTTATTTATTTAAATTCAACATACACAAAACCTTGCCTTGATTTCCAAGAAACAAAAAAGTGTACAATGCAAAATGAGAGAACAGAGAATGGTTGAAACCCATATTTACAAATACAGGAAATATACAGTTAATAAAAATAGAATTTGAATTACTCCTCAAAACAGCATAAGTGCAGAAATACTATTTGGCCATGATTATGAATGATGAAAAAATTGCAGTTAAGACCCCACTCAACTAGGTTTCAATGAAGATACAGGAGATCCCCTCATTTAAGGGAAGTCCCTATACGTAAACAGTTTGTTATGGTTTGCTGGCTTAATGTCAGAGGGTGATATTACTTCAAGAAAGACATATTCAAGAGAACCCCCCGCTTCCCCCAAATAAAAAAAAACTATCCACGGTACAGAGCAGAGGTTGTACTGAACTCAAATACCTCAATGCAAAAAGTTAACATCAGCAATCCAATATCCTCGAATGAAGACCTCTTTGTTGGGTCTTTGTTGGGTCTCTTGATAAAATACATGATTGTGCTACCTTTGCAGAATCACAAACAGTAAGTCACCAAGAAATGGGAACCAGTGACGTAGTTAATGCTGGCATTTAAGGTACGTCACCCACCCTATTAACACACTGTATGCTTTTTGCGTAGACAGAATCAAACAGAATCCTTGTGCAGCTTTTTTAATGAACTACAATTAGTTCAAAAGTTATTTGCCTGTCAGAGTGACCAATGAAAAACATAATCCTATGGCAATATTTCAGTACTGTACTTCTGAAGAGTGTACTTTGTTTGCAGGTATTCTATAAAGGCACTTCACCCTGATATTTTTCAGCAGACCACAAGAGCTTTACGCTGACGGGGAATGTGTTGGCCTTCTGTTTCACAGGGCAATCAGTAGCCCAAATACAGAATTCCCAGCTGATTTTTAATGGTATAAAATTTGCTACAGTAGCATTTATTGAAACCTATAACTATCAAGAATCACAGTTTTTACAACTTTACCCTCAAAAGAGTTAAGAACTAAGGACGGGACAACTCTTCCCCTAACCAAACCTTAAACAAGGGCACTGCTCAAATTTTAGAATGTAACTGCAGTATATCTAGTGTGGTGGGGGCTATATTTCCTAACTTTGACCTCAATAATGGTGCAACAAACAGAACTTCAGCCATATAACTTATTAGATTAAAAAGAGCAACATTACCACAAAAGATCTCCAGAAACTTCCCTTGTTTAGACAAATATGGGAGACACTGAATCACTATAGTCTACTGATCTGTGTTACAAATCTTCTGTATCAATCATTTTTAAATTATAGAACATTTAAACTTGGCACCCAGAACTAGGATCAACTTCTTGTTTGAAGTGGGATCCTGTTTTTATCCAGTTTTACAGATGGAAGGACTGAAATGCAAGGGGCATCTTTATGTTGCCAGGGGTTTTGCAGTCTATGTAGTCTGGTGGTTAGAGATCCCTAATGAACCAGGGGATCTCTTGTTTAAATCCCACCAGAGCCACTTCATCCAGCATCTTGGAGTGCTATATAATACAAGTTGTATTTTCCTTCCTGACACCAGAAAGTTGTTGCTCAAAGCTTTCTTTCTATCCTTGCCTACAGTTTGTTGTTTTGCACAGAGGCCAGTGGCAGTGCACTATCAAGAGAGAGGGTCATGTACAACAAAACTGTGTGTTTTTTTTACGTCTTTCCACACAAACACAACACTACATTTTATTTTCTTCCTTGCAATGGTTAACTTTCGATTAAAGTTATGATTTCTATGCAGCATTATTTTTTAAACAACATTCTCTGGGTCTAGTGCCGTGTTCATTTTTACAGATTTTTCAGTTTGTTTGTTCAGAGGTAAACACCAGGGCCAGGATTCACAAAAAACCCACAAAGTGCTGCACTAAGGTTGGCGCGACACCCCACGGTTGCACTGATGGGCAATCAGGGTATTCACAGTCTGACAGCACGGTGCACTATCTGACTGTGAATGGGTCAGTCAGGGGCAGCGCTAACCCAGGCAAAGCACCAGGAACCCTAGCGCTGCCCCAACAGCCAGCCAGGAGAATGGGTGGACAACAATAGTGCACATACGCTAAGCCCCTATTCACTAAGGTAGCTATGCAAATGAGCCCACTGGGCATGCAAGGCGCTACTGACCATTAGCATGCTCATTATGGGCCCATCTGCATGGCCTATGGGTGGTTTAGCGCAGCCCCCCCCCCACCAGCCCATGCCCCACGCAGCTGCATTCCATGGCTGTCTAGTGCCCTCCCCTCCCTGTCTCCTGATCATCATCCCCAATGATGTTAGTCCCTGGTAGTCTAGTGGTCCTGACCCCCCCCCATATAAATGTTTTCCCCACAATCTGTTTCTACCGCCTCAGCTGGGGGGTTGTACCTATGGTTCTCATCCATCTTCCGACTGGCATCCAGCGGCCCTCGCAATGGTTGAAGCACCGGTGCTCTACTCCTACCCATTCTTCTAGCCCACATCATGATGGGTAACACTGCACATCGCAGTAGACAGAATCCGGGCCTGAGGAGCAGCTCAGGTGCGCCCAGTGCGAGACTGCAGGACCAGACAGCACCACGCCAGAGGACTGGATTTTTCTGGGTGCTTTTTTTCTTCCTGGGCGCAGATGTGCAATGCTGGCAAGGACAGTGCCATGCACATCACGTCCGATGGCTGCCTGTGCCATCCCCACACTGTAACAGCCCATGTGCTGATCCTCAGTCGCTGCCAGAGGTGAGTACTGCATCGGCAGTTGAATCCCTCCCTCCTTGGAGAGCAATCCTTCGGACACTTGATCCTCCTCCCCCTGTCCGGCCCTCCCACACCCGAGATCGCTCCCGACCCTGGGTCGTCGGCGTCACAAGTGGTACTCCTACCGCTGTGCAGGCAGGCTGGCTGCCCACCTGATCTTAATAAAAATTTTCCTTGCTGTAGTGTCCCTCCCTGGTCCGCAATCATCCACCCGATCTTAATAAATGTTTGCCATAGTGTAGTGTCCTTCCCCCACCCCCATCGCTCATCCCATATGTATAATACATATTTGCCCACCCGATATATATAATAAATATTTTTACATAGTGTAGTGTCCTTCCCCCCACCCTGATCGTCCACCTGATATGTAAAATAAATATTTTCCGTAGTATACACCGGTCACCCACCCGATATTTAAAATTTTTTGCCATAGTGTAGTGGTCCCTCCCCGGTCACCGATCGTTGTCCCCAATCGTAACACATCCCATTCCCTGGTAGTCTAGTGGTCCCCCATCACCTCACCCCACCTTCTCAGGTAATCAACCACCACCCCACTCCTCTCCCCACCAAGCATGACTCTCTGTCAGTGAGCAGCACAGCTCTCTCACCTCCACTGCTGCCCGCCGAATGAGCTACGAATGAGCGTGTGCGAGTCGTGCTGGGGGGGGGGGCAGAGTGGTGGGTGGTTACTGGAGAGGGTGGGGTGGAGACCACTAGACTACCAGGGAATGGGATGTAACGGTGGGGACACGATCAACAGAAAGGAGGGACCACTATCCTAACCGTGAGCAATCCGGGTTGGGGAGACACTATACTATGGAAAATATTTATTATACTACTGGGTGGGAGATCGGGTTGAGAGAGACACTACACTGTGACAAATGTTTATTACACACAGTGGTGGTGACCCTGAGTGGGGAAGGGACGCCACAATAAATATTTATTAATATCAGGTGGGTGATTGGGGACGGGGCACAATACCTCCTCCAACCACTAAGGCTGCGACGATTATCACCAGGTTTTTGTCAGCGGTAATTTCTCCATGCAAGGGCCTTTGCAAATGGCCCTTGCATGGAGCAAAAACCTTGTGAATTGGACTGTGAGGACAGCCAGATCCCTTCCCCCTCACTTGCACTGTGGGCCCGCTCCCAACTTTACGTGGGGGCAAACTGGGCTTTATGAATACCAACTCCGGGCAAAACCCAGTTTGCCCCAGGCAACGTTTTGTGAATCTGACCCCAAGTCAGCTGCTTCTAACCATTTATTTGGTTCCCTGGTTGCATATCTCACAGGGTCACAAACCACAGTCATGTAGGGCTCTGAAATTTTACAATTTCCAACCATTGTTTGTTTCCAAGTCTACTTCCAATCTCAATTTTAAATATTTGTTTAGTTTTCTGTCGCCCTTTAACATCTGTAATTGTTTCTGATGGTGCCTTTTTGTAACGTTTATTGTTTGTGTTTCCAAGTCGACCATGAAAATGGGCTTTACAAAAGCCTACTTAAAATAGAAAAAAAAAAAAAAGGGGGCTTTACAGCTCATGGACTTCCCAGGTTATCAAATAAAACAAATCACGGCGCGACCTTGAGCAAATTATTTTATCTTCCAACGCTCAGTCCTCCTTGTTTTAAAAGTGGACAGAATCAGAACCTCACTGGAACTGTATTTCTCTTCCAGTGCTCCCTAAAACAGCAGGTGTGAAGATACAAAGGGAGACTAACCTTATCCATAGATACAGTGTGGATTTCCGGGCCCCACTTTTACACCGTACCCAAACTAGAAAGACTTTATTTTCCTGACTCCTTCTAACAGAATTTTGTTAAATTCTGCATGACAGATGGCATTTAAAACGGTGTTATAATTTAATTATCTTTGTTAAGGCAAGGTGTTAAAACTATCTTACGACCTGTTAGCAAACTAAAAAAAAAATGCTTGACATTTGTAGTCTGGCTTCCTAAGGCAGAGTTTTACTCTGTAGGGACAGCTAAGCACTGCCTTCACTTGCCATTTTACATGCAGGGGTCGAATTTAAGTTTTGCAGCCTCTAGCCAGCAGGGCTAGTGACCGGGGAAAACCTACTGCCTGGTGTACCTGAAATACTACCTTTTCCAACAGAAGCCAGCAGGGCTACCTGAAAGAAAATTTTACTAGACCAACACAAAATCTACCAGCATTCAGTGGTACCATGCTAATTTCGAGCAAACAATTCACACGGGGCCTATTTAAGGAGATCAGCATAATAAGTTTCTTGCAGAATTCAAGACCAGGTAAGTCAGCCTGTTCAGTGGGTGCAATAGGGAGTCAAGACTTCAGAAGCAGAGCATCACCCACACAGCAAGCAAATTAACACCCTAATAGACCAGGCAGGGGACGGGGGCAGGCTGATGATGATGATGATGTCAGAAGCAGCACAGACAAGATGGTGGAGAGATAAAATGATGGGAATTAAAAACAATAATGCTAATTTACAATAAAAAAAAGTTTAATATCTGCAATGCAAAACTATTTGCTGAAGACAAAAATGTTAACTTTTGGAAATCTAAACTGACCCATTACAGGGCTCTAAGTCAGTGGCAACAGGGCAATGTTTTAGATCAATATGCCAATCTCCTCATTCATTATTGCCAGAGGTAGATAATTAGTATAATTTCCTATCGCTGGTTAAGGTACTAACTTAACAAGCTAAGCTACCAATCACAAAAGCTGTCTGTCCCACTACACTGCAATACACAGAACAAAAACTCTTAAAATGGCAACGCAATTTTAACTACTTTGATGGTGAGCTCAAACACAGAAAACTGAGATAAAGTTTTAAAATGCATAAATTGCTAGCTTCCTGTCATGCTGGTTTTCCTTCACAATGGAGCAGTGTGTGTCATCCATGGTAAAACTTGGAAAAGCAATTTTTCTATCCACAATTTTGCATATGGGTGAAATTTTATATATTTATCTATCCCACTTACTTTACCACTGAGGACTGCTGTTTGAAAACAGGATCCTTGTCAATCAGACTTCATCTGCTCCTGCAGTGTTCACCTGTGATGTCATTATCCTCTGTTCATGAATCAACACTGATTGCCATGTAAATAAAAATTTCAGTGGAAAAGCTCTGAAGCAAGGGTCACCAAAGGACCGCTCAAATGATCTGCAAAGGCTGAGAACAGCCGTTGCTGCCAGCCTCTGCAGATTATCTGAGCAGGCCTTTGGCCACATTCAGTCCTGCATTACACGGGTCAGCCAGTTACTTTATGGTGATTTAGATGTACTTCCCATAATGCTCTGCATTAGTGGGGTATGGGCAATTTTGTATTTCATTAAATAATAATGTCCCAAACAGGATATTATGACTTATATCACATGCAGACAAACAACAGGAGCAAATAAAAGTCTAAAGGACAAGGATCCTGCTTCCATACAAATGTCCTTAGTAATACAGCATTAGAGTAAGACACAATACAGGAACTCCAGGAAATCCAACTACAGTAAATGATGTAGAGTTTCAAGTGTCTGCAGAAAGGCCTCACAGGCTCTTCATTGTGAGGGCGTTCTGAAGGAAGACAGCCTGGCTACAATCTCTGACATTATGACACCCCAACCAATATTTTGGCAGCAAAGAGCTACTGGACGACTTAGATTATTTAAAATTTGTCCTGGTATATACAGTAATTTCGATCCTTAACTTGGCCAACAGAAAGCCCCACCACCCAAGTTGTTTTCCTCTTTTTTTCTTAAGATCTGCTGTAACGGTTACAATGTTTTATTTGTTTTTTAAACATGAATCAATAATGGCAGGCCAAACCATGATACACCAAATTAATTAAAACTAACTTCTTGATTTATCAGCACTTCTGTTGCACCAAAGTAAGGGTCCTGGACCCCTAAATGTTTTCAAGACTTTTTTTTTTTTTTTGTGGCAAGAACACACCCAAAATGCACCATTATTTTCATATTGATCCTATCAATGACATTCCTGTAAGGCTGTCACAATATTAAAATTTCTAAAGTTAGAAAATAGCAAAAAAATTATTACCGTTATCATACTATCATGATTTTATGACGGCTCATTTGGATTTAGCTGGCAGGGCACTTTGCAGCTTACATTCTGGGGGAAAGGGCAGCAGATTGAAAAACTAAGTTTTTCACAATTTACCGCACTATATC
Organism: Neoceratodus forsteri; assembly: GCA_016271365.2. Lineage (NCBI taxonomy): Eukaryota > Metazoa > Chordata > Ceratodontiformes > Ceratodontidae > Neoceratodus > Neoceratodus forsteri. The sequence goes on along the minus strand of CM057459.1, from coordinate 166,192,449 downwards.
ACAGTATAGTGTGAAAATAGTTATCACGATATAGAAAAATAGATAATGGTAATGTCAGTAAAAATCGTGTTTAGCATGACACTCCTACATTCCTGTTCGTTAATCTCATATAAGGCAATTTCCTCCAACTCCTGCACCCTGGAACTTATTTGCAGTTCAATCCTGCCATTTGCCCCCAAAGTAGGAAGTTTCAATGTTTTAATTTGTTGCTTTTTACCATCCTTGACCCAAGAGAGTATTACTTGAGTAGATGACAATGTTTAAAGAGAAGTTAACTCGTCCCAAGCCAGCAGCCATAAATTTGCTTTCTGCTCGAATACTTCTAATTCCACATGTAAGGTGCTCAGAGCCCCTGGGGTCTGGCACCCTATAAATAAAACTGCCCTGCCACAGCACAAAAGGTTGCATTTTAGGGTCAAGCTGGAACTCTAAATAATGCATTCTGAGCCAGGATTCCTGAAGCTCATGGAATGGGGGTGGTGGGGGGGTGGTGGTGATGGACAGACAGATCAGAGAGACCAAAAGCTAATGAATGGATGTCACACTTCTGACAGGGGACAGATTTAACGTGGCATCAACAGTAATCTAGGCCATTTAAAAACAAACTTTAAAACTGTACTTACTCTATTACGCAGTATATTTCCATTCCAGTCTTTATTTGTGCAGGGTAAAAGCTCCCAAATATTCTGCACTGTTGAAAAGACTGCCAGCTTTTTTTTTTTTAAGTAATGGCAGGGATACAGCAACATTTGTAATGTTTATTAGTGTTTTTCCTCCAAACAGAATCTCCCTTCAACTTCTGAGAAGAGTTTTCCTATGCCTTGTAATTTTTTTTTTTAGCTACATGAAGTAAGTACTTATCTCACAGACACTCCATCCCCCCTCCCCCTAGGAACTATAAAACTGTTCCGAAAGAAGGGGTGGAGATTTCACTTGGTTACCAGAGTGACTGCTACTTCATCCCCCTCCCCAAAGAATCACAAGCGCCACCACAAGTGGACTGAGGGGGCATGTCCCTCCCCATAGTTTCTGGCTAAGTGTAATGCTACTGGGCACCTCACTTTGATGCCCCCCTCAAACATTTTATTACTGGCTGCACTTATGTTAGAAATGTTCACAGTTTCATAACAATTACAAAACAGTTTTAAGTAAGAGTTACTTCCCTGTTGTAACCAACACAGACTCTAATGCTAATTCTCTGTTAAAACACATATAAAATTTCAGTAAAACTGTCTGTAATGAAGCCCACAGTAAACAGTGGCACTCTTCGTTATTGAAAAAAACAAACTATTAAACAAGAGATTCTGTAGTAATGACATTAAAGGATATTGAATAACTGAGATTCTGTTTACCTCACATACTTAAAATGAAAGCTTAACCCACCTTTTTTTTTTCCAAAGTTTATCACACTCTAAATTTTAGAGTAATACTGCAGTCAATTAAAATGTGATCAATAACAAAATTCTGGCTTTAAATTAACAAATCACCTATGTTAAAAATCTCCAAATTATGCAAACTAAAGTTTTGAATTATGTGTAAAATGTTCCTTCAGCACTGAACGTTAGTTGGTTGAAAATAAAAAAAAGAAAGGACACCACACAGATTTTGCCTCCAATGGCTGCTGCTATAACGTGTTTATCAAACGCAAGCCAGCCTGGAACCACAACACAACTTCTCATCTGTCAACTGATGATCATGCTGCTAATCGGTGTCCTCAGTCCAGCCCGTCTCCTCCGACTAGCACTAGAAGGCCCAACTTCTGGCCATTTCAGTCAAATAAAGACAGTATATTTTCCCTTATTTTCCTTGATCAGGGTACTGCAGCCAATCCTTTTCCTTATTCAGAAAAAAAAAAACACAAGTAGCACTGCCAATGCTAGGTGTATGTAACAGCTCAGTTAAAGTCACTGCACTCTTCTGTTAAGCTACATACCGTCGCTGAACACGGCAGGAAAAACTGAAGCTACAACCATGGTTGGCCACAAGAGCACATAATGAGGTTATGCTGGAAAGGTCAGGAAACAGCATGTTGCTCTTCAGTTTTGAGCTTCCTATTCAAAAAAGCCAAGTACTGCTTGTTCCTAAGTTTAAAATGTCATTTTCAGGTGGCAATAGCATTTTTGGGGGCCGTGAAGTGTAGTCTATTGAAAATAAGGCCTCCTTAAGATTACTGGATTAAGTTTTACGTCTGCTTGTAGGTTCAGGAGTCACACTGGGGGCACCGACAGGTGACGAGCACTGCACAGTCCACCTACTAAAACCTGAAAGCATTCAAAACCAGTTGCCTCCTGATGCTAGTTTCATGATGCAGGCAGGTTCATTTCTAAATGGTACGTAAAACCTAATGGTTGCAGTAAGGCTACTGCAACTCTTCACTTGTATGACACAAAATCAGAAATTTAAAACAGTGGGCCCTGTAAATAAAATAAAATAAAATAAAATACTGTACTGAGATAATCCAGTTCTAAAATGCAATTAAAATCTTGTTCTCAACTATGTAGGTTAGTGGGTGGGCGAAGGCAGGACATTTATAAATCCTAGGGCAGTCAGCAGTCTAGCATAAATCACTGTAAATCCTTCAAAGGGACTGAACTGGAGTAACCTGTTTTTTTTTTATTTTTTGTTCATCTGCTCCACCAGCTGAACTACAAGACCTGCTGAGTTACTTGGAGTTTGATAAGTTTGGTCAATTTCCTTCTCTGGTGCTGTTGGCACTGCAGCAATTTGTACACCAAAGTCCTACACATCAAGAAATGACTCTCTGCATTTAAAATAGCTGCAGATTTTTTTCCACCGTGGACTGTAACAAGTTATTTTGTTGATAATATATGGATGTCTCTCCATAGGAAGCACAAGGTTCATATTCAAGAATATTTTTTTTTCACTGTTTCTGGTCCACAAATAAATTTTGCTTCTATTGTTCCCATACTGGAAGCCAGGGGTCAGAACAGCAGCAAGTTTGAAATGTAGCCAAATAAAAGGGCACATCTAATAGTTTCTCCCAAGGTTTAGATGAGAAACAGAAAAAGAAAAGCACTCCACCGGCATACAATATTGAGAATCCTCCACTCTTGCTTCGGTCCACCAGGAGACCTCTCCCGTGAAACCAAGAGGTGCATGTAAAAGCAAACACATGTGCGTGTGTACTCCAAATGTCAGTTAAAGTAGAGCTGGGTCTACAGAAGAAAGCATCTCATCCTGTTCCTCAAATTTCAGCTGCACATCCAGAATTATCAAACCATTTATCCATGGGTTGCCTAGGGGATCAGATGGAAGAGAAAGAGTGCAAACAGTTTCATGAGTACAATAGCGAGAAATTTCTCTAAATGACCACTCCAGGGTTCACCATAGAAAGGACAATCACACTTCCTGGGTGAAATCTTTACTCAACATTTATAACTGGAACCCTTCCATTGGTGCCTCACACTGCTGGAAGATGTACTGCTGTTGGCTGTGGTCCACCTGGGGTGCAAGGCTACTGTCTTCATCCTCTGTCCCAAAGTAGTGTTCAATTAGATCAAAGGCCTTTTGGTAAATATCCTGGTTCTCATGGCTCTGCAAGAATCGATTTTATCCAAACCTGCAGAACAGAGAGAAAATAAACTTTCTTAGCATGTGCTCTTTAGTTAAAGAATACTTCTGGCATTGGGGTAGCGTCTAAAGTTACCAGTATAAACATATACCAAGCCCTCCTGCATTAGGTAAATACTGTATCCTGTAACAGTCTAACTGCAATGTAACTTATTGTTCGTAATAACCTTTGTATATCTCTGTAATCTCAATATGCTCTGTACTGCAGTGCAGGTTACAGCATCCACATGGGTTGTAAATGGAAATTACGTACTCACTAATTCTTGATCTTCCCAAGTATCTTCACCATTCATCACGTTTGGGTCTAGGCTGGAGGACTGGACTCAGTTTGGGAGTTGGCTCTTTAACAATTTTTGGAGCCGGGGGAACCGACATCAGAGATGGTGCTGCCCACTAGGCAGACGTATTAAGTGACACTCGTAGACTGGCCTGTAACTGATGCCAGCCCCCCCCCCCAAAAAAAAATCCTCATCTCTGTCTGTCAGGAGAGGAAGAGAGAAAATAGGGTGAGGGAGGGAACTAAAGATAAAAAGGCTGACTAACAGGAGGAGTACAGTTATGCAGAAGGACTTAAGATAGGGCAGGGATGGCCAGCACACTGGACAGCCCTAGAGATGAAGGAAAGGCAGAAAGCGAAAGAGAGAGAGAGGTAGTTATTCCTCCTCCCACCACCCCGCCCTTCACCTCTGAAGCAGAGGTTCCTCAGAGAGGGCATGAGAGCCAAGGTGCCCCACATTCCACCAGTACTGTGGCCAAAGAAGACAAATGTGCCTCTTGAAAATAATGAGTCAAGGTATGGGTCCACTCAGGACCAAGTGAGGGGGCGGTGATAAAGCCTGCACAAAGCAGTTTCTGCACCCCCCCTTTTAACTCGGGGTCCAGGATGGAGAGGTTGGGTATAATGGGGGCAAGGGAACTGGGGAGGAGCATACAGCAAAGGGATCACAGCACCAGGTGATCGCCTTTTGGATAGGTGTCGAAGGAACCACTTCTCTCCTCTACCCCCCCCCTTTTTTTGTTATATACTGTATATACCTCCAGAGAGGTATAAGGAGGCTGGAAAGAAAGTAGGGGAGAACCACAGGAGGAAAACCCCTGTATAGCATGCCCACCTGTCTGATCCATTGAAGAAAATTCGCCTCTTAGGAGAGGAGGCTGACCTCGAAGAGGCAGGGGAGGGGGAGGAGAACCTGTGACCCTTTTCTGAGGTTCCCCCAAAGTCCTCCCCTTTACTATTCGACTGAGCAGCTGAGTCGAAAGATAACACAGGTAACGCAGGACCCAACATGAACAGGAAGGTAGGGTTTGCAAAGAAAAAGAAAACATAATCCCCCCTTAACTCGAACCCTTGTAAGAATCAAGGGAAAAAGGGGGAATGGAAGAGTAAGGGAAAGAGGCGCTGCCCAGCACCTAGCCACAGGGGATGGAGGAAGGGTTGTGAATGATTAATGGTGAAGATACTTGGGAAGATCAAGAATTACGGTGAGGTTTGATTTTCTTACATCCCCTTCAAAATGTGGTTTTAGTCGTTCAGATGGTGACAAGCAGGGGTATTTATTCCTGGCTTAGCTGTGCCAGGGATTATGTTCTTAATATGTTTGTAAAGATGTGTTATTTTTTTGATGTTGTTATTAGACTTGAAATTGTTTCCTCAGGAATGACAATGCTGAGAGAGCTGTTGTGTTCAGCTATGAAAACTGTAATGTATTATAAAATGGGCAAGACCACGCCTGGTTTTGACTGCTGGGTTGTTCAGTGGTCGGAGTGATCTTCAACCCCGGGATACAGGTTTTTATGTAGGTGTTTCTATGAGTGAGGCTAGTCAGAGGGTATGTAATTCTAATAAGTTCATACTGTAATCAGAAATCATCATTTATTTTCTTGCATGGTACAAATGGCGGTCTCCTCAGTAAGAGTCTTTTCATTAAATATTAACGGCCTAAACATCCCCATTATGCGTTTCAGGCTATTTCAATATTTCCAAAAGCAAACAGACGAAGTGATACCTTCAGGAGACTCATCTGTCCTTGGGAGAACATTTAAAACTTTCCTCAGGGGGAAGATACAAGGTATTTGCATCCTCATATAGTAAGGGCAAACGTTGAGGGGTGGCCATCTTGCTTCCCTCTACTACAGTGTTTTTACTACAAACAGAGTACATCAATCCCTCTGGGAGTTTTGTAATTGTAGTGGGACAACTGTTTGCTAGAGAAATGACCCCTGCCAATGTTTACTTTGCCCCACAAGCCCCGCCCCCCCCGGGGAACTTCTGTGCCTTTTTTCAATAAACTACTAGATATACAACAGGGAATGCTTATTATGGGTGGTGATTTCAAAGTTACCCTTGTCCCCAATTTAGATGCCTCACATCCTGCAAGGCATCCAGTCTCAGCCTCTCAGAAATGTTTTCGGTCGCAGCTGACACAGCTGCGTATTCTGGACGTTTGGTGCCATTTTTTCCCCACATCACAAGCTTACACTTACTACTCTCTCAGGTTTCATTCTTTTTCCCGTATAGATTTTTTTTTTTTTTACAGCTGAGCATTCAGATATACTCAGAGACATCTTTATAGGAGCTAGTCTTCTTTCAGATCACTCCCCTTTGACACTAAAATAGGACTAGGGTGCACCCCTTAAACAAACTTGCTGGGGCTTGAACCTTTTTCTATTAAAGGAAAATGCTTTCAAAACCACGATGGCAGAAAAAATTGCACAAACTTTAGAAGAGAATGCCTCTCCTGAGATTTCCGCTAGCATTTTATAGGATACCCTCAAGGTGGTCATTCGACGGAAAATCATTGCCTACACCTCCCACAAAAGGAAACAACGGGATTCACAATATAAAGCAATACTGTCGGAGCTGGGTGCACTGCAAAGACATACCGATGAGCTGGAGACAGAGAAGAAAAATCGTATCAGACAAGTTAAAGCAGAATTACAGAAAAGTCTTGCCCAAAGGGTACATATGGTGTTAACGTATCTGAAAAAAAATTCCACTACGAGGGGGGCCTAGAGGGGCTCGGATGTTAGCTAGAAAGCTGAGGGATACAAAACGGCATCCCATATTCCTATACTCAAATGGCCCATGACCGGTAGATTATCCTCTACCACCCTTGAGATTATAAAAATTTTTCAGAAGTTTTATTGTCAGCTGTATGTAGATCTTACTCCTCCTGCAGTTGATCAAGTTTCTAGTTTTTTGGCAAACTTAACAATACCGAAACTATCTCAGACCCAACAAGAATTCCTTTTGGCCCCAATTAGATTGGAAGAGCTTCAGAGGCATTGACTCCAATGAAAACATTAAAATATCCAGGCCCAGATGGGTGCCCCGTAGAATGGTACAAAGCCTTTGCAAAACCTTTAGTCCCCAGGCTGCTCGATGTTTTCCTTAGATGTTCAGGAAGAAAAAATTACTCACCTTAGTAATTATGTTTCTTCTATTGGAGTCTTGCTGTATTCTGACAAGTGCAGCTAGCCCCAGCCTTTAAACTGCCCCGGAGAACAAAGGGTTAACCTTTCTATGCAGAGCATAGAATGCTGAGCTCGAGCTTGGTTGATGTCTCTCTCTGTTTCCCTTTGAAAGCTAACCGTCAGATTCTTATGAGCAACACTCTAATAGTATTCTATGTGGAAATTGTAAAAAAAATTTTAATAGCCAACTGGCAACAAAAAGTTTTGGATTACCAAAAGAAGACTCAAGTCAGGAAAACACAAAAACTCCAACCAAACAGGAATATAATAAAATAAACACCCACACAAAGAAGAGGGTGTAAAAAGAGCACCCCTGAGGTGCAACACTGCACCTGCCCACCCACTTCCCAAAACCAGGTTCTGAGAGGGGTGGCAGGGAGGAAGGTCAGAATACAGCAAGATTCCAATAGAAGAAACATAATTACTAAGGTGAGTGATTTTTTTCTTCAAACAACTTGAAGTCTTGCTGCATTCTGACAAGTGCAGACTACCAAGCAGTACCTCGTCATGGAGGAGGGACAGAACCTACTTTGGGAACAGGCTCTGAAATACTGCTGTGCCAAACCGAGCATCACTCCTAGCCTGGATATCCAGAGAGTAATGCTTGGTACAGGTATAGACGGTTTTCCAGGTGTCTGTTTGACACATTTCTGAGAGAGGGATATCTCTGGCAGCAGCTGTACCTCTTCTGGAATGAGCCCTCAGGCCTGAGGGTGGAATTTTTTCCAGTTTTTCATAGCAGAACTGTATATAAGACACAATCCACCTGGCAACAGATCTCTTGGTGGCAGGTTTGCCCTTTCCCACTTCTCCATAAGTGAGGAACAACTGGAGGGAGTCAAACCTGTGACCCATGGTATGCTCTATGTAGTAACTAAGGGCTCTTTTAACATCTAAACTGTGTAGCCTCCTCTCTCCTGACGAAGAATGATCAGTGAAGAAAACAGGAAAAGACACAGACTGATTTAAATGGAAGTCTGAAACCACTTTGGGCAAGAACCTTCTATTGGTTCTAAGGACCACTTTATCCCTGTGAAAGGAGATAAAATCAGGTTCCACTGATAGGGCTTGCAGTTCACTGATATGCCTGGCAGAGGTAATGGCTACCAAGAACACAGTTTTCCAAGTCAAGTACTTAAGCTCTGCTGAGGACATAGGCTCAAAAGGAGGTTGCATAAGTTAAGCAATGCAATTCAAATCCCAGGCAGGGACAGGGTCTCTAAAAGGAGGATTGGTGTGAAGCAATCCTTTAAAAAATTTACAGAACACAGGATGAGAAGTTAGTGAGGAAGACTTCCCCACAGACAGAAATGCAGAAACAGCCGACAAGTGTACCTTGAGAGTAGCTGGTCTGAGGCCTAGGCCATTAAGATGGACCATATAATCCAGAACCGTAGGCAATTCAGCAGTATCTGGGGAAATCTGCTCCTTAGAACACCAAATGCTGAATCTCTTCCATTTGGAGTCAAGCCTTTCTGGTGGAGGGTTTCGAGAAGCTTTGAGAATATCCAAAACCCCTTGAGAAAGATGCAGATGAGCCATGCCTTGAGACTGACAGACTGAAGATTGGGGTACCAAATCCTCCCCTGAGAGGATGTTAACAATTTGTAATTCCTGGGAAGAGACAGGGGGAGATGGACTGCTAGGGACAGCAGCAGAGGGTACCAGGGCTGTCTGGCCCAATCTGGAGCAATCAGAATCACTTTGCAAGGTTGATACCTTATCTTGACTAAAGCTTTGAACAGGAGTGGGAAGGGAGGGAAGGTATACAGAAATTCCCCTCCCAATTCAGAATCAGGGCATCCAGGGGGACTGAGCCCAAGACTGGGGGTCTGCAACAAAAAAGAGGAAGTTGGTGATTGTCTGGGGCTGCAAAGAGATCCATCTCTGGAGTGCCCCACCTTGAAAAAATCACTTCCAACACCTGAGGATCCAGGGACCATTCGTGATGGCCCTGAGAAATCCTGCTCAGTGCATCTGCTAGCACATTGTCCTTCCCTGGAGGGTGGACTGCTACCAGAGAGGTTTGCAGGGAATAAGCCAGGGACCACAGTTTCATGGCTTCCGTGCACAAGGCTGTGGACTGAGTGTCTCCCTGCTTGTTGATGTACCACATGGTGGTGGTGTTGTCCGTTCTGACCTGAACCACCTTGTTCTGCACTGACTGAGAGAAAGCTTTCAGGGCCAGAAAAACTGCCCTGAGTTCTAGGAGATTGATACAGAGAAGGGATTCTTGAGGGGACCACAGTCCCTGGGCAGTGAGGGCCCCCAGATGGGCTCCCCAGCCCAGAAGAGAAGTGTCCGTGGTAAGGACCACTGAACAAGGCTGAGTGGCAAAAGGAACCCCTGGTCTTAAATTGTCCTGATCCTGCCACCACTGGAGGGCTTGCATCAAGGTCAGAGTCACTGGGATCAGTTTGGTAAGGGAATCCTTCCCCTGAGACCAAAAAGCTCTCAGATGAAACTGAATATCCCTCATCTGGAATCTTGCCCCTTGGACCACTGCTGTTGAAGCTGCCATGTGGCCCAAGAGAAATGCCTTGCTGGTCGAGATACCCGAAGGCTGAAGGAAGAGGCTAGTTCTGTAAGAACCCTTGCCCTTTCCAGGGGAAGAAAGGCTCTTGCTCTGACTGTGTCCAGTTCTGCCCCTAAAAAGGTAAGAAGCTGGACTGGTTTGAGAACTGACTTGGAAAGGCTGAGAAGAAATCCTAGAGAAGTGAGCACTTGCTGGGTCACTTGCAGGTGAGACTTGACTTTGTCTGGAGAGTGGCACACTATTAGCCAATCGTCCAGATATGAAAAAATGGAAATCTTCTGCCTTCTTAAAAAGGCAACTACCACTGCCAGGCATTTTGCGAAAACCCTTGGGGCTGAGGTTAGGCCAAAGGGCATTGCTCTGAACTGATAATGGCCTGAGGACAACTCGAACCTGAGGTAGTTTCTGTGGGAGCACCTGATGGGAATGTGAAAGTAGGCATCTATGAGGTCCAGGGAGGCTAGCCAGTCTCCTGGCCTTAGAAAGGGAAGGATTATTCCCAGAGTTACCATCTTGAACTTTGGTTTTAAAAGATGTTTGTTTAGGTATCTTAGGTCTAGGATGGGTCGCCACTCCCCTGTCTTTTTTGGGGTCAGGAAGCACCTGGAGTACAGCCCTTTGCCCCAGTGTAGGGTAGGTACTCTCTCTATAGCTCTTAAGACCAGAAGAGATGAAACCTCTGCCTCTAGGGCAAGGGTTTCCGAGAGATTTGCAGGTGGAAAAGATCTGGCTCTCATCTTTGGAAACTTTCTGAAGCTGAGAACCAGTCCCTGGCTTACTACTTCCAGGACCCACTTGTCTGATGTAATAGACATCCAGTCCTGGACAAAATAAGCCAGCCTGCCTCATACTGGAATAGGAGAGTCAACCCGGGCAGGCCCATCAGGGTGTCTGCTTGGCAGGGGCCTTAGGCTGAGGAGTGGCTACAGCCCTGCTCATCCCCCTTCTGCCTCTCCCTCTGAAGAACCCCCTCTGTGAAAAAAAAGAGGAGGCATGTGCTTGGTAAAAAGGCCTATGAAAAGGCCTGCCCCTGCCCCTAGACTGCTGCCTTCGAGGAGCTGCCTGCCTCTCCTTGGCCTGAGCACTCCTGTAGGTGGCCCTGTACTCATCCATTTTCTTCATGTAATTCTCCGTCTGCTCCCCAAACAGAGAATTACCCACTACAGGAAAATCCATGGCCTTAGCCTGGGTATCCTATGAGAGGCTAGTACATCTGAGCCAAGCCATTCTCCGAAGAGCCACAGATGTAGCCATGAGATGACTCTTGATGAAACATCATTAGAGTGCACAGCAGCATGAAACTGAATTTTAGATGCCTCAATCCCATCTGCAGCCACCGCCTCCAGCTCCTTGGCTAGCTGGGGGGAAGCCTGTTTAGCCAGTGCCAGTACAGTGTCCCACCTGGACTTCTGGTACCTAGCTATATAGGCCATATAATTCGCCTGAGTCCCAAGGAAGATGCCATGTACAGCTTTTTTGCCATGGCATCAATCTTCCTAAAGTCTTTGTCTGGGGGTGTGAAGCCAAGGGAATGCTTGCCTTATCACAGGCAGCAGCCTGCACCACCTCAACATGGCTGCATTGCTGATATAAAAACTCTGTTTCTGAGCCTGAGAGTGTATACCTCTTGTCCATTCTTCTGTCCACAGGAGGGACAGAATTGGGACACTTCAGAATTTTTTGTGTCTGTTTCCCAAAACATTTGTGGAGGGGAATAGACAATCTCCTGGACTCTGGGATGTCCATCATTTCTACAAAATCAGGCTCCTCCTGATCCTCCATTGCCTCTTCCATAGGAAGCTGGAGGGTCTCAGCCACCTTTCTGTAGAACATAAAGTCGGAAGGGGACTCAGAAAGCCCAGGAGGGGATACACCTGAAGGTCTGTCTGGGGAGATGTCCGGTTCCACAGGCACATCTAGACTTTCACCATCACCATCATCATCTTCAAACTCCCCTTCCCCTCAAACTCTGGTTCATAAAATTCTTCCAAAGTATAATCGTGAACTGGGGGAACCGACCGAACCGAGCCCCTGCCAAAAGATGGAGGATCGGTCGGAACCGGGCAAAATGATTCCACAATCCGAATCGCTCTGGCTATTTCTTCGGCGGTCGGAACATGGACTTCTGGATCTGAACCAGATAATTTTTCTTTGAGCTTTCTTTTAGTTGGAACCGACCCCATGGGATAGGCTCTCCTTTTGCCCGAAGAAGTATCGCCCTGGTCAGAGGGCACTCCTGGTTCGGTCGGAACCGAACCGGGCTGGCCATCCGGGTCAGCGGACTTCTCGGCCTCCTTTTCCCTCAGTCTACCTAATCTCTTTTCAAGGGTAGATTTGGGAAAATTTTTGCAAATTTGGCAGTCTGAATTGAGGTGTTCAAACCCCAGACAATAAACACAGGTGGTGTGGGGATCGGCCTTAGCAAAGACCTCCCCACACTCAATGCAGTGTTGAAACCCAGTGGGCCCGTTTTTTTTCTTGGGTTTCTCAGACATGGCCAATCTAACCAAACTTACCCTTTTTTTGGCAACCGCCAGGCAAGACTTCATTATTGGTTCCTAACCGTGTCACGGGTCTTGAAAAAAACTGTTTCAAAACACGTTTTTTTTTTTTTTAGAACCGATAAGGACTGGTAACCACACACTAAAGTTACACAAGAATTAAGCAAATGATCGGTTCAGCTGAACTGATCCACACTTTTTACAAGTTCCACATAGAAAACACAGTACAAAACCTATCTAGTACTCACGGTACCACAGACAGAAACTATGCGGGAAACTTTTTCGGTTAGAAACCGACGAAAAAAATGACACTTTAACCGACTTTCGAACCGAGCTGCAGGAGAAATCTCCGGAGCGACTGTTCAGTGAGGCGGACTAAAGAATCTGACGGTTAGCTTTCAAAGGGAAACAGACAGAGATATCAACTAAGCTCGAGCTTGGCATTCTGTGCTCTGCATGGAAAGGTTAACCCTTTGTTCTCCGGGGCAGTTTAAAGGCTGGGGCTAACTGCACTTGTCAGAATACAGCAAGACTTCAAGTTGTTTGAAGAGGATTATGTCTCACCTCCCACCTTCGTGGAATGGAGCTATTCTGTTGGTGATTCCAAAACCAGGCCGCGACTGGAAACTCCCTGCCTCCTACAGACCAATCTCCATAGTAAACGCAGACTATAAATTATATGTGTCAATTTGGACCCATCGCCTTGAACAAATTCTCCCCACCATTATCCACCCAGAACAGTCAGGTTATATCCAGCACAGATAAACCAAACACAACATTAGCAGAACTATTCACTTGATGGATTTTGTCACTCAGAGATCAAGCCCAGCAGTACTGGTCAGTTTGGATTTATTTGTTTATTTTTTTTTATTTATTTAGTTTTTGTTGACCAGGTAAGTGCACTAAACAAATCCTGCCTATTTTCAGGCACGACCTGGGGGGAGGGGGTGCTGACAAGTCTTTCAATAGGGTGTCATGACCCTTTTTGTGGCAAACCCTATTAGCATTTGGCTTCGCGTCGGAGGTTCTCTTATGGCTTCCAGCTATTTATACACGTCCCACTGTGCATCTTGGGATTATTGGTCAGATAGCACCACCTATTGCCCTGGCCCGCGGTACTCTACTGGGGTGCCTGCTCTCGCTACTGCTTTTCGCTTTGTACCTTGAGCCTTTGGCTACTGCCATCAGAGGGGTTGAGAGGGTGGAGGGGTCCCTAAAGGAGGACAAAGCTTTACAATGACATTATACGCAGATGATATTCTGTTGTCCCTTTTGGACTCTGAGGCCTCCCTACCAGAGGTTTGGGGAAGTCCTACGGATATTTGCAGATCTGTCAGGATATGTTATCAATGCTATTAAAACTGAGGTGTTAGCCGGCCCGATGGTGCTGAGGGTTGAGGTGCTGGACGCCACACCTCGCGCCACGCTGGTGACCCGGGTTCGAGAACAGACTCGAGACGCCGGGGGCTGGCTGGGGAAGGAGAGGACTGAGCGTCCGTAGGGACAGCTCTCCTTTCCTGGGGAGGGTACTGGGTAGGCGTCATTCTGCAGTGTCCTCTGGTGGAGACCGGGAGTACTGCAGAAGGCGATGCAGGAGGGAACAGTGTGGAAAATCCACTTTGCAACTGACCGGATGATGGCTCCCGGTCCTCTGCTGCTGCCGATGCCCTGAAGGGGTCCCTCCACTGGACTTGCCATTTGGATTAAAATCACTTGCAGTATATTTCTCTGTGTCCTGGAGTGCTCATTACCTTGGCTTTTTTGTCCCTCCACTTCAGCAGCACCCTGGGGCCAAGTATCTGCTGGCTGTCCCCCCGGTGCCTTCCCCTTCGGAGGAGGGGGACCCGCCTGGCGAAGGGTTATGTCCAGGTTACCTCAGAGGCGGCTGCGATATGAGGCTGGAGGACTTAGGAAGGGACAGATGGATCGGATGGGACCTAGGAAGCCTGAAGGAGCGGTGGTTCGCGAGGCACGAGGGGATTAAAAAAAAACTGAGGTGTTAACTCTCAATTTTAAACCCTCTCAGACCCTCAAGTGGCTTCTTCCCTGACAGTGGGGTTGTACAAAAATTAAATATCTGGGGGTTAAATTGCCCAAAGATTTACAACATTTAGAGTTGGTGAACTTCAAACCCCTGACACAGGGAACGGGACCTGGGTCAGTGGGCCTCCTCACGTTTACCCTTTTTTACCTGCACTGAAACTATTCATATGAATGTTCTTCTGTAGTTATTATATTTGTTCCAAACACTTCCTATCATACCTTCCCCCTTTAATTTCACTTCCTGGAATAAAACGTTATCTCGATTTATATGGGCAGGTCATTGACCCAGGCGTGGCTGGTCCCTTCTTCAACTGCCACAAGCTAAAGAGGGCTTAAACCTTACTAATTTACTAAATTATTTCCAAGCGGCTATGCTGAGAGCTGTGGCTCAACCCTAAATACACTTCTCCATAGAAATACATAGAATTTGTAGTGAATGACCTTTTCGACATGGTGAAAATTTTATCTGGGCCTTTGACAGACCTCCCTAATTTAACTCTTTTTGGCTTTGGCACAGCGAATACACTCCGCATTTGGTTTCAGATTCAGACTCCTCCTAAATTGTCCCCCATATTTTACTTTACTCGGTTATTTTCAACAGAAGCGAAGTTTCTACCTGCCCGTATGGATCATACATTTAGTATGTAGCATCAAATGGGCTTATGTTACATTTTTCAATTTTTGAATACTCAGGGGGTTCTTACTTTTGCTCAGTTGCAAGCAGCTTTCCCTTTGACAAATCAGGAATACTTCCATTACCTCCAAGTACAAACTTTTCTCCTGCATAAAGACCTCAAGAAAAAATGACTCCCTGACCCTCTGCTGCTACTATTAAAACTAATAATTGACACATTAAAGGTGATAACATTGCCACATTTGATATTGACTTGCATCTAAAACTCTGGGTGAATTTGCTGTAGATTCCTCTGAATCAATATTACAAGCTAGGAATAAGGAATTATCCTTAAACATTTTATTTAGTCTTTGGTAACTGGGTAAGGCCTACTAGGTACAAGTGCCTGTTTTCAGGAGTGACCTGGGAGTACTGCGCGGTTAAGTGACTTGCTCAGAGTCGCACAGTATGCAAGTGGAGGTTGTGAGAATCAAACAAAGGTCTGGTCTGTTGGACGTACCAAGCTCGTTATTCTAACCTCTAGGCTATACTGCCAGCCTACATAACTTGCCGATTTGGCTTAAGTATACTCTCCCTTCCATGAAAGTTTCCCTAGCTCCCTATAGGAAGGAATTTGCTTGGAAGTGCCGTTTGAGGTTCTTCAATACACCCTCCCAACTGGTCAAATTTCTTCCACCCCAATCTGGATTTTGCTGGAGGGGCTGTGGGGAGCCCAGAGCCACTTATATCCATAGTTTTTGGATCTGTCCAGTTACCTCTCTCTTAGGTGGTGGGACCGGAGTTGGTCCTTTTGTCTATCCCCCCCTCAGGATCCTCGACTTAGTCCAAGAGCGATGCTGTATACATATATATTAACTGCTAAGGAGGCCATCACTTGAATGTGGCATCGGAGTCCCTTCCCCCCGCCTGCCCTTTGGTACTCAATCATGAATGAAATGTATTATTTGGAGTGCCTCATAGCACATTGTAACAGCAGGAAGACACAGTTTGAACTACGATGGAGACCATGGGTTTTCTATATAGCGGAGCAGGATGATTCATTTGTTCCTTAAATGGAGGGGGGACCAGACTGGGGGATTACTTTATGGAGCTGGCCTGTAGGCCAAGAGTTATAAGAATTCTAGACTTATTTATTTGATTAGTCTTTATCAATGTAGTGGGTTGTTTACTTACAGAATACCTTGTACAATACCTTGTGTTTCAGCTGATGCACAATCTTACAATGTTGTATCGTTTGTACTACCATAAACTATTGTAACTCATCATCCTTCACAACTCTATATAATCCTTCCCCCCAGGTCGCACCGTGAGACGAGCAACTTGTTGTTCAGTGTGCCATCCTGGTGAAACATTTCAATAAATAAATAAAAGAATGATTTTTACTTTTACTCCCGGTCTAGCTCAATTTTCTTTTCTATAATCCTTCAAACCTTGTTGTCTGCAGTTAAGCAGAGTGAAGTTGTTTTAGAGGAATATCATCAGCTCTCTGTTTAGTTCCCAATGGCTTTTATTTTAAAATAGCTGTTTTGGCAACAGTTGTATAATTTTACTGTTATTTTGTTTAATGTTATTTTTCCAGAGAAATTACAGAACGAGTTAAAAAAAAAAAAAAAAGAATTACGGTGAGTACATAATTTCCAAATCTTACCCAAGTCCATCTTCACCATTCATCATGCTTAAGTCAGGGTGCCAAGCTGGCAAACCCTGAGGGGAAACAGTCCCTCAGCCTCCTGTTGGGGGTGGGGGGGGAGAGAGACAGAGGAGGAGGAGTTCCCTTACGAGCCTGGCAAGGCCTGCGAACGGTCAGGAGCAGGCAGAGGCTCCTGAGCCCTGGGAGATGGAAGATGCCCCTGTAACTCATGCCTTGCACTGTGAGAGAATAAACGAGTCCCTGAAAAGGTGAGGATAGCACCCTACGTCAAGAAAGGGTGACAATTGCAACAGGTGAACCCATGTCATCCGCCTTATGCAGACTGATGTTCCCACCCGCCTGGAAGCCACCTCATCAGCATCATATGCCACTCTGGAGAGGAGTCTTGCAAGCTCCATGCCCCACGCTGAAAGGCTAATGGCCTTCTGGGTTTCCTCACAGTCAGGCATATAAGCTAGGAACTGGCCTAGCAACGTCCAGAGGTGCCTGGCGTAGGCTACCTAGTGAGCCTGATGAGCTGCAATACACAAGAGAAGGTGTGCCACTGTAAACACCCTTCTTCCCCTGTGGTCAAACTCAGCCAAGTCTGTCTCTGGGTGGGTGGTTGTGCCAAGGGCGATGATCCCCAGATGGGGTATTCAGGAGTTCTACTCCCGAAGAGGGATGAGACATGGCACCTGGAGATCCCATAGCAGCACAATATCTGCACATGCAGAACCTAGAGGCAGTGGGACACTGCCAGACATCGTACAAATGCCCAGGGCCAGGGAGTTATGGCCAAGTGGCCAGCACTATATTCCCTCAGGAATGGCAGTGTCGTACAGGCAGGGTTGCGTCTGGCGAAGTGGGAGAAGTACAGCTCCTCCAACATCTCCAATATGACATGAAGTCCACATCAGCAATGAAGTGAGGAATCTTCTTCCTCAGTGGAGGAAGTGGAAGATTCTGAGGAACTGGGGTCAGAGGGAGGTGGCGCAGGGGTTTGAGGTGTAAAGATTACCTCATTTAATGCCCTCAGGTATTTGGGAAATGCAGCCACTGCCCCCCCCCCCCGAACTCATCCCAGATCAGGGCCAAGAAGACCTGGAGGAAGAGGAGGGGGAGGCAGAGGATGAAGAATGGGAGCAGTCTGGCCAACCAGAGAAGATTCTCTGCAAGGGCTGCAAGACCACACAGGGGACCCCTCCCAAACAGGTGGGGCTACCTATCTTTCCCACCTCAGGGTGCCCAACAGCAGTGGGGCCAATGGGGTTGTGCCCTGGGGGGGTAACCACCAGGTGAGGAAAACGGAGCACTCAGAGCTCAAGGGCAGCCCCTGTCCCCACCAACCGCGGCACTTTATCTAACAGGAGGGGGAGACAGGGAGGCATCAAAACTACAGCTCATCCCTGAGCCCCTAGAGGCTCCAGGGGTGGACCGCAACACTGACCGAGCCCTGCCAACCCCTGCCCCACTAGAGAGAGAGATCTGCCCCTCAGAAGAGGGCTAGAAGAAGAATCCCAGCTAGCAGGAGAAGGAGAGGACCGATTTGCCGAACAGGAGACTGTGGATCCCTCCTCGGCACTGTACCCAGCACTTAAGCCCACCTCTGCACCCAAAGAAACAGTGGAGGCACACTCGGCACCGGAGATAGTGTGACTCTCGAATCAATGTCGAGCCCCATACCACCATCCCTAGACCTGCCCTGGTCTGCACTATGAAGGCCTCTGAATGACCTGGGAAGCATCCAGGGGCTCCTCAGAGCCAGGCAGCCAGTCAGGATCATCTCAGTCTTTGCTCTCTGAGATGGAGGAAGAGATCAAGGAGATCTCCAGGTTAGCTACCCCCTGGATCCTAGGCCCTACATCACAGAGAACGGTGTCGGAGGGGAGCCCGGGTACATGGTCGGTACCGCCCTGCTCACTAGTGCTGGGGCGGCACCGGGCCGTGGCACGGAGGGAACCACCAAAGCAGGCCCAGCGTGTAGCTGCGACACCACACCCAGGGTCATTGGAGTCTCTGAGGAGACACCGGACTAAGAGGGGTACTTCAGTCGTCCCCCCACCCCCTCCCTGAGACCCCTTGGTCCAGCAAGATTTGAAACAGAAGGGTCTTCTGCTGCTGGTCTATACAGAACCAGGGAGGGGCTCAGGGGCAGGAGCCCAGAGATCTTGTTTTGGCATCCCAAGTACGATGCCGACCACCAAAGGCTGGTGGTGGTGGTGAAGCTTTCCAACCTCATCGCGTGGCCAACAAGGGTGTGGTAATACATAGAAAAACAGGCATTACTCGTCCTACAAATATGGGACCCAAAAAGAAAAAACAGCAGCGGCGTGGTCAGACATGGTCATGGAGTTGTTACAGGGGCATCAAGTGGGGGGCAACTCTCACTTTTTAGGCCCTGGACCCTGCATCGCTGACAGAAACAAAACGATAGAAAGGAAAAATTTGATGCCACACAAGAGAATTTCAAAAAAATAAAAATAAGTGAAATCGGTGCTGTGAATGGTACCGAATGTACGGCATCGATGAACTACAGTATCGGAGTAGGTCAAGGCGTGGATCACAGGCAGCGCAGTTGCTATGAGACTTCCTGCTGAGATCCTTCCTCGGCGGTGGGAAAGACAGAACTGAGAAGCGGGTTTGGGGGGCTGCTCGTTACGGGCCAGTCTGCAAGCACCATGTAGTACGCCTGCCTTGTGGGTGGTGCCGTCTCTGACGTCAGCTCCGCAGACTCCAAAAATTCTTAAAAAGACAAGCTCCCGAACAGAATCCAGTCCTCCAGCCTACACCCAAGAGTGATAAACAGTGAAGATAGACTTGGGTAAGATCCATTGGCTTTGTGCACCTGGGTTTCATCCTACATGAGCTAAGGAAGTGTTTTCTGTGTAACCTCTGCCCTGCAATGATAAGAAACCAAGAAAGGAGTCCTGTTCTAATCTGCAACCCAGATAGAACAGTTACATAAGAACTTACCGTAACCGTAGATCTTCAAGAGTATCTATTTCATCAGGCCACAACTTTAGAACCATACCTGTGTCAGTGCTAGGACCACAGGGAAACTTCTGCAAGCAGTCAGCCAGGGGCCGCCCATGATGATGTCATGCATCAGCAACAACATAAGTGCTGGCAGACCCTCCTTTCCTCAGTTCCCTGCCGGAGACTATGCTCAGTGGACCTCCCTCTAGGGAACCAAGAGAGACCCCAGCACTCCACATACCAGGTGAGACAGAGTGCTGGAAAAGAAAGTAATGCAGACAGCAGTATAAAGATCTTCTCTGCTGCAACCCCCAAGGGGGAAGGAGGGTGGGACGGCATGGCCTGATGAAAGGGATTCTCTCGAAGATCTACTGCTATGGTAAGTCCTTACATAACTATTCTGTCTTCTTTGAGGATGTCTCTTTCATCAGGCCACACCTCTGGAATGAGTTCCAAGCTGTACCAAAAGCTAACATTCCAGGTAGATGGAGCCTATAGGCGTATGGGAGCAGGCCTTGTAAACCAGCTAGGCTAAGCCCTGCTCATCTAAGAGTGACAATGTCTGTACTGTAATGCTTAGTGAAGGTGTGGACAGTACTCCATGTGGCAGCTGCACAGATTTCCACTGTGGAAACATTCTGAAAACAAGCTACAGAAGTGGCCACACCTCTAGTGGAATGACCATGAATAACACCAGGAACTTCCTTCCAGTGCTTTCTGTAACAGAATGTAATACAAAATACTAGCCATTTGGACAAGCACTGTTTAAAAACTGGAAAGCTCTCTTTCCCAGGGGCGAAACAAAAATGTTGCGAGGACTTTCTGTACTCCTTTGCATGGTGTGTATAATGCCCAAGTATTCTATGCACAACTTGGGTATGGAGCAATGCTTCTGAATAATATACTAGGAGGAGGATGGTTTGATTTAAAGTAAACTCAGACACCACCTATGGCAGAAACTTGGGAATGATAAGCAAAGACACCCTGTCTTTGTGGAAAATCAAATAAGGAGGCTCACGCATTAGAGCCTGCAGCTCCAAAATCCTTCAAGCTTAAGTGACTGCAACTAAAAATAACACTTTCCAAGAAAGAAAGCGTAAGCCGCAACTTGCATCTGGCTCAAAGAGAGCCAAAGCCAGCTTTTCCAAAATAAAATTCAGATCCCAAGCCAGGACTGGATCCAATAGGAGGCTTCATGTGCAAAATGCCCCTCAAGAACATATGGGTAACCTCAGCTGAGCAACTGTACGGCCATCCACAGGCACATGGAAAGCTGATACAGCAGCCAAGTGCACTCTGTTGGAGGAATACTGCAGGCCTGAATCCAATAAGGAAAGCAGGGACCCTAGAACCCGATTGACTGAGTAGGTAAATGGATCCTGGTTATGTGAAGTGGCCCACATAGCAAACCACTTCCATTTCATGGAAAAAGTGTGTCTGGTGGACAGTTTTCTAGCAACCACCAGAACATCTACCACTTTCTGAGATACACAAAAACAAGCTGCAGCTATGTACTCAGCAGCCATGCATGCAGATGTAGGGACTTCAGATCTGGATCTATTAAGGTCCCCTGTTCCTGTGACAGTAGACCCTTGCACTGGGGTAGAGGTACTAGGGGTTCCACGGCAAGCTGTTGCAACATATGTGTCATGGCCACTGGAAAGCAATGAGTATCAGAGCTGCCCCCTCCAGCTACAATTTGAGTAGGACTTTCTGAATTATTAGCAAGGGAGGGAAGGCATACAGAAAACCTCTCTTTCCAGGAGAGGGACAACACGTCTCGCCAGAAAACTCCAGGACCTGGAGCGAGCGAGCAGAAACGTGTCAGTGCTGCATTGTGTAGGGACGCAAAAAGGACCAACTCTGGATAATAACCTCATCTTGTGAACAGGTCATGACCACCGAGGTCAGCAGTTCCCACTCGTGCATCATGGACCGTGACCTGCTTAGCTTGTCTGCCAAGACATTTTGGATGCCTGTAACATATACTGCTTGCTGATAGTTCTAGACAGTTTTTCACAGCCAAATACCAAACTCACACTGCTTACCTGCACATCGTGTAAGAATGAGACCCTCCGTGTTTTTTGATGTACTGCATCACACTGACATCTAGATTATTTTTTAACATGTTTTGTTGCACTCGACTATTTCTCTGAATGTACCATGACTGTATTCTCCCATGCCTGAATTGTACTTCTTTTGTTTTTTTACTGAATTGTATGTTAAAATTGTTTTTATATGTGACTGTATTCATGTTTTTCCGACATGGAACCTTTGTTCAAGAGCCTCTGGCTCGAAGGTATTGTAATCCAAGATACAGATAAAAATAAAATAAAACTGACGTTGTCCGTCCATATTAATGTAGGACCTGAGCACAAGTGGTTCTGGAATGCCTCAAGTTCCTATAGGACCACTCTCATTACCACCTTTAAGCAGGTTGTTGCAGTCCACCCACCACTTCAACACTTTGTGCAAAGAAAACGTAACCAGAACAGTTGTTCTAGAACGTCTATGAGTTGGTTCTACTGAACTCACACAGTCCACTGTGGGTTCTGTATGTGCAGCCTGGTCAGTGGCACTGTAACAATGGCTGCTGCCGTAAGACCCAGAAGGCATAGAACTGTCCTTGCTGAGACATAACGGCTGTCACATACCCACTGTGCTTGTGCAATCAGGCATTCTGCCCTTTCCCATGGTAGGAATGCAGAACCCAAGGCCGTTCCTAGAACTACCCCTAGGTACTGTAGGCATTGACAGGCTGGCAGTACAGACTTTGGTATGTCGACTGTCACCCCCACAGAATCAAAAATCTGTCTGGTTCGATCTAGGGTCTGCAGTAATTGGTCCCTGAAGTGGGCCTTCAATAGTCTGTTGTCCAGGTAAGGGAAAACATACAAGCCTGCCCTGTGAAGGACTGCTGCCACCCCGCCAAACATTTGGTAAAAACTTGTGACGCAGAAGATAAGTCAAAGGACAACACTCTGAAAAGAGAAAACCCTGCATGTCACTACTTGAAGGAGGGTCCTGAAACTCTTTTAGTGAACTAAGGCCTGTATGCGTCTTGCAACAGGACGTATCCCTGTGAAAAAAGTGTAAAAAAAAAAAGTGAACGGCATGCTTAAAGAGCACCTCTCCTCGCTATTTTCACTCTTCAGTTTTTTTTTTCCATAACATGTTTATTGAGTTTTTCCACAAATATATACAAAAAAACAAAATCAGACATGTACAATAAAGGACAATAACCACATGAAACCAACATACACATATACCCCTTCCCCCTCCCCGTCATTACTAAAGCTTATTAAATTATCCCCATCCCCCAACCCTGAGAAAATACCGCACCTGTCCAAATGTCACATTTAAGGGACAAAAAACTAGAAAACATAACAATAATGACAAAAACTTATTAACATAGAAACATAGACTTTGACGGCAGATAAGGACCACTTGGCCCACCCAGTCTGCCCATTTCCCTACCTACTGGATAAGCTGCAGATTCTAGTTAACCAACAGCCTACTTCCTGCCACCCCCACTACAATTGCCTTGTGTCTGTCCCATGCATGTTTGAATTCCCCCACTGTTTTAGCCCCAACAACCTCCCCAGGAAGGCAGTTCCACGCATCCATCACTCTCTCCGTGAAAAAAGATTTCCTCACATTACTCCCGAGCCATCCCCCCTCTATCTTTAAATTGTGTCCCCTTGTTCTTACACATCTCTTTTTCTGAAAGATGCTGGACTTTGCCGATTCCCTTGAGGTACTTGAACGTTTCTATCATGTCCCCCCTGTCCCTCCTTTCATCAAGGGTATAAATATTAAGCTCTCTCAGTCTCTCTCCATATGATTTCTGATGCAGATCCTGCACCATTTTAGTTGCCCTCCTCTGGACTGCTTCCATCCTGTCTATGTCCTTGCGTAGATGAGGTCTCTAAAACTGCACACAGTACTCCAGATGGGGTCTCACCAACTGTCTGTACAGAGGGATAACCACTTCCTTTTTTCTACTTGTGATGCCTCTTCCTATGCATCCCAGTATCCCCCTGGCTCTCCCTACTGACTTCTCACATTGCTTACCAACCTTTAGGTCATCTGATATGACTACCCCCAAGTCACGTTCCATTTTTGTTGTTGTTAGTACCTCCCCTGCTATTGTGTACTCTTCTCCTGGCTTTTGTTTCCCAGGTGCATTACTTTGCACTTCCTTGCATTGAATCTAAGTTGCCATGTGTCTGACCATTCCTCCAACCTTGCCAAGTCCCTTCTCATCCTTTCTACCCCCCCCCCGTGTATCAACTCTGTTACAGATGTTTGTATCATCTGCAAAGAGGTATACCTTTCCCTCCAGACCCTCTGCAATGTCACCTATAAAGATGTTAAAGAGGACTGGACCCAGTACTGAGCCCTGAGGTACTCCACTAGTGACCCCCTTTTCTTCGGAATGTGTTCCACTCACTATTACCTTCTGTGTCCTGTTGTGCAGCCAGTTTGCAACCCAGGCTACCACCCTGGGACCCACTCCCAGGGTGGGTGCAGACTGTAAATAAATTAAAAAGAGTTTGTCTCTCATATTAATTATTCTCCTCCTCATCTGTCCCAGGGTGACTTCTCATCTTCCTTGGTTCCTCATTTGCATCAGCTCCCTCCCCACCCCAATTACTCAGCTGTCCCATTTTATCTTTGCAACCCTTTTCTTATCATATCCATCTCTCCTGGTGGCAACGAGGTCATGAATGTTCCCCATACCATACAGAACTGGTCCTCCCTGTTTTCAGGCACATAGTATAGCCTTTCCAGGCCCAGAACCTGCATACATTGGTTTTTCCATTGTTGAATAGTGGGAGTTTTACTTGAGACCCACGTATTTAATATGCAGTGTCTGGCCAGTACAATCACAATCCTCACCCATCTAGGAAGGGGTCTCCAGTCCTCTTCCTCTGAATCGTCCACCCCAAACAACATGACCACTGGGTTCCATTCCATTTGCCTCCCCCACACCCTACCAACTTCACTGGCAATACCATCCCAGAACTGTTTTAGGGCCGCACACTCCCAAAAGCAGTGTATGTACGTACCCTCCTCCAACTTGCACCTCCCACATAAGGGGGGAACCTCAGGGCGAAATCTATGAACCATACTTGGGGGCCAATAAAGCCTATGTAAAAATTTATAATAGGATTGCTGATACTTATTGCAAACTAGCAGCCCTTTATGTAATTGTAGTAGTAGATCCCAAACCTGATCTGGTATCTCCCTCCTTAGATCTCTGCTCCACAATCTCCTAGTTTTGCTTGTATAAGCAGGTAAATATTGTTGCCCCATTCTTGCCGCCCGTCCTATTATTCCCTTCGGTCCTGCCCGGGTACTAAGGACCATGAGCTCTACGGGAGAGTCTTCCATTCGGCTTCTGCTGATTGTTTTAGCATAATTACTTGCTTGAAGGATTCGAAACATTCCCGACCCCAAGTGCTCCCCAAACTCCCCTGCCGATATTAACTTCCCTTTCCTCCACAGATCTTTTACACATTTTACACCCCTTCCCTTCCATATCAGAAACCTTTTATCTTCCAACCCCACCACAAATCCTGGGTTTCCCCTGAGTGGAAGCAGTAACGTCTCTTCCCTCGGCTCCACACCAAACCACCTCAGCAACTGTTCCCAACCTTCTAAAACCGCTACCACTAATGGGTTCGGGTTCGCCTGTCTACTGTATGCTTTTCTTCCTCCTCTCCCCAAGTATGCAGAGACCCTTACCACTCCCTCCCCTTCCTCTAGGTTTATCCAACCTGCCTCTGGTGGTTTATTTACCCAATCTCCTATAACTCTAAAATGCATGGCTAAAGCATAATTTCTTAAATTGGGTAAATTTAGACCTCCCTTGCCCCCATCTGCCTGCAGCCTATGGAGGCTCACCCTAGGTCTTTTCCCCTTCCATAAAAAACCTGAGAAGGCTTTATCTACCCTTCTCAAATCTTTCCTATTTAAGCCCTTCGGCAGCATTTGCATCAAATATAAGATACGAGGCAGGGTATTCATTTTTCTAAGGTTTATGTGGCCTAACCATGAGACAGGCAGGTCCCTCCACCTCCTCAATTCTTCTTTTATATTCTGCACCACTGGGCTGTAATTTAACTTGCACAGTTGACTCAATTCATGGCCAATTCGAATCCCCAAATATGTAAATTCCTTTTTTAAGGCCCCAGGTCGTGTCCTCAAATTCTCTTTCGGACTCTTCCCCATAACATTATTTCTGATTTATGAATGTTTATTTTATACCCAGAAAATACCGCCAACTTCCTCATCACTTTAAGCAATGGGGGAACTGATCTAGCTGGGTCCCGAACATATAACAACATATCACCTGCAAATAAAGTAACCTTATGCTCTCTTCCTGATCTCCCTATCACTCCCTTAATTTCTGCTAGGTTCCTAATTGCAATCGCCAAAGGCTCTATAGCCAGAGCAAATAAAAGCAGCGAGAGGGGTCAGCCTTGTCTAGTACCCCTATGAAGGGTAAATTTTTTTGTTAGGTTTCCGTTTACTAATACCCTCACATCTGGGGCTCTGTACATACTTTTAACCCAACCTATAAATCCATTTCCCAACCTGTATTTCCAGAGGACCTCGAACAAATATTCCCACTCTATACTGTCAAATGCCTTCTCGGCATCCATTGTTAAAACCGCAATATTCTTTTGACCGTGGGAGGCTCTCCATACTACATTAAGTAGTTTTGTCATATTATGATATGAGCCCTGAAACAAAGCCTGTCTGGTCCAGGTGAACCAATCCCGGAAAGAGCTGGTCCAGCCTCCTGGCCAATACCTTAGCTAGGATTTTTGCATCGTAATTCGACAAGGAGATCGGCCGGTATGAAGAGCACTCCTGCCCATCCTTCCCTGGTTTTGGGACTAAACAAATGACTGCTTCCCTGAATGAAACTGGGAGGTCTCCCCCTCCTCTAACCTCAGCAAACACTTGATACAGGGGTTCCACCACGTGTTCCTTCAATGTCTTATAAAATTCTACAGGAAACCCATCTGGCCCACTGGCTTTCCCCTGCCTCAGACATTGTATTGCTTGACTAATTTCCAAGTGTGTGATCTCCCCCCTCCCCAGCTGTTTCCGTTGCTGTTCAATTATTTTGGGCATCCATACCTCATTCAGAAATTGCTTTGCCTTGTCCCCTGTACCGACACACTCTGCCTGATAGAGCTGCTCGTAGAATTGTTCAAATATGTCCCTTATTGGGCCGGCCCGGTGGCGCCAAGGGTTGAGGCGCTGGACGCCACACCTCGCGCTACGCCGCCGACCCGGGTTCGGTAATGGACTCGGGTCGGTGGGGGTCGGCTGGGAGAGGGAGGATTGAGCGTCCCAACGGATGCTCTCCTCCCTCTGGGGTGGGATACCAGGGGCACAATATGCACCCAACATCCCGAGAGAGCCGGTGGAAACACGGGTTCTCAAGGGGGCTGGCGGCTCCGTTCACGGAGTCGGGGAGGGGAGATGATGTCAGGCGCGTGGAGAGACTGTCGTCCAGCATCGTCGCATCTCTGGACGTCGTCCTTGTGCCGCGTCCTCAGGGACTGGGAAAGGACCACAGAAAACGGATAACCCCTCGGTGGTCTAGATGACTGACTGCTCCACCCAGACCACCAATATATCGGGACAGACCCCACTGTGCAGGACAGAAGGAGGAAGAGGCACTCTAGGGGCAGATCCTGGAATGGTGGGCTGGAGTGCATGAACAGTCCAAAGGAGTGGACATCGAGGGTAGGAAGGAGGGATAAATAGAAGAGTAAAAAAAAAAAAATATGACCCTTATTAAGGTTTTATCCCTCACTAGCTTCCCTTCCTTATCTCTGACTTCTGCTATATGTGTATATAATCTCCTTCCCTTTATTAGCCGGACCATTAATGGGCCAGATCTGTTCCCCCACTCAAAACAAGCGGCTTCTGGCAAACAGCCCCGCCACTCTCACCTCTCCCAGGAAAAGAGCGTTAAGTGCCTCCCTTGCAACCTTCAAACTTTGCACCCTCTCCTCTGTTGCTCTTTCCACTACTGCCCTCTCCAGCATCTTCACCCTGCCCTCTAATTCCACTCAAGTGGCCTCTTTGCCTTTTTTATACTGAGCGACAAACCTAATAATGGCTCCCCTAATAAAAGCCTTCCCTGCTTCCCAAAAAACTCCCGGGGATTCCACAGACTCCTCATTAGTTTGGGAACTTCCAGGGTGGAGAACCCTCTCTCTGTTCATTTACCTCAAAGTCCATCTGGACCACAGCATGGTCCAAGAGGAGAATGAGACTATGCTCCACCTTTTCAACTCTACTTAACCAAGACCGGGGCATATAGATATAATCTATCCTAGCCCATATTTTATGTGGGTTTGAGTAAAAAGTAAACCCCTTTTCCCCTGGGTGTAGGGTTCTACAACAATCAATCATATCCATATCCAGGATTCCCTCCTGCCAATGTTTCAACCTACCTCTTTGTCTACTCTTCCCTTCTGAGTGGTCAAGGTCCCCTTGCATAGCTACATTAAAGTGCCCCCCCATGATTAAACCTTCAAATTGTTCCCTTTTTAAAACATCCAGTACCTCCTGATAAAAGGCCGGGTTGAAAACCGAGGGGCCGTAAATACTGCCAAAAGTTATCTTTTCACCAAAACGTGACCCCCTCTACAAAGACATACCTCCCCTTCCCCTTTGTCCGTAACCACCCTCGTACAGGTGAATGGGAGTGTCTTACCTATTAATACTGCATCCCCTCTCTTATGGGAGTTACAGGGTGATGCATAGCACTTACCCACCTAACCCTTCACCAATTTCTGAAGTGGTCAAATATGTTTCTTGTAATAAGGCCACCTGAGTGTCCTGGCGGCGCAGGGCTGTCAGTATACCAGTTCGCTTAATCGGTGATGAAATCCCCTTCACATTCCATGAAGTAATCCCCAGTGACTTGGGCTTAGCCATGTGGCCAACATACCTTTCCCTTTACTTCCCCTCTTATTCTCACACTAAACAATATTCCCAACTTTTCCAGCTTATCGGTGGTTACTGAGACATACAGTAGTATTACAACCTTCACTATTAGTACAAGCGAAAGACATTTCCAGTTCTGCAGACAAACCGAAAACACAAATGCAACACACCCTTTCCCAAATAAAATTCTCCCTCCCCAACCCCCTATTACCACTTAACAGATAAATCTCCTTAACATATTTACAATACTTATATTCTAACCCCCACCTTGCCATTCAACTCCAAGAATGGCCCTATGTCGTGTATTGCAGACGCTCCAGTCCCAACCCCCACCCTGCTTAACTACTTTTAGCACAACATCCATCCATCCTTTAAGAATAAGCTTTCCCCAGATTGCTAGTTAACCAACATCCTAAAACAGTAAACAATTAAAGAATTAAGTTCTATAACACATAATAATCACTCCCGAAGCAGCCACCTCAAACTTTCTGTTATGAAGAGAGTTAAACCGACCAGCAGGTCAGCTATTATTCCCTCACTGCATTCTACAAGGAATCTTTCAAAGGTTGCAGAGGTCCCAGGGGCGCTGCCGCTGCTCAGAAAACGTATGCAGTGGCAGCCAACCCCCAAACCCCCCACTTACCATTCATGGGTGATGCACTGTCCTCAGGGATCCAGCCTGGGCATTTCGAGTAGAATTAAGTCCATCATCTGGCAAATCTCCTGCCATAATACTTCCATCTTCTACTGCGTCACTCCTTCCACTTGACTGTTCGCAGAGCCGCTCTCTCACACACCAAATATTCCTTCCACAGCGCACCACACGTTTCCTTCATGCAATTCCATCCCATTCCGGTAGCCGTTCCAGGGTAGCACAAGAAAGAGGAGACATCAAACCCACTCGGTAGTGTTCCAAAAAGTAAAACTGTTATTTCTCAAGTCCCAGACAGCAGATCAAACTATTTAAAACTCAAGCAACTTCTGCAGCCATAACGAGTACTCTTAAGACGGGTTCTTCCTGCTGACCATTCTGAACCTGCCTTTTTCTTTAAGTCCTCTACGAAGGCTGCAACTCTCTCTGGCTCCCAAAATGAAAATGTAGCCCCCTCATACTTTATCTTGAGGATTGCAGGAAAGAGCATGAAGCAGTCCACCTTGAGATCTTTTAGCTGTGCCAGCATAGGGCTGAAGGCTCTTCTCTTTTTTTAAATTCTATTTGAGTAATCCTGGAGTAAATAAAGTCTCTCTCTCTCTCCCTCGTACTTAAATTCCTTCATGCTCCGACAGGCACGCATCTCCTCCCAGCCCTGATAACTGTGGAATCTAAAAATGATCTGCTCGGAGGTTGCCCCATTGGCGGTCGCGCCGCCACTGCTCTATGAGTGCGTTCCAATTTCAGCTTCCCTTTTTTTTTTTTTTTTAAGTTTCATGCCCAGCAGACTCGGCAATTTTTCCGAACAGAAGGACAATATGTCTGGCCCTTCTTTCCCTTCTGATAGTCCCCGAAGTCTCAGATTCAAATGCCGGGCATAATTTTCTTGATAGTCGTGCAGCTCGGTCAGCTCCGCAAGCTCTTTCTCCAATTTAGCAACTCGAGTTATCAATGGATCCATTTCATCTTCTGTTTTAGAGATGCGTTCCTCTGCCTCCGTAACTTTGCTTGCTTGTGCTGCCATCTGCTCCACCATGTTCTGCATTCAAGCATTTATTTTCTTCTCTGATTTATTGCATTTTTCTTCCAGTGCCTCCATAACTTGCGCAGAAACCTGCCAGCCTAAAATTGCCATTTCGGTCGCCGACAGCAAGATCGGGCCCATGGCCTCAGGGTGTTTTGCTGCTGTCCATTTCCCCTTTGGGAGCTGATCGCTGGCCTTTCCCCAGAGTTGGGAGCAAGTATTCCTCCATCATATATTCAACTCCACTTCTTTTATCGGTTAGCAATATTTTCAACTCGGATGTTTTTAAATTCAATATTTTATCTTTAGCAGGTTTGGGAGCTGCGGGAATCCACGTCTTTACTGCTGGCTGCTCATTAGCGCCCCCCTCACTCTTCAGTTTTAATGAACAGGAGGCTCCCTTACCTGAGTGGGAGTTCCTCCATACCAATTTTAAAACATTATGATCTGCACCCTAAGGAAGGGAAGGAATTGCATTTTGCCCCTGAGGGGCTAGCCACTCGATCCCTTCCACTTTCTGACTCATTAATTCGTCCCCGCACTCAGACTTTTTGTGATGTCACTATAGGACAAACGTGGGGACGTGCTCCATGCAAGTCTGTGGAGTGCCATTTTAAAAGCTATTTTCACAATTTTAATCGGACTTCTGGTACAAATTGAAGTCAGTACTCAAGTAACGATGTTACTTGAATAACAGACTTATATGGGGCACGTCTCTGCCCTGGTCCTACAGTGACATCACAAAATGTTAGAGTGCGGGGATGGATCGGCGAGTCAGGAAGTGGAAGGGATCGAGCAACTAGCCCCCTTGGGGGCAAAATACAATCCCTTCCTTTCCTTAGGGAGAAAATCATAACGGTTTAAAACTGGTATGGAAGAACTCCCATTAAGGTAAGGGAGCCTCCTGTTCATTTTGTAATGCACCAAGAAAGGTGCTCTTTAATGAAATGGAATACCACTCCTACTCTGTGGTTAAAGAGAAGAGACAGACAGAAGAGGTAACCTGTATGTATGTAGGCCTCTGATGGTCTGTCAGAATGTCAGCCCATGACCCAGTTTTCTGGTGGTGTATAACATAGAAGACTATGTGCCCTATGGACAGGGGTGACGTCCTATAGACCGCAGCTAGAAGCACTGTGGCCTGTTAGTGAAAACTGCACAAAGTGAGTGGATGAATGCTGATCTAGCTCAGTGTGAATAAAAAGAGGGAGGGCCTACCTGCCAGAGGCCTACCTCAGAGCCTGGCAATTTGTGAAACCAAGGCTCATGCAAGACATGGATATACTGTGGCCCATGGAATGCACAGATATATGCTGGCATGCCCATGGTCTATCCACTCCTGGATTCTATAACAGGAGTTAAGACTGTGGTGGCAGGTGCCCTTCTGTATTGTGGGCAGCCCAGGCTGCATGAGGGGTGATGGAACATACTACTGAGTCCTATCTGCCCACAACAAACAAGAGCTGGAACAGTTATTTATGTGCCAGTCAGCCAAGGTGGCATCCTCCTCTCAGGTTTAGGATAATAAAGGGGTAGACAATGAGAGAGTGCCCTAAACACCATAACTGGTTTCCTGCAGGAACAATCCTCCACCACCACATAACCATTGGCAGAATGCCTAGAACTGTCTATGGGTGCTGAAAAAATGGGTATACTTGTACAGTCAAAGAATATATACTGTACAATGTAACCCTCCTCATGACTGAGCAAAATCCCCTTTCATATCATGGAAGGACATGCAGCCACGTCATCGATGCCCTAGTCGATAATGGTAACACGAAACCTCTCTGAAGACGGGTTAAGGAAGAAAACATTATCATAGTAATGTTGTTACTTCCTGAGTGATCCGACCATCACTCTTCTTGACAAGAACAATCATTCCCCTACAATGAGCTGCCTGGAGCCTAGAATTTTATGCTAATTAGAGAACTTTAGAATGAAATTCGAACCTCTGCTGTGGTGACGCTCTCCCCTTTCCTCTAGCGGCAGATTTCAAACTGTGGGAGAAGAGTCACCACCAAATCTAGCTAAGTGACTACCAAAAAATTCTAACCTAAAAACAGCCCTTTTTTTTTTTTTGAAAAGAAAAACAAATAAGGAAAACACTCACAATAATTTCATTTGTGAGCCAAAATAACAGGAAATGCTTAATTTCACTAAGAGCAGGTTGTTGAGAGAACCTTTTCCAGGTTCTGGAAGGGGAGGTAAGGAAGAGACTGTCAAGCATAACTGAGGGATCCTTTAGGAAGAAGCAACATTACAATGGTGAACATTTTTTTTTCTTCAAACCCCAGGGAATCCCTCACTATTGCTTGACAAGTGCAAACTCCACAGCAGTAACTTGGGAGGCTTAGTACAGAAACTATTTAGAGAAAAGATTCTGCAAGACAACAGTGACAAAACTGGCATCCTTTCTGGACTGTATGTCCAGACAGTAATGCTTTGCAAAGGTGTGTACTCTTTTCCATGTAGCTGTTTTACCAATCTCCTGAATGGAGATACCGCTAGATGCTGCCACAGAGGCAGAGGTGCCCCATGTGGAGTGGGCCCTTAGGCCATCAGGTGGACGTCTGCCAGTTCTGCCTTAAAAGAACTGTATGCAACCCATTATCCAGCGAACAATGATCCTCCTGGATGCTGACCTGCCTTGGCCTACATCCCCCTAGGTAAACAGTTGTGCTGAAGTGGACCTGACTTCCTTAGTGTGGTCCATGTAGCAGCTTAAAGCTCTTTTAACATCCAGGCGATGGAGGCTCTGCTCCCCTGGTGTGGATTTTGCAGTGAAAAACATAGGGAGTGATACAGATCAGTTGAGGTGAAACGCTGAAACCACTTTAGGGAGAAATTTTCTGTTGGTCCTCAAAACTACTTTATCTCTGTGGAAGATAATGTAGTTAGGATCTGTGCATAGGAGCTTGGAGCTCGCTCACTCTCCTCTGCTCACTGAGGTGAGGGCCACCAAGAAAACGGTTTTCCAGGTAACATATTTCAGAGCACCAGTTGCCATAGGCTTGAAGGGAGCACCCATGGGCTGGGCAATGCATAGATTTAAGTCCCAGGGAGGCACTGGATTTTTGAAAGGAGGGTTCAAGTGAGTCAGATCCTTAAAGAACCTTTTGAAAATAGCCAGGGAGGCTATTGACATCTTTCTACCAGCCAAAACACAGGCTGAGACTGCAGCAAGATACACCTTAAGGATAGAAGGGCGAAGTCCCAAAGACTGCAGGTGTAACAGGCAGCCCAGTATGCAGGACAGATGGGCCTGAAAGGAACTGATTTACGTGGAAGAACACCACAGGGAAAACCTTTTCCACTTAGAGGCATATGTTTTACTGGTGGCTGGCTTTCTAGAAACTTTTAATGCATTCAAAACCTCTTTCGAGAGGTTTAAACCAGAGTATTCTAACTCTTCAAGTACCAGGCCCTGAGGCGCAGAATGCTGGGGTCTGGAAAGGTTATCCTGCCCTGAGGCAAGGTCAGTAGGTTGTACCTCAGGGGTAGAGTGATGGGAAGTTTGTTGGACAGGGCAAGGAGTACAGAATACCAGGTCTGCCTGTCCCAGTACGGAGCAATCAGAATTATTGTTCCAGGCTCCCTTCTGAACTTCAACAGCACCCTCAGAAGGAGAGGGAAAAGGGGGAAACACATAAAGGAATCTCCCTGTCCAGCAGAAGACCAGGGCATCCTCTGTGACTGTCCCTACTGACGGAGGCCTGCAATAAAAGAGGGGGAGCTGGAAGTTTTACCAAGAGGCAAACAGATCAACCTTGAGTATGCCCCACCTCCTGAACACTGTTGCAAGCACTTACTTGTTCAGAGTCCATTCGTGGCTGCCTTAAACTGGTTCTGCTCAGGGAATCTGCCAGGACATTGTACTTTCCTGGTAGGTGCACTGTGGATAAATGAAAATTACGTACCTACCGTAATTATGATCTTTCTGTGCATCTTCACCATTCATCACAATTGGGTACATGGCCGGAGGTCATGACCCGGCCCACGGGAGCTTTTTTTTTTTTTGTAGGCGGAGCTGACGCACCATTGATGCCGCCCTCTAGGCAGACACATTGTGTGGCGCTCGTGGGTTGGCCGTTAGGCGCTGTCGACTCCGCCTGTCTGCCAGTTCCGAGTCGCCGGAGAGGTAAGAGGAAGGGAGTTGAGGATGGGACAAGGAAGTCCAAGGGACAGAAAAAGGAAAAGATATATAAACTAAAAGGAGAAATAACGACTGAGAGGACAGAAGAGGAAGAAGTCGGAAACTAAAGGGATTGGGAGGGGCCCCAATCTCTGGAAATAGAGGAGGGAGGTAGAGTGGGATAAAGAATTTAGGAAGTAGGATGATAGGGGAGAAGGTTAAACACATCCCAGACCCTGGTCTGTCTCCAGACTGTATAGGAACTGCAAGGAGTAGCCAAAGGCTTCTTGCCAGAATTCAAGGCACAGAATGGCTGGCAAAATCGGCTATTCTGGAAGAAGGACAGGGCACAGAGAATTAACACCCTCTCAAGGAAAGATTTTTGGTGAAAAGGGAAAAATAGTTTGTTTTTTTTTCCCGGTAATAAAGGATAGTCCAAAGGACAAGGAAAAATAAGATGGACGGTAACAAGGAGGAGAGAATGGAGGGCAACTGCCAACTCCCACCCCACAGGGGTGGAGCTAACACACTGGAGAAGGAGTGCCCCCCATGCTGACCACTCTCCCCAGAACATTATCCCGCTATGTACTCCTGTTTACCCCACTCCTGACAAAGAAAGGAGGGGGGCGAGGTTGGGCACAGAGAGGGAGGGGACCCAGAGACTGAGGCCCCAGGGGTATGGAGGGCGGGATTGTAATGAATGGTGAAGATACACAGAAAGATCGTAATTATGGTAGGTACGTCATTTTCATATCTTATCTGTGTCAATCTTCACCATTCATCACCTTTGGGTGAGTGCCGTGCCCCCCCCGAGGGTTTTTTCTTTTAAACCCTAAGAGGCAGAGTCCTTTAGCTCTCAGTGGGTGACACACTAAGAGGGAGAACCTTCAGGGCCTGGAGAGGCCCGAGAGTGGGGAGAGTGAGACGGGAACCCCCTGGAGGGGGAAGGAAGCTGCCCCGACAAATGTGTCTCGCTCTACGGGAGAAGAGATAGGTTCTCTGGTGAGCTGAGTTAATCACCCTATGCCGGGCCAAGGGTGACATCCGGGAAAGACGCAGCCATGCCGTCCGCCTAGTGCAGACTGCTGTCCCTACGAGCCTGGTAGCTACCTCGTTGGCTTCATAGGATGCCCTTGCTTGGTGCCTTGCTAGCTCCAGGCCACGCACAGAGTGTGCAATGGCTTGTCTGGTTTGCTCCGTGTCAGGCAACGAGGCTAGGAGCTGACCTAGCCTGGAACACAAGAACCTGTCATAGGCTGCATAGTGGGCCTGATGTGCAGAAATAGAAAGCAACAACCGTGCAGAGTAGAAAGCCCTCCTACCCCAGAAGTCAAAATTCGAGGAGTCTTGATCTGGGGGCCGGTCATGGTGAAGGGCGCGAAGCCCATCGGGAGTGTCCAACTGCATCAATCCGGACTGCGGATGAAGCATAGAACCTGGAGACTCGTGGGGGCAATACCACTGGCAGAGATCCCTAGGGGCAGGAACTCCGGAGAAGGGCCTTTGCCAGGAACGCAACAACACATTCCGAAAGGGAGCAGGCCAGGGGGGCACCACAAGGGTGGCCTCGCTGAAATCGCCTTGAAAGGTGTGCGCCGAGTGCTCTGGATTGCTTAAAGTGGCAGGGGTGAGGTGCACATCCTCCAACATCCTCACGAGGAAACGCTGATACTCAGCGAGATCAGCAGCTGGAGAGATGTGGACAGAGGGCTCCTCTCCCCAGAAGAGGAGGATGAAGAGTTGGAGGGCACCGACTGCTCAGAGGGCGGCTGCTGGGGGAGGGGGGGTGGTTTGAAAAACCTGACTGTCCACTGCCTTGACGTAAGCTGGGAACAGAGCAGCCACAGCCCTGAACTGCTCCCAGGGGAGAGGCCCGCTAGGACCAAGGATGCCTGGGAGTGCAGTAGAATGTGGCAGAGAGATAGGGACAGAGCCGAGAAGAGATGTCGGCTGATCTCCGCCTGGGCTAGGGAGCAGACCAAGAGCACCCGAAGAAGAAGGTGCTCCGGAAGACTCCACAGCCGACAGCTGAACAACCATTTCGGTACTGCCTTGGCTGAGCCTGGAAGAATCTCCCCAGTGAGGCGACCGGGGCTGTAAAGGTCCAGAAGGACGGTCCCCTGCCTCAAAAGAATGGGACTCTCTCAAAGAGATCGAGGAGGAAGAGCGGAGATCCTCACTACGGCTTCTCCCAGAGCCTGGGTGGGCCCCAGAAAAAGGTCGCCATGCAGACCCCATGCCCCTTGACCCTCAGAATCTGAGACAGCCCGCCTCCTTGAGAGGGCCAGCCTAGGTAGCTGACAGCCCTGGCCAGCACCCGAAGGAGCTATCTAGGGAACAGTACTCTCCCCTCCCATAGGTGCCCTGATCAGCCCCAAAGTTGGGCAATCCAGGCACACCACAGGCGGGGGT
The DNA here is from genome assembly GCA_016271365.2 of Neoceratodus forsteri. NCBI lineage: Eukaryota > Metazoa > Chordata > Ceratodontiformes > Ceratodontidae > Neoceratodus > Neoceratodus forsteri. The sequence goes on along the minus strand of CM057459.1, from coordinate 166,155,859 downwards.
ACCACTGCTGAGGGGTCAGTGAACCCACCAAGATTGGGCAGCAGAGCAATGGTGGCCTGCATCACTGCCCGCTGGTCAGCACCCCTGACCCCAGTCTCGGCAGCCAACGACCCCACCTCAGAAGGGGGTGACTCCGGTTTGTCGAGGACACTACAGGGCTGCACACAAACCAACAGTCAACCCCAAGGAGTCAGACTGCTCGTCTGACTCAGCCTCCGAAGAGGTAGAGGCCGAGGCCCTGTGCCAGACCGTAGGAGGGCGCCTGCTACCATCCTTGCCAAATGGGGTGCCAGAAACTGAGACTACGCCCGAGCCAGTGCCAGTGCCCCCCACAGCACCGCGAATGGTATCCGCGGAGGACATGGCCCCGGCCTGAACACCAGCCCCAGAGTCAGAACCAGTCACGTCGCCGTCTGGCCCCACGGCGCCGAGAACGATTCTGATGGTGCCATCGGTGCCACGGACGGCGCTGCCTGGCTGCACAGCACTACGAACGGTGTCCAGGGCAGAGGCGGCGCCGATAGCGGTTTCTGAAGCCCTCACAGTGCCACGTCCCGAGCTGGACAGGGCGCCGTGCTCAAACTCAGCGCTAACGCGAGAGGTGAGAAGAGAGCAAAGACGGTGCCGTAGAGATTCTCACTGCGCCGCTAGCACTATCAGTGCTGCGCAGTGGTGCTGACAGCAGCCACGCACTGGGCAAATATACCGGGCGCCGATGATGGTTTCCTGTCAGGCCCGTGGGCGCAGAGGTCTCAAACGGCACCGACCAACGCATCGGTGGACGGCGCTGACCTGGGCCTTGTGGAACCACCGGTCCGGACATCGAGAGCATTCACCCCCGGCGGGTGACTGCCTGGCGGCGCCCGCCTCAAAGAAGTGGGACGGGCTTCCGTAATCATGGAAGGAGCCTTGGCAATGGCCAGGCTACTAGAAGCCGAGGCTCCTCCTCCTCCTCGGTCCGTAGTAGAACCATGAGGGACCGGAGGAAAGGCCAAGAGTACGTGGCTTGGCCCAAGTGCGCACCCGACACCCGAAGTCGGCAGAGTTTCGCTTCCACTTTCCACGCTGCTGCTGGGTTTCGATGACCTGGCGGTGCATGGAGAACCAGGCCGCATCTAATCCATGTCGGAAGTGGGCCAAGACACTCAGGCAACAGTCGTGTTGGTTGGTGATTGAAAATTTACGGCTGTGCAAGGGCACCGCCGCATGGGGGCCATCTCTCTTCAAGTCTTCTTGCCCTCCGACCCAGACATGCCCTACAAGGGAAAAAAAACACCAAAAACAGACTCGACGTTGCCAAGAATAAAAAGTAAATGGAAAGGTCTTACCAAGCGACGTCGAGTAAGGCAACTAGAACTGGCAGGAAGGAGCCATAGGACTGCGAAACGGAGGAATAATACGGCTTGCAACTGCGTAGGCAGTAGGCCTGAAGTTCTGCAGAGCTTCCCACGAGGTGACCTCGACAGCGGGAGACGAAGAACTGGCAGGCAGGTGGAGTCGACAGCACCTAATGGCCAACCCGCGAGCATCACACAATGCGTTGGCCTCGAGGGCAGCGCCGATGGTGCGTTGGCTCCGCCTACCCCAAAAAAAAAAAAGAAGAGCTCCCGAGGGGCCATGACCTCCGGCCATGTACCCAAAGGTGATGAATGGTGAAGACTGACACAGATAAGATCTGCACCTTCAGTTCGTATACCAGGCTCCAGATCGTCACTGTTTTTGTGCACAGTTTGGAAGCTCTTGTTCCTCCCTATTTAGGTAGTACATAATGGGGGTGCTGTCTGTCCTGATTTGGACCGATTGACACCTGATGTGGGAGGAAAAGGCCAGCACTGCCAGATACATAGCCCTGAGCTCCAGGAGGTTTGTGTGTTCCTGGGACTCTAGTGTGGTCCACACCCCACTTACACAGTGTGGTCCTCCAGGTAGGCACGCCACACCAAGAGGGAGGCATCTATAATAAGCACCACTGGGGGTGACTGCTGGAGCATGGGACTTCCCGCTCTGAGGTTCTCCTCCTCTTTCCACTAGTCCAGTGCTTTCAGAAGGCACTTTTTAACCGGTACCAACTCTGACAGAGAGTCCTGCCTTTGGGACCAGTGGCACCTTAAGTGGTACTGAATGTCTATCATTTGAAATCTGGTGCCTGGGACCACAGATGAGGAGGCAGCCACGTGTCCCAGCAGCTGCAGAAAAACCCTCGCTAGTCCGGGCAGCCTAGCTTTGGACACCTTTGGCAGTTCTGTAAGGCTAACTACCCTCTCCTGAGGGAGGAAAGCTTTTCCCTGTAGTGTGTCCAGCTCTGCTCCTATTAAGTCTAGCACCTGCACAGCTTCTGTCCGAGACTCTGGAATGTTTACCAGGAACCCCAGATCCTCCAGAGTTGACTAGGTGAGCTGGAGGGAGGTCCTGGCCTCCAGGTATGACCCTCCATAGACTACCCAGTCATTCAGGTAAGTGAAGACCACCACACCTTGTCTTCGTAAGTGAGCTGCGACCACTACCAGGCACTTTGTGAAGACCCTTGATGCTGAGGGTTGGCCAAAGGGTAGGGCTGCAAACTGATAGTGTAGTTCCCTACCCTGAACCTGAGGTACTTACGGTAGGAAGGTCTGGGATATGAAAGCAGGCATCCTTCAGATCCACAGACCGAAACCCATGTCCCTGCTGCAGAGATGGAATCACTGCGGACAGTGTTACCACCTTGAACTTTTCTTTTTTTTTTTTTAACTTTCTATTTCTCCTCTTTACCCCCGCCCCAGAGCTGTGCTTCTTCGGGAGACTCCTATGTGCCCCCCCACGACTGACCTACCTGAATCCCTGGGGGTTCCCCCATGGAGCCATGGCTTTATCCCCCAGGCAGGTATGGGACGGGGCCCGGACACCCCGATATCTTCTTGTCTCGGCGGGTCCCCTGGTGATCAGACAGACAGTCACAATCAGGACTGGCACTGGAGCTCCATCTACCCGTGCTCCGGTGGCGATTTTTTCTCCGTTTCTCTCTGTGTGGTGTGTGCCCTGACGTCAAGGCATTACGCCACTGTCCTCCACACAGCTCGCCATTGGTCTATCCTACCAGCTTGCTGTACCTTGAGCCTCCACCTGGGGTCAGACAAGCCGCGGACCCTATCCCTTCCTCTCGCAGACAGAAGGTGAGCAGTCTCTTGGACGCTCGAGCCTTCTCCCCCCGGCCGGCCCTCCAGTGACCCGAGTCCAGTCCCGAACCTGGGTCGCCAGCGTTGCAAGCAGAAATCCAACCGCTGCGCCGACAGGCCAGCCTATAACTTTTCTTTTTTCAAATCTTAGGTCTAAAATGGGTCACTACTCTCCATTTTTCCTGTAGGTGATGAAGTACCTGGACTACAGACCCTTGCCACACTGGGCAGAGGGAACTCGTTCCACTGGATATTCCTGGACACATAAAATAAAAAATATATAAGAAACCCCAACCCCCCCATATAGATTTATATAATCTGCAATGTAGCAAGGTAAAACGTTATGGATAAAACTTATAGAAGTTCAGTTTTGGGGAAGGGGCCTGCTATTCCGTTATCTCAGAGGCCACCAAAGAACCGCTCTGGGGGAATGGAATGTAGTGGATGGGAGAGAGGGGAAATGGGCTGGTTTAGGTATGGTACTGTTCCTGGAAGCGCACACCCAGAACTGCTTCCCCACTCTGGCAGAGGAGACACAAGAGGACAGCCCAAACCACATCAGGGCAGTTGGTACTCCCAGAGAAGATACTCCATTCAGGAGAGATGAGTCAAGTGGGAGGGCAGTAATCAAGCACAGAAATTGTGGAAAAAGGTGACAGTGATTGAGGATTCTGGAGTTAAAGGGATGAGGAGGCTGGTCAGTGGCTAAACACCAGGTAAAAATCCATCTCATGCCCTTTAGGGGAAACATCTGCGGAGGTAAATGCACTGCTGGAAAGATGCTGTGATTCACCTCAGAACAAATGATTTAGCACACTGCAATGATGATCAGGTGAAGGACAGTTTTGGGACCACAGTATCAAGCTGAGAAAAGCTGTAGATATGGTGGCCTTTATGGCAGTACTGCCAATACCAAGTGCAGGGAAGAGTAAGAAGGAAAGACTCTGTAGTTTAAGGTGTAGCTAAAGGGTTGGTGTGGTGAAGACGGCTTCAAGTTCTTGGGGGACGGAGTTCAATTTGGGATGATGACAGACTGTACATAAGGGAGCCTCTGCATCTGAATCAAGAGGGAACAAGTGCACTGGAGCAGATGCCAGATGTGTTCATTAGTGGGAGTTTACACTAGATGACAGGGAGGGCTGCAAAAGGGTACAGGGATAAGAACTGGTTCACAGTGGGTTCCTAGGCAGGCCCCCAATCAAAAACAACTGTATGAAATGTTAAAAGGAACTGAGAGAAACTGTGGAATGGCAGGGAGTAAAGCAGTGGGGAAAAAGGGAAAGAATCCAGGAAGGGCACAGTGAACTAATGGAAAGTGCTGTATGCAAATTCCAGAAGTCCTGGAAATAAGACAGATGAACTGCAAGCTGTGATAGCTGCATACGAAATAAGGCACATTGGCCATTACTGAAACTTAGACTAATCCCAACAGCTACTCCATTCAGAAGAGATGAGTCAAGTGGGAGGGCAGTAATCAAGCACAGAAATGGTGGAAAAGGGGAACAGTGACTACCTACTGAGCCTACTGACAGTGTCAGTGGCTCAGTAGGTAGCGCACTCGCCTCTGAGGCCGGGAGATCAGAGGGCTGTGGGTTCAGTTCCCGCATCTGGTACTTGGGTTAGCATCCCAGTACTGACACTGTAGTGCAGCATGAGAGGGGTGCTGCACTTCTGAGGTGTCGTCTTTCGGATGAGACGTTAAACCGAGGTCCCATCTGCCTGGACTGGTGGTAGTTCAGGTGGATGTTAAAGATCCTATGGCACTTATCGAAAAGAGTAGAAGAATTTCCCCCAGTGTCCTGGCCAAATTTCCCTCATTCACTAAAAATACCACCAACAGTTTAATCTGGTTCAAGGTCAGTTGGCATTCATCTGTATCCCCCAACCCCGGTCGTGCCTGAAAATAGGCAGGATTTGTCTGGTGCACTTACCCGGTCAATAAATGTTTCAGGGTATAAAACCCTTCAGGAAGGACAGGGAAAACAGAAAGAGGGGAGGGAGTGGCATTTTACATAGAGTTAGATATTAGGGTGTTGAAGAATGCAACAATGAAAGAGGAGGAAGGGGTTGAATCACTGTGGTTTTATCTAATGGGTAGGAAGAAAGCACATGATGGGGTAGTGTACAGGCCACCAAACCAAACAGTGCAGATGGTGAAACACTGGAAAAGGAGATGAAAATGGCAAGATTTGAGAAAAATAATATTAGTGGGAGACTTTACCTTCCAGATAGTTATTGGGGGACAGAGTTGCTAGGAGTCAAAAGGAGCAAAGATCTGTGGATGTCACAAAAGACTGCTTCCTTACACAGATAGTGAGTAAGAAAACAAGGGGACAGGCAAAACCTGAAATGGAAATAATGTACCTACCGTAATTCTTGATCTTCTTGGATGAAGTCTTCACCATTCATTCCATAAAAGTGGTCCCAAGGATGACCCAGGGAATTACAGACCAGTCAGTCAGACCTACATTGTGGGCAAGCTCATGGAGACCTACTAAAGGAAAGGTTGGTGGAATATCTAGAGGAGCAGGGTCTTCGGATGCGAGGCAGCATGGGTTCATGGGGGGGAGATTGTGTCAAACAAAATCCGATTGACTTCTTTGACTGTGTCACTAAGACAGTAGACGAGGCCAAGCGGTAGACATCCTCTATCTTGATTTTAGCAAGGCCTTTGACTCTGTGCCCCACAAAAGGTTGATTAGGAAGTTGGTGGATCTCGGGGTTGGGGAAAAGATGGCCAGATGGGTGGAAAACTGGCTGAGGGACAGAACTCAGAGGGTGGTTGTGGGGGGAGAGTTATCTGGCACTAGAGAGGTAACCAGTGGGGTCTGAGGGCCTCGTGCTGGCATGGAGTTTTCAATGTCTTCATCAATGACACTGGAGATGGCATTAAGTGCAAAATGTGCCTATTTGCAGATGACATCAAGCTCTGTGGAAGAGTGGACACAGCTCAAGTGATACAGGACCTACAGAAAGATCTGGAAAAGCTGGGGAAGTGGTCCAGGATCTGGCAGCTTGGTTTCAATGCCAAGAAATGCAAAATTATGCGTATTGGAGCCAAGAATTCCAGGACAGAGTACTACCTGGGTGGAGTCAGACTATCTGCATCAGAGGAGGAGAAGGACCTGGAAGTGATGATCACTAGTGACCTGAAGCACTCCACACAGTGCAAGAAAGCAGCAGCAAAGGCAAACAAGATGCTGGGATGCATATCTAGGGAGATCAGTAGTAGGAGACAGGAGGTTATACTGCCCTTGTACAAGTCACTGCTAAGGCCGCATCTAGAGCATGGAGTTCAGTACTGGTGCCCAAACCTCAAAAAGAACATTAACCTGCTGGAGAAGGTCCAGAGGAGGGCTACAAAGATGACAGCAGGTCAGCAGGGTAAGGCATACGAGGAGAGCTTGAGGGCACTGAACATGTACTCCCTGGAAGACAGGAGAGTGAGAGGGGACATGATTGGGACCTTTCCAATACTTGAAAGGAATAAATAAGGTTGATAAGGAGAGTCTCTTTAAGTTGAGTGGCAACCATAACACGAGGGGGCACAGTCTTAAGCTGGAGGGTGGGAGGTTTAGGAGGGAGGTCAGTAAGCACTTCTTCACAGAGAGGGGCAATGGACACTTGGAATGCGCTGCTGGAAGAGGTCATCTCGTTGATGACAGTGGGCAGCTTTAAGAGAGACTGGGATAGGCATAGGTGGAAGGTAAGGATCATGAGTAGAGAGAATGGGAGGAGTGGGGAGGGAGGGCAGGGACATACAAACATACGAAATTGCCAGGAGATACAAGCCATTCGGTCTATCTAGTCTGCTCGAGTGTGCAGCACTTCAGTCCATTAGACTGCAGCTGCCCTCCCCTCATTAGCTGAAGCTGTGGACCCTGCAATATGAGCAGACTTGATAAGACTAAATGGCCTTCTTCTGCTGGCTTTTTCATATGTTCATACTATTAGGACTTCGCCAGAGGCGCTAGGATTCAGCGGGAGCCAAAAATCTTCAGGAGGGCTGGCGCCGAGATAGGACCGCGCATGCGCGGCACTGCAAGACAGGCTCGCACCTGTATAGGCTATCTTGGCATCAACCCTCCAACTGCCTCAGTACCTTTTTGACCAAGGAGGTGCACCGTAAACTAACCTAGGGAAAACCTAACTTAATCTGGGCATAAGATAGCCCGTATGACCCGTGTAAGAAGGGTCAACTCAACAATGTTTTTACAGCCCAGACCAACGAGGGAGTGAAGACCAGAAACAGGATGAGTGAGCTCGGGGGATGGTGGGTGGGCATGTAAATGAATGGTGAAGACTTCGTCCAAGAAGATCAAGAATTACGGTGGGTATGTAATTTCCATATCTTCCTGGACTAAAAGTCTTCACCATTCATTCACACTATTGGGAGAGTACCAAGCTAAGAACCAATTCCCTGGGCAGGGTGGCAGGACAGCGATCTCACTCAGGACAACAGTCCATTATGGATTGTCCTGCCAAAAGAAGTATGCTGTCTGGCATGGACATCCAGAGTGTAGTGCTTTACACAAAGGTATGCACTGAGCTCCAAGTAGCCACCTTGCAAATGCCTGCTATGGGTACGTTATGAATCTCTGCCAAGGATGCTGCGACCGCTCTGGCAGAGTGGGCGTAAATCCAACTTTCCAACTTAACCTGTGCCATTGAGTAGCAAAGGCAAAGGCATGCCACCAACCATGCAGAGATGTATCTAATGGCAACAGGCTGGCCCAGCTGAGCCAAGCTGAATGATACAGTTGTCTGGTTTTGCAAATCTCTTTAGTTCTGTCGATGCAGAATCGCAAAGCCCTCTGGATATCCAAGGAGTGAAGTCACGGTGCATTTGGACAGCATATAGGACAGTCCTCATCTCTGAGACATTTATGTGAAGAAGAGACTCCTCCTGGCTCCACACTCCCCGAGTGTGGCGGTCTTGACAGTGAGCACCCCAACTGATCAGAGATGCATCTGTGGTGATGGGTGAGCTGAAATTCCAGTGGGGCAAAGGGTAGACCTTGAATAAGCTTGTCTTCCTGTGTCCACCATGCAAGTGATCTTGTCAAAGGCTCTGTCACTTTTATGTGGAAGGACGGTGGGTGCATGGTCAGTTACCACTGTGTGATGAGCATCCACTGTGCGGTCCTCATGTGTAGCCAGGCTAGAGGCACCATGAAGACGGACGATGCCATGAGGCCCAACATCTGCTGCATCAAGAGGGCTTGAATGGAGTTGTTCTCTCTGATGTAGCAAACCATCTGGAGAATGTCATTTCTCCTGTCATCCGGAAGGAAAGCCCTCGCCCTGGAGGTATCTAGGAGGGCTCCTATGAAGAGGAGCTGCTAGGAGGGTTGAAGTTGGGAGTTTTCCAGATTTAGTAGAACCCCATGGAAATGAGGAACTGAGAAGCTGTTGCGACTGCTTCTTGTGTCTCCTGCCTGGATGAGCTCGCTAGGAGCCAATCGTCCAGGTAAAAGAGGACCCGAATGCCGAGTTTTCTGAGATGCTCTGTGAGAACTGCGAAACACTTTGTAAAGACCCAAGGTGCCAAGGAAAGCCCAAAGGGCAGGACTCTGAACCGATAGTGTTGACCCAGGGCCATGAAGCGAAGATACTTGTGGTAACTTGGGTGCACTGGGACGTGCTGGTAGGTGTCCTGCATATCCAGGGATGCCAGCCAGTCGTAGTAGTAGCATTCCTGGGGAGATCAGAATTTCTCCCTGATCAGTCTGATTGGCCTCCAGTGCTTGCTCAACTTGAGGGCCAAACGGATGAGCTTGTTTCTTACAGCCGTGGCCAAACAGATGAGCGCCATCAAAGGGGACGTTCATCACCTTCTGCTGAGCATCAGTTGAGAAATCTGATGTTCTGAGCCAGGAGTGTCACGTCATACAAATCCCAGCAGCAGCTGCCCTAGAAGCAGTGTCATAGGCGTTCACAGAGGATTTCAGCTGCTGATTATTGGACTCTATGCCCCTGGTAACGGTCTGAAGAAGCTCCATGTTAACGTCACGATTCCAGAAGGTTCTCAACCACTGATTAAGCGTGTTTCACAGGGTGTACTCATACTGAGAGTAATTGCCCTCGTAATTAGCAATACGCACACCCAAGGTTGCTGCTGCGAATGCCTGTTTCCCCAAAGTGTCAGTCTTGTGAGATTCCTTATTTATAAGCCATGCTGTAACCTCTTGAGGGAGAACGGCTTTATCATTCTCCGCAAGCACCACCACAGCATCCGCAAAAGCCTGAGATGCCTGGATAGGTCTGTCTTTGGCCGGGGCTCCTATCTATGGACTTGGCCACAGAAGGGATTAGTGCCGGCCTGTCCCACACTACCTGAGATGGAGTCTCAAAGGAGGGAGGCACTGTCGGAGTTAAGTCTACAGGAATATTAGGGACATGTAGGAATTCAAGACGTAAAAGTCTGCTTGGATCAACAGAGGAAGTCTGTAGGGCCAAGGTGGACCCCATATTCCTGAGGAGAGAATGAAAAGAAAGGTCTTCCACCAAAGGCTCAGCTGATACAGAAGGTTTGCCTTCCAGCCCATAAATGAGTCATCCGCTGTGTCTTCAGTCAAAAGCAGGCCAGGGTCAACTCATTAAGCTCCACTTCCACTCCAGAAAGGCCTCCAACGACAGGTCTAGGTCAGGAAAACACGGGAGATGCCAAAACCTGGATCAGTGTCGAGGATCCTTGCACTGGCCGCGACACCGATGCTGCATGCGGTTCCGGCACCAAAGACTAACCCAGCCAAGACACCGAGGCCTCGATGTCGATCCAGCCAAGGCCGAAACATCATCACCAGCGAACTCTGCAAACCTGAAAGGTGGGAGGAAAGTGGTACCTGTGCCGGTCCCTGCAAGGAAACAAGGTTGGGGGGCACGGGGTCAGCGTCAAGAGTAGCTGGCACTGGAGGGGGCACTGCACGCACAACCTGTCCCGATCGAACCGGCTGCAGTCCAGTGGCTCCAAGGCCCTGGAACCAGGTCCACTGGCAAGGGCAACCAAGACAGATGCCGCACCCACTGCTCTATAAGAGTGGCCTAGGGATGAAACTGCTCACCAGAAGCCCCATCAGAGGACAGAGAGGGGCTCTGGTGTCGGAGATCGTGGCTGTTAAGAACGGGAACCACTGGCGACTCTACAGGAGTCAGGGTAGGCCTACCGCTCTCCACTACCAACGACCCCTTGCAGGCCTGCCAGAGGGCAACCTTGAGTAGTACTGTTTCTTCTTTGACCGGCGGGAGGAAGAAGAACTTGAGGCCGAGCGGTGCCAGGTCCCTGATCGAGATCGGGACTGCTTCTTTTGTGCTTTTGGGTGGACTGTCCTTCCTCCCGAGCACTGGACTGCCCATGGTCGGACCCCCTCCTCTGAAAAGGGCAGCACACCGGACACATCCATCCTGCCAGAACTGCTTTTAAGTGAAGTCTTCCTACCGTCACTGATACCGTCCATGGTAGACTCTGTTGATGGCAGGCAGAGAAAATTTCTTCAACTATTCTATTTTTTTTTTTTTTTTTTTTTTTAATAAGTAACACTGAAACTAGTAAAACTGAATCAAAACTAAATGACTATAAGCTGCTGTTGTACAGACGTGAAGATTTGACTCCCGGCAGACAAGTGACATCGTCACTGAAGCACACTCAATGGTGGGAAAAAAGGAGCTGAGGCGGTTGGAGGGTCGATGCCGAGATAGCCTTTACAGACGCAAGCCAGTCTTGTGGTGTTGCACATGTGTAGTCCTATCTCGGCACCGCCCTCCTGAAGATTTTTGGCTCCCGCTGGGTCCTAGCACCTCTGGCTTAGTCCCAACAGTATGAATGAATGGTGAAGGCTTTTAGTCCCGGAAGATCTGATGTTATCCAATCAGGATATTAAAATGGGTGCCCAATTGGTCAATGTCGCCCTTGCAAGAAGAGATTTTGTATGTGGCAGGGTCGCCCCAATGGCCCACGCTCTGTCGTGCTGATGACCAGGTTCGGAAGCAAGCCCAGGAAGTCATGTCAGGAGGCAGGCCATGATCAAGACAGCTGCAACTCAGCAGGGCATCTCAGTCGGGGAGGGTTGGTAGCAGACTTCGCTACCTCAGTGACCCCTGCGGCTGGCCAGATGCGTGCTCCTGCTGTATGGGAAGCTGCGGCCGTGCGTGGCTAACAGGCATTCATTCACACTGGAGGTGGGTGGGTAAGGAACTAAGAGAGAAACACCCAACAACCATCTGAATGACGACTGGCTACGGCCTGACCAGGTTATATCCCTGCAATGAGTTACCGACCAGGGAGAAAAATCAGTACTGAAGAGATTTTGTATGAGGCTAGGGTCATAACAAGTGATCACTGTCCCAAGGATACTACATTTAAAAATAATTAAATAAATATTTCTGAAAAATAGGGAAGAAAATCCAGGAAAGTCAAAAGACTTGCAAAAGATCTGGGGTTTTGGGGGTTTATAATTAAAACACACAAAAAATGCATCACAAAGGCCACACAGGACTGACAGGATCACACAGAAGTCCAACAAGAGACCCACACAGTTAGGTAAGGCAAGTAAATTATGCTATTAGCCAAAAAAGGGTGTTCAAGATTCATAGGAAGGAGAAGAGTGAGAGAAAGTTATAAGATACTGCAATCTACAATAGGGTAGACACTCCAGACGGGGTGGAGAGACTGTGTAGAGATCTGAGAAATCCTGAGGAGTGGTTAAGGGTATGACAGCTGGGGTTCTATGCCAAAAGTGCAAAATCATGCACCTAGAGCACAGAAACACAGAGGTGGAGTATAAAATGGGGGAAGATGGCACCACAATCCACACAGGGGTTGTATACAGACCCCCCCATCTTAAGGGGAGGAAATGGACAAGGAAATTATAGAAGACATACTTAGGATGGCAGAGAAAGGGAAGATATTGCTTATGGGGGACTTGAATACGCCAGATGTTAACTGCAGCACCTTTGCTGCAGCCACATCCAAGAGCAGGGCCATTCTCAATGCCCTACAAGGGGCATGCCTCTGACCGCTAGTGCTTGAACCCACTCGGGAGGGAGCAATCTTTGACCTGGTACTCTCAAATGGGGATGGAGAGAGGATCGCAGATCTAGAAGTGGGTAACTATCTGGGAACGAGTGACCATGAAACAGTATGGTTCACGATAAACTCAGCTGTAGAGTCAAGCCATACAAAAGTGAAGGTACTGGACTTCAGGAGGGCTGATTTTGTCAAAATGGGAGAGCGCCTCAGAAAAACACTAGCAAACAGGCAAGAAGGAGGGGCGGGGCAACAATAGGGAAACATCAAAACTGCCATCACAGAGGCAACAAGCCTTTGTGTGAAACAAATAAATCAAAACGAAAGAAAAAACACTATGGTTCTCAAAAGAGGTGGCAGGGAAGGTTAGGGAGAAAAAGATAGCATTCAGGAAATATAAGGAAACACCGAAGGAGCAGGACAGAGAACTGTACCAGTTAAAGCAGAAGGAAGTGGGGAAGGCAGTCAGAATAGCAAAGGCCCAAACCAAGGAAAAGATAGCCAACTCAGTTAAGAAGGGACATTAGGGAGTGAAGGACGACGAAGGGAGGGATACTGAGGCTGAATAAAGAGGAGAGTGGGTGGGCAGAGAGGGACAGTAAAAGAGCAGGGATACTGAATGAATAATTCTGCTCAGTATTCACAAAGGAAAAGGAGAGGGAGGTACCTAATTCAGTCAATAGAAGCACTCTGGATAGTAGGGTCGATATCAGTCCTTTCACAGAAGAAAGGGTTCTGAAAGAACTCTTAAAACTGAAGGTGGACAAAACAATGGGGCCTGATGGGATTCACCCCAGAATTCTAGAAGGACTAGTAACACCACTGACTACCCTTTTTAACAAATCATGGGACGATGGTATGGTACCTGAGGACTGGAGATGGGCGGATGTGATTCTTCTTCACAAACGTGGGAGCAAGACAGAGGCAGGAAACTACAGATCTGTCAGTTTGACCTCAGTGGTAGGGAAAATGATGGAATCACTTCTGAAGGAAAGAACTGTTGAGTACCTAAAGGCCAGTGGGGCACAGGACCCAATGCAGCATGGATTCCCAGCGGGAACGTCATGTCAGACGAATCTAATCGATTTCTTTGATTGGGCAACCAAAGTAGTAGACTAGGGAGGGGCTGTGGACATGGCCTACCTAGACTTTAGCAAGGCATTTGACACAGTCCCTCACAAAAGATTAATAATAATAATTTTACTTTAATAATTTTATTTAGTATAGCGCCTCATCAAGGCGCTTCACAAATACAAACGTACACAATTAAACAATAAATAAGAAAAAAATCATTGAAAATCAGGAAATGCTTTAATCCAAAGAAAGGTCTTCAGTGCCTGCTTAAAACACCCCACAGTCCTGCACTCCCGTAGCTGACGAGGTAGAGAGTTCCAGAGGGATGGGGCAGCGAACATAAAAACTCGAGCCCCAGATGGCTTCAATCTAACCCTTGGAATCTCTAGCAACCCCTCATCAGCTGAGCGGAGTTCTCGTATGGGGTGTAAGGGATCAGAAGTTCTTTCAAGTAGTCAGGACCCAGTCCGTGTAGGGCCTTGTAGGTTAACAAACCTACCTTGAAGGTGATCCGCCACTGAGCTGGCAGCCAGTGCAGATCGCGCAGCCCCACAGGGATTATACGAGATTTCCTTGATGCCCCAGTCAATAAACGTGCAGCCGCGTTCTGCACTAGCTGCAAGTGGCGCATATCAACCCCAGGAAGCCCTAGGTACAGGGAGTTACAGTAGTCAAGGTGCGAGGTCACAAAGGCGTGGATCAAAACTGGCAAGTCTCTGGACAGAACAAGGTGCTTGATCCTGGCAATGTTCCTAAGATGGTAAAAGGCTAACTTGACGACTGCAGACACCTGATGATGGAGGGTCAGACCATCGTCAAGTATCACTCCCAGGTCACATACCTGTTCAGAGTTAAGGATCTGCTAGCCCCCCAGAAATAAACCAGAGGGCAAATCGGTCCCTAACCCCTCTATCCTGCAACCAGGGTCCACCATCAAAATCTCAGTCTTTCCCGCATTTAACTTTAACCCACTGGAACTCGTCCAGTCTTGGGTTTCAATAATAATAAACAAATTAGCCAGCTTGGGAGTAGGTCCCAGGGTGGTAGCCTGGGTAAACCATTGGCTGCACAACAAGATGCAGAGGGTAATAGTAAACGGAGTCCACACTGAAGAAAGGGGGGTTACTAGTGGGGTACCGCAGGGTTCATTACTGGGTCCGGTCCTTTTTAAATGTATTTGTAAGTGACATTGCACAAAGACTGGAAGGAAAAACATGTCTCTTTGCAGAGGACACAAAGATCTACAACAGGGCTGATGCACAAGATGGGGTGGAAAGGATGAGAAGGAACTTGGCAAGGTTGGAGGATGCACAGCCCTCATCAAAGAACGTAGTTAAGAGTATGGGTGGTTTGTTAGGAACAAGGCACCTACATGGCATAGATAGCTGCAGAGTCAAACTGGTTGTCAGTCAGATGTGTATAGTATGTTTATGTAGAAGTCCCCATATCCCTCCTAAATGGCCCCCTCCCAACTTTACTGCATGCCCCCCTTGTTCTCGTGCACCTTCTCCTCTGTAAGATGCTCCCATCCTGTACCTTATTTACCCTTATGAGGTTTTTACAGGTGTCTGTCATCTTCCCCGTCCATTCCATGGTGTACATATTGAGATCCCTCAATCTCTCATCATTGGGCTTCTGATGCAGCCCCTGTACCATTTTAGTTGCCTTTCTCTGGACAGCCTCTACCCTGTCCAGTGTCCTGAAATGTGGTCTCCAGAACTGTACATAGTACTCAGGTGGGGTCTTGCCAATAATCTCTACAGTAGTAACATTACCTGCCCCCTTCTGCTGGTGATACCCCTCCCTAAGCACCTCAACATCCCGCGTGGGCCTACGTCCAATATGATTACTCCAAGGTCCCGTTAGTGTTTTGTGACTGTCAGTGTCTCTTAACATAGAAACATAGAATTTGATGGCAGATAAGGACCGCTTGGCCCACCTAGTTTGCCCATTTTCCTACCTAATGGACAAGCTGCAGATCCTAGTTAACCAGCAGCCTACTTCTTCCTACCCCCACTAGAATTGCCTCATGTCTGCCCCATGCATTCTTGAATTCCCCCACTGTTTTTGACTCCACGACCTCCTCAGGAAGGTTGTTCCATGCATCCACAACCCTCTCCGTGAAAAAATACTTCCTCACATTACCTCTGAGCCGTCCCCCTCTATCTTCAAATTGTGCCCCTTGTTCTTGCACATCTCTTTTTCTGAAAGATACTACCCTCTTGGACTTTGTTGATTCCCTTGAGGTACTTGAAAGTTTCTATCATGTCCCCTCTCTCCCTTCTTTACTCAAGGGTATACATATTAAGCTCCTTTAGTCTTTCTTCGTATGTCTTCTGGTGCAGACCCTGCACCATTTTGGTTGCCCTCCTCTGGACAGCCTCCGCTCTATGTCTTTGCGGAGATGGGGTCTCCAGAACTGCACACAGTACTCCAGATGGGGTCTCACCAACTGTCCGTACAGAGGGATAACAACTTCCTATTTTCTACTATTGATGCCTCTCCCTACGCATCCCAGTATCCCCCCTCCAGCCTTCCTTACTGCCTTCTCACATTGCTTGCCCACCTTTAGGTCATCTGATATAATTACCCCAGGTCCATTTCCATTTTACTGTTGTCAGTATCTCCCCCTCCCCACTGTGTACTCTTCCCTGGGTTTTTGTTTCCCAGGTGCATTACCTTGCACTTCTTTGCACTGAATCTGAGCTGCCATACATTTGACCATTCCTCCAACCCTGCCAAGTCCTCTCATCCTTTCCACTCCATCTTCTGTATCAACCCTGTTGCAGATCTTTTGTGTCGTCTGCAAAGAGACACACTTTTCCTTCCAGTTCCTCTGCAATGTCACTTATAAAGACATTAAAAAGGACCGGTCCCAACAATGAACCCTGCGGTACCCCACTAGCAACCCTCCTTTCTTCACTGTGGACTCCATATACTACTACTCTTTACGTCCTGTTGCTTAACCAATTTTTTATCCAGGCTACCACCTTGGGACCCACTCCAAGGCTGGCTAACTTGTGTATTAATCTTTTGTGTGGGACTGTATCAAATGCCTTGCTAAAATCTAGGTAGGCCATGTCAACAGCCCCTCCCTGGTCTACTACTTTGGTCACCCAGTCAAAAATCTATTAGATTTGTTTGACACGACCTTCCCATCGTGAATCCATGCTGCCTTGGATCCTGTGCCCTACTGGCCTCTAAGTACTCAACAATTCTTTCCTTCAGAAGTGATTCCATAATTTTCCCTATCACTGAGGTCAAACTAACTGGTCTGTAGTTTCCTGCCTCCGTCATGCTCCCACTTTTGTGAAGAGGAATCACATCTGCCCTCCTCCAGTCTTCAGGTACACCCCATCCTCCCATGATTTGTTAAAGAGAGTAGCCAGCGGTGGCACTAGTTCTACCCTTAGTTCTTTTATAATTCTTGGGTGAATCCCATCAGGCTCCATTGCTTTGTCCACCTTCAATTTTATTAGTTCTTTCAGAACCCTTTCTTCTGTAAATGGACTGGTATCAACCCCCGTCTTCAGAGTATTTCTCTTGTTTTGTTAAGGTACCTCCCCCTCCTCTTCCTTTGTGAATACAGAGCAGAAAGTCGTTCAGTATCCCTGCTTTTTCACTGTCACCCTCTACCCACATTCCCTCCCCTTTATTAAGCCTCAGTACCCCTCCTTTGGTCTTTCTTCACTCCCTAATGTACCTATAAAAGGTCTTATCCCCCTTAACAGAGTTGGCTATCCTTTCCTCGGTTAGGGCCTTTGCTATTCTGACTGCCTTCCCAGTCTCTTTCTGCTTTAACTGATAAAGTTCTCGGTCCTGCTCCTTCCGTGTTTCCTTATATTCCCTGAATGCTATCCTTTTCTCCTTAACCTTCCCTGCCATCTCTTTTGAGAACCATAGCGTTTTTTTTCCTTCGTTGTGTTTTGTTGATTTGCTTTACATAAAGGCTTGTTGCCTCTGTGATGGCTGTTTTGATTACTTCCCATTGTTCTTCCACCTCTCCTTCTTGCTTGTGTGCTGGTGCTTTTCTGAGACACTCTCTCATTTTCCCAAAGTCAGCCCTTCTAAAGTCCAATACTCTTGCTTTTGTATGGCTTGATTGTATGACTGTGTTTATCGTGAACCATACTGTTTGGTGGTCGCTTGTTCCCAGATGGCTACCCACTTCTAAATCTGAGATTCTTTCTCTGTCCCCATTTGAGAGTACCAGGTCTAAGATTGCTCCCTCCCGAGTGGGTTCCAATACTTGCTGTCTGAGGCATGCCCCTTGTAGGGCATCAGGAATGACCCTGCTCTTGGATGTGCCTGCAGCAAAGGTGCTCCAGTTAACATCTGGCATATTCAGGTCCCTCGTCAACAATATCTCCCCTTTTTCTGCCATTCTAAGGAAGCCTTCTATCAATTCCTTGTCCATTCCTTCCCCCTGAGATGGGGGTCTGTATACAACCCCCATGCGAATTGTGGTGCCATTTGCTGTCTCCAGGGTGACCCAGAGTGCCTCATCTGCTCCCTGTTTACTCTTTAGTTCTGTTGCTTTGATCTCTTCCTTTAAATAGAGAGCTACTCCTCCTCCTCTTTTACCCTCCCTGTCCCTCCTGTAGATTGTGTATCCTGGTATGTTGACATCCCAGTCATGGTTCTCTGTGTACCATGTTTCTGTGACTGCCACAATATCCAGGCAACCCTCTTCCATCAAGGCCATTAGTTCAGGGAGCTTGTTACACAGACTACAGGCATTGGTACTTATCACCCTCCACTTTTTGATGGCCTTACCCCTTTAGCCCCATTCCTGTCCTTACTGCCTTTGCCTTTTTTTTTTTTTTTTTTTTTTTACATTTGCCTCTGTCCTGCTCCTAGTGACTTGGTGTTTACCTCACTAATTACCATGTTTTGTGGGGAGGCTGGATTCCCTGCTCCTTTTCAGTGCCTCCCTCCCCTTGGCTAGTTTAAATGCTTGCCAATGAAGCATTTAAACCTCTCACCTAGGATCCTTGCCCCCACCCCAGACATATGCAGACCATCGCACCAGTATAGGTCTGCATACCTCCAGGTGGCTCCCCAGTCCCCAATGAAGCCAAAACCCTGAGCTCCACACCAGTTTTTCAACCATCCATTGAATTCCCTGGTGTGGAGTACCCTAGCATCATCCTTGCCGTAGACAGGCAGCACCTCCGAAAAGGTTACCGTATATGCTACTTGTTTAAGGCCCCTCCCCAACTCTACAAACTCCTCTTGCACTGCTCTGATCCCATTCCTAGCCAGGTCATTTGTCCCTAGTTGGACAATGACATCCAGCTCCCTCCCTCATGCAGCTGCTCCCACAATCCTGAGGATTCGCTTCCTGTCCCTCCAAGCCGTGGCGCCAGGCAGGCACCTTACCTCCCTCTCCCCTTCTGCTCCCATTTCTACCCCCCCAATGATTGAGTCCCCCACCAGGAGTTGTTTCCTTCCCCTGTGGGGTCCCATGCCACCCTCCTGTGGGTCTCCTTTGTGAAGGTTCCCAGCATCCTCCTTGGTCTCCACTGCAGGTGCCTCCATAGAGGAACCACTATCCACTATCCACCAGAAGAGCGAATGAACTGTGGAGAGGTACAGCTGGAGGGATGCAACTCTGTTCCACCACCCTCTCCCTCCCTGAGCCCACCCTGGTCCAGCCTCTCCTCTTTCTTGGCAACCTCTGAGGTAGTGGCATTGGCCCTGGTGGTCCCTGGGTGGAGGAGGAGGTTTCACGGATCCTAGCCAGGTCAGCCTGGAGACGGGCAACCTCCTCCCTCAGACCAGAGAGGTGCCTGCAAACAGGGCAGCATCGCAGCCTCCAGAATGTCTCCCGGAACACTGCCACCCCACAGCCATTGCACTGCACCACTCCTATCATGTCTTATTTTGTGTCCCCTCTCCTGTTTCTCTGTATGCTTACTCTCTCCTGTCCTTACAACTCTCACCCTTCCTGTTCTAGGACAGCAACTTCCTATATTCTTCAGCAGCCTCCTTCTTCCTTGCTCAGTGTCAGACCACCAGCAGCTGGGGGGAGAGTGAGCTATTTGTTTCCTTTAGGGTTGACAAAACCAATGTTTCTCTATGATCCTTCCCTACCTACTGCCAAACAGGAAGTTCCTGTTGACAGTCAAATCCAGTAGCTATAAAAGTAGAACTGGCTTAGGGTGTGTGGAATGGAGGGCAATTAGTAAGAAAAATGGCTAGCAACAGGAAGTTGTAATTTGAGTCACCTGCTTTTACAGTGTCTAAGCCACACCACAATTAAGCTCTTTCTCCTCCTACTGGTTTAGCAAAGTAAGTTGATACAGTACCCTTCCCAGCACAGAACACACACTGACTTTCTTTTTTTTTTTTAACCCTAAATAAGACCCCTTCTACTTTTAATAAAGTATCTGTCTGCTTAATCTCAACAGACACTGACTCCTGCTGAGAAATACATGTTAAATTAATAAGAAAAAATTGCTTCTTTTAGTTAGCTGCTTTCTGCTCTACAAGCAAGGCTAGCAACAGGAAGTTGTAATTTGAGTCACCTGCTTTTATAGTGTAAGCCACACCCCCAATTAAGCTCTCTCTCTCTCCTCCTACTGGTTTAGCAAAGTAAGTTGATACAGTACCCTTCCCAGCACAGAACACACACTGACTTACTTTCTTTTCTTCTTTTAACCCTAAATAAGACCCATTCTACTTCTAATAAAGTATCTGTCTGCTTAATCTCAACAGACACTTACTCCTGATGAGATATAAGTGTTAAATTAATAAGAAAATGTAGCTTCTTTTAGTTAGCTGCTTTCTGCTCTACAAGCAATGCTAGCAACAGGAAGCTGTAATTTGAGTCACCTGCTTTTACAGTGTCTAAGCCACACCCCCAATTAAGCTCTTTCTCCTCCTACTGGTTTAGCAAAGAAAGTTGATACAGTACCCTTCCCAGCACAGAACACACACTGACTTTCTTTTCTTTTTTTTAACCCTAAATAAGACCCCTTCTACTTTTAATAAAGTATCTGTCTGCTTAATCTCAACAAACACTGACTCCTGCTGAGATATAAGTGTTAAATTAATAAGAAAATGTAGTTTCTTTTAGTTAGTTGCTTTCTGCTCTACAAGCAAGTCTAGCAACTCACCATTTGAGAAAGCATCTCAAAGGAGGGCTGTACCGGGGGAGTTAATTCCATAGGGATGTCCAGAACATGAAGGTACTGGAGTTTTAAAAGCTTCCCAGGATCGATATCCATAGTCTGGAGAGAAAGAGTGGAATTCAAATTTTTCAGCAGAGACTTAAATGAGAGGTCCTCGACCACAGGCTCTGCAGCAGGATTAGATCCCATCCCTTCCACATCATTGCCCAGCCTAAGGTCTGGGTCAGGCTCAATATCATCTCCTGACAGTCCAAGGGGGACTGCACGGACAGGAAAGGAATGAAAATCAGCAGGAAATGAAGAAGGAAAAGGATTCGGGAGAGAAGCCCTGAAGACTGGCCAAAGAAAATCCAGGCCTCGGCGCTGAAAGGCCGTACGGCGCCGAAAGACCACATGGCGCCGAGAAACTCAACGGCACTGAAACCAAGCCAGGGCCCCGAAAATTAGGATTTGAGGAAAGAGAAGGAAGAATACCAGGAGATAGAGGCATCGGTGTGGCCCCCTGCGCCGTAGCCATGTGAGGGGGAAAAACACCTGAGCATGGAGTCGACGGCACCGAAGAAGGCGCCGTGTAACTAGGGAGGCCTAACCGCCCTACCTGATCCCCCGAAGTGTCCAAGGACCACTGAGTGACCAGGCCGGGCAGCTGGACCAACCTCCGAGCCCATTGCTTCATCAGAGCGGCCCACTGACGAAACTGCTCATCTGAAGCCCTACCAAAAGGCGGGGAAGGGCTCCGATGTCGAAGAGGTCAGTGACCAGAACCAGATACCG
The DNA here is from genome assembly GCA_016271365.2 of Neoceratodus forsteri. Taxonomy (NCBI): domain Eukaryota; kingdom Metazoa; phylum Chordata; order Ceratodontiformes; family Ceratodontidae; genus Neoceratodus; species Neoceratodus forsteri. Next base: position 166,134,695 of record CM057459.1, on the reverse strand, counting down.
CGACCGAAAGAGGAGACCGGCAACTGACCTAATGACTGACCGTCGACATGCAGACATTTCTAGAGGGATGCTCCTCGAAAGGATGCCTTCTTCTTTTGACCTATGGTTGAAGAAGAGCTCGAGGCCAAACGGTGTCGAGAATGCAACTTTTTTATGCTTCAGATTCGATCTCCCTCGGCACTGGACCGCCCATTGTCAGACCCACCTCCGGAGAGGGCGGCGGATCGACCCAGCCCAGCTGACTGAACAGTTATACGAAGTCTCCCTACATCACCTAACCCGCTCATGGTCGACTCCGTCAATGTAGGCTGAGACTTCAATCTTTAAAAGAATAATTAATGTAAGCGGTACTTATTCGAGAAATACTACAAATAATAAACTGAAAACTATGCTGCTAGTTTGAAGTTTGACGTCCGACGGGCGAGCGTCGTCGCCACTGAAGTGCACTCGACAGTGGGCAAAAAAGGAACTGAGGTGGTTGGAGGGCTGACACTGAGATAGTCATTGCCGCATGAGCCGAGGCTCGCGGTGCCTCATGGCTCCATTCTGGCGCCACCTCCTGCAAAAGTTTGTTCTCGCTAGGTCCTAACGCCTCCGGCGTAGATCCCATTAGTGTGAATGAGTAGTGGAGACTTTATGTCCAGGAAGACCTGCTGATCTCCACTTCCAGTGGAATTTATTTTTATTTGCATATGTATGTATGTACAGTATGTATCTATTACAATTTTTGCCTAGAAGAGACACACTAAGATGAGGCTCGTTTCCACGTGCATCCTGGGAGCACAGGGAAGTTAAGTGACATACTCATGGTCACACAGTATGAAAGTGGTGGTTGTGGGATTCAAACCCAGTTCTCCAGGTTTGCAGCTCAGTGCTCTTAACCACTACACTATACTGTCTCCTAAGACAGTAGATCAGGGAAGACAAGCCCTGGAACAATAGTTGACCAGTTTTAGCTCTGGTTTGGTTTTTCAGCTCTAGTGAGCCACTGTGTGATGGGGAGTCAAAATGCTGCAGGTAGTTTCAGTCCTTAATGGGTACTCCCCACTACCTGTAGCGATGCAGCTGCTGACGAGTGAGTGTCCCAAGATACTGCCAGCACATCAAGAATGTGGAGGCCTGGTTTTCCAAGAGCACTGATTCAATCTAAAGTCCCCCCACCCAACTTTTAATTGGTGGCTGCATCCATGGTTTAAGGACATATGATTTTTGTAACTACTAAGAAATCTCCAAATGTTCACTGCAGGTTACAACTGCTTAAAAGCCTAAATATGGCTGACTTCAAATACTGCAGATGTTGGTTTTAAGTGTTATAAACCTCTCTGACTGCCAATGACCATACATACTGGCCAATACTCACGATTAATGACCTGAAGTTAACTGTTTTTTTTTTAATTTGCACCTCCCTGGCCCCTAGTGCCCCTCATCTTTCAGCCTCTCATTGCCCCTTGCTTCTTGTACTCTCATCTTTAGGCTCCCCTGATAGGTTCATGCTTCCAAGGGACCTGGCTTAGCCTTGTCCAGGGGTCACCCTCAACTGCCACCAGAGGAGATGTGCTCCCAATGAGGAGCATCTGAATCGCTGGAGAGTGAGTGTGAGTGCGAGTGTGTGTATGTGTGCAGTCACTCAATGCAAAATGTGCCATACCACTCAGTTCCAAGGAGCCAGCCATCTCACTGGTTCTGAATGCTCACTTGTCTGAAGAAATACTTAAAACTAAAGTGGCAACAAGGTTTTAAAGGTTTAGAACTGCACAGCACTTAAGTGGACATGTATTGTCTAGATAATGCCCCATCTTTCCAAACCGTTCTGGTTTTGAGATTACAGAATACATACAATAACACTGCAAATAAATGTGGATAACCAGACTTGAATCTTACAGGGTTCTGTTTACACTTGGGATTATTCTGAATTAGCTAAAGCATCACCTAAGCTTCATATTGAATTAGTCTTTCATGAAAGAGTGAAATAAATGATACTGCAGTATTGTTAATATATTTACTCTCATCTTTTATTGTAAGAACTGAGAGTCTTAGTTGGTGCACTAGTGTAAAAATGATATGCAACTGAGAAAACAATTTGATATGTAATGTGTTTTAAATATTTTCATCTTTGTAATGGCCAAAAGTCAAACAAGTAAAAATTAACTTGAAACTTGATAATGTCCCTGGCTGCATTAAAAAAAAACTTGCCTGCAGCTCAGGCTTTTAAATTAGCCACAGTCATCATCCCTGAAGTACATGCCCACAATATGGAGTTATTTTGATAAATTATTTCTTCCTTACCATAGGCTTCCTCGATGAGAGCACAGTAAGGGTTGATTCCAGTACCATTCCGCTTCGCTTCTTGTTCTCCCAGTCTCAGGATGTTCTCTAGTCCATTCAGTGCCACCTGCACAATCTTCGAGTCCATGACAGTCAGGAGATCACATAGGGGTTTAATACAGCCCAGCTCCACTAGATACCTGAAGGTGGAAAAATCATGATGCTTTCTTATATTCTCTTGTAGAAAGCAGAGAGGCATCACAGTTTGCTTACTCCCATTTTGATCAAACCTTAAGTGTCCTGCTACATGATGAGTGATCAACTGTCTTTACTGATACAGTATTTCAAAAGCAGTTTTTGATCATTTTTTGCGCCACTTTGTAATTTTTCTGCTGTGATGCTGTAACTACTTCAGCTTTGTTTGCAAGAAAAGCAAGGACGTGGCAGACCATCATAAACTTGTAGAATAGTAAAGAACAGAAAAAGGATATCTGAAATGGAAACAGCAACAGAATACAAGACTAGCACCAAAAAATCGAAAGGAAGGTCATCCCTATCTCGGTGGTGTCCCCTCAGAGGGACAATAGGTAGTGCATATACTTACAGGTAACCTCAGCTACAGATGCTAAAACCTCTTCCAGGAAGAAAATACCTTGGAACAAAATGAAGCGGTACTGTAGGAACTCTGGTGAGCCACTCCGAGTGGTACTAGGATATGGTCTGTGTCAGGTCTGAGACAGTATCCACTTTCACCAGAAAAAACGTAGGCATCATTTGTCTAACTCTACATAATTCCTGGTTGGAAAAATAAATCCTCCCTGGAGAAAAAAGCAGTAGTCTGAAAATTGGGAGTATGCTCAGCTACTCCAGAGCTTTTAATTCCACTCCAAGCAATAGATGAGGGGAAAAAAGGCTATACAAGACTATGCCTAGAGACTAACTTCTTGGTGAAGTGGGTAAAAAGTACACAAATAAAAACCTGGAAAGAAATTATGTACTCATCATAATTCCTGATCTTCCAGGAATATCTTCACCATTGATTCACACTAATGGGTCCGAGCCGGAGATGGTAGGACTCCGTGAAAGGCAGAACTTTTTAGGAGGGCTGGCACCAAGGCAAGTCGCGCGCATGTGCAGCACCATGAGACTGTCTCGCGCTGCATGGCTTACCTTGGCACCAGCCCTCAACTGCCGAGGAGATGCAGCATAACCTAATACTTGGGCACTTAACCTAAGGGCATAAGATAGCGCTGGTGACCCGTGAAAAAAGGGTCAGCAAGCCAGTAACACTGTGTCTTCACAGTCCAAAACAAGATAAAGGGGTGAAGACAGTTAACAGACTGGAGTGAGCCTGGAAGATGGCGGATGGGGGTGTGTGAATCAATGGTGAAGATATTCCTAGAAGATTATGAATTATGATGAAAATGTAATTTTTGTATCTTCCAGGAGTCTATCTTCATCACTGATTCATACTAATGGGCCAGAGTACCAAGCTCAAACAAAATTCCCCTGGACTAGGGCAGCAGAAACCATGAGTCACTCAGGAGAGAAGTCCATTCAGGATAGCCTTGCCAAAGGTAGCATGCTGTCTGGCATGGATACCCAGGGCACAGTGCTTAACAGAAAGTGTACAAGTGCTTAACAAATGTGTACACTGTGCTCCAAGCTGCCGCTCTACAAATATACCCGAGAGGCACACAGCGAGTCTCTGGCAGGGACGTGGAGATGGCGCTAGTGGAGTGAGCACGTACCAAACCTTCCAGATTGACCCGCGCCATGGCATAACAGTGATGTAGACAGCTCAATATCTAGGCAGAAATGCACTTGACTGTAACAGACTGTCCATTTCAACTGCGATTGAAGGAAACAAAGAGCTGTTTGGATTGCCTGAAGTCCTTAGTTCTGTCCAGGTAAAAAGTAAGGACCCTCTTAACATCCCTAGAATGGAGAGTTTGGGAAGTTGGCAAAGTAGCTGGGCAGCACAAGTGGCTGATTCAGATGGAATTCTGACACCACTCTGGGAAGGAATCTGGGGTTGTGTGTGTGTGGAGAACTACCTTGTCCTTATGGAAAACAGTATACGAGGGATCTGTAAGCAAAACAAGGATTTCAGACGCTCTGCGAGAAGAAGTGATGGCCACCAGAAAAGCTACTATCCAAGTTAAAAACTTCAGCTCACATGTCGCAAGGGGTTCAAATAGCTTGGGAGGCCTTGTGTGTAAAATGCCCTTAAGGAACCTCTTGAAGAGTGGCAGCTGTGCCAGATAGAGGGTACTGACAGGCTGGTGGTATGCGGAAATAGTACACATATGAACCTTTACTGTGGAATACTGCAAGTCAGAATAAGAAAGGTCCAGTAAGTACTCCAGAACCTTGTCAGGTGGGCACACAAAAAGGGTTCATGTGGGTTCTGGAGCACCAGATGGAAAATCTTTCCGTTTGGCTGTGTAAATCTTCCTAGTGGAAGGTTTACAGGTAGCCAAACGTATTTCAGAGACCTCTGAGATTTCTTTTACCTGTTCATGTCCATCTCTTAGGAGCTAGACCTGAAGGTGAAGGGAGCACCAGATGGGATGGAACAGGGGACCCTAAATCAGTACGTCAGTCTCGAGTGGAAGGATCTTCAGTCTGCTGACAGTCTGTTTCATGAGGAAACCATATCGGTCAAGCCGTCATGGGGCGATCACTATCATCCTGCCCTCATGTGTCTCCAGTCTGAGCAATACCATCTGCACTAGGGGGGACAGAAGAGAATGCATACAGAACAAGATTTTACCATTGCAACCTGAATGTGTCCTGATAGAAAATGCCATGTCCTGAACTTCTGTAGCAGAATCAAGGCAGTTTGACGTTGAGTGGGGATGCAAAAAGGTCCACATCTCAGGTGCCCCACTCGTTGAACAGCGATCTCATGATGTCTGTAGCTAGTGACCAGTTGTAAGGATCGGCCTCTGTTCAGCTAAGCTTGTGTGCCAGGATGTTTTGTATTCTTGGCAGATAAATATCTTGAAGCAGGATCCCCTGCTGCAAGCACCACTCCCACACTCTCATCGCTTCCCTGCAGAGAGGGTAAGAGTGTGCTCTTCCTTGTTTATACATCACAGACTTGTCTGTCTGGAGGAGGACTATCTTGTGGCTGATGAGATCCACTAGTGCTTGCTGGCCGTACAAAACAGCTTGCATCTCCAACACACTGATGTGGAGACGAGTCTCTAATGTGTCCCAGACACCCTGTGTTTGGAGGCCCTGAAAGTGGGCCCCTCATCCCAACAGGGAGGCATCTATGGTGAGAGTCACCTGAGACTTCGGTTGGAAGAAGAGAACAAAATGGAGGAAACGGTCTTCCACTGACCACTGTGTGAGTGACCAAACCAAGGGCTTGGTCACCCACTTGGGGTAGGTCTGAGGATGTGATGTTTGCGACCACTATGTACTGAGCACCCACTGAGTCATCCTCATGTGTAGCCATGCCAGGGGCACTGTAAACATTGAGGAGGTTATCAGACCCAGCATGCGTTGCATGTAGTGGGCTTGAACAGATTTGTGCTCCATTATATAGCATGCCATCTGCAGGATCCTCTGCATTCTTTTACCGTGCCTGTAAGCCATACCTGTATCCACTGCATTTCTTTTACCATGCCTATAACCATGCTTGTATCCACTATTTTTCTTTATTGTAACCACCTCATGATGTAACTCACAATGCCTCAAATGTTCCTTATGTCCTTATTCATTCTTATAACTTGTATTGTTATCCCGGGTCGCCCCTGAAAAAGGGACCTTCAGGGCTCAGTGGGCCTACCCGGTCACCAAAATTTAATAAATAAATAAATAAATAAAATTCTGCTCTCCAGAAGGAAAGTTAGAGCCTTGGTCGTATCCAGAAGAGCTCCTACAAACAGCAGCTGCTATGAAAGTGGAAGTGAGACTTTTCTAGATTCAGCAGAAGTGCCATGGAAATAAGGAACTCAGTTTTGTGATGAGTTGTGACGCAAGAAAGGTCCAACTATGGACAACTCTACCTGTTGAACAGGTCTTCTACGACAGAGGTCAGCAGCTCCCACTCATGTTCTGAACTGTGACTGGCTGAGGTTGTCCACCAAGGCATTTTGTGCACCTGGCACATGGACAGCTGACAGTTCTAGACTGGTCTAGAGCCCAGTACCAGACCCTCCTTGCCTCTTGGCACAGGGGGTAGGAATGGGTCCCCACTTGCTTGTTGATGTAATAGACCACATTGAGGTTGTGCGACTGTATCAACAATGGGCCTGGAGAGAGATGGTTCTGAAAGGCCTGTAAAGCATACAGAACCACTTGCATCTCTTAACATACTAACATACTAAAATGCCAGAAGAATAGGCCTAACGGTCTTTCGTGTCTGCTCGTTTGGTCAGCCCCCACCTTGGGAGCTCACCTTGCTGCCCCCCTCGCCTTCTCTGGCTTCTCCCTTCCCAGTTCCAGATATTCTCGCTGCATTGGATTTTGCTTCCAGAACCCTTCCCCTGTACCTGTCCCACCCCTCTTGAATCCCTCCACCAGCACCCTAGGCAGCGCATTCCATGGCTCCACCACCCTCTCAGTGAAGCAGCACCTCCTCCTTTCTCCCCTGAATCTTCCCCCCTCCAGCTTCCACCCATGCCTTCTACTGGCCCCCTACTCCTTCCTTCGAAGCACCCTGACTGCTCCTCCCCTATTTACCCTCTTCATGTACCTGAAGACCTCTATCATGTCCCCCCGGTCCCTTCTCTCTTCCAATGTGTACATATTTAGCTTTTCGAGCCTCTCTCATAGTTCCTGTCCCCCAAGCCCCAAATCATTTTGGTTGCCCTCCTCTGGACCCTCTCCAGGAGTTTAATGTCCCTCTTTAAGTGTGGCCTCCAAGGCTTATGCATGCAGTACTCGAGGTGCGGCCTCACCAAGCAGTTATACAGAGGAGAATCACTTCCCTCCTTCTGGAGGTGATCCCCTAGCTAAGCATCCCAGCATCCTGTTGGCCTTGGCTGCTGCCCTCCTACAAGTCTCCGAGTTGTTCATCTTGACATCCACCACCACCCCAGGTCCCTCTCTCAGCCATCGAGACTTGTAGCATCCCCCAGAGTGTACACTTGGCCCGGGTTTCTGGCCCCAGGTGCAGTACCTTGCATTTTCCTGCATTGAACCTCAGCTTCCACTTTCTAGACCATCTTTCCAGAGCCTCAGGTCCCCTGTAGACCACCTCCCTCCTCTCCACCCACCACCGCCCCAGTTTTGAGTCATCCAGAGACTCATCTCCTCCTGATACCTGTCCTTATGTCAGAGGGTAGGCGTTGAACAGGAGGGGCCCAAGGACTGATCCCTGTGGGACCCCACTAATGACCCTCCTTGGGGATGAGACTATCCCGCCAACTACGACCCTCTGGGTCCGGTCCTGGAGCCAATTGCCTATCCATCTGATCATCTGGTTCCCCACCCCCATTTCTCCCAGCTTATCCAACAGGCCCTCGTTAGGAACAGAGTCAAATGCCTTGCTGCAGTCTAGAAAGAGGATGTCCACTGGTCTACCCAGGTCCAAAGCACTCGTCACCCAGTCATAGAACTCCACGAGGTTTGTCTGACACGATTTCCCTGGGACGAATCCATGCTGTCTATCATCCAGGCACCCTGGCTTTTCCAGGTCCCCCCCAGCCTCTCCTTGACAATGCTCTCCATCACCTTGCCCACCACCGATGTCAGGCTGACAGGCCTGTAGTTCCCTGCCACCTCCCTTGATCCCCCCTTGTGGATAGGCACTATATGCGCCACCTTCCAGTCCCAGGGCACCCACCCTGTCCTCAGAGAGATGGTGAAAAGCTCCGCCAGGGGTTTCGCCAGGACATCCGCAAGTTCCTTCAGCACTCTGGGATGTAATTTATCCGGCCCCGGTGCTTTCTCTGTCTTAAGGGACCTGAGGGCTTCCCTCACTCTCTCTGCTGTGATTTCCACATCCGCTACCTCTTCTCCCTGCTTAGCCTTTCCCCCTCCTGCCAGTGATGCCTCCCCCTCTTCCCAGACCCGCCGATCGATAAGGCCCCCCCCCCCAGTATCACTGTCTCCTCCCATGTATGATGCAGCACCCCCATTATCCTTGGTGAAAACTGAGGTGAAGTACTCATTTAGTACCTCAGCCTGCTCCCCGGGTCTTGTCCCATCTCTCCCTGTTTAATCCTGCTAATCTGCCCCTTCACCCTTCGTTTTCCCCAATGTATCTAAAGAACCCGTTGTTCTCTCTAATTTCCCTGGCCGAGGTTCTGCTCCTTCCTTGCCTTAGCCACCCTCACCACCCTAGTGGCCTTCTAGCCATCAGCTCGTACTCCTCGATCCCTTTCACTCCTTGAGCACTTGAATTGCCTATAGGCTGCCTTCTTTCCACGCACCACCTCCTGGACCTCCCTGGTCCACCAGCAGCGTTTTCGGGCCCTACCGCATTTTCATCTTACTCTTGCACAGGTGCTGGTAGCATCCTGCACCCCTCTCCTGATGATTTCCCACCTACAATAAGCGTCCATGTCTGACCCAATCACATCCAAATGCTCCTTAAGGATCCTTCCCATTTCCTTAAAATCTGTCCCCCTGAAGTCAGTTACCTCCATCTTTGTGCAGACTTCTACCCCTCCTAGGTCCAGGCAGAACCAGACCGTGGCATGGTCACTCCCCGCCAATGGGTCCCTTACCTCCAGGCCTCCAATCTGGTCACTGTCTGCCAGGACCACATCCAGTACCCGCGCCTCCCTGGTCGGTTCCCCCACCTGCTGAGTTAGGAACGCGTCTTGAAAGACATCCAACAACCTCTGTTCCCTGGCCACCGAGGATGTCATAGTCTCCCAGTCTGTTCCTGGCATGTTTAAGTCCCCCAACACCGCCACCCTTCCCCTGCCCAATCAGCAGTGTCTCCCAACATCTGCCACCAGACTCTCCTCCAGCTCCTCCGCCAGTGCAGGGGGTCTATACACCACTCCCATTTTTACTCTCTTGCCCCCACTTGTTATCAAGGTGACCCAAATTGCCTCCACGGTTCCCTCCGCCTCCTCTACTCCCCCTATGCCAATGCAGTTTTTGACTATCATTGCTATCCCTCCTCCCCTTCCATCCCCCCTGTCTTTCCTGAACATAGTGTAACCCTCCAGGTTCAGGTCCCAGTTGTGTCTCTATACAGGCGAGTCTCCCACTGGGACCAGACTCCCTCTGATAAGGGCCCAGGTGAGCTCCCCAACCCAGACCTGAAGCATCTGTAGTGAGGACTTGAGGCATGGGGATAAGAAAGGGGGGGCCCCTGTTAGTGTCAGTGGCTCAGTAGATAGCACACTCACCTCTGAGGCTGGGAGATCAAAGGGCTGTGGGTTCAGTTCCCACATCTGGCACTTGGGTTAATATCCCAGTACTGACACTGTAGTGCAGCATGAGAGGGGTGCTGCACTTCTGAGGTGCCGTCTTTCGGATGAGATGTTAAACCAAGTCCCATCTGCCTGGACTGGTGGTAATTCAGGTGGATGTTAAAGATCCCATGGCACTTATCGAAGAGAGTAGGGGAATTTCCCCGGTGTCCTGGCCAAATTTCCCTCATTCACTAAAAATACCACCTACAGCTTAATCTGATTCAAGGTCAGTTGACATTCATCTGTATCCCCTTCCCCCGGGTCGTGCCTGAAAATAGGCAGGATTTGTCTAGTGCACTTACCCGGTCAACAACAAAACAAAAAAAAAAAAAAGAGGTTATCAGGGTCCATCCACCACTGAAGCACCTTGTGTACTGGGGAAGAGACAAGGATAGGCTGATTCAGATCGTTGGAACACTGACTCCACTGGACCTGGAGGGTCCTTTGCAGGATCCTCATGTGCAACCTGGCTAAAGGAACCATACCATAAAGGAACCATTAAGCCTAGCAGCCTCAAGAATGTCCTGGTTGGAACATATCGGCAGTGAGACACTGCCTGGACCTGAGCTATGAGGAAGTCTGCCCTGTTTCTTGATAGGAAGGCCTTGCCCTGAGCAGAGTCCATAACTGCCGCTATGTACTGCAACCAATGGGAGGGGGTCAGCATAGACTTGGGCAAATTGACAGTAACGCCCAAGAAGTGGAACAACTGCAGGGTGCGCTCTGAAGTCAGTAATAGGGGCTCCCTGGACCGGGCTTTCAGCAACCAGTCATCCAAATATGAGAACACACAAAGGCCTTCACATCAGAGGGCTGCTGCTACAGCTGTTAAGCACTCGGTAAATACCCTTGGCGCACAGGATAAGCCAAAGGGCAAAACACTGAAATGATAATGTTCCCCCTGGAATAGGAAAGTACAGTTACACAAGACCTTACCTTAACAGTAGACCTTTGAGAGAGGTTCCTGCAGTAGGTCATTACATACAGGACTGCGCTACCTGGCATCAGGACCACACGGCAAACTTCTAGCTAGCAATCCATAGCAAGGGACTGCCCCAACGTCACATGATGGGACATCAGCGTGACACTGTATAGGGGACAGTCCCCATGCCCACACTCCAGCTCTCCCACCGGAAGACCCTTGAAAGCGAGACGTGAGAAAGGAGAATACTCCTTGAACCCGGAGCTGCTGAAAGAGTACCCTGGGAAAGAAAAAGAATAAGCAGAAGCTGGGGGAAGGTGGGAGGGAAAGAAGTGACATACTGCAGGAACCTCTCTCGAAGATCTACTGTTACGGTAAGTTCTTACACAACTGTACTATCTTACTTTGAGAGGCCTGCAGTATGTCATTACATACAGGACTGAATTCCAAGCAGTCAAGAAGAAAAACAGTCGGAGACTGAAACCTGGGAGGTGGAAGAGTCTGCAAACAGAGACCCAAGTTAGGACAAGAGGCCTTGTAGGACGGCCAGTCCAAAGCCAGCCCTGCGCCTAGAGGCGATGTCCAGACTGTAATGCTTGGTGAAAGTATGGACAGTACTCAAGGTGGCCGCAGCACAAATGTCAGAGGCGGACACATTTCTGAAAAAGGCAGCAGAAGCGGCCACGCCACGGGTCGAGTGCCCCTTTACTTCCCCCAAAACTAGTTTCTCATATTTGTGGTAAACGAAAGTGATACAGTTAGCCAACCACTTAGAGAAGCATTGCTTAGAAACAGCTATGCCCCAATGTTTGAGCGCAAAAGAAACAAACGACTGGTCGGACTTGCGCACCTCCTTAGTCCTTGAAATATAATAGCACAGAATCCTGTGCACATCCAAAGTGTGCAAAAAGTGTTCCCCTCTGCTAGAATATTCAGGGTAGTAAACCAGCAAATGAATACCTTGGTTTAATGTAAACTCATATACCACTTTTGGTAGAAAAGAGGGGTTACTACGCAGAGCCACCCTGTCTCCATGGAAAATTAAATAAGGCCCCTTATAAACGAGGGTCTGAAGCTTGGAAATCCTTCGAGCTGAGGTAATCGCAACTGAAAAATGGAAATTACGTACTGCCCGTGATTCTTGATCTTCTTGGACGAAGTCTCCACCACTCATTCACACTAATGGGATCTACGCTGGAGACGCTAGGACCCAGCAGGAGCAAACTATTTTGCAGGAGGGCCGGCACCAGAGATGGAGCCGCCAGGAGTGGCGCCACGAGCCTCTGCTCGTGTGGCAATTACTATCTCGGCGTCGACCCTCCAACCGCCTCAGTACCTTTTTTTTTCCCCCAAGGAGGTGCAGCGTAACTAACCTAGAAGGATAGCCTAACCAAAAACCGGACATAAGATAGTCCGGAAGACCCATATAAGATGGGTCAAGAAAGAAGTCGTCACAGCCTAAAGATTGAGGGAGTGAAGACCGACAACAGAGCTGAGCTCAGGGGATGGTGGGTGGGCATGTGAATGAGTGGTGGAGACTTTGTCCAAGAAGATCAAGAATTATGGTAGGTACGTAATTTCCATATCTTCCTGGACATAAAGTCTCCACCACTCATTTACACTAATGGGAGAGTACCGAGCTAATAATCCCCCAAGAGGGCGGCAGGAGACACCAAGAGCTCACAAATTTAGGACAGAAGTCCATTAAGGATGGTACTGCCAAACGAAATATGTCGTCTGGCATGGATATCCAGGGCATAGTGTTTGGCTAGTATGCACTGAGTTCAGGTAGCCGCGATTGCAAATATTTGCAATGGGCACGCTATGGATTTCGCCATAGGATGCCGCAATCATTTAGTAGAGTGAGCACACTCTGCCTTCCAGCTTAACCTGCACCATGGAATAACAGTGGCGAAGGCATGCCACCAGACATGCTGAAATGCATCTGATAGCGACAGGTTGACCCAGCCAGGTCTCGCTGAGGGAAACAAACAGTTGTTGAGCTTAGTGAAATTCTTTTGTTCTATCTAAATAGAAACGCAAAGCTCTTTTGACATCCAAAGAATGAAGAGAACGCTCCCCTTCATTTTGGAAGTTCGCAAAGTAAGTAGGAAGGACCAAAGGTTGGTTTAGATGGAATTCTGAAACCACCTTAGGGAGAAACTTAGGATGGGTCCTAAGAACTACTTTGTCTTTATGAAACACAGTATACGGAGGGTCTGTGACCAAGGCATGTATCTCAGAGACCCTGCGGGCCGAGGTAATGGCCACCAGGAAGGCCGTCTCCCAAGTGAGAAATTTCAACTCACAGGTAACTAGAGGCTCGAAAGGGTTTCGAGTGAGCATGTCTAGCACAAGACTGATGTCCCAGGCTGCGACTGGATGTCTGGTATGCAGAATTCCCTTAAGAAACCTCTTAACCACGGGTAACTGAGCCAGTGACAAGGAAAGTACTGGCTCATGATAAGCTGAAATGGCACAAAGGTGAACCTTGACTGTAGAGTATTGCAGACCTGAATTTGAGAGGTCTAAAAGGTACTCTAGAACCTTATTTGGTGGGCAGGGAAAAGGATTCAAAGATGATTTTGCACAACAGAATGAAAAACTTCCATTTGGCTGTGTAAGTTTCCTAGTGGCTGGCTTGTGCGCAGCCAGAAGAATATCTGAAACTCTGCGAGAGACACTGAACCTGTTCACTTCTATCTCTTCAGGAGTCAAGCATGAAGGTGAAGCAATCTCAGATTGGGATGGACCACAGGCCCCTGAGTCAGAAGGTTAATCTGAAGGGGAAGCGCTTTTGGAGGGATTTCCGACATACTGTTGAGTAACGGAAACCATATTTGTCGAGGCCAGAAGGGAGCAATGAGGATCAATTTGTCCCCCTGGGACTCGAACTTGAGAAGTACTCTCTGAATTAGAGGAAGAGGCGGAAAGGTGTATAGAAAGCGTTTTGTCCACTGCAGCCTAAATGCATAGTGACAGAAAATGCCAGGCCCTGGATTTCTGGAGCAGAAGAGAGGCAGTTTTGTGTTGAGTGGGGATGCAAAAAAGGTCCAGGTCTGGAGTTCCCCACTATGCGAATAGAGACTGAACTACGGTTGAGTCGAGAGACCATTCATGAGGATCTGTCTCTGTTCTGCTGAGACGGTTTGCCAGTTCATTCTGCACTCCCAGCAGGCAGACCGCTTGAATTAGAGCCTTGTGTTCCAAGCACCATTCCCACACTCTCATCACTTTCCTGCATAATCAAATCAAATCAAACTTTATTTTTAAAAAAGCGCTTTTCTTAAAACCAAAGCGCCTGTACAATTTCATAGAACAATAAATAACAAAATCTAAAACTATTATAAATCAATAAAAGCTATGTTAAAAAGGTGGGTCTTCAAGGCTCCTTTAAAACTCAGGACAGTCAGACTTTTTCGCACCTGACGAGGTAGAGAATTCCACAGGGTCGGGGCCATAAAACTAAATGATCTAGCCCCTGAAGTCTTCAAACGGACCCTGGGAATCTCCAGCAATCCCTCGTCAGTGGATCGGAGGGGGCGGGAGGGACAGTAGGGGCAAAGGAGCTCTTTCAGGTAAGTAGGTCCCTGGTCATGTAGGGCTTTATAGGTCAGCAAACCGACCTTGAAGGTGATTCGCCAAAATACTGGCAGCCAGTGCAGTCCTTGAACAGGGCATTATATGGCTGGATCTGAAGAACCAGTCAATAACCTGGCCGCCGCATTCTGCACTAGCTGCAGGCGGTGACTCAACCCCGATAGCCCTAGGTACAGGAGTTGCAATAGTCAAGGCGGGGAGGTAATGAAGGCGTGGATCAATGTTGGAAGATCTTCTGGAGGAACCAGGTGCTTCACCCTGGCGATATTCCTCAGATGGAAAAAGGAAGTTTTGACCACTGCTGACACCTGAGCTTTAAGTGTCAAGTGGTCGTCAATTATTACGCCAAGATTCCGCACCTGATCTGAGGTCGTCAGCGGAACGCCTGCAAGCCTTAAGCCTGAGTGCGATCCAGCCGGCAAACCTGCCTCACAGCGACCTTTGTCCACAACCAACACCTCAGTTTTCTCCAGGTTTAACCTCAACCAACTCCCATTCATCCAATCTTGGATTTCTGGAAGGCAGTTATTAAATATCGACAAGGCAGCATCCTGGCCGGGCACAAAAGACATTTACAGCTGGGTATCATCGGCATAGCAATGAAAACCCAGACCGTATCGTCTTATAATCGCTCCCAACGGCAGCATATACACCGCAAATAACATGGGCGCTAGAATAGAGCCCTGCGGTACCCCACAAGATAGGGAGACTGATGCCGAGGAAAAAATTCCCGACACCACCCTCTGAGTCCTACCTTCGAGGTAAGATCTAAATCACCCAAGGACCATACCAGATAATCCACAGATGGACCGCAGACGCTCTAACAGCACACCATGATCAACAGTGTCAAATGCTGCTGAGAGATCAAGAAGTACCAAGATAGAACAGGTCCTACGATCTCTCGCTATTAGGAGGTCATTTAG
This sequence comes from Neoceratodus forsteri, assembly GCA_016271365.2. Taxonomy (NCBI): domain Eukaryota; kingdom Metazoa; phylum Chordata; order Ceratodontiformes; family Ceratodontidae; genus Neoceratodus; species Neoceratodus forsteri. Next base: position 166,119,594 of record CM057459.1, on the reverse strand, counting down.
TACCTGAACAAGTGCTGTCTCGGTACTATGCCCTTCCTAAATCCAGATTGGAGAGAATCGTAGATATTGTTGTTGGTCAGATGATCCTCCAATTGCCTTGCATCACCTTCTCAGTAACCTTACCCACAAAGGGTAGGTTAGAGACTGGTCTGTATTGCTAGACAATCTGGGTCTAAGGAGGATTTCTTTAAAAGAGGCTAACTATAGCCTCTTTAAGGGATCTGGAAAGATCCCTCTCCAAAGACTTCCAGACTATCAAAGCCAGGACTAGGCCGATTTTATCCACACATTCCACTAAAGCGTCGGGGCCAGGGTCCAAATCACAGCTGGTGGGTCGTAATGCTCGGATGACCATCACAATATCATCGATTTTGGGAGGCTGAGTCAGACCATACCAACTGGTGTTCAACATCTCCAGCCGACCATCACCGCTCCCACTGGAGAGGAAGAACGACGTCTGATCTGATTTTGGCCACCTTATCTGCAAAGGGAGAGCAAACTCCTCACACTGTTCTGTGGAAAGGCCTTCCGGGCTGAAGACAGACTGGATTGCACATTCTGTCCACAGTCCAAAGAGCTGAGCTGGTCTATTCTGTGCAGCCGCTATCTCCTGGACAGGAACTCTGCCTTCTTAGAGATTGCAGATTGATAAACCATATAATGGTCCATCAAACTAAGTCTGTCATCATCCAGACCAGACTTCCGCCAACACCTCTCCAGCCTTCGTCCAACCCTCCTCAACTCCCTCAAGGTCTCATCAAACCATGGAGACCTGGGGCGAAGAGTGAGAGGACGAACACGAACAGGTGCAATAGAATCCAAGGCCCCCGTAACCGCCCTATTATAGGCCTGTACTAGGTCACCAGGATCCAAGCAATCTATCGGAAGGTCTGATAGGTCCAACACCGCCATCAGGTCATCCGGGGACACAACCCTTAATGGGCGATACCGGACCATCTCCAAAGGGGCTGACCTAATAGGGGCGGCCTCAAAATTGAACCTGATGGAGTGATGGTCAGACCATCCGACCGGTTCCACCACCAAGTCAGATATCCCCATCCCCAGAAGGAACACCAGATCCAATGAGTGCCCACCAATATGAGTCGAGGAGGAAACTACCTGTGTGAAGCACAGTGATAACATCAACTGGAGGAAGTCTTGACCAAAGCGTGAGAGTTCATCGTCGACCTAAGCATTGAAGTCCCCCAGAACCAACCATCTGGGGGACCCCAACGTCAGGTCGACAATGAAATCTGCAACTTCCTGCAGGAAAGCATAAGGGGTAAGAATGAGCACCGCCCTGCTTGTTGATGTAATACATCACTGCTTTGTTGTCCGTTTGAAGGAGAATATTCTTGTGACAGAGAATGTCCTTCAAAGCCTGGACTGCATAAAGGACGGCTCTCATTTCTAAGACATTTATGTGAAGCTGGGACTCGTCCTGGGTCCACATACCTTGAGTGTGGAGAGTCTGACAGTGAGCTCCCCACCCCATCAGGGACGCGTCCGTGGTAATGGAAATCTGATGATCCAGAGGAGCAAAGGGATACCCGTCCAGAAGACTGTCCTCTAGCAACCACCAGGTGAGTGACTTCTTCAGAGGTTCTGTCACCTTGATGAGAAAGGAATGAGGGTGAGTGGTGGGGACCACTGAATACTGAGCATCCACTGAAAGGTTCTCATGTGAAGGCATGCTAGGGGTACAGTGAATACCGAGGATGCCATGAGACCTAGCATCCGTTGCACTGAGATAGCTCGAACCGAGCTGTTCTCTCTGATGTACTGGGCCATCTGTAGGATATCGCTCCTTCTGTCCTCTGGTAGAAAAGCTTTCGCACAGTGGGTGTCCAGAAGAGTTCCTATGAAAAGGAGCCTCTGGGAGGGCTGCAGCTGCGATTTCTTGAGATTTAGCAGTACTCCCATGGACATGAGAAAGTCTGAGGCTGTGGCAACGGCGTCAAGAGCTCCTTGCCTGGAAGGGCTTGCTAGAAGCCACTCATCCAGAAATGGGAACACTTGTATTCCGATTTTTCTGAGATGCGCTGCGAGGATTGCACAACACTTTGTAAAAACTTGCGGTGCTGAGGATAGCCCAAAGGGCAGGACTCTGAACTGATAATGCTGGCCCAAAGCCACGAACCTTAGGTATTTGTGATGCCTTGGGTGAATAGGAATATGCTGTAAGCATCCTGCATGTCCAGGGAGGCTAACCAGTCGTGTTGATGAAGCAAAGGTAACAGGGTTCCTAGCGATTTCATTCTGAATTTCTCTTTGGGAAGAAATTTGTTTAATTTTCTGAGGTCCACAATGGGGTGCATGCCCCCGGTTTTCTTTGTAACTAGAAAGTAATGGAAGTAGAACCCTGTGTTCCGTTGATCCAGCAGAACTACTTCTACTGCCCTGTTGTTCAGAAGGCCTTGTATCTTGGAGGCGAGAAGTTCTGACTGAAGTATTGACAGTTTGGGCTGCCTTTTGGGGGGACAATCCAGAGGGTTCTCTGAAAAATTGAGGGAATATCCCTTGCAGATTATCCCGAGGACCCATTTTTCTGAAGTTATGGACTTCCACTGGTTGCAGAATTGAGTCAGACGACCTCCCACCGCTAAGGAGTCCCCCTCGGGCAGCTGAGATGAGAGCTGGGCCAGAAACTCAGAAGGCGGCACTGGGCGTTTTGGGTCCTTGCGCCTTCTGTTGCATTTCTCTTGAGGCTGAGGGGCCTGATTTTTATTAAAACCTCCCCTGCCTTTGCCTCGAAAGGACTGACGGTTATGAAACTGGAGTTTGTTAACACCCCCCCAACCCAAGAAGGGGCGGGAGGAGGTCAAGCCAATTTAATGGCTGACCTAGTCTTTTATGTGGCCTCTAGAGCCTGTTCTACTTGAGGGCCGAAGAGATACACACCATCGAAGGGCAACGCCATGAGCTGTTGCTGGGCATCATTCGTGAAACCTGAAGTGCGTAGCCAGGAATGGCGGCAGGTACAAATGCCCGTCGCCACCGCTCGGGAGGCAGTATCAAAGGCGTTCATAGCTGCTTTAGCCTGCTGGTTGTTGGACTCGATACCCCTGGTTATGGTTTGAAGAAGCTCTGAATTAGTGTCCGACTCCGGTAGAGCTTCAACCATTTGTATGAGCGAATGCCAAAGAATATACTCATATTGAGAGAAACAGCCCTGGTAGCTGGCAATGCGCATACCCAGGGTGGATGCAGCAAAGACTCTCTTACCTAAAGTATCTATCTTACGAGATTCTCTCTTTATAGGTCGAGCTGTAGTATTCTGAGGAAGGACAACCTTATCATTCTCTGCCAAGATTACAATAGGATCCGCAAAGGCCTGGGAGGCCAAAATATCTATGGAGTTAGCCACAGAAGGAATGAGAGCAGGATTATTCCATACCATGTGAGAAAGTGTCTCAAAGGAGGGTTGTACCGGGGGAGTTAAATCCATAGAGATGTCTGGAATATGAAGGTACTGGAGTCTTAAAGCCTTCCCAGGATCGATGTTCATAGTCTGGAGAGAAAGAGTGGAATTCAAATTTTTCAGCAGAGACTTAAATGACAGGTCCTCGACTACAGGCTCTGCAACAGGATTAGGTCATACTCTTTCCACATCATCACCCAGTCTAAGATCTGGGTCAGGCTCAATATTATCTCCTTACAGTCCAGGAGGGACTGCATGGACAGGAAAGGAATGAAAATCAGCAGGAAAAGAGGAAGGAAAAGAATTCGGAGAGGAGAAGTCCTGAAGATAGGCAGATGAAAAGCCAGGCCTCTGCGCCAAAACACGGCGCCGACAAAGCAGATGGCACAGAAAAGCCACCGAAGACGGCGCAGAAAGGCCACACGGCACTGAGAAACTCAATGGTGCCAAGAAGCCGCATAGTGCCGAGGGGTGCATTGGCGCCGAGGACGGCGCCGGCAGGCGTATCGGCGTCAAGAGACCCACCGACACCGCCGAAACCAACCCAGGGCCCCGAAAATTAGGATTTGAGGGAAAAGAATGAAGAATACCAGGAGATACAGGCATCAGTGTGGTCCCCTGCGCCGCAGCCATGTGAGGGGGAGGAGACACCTGAGCGCAGAGTCGACGGCACCGAAGAGGGCGCTGCGTGACTAGGGAGGCCCAATCGCCTTCCCCTATCCCCCGAAGAGCCCGAGGGCCCCGGAGTGACCAGGCCAGGCAGCTGAACCAACTTCCGAGCCCATTACACCATCAGAGTGGCCCACTGATGAAACTGCTCATTGGAAGCCCTACCAGAAGGTGGGGAAGGGCTCCGATGTCGAAGAGGTCGGTGACCAGAACCAGAAACCGGCGACTCCGAACGAGGAGACCGGCAACTGACCCCAATGACCGACCATTGATGCGCAGACATATGAGAGGGCGACGTCGACTGATGAATTCTCTTTTTTGACCTACGGGCCGAAGAAGAGCTCGAGGCCGAATGGTGCCAAGAATGCAACCGTTTTCTTTTATGCTCCCGGGGGTACCGCCCATCCCCTCAGGCACTGGATCGTCCGTTGTCAGACACCCCCCCCCCCCCGGAGAAGGCGGCGGACCGGACCCAGCCCGGCTGACTGAACAACCTTCATACGAAGTCTCCCTACCGTCACCTGACCATTACTGTGAATGAGTGGTGACTTTATGTCCAGGAAGATTAGTGCTTCACACGACAAGTAACGCATATCACAACTTGCTGCTGGCTCAAAAGGAGGCAAAAATAAGTTTCTCAAACAAAATTCAAATTCCGGGGGGGAAGACCGGACTATGGACCGAAGGTATCAAGTGGAGGATCCCCTTAAGGAAGGTTTTAGAGACCTCCAACTGAGCAGAATGTTTGCTGTTCACTGGAAGGTGGTATGCAGAAATTGTGGAAAGATTGCCTTTCAGTGAGGAATAGCTGAGGCCCAAACTGGATAAATGCAAGAGGTACTCTAAGACCTGAGGAGCCGGGCAAGAGAAGGGGTCCAAACCCCTGGCAGTCGCCCATATAGTACACCTCTTCCACTTCATCGCATATGTCATTCTGGTGGAAGGCTTTCTGGCCCCCACCAAAACTTGAGCTACACAGGAGGAGACCTCGAAGTGTGAGACAGCTGCATCGAGAGGTACCACGCGTCCAAGTGGAGAGTTTTGAGGGCCAGGGGTAAGGCTGCCTGCTCCCGCGTTAGAAGGTCGTGAAGGAGAGGTAGAGGTACTGGACTGGAGGTTCCAACGTTAGCTGCTGTAGCAGGTGGAACCAGATCTGCCAAGGTCAAAGAGGAGCAATGAGGACCATGTGTGCTCCCTCCACTTGAAGCTTCAGTAGGACCTTCTGCAAGATTGGAAAGGGAGGGAAGGCATACAGAAACCTCCCTGTCCAACAGAGAGACAGCGTGTCTCACCAGAAAACACCACACCCGGGACAAGCGAACAAAAATTGGGTAGTTTTGCATTGGATGGGGAGGCAAAGAGGTCCAGCTCTGGTCAACCCCACTGGCTGAACAGGCCTACTACCTCTTGCTTCAGTTCCACTTGTGAGCCCACACGGTGGTGCGGCTGAGACTGTCCGCCAGGACGTTGTAAACATCCAGGACATGGACTGTTGTCAAGAACAGATAGTGCTTGACTGCCCAGTACCACATCCGCATCGCCTCCCTGCAAAAGGGGTACGATCACATGCCTCCCTGTTCATGTACCTCCCTGTTCATGTACCAAACCGTGGCTGTATTGTCGGTCTTGACGAGTAGAGTTCCCGGGCATAAGATGGTCTGAAACACCTGGAGAGCGTACAGCACAGCTCTCCTCTCCATGACGTTTATGTGCAGATGTACTTCCTGTGGCGACCACTTCCCCTGGGTTCGGTGGTCTCCAAGGTGGGGTCCCCAACGCTGACCTGTGGCGTCTGTCGTGAGGGTCATGGAAGGAGGAGGGGAGTGAAAAGGGGCCCCCCCGAGGAGAGGTTGGTTAACTCCTGTCACCAAAGAAGATCCCTCTTCATGTCGCTGGAGACCATGACCCTGTGGTCCAGGTCATCAGAGTGCTGATCCTACTGAATCCTGAGTGTCCACTGGGTCACCCTCATGTGCAGTCTGGCCAATGGTACGGTGGGAATGGCTGCCGCCATTAGTCCCAACAGCCGGAGAACAGAGCAAGCTGTGGTCCAATAAGAGATGGCTACAGCGAAGGCTTGCTGTTTCAGGGTATCTGCACTGTTCGGAGGGAGGAAGGCCCTGCCCTGGACCATATCCAGCACTGCTCCAATGAACTGGAGGTGCTGGGCAGGTGAAATATGGGATTTGGGGTAAGTCACCATGATGCCAAGATGGGAAAAGAAGTCCAGGGTGGTAGAGAGAGACTCCTGCAGACTACCCTGAGACAGGGCTGACAAAAGCCAGTCATCCAGGTACGGGAGCACATAAATCCCACTGCAGTGTAAGGCCGCCACCACCGCCAGGCACTTGGTGAAGACCCGAAGTGCCAAGGAAAGGTCAAAGGGGAGAGCCTTGAATTGGTAATGGTTCCCCTGGAAAATGAACCTGAGATAATGGCGGCGGGCTTGGAGGATAAGGATGTGGAGGTAGGTATCCTGCATGTCCAGTAAACAATGCCACTGATCCTTGAGGAGCAGGGGTAAGAGTCCCTGGAGAGTCAGCATGCAGAACCTCTTGTATTCGGCAAAGAGGCTCAGCAGGCTTAGATCCAAGATGGGTCTCAGATCACCCATCTTTTTGGGCACCAGAAAGAAGTGGGAGTAATACCCTCTTCCTTCCTGTGTGGGAGGAACCGGCTCTATGGCGGACTTCAACAGAAGAGCCTGTATTTCCTCTTTTACTAGAGGAAGATGGCTTGACAGGTAGTGGGACCGGCCTAGAGGATTTTCCAGAGGTCTGTTCAGGAACTCTATTGAGTGCCCTCTTACAAATTTCTGTAAGACCCAAGCGTCTGTGGTGATCTCCTCCCACTCTCTGAAGTGGAGGGTGAATCTTCTCCCCACCGGCTCCACTGGAAGATCTGGAGGAGGTGGAGGGGTTCCCCATGAGTCAGGAGGCGGAGGAGAGGGTTGCTTGATTACCTCTGGCGGCTCTCTGGGATTTGACTGGAGGGGGGGGGGTCGGGGCCCCAGACCCCGTGGCATGACGCTTACCCGGACGTCTGGTTGGGGGTTGCTTGGTTCGCTTCCGCTGTGGGCGATGAAAAGGTTGCTTGGGTTTAAAATCAGAGCAGTACATGGAGCGGATGTCCCTAAGGGATCTGCCACTATCTTGTAGCTCAGTTATAATGTCTTTTATATCATCCCCAAACAGGACGGGCCCACGAAAAGGCACGTCCAGGAGGATGGATTGGATGTCAGGCCCCAGACCTGCTATATGTAGCCATGCAAGCCCTCTCAGGCAAATGCCTGAGGCAGTGCAATGGGCCACAGAGTCCACTGAGTCATAGGGTGGCTCATAGGGCATGGCAACAGGAGGACTTGGTAAGCCTCACCTTGCGGAGAAGTCTGTCCCTGAGATCCTAGTCTGGAATCGACTGGAGCTATGATTCATGATCAGCCAGGGAGGATTTCTGATAAATCATATGGGCCACATAACTGAGTAACCGTGATGCGCAAGTGGAGGACGCATAAACCTTGCAGCCGTATTGATCCATCTGTTTGGACTCTTTGTCCGGAGGAGAGGCATTTAGGTGTTTTGGTCTGGCAGATATGTCATGGGCCGCTGTTATCACTGAGTCAGCCTTAGGCTGTGTAGTGAGATGAGTAACCCCTTTCCGGGGGTTGGTACATCCTATTGGGCTTCTTAGAGACCACAGGGATGGAAGGTGGTTGCTGCCAAATGGTGGCTGTCAAATCCTCATGCGGCCCCGTCCACAGATGGATGGGCAAGGGGTCTGGCATCTGTCATGTCCAAATGCTCCGTGAGCCTCCTTCTTTTGGGGTCCAGCTCTTGGGAAGCCCAACCGCATGCAGACTGGATAGACTGGAGGAGCTCAGCAAATGAAGAATCCTCCACGGGAGATTTGGGGGACTCTTTTGGCTGGAGCTCAATAGTGGAACGGGACCCCGAGCAGGCAGAAGAGTCTGAATCTGAGGACACAGGCCTCCTGGGGGAAGAGGCTTTGTCCGAAACATCCTCTGTGGCCCTGTTGCCAGCTAGGGCTCTGGGGGCGCGCCTGGCAGAGTCCCTATCTGCCGACTGGGGTTCAACCGGGGAGAGGCTCCTAGTAGCTACCATGGGGTCAGCATGGAGACCGTGACTGGCTACAGACGACCGAGCTCCTGGAGGAGCTGGGAATTGGCGTCCTTATGCCATGAAGGAATTGCCCCCTGAGGGTAAGCCTGTGACCTGTCCAAAGCCTGAGGCGGCAGAGGCTGGAAGCCTGGGTACTGTAAAGGAGGGTATGAGGGGTAGCCTTGGGGGTTGCACCCGATACATGTGACCCTGCGCCGGGTACCCTGGCGCATAAGCCAGTTTCGGCGGATACCCTGGTGCCAGGTAATAAGGATACTGTGGCGGAGGGTAGCGGCAGACCGTGTCCGGAGGACCAGCAAGCAGAGGGGCAGATGGCCCTGAGGGAGCTGGGGCCGAGGGACCACTAAGTGCAGATGGGTCCATCAGCGGGTCGTGATGATCAGGGATCCTGTCTGGCACCTGAGATGGGCCTGGTGGAGGCTCAGGCGTCGGAGCAAGAAGAGCAGGCATGGTGCCAAAGCGCCATCAGATGGCGGGGGGGGGGGGCGTGACCAATACACTAGCCATCACCGGGTCGGAAGGGACGTCGACCGGTGAGGAGCACCTAGGAGTGGGGTCCCTAATGGGATCCAACGCTAGGAGACCGGGCATCAGGGGCACTAAGGAACAGGATGCCTGGTCCAAAGTGTACGAGGGGGATCAAGGGGAGGTGACCGTCAACAGGCCTGCTGGAACAGCAGGGGACCCGGTAGTAAAAAGACCAGACGACGGGGAAGATACCCCTAGAGCAACAGCACTCGCCTCCTGGTAAGAATCAAGGAAGAGCGAGGGGGTGGGTTGTGTCAGAGGAAGAGAAGAGTCCCAGGAGGGAGAACCATGGAGGGAAGAGTGTGAGTCTGGCAGCTGGCTCTGCCCACCATCGGGAAGGTCAAAAGAGTCCAATGGGAGAGCCCTGGCCGAGCGGTCATCAGGCAAGCCGACTACTGACTGATTGGCTGTGACCAAGCGGATGTCGGAAGGACTGACGTCTGACTTATTGATTGGGGTTGGGCAGACGGCAGAAGAACTGGAGTCCGGCTTATCGACTGGGGCTGAGCGCTCTTCGGTGGAACCGGAGGGTGACTTACCAGCCGGAGAGCTGACCACAGGCCCAGAGGAAGAACCTTCCTGCGAGGAGAGCTGGCAACCGATCCACTGGGGTGGACAGAGACCCGGCAGGAGGGGTACTTACCGAAGTAGAAGCCCCACTGGAGTCTGCGTCGTCAGCCTGGTGACACTGGATAGAAGGGAACCGGTCCCAGTGCTTCTCCTTCTCCTTGCACTCGGCAGTGGAGGAGGAAGAACATTCCCACAGCTCCTGAAGCTTTTTTTCCATCGAAGCCAGGCGCTTTTTAAGCAGGTGGGCTTCAAGGGCTTTCTGGCATCTGACTTGTGTGACACTGCTGAAGGACTGGCAGACCTCACTGTCTTTGACCCAATGCTTGAGGCCTTGGCAGAGGACGCAGCCGGAGTGTTCATCCCTGTGCGGGATCTGGGTGCCACACTTGTCGCGCTTTTTCAAACGATGCAACAGAGAGACATGCAATAAAACAAATACTAATATAGAAAATAAGAAAAAAATTTAAACTACTGAGCGAAAATGACCGCGAGGTCCAACTTGTACAGGTCGATGGTGGGAAAGAACTGGAGGGCAGGCGTGGGGACCGCCCCTATATAGTGTCACGCTGATACCCCAATATGTGACACTGGGGCAGTCCCCTGCTATGGATTGCCAGCTAGAAGTTTGCCGTGTGGTCCTGACTTCAGGGGGTGCAGTCTTATATGTAATGACCTACTGCAGGAACCCTCTCAAAGTAGGAGCCATATGTACTGCCTGTGAGGGGGGCAGACCATGATATGCAGATAGGCATCCTGCATATCCAGGGAGCATAGCCAGTCAACCTGCTTGAGCAGGAGAAGGCCGTGTACAGACACCATCCACAATTTTTTGTACTGGTTGTAAAGATTCAGCTCCTTGAGGTCTAGAATAGGCCTCAAGTCCCCAGTTCTTTTGGAAACCAGGAAGAACTGGGAGTACAACCCTGTGTTCCTCTGCCACCTAGGCACTGGTTCTATGGTCCTTCTGTGCAGCAAGCTGAACACTTCTTCCCTCAGCACTGCTGTGTGGTCCAGAGGATAAGAGGTGGGACATCTGGAAGCTGTTCTAGAAGTTCTAGAGCATGGTCTTCTTTATTTGCAGGATCCAAGCATCTGTGGTAATGGTTCTCCACTGGGACCGATGGATGGAGAATCTACCTCCGACCACCACCTCCAGGCTTGGAACAAGGAGGGGTGTCAGGCTGAAGTGAAACCGGTAGCTGGAGCCGCTCCTCCTCTCCTGGAGTGCTTAGCAGAGGGAACAAGGCAGAGCTGGCCCTGCGCTTGCCCTGGAGCTTGAATCCAGAGGCAGACTTGTGAGAGGTCTTATGAAAGGAGGGTCTCAGTCTGCTCCTAGACTGGGTACGATAAACGAAGTGGAAAGAACTAACAGCCCTCCCAGAAGCCTGCACGTCATTAATGATATCCTGCAAATCAAGGCCAAAAAACTTGTGGACCACAAAAGGGGCATTTAGCACCTTTTGCTGGACATCAGCAGCGAACCCCGAGACACTAAGACAGGAGTGCCTTCCAAAGCAGATGCCAGTGGCAGCTGCCCTGGCTGTAGTATCAGCTATATCATAGGTGGCCCTGAGGAGGTGCTTTCCAATATCTTCCAAGACCTGAAAAGCTCTGTGACGCTCTTGTCTCTGTGTGTCCTCACGAAGGGCTTGGGCAGCAGCCTTGTCCTTATTCCAGAGAGTATTCTGGTACTTGATCATATGAGCGAAGTAGCAGGCAATTTTAAGGCCCAAAGTGGCAGAGGCAAAAGTCCTCTTACCCCAGAGGTCAATCCTCATAGATTCCCTGTCAGGGGCTAAGGTCCTTGAGTGCCTTAGACCGGTCATGAGTGGCCTTGATTACTACTGAATCGGTTTCTGACTGGGCCGCATAAAAAGACAGCCCCAAAGGTGCCTGGTAAAGCTTATCAGCCTTTCTGGGCATGGCAGGTTCTAGGTCAGGCCTGTGCCAGGCAGCAGTGGCAGCATCATTCAGTGCTGGAAGCAGAGGAGGAATACTCTGGGTGGAGATTCTGGGATCTCCAAGAAATCCACCAGGTTCTTAACACTAAAGAAGGAGGGGTCTCTGGTGGGGACCTTGGGGTGTGCTTGAGTCCTCACTCCTGGAGAAGACAGCAGACCGTCAGAGGAATCAACCCCAACATTCTCCTCTTCATCAGAGAGGAGGAGAGCAGGCTGATATTCCTCTTCTACATCAGCCTGTTCTCCAACAGGGACCGATGACCGGAATACAGACAGCTCTCTAGGGGGCACAGGCCAGGTAGGTCAAAGGAGCCACGAAGGAGGAGATCTGACTCTTCTAGTAGAGAGGAAGACCTGATGTCACAGGGCGGAGCTGAAGAGTATACCACCCGAGTGGGTGGAAGGAGCTTAGCTTGAACATGTTCCCGATGGTGGGAAAAGAAGACTGCCAGAGTGTGGATAGTGCACCATATCCACGCCCCTAGAACTATGATCTGCTTGTTTGTTTTTCCCCAATTGTTTTACCAGAAGTAACACACTAAGCTGAAAGCTTGTTTACAGGTGCGACCTGGGAGCACAGGGAAGTTAAGTGACTTGCTCAGGGTCACACAGTATACAAGTGGGGGCTGTGAGATTCAAACCCAGGTCTCCAGATTTTTAGGTCAGAGCCTTAAACCACTGCGCTATACTGTGCAACAGCATATGAGAGACACAAGCCAACTGGCTACCTGAACCCCCTAAGGACAGTTTTAGATGTAGGAACTACACACATTGCAATCGCACAAAAGACAGTAGTACTTTCAGGCATCCCACTGTCGATTGAGAAGAAGAGTCGACGGGACCAAAGAAATAAATCATTAAGAGTTAGAAAACTTTAAAAGGAAAGGACCATCTATAGTGACCTAATCCTAAGCATGAGCCACGAAGAAGGTGAACTGTTCTGCCAGTGGAAAGAAAGATCTGACAGTACAGGGCAGAGTCAGAGGATATACCTCCAGGCTGGTGGGAGAAGCTTAGCTTCAAAACATCCAATGATAACACAGAAACATAGAATTTGACGGCAGATAAGGACCGCTTGGCCCACCCAGTCTGCCCATTTCCCTACCTAATGGATAAGCTGCAGATCCTAGTTAACCAGCAGCCTACTTCTTCCTACCCCCACCCCCTAGAATTGCCTTATGACTGTCCCATGCATGTTTGAATTCCACCACTGTTTTTGACTCCACAACCTCCTCCGGAAGGCGGTTCCATGCATCCACAACCCTCTCTGTGAAAAATACTTCCTAATTACCTCTGAGCCACCCCCATCTTCAAATTGTGCCCCTTGTTCTGCACACCTTTTTGAAAGATGCTACCCTCTTGGACTTTGTTGATTCCCTTGAGGTACTTGAAAGTTTCTATCATGTCCCCGCCTCCCTCCTTTCCTCGAGGCTATACATATTAAGCTCCTTAAGTCTCTCTTCATATGTCTTCGGTGCAGACCCTGCACCATTTTAGTTGCCCTCCTCTGGACAGCTTCCATCCTGTCTATGTCTTTGCGGAGATTGGGTCTCCAGAACTGCACGCAGTACTCCAGATGGGGTCTCACCAGCTGTCTGTACAGAGGGATAACAACTTCCTGTTTTCTACTGGTGATGCCTCTCCCTATGCATCCCAGTATCCCCCAGCCCTCCTTGCTGCCCTCTCACATTGCTTGCCCACCTTTAGGTGATCTGATATGACTACCCCCAGGTCCCTTTCCATTTTTGTTGTTGTTAGTATCTCACCCCCATTGTGTACTCTTCCCCTGGGTTTTTGTTTCCCAGGTGCATTACCTTGCACTTCTTAGCATTGAATCTAAGCTGCCATACATGTGACCATTCCTCTAACCTTGCCAAGTCCTTCTCATCCTTTCCACCCCACCTTGTGCATCAACTCTGTTGCAGATCTTTGTGTCATCTGCAAAGAGACATACTTTCCTTCCAGTCCCTCTGCAGCGTAACTTATAAAGACACTGAGAGGACCGGTCCTAATACTGAACCCTGCAGTGCCCCACTAGTAACCCCTTTCTTCAGAGTGGACTCCATTTACTATTACTCTCTGTGTCCTATTCTCAGCCAGTCCTTTACCCAGGCTGTCATCTTGGGACCCACTCCCAGGCTGGCTAACTTGTATATTATTCTTTTGTGTGGGACTGTGTCAAATGCCTTGCTAAAGTCTAGGTAGGCCACGTCCACAGCCCCTCCCTGATCTACTACTTTGGTCACCCAGTCAAAGAAATCTATCAGATTTGTCTGGCATGACCTTCCAGCCAGAATCCATGCTGCCTTGGGTCCTGTGCCCCTCTGGCCTCTAGATACTCGACAATTCTTTCCTTCAGAAGTGATTCCATCATTTTCCCTACCACTGAGGTTAAACTAACAGGTCTGTAGTTTCCTGCTTCTGCCTTGCTCCCACTTTTGTGAAGGGGAATCACATCTGCCCTCCTCCAGTTCTCGGGTACCACCCCATCCTCCCATGATTTGTTAAAGAGGGTAGTCAGTGGTGTCACTAGTTCTACCCTTAGTTCTTTTAGAATTCTGGGATGAATCCCATCAGGCCCCATTGCTTTGTTCACCTGCAGTTTTAAGAGTTCTTTCAGAACCCTTTCTTCTGTAAATGGGCTGGTATCAACTTCTGTATCCAGAGTGTTTCTACTGTTTGTTTTAGGTACCTCCCCTCTTCCTTTGTAAATACTGAGCAAAATATTTGTTTAGTATCTCTGCCTTTTCACAGTCACCCTCTGCCCACCCTCCCTACCCTTTATTAAGCCTCACTATCCCTCCCTTGGTCTTCCTTCGCTCCCTGATGTACCTATAAAAGGTTGTATCCCCCTTCTTAACTGAGTTTGCTATCTTTTCCTCGGTTTGGGCCTTTGTTGTTCTGACTGCCTTCCCAGCTTCCTTTTGCTTTAACTGATACAGTTCTCTGTCCTGCTCCTTCTGTGATTCCTTGTACTTCCTGAATGCTTTCTTTTTCTCTTGCCCTGGGTTCTTTTACTTCCACCTGGACACCCACCAGGACAACACCAGGATGGGCAGAAGGAACCTCGGTTTAACGTCTCATCCAAAGGACGGCACACCCCAGCAGTACAGCACCCCCCCAATACTGCACTCGGATGCCAGCGATTTTTAGGTGCAAGTCTAATCCCAGTGTGGGACGAGAACCCACGACCTTCTAGTCCAGAGGCGGATGTGCTACCAACTGAGCCACGCTGACATTAAGGACTAGGAGAACAGAAGGTATTTAACGCCTTCAAATTGACTTAAAAACCTATGGAACAAATGATTATCAGAGCCACCTGGGGCCTCAGAAGGAGACCTAGACATACATTCTAATTTACAGTTAAGAGCCACAGGTTTTTCTTAAACATTTTATATATATGTAGTTTATATATAATTTGTCTTTTTAGTAGTTTCAAAACTTTGAAAGCATTGGTGTTAGTAATACATTTAGAAATACATTTTTAATTGTCTTTACAGTTAAACATGGAGTTTCATGTCAGGGCATATTTTTGGGGAAGGGGGTTCAAATTATTTTAATCATGAGCACAATACTTGGTAAACACAATCTTTGATGATAAAGTGTGTTTTTTCTTTTAAGTTTGAGAAGTATGTATTAGAAAACATTGAACAAGAAAACAATTTGTGATTTTAAAAGCTACTCTGAGCAGAGCTGACATTAAAAAAATCTTAACTGTATTTTTTATTTTATCATGGACACTAGAAACAGGATGTTAACATTTACTCCATGGAACCTGTTATTCAGGGTTTTTTTTTTTTTACTGCATCTTGTCCCAGGCAATCTTCCCAGAGTGCAGTTTGTCAGGGCACTTTTTTGGGGGGAGGGGGGGTTCAAATTATTTCAATCACAAAGCACTGGTGTTGGTAATGCATTTAGAAATATATTTTTAATTGTCTTTACAGTTAAACATGCAGTTTTATGTCAGGGCACATTTTTTGGGGGAGGGGTTCAAATTATTGTAATCATGGGCACAGTACTTGGAAAACGTGAACTTTCATGATAAAGTGTTTTTTTAATTTTTTGTTGTTAAAGAAACATAGAACTCCCTGTTGTGGTGGTGCTACGTTCAAAATTAGAAATGCTGCAATCACACACGAGACTGCACACATCCCATTTCAATGGAGTAAGCAGACCTCCTTCATTTTCCATTTATGTGATTCAGTGATTACCGTTGGCACATCTTGTGATACTAGTGCTAAAACAGCTCTTTATTGAAAATACAGTTGTCTCAATATAAGATAAAGAGCAGCTAGGAAAAACAACATCTATGTATAATTCTTTCATATTTGTTTAAAACACCAGCTCAGTGTCCAGCTGTTAAAATTCCCAACTGATGTTTTACACTTTGTGCATCCTCAAAAGTACTGTGTAGCAATCTGTTAGCTATAATTTAAGTTCTTCCAGCGTGTATAATAACCTGGCAATGGCCTTCTATTGATCCAGTTCTTAATTACATGCCTATATTGCTTTGGCATACAACTGCTAGGTAACCATAATGTCACCTGTTACACATTCATTCTTTGGCACCTAAATGGCAAAACAGTCCATTATACACACTTAAAACAGGCATTTAAAATATGTTCTTTTCAGGCTAGAACAGAAGACAAGATCAACATGAATATTTTTCCGTTTCAAAAATGGAAGCTGCAGTCCCAAACAACTCTTGCCCCCCTCCCCATTGTTGTACCTCTGCATGTCTTGTTGGTAGAATGACTGATTTGTGTGTTTTTTCATTTTTTTTTTTTTTATTATTTTTTTTTTTAATAACAGCCTACTCTCTAGCCAGCGAAGGAGCACACCTTGCTCCTGGGGACACTTAGCATATCCCAAACCACTGACTGTCATCATTTATATTAGTCCTGTCAGAAGAAAGGTGCTACTTCTTTTTATCATTAAATTAAAAAAAGAGGAAAGGCCTAACTATCTTGAAACAGATTTAAGAAAAATTATTCTGCACTTACTCTGAGACACATTTTTTCAGCTCTCCTCTTTATGATCAGAGCTGCTGATGCCACAGTGAAAACTTTGAAAAAACTAATAACTTGGTACAACTCGGCTTACATTTTAAATATATTCTGTAGATTTCTCCTGCCTGTCTTTTATTACAGAGGAAATTTGGGTGAATCTGTGATCCTTATCTGTTAGAGTTCATCTGCCTCTGTAGCTTACTCCCTACTTCAAGTCATAATGCTATGTTGTGACATCACAGTCTGCTGTCATGGGAGTAACTGTGATGTCACAAGCCATGCATTATGACCTCAGGTAGGGAGAAAACACCAGGAATACATGAACACTTCAGGAGCAGCGGTCCTCTTTTCAAGCAAATGGCCTCAGTAAAAAAAATAATGGGGGAAAATACAGAATGAATGTGAAATATAAACTGAACTGTGTGTAAATATTATGTTTTCTTTCACTTATCCTGAAGGCGTCATATGCTCTTTAAGACTGGCATGCTGCTTGGGGGAGGGTGCTCACTGGAGCAAGGTGGCAACATGTATGTTTCAGTGCTAAACTGTAACACAATTGCTTTCATTGTTTTTCCAGTACTATAACTGTTTTAAGACATTCCAATACATGCTTAAATCCATAGGCGATCACTGACAGCAAAACAGCGCTGCTTGAAAAGTTTTTCAACCCAAATTAGTGAACATGACTATGACTCTAGGGCCGGTTGCATGTCTATCTATGTAATTATCTATATTTCTATCAATTGCATCTATCCCTATTTTTACCTACTGTATACAGTGGTTTGCAAAAGTATTCGACTCCCCTTGAAAGTTGTCAGATTTGTCTGAATGACAAATGATACATTGAGATTTTGTTCTGTGTAATATTTTATTTAAAAAGACTGACCCTCAAAATAATTATTGTAAAGTGACATTGGTTTCATGTTAGAATATATTTTTAAGAAAATGAAATAACTGAAATATGCTGTTTGCATAAGTATTCAACCCCTGTGCTCTGGAAGCTCCAAGTTTACACAGATGAAAAATATTGCCCTAACGAGGACACAATTGGCCTCACCTCCTCTGAAACATTAAAGTAGCTCACATTTTCTGGATAAAACCCCCCCTCAGTTTAATGACCATTGGTCAGACTGTGAATCTGAAGGAAGGGTGTGAAAATGAAGACTAAAGAGCATGCTAAGGAAGTTAGAGATAAAGTAATAGACATGCATAAATTAGGAAAAGGGTATGGAATAATATCCAAGTGTTTGGATATCCCAGTGTGCACTGTTGGATCAATAGTGAGGAAGTGGAAGCTGCATCACACCACCCAGGCACTACCTAGACAAGGCCGTCCCTCAAAACTCAGCATCCGAAGGAGACTAGTGAGGGAAGCCACAGAGAGGCCAACAATCACTTCAAAGGAGCTACAGAGTTCAGAGGCTGAGAGTGGAGTGAAGGTGCACCAGTCAACCATATCAAGAGCTCTGCATAATACTGGCCTGTATGGGAGGGTGGCTAGAAAGAAGCCATTACTCAAAAAGAACCACATCAAAGCACATCTGGAGTTTGCCAGAAAGCATGAGAGTGACCCAGCTAAGATGTGGCACAAGGTTTTGTGGTCTGATGAGACCAAGATAGAGATTTGTAGCCACAATTCAAAGCGCTATGTGTGGCGCAAACCTAACACTGCCCATGCCTGAGAAACACCATCCCTACAGTGAAGTATGGTGGTGGCAGCATCATGCTGTGGGATGCTTTTCATCAGCAGGGACTGGGCATCTTGTTTAAATTGAAGGAAGAATGGATGGAGCAAAATACAGGGAGATACTGCAAGAGAACCTGCTTCAGTCTGCTAAAAAACTGAAGCTTGGGAGAAACTTCACCTTTCAGCAGGACAATGATCCCAAGCACAAGGCCAAAGCAACACAGGAGTGGTTAAACAACAAAAAGGTGAATGTCCTACAGTGGCCAAGTCAAAGTCCAGATCTCAATCCCATCGAGAATCTGTGGCACTGTTTGAAACTTGCGGTGCACAAGCGTCACCCAGCCAACCTGAACAACCTGGAACAGATCTGCCAAGAAGAATGGGCAAGAATCACTCCCGAACAATGTGCAAGGCTGATAGATACTTACCCCAAAAGACTTAAAGCTGTTATTGCAGCAAAAGGTGGCTCTACCAAATACTAATGTGTAGGGGTTGAATACTTTTGCAAGCAGCATTTTCCACTTTTAATTTTCTTTAAAAGATCTGCTGACGGATAATTAATTTTGGCTTTGACAATATACTGTTAGAGCATATGAGTTTGCAGTACAAATATTGACTGAAATAATATATGTAAGTCTCATTTGTAATCAGACAAATCTGATAACTTTCAAGGGGTTGAATACTTTTGCAAGTCACTGTATGTAAAATAAACCTGCATATCACATTTGCGGGCACTCTGAACACATACTTATGATACAGTGCATATCTGTACTCCACTCCTGTATAGACCTCATACTGTCCTGATATTCCCATTATCACAAGCATAACTACCATAACCTTATCAACAGCGACCCCTTATAAAAGTTACTATCACATTTTTTCTCCTAATGAAGTCCATTATTACACCTGACTGCCTGGCATCAACACATTACTTAAATATAACTTACATCACCACATGGACAACCCCCGTTTTTCTCTATAAAACTGTGTAAATAATCCCAAGACAACATATGCCAGCCATTACTTTTTCATGTACTGCCAAAGGTGTAGACAGGCATATTCACTGCACACATCTGAGTACAGTTTTGTTGAGTGCCTGTCACAAACCATAATCTTTTCTGTTAACACTTTCATTCTAATCTGTAGTATTTGGGTTAGTGTAGGCCACTGAGGAGCGTCTCTGTTTAAACTTCTGTTGTTTAGGAGACCGATACATGTATGACCTCTTTAAAGATTAGAGGAATCATCTGACAACAATCTGACTTGTTTGGAAGGGGGTACCATCTGGAAAGGTTGTGTACATTTTTTTAATGGGGGGTGTAACTGTTGGAGATTGTATACAAAATTAAAATTTCTGGCTGCACCCCTGTGTACTGCCACCTATTCTACTTGTCAAACCTATACTGCTTACCATTCCTTCCACTGAAATCTACACCTCCATATATTTTCCTAATAATGTGTCTGCCTTCCTTAGAATGCAAAATAAAACAAATCTTACTAGTTAAAAATCATTGTGTTTCTCCATGTCTATTAACAGTTCCATACAACCTCACTAACTTCATTATGCAGCCGTGGCGGATCTGACCACAACTTGTTATAGTTGGTACCATATTTTTTTGTTCTAGGGATATTCTCATTTATTAACTGTTTCAATTTACTAAGCATGAGGCCCCACTTAGATTCGACCGATCGATTGGAAAACAGATTATGCCAATCCCACTCCGTTAGATTGGTTTTTATATTGTCAAAATTTGCTTAATTAAAGTTCAGGTTTCTGTGACTCCAATGACTGTTTTATATTACCTGTAACCAGAAAATGAACAGTGTTGTGATCACTGTTTCCCAAAGGTGCATTTATAGTGATATTAGATATGCAGTGTTCAGTATTAGTTAAAATAAACTAAGGTCAAGTTATTTGGAACCAAACCAATTATTTAACAACCCTAACCCAGTCTGTTTCCTCTACATAGAAACACAGACTTTGATGGCAGATAAGGACCGCTTAGCCCACCCAGTATGCCCATTTCCCTACCTACTGGATAAGCTGTCGATCCTAGTTAACCAACAGCCTACTTCCTCCTACCCCCCATATAATTGCCTTATGTCTGTCCCATGCATTCTTGAATCCCCCCCCACTGTTTCGGACTCCATGACCTACTCAGAAAGGCGGTTCCATGCGTCCACCACCCTCTCTGTGAAAAAATACTTCCTCACATTGCCCCTGAGCTGTCCCCCCTCTATCTTCAAATTGTGCCCCCTTGTTCTTACACATTTCTTCTTCTAAAAGGGGCTACCCTCTTGGACTCTGTTGATTCCCTTGAGGTACTTAAAAGTTTCTATCTTGTCCACCCCCTCTTCCTCCTTCCTTCAATGGTATACATACTAAGCCCCTTTAGCCTCTTCTTTTGGCTTCTGTTGCAGACCCTGCACCATTCTGGTTGCCGTCCTCTGGACCACCTCCATCCTGTCTATGTCCTTGCAGAGATGGAGTCTCCAGAACTGCACGTAGTACTCCAGATGGGATAACAACTTCCTGTTTTCTACTGGTGATGCCTCTCCCTATGCATCCCAGTATCCCCCAGCCCTCTTTACTGCCTTCTCACGCTGCTTGCCTACCTTTAAGTCATCTGATAGGACTACCCCCAGGTCCTATTCCATTTTTGTTGTTGTAAGTACCCCCCCCCCCAAACTGTGTACGCTTCCCCTGGATTTTTGTATCCCAGCCTAGGTGCATTACTTTGCACTTCTTTGCCACTGAATCTAAGCTGCAATACATCTGACCATTCCTCCAACCTTACCAAGTCCCTTCTCATTCTTTCCACCCCTCCCTGTGTATCAGCTCTGTTGCAGATCTTTATGTCATCTGCAAAGAGACATACTTTTCCTTCCAGCCCCTCTGCAACGTCATCTATAAAGACATTAAAGAGGACCAGTCCCAGTACTGAACCCTGCAGCAAGTCACTCACTGCCATTTCTGAAACCATGACCAGAGACATTTTATATATTTGCAAATATGCTCCATTTGTCCAGAGTCAAGTCATACAGGTCCAGGTGGACAATACAACAACCATGTACTACCTCAACAGACAGGGTGGAATGCATTCCCTCTGCTCTCTCATGGTTCATGACCCTGATGGTACTCCCCTTGAGCTTGTTACAATTAATAAATACCAAAGTTTTATTCCTTTATTATTTATTGGTGCAGAGAGAATACAGTACATCTAATTTATGCAGATAAAAGCACCCATTACAATTTCATAGAAGTACACTTATGAATCGGATATACAAACAAGGTACGTTAGAATGGTGCGGCCAGTCTGGGGCTACCAGGATCACCTGCCCCTTGCCACCTGCACCTTGACCAGCACTCTAGTGGATCAGGGGAAAGGAAGCGAAGGCATAAAGGAGGTCTGGGGTCCAGGGCCTCACAAAGGCATCCGCAACAGTGTCCTGCACTGTGTGGGGCGGGCACAGAACAGTCTCAGCTTTGCATTCTTCCCAGGAGGCGAACAGGTCTACCACAGAAGTGCCCAGTCTGAGGGCATCCGCAAGCTGGTTGGAAGCTCTGGCTCCATTAATCGCTAGGAGAGTGACACCCAAGCTACTCACAAGGGTCCAGGTGCTGAGGGCCTCCCGATACAAACAGAGGGAATGCGTTTCACCCTGTCTGTTGAGGTAGTACATGGCCATGGTATTGTCCACCTGGACCTGTATGACTTGACCCCAGACAAATGGAGCAAATGTTGTCAAGAGTAAGGCGTACTGCACAGAGCTCCAGCAGGCTGATGTGGTACTGGGACTCCCTGGGGGTCCAGAGTCCATGGGCCCTGTGGTCCCCCAGGTGCGCTCCCCATCCCATCAGAGAC
Source organism: Neoceratodus forsteri (assembly GCA_016271365.2). Lineage (NCBI taxonomy): Eukaryota > Metazoa > Chordata > Ceratodontiformes > Ceratodontidae > Neoceratodus > Neoceratodus forsteri. The sequence goes on along the minus strand of CM057459.1, from coordinate 166,097,744 downwards.
GCGTTTGTCGTCAGCGCAACCGTCGGCTCTGGGCAGATGAACGAGACTCCTTCCTCTCGGTGTTCTAGAATGTACCACCTCTGGATGGCATCCCACATCGACTGTATCACCAGGACCGACTAGTCCAGGTGACCTAGGCGCTGAGACTACTGGCAGGCCAGCTCCCACTTCAGGTGGAGCATCCACCAGCAGACCCACCGTATCATGCTGATGCAGGATGTTATGCATCCTAGCAGCTGCAGGAGGTCCCGAGCAGGGTGCTAGTACCCAACCTGAAATGATCAAGCAAATGAGGTAAGAGCTGCTGCCCTGTAAGCTGGGAGTTGGGTTGGCCTGGAGGGAGTCTAGCTCTACCTCAATAAAGTGGCTGCCCTGTGAGGGGTTGAGTTCCGACTTAGCCGAGTTGATTATAAGATCCAAGGCTGAGCATGTCTGGAGGGCCAGGTCCCTGGACAGCTCCACTGCCTCCTGGGACAATCCAGCTATCAGCCTGTCATCCAAGTATGGATAAACCCGAACTCCCCAGGGCCTCAGGAAGGCTGCCACCACTGCAATGCACTTGAAGAAGATCCTGGGGGCCAAGGAGTGGCTGAAAGACATTACCCGGAACTCATACAGAACCCCTTTCTGCATGGAACCGAAGGTACTGCCAGTGGAACGGACTGACTGGAATGTGGAAGAAGGCATCCTGGAGGTTCAGAGAACAGAACCACATGCCCTGCTGCAGAGGTGGTATTATCTGGTTCAGAGTGACCATCTGGAACTTGCGACTCCTCAGAAACTGATTCAGATCACGAAGATCCAGTGTGGGGTGTCAACCACATCCCCTGGTCCATCTGGGGACCAGGAAATACCTGGACACAACGTCCTGGCCGGCCGTGATGTCCAGGACGCGGGCTATAGCTCTTTTCTCTAAGAGCTGAGCAATGTCCTCCTGGAAGGCGGATAGCATGTCCTGAGACACCACGGACTCCCATGGGGCATGAGCTTGGCAGTGCAGGAGAGCCTTGAAGTTGAGAGGCAGTCCTCTACCCACCACTTCTAGCACTCAGTTGTCCGACGTGACGGCGGACATGGTGTGCTACAAATAGTGAAGCCAACTCCCCAATGGAAAGCTGAGGCAGGGACCGGACAGGCAGGATGCAGGCAGCCCCCAACCAGTCACTGCAGAGCCTTGGAGGAGGCCCCGGTGCTGGCCGCTGGCCAGGCACTACCACCCAAGCCTCCTGCTTTCTTGGAGCCCTGGCTGGCAAACTTAGCCTTAGGTCGCCAGGCCTTGGATGGCCCCAGCTGGGGCTGCTGTTTGGACTGTGGGGACATAAAGAACCGAAACTGAAAAGCCTTCCTCTTTAGCTTCTGCCCCTTGGGGTCCTTCTGTGAGGACGTTACCCAGTCCAGGGTGGAAACTGACTTCTCAATCCTAGCGAGGTGTCCATCCACCCCCAGCTCAAACAGGTCTGTTCCCACAAAGGGGACATCAACCAGTCTGTGCTGGGTATTCGTTGTAAAGGTGAAAATCCACAGCGAGGCTCTGTGGAACATAGTGACCACTACCACCATAGACCGGGCATAGGAGTCACCGATGTCCACGGCGGTCTAAAACTGGTGCTTGGCTTGAGGGTGATACTGGTCCCTGACTCTGACCATCTTGACTGCCGACTGTCAGCTGCACGTCTGCAGGAAGACGAGGAAGGATAGACATAAGGCAGTCCTAGTGGGGGGTAGGAGGAAGTAGGCTGTTGGTTAACTAGGATCTGCAGCTTATCCATTAGGTAGGAAAATGGGCAGACTAGGTGGGCCAAATGGTCCTTATCTGCCGTCAAATTCTATGTTTCTATGATATGGTCTAGAACACCCATGAGGACGTGTCCGAAGTTAGCCATCACCAAGGTGGAACTTGCCTGCTGAAGACCCAGGAAGGAAGCAGCGTAGACTTTTTTTTTGTTGCATGATCCAGCTTCTTGGACTCCTTGTTGGGGGGCTTGTCCATGAAACCATTTCCCATCTTGCACAAGACAGAGTCTGCAACCAGTCCTTCAGCCGAGGGGTGGTCCGAAAAACCGGGAACAGATCCGGTCAAGACCGTGTATCTGCGGACCATGCAGGCCAAAGACACTGTGCATGAAGCTGGGTCTTGCCAAAGCTCTGGCGCGGGACCCAATATACTCTCCACTACAGGGAAGGCAACCCCCGGAGAATCATTCTGGCTGAGGATCTCTGTGAGTGGGTACTCCGCCAGTTTCTGAACTGGCTCCAGAAGGATCTCCATTGATTCAGAGATTAGTCAGAGCAGAGTCCCAAAGGAGACCAGACCATGCTGAGTAGAGAGTTGTTCGGTCGACTCGTGGCCGAATCCAGGGGTCCTAGAGGACTGCATAGAGGGCCCGTCAGAGTCCAAAAACTCCTTGAATACCACCCTCAGCCATTTCTCCCTTTGAACCACCCTAGATTCATCCGAGTGGATGATCTGAAAGGACAACTGAATGGGAAGCCTGGTAACTGGGCGAGCGGCTTTGGTCGGAGCCCTCTGCAGGGGTTGTGTGGGCGGTGGCTGCACCAGAACTGCTGGAGAAGCCGGCGCAGGCACTACCAGACTTGTCAGGACTGGAGTGGGCTGGGCAGAGGAGACCAGGGAAGCACTGGAGCCTGCAGAAGAGGTTTACTATGGTCGAGGATCCACTGCTGCCACATGAGCTCCTCAAAGCGCTGACGCAACATGCGATGGAGCTGCTCGTCATCCAAGAAAGAAGAGGAGTGTCGACAGCTCTTCCTGGTCGAAGGACGAGTGTGGGAACACAAGGATTCCAAAGACTGCAATCTCGACTACGACTAGAGCATCGACGGCAAGGGGATGCAGGAGGAGAAACAGTGTAAAGGACACTGACCAGGTTCTTCCACGGACTCCCCACCAAAAGGGGCCAACTCCTGGGAGGAGGCAGTCAGGTCGGCTGGCATCTCCTGAGAGGGGGCTGAAAGGACTGGAGTTCTAGAAATCAAGTCATTCTCAGTATATTCTGACAGGATAATGCCAGTGTGAATAGTGGCTCCATTCCCCATCTCCAGGGTGACCCATTGTATCCCCCCCCCATTCCTTGCATCTCTGTTGCATTTATGCTTTCCCTCACATACAGAACCATACCCCCTCCTTTCTTCCCACCCTGTCTTGGTACAGCCATGTCCCAGTCATGGTTTTCAGTGCACCATAACTCGGTAATGGCCACAATATCCAGGCTGGCTCTGCCATGATAGCCTCTAGGTCCTGAACCTTATTACCCACACTTCTAGCATGCGCACACATGGCCTTCCAGATTTTGTTAGCACTCTGCTTGTTACCCCCGTTTTCCTTTGCCCCCCCTCTTTTTAATGCTTCTGTCCCCCTCCCCCTTCATTTCTATCCCACTGCTTCCTTTATTAATTTGCACCCTGGGGTGTTCCTTTCCCCTCAGGCTCTCCCTACTCTCTACTTCAGCCAGAAACTGATTTCTTGTGCTACCCTCCTTGGCTGATGCAAATGTTCAAAGTAACATTTAAACTATCCAGTGAGGACTACGGTTCCTCTCCTGGACGGCTGAAACATAGAAACACAATATGATGGCAGATAAGGACTGCTTGACCCACCTAGTCTGCCCATTTCCCTATCTAACGGATAAGCTGCAGATCCTAGTTAACCAACAGAGGGGTTTCCGACATACTGTTGAGTAACGGAAACCATATCTGTCGAGGCCAGAAGGGTGCAATAAGGATCATCTTGTCCCCCTGGGCCTCGAATTTGAGAAGTACCCTCTGAATCAGTGGAAGAGGAGGAAAGGCGTGTAGAAAGCATTTTTGTCCACTGTAGCCTGAATGCATCCTGACAGAAAATGCCAGGCCTTGGATTTCTGGAGCAGAAGAGAGGCAGTTTTGTGTTGAGTAGGGATGCAAAAAGGTCCAGGTCTCGAGTTCCCCACTCTGCGAATAGTGTCTGAACTACGGTTGAGTCGAGAGACCACTCGTGAGGATCTGTCTCTGTTCTGCTGAGGCGGTCTGCCAGTTCGTTCTACACTCCCGGCAGGTAGACCACCTGAATTAAAGCCTGTGTGCTCTAGGCACCATTTCCACACTCTCATGGCTTCCCTGCATAAAGGGTAAGAGTATGCACTGCCCTGCTTGTTGATGTAATACATCACTGCTGTGTTGTCCGTTTGAAGGAGAATGTTCTTGTGACAGAGAATGTCATTCAAAGCTCGGACTGCATAAAGGATGGTTCTCATTTCTAGGACATTTATGTGAACCTGGGACTCGTCTTGAGTCCACGAACCTTGGGTGTGGAGATTCTGGCAGTGAGCCCCCCACCCCATCAGGGACACGTCCGTGGTAATGCAAAATCTGATGATCCAGTGGAGCAAAGTGATACCCTTCCAGAAGGCTGTCCTCTTGCGACCACCATGTGAGTGACCTCTTCAGAGGTTCTGTCACCTTGATGAGAAAGGACTGAGGGTGAGTGGTTGGGGACCACCGAGTACTGAGCATCCACTGAGTGGTTCTCATGTGGAGGTGTGCCAGGGGTACAGTGAGCACCGAGGATGCCATGAGACCCAGGATCCGTTGAGATAGCTCGAACCAAGCTGTTCTCTCTTATGTATCGGGCCATCTGTAAGATATCGCTCCTTCTGTCCTCTGGTAGAAAAGCTTTCGCACGGGAGGTGTCCAGAACAGTTCCTATAAAATTAACTTCTGGGAGGCTGCAACTGTGATTTCTTGAGATTCAGCAGGACCCCATGGATGGAGAAAGTCTGAGGCCATGGCTACAGCGTCAGAGTTCCTTGCCTGAAAGGGCCTTGTAGTCGCTGTCATTCAGATATGGGAACACTTGTATTCCGATCTTTCTGAGACGCGGTGCGAGAAATGCACAACACTTTGTAAAAACTTGTGGAGCCGACGATAGCCCAAAGGGCAGGACTCTGAACTGATAATGTTGGCCCAGTGCTACAAACTGTAGGTATTTGTGATGCTTTGGGTGTAAAGGAATATGTTGGTAAGCGTCCTGCATGTCCAGGGAAGCTAGCCAATCGTGCTGATGAAGTAAGGGTAACAGAGTCCCAAGTGAAATCATCTTGAACTTTTCCTTGAAAAGAAACTTGTTTAACTTTCTGAGGTTCAGAATGGGGCGCAGTGTTTTGTTGGTCCAGTGGAACTTTTTCTACTGCCCTGTTGTTCAGAAGGCCTTGTATCTCGGAGGCAAGGTCTGACTGTACTGTTGACAGCCTGGGCTGTCCTTTGGGAGGACGATCCAGAGGGGGTTTCTGAAAGGTTGAGAGAGTATCCCTCGCAGATTATCCGGAGGACCTATTTGTCTGATGTTATGGACTTCCACTGGTTGTAGAACCGAGTCAGACATCCTCTCACCACTAAGAAAGAGTCCCCCTTGGGCAGTTGAGGTGGGACCTGGGCCAGAGACTCAGAAAGTGGCACTGGGCACTTTGGACCCTTCTTCTGCATTTTCTTTTGAGGCTGGGAGGCTTGGTTTTTGTTTAAACCTCCCTGCCATTGCCCGGAAGGACTGACGGTTGGAAACTGATGCTTAACACCCCCGGGGCACGGGAGGGAGCCGGTCGAGCCGCTTTAATGGCCGGCCTAGTCTTCGCGTGGGCCTAGAGCTTGTTCTACTTTGAGGTCCCAACAGATATATACCGTCAAAGGGTAATGGCATGACCTGCTGTTGGGCATCATTCGTTAAGCCCGGCGCGTAACCAGGAGGACGGTGGGTACAAATGCCGTTTTATTGCTCAGGAAGCAGTATCGAAGGCGCCCATAGCCGCTTAACCTGCTGGCTGTTGGACTCGATACCCCTGGTTATGGTCTTAAGTAGTTCCAGGGTTTTAAATAATTGATTAGCAGTTTTTATCTTGGGACTATGCTAACTGTACAGAAAGTATTTATATAGATTTTCTAGAAGTGCTGTGTTTGTTAAACAAAGTGAGGCAAGAGTTATGCATTTTCACAAAGATTTAGCACTTTTATGAGCAAAACGCTAATCAATTTTTAGAGTTAAATAAATCCCTGAGTTCTGAACTAGCGTCCGACTCGGGCAGAGCTTCCACCATCTGAGCGAATGCCAAAGAAAATACTCATATTGTGAGAAATAGCCCTGGTAGCTGGCAATACGCATACCCAGGGTAGAGGCAGCAAAGACTCTCTTACCCAAGGTGTCTATCTTGCGAAATTCTTTGTTTATAGGTCGGGCTATAGATGCCCGAGGAAGAATGACCTTATCATTCTCTGCCAGGACTACAATAGGGTCCACAAATGCCTGGGGGGCCAAAATGGGTCAATCCTTGGCAGCAGTATACTTCTTGTCTATGGACTTAGCCACCGAAGGAATGAAAGCGGGATTATTCCATACCATTTGAGAGTGTGTCTCAAAGGATGGCTGTACCGGGGGAGTTAAATCCAAAGGGATCTCCGGAACATGAAGGTACTGGAGCCTTAAGAGCTTCCCAGGATCGATATCTGTAGTCTGGAGAGAAAGAGTAGAATTCAGATTTTTCAGCACAGACTTAAATGACAGGTCCTCAACCACAGGCTCTGCAACAGGATTAGATCCTGTTCCTTCCACATCATCACCCAGCCGAAGGTCTGGGTCAGGCTCAATATCATCTCCTGACAGCCCAGGAGGGACTGTATGGATAGGAAAGGAGTGAAAATCAGAAGGAAATGAGGAAGGAAAAGGATTCGGAGTGGAGAAGCCCTGAAGGCTGGATGACGTCACACCAAACCTCAGCGCCAAAGAGGAGCATGGCGCCGTCTGACATAACGCAGCGCACGGTGCCGACAAACACCATGGTGCTGAGCGACCCATTGGTACTGAGGACGGCGCCGAGTGACCCACTGATGCCGAAGGCGCCGAAACCAAACCAGGGCTCCAAAAACTGGGATTTGAGGAGAAAGAAGTAAGAATACCAGGAGACAGAGGCATCGGTGTGGCCCCCTGCACCGTAGCCATGTGAGGGAGGAAGACATCTGAGCACAGAGTTGACAGCACTGAAGAAGGTGCCACGCGACTAGGGAGATCTAACTGCCTACCCGATCCCCTGAAAGGCCCGGGGGCCCCGGAGTGATCAGGCCAGGCAGCTGGACCAACCTCCGAGCCCATTCTCCATAAGAGCAGCCCACTGATGAAACTGCTCATCTGAAGCCCTTCCAAAAAGCAGAGAAGGGCTCCGATGTCGAAGAGGTCGGACACCGGAAACAGAAACTGGCGACTCCTCCGGAGGAGCCTGGCAGCTGGCCCCAATGACCGACCGTCGACGTGCAGACATACCAGAGGGCGACCTCGAGTGATGCCTTCCCTTTTTTGACCTATGGGCCGAAGAAGAGTTCGAGGCCGAACGGTGCCGAGTGCAACCGTCTTTTATGCTTCTGGGACCGCCCATCCTCTCGGCATCGGACCGTCTGTTGTCAGACCCACCCTCCAGAGGGCGGAGGACCGGACCCAGCCTGGCTGACTGAACAGCTTTCATATGAAGTCTCCCTACCGTCACCTGACCCGCTCATAGTCAACTCTGTCAATGTAGGCTGAGACTTCTTTTCTTTAATAAATATAATAAAAAGTAAGCGGTACTTATTCGGGATATACTACAAAACAATAAACTGAAAACTATGCTGCTAGTTTGAAGTTTGACTCCCGGCGAGCGAGCGACGTCGTCACTGAAGCGCACTTGATGGCGGGAACAAAGGAACTGAGGCGGTTGGAGGGTCAACGCCGAGACAGTCATCACCGCACGAGCTGAGGCTCACGCTGCCGCTCCTTGCGGCTCCATCTCTGGCGCCGGCCCTCTTGCAAAAAGTTTGCTACCGCTGGGTCCTAGCGCCTGCGTCGAAGATCCCATCAGTGTGACTGAGTGGTGGAGACTTTATGTCCAGGAAGATCCAAGGACTCGGTCGACCAGGAGAGGCAGAGAGCAGCAGACAGACCCTCATGGAGAAGGAGACACCTTGCCCCAGATTCTCAGGGTCCCACGGGGGGGTGGGAGACATGGCCTGATGAAAGAGGGTCTCTCGAAGATCTACTTTTACAGTAAGTACGTTACTGTTCTATCTTTTGAGGATATCTCTTTCTTCAGACCACACCTACGGAATGAGTACCAAGCAGTACTGACCATAAACAGACTGGGTGGCAGGAGCTGACAGGCCTAAGAAAGTAGGTCTTGGAGCACAGCCAGGCCAAACCCAGATCTTTTTCTTTAAGCTATGTCCACACTTCAGTGTTTGGTAAAGGTGTGGACAGTACTCCAGGTGGCAGGTGCTTAGATTTCCACAGCAGACACATTTTTAAAAACATACAACAGATGTGGCCATGCCTCTAGTGGAATGGCAGCAACAGCTCCAGAAAGTTCCTTACCGTACTTCCTATAAAAGGAAGTAATACATTTTGCTAACCATTTGGACAGGCACTGTTTGGAAACTGGAGCGACCCCTTTCCCAGGAGAGAATGAAATAAAAAGCTGTGAGGATGTTCTGCAGTCCTTCATGCGATGTATGCAGTACCAGAGTATTCTATGTACATCTAAAGTATGGAGCAATGCTTCCTCTGAATTGGCATGCTCAGGAAAATAAAACTGGCAGGTGGATGGTTTGATAAACTCAGACATCACCTTTGGTAAAAATTTAGGATTAGTACATAAGACTTTGAGGAAAATCTAGTAAGAAGGCTCACACATTAGAACCTGCAGTTCTGAAATCCTTCGAGCAGAAGTAACAGCAGCTAAAAACAATGCTTTCCAAGAAAGAAAGCATAGGCCACAAGTTGTGGCCGGCTCAAAAGGAGCAAAAGTAGGCTTTTCTAACACAAAATTTAACTCCCAAGCCAGGACTGGATTAGAGATAGGAGACTTCAAGTGCAAAATGCCTCTTAAAAATGTACAGGCCACCCCCAGCTTGGCCACCATACATTTTTCAATAGGTACATGGAAAGTTGAGATAGCAGCCAAGTATACTTTAATAGAGGAGTTCAGCAGGCCTGCATTTGACAAGGACAACAGATACTCCAGAACTTGATTTACTGGACAGGTAAAAGGGTCCAAGTGGTGAGAAGAGGCCCACAAAGCAAACCGCTTCCACTTCATGGAGTAAGCTGCCCTGGTAGAAGGCTTTCTGGCAGCCACCAAAACATCAGTCACTTTTTGAGAGACCCCAAATCTAGCAATGGCTATGTTTTCAGGAGCCATGCATGTAGATGAAGCAATCTGAGGTCCGGATGGACCAGGGTTCCCTGCTCCTGTGACAAGTCCCTGGCATAAGGGCAGAGGTACCGGTGGTTCCACTGCTAGCTGCTGCAATAAGCAGAACCACAGGGGAGCAATGAGGATTAGAGCTGAGTCTTCCATCTGAAGTTTGAGCAACACCTCTGAGTTGGAGGTAAAGGAGGGAAGGTGCAGCGGAACCTCCCCTTCCAAGAGGAAGGCAACGCATCTCACCAGAAAACTCCAGGCCCTGGAATGAGTGAGCAGAAACGTGGCAGTGTGGCATTGTGTGGGGATGCAAAAGGGTCCAACTCTGCATGACCACATTTGCCGAACAGGTCATCCACTACTGAGGTCAGTAGTTCCCACTCGTGCATTTTGGACTGTGATTGGCTTAGTATATCTGCCAAGACATTTTGGTCGCTGGGAACACGTACTGCTGACAGTTCTAGACCATGTTCTAGAGCCCAATACCATACTCTCATTGCCTCCCTGCAGAGGGGGTAAGGGTCAGTTCCCCCTTGCTTGTTGATGTAATGCATTACACTGACACTGTCTGTCTGTACTAATAGAGGAACTGGGGATGGGTGAGCGTGGAAGGCCTGTAGGCCATAGAGAACAGCTCTCATCTCTAGAACATTTATTTGCAGGGTGCTCTCCACTTTGGTCCACACACCCTGCATCTGATGGGCCCTAAACGTGTCCCCAGCCCGTCCCTGAGGCATCAACTGTTAAAACCTGGCGAGGGGAAGAGATCAGAAAAGGAACCCCCCTTCAGCAGATTGCTGGGTTCCACCTACCACTTGAGCACCCTGCATACAGGAGAGATTACTAGAACCTTCTGTTCCACATCATCTGTGAGTTGATTCCACTGGACTCTCAGGGTCCACTGAGGGATCCTCATACGGAGCCGTGCCAGAAGTACTGTAACTATGGCCACTGCCATTAGGCCCAGAAGCTGAAGAAATGTTCTTGCTATAAGGCAATCTGCCCAGTCCTGAGGCAGGAATGCCGTGTGCATTAAGCGGTATCCAGGACTGTCCCTATATGTACTGGAGGCGCAGGCAGAGGTCAGAACTGACTTGGGCAAGTTGACCGTAATGCCCAGATCCTGGAATAGCCTGGTGGTGTGTTCCAGAGTCTGTAATAGGTGCTCCTTGGACTGGGCTTTTAGAAGTCAGTCATCCAGGTAGGGAAAGACAGAGTCCCTCCAACCTGAGGGCAGCTGCCACCACTGCAAGACATTTGGTAAACACTCAAGGGGCTGAGGACAAGCCAAAGGGTAAGGCCCAGAACTGCAAGTGTGCCCCCGGAAGTGAAATCTCAGGTACTGTCTGTGGGAGGCATGTACCTGGATGTGCAGGTAGGCATCCTTCATGTCGAGGGAGCAAATCCAGTCTCCCTGGTACAGAAGACCCTGGAATGTCACCATCCGGAATTTTGTACTGAATGAACAGATTTAGCTCCAGGAGGTCCAGAATCAGCCCGAGATGATCTGTACATTTAGACATCAGTAAGAAATGACAATAGAACCCTCTGCCCTGATGGGTCTCTGGAATGGGTTCTATAACCCTATTTTGAAACAAGGAGTGAATTTCCTCCCAGAGCACTGGAATGTGGTCTGGAGAGTAAGAGGACCGAACCAAAGGTCTGTCTGGAGGCCACTCTAGAAATTCTAGAGTGTGGCCAGTCCACTTTCTATAATCTGCAGTACCCAGGCATCTGTGGTAATTTCTCTCTACTTGTTCAAGTGTAGGGAGAAGCAACCCCACCATGGTCATTGCACGAAGCGGCGACTGGGATGGCGACGAGGGGGACCGGGTTCTGTCCTTGGTACAGTCCTTGTCTCGATGCTTATGCTTCCCCATTGATTTGTTCCAGACCTTGGAAGGCTGCAAGGCTGTGGATGTCGAGGGGGAAATGGAGGAACTTAGAGCTTGAAGCTCCTTCTCCATCTAAGCGACCTTCTGCTTTAGCAGAAAAGTTTCGAGGGTCTGCTCTCGGTGCTTCCTGGCGGCCTGGTTGAAGCTGCAGTAAAGCATGCAAGTCTGGGTGTCGTGTTTCAGGCCTAGACAGCAGACGCAGACCTCGTGGCCATCCTTCCCGGGGATCTTCTGCCAGCAGGCACACTTTTTGAACAGGTTCCCGGGGCGAATTCTGGCATAAATGGAGTGGGAAAATCACTTTAAAGTGATGCACACTAGGGAGAGAAAAAACTAAAAAAGCAAAGTTTGACAAAGAAACGTGCGATGGTCAATGGCGGGCAAGAACTGAGGAGGGTACGGGGGCCGCCCACTCTTATAGGATAGGTCAACGTCGGCATATGATGTCTGAGTGGGCGGCCCCCTGGTAGAATGCTAGCTAGAAAGGTTTCTGTGTGGTCCTGTTGCCTGGTAGCTATTGTTCCATAGGTATGGTGTGCTGCAACAGATTACCCCCAATCCAGGTATAACCCCGGTCCCCTGGGGTTACTAGAATCCCATCAGTGTCAGTGCTAGGTAGGGAAGGCAGCTGGTGAATAACAAGTTAAATGGCTTTTCACCTGCTCCCTCTCTGTTTACTTGGTCTCAGCTGAGAGGAGAGAGGTGATGTCATTTAGAACTCTCGCAGCAGCATAAGCCACGGTAGCTAACTGTGAGTGGGGAGTTTTAGAACTTTGAGTTAGCCAGTGTCAGAGAGTCTGTGAGTGGAGTTGAGAGTGAGCAGTTGGAGGGGTGAAGCACTACAGTGTGGGCTCTGAAGAGAGCCTACTTTTTCTCACCCTAGTGCTAAGAACCATCTGCCTGACTTGTAGAAGTGGTGGAAACCGTCTAGCAGGAGTTCCGTTTTTTTTTCTCATCCCGTGTGAGATGAGAAGGACTGCAGAATGGATCCGAGGGGCAATCCCCTACTGTGATCAAGGACACTGAAGCTGCCTTTTCTTTGACAACAATGAGTAATCTGACTTTGGGTATCCCAGGAGAAATGTACTTGCCTGTTTTCTTTTGGGGTGTACTCTGAAAAAGGGAAATCTACACCAAGTTCTGTTCTGTTTGAGACTGTTCTCATGCCTTTTAAAGCTGGCTGACAATTGTGGAATCCCCAGTAAGACTTGGCACATTGTTCAGGACTTTAACCTGCACTCAGAAGTAGTGTTTTTCTAACGCTGAATGTGCCAGACATTCCAAGATGCATAGGTCTACTGTTTGCAAATGCTGAGGTTTAACTCTGAAAGAATGGCTGGGTATGAACTGTGGAAGCAAAAGATGGGCAATCCCCCATCTGGAGTGCCAAGTTCAGCACTACAGGTTCAGTAAGTGCACCTGCTTATTCAGGACATGGTGGCCAATGCCTGAAGAGAAAGTTTACCCCTGATGTGGGTTTCTGCTAATTTTGAGCACCAGTGTGCTCTATCGTGGCCAGTTGCCACATTGCCAAACCTCTAAATCCTTTGCCATATGGGAACTGTTCTAAGTTGTGGCCAGTGCCACTAGAAGAGATACATGTTTCAGCTGAGGCTTTGCCGCTGAAAAGGGTTCGAAGTCCTATGCAATATGGGAAGTTTTGGAGTTTCTGTCTGCTACAGATGTTGTTCTGCACTGCCTTGTGCTATGAAGTGTAAACCCTTGGGGGTCCACCTTTGTTTGCTTTTGTGTACCAACTCTGGAATAAAGCCACACTCTAGAATCCCAACCTGGTATGGACAATCTTGTTACTGCTTCCTGTGTGGAATTACTAGGTACCCCTCCAAGTTCAGACCTAGCATAGCCCCTAGCAAAAGTTCTCTCCTCAGGACCTGGGTTTAGTAATGGTAATTTTGTCTGTAATACTGTGTTTTGAAACACAGAAGTTGATGGCAGATAAGGACCACAAGGCCCATCCAGTCTGCCCATTTTTTCTACCTTATGAATGTGCCATAGGCCTTTACCCTGTCAATGGCCTATCTATTTTTACTCATCTGTTTTGCTCCCTTATGCCTATCCCATGCCTGTTTGAAGCCTTGCACTGTATTCATTTCCATGACTTCCTGAGGTAGGCCGTTCCATGCATTCACCACCCTTTCTGTGAAAAAGAACTTCCTCACATCACCCCTTAATCGGCCTCTCTCTCTCTCATGCTGTGTCCTCTTGTCCTGCTATTTTTCTTATATTGAAACATGTCAGACTCTATCACCTTGTTAATGCTCTTAAGATGTTTGAATATTCCAATCATATCATCTCTCTCCCTCCTTTGCTCTAGGGTATACATATTGAGCTCTGTTAATCTGTCCTCATACGTTTTCTGATGTAGTCCCTGCACCATTTTGGTTGCCCTTCTCTGGACTGCCTCCATTTTGTTAATGTCCGTGTACAGATGCAGCCTCCAGCACACAGTACTCCAGATGGGGCCTAACCAGTGTCTTGTAAAGAGGTATTATTACCTCCCTCTTACGATATGTGATACCCCTACTAATTCACCCCAACATCCTTCTAGCCTTACCTACTGCTTCAGTGGTCTGCTTGTATGATTTCAGGTCATCGGTGGTGATGATGATGCCCAAGTCTCTTTCTTCCCTTATGATTGTCAGCAACTCCCCTCCCAACTATAGGTGGCTTCAGGGTTTCTCTTCCCTATGTGCATGATCTTGCACTTCTTTGCGTTAAACCCCAGTTGCCACTCTTCTGACCATTTTGCCAGTTCATCCAGATCTCTTCTCATTCTGCTCACCCCATCTGGATCATCTACTCTGTTGCAGATCTTGGTGTCATCTGCAAACAGACAAACCTTACCCCCAGTCCATCTGCAATGTCACTGATGAAGATACTGAAGAGGACTGGCACCAGGACTGATCCATGAGGTACCCCACTTGTGATATGCATCTCTTCTGACTGTATACCGTTTACCACCACTCTCTCTGTTCTGCCCGCCAACCGGTTTGCCACCCAGTTGACCAACTTCTGACCCACCCTGAGCCTACCCAGCTTATTACTCAATCTTCTATGTGGAACAGTATTGAAAGCTTAGCTGAAGTCAAGGTAGGCAACATCAACTGCACCCCCTTGGTCCACCACTCTGATTACCCAGTCAAAGAAATCTATGAGAATAGTTTGACAGGACCTTCCTGTTGTAAACCCATGCTCCTATGGATTCCAGGTGTTGCACTATCCTTTCCTTAAGGAGCGCCGCCATAATCTTGCCCACTACTGAGGTAAGACTGACTGGTCTGTAGTTCCCTGCCTCCTCCCTGCTACCACTCTTGTAGAGCGGGATCACATGAGCCCTTCTCCAGTCTTCTGGGACCTCTCCTGTGCTGAGAGACTACTAAACAGTTCTGATAATGGCTCTGCTAGTTTCACCCTTTGTTCCTTTAGTACCCTAGGATGTAAGCCATCTGGTCCCTTTGCCTAGTCCACCCCAAGCTTAGCAAGCTGTTGAGGACCCTTTCTTTTGTGATGGGACTTGTGCCCACCTCCCTCCCCCCCCGTGTCCATGGTGCTGAGCTGTGGGCCCTGTCCTACCTTCTCCTCAGTAAATACTGAGCAGAAGTATCTATTTAGGATAGATGCTTTTCCTTGGTCCTCCTCCACACACTCCCCCTTATCCCCTTTGATCTTAGCAATACCCCCCTCTGGACTTTCTCCTTTCACTAATGTATCTACAGAAAGTCTTATCCACTTCTTTTACTGTTCATGCTAGTGTTTCCTTGGCTTGGGCCTTTGCCTGCCTTACTGCTTCCCTTTGGGAAGTTTTGTATGCCTCCCTATCTTCATCCCGCTGCGTTCCCTTACATTTCCTGAATGCCAACCTTTTGGCTCTGACCGTTCCGACTATTGTTTCTGAGAACCAATGCGGTTTCCTCCTTCTTTTGCTCTTGCTTTTCTTCCTAACACAATGGGATGCTGCTTTAAGTATTGCATCCTTAATGCTTGCCCACTTTGCCTGTACCCCCTCACCTGTATTTCTTCTTGCCAGGGTTAGCTTAACTCTGCTGGCCATCTTATCAAAGTCAGCTCCTCTGAAGTCCCATATTTTTGCCCTGGAATGGGATGATTTAGTTCTAGTGGCCAAATTGAACCATACCATGTGATGGTCACTGGCCCCCAGTTGACCGTCTACCAGGAGATCTGTGATCCTTTCCGTGTTAGGTAGTACTAGATCTAGGACAGCCCTGTCTCTTGTAGGTTGTTGTACCACCTGTTTGAGGCCCTCCCCTGCAGGGAATCCACTATGTGTCTAATTCTGGCGGATGTTCCTGCTGGTATTGACCAATCTGTATCTGGCATGTTGAAGTCTCCCATTCTCAGAACCTTCCCTTTAGCTGTCATGTTTTGTATATCTTCTAACAGTAATGTGTCTATGTCCTCCTCCTGGTCTGGAGGCCTGTAAACAACCCCAGTTCATATGGTTGTCCCATTTCCTGTTTCCAGGGTGACCCACAGTTCTTCTGGCTCCTTGTGTATTCTCAGTTTCTGTAGCTTTGATATTTTCATTGACATAAAGGGCTACTCCCACCCCCCCCCTTTGCACCTCGGTCTCTTCTGAACAGTACATAGCCAGGTACTGAAGTCTCCCAAGTGTGGTTACTGGTGAACCATGTCTTGCTAATGGCTACTATGTCCAGTTTAGCCTCTGTCACTGTTGCCTGCAGGTCTGGGATCTTGTTTCCCAGACTGTGGGCATTTATGTACATGATTTTCCATTGACCAGATTTTGGTTCATTAGTTGTTGTATGTCCAGCGTTTCCCATGAGCACCGTATGGGGAGCCGGATTTTTTCCGTTACCTGATGATGTAAATGAATTACAAACATGTTGAACTCCTGTTTGATCAATAGCTGAGGAGGGAGGGGTGTTCTTCCTGTTCGATGGATCAGGTGCTGCACCCCTCTCCCCATTGGCTAGTTTAAATATTCTGCAAAGACATCAAACTTCTGCCCCAATGCACTGACTCCCTCCTTAGTCAGATGCAGTCCATCAAATTTAAAGAACTTTCTGTCCCAAAACTGTTGTCAGTTACCTCCGAATTTGTGTCCTTTTTCCTGACACCAGCCCTTGAGCCACGTTTAGTTCCCCTATCTCCCCTTGTCTGACCTTCCGAATGTCTGCCTCCCTCTCCCAGATTGGCAGGGATCCAGAGAAGGAGATGCTGGACGAAAAGGACCCCCACCCCTCTCTTTCCCCTAGATAGAAAAATAGGGGAGGTGTGCTTATTAGTTAAACAAGTGGCTGGAGGGGTGGGGTTACACAGATGTCCAATGTTTTTCAGTAATATGAGAAGAAAAAGCGTGAGTCCTCTTGAAATACCACCCAAATCTTTGGATTGCTCTTCTATTGAGCAAGAGCCTGAATTTAAGGATCTGGGCCTCACTCTTCACAGTTCATGATCACCTGAACCTCTAATTTCACAGCCACTCAAAACTATGCACCAAAGGTTGGGAATTCTTTACTGATTTGACATTAGGAAGCTTTTAGCTAAAAGCTTTATTCTTACGCCTCTTCATTATTGATTGACCTTCTATACTTCTGCTAAAGGGGATGCGCTGCCAAGAGTGAGGGCACTGTATAACAGACTGCCTGTTTTGCCATACAGTTGCCCCCATGTACCCACCACTCTGTTTTATTTTCGTACTTACATTGGCCATCTTTTGAACAGCGATGCTGGAATGCATTACAGAAAGTTTCTTTGGATATGGTATCAATGTCATTGACATATCTTTTATAGACTGTTAGAAAATATGCCTCTACTAGGTCTGCTTCTGCTTAGCATTTTGCTGTACCACAGATGTTAACCACTCATGGCCAGAGATCCCAGATATTCAGAGCTCCTAAATTTTATAAATTTCCCCTGCCTGTATTTTACCCACCTTCTCTTCAAAATTTAATTTATTTTTTGCTCCCAAGTCTGGCATGTGGCCCTTCAGCCAACACTCCCAGCACCACACCATCTCCAAGACTGACCTAGTCTCCCCCCCCCAACGGCGTGCTTCCATGGTTAGGCCATCAGGGTTGGCCATTTATTTATTTCTTAAGTTTTACCACGAAAGACATACTGAGCTAGTAACCGCCCACTTCCAGATGTATCCTGGAGAGGGAGAATGTGAGAAGGAACAATGAGGTGCTAAAGTACAAATAAAACAAACAATAGGTAAATAAGCACAAAACATTTTAAATTGTGCAAAGGCAAAAGATTCTGTGTAAGCAAGTACATTACAAAGAATAAAGCACTGAGGGAGATCAATCTGCAGTGTGTAAAAGGCAGTATAGCTTATGGTGGGAGCAATGATTGCAATTTGGTGACGGGGTGTGGGGGAGTTGGACTAATATGAGTGCAGGATGAAAGGGGAGCAGAGGATGTAGGATGGGGGGCATACTGGGGGAGACCAAATCCGTGTGATCAGAGGGGGAAGAGCCTGGTCAGAGGGTGCAGGGCCCTGCAGAGTGTTAGCATCATCCTGTCGGCTGTAACCTCTTTTTTGTCCCTCTTCTGATGTGAGCAGCATGAGCATGCGCAAGAAAGCACAATACAGCTGTGCAAGAGCCTGCTGACTCCACCACCCCTGTTGGCCGTGCAACTGCACCTCCTGTGGTACCAAAGCTGTTGCCCAAGCTGTGGTGCAGTCAGCCCTCCTTAGAGAGAGTCAGCATCCTCTGGGATGCTCGTTCCCCCCACCCTCCCGTCAGCCTTCCAGTAAGCCAGACTTGTTCCTGAACCCGAGTTGCCATTATTGCGAGTGGTGGCACTACCACTACGCCAACAAACCAAATTTAAATTTTTTGCTCAGGTCTCATTTTGTTAACAAGCAATGGGCTCTCTGCATTATGATATGGGTTGTCTACGCAGAGGCAACCCTAAGTCAGTATGCTGCACATTGGGGGTCCGGCAGACCCCCGGCAGCATTCACAACAGATGCATGAGCCCCTTGTGATTCAATCCACTGGCCATCCGCGCAGCCACGTCACGGACGGTCCAGGAAGAGTGCCGGGGCGTGCCCACACTCCACACTATTCATTAAGGCCCAAAGTGCTGGGCACTAGGTTGGGGGGGAAGGTATGGCAGGGAGGACCTTGCCATAAAGGCTATTCCCCCACCCCCCTGCAATGGACAGCTGCAGTGGGGCAGGAACACCTTCTATCCTGCTTCCCCAGCCCACTGGGCTGATAGAGCTAGCGGCATCCAGTTGGGCACTTGCCCATACTTTAAAAAAAAAAAGGGGGGGGGTCCCATGCCTTCTCAGGATCCCCTGCTCATGCACAGCAGGGGATACACTTCGGGACCCAGGACAGGCATCTGACTGGATGCTTACCTGTGTCCACTGATCTATCACCAGGCAGCTGCACGCTGGTGGTGGTGGGCTCACAGACAAGACGGTGGGCAATCGTGCATGCAGGCCAGCGTGCCTGTGGAGCTGCGTGTACCTAGTGCACATTAGTGCACAGAGACCAATATTTGCAACTGTGCAAGACATTATGTTATTTTATTGTTTTCTATATATTCTGTATGTTCCCAGACGTCTCTGAAAAATGGACTTCTAAGGCTCATGGACTTTCCAAGCTATCAAAAATAAATCAAGTGTGGCAGACCTAAAATGCCTATTTCCAGGCACATCCCAGGAGTTATTTTATTTTTGTTTGTTCTTTCAGTAACTGGGTAAGGTCCACTTGGCACAAGTGCCTGTTTTCAGTGGTGACCCCAGAGCACTGGGGTGGTTAACACCAAAGATCCTAGACACAGCCATTACCCTTAACGGATACACCCTTTTCAGACAGGACAGGCTAGGAAAAAAGGAGTGGAGGTTGTGCAATCTATTTTCGGGATAATCTCCGGGGCCACGCCCTTCCCTAATTAGATACGGGGAAAAAACGTACAGCCACTAGCTATCAGAGTACTGCTAGGAGCCCACAGTAAATTGCTCACCGTTGTCTCGGTTTACATTCCTCTGAAAGAACAGGTCAGTGGCTTCAATATGGTCTTTGACTACTTAAATAACCTTCACCAAAATTCTGAAGTGGTAATGCTAGGTGACTTTAATGTAAACTGGCTGTCTCCTGAGGTGGCCCCCTACAAAGACGCAATCTCCACCTTCAATGTATCACAAATGGTTGACTCCCCCACTAGGATCAACTACCGCACTGGTTCCGGTACTCTTCTGGACTGGATACTTACTAATTACCCAGAGAGAATCATCAACACCACCGTCCACCCTGACTCAATAAGTGACCACTCCCCTATACTATGCCACTGATCTAATAAAGCCCCTAAACCCCCCTGCTAAAACAATCATAGGTCGAGTTCTGAAGAAAGGAAAGCTTTAACCCCTAAAGTCCTATCTTAAAGAACTCGACTGGTCCCCCATAGACTCTGCTCAAGATGTGGACCAAGCACTCGAATGCTTTATCTCCACATACAATGCAGCCTGTGACATCCACGCCCCTATAAGAAAATGTAAGCTTAAGGGCACAAATAATTCCTGGATCACCCCGTCCCTACTCAGCCTCATGGCCACTAGGGATAATCTGTGGCATCGAGCTCAAGCCACCGGTAAACAGGCAGACATCCAGCAATACACGGCCAGGAATGCCTGTACTTGGGTGGTACGTCTCGCCAAAATTCGCCACTTCAAAGATGAACTCACTAACTCCTGGGGAGATGGCATAAAATTTTGGGACAACCTAAAAGACTTTACGGGCAAAACCAACAAAACCTCACCCCCATGCTAGCTATCGATGGGGAAATCACCCAGGACACTAAGACAATTGCTGATACATTCAACAGTGCCTTCTCTGACCTCAGCTGCGTACTACCCCAGACTTCCTCGATGCAACAGAGAAGAGTAACAGTGCAGGCAGAGATGCCCCTTTCTATTTCAAGAACGTCTCCAAGACTGAGGCCAGAAAATATCTGCAACGAGTGCAAGGAAAATCAAGGTACAGTAGTGACACCCTACATCTCAAACTAATTACCCCGACCCTAGATGAGGTATTATCTCTACTGACTAAAATACTGAACTTTACCCTTTGTCATGCACAATTCCCCCAAGAAATGGAAAGCCGCTGTGGTAATGCCAGTCCACAAAAGCAGTGATCATGCTCTCCATACTGTCACCCTATATCAATCCTACCCCCTCTGCAAAGCCCTGAAGTGCATTCTATCGGACAAATTTGTTGATTATCTTAAGAAGTACCAGATCCAACATCCGCAGCAACATGGTTTTCACAAGGCACACAGTACCACCACAGTGCTGCTAGAGTACACTGGCTTCATTCACAGTGCTCTTGACTAGGTCAGCTAGTGGGGGCAATATACCTCCACCTCACTAAAGCCTCTGACACGGTCAACCACACCATACTGCTTGACAAATTCGCCACCGCCGGTCTCTCAACTGAAGCCATGGCGTGGGGTTCAAAAGCTACCTCGGCAAAAGATCCCAGCAGGTCAAAATAAATGGAATCCTCTCAGATAGCCAACAAGTGTGCACGTGCATTCCACAAGGCTCGATCTAAGGCACCCTACTCGTCAGTCTTTTCCTCAACCACCTCCCCCTTGTCAGTACAGATAAAATATTCCTTTACGCGGTCATCTTCACCAGTAAATCTGATTCGCACCTTCTGGAAACAAAACTCCAGCATAATTTCTCAACTGCTGAGGCCTGGTTCTCGAAGCACAAACTTCTTACAAACTATAAAAAGACGAAAGTTATGTTGTTCGCTAACCCCCACAACAAACATAAATCATACAAGTTAACAATCTGAACAGCCAAAATACCCCACTAGTATTGGTGCACACCTTCAAATATCTAGGGGTTACCCTCGACAGTTCCTTATCCTTCGCCAACCACATGGACCATGTTGCAAAGGCATTTAATTCTAGCATTGGCCTCCACTACAGGAACAGACATTGTATGACCCCAGAGGCACTTCAGCTTGCAGTAAACAGCTCAATAATTTATATTATAGACTACAGCTTGGTCGTATATAGCTCTGCATCTGACACTACTCTTAAAATGATCAGTACAGCACTAAACAAAACCTGCAGGCTAATAACGGGTGCCCACCAACTCACCCATACATGCGATTAATACGCTCAGACCAACTGGCTGCACCTAAAGGGCAGGATGAAATACCAAGCCTGTCTCCTAGCTAAGAAAATCTGCCTAGGATTAATCCCCCTGGCCATTCAGAAATGGAAATTACGTACCTACCTTAATTCTTGATCTTCTTGGATGAAGTCTCCACTACTCATTCACAATAATGGGAGAGTACCGAGCTAATGATCCCCCGAGACGGGCGGCAGGAAAATAAGAGCTCACATACTTAGGACAGAAGTCCGTTAAGAATAGTCCTGCCAAACAGCAGGTGTCGTCTGGCATGGACATCCAAGGCGTAGTGCTTAATGAAAGTATGCACTGAGCTCCAGGTAGCCGCACTGCAAATATCCACAATGGGCACGTTGCGGATTTCCGCCAGAGATGCCGCGACTGCTCTAGCAGAGCGAGTGTACATTGTGCTTTCCAGCTTAGCCTGTGCCATAGAATAACAGTGGTGAAGGCATGCTACCACCCACTCTGAAATGCATGCAACAGCGACAGGTTGACCCAGCCAGGTCTCGCTGAAGGAAACAAACAGTTGTTGAGCCTTGTGAATTTCTTTTGTTCTATCTAGATAGAATCGCAGTGCTCTCTTAACATCCAGAGGATGAAGGGTACGCTCCCCTTCATTCTGGAAGTTCGCAAAGCAGGCAGGCAGGACTAAAGGTTGGTTTAGATGGAATTCCGAGACAACCTTAGGGAGAAACTTAGGATGAGTTCTAAGAACTACTTTGTCATTGTGAAATACAGTGTGTGGGGGGGGGTCTGTGATCAGTGCATGTATTTCAGGAACTCTACGGGCCGAAGTGATGGCCAACAGGAAGGCCGTTTTCCAAGTAAGGAACTTCAACTCACAAGTGGCTAGAGGTTCGAAAGGTTTTTCGAGTGAGCATATCTAGCACAAGGTTAATGTCCCAGGCCGTGACTGGACGTCTGATTGGAGGTCTAGTATGCAGAATACCCCTAAGAAACCTCTTAACTACAGGTAACTGAGCCAGTGAAGTGGAAAGTACTGGCTCATGATAAGCTGAAATGGCACAAAGATGAACTCTGACTGTGGAGTACTGCAGACCTGAATTTGAGAGGTCTAAAAGGTACTCCAAGACTTTATTTGGTGGACAGGAAAATGGGTTCGAAGAGGATTTTGCACACCAGATAGAGAAACGCTTCCATTTGGCTGTGTAGGTTTTTCTAGTGGCTGACTTACGTGCAGCTAAAAGAATATCTGAAACCCTACGAGAAACATTGAACCTATTCACCTCTATCTCTTCAGGAGCCAAGCATGAAGGTGAAGCGACCTCAGATTGGGATGGACCACGGGACCCTGGGTCAGAAGGTTCGTCTGAAGGGGAAGCACCTTCGGGAGGGTTTCCGACAGACTGTTGAGCATCGGAAACCATATCTGCCGAGGCTAGAAGGGAGCAATGAGGATAATTTTGTCTCCCTGAGACTCGAATTTGAGAAGTACCCTCTGAATTAGGGGAAGAGGAGGAAAGGCATATAGAAAGCGTCTTGTCCACTGCAGCCTGAACGCATCCTGACAGAAAATGCCAGCTTCTGTATTTCTGGAGCATAAGAGAGGCAGTTTTGCATTGAGTGGGGATGCAAAAAGATCCAGGTCTGAAGTTCCCCATTCTCTGAAGAGTGACTGAACTACGGTTAAATTGAGAGACCACTTGTGAGGATCTGTCTCCGTTCTGCTGAGACAGTCTGCCAGCTCGTTTTGTACTCCTGGCAGGTAAACCACGTGGATTAGAGCCTTGTGCTCCAGGCACCATTCCGACACTCTCACAGCTTCCCTGCATAATGGGTAAGAGTGTGCACTGCCCTGCTTGTTGAAGTAATACATAAATGCTTTGTTGTCCATTTGAAGGAGAATATTCTTGTGACACAGTATGTCCTTCAAGGCTCGGACTGCATACAGGACGGCTCTCATTTCCAGGATGTTTATGTGAAGCTGGGACTCGTCCTGAGTCCAAGTCCACATACCTTGGGTGTGGGGATTCTGGCAATGAGCTCCCCACCCCCATCTGGGATGCAACCGTGGTAATGGCGATCTGATGATCCAAAGGAGCAAAGGGATATCCTTCTAGAAGGTTGTCCTGCGACCACCAGGTGAGTGGCCTCTTCAGAGGTTCTGTTACAGTGATGAGAAAGGACTGAGGCTGATTGGTTGGGAACCACTGAGTACTGAGCATCCACTGAGAGGTTATGTGGAGCCATGCTAAGGGTACAGTGAACACCGAGGATGCCATGAGACCTAGCATCCGTTGCATCGGGATAGCTTGAACTGAGCTGTTTTCTCTGATGTATCGGGCCATCTGTAAGATATCGCTCCTTCTGTCCTCTGGGAGAAAAGCCTTCACACAGGAGGTGTCCAGAAGAGTTCCTATAAAGAGCAGCTTCTGGGAGGGCTGCAACTGCTATTTGTTGAGATTTAGCAGGACACCCATGGACATGAGGAAGTCCGAGGCCGTGGCTACGACGTCCAGAGTTCCTTGTCTGGAGGGACTTGATAGGAGCTAGTCGTTCAGATATGGGAACACTTGTATTCCGTTTTTCCTGAGATGCGCCATGAAAACTGCACAACACTTTGTAAAAACTCGAGGCGCTGAGGATAGCTCAAAGGGCAGAACTCTGAACTGATAGTGTTGACCCAACGCCACAAACCTTAGGTATCTGTGGTGCTTTGGGTGTATAGAAATGTGTTGGTAGGCATCCTGCATGTCAAGGGAGGCTAGCCAATCATGTTGATGAAGCAAAAGTAGCAGGGTATCTAGTGATATCATCTTGAACTTTTCCTTGTGAAGGAACTTGTTTAACTTTCTGAGATCCAGAAAGGGGTGCATGCCACCAGTGTTCTTCGAGACCAGGAAGTAATGGGAGTAGAAACCTGTGTTTCGTTGGTCCAGTGGAACTACTTCTACTACCCTGTTGTTCAGAAGGCCTTGTACCTCGGAAGCAAGAAGGTCTGACTGTATTGCCGACAGCCTGGGCTGTCGTTAAGGGGGGATGATCCGGAGGAGTTTCTGAAAGACTGAGCAAGCACCCCTCGTGGATTATCCAGAGGACCCATTTGTATGATGTTATGGATTTCCACTGGTTGTAGAACGGAGTCAGACGTCCTCCCACCGCGGAGGAGGAGTCCCCCTCGGACAGTTGAGGTGAGACCTGGGCCAGAAACTCAGAAGGTGGCACTGGGCGCTTTGGGCCCTTGCACCTTCTGCTGTGCTTTCTTTTGTGGCTGAGGAATGTGGTTTTAGTTAAAACCTCCTCTGCCCCGAAAGGACTGACGGTTGTGAAATTGATGCGTTGGCCCTTTCGAGGGGCGGTGCTGGTCTAGCAGTCTTAATGGCAGACATAGTCTTCTGTGTGGCCTCTAGAGCTTGTTCCACTTGGGGCCCGAACAGATACATACCGTCAAAAGGTAAAAGCCATGACCTGCTAGCTGGGCATCATGCGTGAAGCCAGTACATACCAAAGTAATGATGGGTGAATGCCTGCCCTTACGCCGCTTCTGGCAGCGGTATCGAAAGCGTCCATTGCAGCTTTAACCTGTTGGTTGTCAGTTTCGATACCCCTGGTTATGGTCTGAAATAGTTCTGAATTCGTTTCTGATTCGGGCAGAGCTTCTATCATTTGTTTGAGTGAATGCCAAAGACCATACTCATACTGAGAGAAATAGCCCTGGCAGCTGGCAATTCACATACCCAGGGTAGGGACAGCAAAGACTCTCTTACCTAAAGTGTCTATCTTGCGAGATTCTTTATTTATAGTCCGGGCTGTAGATGCCTGAGGAAGGACGGCCTTATCATTCTCTGCCAAGACTACAATGGGATCAGCAAACGCTTGTGAGGCCAATATGGGACGATCCTTGAGAGGGGCATACTTCCTATCTATGGACTTAGCTACGGAAGGAATGAGAGCAGGATTGTTCCATACCATCTGAGAGAGGGTCTCAAAAGAGGGTTGTACTGGAGGAGTTAAATCCATAGAGATCTCTGGGACATGTAGGTATTGCAGTCTTAAAAGCTTCCCAGGATCAATTTCTGTAGTCTGGAGAGAAAAAGTAGAACTTAAATTTTTAAGCACAGACTTAAAGGAAAGGTCTTCAATCACAGGCTCTGCAGCAGGATTGATCCCTGCTCCTTCAACATCATCACACAGTCGAAGATCTGAGTCAGGCTCAAAATCATCTCCTGACAGTCCAGGAGGGACTGTATGGCTAGGAAAGGAGTGAAAATCAGTAGGAAAATTAGAAGAGGAAAGAATAGGAGTCGAGAACCCCTGGAGGCCAGATGGTGCCATACCAAGCCTCGGCGCCGAAGACGAACATGGCGCCAAAAGCAAGGAAGTCTGTGCCATCGGAAACGGCTCGGCGCCATCGGAAATGGCCCAGCACACGGAGCAGAGCCCGCAGCACCACAGGCGGCGCTGACAGAATCCCTGATGCTGCGGATGGTGCCGAGAGAGTCCCAAAGGCCTGAAAACTGCGATTTGAAGAAAAACAAGGAAAATTGGCATGAGACAGAGGCATCGGTGTGGACCCCTGTGCCGCAGCCATGTGAGGGAGGAAAGCACTGGAGCGCAGAGTTGATGGCACCGAGGGAGGCACTGCATGACTAGGAAGACCCAACCGCCCAACCTGTCCCTCCGAAGCTGAATGGCCCGGAGGCCTCGGTTTCAGGGTGACCAGATCAGGCAGCTGGACCAACCTCCGAGCCCACTGCTCTATAAGAGCAGCCCACTGGTGAAACTGCTCATCAGAGCCCTCCCAATAGGTGGGAAAGGGCTCCGGTGTTGAGGAGGTCGGCCACCGGAGGCAGAAACCGGAGACTCAGACAGAGGTGGATGTGGCACGTGGACAGCTGGTTCTGATTACACTAGGATATTTTTTTCTGCAATATAAAATACGTAGGGGAGTGTCTATCAGGAGAAACTACCGTCTTGCTGAAATGACACATCAACCCCCAGGTATATGTTCAAAGGACAGGACGTAGGTTAAACTACAGATATCCAGGATGCAATTAACTTGTTAGTTTGCTTTGAAGCCAGAAACCAATATATCCATTTATGACGTCCTCAGGGAAATCCTTTGAGTTGCACTAGATGTCATGAAAAAAATGGGTATATGCATTTGTTTGGGGTGTCGTCCAAGGAAGCCAGTTAATTACATCAAAGAGACTTTGATGTCTGTGTGAAGCAGATCACAGACTGGTTTGGGAAGTCACATGAAGAGAGGAGATTCACTGATGTCACCTATTTTTTTTAAATATCTTATTAGGACATCCTGTGTTATAAAATATAACTTTTAATACACCAAGGCGGAGTCAGGTGACCTCAGAGAGAAGGCGGGCTCAAGACTGCTTTTAAGTATACTGAGCAGACCTTAGAGACACACATAGATATTCATTTCTGACTGAGAAAGAGGAACACCAAAGCACTGAAAGATTAAGAAAGTAAGGATACATTAGAAAAGACCAGTCTGAGTATATGGGTTGTAGGAATTTGCACTTTTAAACCTATTTTGTTTTTAAGATTGTACATGTTGGGATAACTTGTTCTGTATTTACTGTTTTCCTATTTTTACCTATTTTAAAGTAAAGATATATATTTTAAAAAACAGAAACTGCGTGGTGTGCCTTGAAACTTTTTTTTTTTTTTTTTTTTAACAAGTGAAGTTTAGATGGTTACAGTTGACATTGTGCATGAGCTTATTATTGCATAGAGTTCTAAGGGTTCATTTTGTAATACCTGGTTAGGTGCCTGTAGGCAAAGATATCTGGCCCCCCAAAGGCAGAATTATCTGAGCCTGACAATTGGGTATGCTAACAAGATGTTATCAGTTTGAATCCCTCCAGAACTTGGGACACAGGTGACTCGAACCCACAAAACAGACAAGAGGGTTACCTTGTTCTGTTAACTGTTCACAATTCTACGCTCAGAGGTTGGCACTTTGAGAGTAGAGGGCTGACCTGCTAAGTGGGGTTGTGACAGTGGAGACCAGTGCCTGGCCCCAATAACCGACCGTCTACGCACAGACATACCAGAAGGTGACCTTGAGTGATGCCTTCTCTTCTACAGTTTAAGTGATGAAGAAGAACTCGAGGCCAAACAGTGCCGAGAATGGAACATTTCCTTTTATGCTCTCGGGGGGGGGGACACCGCCCATCTCCCCGAGCATTGGACCGCCCGTTGTCGGACCCTCCCTCCGGAGACAGCAGCGAACCGGACCCAGCCCAGCTGATTGAACAGCTTTCATATGAAGTCTCCCTAACGTCGCCTGGCCCGCTTATGGTCGACTCCATCAATGGAGGGCTGAAGACTTCTTTCTTATAATAAGTAATTTAAATTATAAATCGGTACTTATTTCAAAAATAAATTACAAAAACAATCAACTGAAAACTAAGCTGCTAGCTTGAAGTTTGACTCCCGGTGGGTGAGCGTCATTGTCACTGAAGCGCACTCTACGGCGGGAAAAAAGGAACTGAGGCGGTTTGACGCCAAGATAGTCTTTACTGCATGAGCCGCAGCTCGCGGTGCCGCTTCCTCGTGGCTCTATCTCTGGCGCCGGCCCTCTTGAAAAGTTTGCTCCCGCTGGGTCCTAGTGCCTCCCGGTGTAGATCCCATTAGTGTGAATGAGCGGTGGAGACTTTATTTCCAGGAAGATCCTCCTTAATCGAATGACCAACCCTCAATGGACTCGTGGCATGTCTAGACAGTCCTATCAAGTCCCTTTCTGATGCACTTCACAAGCGCAAAGGTCCTTTGTGTACCGTGTGCCAGTTGGCTAACTGTCCTCCCTGTGATATTTTTGCTGAATCGAAGATTGGCTCATTCAAGAGTAAACCCTGTCAACACCTCACCACACTCAGCAGCTGTGACTGCCTTCCCTAAGTACTGCAGCATTACTCCCTAGCCTCCCCTCTACACCCTCACCATGCCCTCCCCTCCTATCCTTCTTCCCCTCTGTACCCCCTCTTTTCCCCCCTTCCTTTCCCACCCCCTGCCTCCCGGCCTACCTGCTCCTCCTTTCACCCACCCTACAACCTGACAAGGTGAAATCTGACTGATTCATGATTGTCTATAATAATGTACATATCTACTTTGTTTTATTAGGTTTTCTGAATTATATGTCTGATTGTGTTACTCTGACGTGAAACCTTTGTAAACGAGCTTCTAGCTCAAAGGTATTGTAATCCAAGAATTAAACAAACAAGTGACTTGCTCAGAGTCATTCAGTATGCAAATGGGGGCTGTGAGAATCAAAGCCAAGTCGATTGGCTGCACCAAGCTCATTTGCAGCTCGTTTCACTAACCTCCAGGATATACTGCCACCCCAAACCTAGATTTCAGGGTAATAGCTCAACAGCTAACACAGGTACAGAGTTACTTACAGTACACCTGTCATTTCGCGTTATCCACCCCATTCTTTACACATCATTATAAACTTTATTCTATACTTGGCAGTTTTTCTTCAGATACTTTCATATTCCCTTGTTTGATCAACAAGGCCCTCCATACCGACACCTCTTCTCAAAATCACCTGACTGTGCCACTTGTAAGCTCTAATACTGGTCAAAGGGCCCATATACCAAGAAAACAGGGCTGTAATAGGATGCCAGGAGGAAGGTGCTACAAATGAAACCAGAGCTACTGCAAACAAACAGGTAAAGCACTCGCCACCAGCCATATAAAATCACCAAAATCAGAGACGAAATCTCAAGACTCCAAAAATAATTCTTTATCCAAAAGCAGTATTAATCCACTACCACTATGCTATACTGCCATAGTGGCGGCAGTATAGCGTAGTGGTTAACAGCACCGAGCTGCAAACCTGGCGAACAGGGTTTGAACTGCACAGCCACCACTTGCATCACCTGCACACTGTGTAACCATGAGCAAGTCACTTAACATCCCTGTGCTCACAGGATGCACCTGGAAGTAAACCTTGGCTTAGTATGCCTTTCCTGGCCAAAATATTGTTACAAAAAAACCAAAAAAAAAAAACAGACAGCCTGGTTGCATCAAAAGTGACAGTGCAAATAAAAGTGAGCAAGAAAAATATACAAACAGTAACAACATTAAACTCGCATCTTCCATTCATAGGTTACCACACAGTATAAATGTACATACTGCTTAAAGATTAGTAAGTGGTTACCAAGAGACTAGTGATTGTTACCATTCATAAAAAACAGGTTACTCACCTGTAACAGTACTTCTAGGAATGGTATATGTTGTTCATCCACACTCTTTGGCATGTCCCTTTCCCTTTTAAGGATTGCCGCAAGTCTTCAACCTGGTGCCTCCCACCCACCCAGGTGGTATAACCCTTGGCTCCACCCCATGACGCCAGATCTTAGCCCGCTGGAAGCCAGGTGTTGTGCGTCCGCAGCTGGGGAGGTCGCGTGGGTCCGTGTGGATGAACAACATATACCACTCCTAGAACTACTGTTACAAACCTGTTCTAGGATTGTGGATATGTTGTTCATTCACACATACCTGCAGACTCCTAGCAGTTCTCCGGGAGGAGTGAGGCAAGGCGCACACCCAGTACTTAGGAAACAGAGATTGGAGAACTGAGGCCCCAAAACCAGCATCCCGGTGTGACTCAAGGTCGACGTGGTAATGGGTAATGAAGGTGTTTGCTGATTTCCAGGTAGCAGCCCGGAAGATTTCCTAGATAGACATGTCCCTGGAAGCAGCCACCGATGCAGCGGTATGGCAGAAAGAATGAGCTCTTATCCCTCTGGGAGGCTCCATGCCCGCCAACTCATAACATAAACTTATGCAAGATGTGATCCACCTTGCAGTTGTCCATTTTGCTGCAGGTCTGCCATAAGAGGCTTCAGCGTAGGTGACAAACAGCTGGCGAACCACTCCCTGAATTTCTGCCGTCCTCTCCTTATAATAGGAGAGAGCATGTCTCAGGTCCAAAGTATGGAGCCTGTACTCGCCTCCGAGGTGTAACTGAGGTAGTATATCGGCAGAGTTAACACCTGGTTAAGGTGAGACACTGACACCACCTTTGGAAGGAATTTTGGGTGGGGGCGTAGGACAACCTTGTCCCTGTGGAACACCAGATATGGGGAGTCCACCGAAAGTGCCTGAAGCTCCCCTGTCCTTCTGGCAGACATGATAGCCACCAGGTAGGCAGTCTTCCACGACAAGTGTGACAAAGCACACTTGTGCATTGGTTTGAATGACTTGCCTATAAGCTTTGCCAGTAACAGAAGTAGATCCCACGGAGGTGGAGGTTCACGCACCAGAGGGGATATGTGATCCAGGCCTTGGAAAAAGCACCCGACCACTGTCTCCTGCACTAACATCGGCTGACTGGCCCGCGCCCGGTAAGCAGAGATGGCTGCCAGGTGCACCCTAAGGGTCAATGACCGAAGACCCCCTTTGGACAGAGACCAAAGGTAGTCGAGAATGTTAGCCACTAGACAGGACAAAGGGTCCAGGCCCTCACCCGGACATCAAATGGAAAACCTCTTCTATTTGAAGGCATAATATTTCCTGGTCGATTCCCTTCTGGATGCCTCCACCATGGTGAGGACATCCTCGGAAAGACCCAAAGCCTGGAACTCTAGCCACTCAGGTACCAGGCTGTGAGGTGCAGGGATTAAAGGTCTGGATAGTATACCTTCCCCTGATTAAGAGATATCAGATCCAGGCATGCTGGAAGCTGCTCCGGGGCCCTGTAGCTGAGGCTGAGGAGATCTGGATACCAGAACTGGCATGACCAGTCTGGGGCTACCAGGATTACCTCTGCCTTGTCCCTCCTCACCATGAGGAGCACCTTGTGAATCGAGGGAAATGGAGGGAAGGCGTAGAGGAGGCCTGGGTTCCACGGTCTCAAGAAGGCATCCCCCTGCAGCGAGCCCTGCTGAGGGGGGTGGGCATGAAACAGCCTCAGCTTGGTGTTTTCCCTGGAGGCAAACAAGTCCACCATCGGTTTGCCCCAGTGGGAGAACAGGCTGTAAGCTACCTCTGGATGGCGAGACCACTCATGGGATGCCTCACTTAAGCGGCTAAGAGCATCCGCCAATGGTTTGAGGCTACTGACACATGGAAGGCTAGGAGATCCGCCTCCAAACGGCTGTCGAGGGTCCAGATGCAGAGCGCCTCTCTGCAAAGCAGACAGGAGTGCATGCCGCCCTGTTTGTTGAGGTAGTACATGGTTGTGGTATTGTCCATCTGGACTTGAACCACTTGACCCTGGAGCTGAGGAGGGAAAGCTGACAGCGCTCGTCTGACTGCTCTTTGCTCCAACAGGTTGATGTGGCATCGGGACTCCTCAGGGGTCCAGAACCTGTGGGCCCTGTTCTTCCCCATGTGGGCTCCCCAGCCCATGAGAGAGGCATCGGTCGTAAGGATGGCCATCGGCTCGGGGTGGACAAATGGGATCCCTTCCTGCAACCGGTCTGGGGCGGTCCACCACTGGAGAGCACCCCACGTCTTCTGGGTCACAGTGATCAGCTGGTCGAAATGACCATGGCGCTGAGTCCACTGGGTGGCCAGCTCCCATTAGAGGGGCCACATGTGCCACCAGGCCCAATGGACCAGAGAGGTGCACGCCGCCATATAACCCAGAAGGTGCAGAAAGTCCCGGGCAGGGCGCAATTGCCCAACCAGAAATGACTGGGCAAAAAGGAGAGAACCTCTACCCTGTCCGCCGGGAGCCGAGGTCTGGCTTGACAACAGTCTAGCTCTGCCACAATGAAGCACATCACCTGGGAAGGCACGAGTTCCGACTTGGCCTCGTTGATCAGGAGGCCGAGTTGGGAGCAGGTCTGGAGGGCTAGATCCCTGGACCTCTCCACTTCCTGTTGGGTGAGACCTGCTAAGAGACAATCGTCAGGGTAGGGATAAATTCTGACCCCCCCGCCTGAGATGGGCTGCCACCACTGCCATGCATTTGGTGAAGAGCTGTGGGGCCAATGACAGGCCGAACGGCATGGCTCAGAACTTGTACAGGGTCCCCTCAGCTCTGAAGCGGAGGAACCGCTGATGAGACAGATGGATTGGGACGTGAAAGAACGCATCCTGTAGATCCAGTGAACAGAACCATAAGTTTCGCTCCATGGATGGTATGATGTGGGAGAGAGTGACCATCCGAAAGGTGCGTGACCTGAGATACTGATTCAGATCATGCAGATCTAGAATGGGGCACCAGCCCCCCGTCCGCTTGGGCGCCAGGAAGTACCTGGAGACAAAGCCTGGGTCTGCTGGAGGATCCACCACTAGAGCTACTGCCTCCTTGAGGAGGAGCTGAGCAATGCTGTCTTGGAGAGCCGACTGAGTCTGGACAGATGCTCTTTCCTCCCAAGGGGCTTGGCCTGGCTTGGAGGGTACTGTTCGAATTCCAGAGGCAGTCCCTGAACAACCACTTCGAGAACCCACCTGTCTGTAGTGACAGCGGACCACAAGGAAAGGAAATAGCAAAGCCGGACCCCCCATAGGAGGACCCAGAGCTGGCGTGATGGGAGAGGGGGAGGCAGCCCCCACCCCATCACTGGGCAGGCTTGGAGGAGGAGAATCCAGAACCTGAACCTCGGCCTCCTTTACAGGCCTGGGGGGCCCGGGCTTGGGCTGAGGGTGCCAAGCTTGAGCCTGCTGCTGCTGCCCTCCTTGAAAGGAGGGATGCTGTGCCACAGGAGAAGAGTGCCGAAAAGGCTTCTTCTTCTGCTGTTTCTTGCCCGAAGAACCCTTAGCAAAAGTAGCATCCAAGGTGACACTGAACTGCTCAATACGCTGAAGGTGACCAGCCACACCTGGGCTGAAAAGGTCGGTGCCCAGTAAAGGCACATCAGCTAGTTTGTGCCGAGTATCTGCCGGAAAAGAGGAGAGTCTTAGCTAAGCCCTCCGATGAGAGGCAACTGCGGCTGCCATCAAGCGGGCACAAGAATCCTCAATGTCCAGGGCTGTCTGAAGCTGCTGTCTGGCAACAGCCCGGCCCTGTTCCCGGACCTGCTTGACCGTGGTCTGCATGTCCGTGGGGAGGTGTGGCAGGACTTCATCCAAAGACCCCAAGAGGGCATGGGACAAGTGTGCCATGATGACGGCCGAATTTACCTGACTAAGGCCTATTTTATTTATTTATTTATTTCAATCTAAGATTACAATACCTTTAAGCCGAGGCTCTTTTACAAAGGTTCCACGTCAGCGGGGCTTCACCATCTTTGAAGTAGTCCTGGAGTAGGACAGCGCTGAGGTCGGTAAAGGCTTTGTTAAAGGTATCCGCAATGGTTTTTGGGTTGAGGGTTGTGGTTTCGTTGATGTTGAGTATTGATGGGGGGGGGTTTTGGGTGGATTCCCGGTGAGTTCCTTTATGTTCTTCCAGAATTCCTGACCATTGCCCCAGGAGTTTGTGAGGGCATGCTTATAGTAGGCAGACTTCATTTGCTGGATGGTTTTGGTGCAGTCATTGCAGGCACGTTTGCAGTTCTGGATGTCGTTTTGCCTTCCAGAGTTTCTGGCCAGCTTCCATAGGTGGTCTCTTGTTTTACATCCTGAGGAGGTCACCTGTGAGCCAAGGGTTACTGAGTGATTTGACTTTGCGTTTCTTAATAGAAGCATACGTGTCACAGGCCACAGTGAAGATGTTTATGAAGTGGTCAAGGGCATTGTTTACATTTGTTGCATTGAAGATAGGGGACCAGTCTTGATGGAGGAGGTGGGATTTGAGCAGAGGAAGGTGACCGCTGGGTAGAACCCTGCTGGTGATAGTTTTTGGAGGTTGTTTAATGAATTTATTTGACCAGGTGCAGCTAACAGGGGAGTGGTTGCTGAGAGAGTCAGGGAGGACATTAGTGTTAGATATCCGCGATGAGTGACTGGTAAGGATCCAGTCCAAGAGTGTGCTGGTGCCGGTCCTGTAATTTTTCCTGGTTGGTGAGTCAACCATTTGTGTGAGGTTCACCGCAGCAATGGTATCCCTGTGTGCACCAGCATCGGCCGCAGGCCAGTTGATGCTGAAGTCGCCTAGGAGGATGGATTTGGTGTCTGGTGGGAGTGACTTTACAAAGTCAAGAACAGCTGTTAGACCAGTTCCCTGTTCTTTGGGAGGGATGTAGATCGTGGCAACAGTGACGGTTTTGTTTTGGGCTCCAAGGAGGATTCTCACTGGCAGTAACTGAGCAGTTGTGGGTTGGAGTGAGGTAATGATACGGTGCCCCTGTATGGAGTCTTTTAGGTAGAGAGCGCAGCCCCCGCCTCTTTTGGAGAGGCGATCCAGCCTAAAAATATTGTAGCCAGGAAGGCTGATTGCATGGTCCAGTACTGATGGCGTGAGCCAGGTTTTGACAACTGCCAGGATGTCAGGGCAGTGTTGGCTGGTGAAGGCCTGTAGGGCATCCATTTTAGGAAGGAGGCTGCAGATGTTGATTGATATGAATGAGAGGGTACCCAAAGGCTTGCTCAGATTAATGGCTTTAGAGCAGAATGGGCCAGGGTCTGGGTGCACGTTGCCTGACAGCATTAGGAGGAGGAGGAGGAGGACTAGTCTCAAGGAGCTGCAGCGTATTTCTTTAAGGGAAAGCTTTCGCCTGCTAGCATCTCGGGAAATTGCCGAGCATCGACGATAGTGGGTGAGGGTGAGCGTAGACAGGGGGGACCAGAGTGGAGGGCTAGGACCACTGTGGGTGTAGGATAGTTTCATGGCGGTAGGATGGACCCTGGTCAAGGGGCAGTGACCAGTGTGCAGCGTGCCTATGTGGAGAAAGGATGTAGGAATGTGGAAGCTGTGGGGGAGGGAGGGAAAGCAGGCTTTTGGGGCGTGCACTAAGGAAGGAAGACAGGCAAGAAGAAATAGAATAGGGGGTAGAGAACAGTGGAGCGCATGATTAAAGTAGGATTCGGGGTAGGCGGAGGGAGGGGGTAAGACAGGCTGGTGGGGCTAGGAGAAGGGGGAGGAAGAGCAGTAGCTGGATCAGTGGGAAGTGAGGATACAGCCAGGAAGGCCAGGCAGACAGGAGGGAGGTGGCGACTAAAGATGGGTGGGAAGTCCCAAAACAGGTACCAGACGACACGGGGAGGCGGAGCTACCAGGGGCGTGGAGAAGTCTATAAAGTTAAGGTGGGGGGGTGTAAAATTTTGGCCATTTGCCATAGAAATGAATGGGCGCAGCAGCCCTGAGCAGAGCAAAGTTTTAGCTGGCTCAAGAGCCAATCCCCCGAGCAGGAGGCAAGAAAGCGTCCAATCAGGGTGTGGTACAGATACCGTGAGGCCACTGGCGTGGCTGTCAGCAGTTCCATGGTTCAGGGAAGTCTCACCCGGTTCGAGAGGATCTCAAGGGCAGGAAGGAAGGTATATAGCAAGTAAAGCAACTGTGTCTTTCAGAGGGTAGACTTTTTTTTTTAAATGAAAGAACAAGAATCCCTCTAGTGGCAGGTCTGTATAACCTGCTAATGGAAAACTAGACACTTGATATGTGAATAGTTCCATCTAAAGGATATGTTAATAGTTCCATCTAAAATCCATTTGTAAAAAGTGCCAGGTGGCAAAAGCAGGGGAAAAGTCCTGGCCAATCAGAGCGGGGTTTGCTGGAAGCGCCCGTGTTCCGACTGGCTGTGCTGTCGCCGTACCTTCCAAGGAGCTGCAGGCGGGTGTCCTGGTCTTGGTTGGTGGCTGGCTGGGTGCCGGCTGACCGTGGAGGAGCTGAAGCAGCCCCATTCAAGGGCAGGCAGCTGAAGAGAAGAAAAAAATAGCAGGGTTTAAATAGCATAGAGGTAGGATAGGTTTAGATTGAGCAGTTTAGCAAGACAAAGGAGAGTTAGACTTTTCAGCACCAAGGCAGAGTGCTTGGATGGGGTGGGGGGGTGCAGGAGGAGCAAGGAAACAGAAGAGCTGTAAGCACTTTAAAACAGTAGTAGTAATTACAATCCAGCTAATACAGTTGAAAAACTTCTATTCTTCTAAAGATGAGGCCGCACAGACCTTTTGAGCCAAATGATCCAGGAGTTTGAATTCTTTTTCGGGAGGTCGGTCAGTGTCAGCAGAAATGAAAATTACGTACCTACCGTAATTCTTGATCTTCTCTTGTATCTTCACCATTCATTACTGCTTGGGTTAAGCGGAGTGCGCTTTTCCATCAGGGAGTTTTTTGGAGTCGGCTCAGCGGCACAGCCCTCGCTGTGACGTATTGCGTCATCGTGGCGGGCGGCCGATAGGTGCCGCAGACTCCTCCTCTATCTCAGTTCTGTTAGCCGGAGAGGCGAAATAAAGGTAAGAAAAAGGAGGGCGAGGCAAGAGGCTGAGGGATAGAAAAGGAAAGGATATAAACTGAAAAAGGGATAAGCCGGTAGAGAATAGACAGAGGAGAGAATTCCTACCTAAGGGACATGGGACCTCCTTTCGAGGCGGCTCTAAGGGAGGAACAGAGAAGGAAGAAAGTAGAAGAAGAAGAGAAGAAGAAAAGGGACATGTTGAGAGGGAGAACAGTGCTCATCGAGGCATTGGTTGAGAGGCTTATAGGCTCGAGACTAACAAGGTGTAAGAATCCCAGTTGTTAGGACTGAGGGGAGGTTCAACCGAACCACCTGAACAGATCTGAATGAGGGCAGACTCTCTGGACTCTCAACATGCCCAGTCCCTTCATCCTAGTTGAGGGCTCCTAGACTGTCGGGCAGAGCCTGTTCCGGGTGACGCCCAGCCAGGAAGGGACTAAGTCCCTTTGCACCTTGTTAGGTGCTAACACAGCAGTGTATGGAAAGACTATGCCTTCTCGAAGGCAGTTTTGTATGAAAAATAGAGTGGAACTCAATCAGACTCCCTAGGGCAAGGCAGGCAGACGCTCAGAGCTGACAAGTTCAGTCAGTAGCTAGAAGAGCTAGAAATAATACCTGCCAGGAGGATTCTTGACTTTGCCGGGGCCAGGACAGTGGCTACTTGGGCCGTGAAACTACATGACCTGAAGAAGGTAAGGAATCGCACCCAAGGGGTGGTCTGAAAGAGTTCCCTCAGAAGTAGAGAAAATTATAACCGTGCTCGTTCCTCTTACCTTGAGGAAAAAAGGGAGATCCATTCACTAAGAATGAAAAAAAAAAAAAAAGTTTTTTTTTTTGTATAAAAACCAAGAAAAGTAAGAGGACAGGCGGGAGGGAGGCGCACAGAAGGAGGCCACTGAGGGGAAGGTGGGAGGTATCAGTAATGAATGGTGAAGATACAAGAAGATCAAGAATTACGGTGAGTGCGTAATTTTCATATCTTCCTTGTCAATCTTCACCATTCATTATTGCTTGGTGAGTACTAAGCCCCTCCCCTTAAAAAGGGGGGTTAGAACCTGAGGGAACAAGACCCCAGCCTCCTGTTGGTGAGAAACAGAAGGGAAGACCCTGGCTAATGCAGAGAGAAGCCTATGTGGGAGAAGAGCTAGGAGGTGCCCCCCGAGGACGGGGAGACGGAGGAAGCCCCTGCAGAAGTCTCCTAGCTCTGGAGGAAAAGAGACTGGTCCTCCGGTAAGCAGAGCGAATCACCCTACGCCGGGCCAGGGGTGACAACCTTGATAGACGAAGCCATGCCGTCTGCCTAATGCAGATTGCTGTCCCCGCAAGCCTGGAAGCCACTTCATTAGCGTCATAAGATGCCCTTGCTTGGTGTCTTGCCAGCTCCAGGCCTATAGCGGAGAGGGCAATAGCCTGTCTGGTGTGCTCCGTATCAGGCATTGATGCTAAGAGCTGGGAGAGCATCGACCACAAATGCCGATTGTAGGCAGCGTGGTGAGCCTGATGTGATGCAATGCAGGCCACCGCATGAGAGGAAGAGAACACTCTTCGCCCCCACCGGTCGAACTGTAGGGAATCCGAATCCGGTGGACGGTCGTGCGCCAGTCGGCGATGCCTGGAAGGAGTCTCTAGGTATACCAAACCCGAGGACGGGTTGGGAAGGGTACCCAGGGATTCCGAGGGGGCACAATACCTTCGTTGACAGTCTACCGGGGCTGGGGAAGGGGCGGCTGGCGACTGCCAGGAATGGATAGACGCCTCCTGGAACGGGATAGGCCAGGAAGGTACCACCAGGAGCTAGGCACTGAATTCTCCAAGGAATTCACGCGTCTCCCATTCAGTATTGCCTCGCCTAACGTAAGAGATTCGAAGATCCTTCACCATCCTCGAAAGGAATCGCTGATATTCAGTGAAATCAGCGTCGGAGGAAAGATGAGCAAGGGGTTCCTCTCCCTCAGAGGAGGGAGACGAGGATGATGGGGAGCTCGAATGTCCAGAAGATTCCCTCTCGGTGGGAGAGTTGAAAGACCGCTCATGCATATATCTAACGTATGAGGGAAGGCCGCAGAACCTCTGAACTGCTCCCAGGATAACGGACCCGTGGGACCGACATGGCCTGGAAGAGCGGGGGTGGTTGCAGAGGTACTGGAGAAGGGCACCTGCGAAGAGCAACTGACCTCTGCTGGGGCTCTGAAATCCAGGAGCGGAGCCCAAGCTGGCGGGATCCGGACAACAAACCAGGTAAAGCGGAACCCTGGGGATGCGAGGCCTGGAAGAGCCCAGAAGGGATCCTCCCTGTGACTAACCTGGGACTGCATGGATCCAGAAGGGCAGTCCGCAACAGCGCCACGGAGGGAGTCCCAGGGCCCAGAGGAAAGGTGGGGTTGGCGCTGACTCCTAGACACCCGAGGGGTGGCGGCCGAGACCTCGGCGACCGTCCCCGCCCTCGACCCCTCAGACTCAAGAGAGCCCTCCTCCTCGACTCCAGCGTTCCCCCACCCCAAGAGGTGGCAACAGCACCCGGAAGGGTAGCTGTCACAGACCCCCTAGGAGGGAGAGCCCCCCCTCAGTCCCCACCACATCACCCCTCCGGGACCAGAGGCCACCCTTAGCCCGAGGGTCCTCAGGGAGGCAGGGAGCGGAGACAGCGGGAGGGGCCCGCTGTGCCGCCTAGCACCACGTGTTACTGGGGACCCCGACGAGTCAGGGTGCCAGAAAGGGTCCACGTCCGAGTCATCGACCTCCGAAGAGGACGAGACCAGCAGAACCTCCACGCTGGCAACCCCGGGGGTCCCCAGAGGAATGGCGCCGGTGCTAGGGACGGCGCTGGACGACCCTAGCCCGCTCGCGACTGCTAGGCCTGGTCCCAGCTCCCCTGCTGTGCCAGTTAGGCCCACAGCACTGGCGCGGAACCCAACCCGCGCCGAGCGCAAACCGGGCGCGCGTCAAGGCCAGAGCAGTGCTGCCCACGGGCGCCTGCTGAGGGTCCACCGTGCCAGGCCCAGCAGGCGCGGGCCTCGACACTGGGAAGCCTGCACCTCCAGGAGGTGACTGCCGAGGGCGGGTGTCCCCATCGCCCCGGAAGGACCACCATCAGTCTCCCCGACACCACGAGAGAAGCTTCCTCTTCGGCAAGAGAAGACGAGAAGACCTCCTCCTCGGACCATATAGGCCCGGGAGGGGACCCGGGGGAAGGGCCTAGAGACCTTACCTGGGAATCCCTGGAGCGACGCCGTCCCCCGAAGGTCGGCGGGGCCTTGCCGAGCTGGAACGCACGGACTTCGAGGACACGACGGTCCATGGAGAAACAGGCGTCGCCGGCGTCCATGTTGTGGTTGGGTCCCAGGCAACGGAGACAGACATCATGCCGGTCCGAGACGGAAAAATGCCGACCACAGGAGCACCGACGCATAGGGGCGCGGCCCACCTTCGACTTACGCCTTGCTCCCGAACCTGACATGATGCAAACTAAACAAGGAAAAAAAAGCAATAAAGCACTCGGCGCCGTATTAAAGAAAAGAAAGGAACGGTCTCACCGGTATACGGCGTCGAGAGAGTCGTCTGAGAAAACAAGGAGTCTTGAAGAATTACGAGGAACCGTTAAACTATTTCGCTACCGCACAGCAGGTGCAGCCTCGATGGCGGGAGAAACAGAACTGAGATAGAGGAGGAGTCTGCGGCACCTGTCGCCCCTCGCGCATGACGCAATACGTCGCGCCGAGGCGGCGCCCGTTGAACAGACTCAAAAACAAAACAAAACAAAAAAAAAACTCCCGTAGCGGGTGCGCGCCTCCGGCTTAACCCAAGCAGTAATGAATGGTGAAGATTGACAAGGGAAGATCTGCCAGTAAGCCTGAACACAGAGGCGGTCACCAGGCTCTTGGCCGAAGGGTGCTCTGTGAAACCTGCAAGGGACCCCATGGGCAGCGCATACTTGCGGGCCATGCAGGGAGATGGAGCTGGACAGGAGACAGGGCACTGCCAAAGTGCTAAGGCCGAGCCAACTATAGCCTCGGCCACAGGAAAGGCCTTCGTCGGGGTATCCCCTCTCTTGACGATGTCCGTGAGAGGGTACTCCGCCTTTTTCTGGACTGGTTCCAGGGGCATCCCTGTAGACTCAGAGATGAGGTGAAGAATGCCCTGAAAGGATGAAGGACCTTCCTCCATCTCTAACCCATCAGCTGATTTGTCATCCCCGGGGTGAGAATGTAGGCCGGTCACATCCGAATCCGAGGAATCCAGATACAACGGTGGACCGCCTTGGTCACCTTCGACCCACTGAGGGTGGTACGGGGTGACAGTGACGGAAAGACGCCATGGAAGCCCAGTGTCTGGTCTATATTCCTTAAAAGAAGCCCCTCCCACAGGCTGCTTGCCCGGTGGTTCCACCACCTGCTCGGTGGAGAGGCTGGTTTATGCCGAACCAGGAGGTTCACTTGACTCCGTGGAGCAGGGAACCGACTTAATCGGCTCGAAGGTGTCGGCTTGGCCTGGGGCGCAGCCAAGTAATGATCGGGTAGGAACCGGGGTCGGGTTGTGCCTGGTCAAAATCATCTGTTGCCACATGAGGTCCTCGTAGCGCCGCCGGAGTTTCTGCCAGAGCCTCTCCTCATCCGAGGAGGATGAGGACGACCGACGGCGTCGCCTCTTTTTAGAGTGCTTGTGGCTCTTCCTTGGCTTTTCGGTCGAGGGGGTCCTGGGCCTCAATCGAGATCGTACAGGCTGACTTGGTCACTCGGGAGACACCGGCGGGACCGATGATTTCCCAGGGTCGGGAACCACTTCCTCAACAGGGATTCCGGGGGCTGGCCCGGTGATGCTGAGGGTTGAGGCGCTGGACACCACACCTCGCACCATGCCGGGGACCCGGGTTCGGTATCGAGCCTGGGTTGCTGGGGATTAGCAGGGGAGGGAGAGGATCGAGCACCCGGAGGACAGCTCTCCTCTCCCGGGAGGGACAGGGGTCCCTGTTCGGTGCTCGGCTAACCTCTGGTGGAAGCCGGAGATACAGCAAGCACTAAGCAAAGCGAAGGAGCTGGGAGTGGCAGATGTTGGTAAGGCCTTGACGTCAGGGAGCTAGCCACTCCAGAGAAAAAGGGGAAAAAAAAAAACCTTCAGCTCTGGCGGAGACGGAGAACCGGAGCTTGCCCACAATTTACGGCCTCCCTCCTGGAATCCTCCCGACAGACACCACCAGAGAATTTCGGGGTGTTGGGGCCCACCTGGTCCCCGCCCGGGGGAGGTAAACCGAGGCTACATGGGCGATGGAGGACTGACCAGGTAGGAGCGAACCGTAGTAGGATGACTCCTAGGTACTCCCGAGGAGACCAGAGCTGAGGGGAGAGAGGGAGAAAGAGAAGGAAAAATAGAAAGTCCAAAAAAAAAAAAAAGGATTCCCAGCGGGATGGGTCTCGTTGTTGGGGAAAGAAAGGACTGAAGTCCAACTGAGAGAATCGGCGGCGATAATGGGTCGATGATTATTTCAGCCTCGTCGATCGATGCTTCGGTCAACTGGCCAGACAGCAAAGCCGAGAAGTCAGCGGCGGAAGTGGCAATCTCGACCGAAGTCGAGACTGCTGGTTCCTGACACCGAGATTGCTCCCAATCCCAAGAATGTCTGTCGCTGGGTCCTTTTCCCACTTTCGGGACTAAGAGGAGTGCATGCCCACAGGACCCTCTGTCCCTGTAGGGAGAGATTGGCACAGCTCTCGGAAGGAACCCAAGAAGGTGGAGCCCAGGTTGAGCGGAACGAAGAAGCTCCGAGAGGAAGATTCTGTGGCCTGAGCCGCTTCCTCCTTGAAGACTTGCATGTGTTACAATTTCTCGGCGGATCCCGTGGTCGCAGATACCGCCCACCGAGCCTCCTTAGATTTCACCGGAAGGTTCTGTTTTTCCGGCCTCCCCAACTTCAGGTGTGCCAAACAATCATCAAGGTCATTAGGGAAGCATAGACAAAAATCGCGCCGGTGTCATGGTTGACACTGAGGCAATGAGCATAAGCAGTGTGGGGATCGGTGCGCGACATTTTCTGGCCACACAAACACCGGCGAAATCCGGGGGAAGACTTGTCTTCCGTGATCGAAGGTAAGTAGTCATGATCGCTAATGCGAACTAGACGAAGTTTTGGAAAAACTAAAGGTTTTGAAGCCAGGGCCTACAAAATACAGGAGCACGAAGGAGGCAATCTGAATCTTCAAGCAGACAGAAAGAGCTGACATCACGGGGCGGAGCCGAGGGTTATAACACCCGGGTAGGTGGGAGGAGCCAGCTTGAAGACTTCCGGCGATCCTTAAAGGGGAAAGAGACATGCCAAAGAGTGTGGATGAACAACATATCCACGATCCTAGAAAATATTTTACGTAGCAAAAATACAGGTTACTTACCTGTAACAGGAGTTCTAGGAATGGTATATGTTGTTCATCCACACTTTCTGGCAGGTATCCTTGCTGGAAGGT
The DNA here is from genome assembly GCA_016271365.2 of Neoceratodus forsteri. Classification (NCBI taxonomy): domain Eukaryota; kingdom Metazoa; phylum Chordata; order Ceratodontiformes; family Ceratodontidae; genus Neoceratodus; species Neoceratodus forsteri. The sequence continues at coordinate 166,054,799 of CM057459.1, read as the reverse complement.
CTTCAAGCTGGCTCCTCCCATCCATCCGGGTGGTAAAACTCTCGGCTCCGCCCCATGACGCCAGATCTGGCCCGCTGGAAGCTCAGGTTATGCGTCGAAGCCGGGGAGGTCGGGTGGGTCATGTGGATGAACAACATATACCATTCCTAGAACTCCTGTTACAGGTGAGTAACCTGTATTTCTAGGGACATGGATATGTTGTTCATCCACACTTTCTGGCAGACTCCAAGCAGTTCTCCAGGAGGAGGGAGGCAAGGCGCACACCCCCGATACTTACTTGGGAAAGAGAGACTGGAGAACCGAGGCCCCAAAACCAGCATCCCGGCGTGACTCGAGGTCGATGTGGTAGTGGGTAATAAAGGTATGTGCCGACTTCCAGGTAGCAGCCCTGCAGATATCCTGGATAGGGATGTCCCTAGAAGCAGCTACCGATGCAGCGGTATGGCGGGTAGAATGAGCTCTTATCCCTCTGGGAGGCTCCATGCCCGCCAACCTGTAGCAGAGCTCTATGCAGGAGGTGATCTACCTGCCTATCGTCTGCTTTGCTGCAGGTCTGCCAGGTGCGGCTTCAGTGTAGGTGACAAACAGCTGGCGAACCTCTCCCCGAACTTCAGCCGTCCGCTCCTTATAGTAAGCGAGCACTCATCTAGGGTCCAAAGTATGAAGCCTATACTCGGCCTCCGAGGTGTGACTGGGGTAGAACACCGGCAGAGTCAACACCTGGTTAAGGTGAAACTCCGTCACCACCTTCGGAAGGAATTTCGGGTGGGGGCGCAGGACAACCTTGTCCCTGTGGAAGACCAGGTAGGGAGACTCGATGGAAAGCGCCTGGAGCTCTCCCATCCTTCTGGCTGACGTGATAGCCACCAAGAAGGCGGTCTTCCACGACAGGTGTGAAGATCACACCTGTGCACTGGTTCGAATGGCTTGCCCATGAGCTTGGCCAATACTAGCAGTAGATCCCACGGAGGTGGAGGTTCTCGCACCAGAGGGGAAATGTGGTCAAGGCCTTTGAAGAGCGCCCGACCACCTTCTCCTGTGCCACCGACTGCCTGCCGCCCGCGCCTGCAAGCAGAGATACTCCGGTGCACCATGGTCGTTGATCAAGCCCTTGCTGAGAAACGGACCACAGGTAGTCCAGAATGCTTGCCAAGGGCGAGTCGGAAGGGTCAAGCCCTTCCTGACACCAAATGGAAAACCCTTCCATTTGAAGGCATAGCATTTCCTGGTCGACTCCTTACGGGACGCCTCAATGACGTTGAGGACCTCGTCGGAAAGACCCAAAGCCTGGAACTCTAGCCGCTCAGGAACCAGGCCGTCAGGTGCAGGGATTGAAGGTCCTAATGGAATACCTTCCCCTGACTGACTGAGATCAGGTCCGGGCGGGCTGGAAGCCGCCTCGGGAGCCTGGAGCTGAGGCTGAGGAAATCTGGATACCAGAACTGGTGGGGCCAGTCTGGGGCTACCAAGATCACCTGCGCCTTGTCCCTCCTCGCCTTGAGAAGCACCTTGTGGATCAAGGGAAGCGGGAAAGGCGTAGAAGAAGCCGGTCCACGGCCTCGAGAGGCATCCTGCAGCGAGCCCTGCTGAGGGGGACGGGCATGGAACAGACTCAGCTTCGCATTCTCCTTGGAGGCAAACAGGTCCACCTGAGGCATGCCCCAGTGGGAGAAGAGATCTTGTACTACCTCCGGCAGGAGAGACCAGTCATGAGACGCAGCCCCTATCCGGCTTAGGGCACTGGCCAGGGTGTTGGAGGCTCCTGCCAAGTGAATGGCTAGGAGATCCGCCACCAGGCTGCGCACTAGGGACCAAATGCGGAGAGCTTCCTTGCATAACAGCATGGAGCGCGTCCCGCCCTGGCGGTTCAGACAGTACATGGTCGTGGTGTTGTCCATCTGGACCTGAACCACTTGACCCCGTAGAAACGGAGCGAAGGCGGTGAGAGCTAGACGGAATGCTCGGAGCTCCAGCAGGTTGATGTGGCATCGGGACTCCCGAGGGGACCAGAGGCCGTGCGCTCGATGTTCCCCCAGATGGACACCCCAACCCATCAGAGATGCATTGGTCGAGAGAGAGACCGTCGGCTCGGGGCGGACGAACGGGGTACCCTCCTGCAGATGTGCTGAAACGATCCACCACTGGAGAGCATTCCACATCTCCTGGGTCACTGTCATGGGCCGGTCCAACGGATTGCGGCGTTGTGACCACTGGCTGGCCAGTCCCCATTGAAGGGGATGCATGTACCAACAGGCCCAACGGACCACGCTGGTGCAGGCCGCCATGAGGCCCAGGAGGCACAGGAAGTCCCGGCAGGTCGCAATTGCCCAACCAGAAATGATTGGGCAAAGGAGGAAAGAACCTCAGCCCTGTCCGCCGGGAGCCGTGCTCTGGCTCGCAGAGAGTCGAGCTCTGCCCCGATGAAAATAATCACCTGCTTTGGCATGAGTTCCGACTTGGCCTCGTTGATGAGGAGGCCAACCTGAGAGCAAACCTGGAGGGCCAGATCTCTGGACTGCTCCACCTCCAGTCTGGAGGGGGCTGCTATCAGCCAATCGTCCAGGTAAGGGTACACCCGGACCCCTCAGCGCCGCAGGAATGCTGTCACCACTGCCATGCATTTGGTGAAGACCCTGGGAGCTAGGGAGAGGCCGAAGGGCATGGCCCGGAACTCGTATAGGGATCCCTCCGCTCTGAAGCGGAGGAATCTCTGATGGGACGGACGGATTGGGACGTGAAAGAACGCGTCCTGGAGGTCCAGGGACCAGAACCACAAGCCTAGTTCCAAGGATGGGATTATCTGAGCCAGAGTGACCATCCTGAAGGTCCGAGACCTTAGGAACTTGTTCAGGTCGTGCAGGTCGAGAATTGGGCATCAGCTCCCCGTCCGTTTTGGGACCAGGAAGTACCTGGACACAAACCCCGGGTCTGGAGGAGGATCCGCCACCTTCCTGATTACCTCTTTTTCGAGGAGCAGGGCAATATCGGCCCGGTGGGCCGACAGCGAGGCTGCGGACCCCGTGGCCCCCCCCCCCCGAGGGGCAACGGCTCAAAAAGGTGGAGCCTGCTCGAACTCCAGAGGCAGGCCTTTTCCTACCACCTCCAACACCCAGCGGTCCGTGGTGATAGCAGACCAGGCGGATAGGAAGTGGCGGAGCCATCCCCCCACAGGGGGAACCCAAGGGGGAGTGACGAGGTTGGGGGCGGCACCCCTCAACCCGTCACTGGCCAGGCTTGGAGGAAGAACCAGCCGAGGGACCTCCCGGGCCTTTACCTCCTTGCTTCCTGTTGGAGGAAGCTGCCAGCTTGGGTTTGGGACGTCAAGCGCGAGCCTGTTGGCCCTGTTGCTGGTGCTGCTGGGCTGGTCGAGAGGCAGGGGCCGAAGGACGAAAGGACTTCTGCTGTTGACGGCCTTTGTCCCTCTGGGCAGAGGTGACCCGAGTCCAGAGTGGCACTGGACTTCTCGATCCGCTGGAGGTGTCCCTCCACTCCAGGGCGAAGAGGTCAGTCCCAAGAAGGGCGATCCGCCAACAGTGCTGGGTATCCGCGTGAAGGTGGATATCCTCAGCCACGCCCTCGACGCATGTACCAGCGACAGCTACTGACCTGGCACAGGAATCACCTATGTCCAGAGCAGTCTGGAGCTGCTGCTTAGCCACCGCCCTACCCTGGTCCCGCACCTGGCGTGCCGTGGTCTGCAGGTCAGGCGGAGATGAGGAACAACCTCATCCAGGGCCCATGAGGCGTGGGAGAAGTGTGCCATCAGCACGGCCGAGCTGGCCTGTGGGAGGCCGAGGGAGGGCCAGCGCACCTGCGCCGGCAAGTCCAGCTTTTGGACTCTTTGTCAGGGGCTTGTCCACGTCCTGAGCGTTGCGGAGCGCTGGAAGCGCTGCGGTGACTGACCCCTCGGCAGAGGGGTGTTCCGAGAAACCGGGCAAAGAGCCGGTAGGGACCGCATACTTCCTGGCCATCCTGGCCGAGGGCGCAGGACAGGAAGCAGGCCGCTGCCAAAGCTCCAAGGCTGAGCCGACAATGGCCTCAGCCACCGGAAATTCCTCCGTGGGAGAATCCCCTCTGTCCAGAATCTCCGTCAGGGGATACTTGGCCCGTTTGGACACAGGCTCGAGCTGCATCCCGGTGGACTCCGAGATGAGTCGAAGCAGACCCAAGAAGGACGATGGGCTATTGTCCACTGACTGGCCCCCGGAAGACTCCAGATCGCGCTGCCTGGAGAACAGGGAGGAATCGTCGTCGGATTCCGAAGAGTCTGCGAAGAGCTGCCTCGGCCTTGAGCCACCCTCCACCTGCCGAGGACGGTCGGGAGTGAGGGTGACCGACAACCTGTGGGGCAGGCCATGACCCGACCGAGAATTATTGGTGGTGCCCCGACTGCCGGTTGTGGGCGGAGGTTCCACCACAATCGGTGGACCAGCTGGTTCGACAGCACCTGGCCCTGGAGCGGGCAACTCCGGCTGGAGCAGTGGTTGCCTGGGTGTTCAGGCAACAGCCACTTGATGGCCGGGGTCTTGGCCGGGGTAGGCTTAGGCCTGGATAACAGCAACTGCTGCCACATAAGATCCTCGTAGCGCCGGCACAACTTGCGCCGCAGTCTCTCCTCACCCGAGGAGGAGGACAAGGAAGAACGGCGTCGCCGCTTACTTCGGTAACGAGACCGAGACCGCCAATGTCGGCGGGAACGGCTGGACCAAGAAGAGGTCCGAGACAGAGACAGAGACCCTTGGGGGAACCGAGGGTGGGTCTGGGAAGGGCCGGGGGACACCCGCTCTTCCCTCGGCTCGGGAACTTTAACCGGGGACTGCGGTCCCAAAGGAGCAGGCAGATCCTCGGTATCCACCGGGGGAACCGGTAAAGTAGGGTTGTCGGCTTCTCCAGTCGACAGCCCATCTAACGGATCGAGAAAAATCTCAACTTCGTCGATGGGAGTCTCAGCAGGCTGGCCTGACGGGGGCACCGTGAAGCAAGTGGCCTCAGCCGCAACCACGACCGAAGTCGTCGGTCGGCTGCCCGGGGAAGGGGACCGCTCCCGCTCCCACGAATTCCGACGGTGGGACTTACCTTTCGACTCCTTTTTCTTGGGCCGAGAAGAATGTCCCAAAGGCCCCTCTCCTTTCGTGGAAAGGGACTGGCAAAGCTCCTTGAACTAAGCCGTGTACGAGGAACTCAGAGAGATTAGGATAAATGCCGCGGCCGAGGAGGAGGAAGATGCGGCCTGGGCCGCCTCCTCCTCGATGGCGATCAACTGCTCGAGCTGCTCAGCCGAGCCAGCAGCCGCGGACACCGCCCAACGAGCCTCTTTAGATTTTACCGGCGGGAAACGTTTCTCAGGGTGCCCGAGCACAAGCGGAGCAGCGATCGTCCAGAACGTTGGCGAGAAAGAGTGGCACAACTCGCAAGCCTGGACATTTTCTGCCCGCAAGGGCACCTCCGAAAGCCGGGAACAGATTTGTCCATTGCAGCCACAAGGGAAGAAGAAGACCGAAGTTTAGAAAACTTCAAAACCAATTTCGGAAGAACCGAAGAGTTAGGATCCAGTCTAAAACGCAGAGCGCTAAGGAGGGAACCTGAGCTTCCAAGCGGTAAGGAAGATCTGGGGTCATGGGGCGGAGCCGAGAGTTTTACCACCCGGATGGGTGGGAGGAGCCAGCTTGAAGACCTTCCGGCAAGAATTAAAGTGGCAAGGATACCTGCCAGAAAGTGTGGATGAACAACATATCCATGTCCCTAGAAACTGAGATTACCTGAAAGATCGCAATCACTGTTACCAACAAACTGGACTTTCAATGTCAATATTAAATAGCTTACAAAAGATGAACAGCTTCATACATATAAATACATTTCTAGCAGCAGAAGAGCAGTGCAGACAGACAATTTAGTTTTTATTTACCAGGTTGCTGCACTAAACAATGCAATGCCCATTTACAAGCACAACCCAGGAGAGTACAACAAAAATAACAGCAGCACAGTGGCACAAGGATACTGAACAATCTTGCATACATCAGCAGAAGTCAAACAGAGAGGCAAAGTGGGCAAGCATTAAGGATGCAATACTTGAAGCAACATCCCATTGTGTTAGACAGAAAAGGAAGTGCAAAAGAAGAAGGAAACCACTTTGGTTCTCAAATACAGTAGCAGAAAAGGTCAGAGCCAAAAGGCTGGCCTTCAGGAAATATAAGGGAACACAGCGGGACGAAGATAGGGAGGCATACCAAACTGCCCTAAGGGAAGCAGGTAAGGCAGGCAAAGTCCCAAACTGAGGAAACACTAGCACGAACAGTAAAAGAAGGTGACAAGACTTTCTATAGACACATTAGTGAAAGGAGAAAGTCCAGAGGGGTATTGCTAAGCTTAATGGAGAAAAGGGAGCATGTGAGGAGGAGGACCTGTAAAGGCATCTATCCTAAATAGATACTTTTGCTCAGTATTTACTGAAGAGAAGGTAGGCAGGGCCCACAGCTCAGCATCATGGACACGGGGAGGAGGTGAGCACCACTCCCTTCACAAAGAAAGGGTCCTACAAGAATTTGCTAAGCTCAGGGTGGATAAGGCAATGGGACCTGATGGCATACATCCCAGGGTACTTAAGGAGCTAAAGGAGGAACTAGCAGAGCCATTAGCAGAATTGTTTAGTGAGTCTCTGAGCACAGGAGAGGTCCCAGAAGACTGGAGAAGGGCTCATGTGATCCCGCTCCACAAGAGTGGTAGCAGGAGGCGGGAACTACAGACCGGTCAGTCTTACCTCAGTAGTGGGCAAGATTATGGAGGCACTCCTTAAGGAAAGGATAGTGCAACACCTGGAATCCATAGGGGCACAGGATCCAAGACAGCATGGGTTTACAAAGGAAGGTCCTGTCAAACTAATCTCATAGATTTCTTTGACTGGGTAACCAGAGTGGTGGACCAAGGGGAGCAGTTGATGTCGCCTACCTTGACTTCAGCAAAGCTTTTGACACTGTTCCACATAGAAGATTGATAAATAAGCTGGGTAGGCTCGGGTGGGTCAGAAGTTGGTCAACTGGGTGGCAAACTGGTTGATGGGCAGAAACAGAGAGTGGTGGTAAATGGTATACAGTCAGAAGAGATGCAAGTCACAAGTGGGTACCTCAGGGATCAGTCCTGGGCCAGTCCTCTTCAACATCTTCATTAGTGACCTTGCAGATGGACTAGAGGTAGGCTTGTCTGTTTGCAGATGACACCAAGATCTGCAACAGAGTAGATGATCCAGATGGGGTGGGCAGAATGAGAAGAGATCTGGATAAACTAGCAGAATGGTCAGAAGAGTGGCAACTAGGATTTAATGCAAAGAGTGCAAAATCATGCATATAGGGAGAGAAACCCTGAAGCCACCTATAGGCTGGGAGGGAGTTGCTAGCAGTCACAAAGGAAGAAAGAGACTTGGGCATCATCATCACTGATGATCTAAAATCATCCAAGCAGACCTCTAAAGCAGTAGGTAAGGCTGGGGGTGTTAGGGTGTATTAGTAGGGTATCACAAGTTGTAAGAGGAGTAATAATCCTCTGTAGAAGACACTGGTTAGGCCCCATCTGGAGTACTGCGTGCAGTATTGGAGAGCCACACCTTCACAAGGACATTAACCAAATTGAGGCAGTCCAGAGAAGGGCAACCAAAATGGTGCAGGGACTGCATCAGAAGACATATGAGGACAGATTAACGGACTCAATATGTATACCCTTGAGCAAAGGAGGAGAGAGGTGATATGATCGAGGCATTCAAACACCTTAAGGGCATAAACAAGGTGAAAGAGTCTAACTTTTTAAATATAAGAAAAATAGCAGGACAAGAGGACACAGCATGAGATTAGAGGAGGCCGATTAAGGGGAATGTGAGGAAATTCTTTTCACAGAAAGGGTGGTGGATGCATGGAATGGCTTACCACAAGAAGTGGTGGCTATGAATACAGTGCAGGGCTTCAAACAGGCATGGGATAGGCATAAGGGAGCAATACAAATGACTATGAATAGATAGGCCACTGACAGAGCAAAGGCCGATGGCACATTTATAAGGTAGAAAAAGAAATGGGCAGACTGGATGGGCCTTGCGGTCCTTATCTGCCGTCAACTTCTATGTTTCTATGTAAACAGTGCTGTAATCTGGAAACGTATTTATTTATTTTATTTATTTAGCTTTTCTTAACCAGGTAGGTACACTAGACAAGACAACTGCCTATTTTCAGGTATGACCCGGGAGAGTACAGTAATAATAGATTTACGTACATACAACGACATTGTACAAATTAGACATGTTACAGTTCATGTGAGGATACAGATTCAACACAGCATACGAAACATGGTAAGGCAAAGATTATATAGTATTAACATAACAAAAATAAACACCTTGTGGGAGATAAAAGCAGTAATGTTACAGATTCCACACAGCGTACGAGCGTGGTAAGGCACAGATTATACAGTATTAACATAACAACATAAACACCTTATGGAAGCCAAGAGCAGTTCCAGGGGCACAGTATCGAAATCCTTCAGATGTGACACTATATACAGCTTAGCAACCTCTTGGAGTCTGATCTTTTGTCCAGGAGTAGCTCCAGAGCAGAGGAGTGCTGTGATGGATCAATTCACGGGGGTTTGGGGCAGCCACAGGCTGAGGTAAGTCTGAGATGGTTCCAAAGGGAGGAACGGAGACACATCTGTGAGTGCGTGGCACGGACCTGGGCAGGGAAAAGAGTTCCACAGTCTGGGAGTGAATGCAGCAAAGTCCCGCCCACCCATTTGAGTCCGTGTAGCCGTTGTCTTGAGGAGGGCCTGTCCCTGGGACCTGAGGGAGTAGGAGGAGGAGACGGACGGGACAAGAAATTTCGCAAGCCCTGGAGGGGTGCCAGTGCCATGGACCTTTCCGGTGAAGCATCCTAAGACAAAAGTCTATGTGGTTAGCGGCGACCAATTTAGCCTGCTATAGAGGTGGCAATGGTGAGGTGAGGCCGGGGGCAGCCAGCGTGAAAGCGGCAGACATTATTGTGAGCAGTGGACCACCTGGTGAGGTGGACTTTGGATGAGCGGGCAAACAAGGGGCCCATAGCAGAGCGAGGGTAGGAGCACCCTCTGGCAAGTGCAATCCGAGCTGCCAGAGTAAGATTACTTTTTGCTCTGTATGCCAGACCCAGTTTGCAGTTTACAGTCTTGCAAGTATTCTGAATGTGGCAGCCAAGGTCAAGCTGCAGGTCCAGTGTCACCCCAAGGTATTTAAAGTTGTCAGTAACTGGGATCTTGACCCCGCCGACACCAGAAACACATAGTGGAGTAGGGGCAGCCTTAATCTTGGCCCGAGACCCAAACAGCATGGCCTGGGTTTTCCTGAGATTTAGAACCAACTTATGTGACAATATCCAGGACTGGATGTTCCTCAAGTCCTCGCGCAGGTGGTGATTTATGACCCCTATCTCAGGGGAGTGAGTCAGGATGACCAGGTCATTTGCATAAAGGATAGGCTTGCAGTGGATAGCAGCAGCCGGGAGTTTGTTCATGAACATGGAGAATAGCAGGGGCCCAAAGACGGAGCCTTGTGGGACACCCATGGTAACAGGGATAGTGTCCGAGAACTCCTTCCCATGCTTAACAAGTTGCTGTCTGCCGCTTAGATAGTTGGAAAACCAGTTGAGCACCTCAGGTGATAGACCATAGGAGTTGAGCTGGGTGGAGAGCATGGCGTGATCAACAAGATCCAAGGCTTATTAGAAGAGTACATCCAGAGTACAACTGAAACTCAAATAAAAGGCTAGTGGTACAAAGCATCAGGTACAAGAGCATCTGGAGCCCTGCAGGAACTTAAAAAGCTCATTTTTGAAAGCTAGATGTGTCTGAGAGACTCCGAGATTGGGTGGAAGTGAGTTGCAGAGCCTGGGGACAAAGACAGCAATACCTGCTCACCCGCACTTGTGGAGCATTTGTCACTGACAGAAGAGACAGATCATTAGATCTCAGGGAGTAAGCCTGATCCGTTTTAATGAACATACTGGCCAGAGCTGCAGGTTTATTTGTTCTAATAATCTTTTCTATGGTACACTGAAGGGTATAAAGCTGATACGAGGTTGGGGAAAGCCACCCTAGGCTTGAGTAAAGAAAGCAGTGGTGATTCAGGCAGGGCACAGATAGGGCAAAGCAGCAAATATTGTTACAGCTGGTATTTCATTTATTTATAATACATCTACTCCCCTCAAGAAAAGATATCAAACCGTAAGAGAAACTAGGCAATAAAAAACACTGTGCAACAGCAAGCCTGGCCTGGCAGTTGAGTTAAGGCATGTCTGACCTTACAGGCAAGTCCAAACTTTGAATTAAGGGACTTGCAGGCATCAGATACGTGCAGGCCAAAATCAAGAGCAGGGTCAAGAGTTAAAGGGCACCTTTATCTGTGATTTTTACAGTAAAGTATAAGCTCCCTCACCTGCCTGGGAGCTGTTTTAGCAGCTGTTTGTAATTTTTTTATTGTTACCCCTTGGAAGGGAAGGATCGTAAAATGCCCCCCGAGGGGCCAGCCATACTATCCCTTCCACTTTCTACATTGCTGGTCACGCCTCTGTGCTCAGTTTAGTGATGTGTATATGGAGAGCACGGGAGCATCCAACATACTAGTCTATGAGGGCATATTTTTACTTCTTTTGTTAAAGATTTACAGCTATGTCTTGTACAACTCAAGGCCGGCGCTCAACTAACAAAACACTGGCCTTGGTTTGTAAAAGACATGGTTGTAAATCTTAAAAAGAGTAAAAATAATATCTTGTGTATGATGCCCGCTCTCTCATACACATCACAAAACAGAGTGCAAGGCGTGACCAGTAATGTAGAAGTGGAAGGATCGTCTAGCTGGCCTCGGGGAAGCTACTCATCCCTCCATTCCAAGGGAGCGACAACAAACAATTATAAACATCTGCTAAAATAGCTCCCAGGCAGGTAAGGAAGCTTATACTTTTATTAACACGGCATGTCCAAAAATGTAGGAAAAGTGCTCTTTAAGCCACGGTATCTGAAAGAATCAAGAGCAGTGGGGACAGAACCGGCAATGCAGTGGACATCTAAGGCAGGGGAACAAGTCCTTAGCTTTGGTGCTGAACCAAAGTCATGGAGTGTTTTTTTTTTTGCTAGTTCAGGAGAACATACATACGAACATACAAAGAAGCCAGCAGAAGAAGGCCATTTGATCTATCAAGTCTGCTCGTATTGCAGGGTCCACAGCTTGAGCTAATGTCCCTGCCTTCCCTCCCCACTCCTCCCATCCTCCCTACCCATGATCCTTACCTTCCCCTATGCCTATCCCAGCCTCTCTTAAAGCTGTCCACTGTCTTCAACGAGATGACCTCTTCCAGCAGTGCATTCCAAGTGTCCACCACCCTCTCTGTGAAGAAGTGCTTCCTGACTTCACTCCTAAACCTCCCACCCTCCAGCTTAAGGCTGTGTCCCCTTGTGTTATGGTTGCCACTCAGCTTAGAGAGACTCTCCTTATCAACTTTGTTTATCCCTTTCAAGTACCTGAAGGTCCCAATCATGTCCCCTCTCGCTCTCCTGTCTTCCAGTGAGTACATATGTTCAGTGCCCTCAACCTCTCCTCGTATGCCTCACACTACTGACCTGCTACCATCTTTGTAGCCCTTCTCTGGACCTTCTTCAGCAGGTTAATGTCCTTTTTGAGGTGTGGGCACCAATACTGAACTCCATACTCTAGATGGGGCCTTACCAGTGACCCGTACAAGGGCAGAACAACCTCCTCTCTCCTACTACTGATCCCCCTAGATATGCATCCCAGCATCTTGTTTGCCTTTGTTGCAGCTTTCTTGCACTGCGTGGAGTGCTTCCGATCACTAGTGATCATCACTCAAAGGTCCTTCTCCTCCTCTGATGCAGGTACTCGGACTCCACCCAGGCAGTACTCTGTCCTGGGAATCTTGGCTCCAATATGCATAACTGCATTTCTTGGCATCGAAGCCAAGCTGACAGATCCTGGACCACCTCCCCAGCTTTTCCAGATCTTCCTGTAGGTCCTGTATCCCTTCAGCTGTGTCCACTCTCTCACAGAGCTTGGTGTCATCCGTGAATAAGCACATTTTGCCCTTAATGCCATCCCCAGTGTCACTGATGAAGACAATGAACAACACCGGCCCCAGCACAGAGCCCTGTGGGTCCCCACTGGTTACCTCTCTGGTGCCAGATAATACTCCCCCCACAACCACCCTCTGGGTTCTGTCCCTCAGCCAGTTTTCCACCAATCTGGCCATATTTTCCCCAACCCCAAAATCCACCGACTTCCTGATCAACCTTTTGTGGGGGCACAGAGTTAAAGGCCTTGCCGAAATCAAGATAGAGGATGTCTACTGCTTGACCAGTCTACTGTCTTAGTGACACAGTCAAAGAAGTCAATCAGATTTATTAGACACAATCTTCCCCCCATGAACCCATGCTGCCTCTCATCCTGGAGACCACGCTCCTCTAGATATTCCACCAACCTTTAGTACAGTCTCCATGAGCTTGCCCACAGTGGAGGTCAGACGGACTGGTCTGTAATTCCCTGGGTCACCCTAGGGACCGCTTTTGGGGAGGGGCACTACATGTGCTGTTCTCCAGTCCTGAGGTACCACGTCTGATCCTAGTGAACTATTAAACAGATCTGTCAGTAGCCCTGCCAACTCCTCAGCCATTTCCCTTTAGTACCCTCGGATGTACTCTGTCTGGGCCTGGTGATCTGTCCACCTTCAATGCCAGCAGTCCCTCCCTCACTCTATCCTCCTCTATCACTAAATCTGTGTGTCCCCCCCCTCCCCCCTTTTCCCTCCTGAAGGCACTGGTCCTTCCTTCTTTCTCCCTGGTGATGACGGACCAAAAGTATTCATTTAGTATCTCTGCTTCCCCCCCTCCCCTCATTATCCTGTTATACCTGTTATGAGCTAGCCAAGACTGAACACTTCCACGATCAGCATTAAGCTGCAAGTTAATATCCATAATATTCTTAGAGCTGGTATAAAGCACCATATGATCTGCATAAAGTAGGGTGGAGCAGGATGCTGTGGCCCTGGCCAAGTTACTGATAAAAAGGGCAAAGAGCAGCAGGCCCAGAATGAGGAGCACCAATATTTAATGGCGTAGAGGTCAAATTTCGATTGATCAAATTTTACAAACTGCTGTCTATTGCTTAGGTAGTTTGAAAACCAGGTAATAGCTAGGGCCAAAAATCCAAGGGCAGACAATTTAGTTTTGACTAAGCAGTGGTCCACAAGGTCAAAGGCCTTTGTAAGACTGATAAAAACAGCTCCTGTACACATGCCCCTGTTGTCCACGGCCACTCTGACGTCACCGATAAACTGGACAAAGGCAGCTGAAGTACTACAGGCCTTCCTATAACTATGCTACACTGGGGATAGAAGGCTGTATTTATGAAGGTACTCAGTAACTTGAGAGGCCATAAGCTTCTCCAGCAGTTTGAGAACTGACAGAACTGCAACTAGATGATAGTTATCAATGTGTTTAGAATCTTCTTTTTCTTGTAAACCGGGACCACTTTAGCAACCTTCCAGATTTTGGGTACTATACCACAGGACAGTAACAGGTCAAATAGCCAGGTTACAGGGGAAGCTATCTGTGATGCAGCAATCCTGAGAAGCCTAGATTCAAGCCCATCATGACCAATGCTACTACAAGGAGCTACAGTTCTCAGGAGTCATAAAAGTTCACAGTGAGCGACAGCCTTGAGGTGGAACGGGGAGGGGAGGGGGCACTGTTTGCTCGAGTGGTGAGTACTGGGCAGTGGCACCACTAGTCACCTTGGTGTACAAGGTCAAGTCAGAAAAGCGTGAATTAAATGCATCTGCAATAGTCACAGTGTTGTTACAATTATTTATTTAGTTTTTGTTAACTGGGTAGGTGCACTAGCTATGAAATGACTATTTTCAGGCACGGACCCGGGAGAGTACAACAATCAAAGACAGGTACACAACATGAGTACAATGAAATCACAATAGCATAGGTCAAAATTAAAAATTACGTACCTACCGTAATTATGATCTTTCTGTGTATCTTCACCATTCATCACAGATGGGTACTGGCCGGAGATCAGGACCCCGCGGGAGCCTTTTTTTTAAAAGGATAGGCGGAGCAGACGCGGCATCGGCGCCGCCCTCGAGGCCGACGTACTACGTGGCGTTCGAGGATTAGCCGTTAAGCTGTGTCGACTCCGCCTGCCTACCAGTTCTGAGTCGCCGGAGAGATAAGAGGAAGGGATGGAGGGTGGGACAAGAGAGTCCAAGGGACAGAAAAAGGAAGAGAAAAACTGAACTAAAAGGAGAAATAACGACAGAGGACAGCATAGAAGTAAGACTAAGGGGATTGGGTAGGGGACCCAATCTCTGGAAAAGGAAGAAGGGAGGGAAGCGGGGAGAGAGAATTTAGGAGAGAGTGAGAGGTAACAAGGATCCAGGACCCTTGTCCGTCACCAGACTGTATAGGCACTGCAAGGAGTAGCAAAGCTCATTTGCCAGAATTCAAGGCACAGAATAACTTGCAATACCCCAAAAGCAGAGTTGGCTATTCTGGAGAAGGACAGGGCACAGGGACTCAGTACTCCCTCTGTAAAGATATTTGGTGAAAAAAAGGGAAATTCCTTTTTTTTTTTTTTTTTAAAAGTTAGATGGATAACAGAAGGAGTGCAACTACCAACTCTCACCCCGTAGGAGTGAAGATATGTAGTAGAGAAGGAGTGCCACTCGAACTGTACCCCTTAGGGAAGAAACTACCCCCGTGTATCCCAACTTTATCCCGCTCAAAAAGAGGGGTAGGCACAGACGGAGGGGGATCCAGAGACTGAAGCCCCAGGGAGATGGCGGGTGGGATTGTGATGAATGGTGAAGATACACAGAAAGATCATAATTACGGTAGGTACGTAATTTTTATATCTTATCTGTGTCAATCTTTCCATTCATCCTGATGAGTGATTACCAAGCCCCGAAGGAGTTGATTCGTGCACCCTAAGGGACAGAGTCCCTTAGCCCTCAGTGGGTGACACACTAAGGGGGAACCTTCTGGGCCTGAAGAGGCCGAGGTGGGGAGGCGAGGCAGGGGTCCCCGGGCGAAGGAAGTTGCCCGACAAGCGTCGTCTCGCCCTACGGGAAAGAGATAGGTTCCTGGTGAGTGGAGCAAATCACCCTCGCGGGCCAGGACAACCCGGAAAGAAGCGAAACCACGCCGATCTCCTGGTGCAGATCGCTGTCCCTACGACCCTGGTAGCTACCTCATTGGCGTCGTAAGATGCCTTTGCTTGGTGCCTTGCTAGCTCCAGGCCACATGCAGAAAGTGCGATGGCTTGCCTGGTTTTCTCCGAGTCAGGCAAAGCAGCTAGGATCTGACCTAGCGCTGACCACAAGAACCTGTTGTAGGCTGCACAGAGGGCCTGATGAGCAGAGATGGAGAAAAGCAACCGTGCCGAGTAGAAAGTCCTCCTCCCCCAGAAGTCAAAATCCAAGGAGTCTTGATCTGGGGGCCGGTCACGGTGGAGGGCGCGAAGCCCGTCAGGGGTGTCCAGGTCGTCAATCTGGACTGCGGATGAGGCATAGAACCTGGAGACTCCGGGGGAGTGCAATACCTCTGGCTGAGGTCCCTAGGGGCAGGAACTCCGGAGAAGGGCCTCTGCCAGAAACGCATGGACGCCTCCCGAAAGGGAGCACGCCAGGGCGGCACCACAAGGGTGGCAGCACTGAAATCGCCTAGAAAGGCGTGCGCCGCATGCTCTGGATTGCTCACAGACAGGGGAGAAAGGTGAAGGTCCTCCACCATCCTCACGAGGAAACGCTGATACTCGGAGAGATCAGCGGCAGGAGAAGATATGGACAGATGGTTCCTCTCCCCAGAAGAGGGATGAGAGCTGGAGGTCACATCACGTTCCAGGGTGGCTGCTCGGGGAGGTTGAAAACCTGGCTGTCCATGGCCCTAACGCAGGCAGGGAACCGAGCAGCCACCGCTCTGAACTGCTCCCAGGTGAGAGGGCCGCTAGGACCAAGAATGCCTGGGGCTGGAGAATCTTGACAGAGGATGGGGCAGAGCCGAGAAGAAAAAATTGTCTGACCTCTGCCAGGGCTAGAGAGCAGACCATGGACACCCGAGGAGGGTGTCCCGGAAGACTCCGCAGCCGACAGCTGTACAACCACGTTGGTACTGCCTAGACTGCACCCAGAAGAATCCCCCCAGTGAGGCGACCGGGGCCATATAGATCCAGAAGGACGATCCCCTGCCTCCAAAGAATGGGACCCCCTCAAGGAATCGGAAGGGGAAGGGCGGAAGTCCGCACTTCGGCTTCGTCCAGGGCCAGGGTGGACCCCAGAGAAGGGCCAACGCGCCGACCCCACACCCCTCGACCCCTCAGAGTCCGAGAGGGTCCTGGTCCTCGAGAGGGCCAGCCTAGGTAGCTGGCAGCTCTGGGCTGCCCCCGAAGGGGAGACCCAGGGAGCAGCACCTTCCCCTCCTGTAGACTTCCCGATGGGCCCCAAAGTTGGGCGATTGAGACACACTACGGGAGGGGGTACCACCACCGAGGGGTCAAGGAACCCTCCAAGGCCAGGCTGCATGGCAATGGTGGCACGCACCATAGCCTGCTGGTCAGTACCACTGACCCCAACCTCGGGGAGAACCTGACGCTCCTCAGAAGGGGACTGGCTGTGACTAGTCGTCGAGACCACCGGCTCTCCCTCCTCTGCAGACAACCCCGAAGGGTGTGACTGCCCGTCCAACTCGAGCCCGACTCCGAAGAGGTAGAGTCTGAGGCCCTAAGCCAAACGGTAGGGGGGCGGAGACAACCTACAAAGGCCCAGTAGTCAAAGCAGTGGCCGGCGGCACCGTGCCCTCCACAGCCCATAGCGGGGCTGACAAAAGGCGGCAGGGCAGCTCGGGCCAAAGGTCCTGAGCCAGGGCCAGCTGCGGCGCCGTCACAAGCCCACTGGCACCGGGGGCGGTACCAGGAACAGAGACGGCGCCGACGGCAGCCCCAGCAACAGCCTCGGCACCGACGACACCGCCAGGCCCCGGGCGCGCGGCACCGAGGACGAAGCAGCGCAGGCGGCTCAGGAGGCGGACTCGGCGCCGAACACGGCACACGCTAGGCTCCTTGGCGCCAGCGGCACCGAGGAGCACCAATGGCGCCGAGGGCGGCACCGACAGGCGACTCAAAGGCCTGCGCGCCGTGCTCAACCTCGGTGGGGCGAGACATGGCGGCGGCGCGAATCCAGAATCGCAGCGCCCTGAGCACAGTGCCGTGAATGGCGCCGACAAAGCCCCACGGTGCGAGGCAGTCCAGGCGCCGACAGGGCCGCGGCACTGCAAGCGGCGCCAAGGCTCAGCCCAGCACCGACCGACAAGCGTCGACCGGGCCTCCGGACCGTGGGAGTGACACGGGGAGCCTTCACCCGAAGGCGGTGCCATAGCGCTCCGCCCGCTCCGGGAGAGCGGGCCGGGCCTCCCTGCGCGCCAGCGGGGAGGAGCCTCGGACAAGGCTAGGCTACAAGAAGCAGGCTCCCTCCTCCTCAGTCAGTATAGAACGGGGAGGGACCGAAGGAAAGGCGAGGCCAGCGGCTTGGTCGACAGTCCGAACCCTACCCCGAAAGTCGGCAGACTTCGCCCACTTTACTAGCAGCTGTTCTAGGGCGCGTCCATGGAGAAGCAGGCGTCGTACAAATCCATGTCGTGAAGCGGGCCAAGACACGCGAGACACCGGTCATGCTGGTTGGTAATGGAGTATTTGCTGCTGCACGGGCACCGACGCATAGGGGGCCGCCCCGCCTTAGAAGGTTTCTTGCCCTCCGACCGCGACATGACCTACAGAAAAAAACACCAAAACAGACTCGACATCGCTATACTTTAAAATAAATGTAAAGATCTTACCGGCGACGTCGAGTGGAGGCAGAACCCAGAACTAGCAGGAGACCGACGGACTGTCGAACGAACAAACGCGAAAGGCTAAAGGCCTAAAAACTCTTCAAATTTCTTCAGATGGCTTCCCACGAGGCAACCTCGGCGGCGAGACGAAGAACTGGTAGGCAGGTGGAGTCGGCCGAGCAATGGCTAATCCTCGGGCACACTAGCAGTACGTCTCGGCCTCGAGGGCGGCGCCCGATGCCATGGCTCGGCTCCGCCATCCTTTTTAAAAACAATGTGTTGGCTCCCTGGTCCTGATCTCCGGCCAGTACCCATCTGTGATGAATAGTGAAGATTGACACAGATAAGATCAGTAAGTAGTAATGAATACATGCAGCCAGAACAATAACAATCGATACAATTTACATAGCATTTTAGGCAGAGAAAACTTACACAGACTAGGAAGAGATACCACAACATAGCAGCAAGAAATATTATTAAAATTAGTCACAACAGTAAAGATTCACATTCAAATAGGCAACAAAACAAGGCAAGGGCAAATTCCTGACTGGGCAGGATACATTATCACGGCCTCTGAGATACTGTGTGGTAAACAACTTTACCAATAAACCCTTAATATGTCTCCAGAAACTGTGGGAGTCGCCTACAGAGAACAGGAGAAGCTCTTTACAATACTTACTTTTAGCATCCCGTATGAATTTTTTTTACATGCATTCCTAAGCTATACATAATCCTGCCAGTCAGGGGTTAACCCTGAAACTCTGACTTGAGACCAGCATTTGTCCCTAGCTTTCAATGATGTTAAGCAGGCCACTATGTAACCATTTAGTGGCAGTTCCTTGAACGCTACACCTTACCAGCCTCCTAGTGGAGTCCACTGAACCACTACACAGCTCTCAGGCTACTAGAAATTTCTTTATCTGGATGAATCAGTTCAGCTAATGTTGTGGTATTGTCTTTCCTGATCTATAGGACTTGTGCCGTCGCCACTGCCAAAGGACTTCAAGGAGAGAAGTACTGCGTGAGCTGTTGGAGACCGAGATGCTCCAGTCTTTCTGCTGAGCTGCACACTCCCTTTACTTTGTGGTGTTAAATATGTCCTCCTGAAAGCCCTGATTACAACGGATGAAGGAGACTGCCTAGAAGCCATCAGCTGTAACTGACACCCTTATTCCCTGGTTGAATGCCACAAGACGTTTAAACCAAAATCCTCAAGCTACAATATAACCCACTTTGTTCACCATCACCCTATCAATTTAGGACATCGTGCACTAATGGAGGAGGAGTAAACTGAAATGCCTGAATAAAGACACGTTATTCTAGACTCAAGAGTCGCACATGAAATGTAAGGCCTCATAAACAATAATGTGGGTATGTTTACACTGATATACTGATACTGGTCCTTGTTAGAGCTGATGTATGTCCCTCCCTTGGGAGGCCCGTTTATCCAGTTACATAGTCTAGGTGAGTGCATTGTACAAACAGAACAAAGATCTTCCATATACGACTTCCATGATCATTGCTAAAGCTTGCAGGGTGTGCAACTTCTAGTTACAAACTTTTTTTCTAATTAGAACAGACATTTAGGATTGTGCCAATACCCCAAACTTCCATGCCTATCCCTATTGGTTGTGGGATGTACCACCTTTGGTTATCTACGTGATAACATTCAGTTAGCTGAAGCATATGTAGGAGTAAGCCGAAGCATACGTAGGAACAGCAGACTGAAGTGGGCGATTACAGGCCGAAGCATTTAATCAGCCACAGAAGCCAGTTATTCTGAATATACTCCAGTGAACTGAATGTTATTACTACTATATGACTAGGAATTCAGAACCCAGGATTTTGAAAAGAACAGTAACGTACTTACCGTAGTATATCATAGTGGTGAACAGCAAACCTGGAGAACAGGGTTTGAACTGCACAGCCACCACTTGCATCTCCTGCACACTGTGTAAGCATCAGCAAGTCAATTAACATCCCTGTGCTCCTAGGATGCACCTGGAAGTAAACCTTGGCTTAGTATGTCTTTCCTGGCCAAAACAAAACCAGACAGTCTGGTTCCATCAAAAGTGCCAGTGCAAATAAAAGTGAGCAAGAAAAATATCCAAACAGTAACAACATTAAACTGGCATCATCCATTCATATGCTATCGCATAGTATAAATGCACATACTACAGTAAATCTTCGACAGAATCTCTTTCATCAGGCCACACCTATGGAAGTACAGCTGTCAGGCACTATGAACACACAAAAACTTTTTGCAAGCAGTCATCTAGGGGCTACCCACGACGACATCCTACATCAGCTCTTCCTATATAAATGTGGGCAGCCTCTTCCCTTCTCAGGTCCCCACTGGAGATCATGCTCGCAAGACCTCCCTATAGAGAACCAGAAGGGGAGCTATGGTTCTGCAGACCAGGCAAGGCAGAAAACCACTGGCAAATCCCTATGAAGAAGGAGACCTTCAGGATGTAGGGGGATGGAGGGTGGGACGGCATGGCTGGATGAGAGATTCTCCTGAAGATCTACTGTTACAGTAAGTACATAACTGTTCTATCTTTTTCAAGGCTATCTCTCTCATCAGGCCACACCTATGGAACAAGTACCAAGCAGTACTAACAGAAAAATAGTCTGGGTGGCTGGAGCCTATGACCCTAAGAAAGCAGGCCTTGAAGAAGTGTCAGGCCAAAGCCTGCCCTTTTTCTTGAGGCGATTTCCAGATTGTAATGTTTAGTGAAAGTGTGGACAGTACTTCAGGTGGCAGCTGCATGTATCTCAGAAGGAGACATTCCTGAAACAGGCAGCAGAAGTAGCCATGCCTCTAGTCGAATGGCCATGAACAACCCCAGGAAGTTCCTTACCATACTTCCTATAACAAAAAGTAATACAGTTGGCCAACCATTTGGACAAGCACAGTTTAGAAACAGGAACACCCTCTTTCCCAGGGCAAAGAAAATAAAAAGCTGTGAGCACCTCCTGCTGTCCTTTGTACTTGTACGGTGTATATAGTACGTGGGTATTCTGTGTATATCTAAGGTATGGAGCAATGTTTCCCCTGGATTGGCATGCACAGTAAAATAAACTGGCAGGTGGATGGGTTGATTCAGAGTAAACTCAGACACCACCACTGGTAGAAACTTTAGGATTGGTACGTCCAGACACCCTGTCTTGATGAAAAACCAAATAAGGAGGCTCACACATTACAGACTGAAGCTCCGAAATTCTTTGAGCTGAAGTAACTAACAGCAACCAAAAATAACGCTTTCCACGACAAAAACGGTAGGCCGCAAGCCACAGCTAGCTCACAAGGAGCCAAAGTAAGCTCCTCTAACACAAAATTCAGGTCCCAAGCCAGGACAGGATTGTGGATAGGTGGCTTCAAGTGCAGAATGCCTCTCAAAAATGTACGGGCACCTCCAGTTGAGGAACCGTATGACCATCAATTAGGCACATGAAAGACTGAAATGGCAGCCAAGTGCACCTTAATAGAAGAGTATTGTAGGCCTGAAACATAGAACAGAGAAACATAGACTTTGACGGCAGATAAGGACCACTTGGCCCACCCAGTCTGCCCATTTCCCTACCTACTGGATAAGCTGCAGAATCTATTTAACCAACAGCCTACTTCCTGCAACCCCCCTACTATAATTGCCTTATATGTCTGTCCCATGCATGTTAGAATTCCCCCACTGTTTTAGACCCAACAACCTCCTCAGGAAGGCGGTTCCATGTATCCACCACTCTCTCCGTGAAAAAAAATTTCCTCACATTACCCCTGAGCCATCCCCCTTCTGTCTTTAAATTGTACCCCCTTGTTCTTACACATCTCTTTTTCTGAAAGATGCTACCCTCCTGGACTTTGTTGATTCCCTTGAAGTATTTGAAAGTTTCTATCATGTCCCCCGTTCCTCCTTTCATCAAGAGTATACATATTAAGCTGTCTCAATCTCTCTTCATATGGTTTCTGCTGCAGACCCCGCACCATTTTAGTTGCCCTCCTCTGGACTGCTTCCATCCTGTCTACGCCCTTGCGTAGATGAGGTCTCCAAAACTGCACACAGTACTCCAGATGGGGTCTCACCAACTGTCTGTATAGAGGGATAAAACCACTTCCCTTTTTCTACTTGTGATGCCCCTTCCTATGCATCCCAGTATCCCCCTGGCTCTCCTTACTGACTTTTCACATTGCTTACCCACCTTTAGGTCATCTGATATGACTACACCCAGGTCCCTTTCCATTTTTGTTGTTGTTAGTACCTCCCCTGCTATTGTGTACTCTTCTCCTGGGTTTTTGTTTCCCAGGTGCATTACTTTGCACTTCTTTGCACTGAATCTAAGTTGCCATATGTCTGACCAGTCCCCTTCTCATCTTTTCTACCCCCTCTTGTGTATCAGCTCTGTTACAGATCTTTGTGTCATCTGCAAAGAGGCATACCTTTCCCTCCAAACCCTCTGCAATGTCACCTATAAAGATGTTAAAGAGGACTGGACCCAGTCCTGCATCAGATAAGGACAGTAAATACTCTAGAACCTGGTTTAATGGACAGGTAAAGGGGTCCAGCTGGTGAGAAGCGACCCTCAAAGAAAACCACTCCACTTCATGGAGTAAGTGGATCTGGTGGAGGGCTTTCTGGCAGCCACCTTTTGGGACACTCCAAACCTGACAATGGCTATGTCTTCAGGAGCCATGCATGAAGGTGGAGTGACTTAAGGTCTAGATGGATCAGTGTTCCCTGCTCCTGTGACTGAAGACCCTAGCACAGTGGTACAGATTTTGGAGGTTACACCACCAGCTACTGCAGTAGGGGGGAACCAAATCTGATGACGCCAGAGAGGGGTAATGAGTGTCAGAGTTGCCCCCTCCATTTGAAGCTTGATTAGTACTGTCTGTATTTGAGGGAAGACATACAGGAACCTCCTTTTCCAAGAGAGGGACAACGCGTCTCGCCAAAAAACTCCAGGCCCTGAAGCGAGAAAGCAGAAAAGGAGCAGTTTTGTGTTGTGTGGGGACGCAAAAAGGTCCAATTCTGGATAACCCCATCTGTCAAATAGTTCTTCTACGACTGAGGTCAGCAGCTCCCACTCATGCATCCTTGACTGTGACCAGTTTAGTCTGTCTGCCAAAACGTTTTGAGCCCCTGGAACATGCACTGCTGAGAGTTCTAGACCATGTTCCAGAGCCCAGTACCAAACTCTCATTGCCGCCCTGTGTAGGGGATAGAAATGAGTCCCTCCTTGCTTATTGATGTAGTGTATCACACTTATGTTGTCTGTCTGAATTAACAGAGGACCCAGGGAGAGATGGGACTTGAAGGCCTGTAGGCCATACAGAACAGCTCTCATTTCAAGGATGTTTATGTGGAGGGTACTCTCCACCTTCATCCATGTTCTCTGTGTCTGATGATTACCTATATGTGTCCCCCAGCCCATCCCCGAAGCTTCTGTGGTGAGAATTTGACTAGGGGAAGGAATCAGGAAGGGAACCCCCTTCAGCAAGTGGGTGAGTTTCATCCACCACTTAAGTACTTTTCTGACAGGAGAGGTTACTATAACTTTCTGTTCTAGATCGTCTGTACGTTGGCCCCACTGGACTCTTAATGTCCACTAAGGGATCCTCATGTGCAGCCTTGCCAGAGGTATTGTGTTAATGGCTGGAAGGCTAGGCCTTGGGCTGCATCCAGAACTGCCCCTATGTGCTATAGACATTGGAAAGCTGTCAGGACTGACTCTGGTACACTGACAGTAATTAATCCCCAGAGTGTTGAACAGATGTCTGGTATGATCTAGGGTGTGGGAAAGCTGCTCCTTGGAGTGAGTTTTCAGAAGCCAGTCATCCAAGTATGGGAAGACATATAGGCTGTCCCTACGGATGGCTGCCACCGCCACAGCTAAACATTTGGTAAATACCCATGGTGCAGATGACAAGCCAAAGGGCAATACTCTGAACTGGTAGTGTTCTCCCTGTAACCGAAATCTTACATATTTCCTGTGTGATTTGCAAATCTTAATGTGCAGGTAAGCATCCTGCATATCTAGGGAGCAAATCCAGTCCCCAGCTTGCAGCAGTGGAAGCAGGTCTTGCAGTGTGACCATTCTAAACTTCTTGTATTCTATCAAAAAGTTCAGATCCCAGAGATATAGTTATTTATTTACAAGTTTAACCAGGAAGTACATACTGAGCTGAAACCCGCTTGATTCCAGATGTGCCCTGCAGGGAGGGGAATTGGAGATCACTAACAATAAAAATATCAAAGTAAAATACAATAATATAGTTTTACAAGCAAAAGCATAACTATTACAGGCAGAATAGTAAATGAAGGCATCCAGAAAATAACACTTTCTAATAAATACAGAAGGGAAAATAGTAGAACAGTAAGAAGAGGGCAAGACTAGAGAATGGAGAAAAAGAGGAAGGGTCACAGGCAGTTGCAAGTAGGATGATAAAAGTCAGAAAGAAGAGACTTTAGGGAGGAAGAGGAAGAGGCAGCGCTAATAGGAAGGGGAAGGGAGGACCAAAGTTTTGGAAAGTGGTAAGAAAAAGCAGATTGGCCAGCAACAGATTTTCTAGAAGGAAAAGAGAGGATGGAAAGTATTATTGTGGGGAGGATAGGAGGAAGGGGGAGGAGGGGAAAGAAGGGATTTGAGATAAGAGGGAAGAGTGCCAAATCAGAATCTGGATTAAAGAAAAAAAAAAAAAAGACACAATGGGAAAGGCGCACAGTATCAAGAGAAGGGAGGGAAAGAGCAGAGTAAAAAAAACAGTGGTGATTATGAGAGGGGCAATCTAAAGCAAGGTGGCAGAAAGAATGAAAAAGGAGGTCCAGTCTGGCAAGGGAGGATTTAGGGGCACTACTGTAAGTCACCGTAGTCAAAAACAGGAATTAGAACAATTTCTCGGCAGGCAGGGGTGGGTATACTCACTTTATTTCTGTACAAAGCACCAACCTTAGGATGAAGCTTTTCATGAATTGCATCAATATGCACAGAGAAATCAAGATGCTGGTCAAGGCAGACCCCGAGGTACTTAAAGGAGGAGACATCTCCAATATTAGCACCATCAAGGGTAATAAACAGCAAGGGAGAAGTAAGTTTGGCAAGCCTCTGACATGTACCAAAAGTCACCGAGACTGTTTTTTGGCATTAACAGAAGTTGGTTAACCTTGAACCAGGGCTGTATGTTGTCAAAATCCAGCTGAAGTCTGGAGGTAATGTCATGGGGAGAGAAGCCAGATGCAAAAAGAACTGTGTCATCAGCATACAGATTAAAAGATGCAAATGAACAGACAAAGGTAGGTCATTTAGGAATACTGAAAAGAGAATAGGACCCAGGACAGATCCTTGAGGGACACCTGAGTTAATGGGAAGTGAAAGTCAAATGGATTTTCCTATCTGGACAACTTGAGACCAACTGTCTGAAAAGTCAGAAAGGCCCGCAGCTTTAAGTTTGTCCAGTAGAAGGGGATGCATCACAGTGTCAAAAGCTTTAGCAAGATAAACAAAAATGGCAAAAGTCATCAGTCCTATAGCCATATCTGCAAGTATGGAATCAGTGAGCCAAAGCAGAATGCAGCAACTGTTCAAACATCGCACTGTTGAAGAGAACTCTGCCCACACACACCCACCCCCGATTGGAGGATCAGGGCACATACAACACTGACCAAGTGTCCACACAGCGTGATTACCACACTGTAGCAGTCCCCAAAGAGCCCAACTGGCTCTAGTAAACACACACACCTCTCCTTTCAGCTGCACAAGCAAATAGACAGAATGTAGAATACAGTGGCTGTTAAAACACTGTGCTGCTGACCCCCCCCCCCAAACTGGCTCCCCCCCGATTGGAGGAGCAGGGCACATATAGCACTGACCATGTGTCCACACAGAGTGATCACCACACTGCAGCAGTCCCCAAAGAGCCTGAATGGCTCTAGTAAACACACAGCTTTCCTTTTAGCTGCACAAGTGAAAAAATCTAAAATGGGTCTCAGGTCTCCTGTCCATTTTGAAACTAGGAAGTACTGAGAATAGAACCCTGGGTTCCTCTGTTCCAAGGGGACAGGTTCTATTGTCCTTTTTTGAAGCAGGGTGTGAATTTCCTCCAGGAGCAATGGAATGTGACCTGGAGACTAATGGGAAGGCACTGGTGGATGGTATGGAGGTAGTTCCAGAAGATCCAGAGCATGGCCTTGTGCTATTACCTGCAGGACCCAAGCATCTGAAGTTACATTTCTCCACTGGTCCAGGTGAAGGGAAAGGCAACCCCCGACCACCACCCTGGAGGCATAGGTGGTGGTGGTGGTGGAGGGGTAGGAGTCTGGCAGAGCTGGCTGCTGTGGCAGCTGCCGCAGCGCCACTTCTAGGGGCTTTTGAGTGGGCACCTGGGGTGAAGCTTGGCAGGGGTAAGGTTGCTGCTGCTCTACCTTTGCCCTGCTGTCTGGTTGCAGATCTACATCTGGTAAGTGGCTGGGTGAAAGGGCGCCCTCTGTCTAGGCCTAGGTTGAGTACGATAAATTGAATGTACTGATTTCAGGGTTGTGCCTGAGGCCTGTAGATTGGAGAGAATGTCTTGCATGTCTGCTCCAAACAATATGTATCCCCTGAATGGTGCAGTGAGGATGGACTGTTGAACATCATTAGCAAAGTCAGCCACTCTGAGCCAAGAGTGTCTTCTGAGGCAAACAGCAGAGGCAGCTGTCCTAGCAGAGGAATCCGAAATATCACAGTTGGATCGTAGGAGATGTTTACCTATGCTGGCATCTGCAGACAGGGCACTCAGTATCTCCTGTTTAGCAGTGCCCTCTGGGAGGGCATGGGCAGCTGCCTTGGCCTTCCTCCAAAGAGTATTCTGGTATTTTACCATACGTGCTTGGTAAGTTGCATTCCTCAGCCCTAGAGAAGCTGAAGCAAGTGTCCTTTTCAAGAAGCCATCATGTTTTCTGGACTCTTTATCAGGAGGAAAGGAACTAGGGTGCATTGGAACCTTAGACCTGTCATGGACTGCGTTAATGGCCATGGAATCCACCTCAGGCTGGCCTGCAATAAAGTACTTGCCTCAGGGGGCCTGGTACAGCTCATCTGCCTTCCTTGGTATGGCAGATATCATGTTAGGTCTGTGACAAGCAGCCAATGTGGCATGCTCTAGGGCTGGCGCGAGAGGAGGAAAAACAAGTTACTCACTTGTAACTGTAGTTCCAGGAGTGGTATATGATGTACATCCACACTTCTGGCAAAATTCTTTTCCCCTCTCAAGACTTGCTGGAAGGTCCTCAAGCTGGTTCCTCCCACCCACCCAGGTGGTATCTTCGGCACCGCTCCATTAAGTCAGATCTTACTTGCTGGAAGCAAGACCAGTGTGCCACTTGCCAGGGGAGGTTGGATGGGTTGTGTGGATGTACACCATATACCACTCCTAGAAAGTACAGTTACGTAAGAACTTACTGTAACAGTAGATCTTCCGAGGACTGTCTCTTGTAGCAAGTCATTACTTATGGGAGTACCCACCAAGTGACGATGTCACACAGCAACTTCTTCCAGCAGTCTTCCGTGGGGGCCGCCCACACGACATCACTTCCTGTGGATGTGTATAAGAGCGGGTGGCCCTCAGTACCCTCTGTTCACCGTTGGTTTCAGCGAGCACGGCCTGGACCAAGATAAACGAGGGCCAGAAAAACAAAGAACAGCGATCCCACCGAACGTCCTGAGTTGCAGATTCAAGGCAACAAGGCAGAAAGGTGGAGGGCAGGGGACTTTCTGCAAGAGACAGTCCTCAGAAGATCTACTGTTACGGTAAGTTCTTACATAACTGTACTATCTTCTATGGACTGGTCTCTTGAAGTAAGTCATTACTTATGGGAGATTACCAAGCAGTAAAATCCAAATGGGAGGAAAGGCAAGGCTGAAAGCTGGGCCAGAGAGCATGCCAGACGGTCGAGCCAGTGCAAAACCCAGCTGTCCACGATGATAAAGAAGCTAACTTCACAGTAAATATGTCAACTGCAACCGCATCCACTCTGGCAGATAGGCCAAAGGTGGGGAGGACAACATGTATGATATTTAGTAGAAATGTCAATTCAAACCTCTTCCATGCAGGTAGACAGGCCAACGGTTAGGTGAAGACAACTGGCATGAAATCAAAGAGAAATAGCAACTCAAACCACACCTGTTCAGGCAGTTAAGCTCAAAGGTGGGTGAGGACAGCATGCAGGAGGCATGATGTAGAAAGAACTGTAGGTGGCCAGGCATAGCGATTCATCCTGACGAGGCAGAGGTCTAAAGGCTCTGTCATAAAGTCAAATCCAGTAGAAAGAAAGTAGAGCAGATCAGAAAGCAGAAAGAGGAGCACCGGGGGAAAAAACATCCCGGATGGTCAGAGGAAGGAACAACTGAAGGGCTCCAGCAGGGGAGTAGCAGGAGTTCCAATCAGATCAGCATGGAGGAGCGAAGCGTCCAGTCCAAGAGCAAGTCTCCAAAAAAAAGGTAGAGAGATCCTCTGGAGCCTCCGCGGTCTGCAAGAGGTGGTGGGGGAAAACCCTGAAAAGCAGTTTAAGGCACAGAAGCGGGTCCCACCCCGCATGAGGGGTGGGCACGCTGCGGTGGAGCAGACTGAGCCATTCCCCTGGAGACCCTACTGCAGTCCCGAGAGGCACCCTGGTAGGGGGGCTGGGCATGAGGCGGCCCACCGACGGGGGCATAGGGGTGGGACCTGGGGGCGTGATAGAGGTCCTGAACAGACCGAAGAGTATGCCCCGAAGCCTGAAAGGCATCCAGGATGGACTGAGCACCAGGTCCAAACAGCAGGTTCCCAAAATAAAGGGGCATCAGTGAACGACAGCCGGACCGCAGGTGGCAAACCCGAAACCCGCAGCCAGGCGAAGTGCCGAAGGGCGATGCCAAAGGTCAAGAGGCGGGGCGATGTGTCAACAGCATCGAAGCACGCATGGAGCAGGTGACGGGAAAGGGAGGGCATGGTAGACAGCGGCTGAGCTGATCAGAGCCACGAAGGGCAGGCTGAGCAGAAGCAGGATGAGACCAAATATGAGAGAGTGCATGAAAATATCCAGGAATCAAAGGCTGGACAACCCTGGCAGGCTCCTCAGGAACATCGAGTTAGGCAGCCATGTCCCAGTGATCCACAGCAGGGGAGCCAAAAGCGTGCTGGATCTGCAGCATGAGCTCCGTGAAGGAGGGATTAGGGGGTTCAGGTGGGGCGGCCTCCAAAAAGGAGGATGCAGACGGGGGGCGACCAAAGTCCCCACCAGGAACATCTCCCACGAAAGAATCCCCCATCCCAGATTCCTCATAAAGGATGTCCACAAAAATGGGAGGGGGGGGGACCAGGCGAGAAGCACCGGATTTGGGCGCAGGCGCCTGGGTGGAGGGAAACAGGACGAGGCCGGACCCTGGCCCATGGACCGTAGGACCTCCAGCACAATGTGGGAGATGCCCGGCACTTGTGATGGGGGGAGGTCCAGAAATGGAGGGCGCCCAAGGGCGGCGCTAGGAGGAGGGCGAGCCATCCCGGGAATCGCTGACCCCAAATAGCGGGGGAAGGCACTCCGACCATTGTGGTCCGGGACTGGCAAAGGGGTGAGGGACTCAGGGTTGGGTCCTCTCAGGCGAGGCAAAGTCATGTCAAAGGGCACAAAGCGGGCGGGGGCCCCAGGCAGCAGAAACAAGGTGCGGACGGCAGGGGGGGCATGGAGCAAAACCCCGAGCAGGGGGTGTCTTGGGGTGGGAGGCCCTTATCGCCAAGGGAAGCATCCCTGTTGAGGAGGGAAGGAGGAGAGGCTCCTCCGTCAACGGTGGAATCATCCCACGTCGACGAGGGACCAGAAACAAGACTCTCTGTCGACGGTGGAAGCTGTCCCGTCGACGAGGCATGTAAAACACGCCGTTCCGTCAATGGGACAGGCTTCCCCATCGATGGAGAATAAGCCTCCATCAACAAGAGAACAGCAGAATCGTGTCCCGTCGACAAGGTAAAGAACACGTGTCGCTGACAGAGGAAGTATCTCTGTCGACGAGGAACGTTCCATTGATGGGGCAACACAGCCAGTTGACGGGAGACATTCAGAAACAAGCTCCGTCGACAGGACGAGGCCCGTCGAAGTTAAAACAAGCCCAACAGGCTCAGTTGACGGGGGAAGCAGCCCAGACGATGAGGACTGCTCCGTCGACAATGGAGGAGCCACCGTCAGTGGAGTAAGGTGGGGGGAGTGTGAGGAGTGTGAGTCCTGCACCCTCCTATGCCTGGAATGAGTGCCCTTGACTGGGAAGCCTTGAAGGTGGGCCCCAAAGTCCGTTCCAGCCTAGCTGAATGATCAGCCATGAGCAAGTCCCAGGGCCCAGCAAGGCAGCCTGGGCCAGGGAGCAGCAGGGCTGCTGTGAACAAGAAGGGCTGGGGACACTATGAGGAGCACAGGCCCAGCCTAGTGGATGTAGAACAGCCAGGGCCTGGGAGTAGTACACATACCCAGAACCAAAGGCAGGAGCCGGGGGTGCAGCGAGTGGTGCACAGGCCCGGGTCCTGGAAGCAGACGAGGCAGGGCCTGGGAGTGTTCCACAGACCTGGCAGAGAGAAGCAAAATCGGGCTGGGCTTTTAACAGCAGCCCTAGTGAATCCCCAGACCCAGCAAGAATGCCTGGGTCAGGGAGCAGCAGATGTACCGGGGGCTCTAATGGAACACCGGGCCTGCTGTATAAAAGAAGTCTGGGGGTACTGTGAGTAGATCACAGGCCCGGAACATAAGGTAGAATAATCGGTTCAAGTTCGAGTCGAAGACTGCAACCCAGGAGGTCAGGAGAGCTGACTGTGCAAGCTGAAGACGGCAGAAAAATGAACAGAGGGTACTGGGGGACACTCACTCTTATGCACATCCACAGGAAGTGATATCGTGTGGGCGGCCCCCACAGAAGACTGCTGCAAGAAGCCGCCGTGTGACAGCACCACCTGGTGCATACTCCCATAAGTAATGACTTACTGCAAGAGACCAGTCTGTAGAAGATCCACAGTTACATGTGAGTTGCTTGTTTTTCTAATGGTGTGGCTGTGGTGTACAATCCAACACTTCTGGCAGACCTCCGGGAGAAGGGGACAAGGTGCACAACTCCTACTTAGGGAACAGACTGGAGAAAAGAGGTCCCAAAACCAGCATTCCGGCATGACTCAAGGTCGATGTGGTAATGGGAGATGAAGATGTGTGCTGACTTACTGGTAGCATCCCTGCAGATCTCCTGGTTAGGGATGTCCCTGGAAGCAGGCAGTGGTATGTCTGTTGGAATGAGGCCTATGTCCTACAGGAGGCTCCCTACCAGCCAACCTATAGCACAGGTCGATGCAGGAGACTATCCAACTGCCAGTCGTCCACTCTGCTGCCAGTCTGCCAGGTGCAGCTTCAGCGTAGGTGGCAAACAGCTGGCAAACCTTTCCCTGAACTCCAGCTGTGTGCTCCTTGTAGTAGACAAGCACACGCCACAGGTCCAGAGAATGGAGCCTGTGCTCGGCCTCAGAGGTGTGACTGGTGAAGTACACCAGGATGATTGATCACCTGGTTAAGGTGAAACTTTGACACAATCTTCAGAAGGAACTCTGGGTTGGGGTGAATGGAACACCAGCAACAAGTCACAAGGTGGTGGTGGTCCATGCACTGGTGCAGAAATGTGTTCAAGGCCCTTAAAGAAGCATCCGTTCACCTTCTCCTGTGCCCGGTACGCAGAGATGGCTGCTAGGTGCACCTTGAGGGTCATCGACTGAAGGCCCAACTGAGAGAGGGACCATAAGTAACCGAGGATGCTTGCCACAGGACTGGACAGGGGGTCAAGCTTCTTGCCCTGGCACTAAATGGAGACTCTCTTCCATTTGAAGGCATAGCACCAACAAGTCGACTACTTCTGAGGGGCCTCAACTACATGGAGGACCACATCGGAGAGACCCAGAGCCTGGAACTCTAGCCGCTCAGGAACCAGGCTGTCAGGTGCAGGGACTGACGGTCGGTGTGGAGGACCTTCCCCCAAGAGCAAGAGTCCGGGCAAAGTGGCAGATGTCACAGAGGCCTGCTGAGATTGGGGTACCAGAACAGGCACTGGGCCTGGATGACCTGACCCCGGAGATGTGGAACAAAGGTTGTCAGGGCCAGGTGAACAAGCTTGAAGCTCCAGCAGGCTGATGTGAAATCGGGACTCCTCGGGGGAACAGATACCATGGACAGTACAACTATGTAAGAATTTACCATAACAGTAGATATTCGAGAAGAGCTCTTGCAGCAGGTAACACCATTAGGACTATGCTGCCAGGCACTAGGACCCCATGGAAAAATTCTAGTTGGCAGTCTAAGGTGGGGCACTGCCCCCGCTGACATCGGCCACGCCCCCGACATCTCCCATGGTATAAAGGGGGCGGTCCCCCGGCCCCACCTCAGTTCATCCGCCGGAGACCCAGCTAGCATAAAGGATGGGGAACTGAGGAGGTTCTCACATACCCCAGAGGAAAAAATACAATTACATAACCCCAGGAGTAAGAGGGAGGAAAAGCATATCTGCTGCAAGAGCTCTTCTCGAAGATCTACTGTTACGGTAAGTTCTTACATTAACTGTACTATCTCACTTAGAGATAGAGCTCTTGCAGCAGGTAACACCATTAGGACTGAGTCCCAAGCAGTACCAGGATAGAATCCAGGTCAGCAGGGTGGTGGTTATGAAAATTGGTAAACCACTGGTACTTTTAAGAGAGTAGTCCCTGGAGGATGGTGAGGCCAAAACCTGCTCTCCTCTGTGAAGCAATGTCCAGACTGCAGTGCTTAATAACGGTGTTGACCGAACTCCAAGTAGTAGCTGCACAAAGATCCACTGCGGAGACATTCCTTAGGAATTCAAAGGAAGTGGCAATATCCCTAGTGGAGTGATCTTTAAGCAGTCCCGGTAAAGGTTTGCCATACTTCTGGTAGCAGAAAACTATGCAACTGACCAACCATCTGGCCAATGTCTGCTTAGTCACTGGTGCCCCTAACATTTGCTGGGCAAAGGAAACTAACAACTGGTCTGTCTTTTTAGAAGATTGAGTGTGATCTATGTAGAAACAAATAATTCTGTGAACATCCAGAGTATGCAACAGGACCTCCCCTTTTTTTTTTTTTTTTTTTGAGTACTCTGGGTAGCAAATTGGAAGTTGAATGTCCTGGTTAAGTGTAAACTCAGACACTACCTTCAGGAGAAACGCAGGACTGGTGCACAGGGATACCCTATCCCTGTGAAAAATCAAATAAGGCTCTTTACACGTCAGAGCCTGAACCTCAGAAATCCTCCGAGCAGAAGTAACTGCAACTAAAAACAACGCTTTCCATGAGAGAAAGCGTAGTTTCCAACTTGTGGCTTGCTCAAAGTGAGGCAATGTAAGCTTTTCTAACATAAATAAAAGGTCCCAAGGGGGGATGGGATCCCGCCTGGGAGGTTTGATATGCGTAATGCCGCACAAAAAGGTCTTGGACAAGTCTAATTGTGCCAGGGTCCTGCCTTCCACTGATACATGGTAAGCTGACAGTGCAGAAAGGAAAATTACGTACCTACCGTAATTCTTGATCTTCTCTTGTATCTTCACCATTCATTACTTACTGGGTGTAAGCCGGAGGCGCGCACCCGTCACGGGAGCTTTTTTTTTTTTTTTTAAAGTTGCCTAACGGCCCCGCCCTCGAGGCGACGTCATGCGTCATGCGAGGGGCGCCTGTAGCATGATCGACTCTCCTCCAACTCAGTTCTGTGAGCCGGAGAGGCAAAATGAAAGCAGAAAATATAGATAGCGAGGCAAGATAGCCGAGGATAGCAAAGCAAGGAAGAATGAACTGAAAAGGAATAAGCCGATGGAGGAAGGACAGAGGAGATAAGAACATCCTAGCCTGGGAGTGCAGGGCCTCCTTACCTGGGCGACTCTGGGAGGAGAGATGAGTAAGGAAATGAGAAAATAGAAGAAGAAGAAGAAAGAGAAGAGATGGGATGTTGAAGGGACCAGAATGCCCAACGAGCATAGTTAGCTTGTAGCTGAAGGCTCGACTAAAGGGAAGCAAGAATCCCGGAGATAGAGCTGAAGAGAAGGTTCACCGAACCCGCTAGACAGACTCAGGAGGGCATAGTCCTCATCTTCAACATGCCATTGTTCTTGACACCCACCTCGGACTCGTGGCGGCGAAGGCCTTTAACTGGAGGACAGCGAGGAGGAAGAATAAAACCCAGCAGCATGAGGCGCTGCTGAGGGTTTAGAAATGGAAATGTAAGCCTTTCAGGCGTTCAAGATAGAAGCAGGACTCAGACTGACTGGCTAAGGCCGGCCAAGGCTTAGGCTGGCTAAGATTGGATATGGTCAGCAGAGCTCTACTGTAAAATTGTCCAGGAGGACACTTAAAGGAGAAACCACTTAGCAAAACAGCGAGAAGGATAGCCTACCTTCTCATTTGCCTTCTTGTTTGATTTCTCCTATTCTTTTTTTTTTTTACAGATAGAAAAATTTTTTTTTTTAACTAGATGCATGACCCAATACCAAGATGCCTATAGCAGTCGGAGAGAGTTCCTCAGCATTTTTTTTTTTTAGAGAAAGGAACAGCGTATCCTTCCTCTGCTCTGCAAGGCAAGAATAGAGGGGGATTAGATTTCAGGGCAACTACCTGAACAGGGATTGCAGGATCAAAACTGAATAGCCTGAGCCAGGCCAAACAACTCCAGAGGTATCTTGCCATAAGAATAGCAAGAGATAGTTGTGCAGTCTGATCGCCAATGCAATCCGAGATGGCCCATGAATCTTAGAGTAAATAATTTTCTGGATTTTAAACCCCGAAGATTTTTTTTTTTTTTTTTTTGGAAAATGAAGCAATTTTCCTATACTTATATAATGCAGAGAGAGGAAGGAGGCGGGAGGTGGAGAAGCCACAGGAAGAGGCCACTGAGGGGATGGTGGGCGGGCGTAAGTAATGAATGGTGAAGATACAAGAAGATCAAGAATTACGGTGAAGTACGTAATTTTCCTATCTTCCTTGTCAATCTTCCACCATTCATTACTCCTGGTGAGTATAGCTCCTCTTCCCCAGGAGAAGAGGCCATACCCTGAGGGAACAAGACCCCAGCCTTCTGCTGGTGAGAACAGAAGAGAAGACCCTGGCTTATTCAGAAAGCCTAAGTGGGAGAAGAGCTAGGAGGTGCCTCCCGAGGACGAGGAGACGAGGGAGCCCTGTAAAAGTCTCCTAGCTCTGGATGAGAAAAGACGGGTCCCCGGAGGCGGAGCGCATCACCCACGCCGGGCCAGGGGTGACAACCTGGAGAGAAGCCATGCCGTCCGCCTGATGCAGATCGCTGTCCCGCAAGCCTGGAAGCCACCTCATTGGCGTCATAAGATGCCCTTGTGTCTTGCCAGCTCCAGGCCTACAGCGAGAGGGCAACGGCTTGTCTGGTTTGCTCCGTGTCAGGCATAGATGCCAGCAGCTGGGACATCATCGACCACAGATGCCGGTTGTAGGCAGCGTGGTGAGCCTGATGTGATGCAATACATGCACTCGCACGCGAAGAAGAGAACACTCTTCGCCCCCAACGGTCGAACTGGAGAGAGTCCGAATCCGGTGGGCGGTCGTGCGCCAGGCAACAGCGCCCAGAAGGAGTATCCAGGTATACCAAACCTGAGGACGGGTTGGGAAGGGAACCTAGAGACTCAGAGGGGGCACAATACCTACGCTGACAGTCCGCCGGGGCTGGGGAAGAAACGGCAGGGAACTGCCAGGACCGGATAGACGCCTCCTGGAAGGGGATAGGCCAGGAAGGTACCACCAGATGCTGGGCACTGAATTCACCAAGGAATTCACGCGTCACCCGTTCGGTATTGTCTCTCCGAACGTAGGAAATCCGAAGATCCCTCACCATCCTCGAGAGGAAACGCTGATATTCTGTGAAATCAGCATCGGAGGACAGATGAGCAGGGGGTTCCTCTCCCTCAGAGGAGGGAGACGAGGATGATGGGGAACTGGAATGTCCAGAGGATTCCTGCGGCGGTGGGGAGAGTCGAAAGACCCGCTCATGCATGTAACTAACATATGAGGGGAAGGCCGCCTCAGAACCCCTGAACTGCTCCCAGGATAACGGACCCGTAGGACCGACATGGCCTGGGAGCGGGGTTGGTGAAGGCAGAGAGATGGGAGAGGGTCACCTCCGAGGAGGCAACTGCTCTCAGCGAGGGCTCTGGAATCCGGGGAAGGGAGCTCTAGTAGGAGGGATCCCGGATATCAAACCAGGCCGCAGAACGGAGCTCTGGGGAAGCGGAACCTGGAAGAGCCCTGGGGGAGAAACTCCCCTGTGACGACGCCGGGACTGCATGGATCCAGAAGGGCAGTCCGCTCGAACGCGCCAGAGGACACCCTAGAACCCTGGGGAGGCGGGCTCTGCGCTGCGGCTCCTGGCCACCCCCCCTGAGGTGGCCAAAGAAGACCGAGCAGCAGGACGCCTGCCCCTCAACCCCTCGGATTCCGAGAGGGCCCTCCTCCCCGACTGCAACGTTCCCCTAACCCCAGAGGAGGTAACAGCACCCCGGGGGGTAGCTGTCACCGGAGCTCCAGAGAGGGGAGCCTCCCCCTCCGTCACCCCCACGTCTGCCCCCCGGGACTCTCGGCCACCCCCAGCCGAGGAACCCTCAGGAGACGACGGCAAGGGGGACAGAGGGAGGGGCCCGCTGCGCCGCCTGGTACCCCTAGCCACCGAGGACCCAGATTCCGAAGAATGGGGATGCCAGGATGGGTCCACATCTGAGTCATCGTCCTCCGAGGAGGACGAGACCAGCAGGACCTCGATGCTGGCCACCCCAGGGTTCCCCGAGGCCACCGGGCCGAGCAACCCCGGTACCGAAATGTGACGCCGCCGCCCAACGCGCCCGGCAGCATGAAGGCCCACACACCCCAGCGGCTCCGGCAGACCCGCACCGCCTGAGGAGGGAAGGCCGCCCGCGCCGCCACGGCGTCGGAGGCGGAGCGGCACCGCTGGGCGCGCGCCGCTTAGGCTCATCGGCACCGCCGAACGGCGCCGAGGCCAAAACGGCACACCGCTGGCGCCGCCTCGATCACCGGCGCCGGGATCCAAAGCGGCGCAGTGAGCGGCGCCGCTCGATCACCGGCACCGTGGCGGCGCCGGGATCTGAAGCGCGCGAGCAGCGCCGCCCGATCACCGGCACATGCAGCGCCCGGGATCAGCAGCGCCAGCGGGCGGCGTCGAGATCCACCGAGCGGGCCCAGCCAAGGGCCTCGACACGGGGAGCCTGCACCTCGAAGAGGTGACTGCCGGCGGTGTCAGCGCTGCGGCCCGGAGGAACTCGGACGCTCCCCAACACCGCGGAAGGGCCTCCCCTCGGCAAGAAGGAAGAGACCCCCTCCTCCTCGGACCGTATAGGCCAGGAGGACCGGGGAAAACCTAAGGATCTCACCGAGATTCCCATGGCCGGCCGTCCCAGTCAGTCGAGGGCCTTCCCGAGAAGGCTGTCAGTGAGGACTTCGAGGGGCCTGACGGTCCATCGAAAACAATCGCTACAAATCCATATTATGGTTGGGTCCCCAGGCAAGACAGGCGTCATGCCGGTCCGAGGCGGAGAAATGCCGGCCGCAGGAGCACCGACGCATAGGGGCACGGCCCATCTTAGAAGAACGTTTCGCTCCAGAACCGGACATAGCGCGAAATAAACAAGATTAAACACAGTCGGAAATACACCCGGCGCCGTACAAAGGAAAGAAAAAGGAACAGTCTTACCGTAGGCGTCGAGTGTAGAAAAAGGAGTCGGATACGCACTTTTCGGTTAGCTACCGCGAACAGGTGCTGCCTCGACGGCGGGAGAAACAGAACTGAGTTGGAGGAGGAGGAGTCGGTCGCTACTAACGGCCGCCCCTCGCGCATGACGTATGAGCTCTCGAGGGCGGGGCCGTTAGGCAACTTTAAAAAAAAAAAAAAAAAAAAAGCTCCCGTGACGGGTGCGCGCCTCCGGCTTACACCCAGGAAGTAATGAATGGTGAAGATTGACAAGGGAAGATATACAGGTTACTCACCTGTAACAGGAGTTCTAGGAATGGTATATGTTGTTCATCCACACTCATTGGCAGTATCCTTGCCGCTTTAAATCTTGCCGGAAGGTCTTCAAGCTTGCTCCTCCCACCCACCCGGGTGGTATAACTCTCGGCTCCGCCCCAGGACGCCAGATCTGGCCCGCTGGAAGCTCAGGTTGTGCGTCGAGCCGGGGAGGTGGGTGAGTCGTGTGGATGAACAACATATGCCATTCCTAGAACTCCTGTTACAGGTGAGTAACCTGTATTTCTAGGGACATGGATATGTTGTTCATCCCACACTCATTGAGCAGACTCTAGCAGTTCTCCGGGAGGGAGGGAGGCAGAGCACACACCCCAATACTTACTTGGGAAGAGAGACTGGAGAACCGAGGCCCCAAACCAGCATCGGCGTGACTCAAGGTCGATGGTAATGGGTAATAAAGGTGTTTGCTGACTTCAGGTAGCAGCCTGCAGATTCCTGGATAGGGACGTCCCTAGAAGCAGCCACCGTTGCAGCAGTATGGCGGGAATGAGCTCTTGTATCCCTCTGGGAGCTCCATGCCCGTAACTTATATGAGATCTATGCAGGAGGTTACCCACCTGCTTATCGTCCGCTTGGCTGCAGGTCTGCCAGATCGCGGCTTCAGCGTAGGTGACAAACAGCTGGCGAACCTCTCCCGAATTTCAGCCGTCGCTCCTTATAATAGCGGCGCCTTCTAGGGTCCAGTATGGAGCCTATATTAAGACCTCGAGGTGATTGGGGTAGAACACCCGACAGTCAACACCTGGTTAGGTGAAACTCCGACACCACCTTAGGAAGGAATTTCGGGTGGGGCATGGACAACTGCTGTCCCTGTGGAAGACCAGGTAAGGAGACTCGATGGAGCGCCTGGAGCTCTCCCATCCTTCTGGCTGGCCGTGATAGCCACAAGGCGGTCTTCCACGACAGGTGAGAGAGAGCACACCTGTGCATAGGTTCGAATAGCTTGCCCAAGAGCTTTGCCAGTACCAGCAGTAGATCACGGAGGTGGGGTTCCCGCACTGGAGGAAATGTGATCAAGGCCTTTGAAGCGCGAACCACCTTCTCCTGCGCCACGGCTGGCTTCCAGCCCGCGCCCGGTAAGCAGAGATGGCTGCCAGGTGCACCCTTAGGAGTCGTCGACCTAAGCCCTTGACTAGAAAGGGACCATAAATAGTCCAAGATGCTTGCCAAGGAACAGGAGGAAGGGTCCAAGCCCTTGCCCTGACACCAAATGGAAAACCTTTTCCATTTGAAGGCATAACATTTTCTGATCGACTCACTACAGGACGCCCTCAACTACACTGAGGACCTCGTCGGGAAAGACCCAAGGCCTGGAACTCCAGCCGCTCAGGAACCAGGCCGTCAGGTGCAGGATTGAAGGTCGGATGGAACACCTTCCCCTGATTGACTGAAACAGGTCGGGTGAGCTGGAAGCTGCCGCGGAGTCCTGGAGCTGAGACTGAGGAGATCTGGGTACCGAACTGGCGAGGCCAGTCTGGAGCTATCAGAATCACCTGCGCCTTGTCCTCCTCGCATCAGGAAGCACCTTGTGGATCAAGGGAAATGGGGAAAAGCGTAAAAGAAACCCGAGGTCCACTGCCTCGAGAAGGCATCCCCTGCAGCGAGCCCTGCTGAGGCGGGCATGGAACAGACTCAACCGCGTTCTCCTGGAGGCAAACAGGTCCACCTGAGGTGTGCCCCAATGGGAGAACAGATGCTGTACTACCTCTGGCAGGAGAGACCACTCGTGGGATGCAGCCCCTATCGGCTCAGGGCATCGGCCAGGGTGTTGGAGGCTCCTGCCCGTGAATGACTAGGAGATCCGCCTCCAGGCTGCGCCACGAGTGACCAAATGCGGAGAGCTTCCTTGCATAGAAGCATGGAGCGCGTCCCGCCCTGGCGTTTTAAGATAGTACATGGTAGTGGTATTGTCCGTCTGGACTTGGACCACTTGACCCGGAGGAGCGAACAAAAGGCGGTGAGAGCTAGAGCGGACGCTCGAGGGCTCCAGCAGGTTGATGTGGCGCTCAGGACTCCCTTGAGGGACCAGGCCATGAGCTAATGTTCCCCAGATGGGCACCCCAACCCATCAGAGAGCAGCCGGTCCGATAGAGACCGTCGGCAAGGCGAGACAGACAGGATGCCCTCCTGCAAATGATCTGGAGCAGTCCACCACTGGAGGCGTCCCACATCCCTATGTCACCGGACTAAGCTGGTCAAAGGATAGCAGCGTTGTGACCACTGGCAGCTCCCCACTGAAGGGACGCATCTTCCAGCAGACCCCAACGGACCACGCTGGTGCAGGCAGCCATGAGACCCAGGAGGCGCAGGGAAGTCCCGGGCAGGAGCAGTGCCCAACCAGTAATGATCGGGCAAGGGAGGAAGAACCTCGGCCCTGTCCGCGGGGAGCAGCTCTGGCTCGAAGAGAGTCGAGGAGCTGCCCGATAAATAAAATCACCTGCTTGACTCGAGTTCCGACTTGGCCTCGTTGATAAGGAGGCCCAGTTGAGGAGAACAAACCTGGAGAGCCAGATCTCTGGACCACTCTGCCTCCTTCCTGGAGGAGCTGCTTATCAGCCAGTGAGTCCAGGTAAGGGTACACCGGACCCCTCGGTGCCACAGGAATGCTGTCACCACTGCCATGCATTTGGTGAAGACCCTGGGAGCTGGAGACAAGCTGAAGGGCATGGCTTGGAACTTCGAAGAGGATCCTTCCGCTCGGGCGAAGAATCTCTGGTGAGGCAGACCCGGATAGGGGCGTGGCAGCGTCCTGCAAGTCCAGAGAGCAGAGACCACGCGCGCGTTCAAGGATGGTATGTATCTGAGCCAAGTGACCATCCTGAAGGTTGAACCCTAGGAACTTGTTTAGGTCGTGTGGGTCGAGAATGGGCGCCAACCCCATCGCTACCGGAACCAGGAAGTACCTGGACACAAACCCTGGGTCTGAAGGAGGGCCACCACCTCTCTTATCACCTCCTTCTGGAGGAGGAGGCGTGTTGGCTCGACAGGTACGCCAGTGAGAGCTGGGGATCCCGAAGCCCCGAGGCGGCTCTGAAGGAGGTGGTGCCTGCTCGAGATTCAGAGGCAGGCCTCTTCCCACCACCTCAAGACCCACCTGTCCGTGAGCAAACAGCGGACCAGGCGGAGCGGAAGTGCCGGGCCGTCCCCAGGGGACCCAGGGATAAGGTGGCGGAGATGGGGCGACACCCCTCAGCCCGTCACTGGGCAGGCTTGGAGGAGGGACGGCCAGGGACCTCCTGGGCCTTTCCTCCTGCCTCCTGTTAGAAGCCGGCGGCTTGGGTTTAGGATGTGAAGGCCGAGCCTGCTGGCCCCTGGCGATTAACTGGGCCGGTGGCACGGGGGCACAGAAGGACCAAAGGAGCTTAGGCTGTGGTTCTGGCCTTTGTCATCTGACGGAAGAGACCGAGTCCAAGGTAGCATTGGACTTCTCGATCCTCTACAGGTGACCTTCCACCCCAGGGCCGAAGAGTCAGGTCCCAAAAGGGGACATCCGCCAACTTGTGCTGGGTATCCGAGTAAGGTGGATATCCTCAATGGCTTCCCATGACGACATACTGTCCACTACGCCACCGATCTAGCACTGAGTCCCCTATATCCAAAGCAGTCTGGAGCTGCTGTTTGGCCACTGCCCTGCCTGGTCAGCACCTGTAACCGTAGTCTGCAGATCGGCGGGAAGATGAGGATGACCTCATCCAGGGGCCAACAGAACAAGGAAAAATGTGCCATGAGACGGCCAGAACTGGCTAGCGAAGGCGAGAGGAAGAGGCATAGCGTGAACTTTTAGCCCGACATAGTCAATTTCTTGGACTCCTTGTCAGGAGGTTTGTCCACATCCCTGGCGTTACCCGGTAGCGTCAGCAGCTGTCGGTAACCAACCCCTCCGTGAGATTTCGAAAAACGGACAAGGAACCAGTAGGGACCGTACTTCCTGGCCATCCTGGCCGGGCGCAGGGAGCAGGAAGCAGGCGCTACCAAAGCTCCAGTGCGGACCCACATAGCTCTCGGCCACGGAAGAGCCTCCGTCCGAGAATCCCTCGGTCCAGAATCTCCGTGAGGAATACCTGGCCCGTTTGGAAGCAGGTTCGAGCTCCATCCGAGTGGACTCGAGATGAGCGAAGTAGTCTAGGAAGAGACGGCGGGCTATCGTCCATTGACTGACCTCCTGAGACTCCAAGTCCAGTCGCTTGGAGAAAGGAGGAATCATCTTAGGACTCGGAAGAGTCCTCGAGAAGAACTGCCTCTGGCCTGAGCCACCTTCACTCCTGCGAGGTCGATGAGGAGTGAGGTGACTGACAACCGATGGGGTAGACCCTTAGCGACCGAGAATCCTTGGTCAGGACCCCAGTGGTGGCTGTGGAGGCGGAGGTTCCACGAATCGGTGGAGCAGCTGGTTTTGGCCGAACAACCGGCCTGGGTATAAACTCCCCGGATAAGTCGGGGTTGTGTCGGCCGTTCGGTGACAGCCGTAATGGCCGGGAAGGCAACGGGGTGACTTATTCCCGGCCAGGAGGACTGTTGCAACATAAGGTCCTCGTACCGTCGACGTAATTCGCGAAGCCTCCCTCATCGAGGAGGAGGGCGGGGCGGCGACGACGCCGCTTACCGCGGTGCGAGACCAGAGACCGCCTATGGCCGGTGGGATCGGCTGGCGCGACATGAGGTCAGAACCGAGACCGAGAGTCCCGGAATTTCCGAGGTCGGTGCGGGAGGTGTCGGCGGAACCAGCACTCCCTCGGCTCGGATGGTGCATCCGAGGGCCCGGAACCGGAGGCACAGGTGAGCCACAGGATCCTCAACTCCTCCTGGGGAACCGGGAGAGGAGATCTCGCTGCTAAAGGTGACAGCCCGTCCAATGGGTCGAGAAAAATCTGGACT
Organism: Neoceratodus forsteri; assembly: GCA_016271365.2. Lineage (NCBI taxonomy): Eukaryota > Metazoa > Chordata > Ceratodontiformes > Ceratodontidae > Neoceratodus > Neoceratodus forsteri. Next base: position 166,011,935 of record CM057459.1, on the reverse strand, counting down.
TCATCGGTGGGAGTCTCGGTCAACTGACCTGTGAGGGACACCGTGAGGCCAGTGTGGCGAAGCAGGCGGTCGACGAAGCCACGGCGGTCGACGGCCCGAGAGAGGACCTTTCCGCTCCAAGAGCGTCCGACGGAGGGACTTACCTTGTCCCTCTTTTGGACCGAGAATAAGGTCCCGCCAGCGTAGGCCCTTCTCCTTTAGTGGAGAGGACAGACAAAGCTCCTTAAAGAAGCCGTGTAAGAAGAGCCCAGAAGGCGGGATAAATGCAGCGGCAGGAAGATCTGACCCGCGCCTCCTCTTGAGCTGACCATCCGCTCGAGCTGATCCTTGAGCCGCCGCACATGATCACTGCCAACCCGGGCCTCCTTGGACTTCACCGGAGGCGCTTCTCGGACGGCCCAGTGCAATCGGCAGCACGGCCTCGGTGACACGAGAAATGATGAAGCACAGGTCGCAAGCCTGCGGGTCGTGCTCAAGGCCTAAGCAGTAGACACACGTGGAGTGTGGATCCGTCCGAGACATCTTCTGCCGCATGGGCATCTCCGAACCGGGAGTCGAGGTTCATCGCATACGTAGGGATAGAAGACTGAAGTCTTTTTGCAAAATTTATTTTTTTAAATCTGCAAACGGAGAAATAGGAACCAGTCTCAAACGCAGAGCGTTAAGGAGGGAACCTGAGCTTCCAAGCGGTAAGGAAGATCTGGTGTCATGGGGCGGAGCCGAGAATTATACCACCCGGGTGGGTGGGAGGAGCAAGCTTGAAGACCTTCCGGCAAGATTTAAAGCGGCAAGGATACCTGCCAATGAGTGTGGATGAACAACATATCCATGTCCCTAGAAAGGTGTACCTTTATGGATGAATAGCCGAGACCCTCGTCAGATAGGGAAAAGAAGTACTCCAGTATTGAATTCACTGGGCAGGTAAAAGGATCCAGGGAACAGAATGATGCCCACGGGCAGAAACGTTTCCATTTCATGGCATATGTGGCCCTAGTTGAGGGTTTCCTTGCTGCCACTAGGACCTCTGCTACCCTTGAAGACACTCCATACTTGTCTCTGACTAGGTCTGCAGGAGCCATGCATGCAGATGCAGTGACTGAAGATTCGGGTGTACAAGAGTTCCCTGTTCCTGTGAGAGCAAGCCAGGAGACAGGAGCAAGTGAATTGGAGGTTCCAATGCCAACTGCTGGAGCAGCGGGAACCAGATTGAGGCCAGAATGGCACTATGAGAATCATGACAGCTCGTCCTGCTTGTAGCTTTAGTAACACTCTCTGAAATAGTGGGAAGGGAGGGAAGGCATATGAAAACCTCCCTCTGGAGAGAACGCATCTCGCAAGAAAACACCAGGCCCAGGATCTAGCAAGCAGAAACTGGGCAGTTTAGTGTTGAGTAGGAACGCAAAGAGGTCCAGTTCTGAAAGGCCCCACCTTTTGAAAAGGTCGTCTACTACGTTCTGTAGTAGCTCCCATTCATGAGCCTGAAACAGAGTGGCTGAGGCTATCGGCTAGGGTGTTTTGAACTCCTGGAACGTGAACCACTGTGAGTTCCTGGCTGTGCTCCACTGCCCAGTACCAGATTCTCATGGCTTCTCTGCAAAGGGGGTAAGAGTGAGTGCCCTCTTGCTCATTGATGTAGAAAACCACTGGCACGCTGTCAGACTGGATCAGTAGGGGTCCTGGCAGAAGAACTGTCTGAAACATCTATAAGGTGTACAGGATGTCTCTCATCTCCAACACGTTTATGTGGATACTGCATTCCAAAGAGGTCCAAGTTCCTCTTGTCTGATGATCTCTGAAATTTGCCCCCTACCCTGTGACAGGGTTGGATACGGCCCTGTCCCAGTTGTTATGGAGGAATTCAAATGCAAGGATCTGTTCTAATCTCTCCTCTTCTGTCTCTTCTTTGTCTGGTTGCGCAACCAAATTTTCTCGTGAGACCTAGGACTTGATCACCCCGATGGTCTTGCAATTCTCTGCCTCTGGCTATCGCTCTACCCTAACTTGCTGTTCTGTCTGTCTTCCTCTCCCTTACATATCTGCTGGTATAAAAATATATGTGAATCATTTTGTGGAAATGTAACTGATACTGGGATCCCTTTGTTTAAAATGGTATATAGTCATACTGTTGAAATGAATGCAAAACTATTTAGAACTCAAGGGGTTAACCCGAGAATGCTGGATGCAAAATCTCTGCAGAGTTGTGAGCAAGAGGTCAGTTCTGGGTCATAATGCTCTTTTTGTTGCACCTGCTGAAACTGACAAGAACACTGGAAACGTACAAAATCACTGAGAGATAAGCATGCTATTTTCTTAAAGAGCTCCTACACAGATTTATAAAAAGGAGCTGCAATATTTTGCAAAAGAGAGAGAGAGAGAGACAGAGACTAAGACTGGCAATTGAGAAGAAACACAGATGGACTTTCTCTGTTTATACTGCCTTTGTAAGTAGTCATACTGAACAATTTTTTTATTTTAGTTATTAATAATAAAACTCCTGTTGCAAATTTTACAACCGCTCCTGGTTTTCCTATGCTTCTTGACCTGTGCCTTAATGACACACCCTAGTCCCGAGGCAGCCATGGTCAGGATCTGCTGAGGACTGGGACTTTGGAAGGGAGCCCCGAATTCTAATCAGGAAGGGGAGAGCCACCATATCAGAGTATGACACACTGCTTTGGAGAGACTGACCGGCTGTTCGAGATTATCCAAACGTTGATCCCATTGCACCCTATGGTTCCACTGGAGAACCCTCATGTGCAGACGAGCTAAGGATACTGTAACAATGGCAGCTGCCATGTGGCCCAGCAGCTGTAATACCATTCTGTCCGGAAACTGTTTTGTGGAGACGACTCTCCAAGCCAGTGCCCTTAGCTGATCTGCCCTGTCTGAGGGAAGGAAGGCTCTCCCTTGGACAGTGTCCAAAACTGCCCCTATGTACTGTAACCTCTGGGTGGGCCAAGGGGGAAGACTTGGGAAGGTTCAAGGTAACCCCAGACCTTGGAACAGACAGAAAGTGTCCTCCAGAGAGTGACACAGCTGATCTTTTGTGGGAGCTGTCAATAGCCAGTCACTGAGATAGGGGTAGACATAATGCTCCTGCCTCCTGAGAGCTGCTGCCACTACTGCCAGGCACTTGGTGAACACCTTTGGTGTCGAAGAAAGGCCGAATGGTAGTGCTCTCCCTGGAAGGTAAAACAGAGGTATTTTCTGTAGAACGGCAGAATCTTTATATGCATGCAGGTGTCCTGCATGTCCAGGGAGCATAGTCAGTCCCCTTGGTGAAGCATGGGCAGCAATCCCGGTAGTGTCACCATCCTAAACCTTCAGTATTCAATAAAAGTGTTCAGTTGACTGAGGCCCAGGATGGGACGAAGGACCCGTCTTTTTTGGGACAAGGAAGAAGTGGGAGTAATATCCTCTTTCCTCTTTGAGACGGCAGTACTGCTTGGATTGCTTTCTTGCTCAGGAAAGCTTGGATGTCTGCTCTAATAAAACCTGCATGGGATGGGGAACAATGGAAGGAAATAGGTGGGTTGTCTGGAGGGATCTGACTGAATTCCAGAGCATAATCCCGCTCCACGATCTGGAGTACCCACTGATCTGCGGTAGTATTGGACCAGCTGTTGAGGTAAAGGAAGAATCTTCCGCCTACTGCCCACCCCCCCCCCGCAACTCCGACGGATTTGGGGGGGGGCAGGCAGGAAGTCATGCCGAGGTTGTTGGGAGTGGGCAAGGGAGCTCTGGCGTTCTTAGGTCCCTGTGCACCTTGGGACGGGGGGGGTACCTTTTCTTTTGTAACCCCCTCTGTGCTGCTGTCTCCTTCCGTGCTGGCCCTGCTGCTTAAGAAAGGGGTGGCTCCTGGACGTGGCTGGTTTTGATCTGAACAATTTGTGGACCTCTGACACTGCCTTATCAGAGTCCGATAGACCAGATATATCAGCTTTTTGGCCTCCTGACCGAAAAGGACTGGACCCTGGAAAGGGGTATCCAGGACGGCATCCTGTAGGTCCTGGCGGAATCCTGAGACCCTCAGCCAGGAGTGGCACCTTAGGCAAATTCTGGTGGCCGCGGCTCTGGCGGCAGTGTCTGCTGAGTCATATGAGCACCTAAGGACATGCTTGCCAACATGAGCACTGGACTGGAGGGCTGCTAACAGTTCAGTCTTGTTGGCAGAGTCACGTTGAGTCTTGGTCAGGTCCATGGCCTTGTTCCATAGTGATTTATGGTACATCACCATGTGTGCCAGAAAATTAAGAGACCTGACCGTACAGGTGGCCGAGGAATACACTGCGACATAAATGATTCAATTTCTTAGACTCCTTATCCAGTGGTTGAGAGCTTATATGTTTTGGCTGTTGGGATCTCCCATGGGCAGCTGTGAGGATCACTAAGTCTGCCTTAGGCTGCTCACTCAAATGTGGCTCTCCCCTTGGTATCCTGTACAATCGGTCAGCCTTCTTAGGGACTGCCGAGGTCGTATAGGGATGCTTCCAGGGCACCTTTTTAACATCCTGGAAGGGTTCCACTAAGGGTGGGACAACCAAGGGCTTTGGGTTAGTGGACCCTAAGAACTTCGCCAAACGGCACCTCTCAGGATCCAACTCCTCAGTCTCCCACTGGTTTAAGAACTGGATATGTCTCATAATGTCCAGGAAGGAGGGGTCAACTGAAAGGGATTTCAGGGAGTCCCTCTTATGGTCTACTGATGGCAGGGGCAGGTCATCCTCTGAAGAGTCATAGGAGGAGGAACCTCCAGATGATCCTTGAGGACGTATAGGGATGTCCCATGGAGGAGGATCTGGACGACACGTGGCGACCATGCCGCTTTCATACTGGTGACCTGTGTTCCTCATCCCCTGACGTCGGACGGTCTGGCATCGTGGGGTGGTGGAGGCAGACGCTTGGGGGAAGGATGCCTAGGCAGAGGTGGGGCCAGGGTCCTCGTGGGGTTGAGGGCCAGCTTCAGTGGCCTTGGCAAAAGGTCCCCTTTATGGTATTCCACCAGCTTGTAAACAAGTCCCCTATATCAGCCAAAGGGATGACCAGGCTTGGCTGGGGTGCTGGCGTCAGGTTAGGGGCATCAGGGGCCCCTGGCATCGGCCTTTGTGGCACAATGTCCTTTGCTGTCGTGTCCGACGGTACATTCGGTTGGCATCAGCCCTGGAGGGACAGTATCCTCTGGCATCGGATGCACCGTCTGATCATTGGGCTCCCAAGGAGGAGGTGAAGGCGGAGGGGGTGGCACCCAGTCTCGGATATCCCTTGAGGCGAGCGTCAGATCCCCTGATATCTGGTCTGTAGTCAGGTTCTCAATGGAGCCCTATGGAGCAGATGGCAGTTTAGAAGGCGGCGTCTGGTCCGGCTCCGTAGTGGAGTCAGAGGGCTTTGAGGCCTGATTTTGGTCCGATGCCTCGGCCGATGACTGCCTGGAAGGCAAGTGATGCTTCTTCTGGCGCTTGCTAGCCTGGCGTTGGCTGGAGTTGTCTGATCCTGTCGCCCTGTCAGACGACCCAGGGCCTACGACCTTGCGGATGGTAGACTCCAACCTGCTGCCTGACCCAGAGTGCGCCTGTCCTGCTGAGACCCTAGTGCATGCTTATGGGGTCGGATAGCCAGGGATATAGGGGCTTGAGAAAGCCCGAGCCCGGAAGACTCCCCGCCGTGTGCCTGAGAAGAGGCGGAGGGGGCTTCCTCAATTGTGACCCTGGGAGAGCCAAAAAGACCGGGGGAGGCTGAGTCTGACCTTGCGCTGGAGGCCAAAGACTTGGAAGTCTTGACCGGGGACCTGGGACAGGATTCTGACCTGGACGTGCCCTTGTCCCGATGATAGTGTTTCCAGCTCAATTTCTTCTCTCTGGGTGAGGAGTCCTACGTCGAAGAGGAAGACGATCTGTGCCCCGACTGGGTCTTCTGTATGGCAGCCACTTGCTGTTCAGGCGGCAGATTCTGGTCCTCCTGTTGAAGTACTGGCAGTGCAGGCAGTTGTCCGGCTTGTGGTGGGGGCCTAGACAGAGCAGGCAGGCCAAATGACTGTCCTTTGCCAGGATCTGCTTGCCGCACGCACACTTCGATTACCGACGCTCTGAAAAGGAAGATGGCCGGAAAGACATACACGACAAACCGAAATTCAGATGAAAAACGTTAATTGCGCAAAGCACGGAAATGCCAATTGACTGGAAGCAGGAGGAGTCTGTGGAGCTGATATGCACAGGTCTACGGCAGGAAAAAACTAAGGTGGTGCCGGGGAACGGCCGCTTTATATCATGGGAAGGGCCCAGATTTTTCTGCGGCACATCGGAGCAGGGTTCTCATTTGCCGCAGAACTTCTGCAGCAATTCTGCGGCACATTTTTACCCTTAATTTTTTTTTCTTTTTTTGTTTTTTTTGCCATATCTGATACAATGCACGCTCGTAACACAGTCATTTTCTGGAATGTTTTCACCAAATTTTCAACATAGCCAGTTTAAGACCACTGCTCATGAACAGTGTCACTGTGATTTTATTAATCTGTCCGGAACATTGATTTTGCACGCCGACCGCGCCATTGTGCGCTACATGTGCGAAAACACATTTCGGGTAAGATGTGAAAAATGACAGTTGTACTGTTCATAAGGAGGTGTGGTAAAATGGCAATACTGAAAATCTGGGTGAAAATATTAAAAATGCTTCGAGAGATTACATCATAGGAACTGCACAACGCACACTTGTAAAACAGTAATTTTGGGGAATATTTTCACCAAATTTTCAACATACGGTTTTTAGGAGCCTACCTCATGAACTGTGACACTGATATTTCGTTAATCATTCCAGAAAGGTGGTTCCATGCAGTGACTGCGGAACCACCTTTCGGGACTGATTAACGAAAATAACAATGTCACAGTTCTTGAGGTGGGGCCCCAAAAACCCCATGTTGAAAATCTGGTGAAAAAATTCCCAGAAATGGCTGAGATATGCACTAAAGTTTACAAAAATCCATTTATGCCATTATACAGCTTACCGGCATTTCTTCAGTTCGTGGTCGGCTTTGAAGAGTGCAGACGTGTTCCCGGTCCACCGAAGATCGTCACGCTGGGCTCCGGAGGTAAGTATGGGTTGAGGTGGGGGTGTGGGGAGGTGGGTGCGGGTTGGGGAGCGCAAAAGAATCAACGAGGGAAGGCTTTATTTGTTTCAGGATTTTTTTTTGTGTTTACACACAATGAGGACTTTGCCATGCTGGAGTGGGCTCCCAGCGTGGCACCAAGCAACAGCGGGTGGACAGTGAAGCTGACGGGGATTGGGCACCCGTCCGGCAAGGAAGCTTGCTATGCTGGGGTGGCCTCAGCGTGGCATACAAACATTTAAGGGGGCAGTGAAACAGGCGGGGATTGGGCACCCCGTCGGCAAGGAAGCTTTTGACACGCTGGGGTGGGCTCCCAGTGTGGCATACAGAAACATTTGGGGGGCAGTGAGCCAACGGGGGATTGGGCACCCCATCAGCAAGAGTAGCTTTTGCCACGCTGGGGTGGACTCCCATCGTGGCATACAAACATTTGAGGTGGCAGTGAAGCCAATTCAGATTGGGCACCCCCATTGGCAAAGGACATTTATTCTGTGGGCGGCCATTCCGCTGGTGACGGGCAAATTCCACAGATATTTCACGTTTGCCGCACCAGGGAATCGTGGAAAACTTGGGGCTCTGATCATGGGTGACGCCAGGGTGGGGCCGATGTCAGGGGTGGCCCCCACCTTAGACTGCTAGCTAGAATTTTTCTGTGGGGTCCTAGTGCCTGGTGGCATAGTCCTAATGGTGTTACCTGCTGCAAGAGCTCTATCTCAAAGTGAGATCCTGTTTTCCCCCAGGTGGGCACCCTAGCCCATCAGGGAGGCGTCAGTCATCAGCATGACCGTTGGCTCCAGGTGGATGAACAGAACTCCTTCCTGCAGATGCTCCAGACCATTTGGTCAAGGTGGCCCTGACGCCAAGACCACTGACAGGCATGTCCCCACTGCAGGGGGCATATTCTCCAGCAGGCCCAACAGATCACGCTGGTGCAGATCACCATGTAGCCCAGGAGGAGCAGGAAGTCCCTGGTGGGGCACAACTGCCCAACCTGAAATGATTGGGCAAAGGAGGAAAGATCCTCTGCCCTGTCCGGAGGGAGCAGGCTCAGGCTTGGCAAGAGTCGAGCTCCGACCCAATTAAGTGAATCGCCTGCGAGGGTACCAGTTCCAATTTGGCCCAGTTGAACAGAAGGCCAAGGCTCAAGCACATCTGGAGGGCTTGGTCCCTGGACTTCTTCACCTCCACCTTGGAGGGGCCTGCAGTCAGTCAATCTTTCAGGTACAGGTACACCTGGACCCCTTGGCGCTTCAGGAAGGCTGCCACCACTGCTATGCATCTGGTGAAGACCCTGGGGGCTAAGGAGAGGCCGAAGGGTATGGCCTGGAAATCATAGAGGGCCCCCTCTGCATGGAACTGGAGGAACTGCTGGTGGGATGGACGGATGGGGATGTGAAAGAAGGCGTCAAGGAGGTCCAAGGAGCAGAACCACATGCCCTGCTCCAGGGACAAAACAATCTAATTAAGAGTGACCATTCTGAAGGTGCGCGACCTCAGAAACATGTTTAGGGCATGCAGATCTAAGACGGGGTGCCAGCCCCCTGTCCATTTTGGAACCCAAAAGTATCTGGAGATAAACCCTGGATTGGCTGGTGGGTCCTGGATATGAACCACCACCTCTTTCTGGAGGAGTTGGGCGATGTCCTCCTGAAGGGCAGACAACATGCCAGCAGACACCACATCCCCCTGAGGCGCATGGGCTTGGCGGGAGAGCCTCAAAATCCAGAGGCAAGTCCTGGCCAACCACTTCTAGCACCCACCTGTCCATGGTAACAATGGACCAGGTGGAAAGAAAGTGGCAGAGCCAGTCCCCCACGGGAGTACCATGGGGAGATGGAACAGGCAGGAAGGGGGCACCCTCAACCCATCAACAGGCAGGCTTGGAGTTGGAGGCAGGGCCGGCAGAGGACACACCTGGGCCTTGAACACCAGGCTTCCGGAATATGGAAGCGACAGACTTGTGTGTGGGACGCCCAGCCTCCTGGTGCCCAGCCAGTGACTGGGATTGCTTGGGCGCAGGGGCACAGTAGGGCTGAAAGAACTTATTCTGGGGTTTAGAGCCCTTAATGTCCTTTTGGGCAGAGGTGATGGATTCCAAGGTGGCACTGGACCACCTCGATGACCATCCACCCCCAGCCCAAACAGGTCAGTGCCCAGGAAGGGAACAGCCACCAATTTGTGCTGAGTATCTGCTGTGAAGTTCGAGATCCTCAGCCAAGCCCTGCAGTGCATAGCTATGGCTGCGGCCACAGACCTGACACAGGGGTCGTCAATGTTCATGGCCATCTGGAGCTGCTGTTTAGCCACAGCACGGCCTTGGTCCTGGACTTGCTTGTCAATCATCTGAAGGTCAGCCGGAAGCCGAGGAAGGGTGTTCTGTAAACCCAGAGAGCAAACATGTAGGAACCGCGTACTTGCAAGCCATACGGACTCACAGTGTTGGGCAGGAGGCTGGACATTACCAGAGCTCCAACGCAGGCCAAAGAATGGCTTCAGCCACCGGGAAGACGACCCCAGATGAGTCATCCTGGTCGAGGATTTTGGTGAGGGGATACTGGATCCCCATAGCCTCCGAAATAAGGCACAGCATGACCCTGAAGGAGGTAAGGCCATGGTCTGTCAACAAATCCTCCCCGACTCTAAGTCAATAGGGCAGGAATGCATGGAGAAGGCCTCTGATTCTGAGGATTTGTCAAAGACCAGCTGACTTCCCAAGTCCCTGCTAACTCTGCGGGGCTCATCAGCCTGAGTGACCGTAACCGACAGTCGTTGAGGAAGCCCGGGAGAAGTACGGGAGTCCTTAGGAGGGGGACCCTCCTTCGACTGAAGCGGTGGGCGTTCCACCCGAATGTGCGAAGAGGCCAGGAGCAGCTGAGCTGGGACAGGTTCAGTCTGAGGTGGGAGCAGCCATGGAAGTGCAGGGATAGGAGCCGGCACCAGCTTAGGCCAGGCACCCAAGAGGAGCTGCTACCACATGAACTCCTCGCAGCACCGTCACAACTTGCGGTGGAACTAGTCTGCCCCAGAAGAGGAGGAATAGTGGCGGTGGCACTTTCCCAAGAGGCGACAGCGAGACCTCAACTGCCGGTGGACCAAATGGCAAGGGGAGACAAACCAGCGAGGGATGCTTAGGGTCCCCCATAAGCTCAGGGTCCCAAGGGTTATGGACCAGTTCAGGAAGCTGATCTGACCCACCCTGGGACTGGCTAGGCAGGACTAGAGTCCAGGAGAGGGAAGTATCCGCCTTGTCCTGAGACGGCGGGTCGACAGAGTCAAAGAAAATCTTGACAGCCTGGTTGGCCAGTGTCTCAGCTGACTCTCCAGATGGGGACACCATGGGGCTAGCAGCCTGGACAGAAGTGTTGGCCAAAGCAGACTCGTCCATGAAGGTCGATGAAACAGGAGCACGGGAACCCAGGGCCCAAGAGCACTCGCAGTCCCACAACCTGCAGTGGGACTTCTTAGTCGTCTCCTTGGAGTCCTTCTTTGAAGATTTGGACTCATGGGATGGGCCCTCCCTGAGGGTAGGAAGGGACTGACATAAGTCCCGGAATGCCCCAGTGAAAGGGGCACCAAAGCCCAGCAGGACCTGCACAGACACTGATGAAGCACCCCTCGTGGCCTGGGCTGCAGCTTACTTGAAAGCTGCTAACAGTTCGGCAGACCCTGCAGCCACGGAGACCACCCAATGGGCATCCTTGGACCGAACAGGAGGGTCCCACTCGTCCAGATGTCCAAGCAAAAGTCGCACATACCGGTCCTCCAAAGTGGAGGGGTGTAAGGTGCGACACAGGCCACAAGCCTGGGAGATATGTTCCTGGCCCAGGCACTACACACATATGGCATGAGGGTCCGTGTGCAACATTTTCTGTCTGCACAGACAACATCTGAAACAAAGCACTGACTTGGAATCAGCTAAGGTCATCACGCCACAACAGTGAAAACCGCGAAGCAACTCGAAGATTAAAGGATATTAAGTAAAGAATGACAGGGCCTACACAAACGCAGAGCGTTATGGAGGGAACCTTCTTCTTTCAGTGGGATGGAAGATCTGACAGTATGGGGTGGTGCTGAGGCAGATACCACCCGGGTGGGTGGGAGGAGCCAGCTTGAAGACCTTCCCGTGAGAAGTGTGGATAGTACACCATATCCAGGCCCACAGAGTAACTATTGGTGGAGTATCAGGCAGTTCTAAGAAGTCTACTGCGTTCTTCTTAGTAATATCCTGCTCCTCTGCAGCAAACCCCATCACAGACTGAACTTCCTGCATCACTGTTATAAAGAAGGGGTCTTCAGGGGGAGACCTGGGGGTATAAACCACACAGTCTTCACTCCCAGAAGTGACTGTGGAACTGGTTCTCTCATAGGTGTCCACAAATTCCTCTTCCTCCTCCTCCTCATCCAGAATAAACTCTGGATTATATTCCTAGTCCTCATCAACATGGTCTGGAGGACGCAGTGGTATAGCTGAAGAAGCAGTCGATGGCCTGGAAGGTATCTGGCACGCCGATTTGGCAGGCGTCATCGCAGGGGTTTGTTGTGTGGATCCCGTTGATGGAAAGTTCATCGATGAAGAAGGAGGTAACAGGCATTTAAGAATGACTGTAAAGGATGCCAGACCCGCCTAAAAATCGGCACCTGTGTCTGTGTCGATGGGAACAACGGCAGATGTCGCTGGGGGAGGCAAAGGCCCCCCGACGTCGACAGCAACACACCAGCCACGATAGGCTTGGAGGCACTAGAGGTTGACCCAGCCATGTCGACGGTCTGGGCGATGGGCTGCGTCACCAACGGAGCAGTTGACGGTCCAGAAGAGGTCATGCCTGAGAGAATGGGCAACCTAGAATGCACAGGGAAGGTCCTTGCCTTTTCTTTTGGCCTATCCCTATACTTGTGATGGTGAGACCCAGATGTCTTCTCCCGGGACTTGGATCCCTTTGATCCCAAGGAGTGGGCTGGCACTGCAGCAGGGGTTTCCTTGTGAAGCTCCTTCTCCATTCGGGCTAAGTGCTGTTTCAACAGAGGCTTTTCTAAACCACCCTTTCTGTGTCACTAGGTGGCTGTATTAAAGCTCTTACAGATCGTGCAAGTCTTTGGAATTAATTTTTTCACCACACTCACAGTTTCTAAAGAATCTGGATGGTGACAGCTCTTTAGATGACAAACACGTCACCGAAAATCACTTTAAAAAAGTGATTACTTTTACTGTGAGAAAAAAAAAAAACTATACCTTCAATGGCGTTTCCATAGCAGGGTCCAGTGAGAATGGTCAATGGCAGGAAAAGAACTCAGGAGGGAAGGGACAACTCACAATTATATAAGAAGGGCTGATGTATGACATTGTCCTGGGCAGCCCCTAGTAGACTGCTTGCAAAAAGTTTCCACGTGATCCTAGTGCCTGATGGCTGTAGTTCCACAGGTGTGGCCTGAGGAAAGAGATATTCTCGAAGAAGATCTTCTGTGATAGTTAAACATGGAATGTGACTTTTTTCTCTCCTCTTTTTCTGTGGACTAAATGGATAAACTACTGTGGGCATGTCTGAAATGTGGATAACCTACTGTAGGTGTGTGTAAAATGCAGATAACCTATTGTGGGTGTGTCGTAAATGTGACAGTAGTAGTTTGTGGGGTAGTAAATGACATGTTTCCTTTGTGCTGATTGACTCACAACAGATGACTGCCGTATAACGTCTTATATTAACTCAGCAACCACCTAGCGAGGGTTCCTATTTGCACACCTGGCCATAGATCAAGAAATGCTGACAACGTACAAGTCCTCTAACGCCTGTCTTCACCTGCTGATGTGATGCATTTAAGTAATTTTTTTTGTCTGAAAATTTCAATAAACTTTAAGCCTTAAAAAAGAAAAAAAAAAGTCCTCCTTACCCTAGAAGGGAGGCATCTGGGATCTGAATTACTTTGTGCATTGCTGGCAGAAAAGGAACCTCTTTTCGTAAGTGCTGTACTTGCTGCCACCACTAGAGATAGCTTATTCTCCAGTGACTATCTGTCTGCTGTAACACACTGCCAGTGATGGAAGTGGTGAGAAAGGCCCCCCCCCCCCCCAGTTAGTTTTAGTTTTTTTGTGGATGGGAAAGGGCTGCTGCCTTCTTGCCCCTTCCACCCCTGCCTCTGGGTGCACTAAACGATTGATGGTGGTACTGTCTGTTGTAGCACCTCCTCCCCATGCCTCCCCTGCCATTGGGGCTGCAGTACCCTTTGGACTTTTCTTTCTTGACAAAGCTTTTGAAAGTATTTTCATTTTCTTGTTTATAAACCTTATTCATGTAGCTCCCTGTCTAGCCTCCAAATAAAAATGTACTTTCAAAGTGGAAGTTGGCAGCTTTATGCTGTAGGTCCACAAATAAGCCCGTGTTTCTAAGCTATGCATACATTCTAGTGGATACTACATTTGCCAGGCCTCTGGTTGCTGTATCATTTATGTCCACAGCCATCTGTAGCTGGTTCCTGGCAGTGTCCATGCCTATCTTAGCAAGCTGCAGCAACTGTGAGCTGTCATCAAAGGCACATTGTTAAAAAAAGGGTAACTTGCTTTCCAGAGTGCTTCCTGGTAATGTGCAGAATAACCTTTACCCAGCAGAATAAAGCTCCAGACCCGTTTGCTAGCCAAAAGGGCAAACTTGGGCCCAACACCCCTGCTTTAACAAACTGCTTCTGCACTGTTTCCAACCAATACAACACCAGGAACAGTCATGGACAAAAATATTGGCGCCCTTGCAGTTTTTTCTAATAATGCACCATTCCTTCCAGAAAATTGTTGAAATGAAAAAATATTTTGGTATCTACATATGTATTTCTTTGGTTTGCAGTGGAATAAAACACAAAAAGCAGAAAAAATTACTAAGTCTTAGCTTATTCCACACAGAAATCCTTAAATGGCCCAGACAAAATTATTGGCACCTTTTAGAAACAGAAATAATTAGATTTCAAGCAGGTGATTCTCCTTCACTTTGGAACTGAACTCACCTGTGGTGAGTTGCAGGTGCCTGCAATATAAAAATCACTCATTCAACCAGTTTGAATAGAGAAAAGGACTCATTCTCCTGTTTTGTGTCACTGTGTGTACCGCAATGAGCATGGAGAAAAGAAAGAAAGCCAGAGAATTGTCTGAGGAGGTCAGGCAGAAGATTGTAGCCAAGCATGGACAATCTCAAGGCTACAAATCAATCTCCAGAGACCTTGATGTTCCTGTTTCCACCGTTCGTAATGTTATCAGGAAGTTTAAGGCCCATGGCACTGTAGCCAACCTCCCTGGACGTGGCCGCAAGAGAAAACTTGATCGAAGATTGCAGCGCAGGATTGTTCGAATGGTGGAGAAGGCACCTCGATCAACTGCCAAACAGATTCAAACTGACCTTCAGACACAAGGTACGACATTTTCAACTTGCACCATCCATCGCCAACTCAATGAAAGGGGGTTATATGGTAGGAGGTCCAGGAGGACCCCACTGCTGAGAGAGAGAGAGACATAAGAAAGCCCGACTGAAGTTTGCCAAAACACACCCCTGTGGACAGATGAGACCAAACTAGAGCTTTTTGGTAAAGCACATCATCTCTATGTTTACAGAAAACAAAATGAAACCTTTAAAGAAAAGAACACCTTCCCTACAGTCAAACATGGAGGAGGTTCAGTGATGTTTTGGGGTTGCTATGCTGCCTCTGGCACTGGGCGCCTTGAACGTGTGCATGGCATCGTGAAATTTATAGATTATCAGGCCATTTTGGAGCGCAATGTTAAACACAGTGTCAGAAAGCTGGGTCTCCGAAGGTCATGGGTCTTCCAGCAGGACAACGACCCCAAACACACTTCAAAAAGCAATCAGGAATGGTTCAAGACAAGACACTGGACTGTTCTGAAGTGGTCAGCACTGAGTCCAGATCTAAATCCGATTGAAAACCTGTGGAGAGATCTGAAAACAGCAGTTGGGAGAAGGCACCCTTCAAATCTAGGAGAACTGGAGCAGTTTGCACAAGAAGAGTGGGCCAAACTGCCAGTAAAGAGGTGCAGGAAGCTCATCCATGGCTATAGGAAGCGGTTGATTGCAGTTATTTTGACCAAAGGCTGTGCTACCAAATATTAAGTCTAGGGTGTCAATAATTTTGTCAATGCCATTTCTTTTCATTTTCTGATTTAAAAGGATAGAATAAATTCTGAATCAAAAACAAAGGTTCTGTAATATTAACAGAGAAATAAAGAATTGTGGAGACCAAATACTGTTGTTAATTTCAACTTATGTTTAGAGGAAATTGTGAGTTATTTGAAAAAAGTGCAAGGGCACCAATATTTTTGGCCACGACTGAACATGTCCAGGAATGCCCGTAAGAAAAAATTACTTACCATAGTAATCTTCTTTCTTTCCAGTGATGCTCAGATATTCATAACTTTATGCAGTAAGCCTGGAGGGTTGGACTATCAGGAGAGACAGAACACATGCAAATGATGGAACACTTTGCATGTGAGCATCTTTCAAACACTGCCTCTACTAACTGCCTGTGTTCTAACCTCTTCAGATTTTACAAAGAAACCTGGAAAGTACGCCCAGAATAATACAGTACTATAAAATTTTATTATTAAAATTGGGGTTTCTCCAACAATATAAAATTTGCAAAAAAACAAAAACTCCAACTGCAGAGTTCAACAATTCAACAAAATTAGAACAAGATGCCAGAGAAAAATATCAAAAAGGTAGAAACACCATGAACCCTGTTCACATTAACTATTGACAGGTGCAGGGTAAAAACACTCCAAGGGTGTATAGTGATAATGATGGCATGAGCATGCGGAGTGCAGAGGCTGAAGTTCTGGAAGGGGAGGTAGGGAGGTAAGTTGTGAATATCTGAGCATCACTGGGAAGAAAGAAGATTACTATGGCAAGTATTTTTTTTTCTTCTAACCCCAGTAATGCTCAGAATATTCCTAACTTTATGCAGACTACAAAGCAGTACCACTGGAGGAGGGTACAGATCTTATTTTGGAAACAGACTTTACAGGACTGCTGTGCCAAATCTAGCATCACTCCTGGAGAGAATATCCAGGTTGTACTGTTTTGTAAAAGTGTGTACCGTTTTCCAGATAGCTGCTTTACAGATATCCACCAGCGGAACATCCCTGGTAGCTGTTCCTCTTGTGGAATGGGCTCTCAATCCTGATGGGGGCTCCTTACCAGCTTTAGTGTAACAGAACTGGATACACTGGACTATCCACCAAGAAATGGACCGTTTAGAGGCTGGATTACGTTTTCCCACATCCCCACCGGTCAGGAAATGAAAATTACGTACCTACCGTAATTCTTGATCTTCTTGGACGAGTCTCCACCACTCATTCACACTAGTGGGATTAGCGCCGGAGGCACTAGGACCCATCGGGAGCAAACTTTTTGCTGGAGGGTCGGCGCGAGAGATGGCGCCGCGAGGCATGGCGCCGCGAGCAGCGGCTCGAGCGGCAATGACCATCTCGCGACGACCCTCCAACCGCCTCAGTACCTTTTACCAAGGAGGTGCAGCGAACTAACGAAAGAGTAAATCTAACCTTAAAAACGGACATAAGATAGTCCGCATAACCCGTGTAAGAAGGGTCAGCAAAGAAGTCCTCACGGCCTAAAGATTTGAGGGAGTGAAGACCAACACAGCGTGAGCCTCGGGATGGTATAGGACGAGTGGTGAGACTCCCAAGAAGATCAAGAATTACGGTAGGTACGTAATTTCTTACATCTTCTTCCTGACATAAGTCTCCACCACTCATTCACACTAGTGTGAGAGTACCAGCTGATAATCCCCAAAAGGGGCGAGGAGAGCCAGAGCTCACGCGTCTAAGATAGAAGACCATTAAGGATAGTTCTGCTGAATGCGGAATGTCGCCTGGCATGAACATCCAGTGCATAATGCTTAACGAAGGTATGCACTGAGCTCCAGGTGGCGGCGTTGCAGATATCCACAATTGGAACATTGCGAATCTCCGCTAAAGATGCCGCGACCGCCCTAGTAGAGTGAGCGTACACTCTACCCTCCAATTTAACTTGAGCCATGGAATAGCAATGTCGAAGGCATGCCACTAACCATGATGAGATGTATCTAATAGCGATGGGTTGACCCAGCCGGGTGTCGCTGAAAGAAACAAACAGTTGCTGAGTCTTGCGAAAATTCTTGGTTCTATCTAAATAGAACCGCAAGGCTCTCTTAACATCCAAGGAATGAAGAGATCGTTCCCCTTCATTTTGGAAATTAGAGAAGTAAGAGGGAAGTACCAGAGGTTGGTTTAGATGGAATTCTGACACAACCTTGGGAAGAAATTTAGGATGAGTACGGAGAACTACCTTGTCTTTATGGAATACAGTATACGGAGGATCCGTCACAAGGCATGAATCTCGAGACCCTCGCGGGCTGAGGTAATGGCCACCAGGAAGGCAGTCTTCCAGGTAAGAAATTTTAGCTCACAGGTAGCTAAGGCTCGAAGGCTTCCGAGTGAGCATGTCCAGCACCAGGTTAATGTCCCAGGTTGCAACTGGACGCCTAACAGGGGTCTGGTATGAAGAATCCCTTAAGAAATCTCTTCACCATAGGAAGCTGAGCCAGAGTCAAGGAAGAAACCGCCTCATGGAACGCTGAGATGGCACTAAGGTGAACTTTAACTGTGGAGTACTGGAGACCTGAGTTTGATAGGTCCAAAAGATACTCCAGAACCTTGTCAGGAGGACAGGAAAAGGATTCCAAGAGGACTTTGCACACCAGAGAGAAAAGCGCTTCCATTTGGAAGCTGACGTTGGTGCTGGCTCGCAGAGCCAGAAGGATGTCCGAGACTCTACGAAAGACGTTGAATCGATTCACTTCTACCTCTTCAGGAGCCAAGCATGAAGGTGAAGTGATTTCAGGTTGGGATGGACCAACGAACCCTGAGTCAAAAGGTTGATTTGCAAGGGAAGTGGTCTCGGAGAGGCTGCCAACATACTGTTGAGCAGAGAAACCATAGTTGCCGAGGCCAGGAGGGAGCAATGAGAATCATTTTGGTCCCTGAGACTCGAACTTGAGGAGAACTCTCTGGATTAGAGAGATCGGTGGAAAGGCGTAAGAAACTTTTTGTCCACCGCAGCCTGAACGCATCCTGACAGAAAATGCCAGGCCCTGGATTTCTGGAGCAGAAGAAGGCAGTTTGCGTTGGTGGGGATGCAAAAGGTCCAGGTCTGGAGTCCCCACTCTTGAACAGTGACCGAGCTACGGCTGGATCGAGACCACTGTGAGGGTCTGCCTCCGTTCTGCTGAGGTGATCTGCTGGATCGTTTTGTATACCTGGCAGATAAACCACCTGAATCAGAGACTTGTGCTCCAAGCACCACTCCCACACCCTCATTGCTTCCCTGCAAAGGGAGTAAGAATGAGCACCGCCTTGCTTGTTGATGTAATACATCACAGCTTTGTTGTCCGTTTGAAGGAGAATGTTCTTGTGACAAAGGATATCCTTCAGAGCTCGGATCGCAGAGGACCGCTCTCATCTCCAGGACATTTATGTGGAGAAGAGTTTCGAACTGAGTCCATACACCTTGGTGTGGAGGAGACAGTGAGCTCCCCATCCCATTAGCGATCGTCTGTGGTGATGGAGATCTGATGATCCGGGGAGCAAAGGGAACCTTCCAGGAGATTGCTCTCTTGAGTCCACCAGGTGAGAGACCTTGAAGGGCTCCGTCACCTTGATGGGATAAGACTGGGGTGAGAGGTCGGAGACCACTGAGTGGAGAGCATCCATTGGGTGGTTCTCATGTGCAACCGGGCCAGGGGTACAGTGAACACCGAGGGCGCCATGAGACCCAACGTCGTTGCATCGAGAGAGCTGTAGATTGGTTCTCCCGATGTAGCGGCCATCGAAGGATGTCGAGTCTTCTGTCCTCTGGAAGGAAAGCCTCAGCTGAAGAGGTGTCTAGAAGCGTCCCTATGAAAAGGAGCCTCTGGGAGGCTGCAGTTGTGATTTTTCAAATTCAGCAGAATTCCCATGGACGGAGAAGACGAGAAGTCGCTTGCAAGGCTTCCAAAGTCCCTTGGCTGGAAGGGCTTGCTAGAAGCCAATCGTCCAGGTAGGGAAACACTCGAGTCCGATCTTTCCTGAGATGCGCCATGAGAACTGCACAACACTTTGTAAAGACTCATGGCGCGAGGATAGCCAAAAGGCAGGACTCTGAACTGATAATGCTGGACCCAGAGCTACAAACCTGAGGAACTTGCGGTGGGTCGGGTGGATGGGGATATGCTGGTAGCATCCTGCATATCCAGGGAGGCCAGCCAGTCGTGGTTGATGCAGCAAGGGTAACAGGGTACCTAGAAATCATTCTGAATTTCTCCTGGGAGAAATTTGTTTAACTTTCTGAGGTCTAGAATGGGGCGCATTCCCCCAGACTTCTTTGGAACCAGGAAGTAATGGGAGTAGAACCCTGTGCTCCAGAGATGCGGGGGCACCAGTTCTATTGCCCTGTTGCTTAGAAGGCCCTGGATCTCGGCGGTGAGGAGGTCTGACTGAGAGGCTGACAACCTGGGTTGTCGTCTGGGAGGACAATTCGGGGGGGTTTCCAAAAAATTGAGAGAATAACCCTCGCGAATTATCCGAAGGACCCATTTGTCCGAAGTTATGGACTTCCACTGGTTGTAGAAGTACATCAGACGACCTCCCACCGAAGGAGAAAGTTCCACCTCGGGCAATGTGGATGGAACTTGGGCCAGCAATTCATAAGGTGGCGCTGGGGGCTTTAGGCCCCTGCGCTTTCTGCTTGCTTTCTTTTGAGGTTGGGCAGGTTGGCTTTTATGGAAGCTTCCCTGCCTCTGCCTCGAAAGGACTGATGACTATGAAACTGACGTCTGTTCACATGCCCCCGAGAGAGCAGGCGGAGGTCTGGCCAACTTAATGGCCGACCTAGTCTTCTGAGTGGCCTCTAAGGCTTGTTCCACCTGAGGGCGAAAAGAAAGGAGCCATCAAGGGCAGCGCCATTACCTGCTGCTGAGCATCATTCGTGAAGCCAGAAGTACGCAGCCAGGAATGGCGCCGAGTACAAATACCTCGGCTGCTGGTGAGAAGCAGTGTCGAAAGCGTCCATAGCGGCTTTGACCTGTTGGTTATTGGACTCAATACCCTAATAACGGTCAGAAGCTCTGACTTGGAGTCCGAATCGGAAGAGCTTCAACCATTCTTTTCAAAGAGTGCCACAGGATATACTCATACTGAGAAAAATAGCCTTGATAACTGGCAATACGCATACTTAGAGTGGAGGCAGCAAAGACTCTCTTACCTAATGTATCAATCTTACGAGACTCTTTTGTTAATAGGTCGAGCTGTAGTAGTTTGAGGAAGAACGACCTTATCATTCTCTGCCAGGACTACAATAGGATCCGCAAAGGCTTGGGATGCCAAATGGGACGATCCTTGGAGCTGAATACTTCTTATCAATGGATTTAGCCACTGAGGGAATAAGAGCAGGATTATTCCATACCATTTGAGACAGCGTCTCAAGGAAGGCTGGATCGGAGGAGTCAAATCCGTAGGGATCTCGAAGCATGAAGGTACTGGAGTCTTAATATCTTCCCAGGATCGATGTCTGTAGTCTGGAGAGAAGAGTGGATCTCAGGTTCTTCAACAGAGACTTAAAGGACAGGTCCTCGACCACAGGCTCTGTAGCAAAGAAAGATCCTGTTTCTCCACTTCATCACCCAACCGAGGTCTGGGTCAGGCTCAACATCATCTCCTGATGGTCCAGAAAGGACTGATTGGACAGGAAAGGAGTGAAAATTAGAGAGGAGGAAATAGCAGAGAAACAAGGAGAGTCCCGAGGGCCCTGGCGCCGAGAAGGCAAACAGGTTGAAAACGGCACCGCAGGGGCACGGCGCTGAAGAGGCAGCGGCACCACAAGCGGGCGCTGAAGACCAACGGCGCGCCTGAGACCATGTGGCACATGGGCAGGCGCCGCAAGGCAGTGGCACCGACAACACCAACAAAAGCCAACAGACCCAGCGGAAGGCGCCGGAAACGCCCAGGAACCTGGAAAGCTAGAGAAGGAAAAAACAGGAGATAAGGGCATCGTGTGGGCCCCTGCGCGCAGCCATGTGAGGGGAACACCTAAGCGCGGAGTCACCGGCACCGAAGAAGGCGCCGCGCGACTAGGAAGATCCAACCGCCCTACCTGATCGCTGGAGGAGCCCGGGGGCTCCGTGGCAACCGAGCCAGGCAGGAGAACCAACCTCCGAGCCCATCGCTCCATAAGAGCGGCCCACTGATGAAACTGCTCATCTGGAGCCCTACCTACAGGCGGGGAGGGGCTCCGATGTCGAGGACGACGGTCACCAGCAGTTGGCGACTCCGAAGAAGGAGAACGGCAACTAGCTACGATAACCGACCGTCGACGCGCAGACATACCAGAGGGCGACCTCGAGTGATGCCTTCTCTTTTTTGACCTGTGGGCCGAAGAAGAGCTCGAGGCCGAACGGTGCCGAGAATGCGACCGTTTATTTTTATGCCGACGGGGGGACCGCCCATCCCCCCGGGCATCGGACTGACCGTTGTCGGAACCCCGCTGAGGAGAAGGAGGCTGACCGGACCCAGCCTGGCTGACTGAACAGCTTTCATACGAAGTCTCCCTACCGTCACCTGACCTGCTCATGGTCGACTCCGTCCAGTAGGCCGAGACTTCTTCAAGTAAGTTACATTTAAAATATTAGAAAAATTTAACGAAAATAGAATAAAATTAAGCGATACTACTATCGAGATAATGTTACAAAAAAATAAACTGAAAACTATGCTCTAGTTTGAAGTTTGACTCCCGACGGTAATGGCGTAAGTAAATCACTGAAAGCGCTCGTAGGAAGAAAAAAAACAGAGCGGTTGGAGGGTTGTCGCGAGATGATCATTGCCGCTCGAGCCGCTGCTCGCGGCGCCATGCCTCGCGGCGCCATCTCTCGCGCCGACCCTCCAGCAAAAAGTTTGCTCCCGATGGGTCCTAGTGCCTCCGGCGCTAATCCCACTAGTGTGAATGAGTGGTGGAGACTTATGTCCAGGAAGATCAACTGTTTTCTGTCCTGTCTATGGCCTTTTGTGGCTGTCGTGTAGTAACAGAGCCCTTTTTACATCCAGACTGTGGAGACTTCTTTCACCAGAGGTACCACGATCAGTGAAAAAGACAGGGAGAGTGACTGACTGGTTTAAGTGGTAAGTCCGAGACCACTTTGGGTAGGAATTTTCTGTTTTCCCCAAGGACTACCTTATCCCTATGAAAGGAGATATAGTCCTGATCTATACAAAGAGCCTGAAGCTCACTAATTCTTCTTGCAGAAGTCATTGCCACGAGAAAAACTGTTTTCCAAGTGACATATTTTAGATGAGCTGTAGCCATGGGTTCAAAGGGGGAGCCTAGGAGTTTAGCAATACACACATTCAAATCCCAAGCTGGCACTGGTGCCCTGTGAGGGGGGGTGCAGATGATTCAGACATTTGAAGAATCTTTTAAAAATAGGATCCGAAGCTAAGGTTACCCTTGCCCCAGCAGAAAGGTAAGCAGACACAGCTGCCAGATGAACCTTCAAAGAGCAGGATTGCAAACCAGAGGAACGTAAGTGGGAGAGATAATCCAGGACAACTAGAATTCCAGCTTGGCCTGGTATCAGTGATCTGCTCGAGCACTAAAGTGAAAACCTTTTCCATTTAGAAGAATAGTTTTCGTAGTAGAAGGTTTTCTGTAAGCTCTTAAAATGCTTAAGACAGATTGAGAGAGGTTCAATTTAGCATATTCTGTGTCCTCAAGAGCCAGGCCTTGAGGTTAAGGGACTTGAGATTCGGATATAACAGAGTTCCCTGGTTGGAAGTCAGTAGGTTGTGCCTCCAAGGGAGGTGTATTGGTTTGGTGGCAGACATGGAGAGCAGAAGAGAGTACCATGGCTGCCTTGGCCAATCTGGAGCCATCAAGATCAGTGATGCTGCATGGAATCTGAGCTTGAGCAGTACCCTGTGAACCAAAGGAAAAGCATATAGGAACCTCCCTGACCAATCCAGGGTCAGGGCATCCAGGGGAAGTGTGCCCTGATCTGGTGGTCTGCAACAATACTGAGGCAGGTGGTGCTTCTGGTGTGGAGTGCCCCACCTCCTGAAAATAACCTGTACCACATATCTGTTCAGGGTCCATTCGTGACGGGCCTGATTTATTCAACTCAAGGCATCTGCCAAGATGTTGTCTTTCCCTGGCAAGTGGACCGCCTGCAGGGATATTCCCAGAGAATAAGCTAGAGCCCAGATACATATGGCTTCTGTGCAAAGGAGGCCTGACCTGGTGCCTCCCTGCTTGTTTATGTAGTACATTGTGGTGGTATTGTCTGTTCTGATCTGTACCACCTTGCCCTGTACTACGGGGGAGAAAGCTCGTAGAGTTAGCAAAACTGCTCTGAGTTCCAGCAAGTTTATGTGCTGAAGGGACTCTGCAGCTGACCAGGTACCCTGGGTGGTGTGCTGCCCTAGATGGGTGCCCCAGCCCAATAGGGATGCATTTGTTGTGAGAACTACTGAGGGATTTTCCTTCTGAAAGGGGATTCCCTGTCTTAAGTTTGACTCCTCTTTCCACCACAAGAGGGCATGTAACAGTGCCCTTGTTACTGGAATGAGTTTTGAAAAAGGGTCTTTCTTCTGACACCCGTGAGCCCTGAGGTGGAACTAGATGTCCCTCGCGTGGACTCTTGAACCCAGCACTGTGCCTATGGAAGCAGTTATATGGCCCAGTAGCTAGAGAAACTGTCTTGCAGTTTTTGGATTGTGTAACCTGAAGGAATTTGCCACTGACTGAAGGCTTTGTACTCTGTCCAGAGGCAGATAGGCTCTGGCCTGTAAGGTATTTATTTCTGCTCCTATGAACTGCAACACCTGTGTAGGGGTGAAGGCAGACATTTTGTGATGATCAGAAACCCCAGAGACTCTAGGAGGTCCTGGGTGACTTTTAAATCCTGCTGTACTTACAGTGGGGATTTTCCCACCACTAACCAGTCATCCAGATAAGGGAAAACAGTGATACCTTGTCTTCGAAGATGTGCTACTACAGCAGCAAGACATTTTGTGAATACCCTTGGGGCTGAAGAAAGGCCAAAAGGCAGGGCTGAAAACTGGTAGTGGCCTGAAGGGAGTCTGAATCTGAGATATCTCCGGTAAGAATCCCTTATGGGGATGTGGAAATAGGCATCCTTTAAGTCCAGTGATGTCAGCCAGTCTCCCTTTTGGAGCATTGGCAAAAATCACAGCTAAAATTACCATTTTTAATTTTTGTTTCTTTAGATGCTTGTTTAATGCTCTGAGATCCAGTATAGGCCACCACTCCCCACTATTCTTTGTGGTTAGGAAGTATCTGGAATAAAAAACCCTTCACCTCAGAGACTCTGGAACTGGTTCTACTGCTTTCAGCTGTAGCAGGTTTTGAACCTCTGCCTCTAGCAGTGTTTTTTCTGGGAGGGAGAGCTGAATACTGATTTTTTGAGAAGGAGGGGATTTGAATTCCAGAGACAGACCCTGACCCACTACCTCCAGAACCCATTTGTCTGTGGTGATGTTCAGCCAGGCATGGCGGAAGTGAGACAGTCTGCCTCCTACAGGTAGGGAGGAAGCGGCCTGCGGTTCAGGGGGTCTGTTTTGATTGTGGCTGAGGCTGAGCTTGGGACCCTCACCTCGAGCCCCTTCTTCCCCTGCTGTGGATACTGCTGGTACTGGGGTAAGGCCACTGGCTGGAGGAAGGGCCTGGTATAAAAAGACCTGCCCTGGCCTCCCCTTCCATAAGGTCTGGTGGATGGTGAAGCTCTCTCCTTGGCAGAGTTTCTTCTGTAAGTGGCTTTATACTCATCCACCTTCTTCATGTATTTCACAGTGGAGTCCCCCAAAAGAGAATTTCCCTCTAGAGGAAAATCCAAGGCCTTAGACTGGGTATCTTAAGTAAGGTTTTGTGGCCCTGAGCCATGCAAACCTCCTCTGTGCCACCGTATTCACCTTTCATCTGGCTGCAGTGTCACTGGTGTCAGCAGCCATTTGGAATTGGTACTTAGCTGTCTCTAACCCAAACCTGGCAGTTTCAGCCAGGTTGTCTGACAAGGGTGAAGGAGCTTTCTGGAACATAGCCAGGACTGACTGCCACAGTGACTTTTGATACTGGACAGCATATGCCTGGATGGTAGCCTGACGCATAGCCAGAGAGGCTGACAGGTACCATTTTTTGCCACGCTGTCTATCTTTCTGGAGTCCTTGTCTGGAGAATGTGAGGACAGAGGGACCCTGACCTTGTCGTAAGCAGCTTGCTGAATAACCCCCTGGTGGTCTGGATGGGAGAAGAGAAAGTCCGCTCCCTCCCTCTCCAATTGGTATTTTCTGTCCATCCTCCTGTCTATGGGAGGAGTGGAATTCGGTGTTTGGAGAATCTTCAAGGCATCCTTCTTAAAGAATTTGTACATCGGTAGGAGAAAAGCCTTTGTGAGTGTCAGCCCCATCATCTCGAAGTACTCTACCTCATCTTTGTCCTCAACTTGTTTGGTAGTGGAGATGTCTAGTGCATCTGCCATCTTCCTTATGAAAGTAAAGTGGGATGGAAAATCCTCAGTCACCCTTGGAGGTCCCTTCCAGGGACACTTCTGATTCGATTGGTCCCTCCTCATCACTGTATTCATCATCATCAAACTGATCCCCTCTGTCTTGAGGGGGTGGATGCACATCGCTGCCAGCCTGGGGACCCTGGGGAGAGGCAGGAGGCTGCTGAGGAGGAACTACTGCCTGTAAAGATTGAATTATTTTAAAGGCTTGAGCAATTTCTTGGGCCATTGGTAAAGGCATAGCAGGCACAGAAGTCCCTGGTTTGGCAGGCAGAGGTTCTGTGTGCTTTAACTTTTTATTTTTTTTTTTTTTAGAAGGAACCAGGGAGTCAGCTGGTTCATTAGTTCATTTTGTGCCCTTTTCGCCCATCTCTGAGGCAGGCACAGAAGCAGATGTGGGTTCAGACACAGAATGTTGGGGTATCGGCTGATCAGAGCCAGAGGGACCCTTTGCAAACTTTTTCTTGAGCCTTTCAGGCGTTTTTCCAATGTTTTATCTGGGAATATTTTACACACTTCACACTCCTCTTTAAGGTGGTCAAAACCCAAACATATCACACATAAAGTGTGTTTATCTGCTTTAGCAAATACTTCCCCACACTGGGAACAGTTCTTGAATCCGGGTTCACCGGTTCACTTTTTGGGTTTCTCAGACATGATGTAAAAATGGAGAAAAAACCCAACCGCTAAATAACAAAGGTTTTTTTTTTTTTTTTAATGATCGGTTCTGGAACCAAGAAGGAACCGATGGAACCGAACCGATGTAGTGGTAACCAAGGATTATCAGTTATAAAAAATAAAATAAAACAAAGTTTTAAATATATGACTAAGGCGGTTCTTTAATCAGAGAATCCCAATTTTAACAGAAACTAACCCGGTTCCCCCATGGTTATACCGAACCGATAGGAACTGGGAAAAAATAACAAATTTAACCATAAGCTAGATTAATAATACAAAATAAACAGTAGAGGCAGTAAATGAAAACAAAATATACTTATAAGTAGTATTTGAAGTTTTCTTCACACAGGAGAAAGTGGACGAATGAGACTCCCACCAGACTTTTCAGGAGGAGAGAAAAATCTGAAGAGGTTAGAACACAGGCAGTTAGTAGAGGCAGTGTTTGAAAGGTGCTCATGTGCAAAGTGTTCCATCTTCTCCGGGCAGTCCAACCCTCCAGGCTTACTGCATAAAGTTAGGAATATTCTAAGCATTACTGGGGTTAGAAGCCTCCTTTCCGGTGTACTCAGCTGGGCAAGTGGACATCTGCTGCCATGGCGACTAACTGGTTAAACGTACTGCCTGATACACTGCTGAATCTCCCCAAATTTAATCAGTTTAAGAGATCTTTGTGGTCTGCCTCTGCAGTCCAATGTAACTGTACCCATTAAACTTTTATTCAGTGTCTCTCTGTACATAACCTGTGACTTTTTATACAATGACCTGTATGAATATTTTCAAAACTGTACGTAATTATTCTGTCTTAAGTGCTTTGAGCCTGACTTGTCTGCATTTGCTCTGCAACTGCGTACTGTACTTGTAATGTTTTTTGTCACTATCTTGACATGGAACCTTTGTAAATGACCAGTTATTATCAAAGGTAATCTCTGAAGTTTTCAATAAATAAATACAATAAACACAGACTCACAGAATTTTACGAGTCAGGAGCCAATAGGCCATATAGACTCGACATGCTCATTAGTACACCTATCTCCCAATAAATCATCTAATTGTAACTTAAAGCACTCCAATGTTGTGCTGTTTACTATGTCGGAGGGTAATTTGTTCCAAATACTAACCACCCTTTGGTTTAGCCAGTTTCCCCGTTGATTTGTTCTATAGAAATCACCCTTTAATTGTAACTGATGAAATTTGTTTTGCCTATCAGTGTTTCTAAGCAGCCCTATATTTTCCCACATGTCTGCATCAGAAACTGCCATAAATACTGTGCACAGGTCACCCCTTAACCTTTGGTACTCTGAACTAAATAGACGTAATCGTCTTTATCACCATAGTCCATATGTTTAACTATAACTATTTTCCTTGTTACTTTCCTCTGAACTTTCTCTAGCAAGCTTTTATCTTTCTTCTTACACACAGCCCACACGTGGACAATGAAACACTGCTTCCCTCATGATGGGGGTAGCTAACGAGCAGGATTTCTTCCCAAATTTATTAATTTTTCTGGACTTCTTTTCAGGACGTGTTGTGGGAA
This sequence comes from Neoceratodus forsteri, assembly GCA_016271365.2. Classification (NCBI taxonomy): domain Eukaryota; kingdom Metazoa; phylum Chordata; order Ceratodontiformes; family Ceratodontidae; genus Neoceratodus; species Neoceratodus forsteri. The sequence continues at coordinate 165,984,030 of CM057459.1, read as the reverse complement.
ATGTCACCCTCAACCTTTTACATGCAGCAGCCAGTATCCAACCTTCAGGATTAGGGTGCTGGGAATTATATTCTGACCCTGCCTTGGTTACTGTATATATTTTTTTCCACTTTCCTATCAACTGCTGTTGATGATGCAGATGATTTTAGGATCTTTTTGCACATACTCATAAAAATCTCCTGAACAGAATGTTGACACTTTTTGTAGAAGTCAGTCCCAACATGCTTAAGAAATCTGACTCATCAACGTCGAAGTCAGTTTCCACAGCAGGAATATTAATCATTTCTGCCATTCCTGTCAGAAAGGCAGAATATGATGAAAAATCCTCCAGAGGGTGGGGGGATAGTCTGTCTCCTCCTCACCTGTGACTTCAAGACAGGTAGGTTCCTTCTCTTCTATAAAACAGTATTCCTCCTCAGTGGCACTAGGTGGCGCTAATGGAGATATTTCAGAGGCCTGCTTCTTCATGGTCTAGAACTGTTCCATCCATTTGTATTGCTCCATAGAGGGCAACTGAGCATCGCCCGACATGCTGGACAAAGGGCTCATTTGCCTTTTTCTTTTCAGGCTCCAAATGTTTTTCTTTTTTGGTCTTTTAAAGGCTAGTGTAAAAGAATGACTTCTCTGCCTGCCTTTGGAGTTCTTTTTCTCGGAGTGTTTCTCAGCCGAGGAGTTATACTCTTTATTGGGCTTTCTTGCAGACTATGCTTTAGACTGGTCCTTAGAGGAAGATGTGTCACTAGTCAACTGTAAAGCAAAGTTTTTAGCATTTTTATGTTGCTTGCACGCATGTGCAAGAAACATAATGCCATCATCCGAGTTTTCGGAGGTGTGGAACCCGTCTTCCAATTCAGTCAGTGTGTTTGCAGGCGCGGCCCCAGTTCCCCAATCACTGCTGCAGCTGTCTATGACAGCAGTTGAAAATGCAGTGGTCGTACAGTTGAAAGGGAGAGCTCCGCTTCAGTGAGCAGAGCTCCCCCTCCCACCTTACACAAGCATACTGCATGCTCATGCACCCTCCCCCATGCACACACTGTACGGCCACGGGGGTGCCCAATCCCCGTCGGCTCCAGGCCCCCCAAAGCTTCCAGGTGCACGCTAGGGCCACCCCAGTGTGGCAAAATTTGTTGTAATACGTGGGATGCCCAATCCTGTGAAACACTTCCAGCATCCAACTGCCATGCTGGGAACCCACCCCAAGCGTGGCAAACATCCGTTGTCTTATTAGGAAAAAAAAAAAAAAAAAAACTGTAAATACAAAAACTGTCCCCGGCACTTCTCCCTGCCCCCTCCCACAACCCGCACCCACCCACTCGCACCCTACCTCCCCACAAACCCCCTTCACCCCATACTTACCTCCGGACCTTGGCTCGACGATCTTCAGTGGACCGGGAACACATCTGCACTCTTCAAAGCCGACCGCAAACTGAGGAAATGCTAGTAAGCTGTATAATGGGATAGATAGTTTTTTTTTTTTAACTTTGCTGCATATCTCAGGCATTTTTTGGAATTTTGGCACCAAATTTTCAACATGGGGTTTTTGGTACACCCCTCATGAATTCTATCACTGTCATGGCGTTAATCTGGCCTGAAAGGTGATTTCGCGGTCACTGCGCAAAATCACCTTTAGGGACCGATGTAACATTGACATGCCAGTGTACATAAGGTGGGCTCTCAAAATGCCTATGTTGCAAATTTGGTGAAAAAATTACTGTTTTACGAGTGCATGCACAGTTCCTCACGCATCGTAAGTTCGTGAATTTTAATATTTGCACTCTGGATTTTCAACACTGCCATTTCACCACACCCCTTATGAGCAGTAAAGCTGTCATTTTCACATCTTTGCCCAAATATGCTTCACAGCTAGAAGCGCATAATGGCTAGCTGGTGCGGAAATCAATGTATGAGACATATTAAGAAAATCACAGTGACACTGTTCATGAGCAGAGGTCTTAAAATGGCTATATTGAAATTTGGTAAAAAATTCCCAAAATGACTGTTTAAGTGCTGCGTTAACGCTGTTCCTACTGACGCTTGCAAGTTTGCGAATTTTGAATATTTTCACTCCAGATTTTCAACACTGCTATTTTAGCACACCTCCTTATGAGCAGTACAGCTGTCATTTTTCACATCTCGCCCAAAATGTGTTTCTGCGCATGTAGCACACAATGGCACAGTCGGTGTGCGAAATCAATGTTAGGGACAGATTAATAAAATCACAGTCACACTGTTCATTAGCAGAAGTGTTAAAATGGCTATGTTAAAAATTTGGTTACAAAATTCCCCAAAATGACTGTTTTTTCGAGCATTTGTTGCGCTGATCCTACGCACGCTCATAAGTTCGCGAATTTTCAATATTTTCAATCCAGATTTTCAACATTGCCACTTTACCACACCTCCTTATGAGCAGTACAGCTGTCATTTTTCACATCTTGCCCAAAACATGTTTCCGCCCATGCAGCACACATGGCGCAGATGGTGTTCGAAATCAATGTATGGGACACATTAAGAAAATCACAGTGACACTGTTCATGAGCAGAGGTCTTAAAATGGCTATTTTGAAGAATTTAGTGAAAAATGTCCTAAAAATGACTGTTTCACAGTCGTTAAGTTCTACACTGCAGCACCGTAAGTTGTAAATTTTTAATACTTTCACTCCAGATTTTCAACATTGCCATTTTACCACACCTCCTTATGAGCAGCACAGCTGTCATTTTTCACATTGCCCAAAATGTGTTTCCGTGCATGTAGTGCACAATGGCGCATTCAGTGGGTGCAATTAATGTTTGGGACAGATTAAGAAAATCACAGCGACACTGTTCATAAGCAGAGGTCTTAAAATGGCTATGTTGAAAATTTGGTGAAAAAATTCCCTTCAGACGTTCGGCAGTCTTACTAATGAAGACATTGAGCAGGACTGGATCCAGGACCGATCCCTGCAGCACCCCACTGGTCACCCACTCTCCCTAGACTGCACACCATTTACCACCACTCTCTGCCTCCTGTCTGCTAGCCAGTTTCTAACCCAGCTTACCACCCCTTCCCCCATGCCCAGCCTACCCAGCTAGTTTATCAGCCTTCTATATGGGATGGTGTCAAAGGCTTTGCTGAAATCAAGGTAAGCATTGTCCACTGCCCCACCCTGATTCACTTTCTTTGTCACCCAGTCAAAGAAATCAACCAGATTTGTCTGACATGATATCTCCACTGTGAATCCATGTCATCTATGGTCCTGGGCTCCAATGGCTTCTAGATGTCCCACTATCCTTTCTTTAAGCAATGTCTCCATGATCTTTCCCACTACTGAGGTGAGGGTGAACGGCCTATTGTTCCCTGCCTCCTCCCTGCTGCCAGACTTGTGTAGAGGGACCACATGTGCCCTCCTCCAATTCACTCGTGTTGAAGGACTCCGTGAACATGACTGCCAGAGGTACTGCTATCTCCCTTTGCAGTTCTCTTAATATCCTTGGGCGTATGCCATCTGGTTCCATCGCTTTGTCCACCTCCAATTTGGTGAGCTCCTGCAGGAGGACTCTTTTGCCTTTGAATGGACTATCGTCCACCTCTTCACCCCCTTGGCAACTGCTGTGGCCCTTGCCCCTCCCACTCTTCTCTGAATACTGAATGGAAAGACACAGTGGATGTCTTGGGAGGAAAGCATGGAACTATCACTTCCAAATACCTAAACTGCACATACAAGCAAGCAATATTCGGCATTGACAAATGCTTGTTAACAGGGGAACACTCTTTGGAACTAGGCAGATAGGCTGGAGCTGATAGTGACTGTCTTTCAGAATGTCTCTTCTTCCGAGTCTTAGGGCAAAACACACTGCACAGGTCACAGTTAAGCCAGCTGTGAGCTATGCCTAAATGCTTGCAGCACGCAAAATGTATAGCTGCCATAGACAAACAGTGACCATATTTTTGGCACTTTTTTTAAACATGTGGCTGCAGAACTTTTTTTTAGGATTTTGTTCTAACTCTGACATTAGACAAGAAAACAGCACCATGATATTGTTTCCGACAGCAGTTGTTGAAAGCCAGTAACATTTCTTCGACTACAGTAGTTGTCAGAGGACAAGTTTACTTTATTCGACCACAGGCATTGTGATCCTACAACAGATATACAGTGCTGTGAAAACTGAGCAGAAGCACTGAATCACAGTTGTTGAGGACTAACCAGCAATTAGCATTCAATCACAGTCATTGTGAGCCAAGAAAACAACCTAAAGTGCCAGAAGAAAAAAAAAGGAAAAAACTTGAAAATATTTTTGTACAAACGTGAACTGTTAAAATGGAACGATCATAAAGCAGTCAAATTAAGCTGCAAACTGCAACACAGTTACTGTGAGAAGAGAGTCTTTGCAACCTACGCCACAGTTCCCAGAACTGCTGGAAACTGTGCTAAATATAGGAAAACATAAATAAATTTGCACTAGAACACAGATCAGATGGGAGCGCAAATATGTATAATGCAAATAATGTTAAACTTTGTAAAACAATAAATCTTTAAGACTTAGTATAAACAGTGTGACATCATTCATCACATTCCTGTTGTTAGAAACAGAATTTTTTTTTTTAAATCAGTGTTTGCTAATACACAGTTTGGGTCGATTTCTAAGAGGGACTACCAGTTCATAAAATGACTAATGCTGGTATTATTTGTGCCAGGTTTTCTGCTTTCACATTGCATCAGTGTGTCTCTTGCCTATTACAACTTACTTTATCTGTTCAGCTGAGCCTCCAGAAGTGGCATTCGTAATTGCCCATGCTGCTTCCTTCCTTGTCCGGAATTCTGCGGTTTGTAAAATATTTATAAGGGCCGGGAAGATGCTAGCATCTATCACAGTCTGGAACAAAACAAGTGGAATATTTAATTTGCAATGTTCACTTCATTACTGCCAGATGGCTGCCTATGCTAAAAGCTGCAGGCTCTTCCCCCGAATGTGAGATTCAAGCAAGTGAAGCAGTGGAGGAACTTACAGACTTAATCCAGCCCTCACTATCTCTCAAGTAGGAGACAGAGTCACTCTGTACTAAGCAGATGTACACAGGCCTCAGTAACTGAATACATTCTATTTTGCCCATCCCTGCCCCGGTCTCTATGGTTCTGTACTCCCAAGGTCAAGTATAAAGCAGGTCATTGGGGCTATAGGCAACTCCTTATCCCACTGCTCCATCACTCTGTCTTTTTACCTAGTTTGGAGATGCATCATAAAGGCGGTCAGCACAGCAAACAAAGGCGCACAGAAATGAAAATGATGTACTCACCGTAATTCTTGATCTTCCAGAATATATTCACCATTCATTACTGGTGGGTCTGTGCCAGAGGCTTCAAGACCCCGTGGTAGTGTACACCTTGAAAGCTTCAGATGAAGGGGGACTGATGTCAGGGACGGCGCCGCCCACATGACAGATGTATTACGTAACGCTTGCAGGCTGGCCAGTAACTGACGCTGTCCCCCCTTCTCAGTTGTGATTACCAAGAGAGGAAAAAAAGAGGAGGGTGGGGCAAGGGAGCCCAAGGGATAGACAAAAGGATATAGGATATAAAAGAACAAAAGAATGAAAAAAAAAAAAAGTCTGTTACAGGAGAAAGAGAGAGCTAGAGGGCATGCTCTGGTAACAGTTAAAGGAAGACCAGGTCAACTGGACAGGAGAGAGCGTGACAGAGAGGAGGGTGCAGAGGGGACACTGAGCTCCCAGGAGAATAGTGCTGTCAGAAGAGTTGGCTTACCCCAATTGTAAGAATAAAATTGTTCAAGTTTACCAGAGACTGAACAACTCTCAAGAGAAGTTCAAGGTGCTCAAAAAGTTCACACAGGACCAGCCGAGGATGGGGAAAAATTCCAGAGAAAGGAGATACCTTACTGAAGACCTGCGAGTCGTGCAACTGTGTTGCCAGCAGGGGCTCTCCATACATAGGTACGAGCACTACAGAAGGACAGAGGCTCAGGGATCCCATAAGATCAAAGTATACTACGAGAGGAAATTAATAAAAGCCTCTGCTCTCGAAAGGCCTGTCAATTGCAATACAGGCCCATGAAACACACCAGCACATGTTTTCAAGTGAAAGAGACACACCTAAGAGCTTAAAAGGTAATGGAGTAACCCCTAAGGGGGGAAGAAAATAACCTGCGAGATGGGGGGGGGGGGTCCCTGCTAGAAGGACAGCTGCTGAGTAAAGGAAACCGCAGAAACTGAATGATTCCACTACCGCAGGATCCCTTTCTTTTAGTGAAGATTACGCCAAAAGAAGGGATCAAGAGAAAGAAAAAATGTAGCAGAAAATACCCTGAAGGAAATGCAGGTGTCGAACGGCAAAGCAAAGAAAGCTTTACCAGATAAGGGAATTTGGGCAACAACTCCCAATATATATCCTGGTCCCTTACTACACCTGCTCTCCTGCAAGCCTTTGCCCCCAGTGAGAAGGGACGAAAACCGGGGCTTACTCACCATAAAACAACTAAGATTCCTTCCCAGAAAAAAGAGGGAAAGGGCTTTCCTCCACCTTCTTTCTCCTCTCTATTTTTTTAAAACAAGGGGAGGAACTAGAAAGAGTGGTGATAACGAGAACCCTACATGGTCCTTTGGTCAGCATTTTTTTAAACTAATGGAGAACTAGAGGGGCTAGGGGAGAAGAATGACCCCAAAATATTTTTTACTTTTAGTTTTTTTAATTTTTGAAGGCTGCAACAGGGGCCATGGGAAAGGAACAAGGTCCCTCAAGACAGTTTGCCCCCACCCTACATGCCTCCCACCTTTTTTTTATTTTTATTTTTTAAACTTAAGGGAGGCAAAGGCTAGAGAAGAGGAAAGACTGTCCAGAAGCCCGGTCATTGCAGAGGAAGGAGGGCAGATTCCAGTAATGAATGGTGAAGATATTCTGGAAGATCAGGAATTATGGTAAGTAATTTTCATATCTTTCAAGAATCAATCTTCACCATTCATTACTGATGGGTCTAAATGTTAAGCTACCACCAAAGGCAGTGTTGGCAAACCCTGAGAGAAATGGTTGTTCCCTCAGCCTTCAGTGGAGGAAAACACAGACAGGTAGGGCCCCTCACGGGCCTGGTGAGGCCCAAGATGGTCAGGGGCAGGTGGAGGCTCCCGTGGCTTGGGAGCGGGAATGTTCCCCGCAAGCTCACGCCTGGCACTGCGGGAGAAGTGGGCCCTCTGGAAACATGACGTGATTACCCTACGCCGGGTCAAGGATGGCAACCTAGAAAGATGCTGCCACACCGTCCGCCTAATGCAGACCACAGTTCACACTACCCTGAAGGCTACCTCGCTGGTGTCGTGGGACATCCTTGCTTGGTGTCTCGCCAGCTCCAGTCCCTGCGCAGAAAGGCATATGGCTGATCTAGTTTGCTCACAGTCCAGCAAGGACGCCAGGAGTTGTCCCAGAATCAACCATAGGTATAGGATGCCTGGTGTGGTGTACAGCAATGCACAACATGGTGTGCGCTGCTGAGAAGACTCTACGACCCGAGGCGTCAAACTCGGCTAAGTCTGACTCTAGGGAACGGTCACACACTGGGTACCTATGCCCAGAAGGGGTGTCCAGGAACTGGAACTCACAAGAGGGGTGTGGCACGGCTCCTGGAGACCCTAAGGGTGAGCAATACCTGCGCAGGATGTCCCTTGGGGCTGGAAAAGGGACTGAGGGATGGAGCCAGACGTCTCTTGACACCTCTGCAAAGGCCTGGGCCACAGAGGTAGGACTGTGTAGTCATGATTGTACTACCCAAGGAAGGACAATTATGCAGGACTGCGGCCAGAGAAATGGGACAGTCACAGCTCCCACAACATCTCCAAAAGGAATTGCTGGTAACAAGTGTACTCAATGTCGGAGGACAGGTAGAGGGAAGGGGGCAATATTGGACCTGGCGCTCACAAATGATGACAGAATAGCATATGTATCAGTGGGCAGCCATATGGGGTCCAGCGGCCACCATACAGTATGGTTCAGGTTAAAAACAGCAGAAGAATCAAGCCACACAAAAGTAAGAATCCTAGACTTCAAGAGGGCAGACTTTGCTAAAATGGGAGAATGCCTCAAGAAATCACTGGCAAAGGGTCGGGAGGGGGAGTAGAGCTACAGTGGAAGAACCTCAAGAGAGCCATAAGAGGCAACAAGCTTTTGTGTGAAACTAGTGAACAAAACCAGAAGAAAAAGAAAACCATTATGGTTTTCAAAAGAAGTGGCACGGAAGGTTAGAGAGAAAAATACTGGCATTCAGAAAGTACAAGGAAACACAAAGGGAGGAAGACAAGGAAATGTATCAGACAAAGCAGAGGGAGGCGGGTAAAGCAGTTAGAAGTGCAAAGGCACAAACAGAAGAAAGGACAGCCCAGACAGTGAAGGAGGGGGACAAAACCTTCTTCAGGTACATATGGGAAAGAAGAAAGGCCAAGGGAAGGATAGTGAGGCTAAGTAAAGGGGGGTGGGGTGGGCAGAGGAGGACCTAGAAAAGACTGAGATACTGAATGAATACTTTTGCTCAGTATTCACAAAAGAAGGTGAGGGGGAGGGACCAAAATTAGCCAGTAGACACACACAGGGAAGAGGGGTGGACACCAGTCCATTTACAGAAGAGAGGGTACTAAAGGAACTCTTGAAACTGAAGGTGGACAAGACAATGGGGTCGGACGGGATACATCCCAGAATCCTAAAAGAACTCAGATGTGTTACTGACATCACAGGCAGCTCTATTCAACAAATCATTGGAGAAGGGAATTTGAGAGGAAGGGAGATTTCTGTTTCGAATAAAGAACTTTCCTTCTCACCCACGAGAGGCCTTGACCCTTTCTCTCTTGGAGGTGGATCTCCAAAAATTTTACAGAAAACTTAGGTCGGCAGACTGGTTCAATAATCAAGACAGGGAGGAACAAACACTACCGACACACAGACAAGAGCTACTTAAAGCTCTCAACATCAAATCAATGTTCACATCCCCAAGGGGAAGAGATACTGTAGAGGCCTACATCAAAGTGGTGGAACAGCAGGTGAAAGAGATGGTAGGAAGTAGAAAACTTACACCAACACATAACAACCTAAGCAAAAGTGAAACGGAGCCACTAAGATTACTGGAAAATGACAGTGATCTAATTATAAAACCAGCTGATATGGAAGGGGGTATAGTTCTATGGAACTACAAAATCTACAAAGAGGAATGTCTGAGGCAACTAGGGAACACACAACATTATCAAAAACTTACCAGTGATCCCACCCCAGAAATCGCAGAGGATATTAAAGAATTTTTAGAATCCGTAGTAGACCGGGGATGGTGTGCCCAAGTGGAGATGGAAATGATGATGAAACAGAATCCTAGAACACCTAGATTTTATGTATTACCGAAAATACAAAAGAACGTTGTAAAACCATCTGGCAGGCCTATTGTATCGGGTATAGACACTATTTTGGATCCTCTATCGGAATATGTAGACTGCCACATCACACAGGAGGTACAAAAACTGCCAGCATATATCAAAGACATGAACCATACACTTGAGTATTATTACTGTCCTGAATTAGAAAGAATTAAATACGCAAAATATATGGCTAGTCTCGTTTGATGTGAAAGATCTATATACAAGCATACCCCATGAGGAAGGGTTAGCAGCAATGGATGGGGCTTTAAGACACAGAGAGGACCAGTTTCCTCCTCAAGAATTCTTGACGGGATTGGCAGAGATAGTACTAAACAAGAACGATTTCCAGTTTGAGGAAGATTTCTACATACAGACAAAGGGGACGGCCATGTGGAGCACTATGGTCCCGACAAACGCAAATCTTTACATGGGTCATTTTGAATCAATACACATCCTAAATGCAGAGAATAATCCTTTCTTTAACAACATCAAGTAGTGGAAACGCTTTATTGATGACATATTTGTTGTTTGGGAGGGTAACAAACAGGATTTAGATAGCTTCAGGGATTATTTAAACACACGTAACCAATACCTGATTTTCACAATGGAAGCTGATCAGAAACATAACATTAATTGACCTACCGATCTATGAAAAAGAGGGTAGACTAGAAACTAGGCTGTACAGAAAAGACACAGACAGGAATATTACCCTTCATTTTGAAAGTTTTCATGATTCAAAACTTAAAAGGAGCATACTAAAATCACAGTTCATAAGAGCAAAGAGAAACAGCAGCAGCACTCAGGACTTTGAGGAAGAAACAAACAATATGACAAGGAGGTTCCTAGACAGGAGTTATAGCAGGACACACCTGCTAGAAGTGGCACAAGAAGTCAGGGACACCTCAAGAGAAACTATACTCGGAGGGACTGAGAAAGATGAGATGGAAAACAGAATTGTATTTTCTACAGCCTTCAGCCACCTTAGTAGGGAAATAATCACTAAGAATTGGCATTTAATGCAAACAGGTGACCCACATAATAAACGATTCAGGGAATAACCACTGGTAACCTCTAAAAGAAATCCCACATTTAGGGATAAGTTGGCCCATACTGAACACACCGTGAAGGAACTCAGGACTAAACAGCTACTGCTAGGGCCTTTAAAAATGGCAACTATCAATGTGGCAATGTTCCCAGTGCACCACCACCAGTAAAAAAATAAAAAAAAAACATTTTCGGCATCCTTATACAGGTAAAGATTTTAAAATAAAACAACACATTACCTGCAGATCAGACCATGTCATATGTATTTTACAATGCCCCTGTAATAGGCTATATGTGGGCAAAACAAATGGGGAACTCAGAACCCGCATTAGTGAGCACAAAAGTGACATACGAAACAGAGATGATAACTCCACTGGGGCTAGACACTACAACGCGGCTGGACACGGCCTCTTCACTGAGATTCTGGGAAATGGAACAAGTGAGTGAACCCCACAACAGCAACACAAGTTGGAAGGATCTGGTCCTGAGAAGGGAGGTTTACTGGATTTTCATGACGGACAGTGCAAACCCTTGCATAGGACTAAATGAAGATTGCGACAGGAATTTATATTGGACATAAACTAAGTAACGGTCATCTGCATGGAAGGAAAGAATCTGCACCAGACAAGGCATTCCATGCGCTTGGGAAATTAAATGGACATTTGTGTGCGACTCCTGCAACAATGGAGTACCATCAGTGATCTGATTTGTGGACTCTTTTTCCTCTCTTCCTATATATTTAACTCTTGTCTGTAAATTCAACAGATATCAATAAGGACCCATGGAGTGATTAACTTGTCTATCACACATACTTCATTTGTTTTTTTAAACCCACAAGACAGTAGCCAGGAGTTTATTTCACATCAGTTTGTATTTTGGCATAAAAAATTAGTATACTTTTTAAAACTTTCTCATCTTGAGTTAAAAGGCTAGCTCCTGGAGTGGGTGGGGCTATGACGTCACACGCCATGTGACCCCCCCTCCCACTGCAATATATAAATTGCATCAGAACATCAGTTCAGTTGCTCCTACAGCCTAGGAAACGCTGAAACTCTGTTCCCACGATCCCTGGTGAGTCTTAGTACTATTACTATGACACCTAGTTTTGTTTCTTTTAATGTTTGATAGAAGGAACAGGATGTGTATTCTCCTGACAATGTTATATATATTTTTTGAACAGAGACAGCCAATTAGGCCGATAAAAAAGGAGGGATTAAGGCATGCTGATTAATAAATGAATTACTTACACAGGTATAAGAGAATTAAGATTTCCTGAAAAAAAGTTTAGAACATTAAGTTTAACTTAGGAAGTGTTGTTTTTTGCCTTTTAGAGGAAAAATAAGGATTCAAAAAGCATGTAAGAGGCAGTAAAATACTGAGGTATTTCTATTGACAGTATTGGTGATTTTTAATTTAATAAAAGGAAGAAAGTTCTTAATGTTATCACTGATACATATAGGTAGAACAAGCTGCTCACTAGGGAGTGTGGGTAGAGTGCTTTTGATAATACAGAACTAAACTAACATTAGTAATCATGACAGAAGTAATATGGCAAGCATGCAGCAATGTGGTGTTGGGATGCTGTAACCTTATGTACAGAAAGAAATGTTCATTGAAAATTTTAGTAAGCAATGTTTTCCTTTTTCTCTTACTTAGAAACACAACATTATTTTTTGGGGCCTGAAGAAGTGGCGGGAGCCACGAAACTGTCGCCCCCCCACAAAGTATGATTAAAATACAATTAAGCAGTTTTTGCTATTACTCTGGTGCCTACAGTGGAGTTCATCCTAGTTTCCTTCTAATACTGATAGTTTGCAGTCTTTTTTGGATGACCCAGTCTTTTACAACATTTTTTTTTAGCTTGCAGGGCAACCCAGACCCCCAGCACACCTCAGAAGGGAGTAGTACCAGAGGACTGGAGGAGGGCGAACATCATGCCCCATCACAGAAGCACCGATCTTGAGTGCTCCTCTCCTTGCTCAGGACCTCAGACGCTATTCCAGGCCGGCAGGCTGCTCCAACAAAGCCACCGTCCATGCTTCCACCAGCCGAAGACCCACTGCTGTAAGCGGAGCACCGCCCTCGAGTGCTCCTCTCCTCGCTAAGGGCCTCAGACACTATTCCAGGCCGGCGGGCGGCTCCAACTAAGCCGTCACCCACGCTTCCACCAGGTGAAGACCTGCTGCTGTAAGGTATGGTGCTACTTCAACCAATCAGAACTCGGCACTTTTCTCCTGCACTATGGTGATCGGCTGCCTTCATCTGTGAACTTTTCCTTACTGGCATGCTCTGGACTGAAGCTCTGGAGGCTCCCTAAGCCATGTTTTTGTTTCAATCTGCGCAGAGCTTCCAATTAAAACTTTTTTTCTGTTTTGTGGCTAATCTGCTGGCTTTCACTGTGCAGTGTATAATTATTTCTGCACAGGACAGCAGGTAGTCCTCTTGCTGAGCGCTAGCTCAGAGCTGCTAATAACTTTCCAGAACACTGCTGATTTGTTTGTTCATAACCAGAGATAGATTTAACACTTAATGTTAAGGCCAGTTAAAAATTATCTTTAACTCTGCACTGTTTGCTACTGCTTCTGTCTCCACCGTAGACTCTCTGTCTCCTCTCCTAACTGTCCAGTTAATTGCTTTCCAGTCTATCTCCTGCTGCTCCGTTTACTTGCCCTGTCTGCTCCCCGCCCACCGACTTAGCCCTCATTTTAATCACAGCTCTTCTCAGATTTCTCTAGCGGAGCCCCAACCTCGAGTGCTCCTCTCCTTGCTCAAGGCCTCAGATGCTATTCCAGGCTGGCAGGCGGCTCCGACCAAGACGCCACCCATGCTTCCACTGGCCGAAGACCCACCGCTGTAAGGTACAGTGCTTCTACAACCAAACTGAATTCAGTGCTTTTCTCCTGCACCGTCCTGATTGGTTGCCTTCATCTCTGAACTTTTCCTTGCTGGCGCGCTCTGGACTGAAGCTCCGGCGGCTCCCTAAGCCACATTTTTGTTTCAATCTGCGCTCAGCTTCCAATTTATACTGTTTTATCTGTTTTGTGGCTAATCTGCTGGCTTTCACTGTGCAGTGTATAATTATTTCTGTATAGAAGAGCCGGTGGTCTCCTTGCTGAGTGCTCGCTCAGAGCTGCCAATAACTGTCCAGAACGCTTCACACTGGCGCTCTGCGCCGGCTCCCCACCCTCCCCCCACCTCACCCACCATGAGTGGACCTTTCCTTTTATAGCTGCTGTTACGTCAGATGACAAAGTGCCCACTTTCCCATTGGTCCCTTATATTCTTGTACCGCTAGACGCGTACACTCTTTGCAGACTTGATCTGCTCAGGAATCTCTCTGCTACACACCAGCTGGAGCTCTTTCTTCTGACACTAAAAGCTAAGACCACAAATATTCTGTCCAAATCACCTCTGCTGACTCACTTCCTGGGCTCCAATATGACAGATATGGCAACCTGTCCTATGGATTGTCCCAAACACCTTATCATCTTGGCCATCTTGCCGCTCCTGCTCTACTTAGCTGAAAACAGAATATGCAAAGCTGACTCGATGCGCCCCGCTACCCTGCCATCTTTGGATGACTTTCACTTCTGTAATCTCCTCCTCCTCCTCAATGACCTACCACACGACTTGACACCTCTTCTAATAATTAAGGGCATTATTTACCATGCTATGTATGTTCATAGGATATGTTTCCTCCACCTCTTAGCTCTCTCCCCTTTTGTCCGTCGGAAACTCTGGTACTTCCTGCTACTGGCTGTCTTGCTATCTAACATACTAACTGCCAGCAGATTAGGCCTTATGGTGTATAGAGTCTGCTCGAACCTCAGATCCCCTGTTGGGAACCGAGGCCCTCCCTCCCTTGTGTTCCGATACACCTTTCTGTATCTGCCCACCCTCTCTTGAAGCCCTCCACATTGGAAATCTGGACCAGTTCGCCAGGTGGCGTATTCCAAGGATCCACCACCCTCTCCGTGAAAAACCTCCCCCCCCCGATCCTTCCTCCTTTCAACTTCAAACCATGCCCTCTGGTGACACCTTCCTCCTTTAGTCTAAAGATCCCCTCCGTGCTTACCCTATTTATTCCCTTGAGGTACTTGAAGACCCTGATCATGTTCCCCCTGTCTCTTCTCTCCTCCAAACTATACAGGCCGAGTTCAAGTCAGTCCTCGTACGTCAACTCCCCCAGTCCTCGAATCATCCAGGTAGCCCTCCTCTGTACCCTCTCCAGGAGCTGTATGTCCCTCTTTAAGTGCAGTCTCCAGCACTGTACACAGCACTCAAGGTGTTGCCTCACTAGCCCATTGTACAGCGGCAGAATCACTTCCCTGCTCCTAGAGGTGATCCCCTTAGAATGCATCCCAACATCCTGTTTGCTTTGCTAGCCGCTCTCCTGCACGGCTCAGAGTTATTCATACATGCATTCACCATGACCCCTAGGTCTTTTTCCCCAGACAAGGCTTCCAGCACCCCCCCCCAGGGTGTACCTGTGTTTGGGGTTTCCCCACCCAAGATGTAACACCGTGCACTTGGTTGAACTGGAATTTAACTTCCCTGCGAGAGCTCACCTAACCAGGGCCTACAGGTCCCCTTGTAGGGCCAATCTCCCCTCTTCCACCTCAACTACTGCTCCCACCTTGGAATCGTCAGAGGAGAGACTCATCTCACACCCTATACCCACCCTGATGTCAGATATGTATGCATTAAACAGGATCGGTCCCAGGACCGAGCCCTGCGGAACTCCACTACCGATCTCTCTAGGGTTCGAGAACTCCCACCGATCACCACTCTCTGTGTGCATCCAGCTAGCCAGTTTCTATCCATCTGACCATCAAAGGACACACTCCCAACCCGATCAGTTTCTCCACCAGCCCATTGGGGTGCAGGTCAAACGCCTTGCTGAGTCAAGAATATTACATCCAGAGGCTTCCTCGTCCAGTTCCGATGTTACCCATTCGTAGAACTCCACAAGGTTGATTTGACACGATCTACCTGGCACAAACCCATGTTGTCTACTGTCCAGCTCTCCCTCCTCCTCCAGGAACACCCCCAGTCATTCCTTTAGTATACTCTCCATTACTTTTCCCACTACCGAGGTCAAACTGATGGGTCTACAGTTACTTGGTACTTCTCTCGACCCCCCCCTTTATGGATTAGCACCACATGCGCCTCACGTCAATCCCTAGGTACCGTCCCTGTCTCAAGCGACCTGCTGAAGAGCTCTGGCAGGGGTGAGGCCAGTACGTAAGCCAACTCCCACAGTACCCTCGGATGAATGCCATCTGACCCAGGAGATTTATCTTTCTTCAGAGCTTGCCACACCCGTTTGGTGGAGATAGCTTTGTCCATCCATCCTCTCCTTGCTGGCCTTTCTATCCTTATCCTGATGTGAAACCCCAGGGGTGCCTCTCCCTCCCTTATGCTCCCTTTCTGTTATTCCCCCATCCCACTCAATTTTGCTTCTATCTCCTTTGTGCCTTGCTTAGCAAATATCCCATCCCCCTCCCTAGTGAACACTGAGGCAGGCGAAGTGCTCATTTAATAACTCTGCCTGCTCCCTCACCTCTTCCACCCATCATCTGTTCTCAGTCTGCCAAGCTTGTCCTTAGTTTTTCTCCACTCCCCAATGTACCAGAAAAAAACCTTTTCCCCCTCCCTGAATCCCCTGTGTCAGCCTCTGCTCTTTACTGGCCTTTGCCCCCGCACAATCTGGGTGATTTTTCTAGATGCAAGACGGTGCTTTTCCCTTTCTCCTCTCAATGTCTTGTATTTTTTGTAGGCAGCCTTCTTCTCCCTGACCGCTCCCTGAACCTCACTGGTCCACTAGCATGGTTTATGCGACCTTGCTCCCTTGTGCTTCACCTTAGCACAGGTCCTGACTGCCTCTTGAAGTCCCCGTTTTATGACCTCCCATCTCTTTTCCACGTCTGTCATTGTTGTAATCCCTTTCATGTGATCCTTCAGAATACTTCCCATGTCCATAAAGTACTCCCCTGAAATCCACTGTCAGTGTCCTAGATCTCTCCCCTCCTCCCATGTTAATTTGAAACCAGACAGTGTCGTGGTCACTCCCAGTAAGGGGATCCTCTATGACCAGGTCCGTTACCAGATCCCCATCCGCCAAAACCACGTCCAGAACATGGCCCTCCCTCGTGGGCTCCCTCACATGCTGTGTTAAGAACACATCCTGGAAACCATCTAGCAGCCTCTGCTCCTTGGCCACCTTAGAGGACATGGCTCTCCAGTTTGTCCCTGGCATATTAAGATCCACCATCAACATCACTCTCTCCCCTTTTGGTCCGCACTGGGCAATAATGTTGTCCAGCAAACCATCCTCTAGAACATCACCCATCCTGGGGGGCCTATATACTACACCCAGCTTGACATTACCTCCTCTCGGGGTTCATGAGGTGGCCCATAAGGCCTCCACATTTCCCTCTGCCTCTTCTACCCTAGCAATTTCTATGCCTTCTCTAATGTACATAGCCACTCCTCCCCCTCTGCCCTTTCTATCCTTCCTAAAATAAAAGTATCCCTTCATGTTTAGGTCCCAGTCATGGCTGCTGTTGGCCCACGTTTCCGTGACTACTGCCACGTCCACCCCTCCCTCGAACAGCATGACCTGGAACTCTAGTAACTTGTTACCCAAGCTCCTGGCATTTACTAACACCATCCCCAACCCCTTGTCCCTGATCCCCTTTGTCGAACAACAACCGGGTTCCATGTGCCTCCTGCCACCATCTGCTCCTCCTGGAAGCTCTTCCCACTGACTATTTTCCCCCTCCTCCCCTCAGGTTTGACGGCTACTCCCCTCATCTGGAAGAGGGGTCCCAGGCCAACCCTCCCATGCCCCCCATACAAGTTTAAACCCCACGCTTTCTTGAATGCAGTCCGCCACCCTGTTAAGGATTTCTTCCTAACAGGGTAGTAGGTGAAGCCTGTCTGGCATACAGTCCTTATCCTGCAAACCCTCTCAGTTACCCAACACCCCACCCCTTCTTCCCCATTTACCTCTGTGATCTTCCTTTGTTCTCCACTGAGGCCCTAGGTACCGCAATATTTGAAAAGGAAATGTTGCATCCATTATCCCGACAGACTCTAGCAAGTTCTCGGAACCTTGCTTGGATTTCCAAGACACTGTGCCCCTCTATATCATTAGTCCCCAAGTGCACCACGAAATCTGGTTTTCCTCCACAATCCCTTACCAGCTTGTACACCATGAACATAGCTCTGTGCACCGTCAGCCCAGAGATACTCACTACCTTCACCCGGTTCTGGCATCTCACCCCCTGTCCCTCCCACTAGATACCCTTTATCACTGAGTCACCCAATAACAGAACCTTAACACCTCCATCATCCTTATGGTTACTTCCACTACCTCTCTGCACTCTCAACCCCCCCCCTCCCCTTTATCCAAGATCCCAATGTCGTGGGAGTCTTCCTGCCTTATTATGAGAGACCCCCTTGCCACCCTCCCCTTTTTGTCTTAACATTTTGCCCACTTGGCTCAGTCACCCCCTGTATAGGTACCCCTTAATCTCACTCATTTCCAGGCCATTTATCCTGGCCTTGATCATATCCCCTTCCCCCACACCGTTGTCCTCGCCCATTATAATGGTATCCCTACCTCCAGAGGCCCCCTGCGGGACCCGTTCAGTTAGGTCCCCATCCTTGGAACAGGCCCCCCTCCTGGGGGGGGGTCCCTCCCCCACCTTGTCTTCTAGATTCTCTCCAGTCCTGCTTTCCTCCCTCGTTTCTGCTATATATTGCATCTCCCCTCTCTGCTTGCTTCACACTGAGGTTTTCCCCTTCTCCCCTTAGGACTATTTCTATCCTTTCCTTTTCTGACCTGTGATGTCCTATGGGAATCCAACTCATTCCCCATGGCCTTTGTCCCAGTTTCCTCATTTCCGCTAACCCCTTCCTCCCCCACTAGGTTACTAAGCAGCTCAAATTTACCAAGACACTCTATGCCAGACTCCATTACCTGACCTGAGTGCCCCCCGACTGGCCCTATAAGCCGCTCCTGTGTCTCCCCTCTTGCCCTATCCACCTTCAGAGCTCCCTTCCTGCTGGCTGCTTTTCTAGTCTTCCCCCAAACAGCCTCTCCCGATTCTTCCCCCTCCACTCTATTTTTGGAGTGTTTGCCCCATAGGTTTTCCCCTTCACCTCAACATCCCTATCCAGGGGTCCTTTATCCCTAATATCCCCCACCTTACTTGCTATAACGTGTCCTACTCTTGGTTCTGGGCATTGCCCCAGCCGCCCCTCATCTCCACCCTCTGCTGCTCCTTACCCCCCCAAGTCTCCCAGCTTACTCCTTAACCAACAAATTCCTCCTAATCCGGGATAGCTGCCTACAGAGTGGGCAGCCCTCTCCAGGCCCACTTTAGAATTATTGCCGCCCCACAGCCTGTGCATCCTACAACCCTTCCAAAGATGCCTGCCATGGTGGAAAGCGGCCACCCCATCTGTCCTTCTCTATTCCTTATAGGCACTTCCTCCTTTCCCATTCCATCCCCTCTGGATTACTACCCTTCCTTCCCCTCCAAGTGGCCATACTGGAGTATCCTAGGTCAGCCATATTCATTTCAACAAATAACCCAGATCAAGGTTGTTACTTAAACTCTGTCTGATGATACAGGATAGACAGGCTTTTAAATGAGACACTTAATCACTACCTGAAGATACAGACTAAATCAGTCATTTTCTCTTCCAACAAACAGCCCTGCTCTAAATAGACACAAACTCTAACTGATGGGACAGGGTGAACAGGCTATAAATGGACTCAAACTCTAACTGAAGATACAGAATAAACAGTATAATCACATAGTAAGTGTTAGCTCTGTTTTACAACCAGCTGCCTGTAATATCACAGCTATATATTGCATCTCCCCTCTCTGCTTCACATTGAGGTTTCCCCTTGGGACTATTTCTATCCTTTCCTTTTCATAACTATCTGATGACATATAAACAAAACCCGGCCCTACTGCCAATCTCTCCTACTCGGATGTGCAACAAATAATGCCAATGGTCTCTCTATTGCCCACCACAATATTAGAAGTCTTGAGCACAACTTTGCTGAATGGCAGGCCTGGGTCTCTCTCTACAAGCCTGATATATTGTGCCTGTCCGAAGCATGGCTAAAATCCACTATCCCCGATGCATAGTGTTCCGTACCCTCCTACAACCTCCTCCGGGGATAGAACTTCCACTAAAAGAGGGGGCGGCGTTGCAATCTATTCCAAGAATCATCTGCACCTCACTGTCCCAAACTCTGATCCCCCTATGCAACGCGAGTCGCTACATACCCTCCTTACCCTTGGAGAAAAAAAGCTGCATATCGTATGTGCTTACAACCCCCCTAACAGTGGCCTCACTGGCCTAGACGTGCAACTATTCCACACGTCCCTGCTCGCAGGCAAAAATGAAATGCTCATACTGAGTAATATAAACAAACTGGCTAGGTAACTGCCAGACCACCTCACTCTCTCAAATTCAGAGTTATAACCTGCATCAGATGATTACCGAACCCACGAGGTTTGCGTCTCTTTCCAACTCCAGCACTCTTATCGACTGGGTGCTAACTAACCGCACAGAGCATATCCTGTCGGACAGCACTCTTTCTGATGCTGTTACTGACCACCACCCAGTTTTCTGCATATGGGGTTTGGCTCTCCCTCCCCCCAAAAAGCCTCACTTCATCACCTTTCGTAACTTTGCCAATCTAAATCTCAAACGTTTTCTTCATGATGTGGCTAATATTGACTGGTCCAGTCTTTATGATGCTCGGGGATGTGAAATCTGCTCTTGACATCGTCATTGAAAATTTTACAGCACTACAAGATCTCCACTCCCCTTGCATAACATGCAGAGTTAAAGGGACACCTACAAGATGGCTAAGAAAAGATCTACTGACTAAATTAAAAGAGCAAGGCAAAAGTTGGAGTCGTTTCAAGTTCTCTGGTCTACAGGAGGACTACAATACCTATAGAACGAAAAGAAATACATGCAAAAAGGCCATAAGGGCTGCTAAAAGCTCCTACTGCAAAAATCTAGTTATCAATGCAACAGGGGACCCCAAAAAATTCTGGTTCCACATAAAATCATTCCTGGGATCCTCCCACTCCTCTACCCCAAATGACATGGTACTTAATGAAGCCCACTGCAACAACCATCAGACCACTGCCAACTTCTTTAATAATCAATTTTCTGACCTGACCAGACACATGTCCTCCTTCCCTATCTCTTATCTAATAGGCCCCTCGGCACCTCACTGCCGAGAACCAGTGGTCCCCCCCTTTCATTTTAAGGCCATCGCTCAAAGGGAGGTTAGAAAACTTCTCAGCTCGATCTTGGAAAGCACTGCCACTGGCTCCGATGGTATCAAACCCAAGTTGCTAAAATTGCGGCCCCACTCAGTGCCGCTCCTCTTGCCAGAATCTTCACTGTCTCCCTGGGTCAAAGTAGGATCCCTGATATATGGAAAATAGCGCGAGTCACCCCAGTCTTTAAAAATGGCGACCCCAAAGACCCCTCCAACTACAGGCCCATAGCCATCCTGTCAGTACTAAGCAAATTATTAGAGAAACTAGTTGCCACAGAAACCGTTGAATTCCTCCTAAAGTATGACATCCTAACAGCCGCTCAGCACGGCTTTCGCAAAGGTCACAGTACCTCTACTGCCCTACTTAAATTTACTACAGACACCCTCACTGCTATGGATTCAGGTCTTCTGATAGGGGTGGTCTTCACAGATAAGACAAAAGCCTTTAACATGGTAAACCACTCACTACTCCTCAACACCCTCCACTCTTTGGACTTTGCACTTAACGTAGTCAGATGGCTCAACAGTTACTTGTCAAACACAGAAACACAAAAGTTGTTGGCAGATGGGGACCGTATGATCCTTCAAGTCTGCCCTTGGTTTCCTACCCCCCGCTACTTAGCTGCCTGCTTGTGTATCCCACAGTGTCTATCCCATGCCCACTTGAATTCCCCCACTGTCTTGGCTCCCACCACCCCCTCCGGCAGGCTATTCCCTGGTTCTACAACACACTCTGCGAAGACAAATTTCCTCGTATTGCTTCTTAACTTTCTTCCCTTAAGTCGAAGGTAGGCTGCTCAGTCCTCAAGGCCGCCCTGCTGTAGTCCTTTACCTGAAAGAGGTTCTGTATGTGCACCCTGTTGTTGCCTTTAAGGTATCTGAATGTTTCTATCATGTCACCACGATTCCTGCGTTGCTCTAGGGAGTACAATTTGAGGTCATCCAGTCTTGCCTCAGACAGTTTCTGTTGCAAGCCCTGCGCCATCTTTGTTGCTCTTCTCAGCACTCCAGCCTATCTATGTCCTTTCTGAGGTGTGGCCTCCAGAACTGGACACAGTACTCCAGGTGAGGCCTGACCAGGGACCGATACAGGGGCACAATTACTTCATGCCTTCTGCTCAAGATGCCCCTCCCAATGCATTCCAGGATACCACTAGCCTTTAGTGCTGCCTTTTCACATTGTCTACTGACCTTGAGGTCATCTGATATGATCACCCCTAGGTCTTGCTCCTGCCTGGTAGCCACCAGCTGCTCCCCTCCCATTGAGCGCAATTTCCCTGAGTTATACTTTCCCAGGTACATGACCTTGCATTTTCTGGCACTGAATTTCAGTTGCCAGGTCTTGGACCACTCCTCCAGTTTTCGGATATCAGCTTCCATGCTTTACTGTCCCTCTGTTGTGTCTACCCTGTTGCCAATTTTGGTGTCATCTGCAAATAGGCACACCTTTCCCTCCAGTTCATCCGCAATGTTGCTGATGAAAATGTTGAAGAGGATCAGCCTCAGAACTGAGCCCTGCGGGACCCCGCTAGTCACCCTCCCGTCCACAGAGTGCCATTTACTAATACTGTCAGAGTTCTCCCATGTAACGAGTTTCTGACCCAGTTTGTAAACTCAAGCCCAAATCCCATGTTCTCCAGTTTTTTTGACTAGTCTCTTGTGAGTAATGGAGTCAAAAGCTTTGCTGAAGTCCAGGTAAACCACATCCACAGACCCACTCTGATCCACTGTTTTGGTGACCCAATTGAAAAAAAAATCAACTAGGTTTGTCTGGCAGGACCTCCCTGCCGTGAAACCATGTTGATTTTTGTCGAGTTGACCAGTTTGCTCAAAAAAAGCTACGATTCTTTCCCTCAGTAGGGACTCCATCAGTTTTCCCACGACTGATGTTAGACTAACTGGACGGCAGTTACCTGGCTGTTCCTTGCTTCCAGTCTTTTTTTTAATTTTCTCTTTATGCCTCCTTCTCGCTGCTGTGCTTCCTCACCGTCGGGAGACTCCCCTGGCCTTGTACGTCCCTGCTCATCTGTCTGGTTGTCAGTGCAGTCCATCCCCCCATGGAACCTTGGTTATACCCCTCAGGCGGGTACGGGCCGGGGCCCCCTTTTCTCCACCCCGACGTGTCTGTATTTCGTTGGGGACGCTGTCACAGACACTGGCAGGGGCATTGGGATCGGGGCCTGGAGCTCTGTCTACAGGGAGCAACGCAGGGTGTTTTCTGCTTTTCTGTCCCCTCCCACAGGACGCTGGCATGCTAGGGGAACCTATGGGCGGTGCACGTCAAGACGTGCGAGCGCTCCAGTCTCCGGCCCACGTCCCTCCTCCCTTCTTTCTGCAGTCCCGCTGCACCTCCACCCATGGTCACCCAGATGGTGGTATAGCAGCGGGACATGCAACCCACCCCACCCCAGAGGAGGAGAGCGGCCTCTGGGCACTCAATCCTCCTCCCCCCAGTCGAGCCTCTAGTAGCCCGGGTCTGTTCCCAAACCCGGGTTGCTGGTGCCGCAAGTGGTAATGCTCCTGCTGCGCTGGTGGGCCGGCTGCTTGCTTCCACTCTTGTGGAGTGGTACTATTGTTGCACTCTTACAATCCTCCTGCACCTCCCCGCTCCTTAATGATTTGTTGAAGAGCACTGCTAAGGGGAATGCCAGTTCCTTCCCTAGTTCCTTCAGTATTCTTGGGTGTATCTCATCTGGCCCCATAGCTTTATCTACCTTTAACATGTCTATTTCCTCCAGGACCCTTTCCTCTGTGAAGGGACCCATGTCTATTCCTTCAATCGGACACTTCTTTATGCCTATTGTTGGTAAGTTACCGTCTGCTTCCTGTGTGAAGACTGAGCAGAAGTACTCATTGAGTGCCTCTGCCTTCTCCCTGTCTTGCTCTGTGGTTTGTCCGTATTTTTTTGTGATTCTAACAATGCCCCCTTTAGTCTTCCTTTTTTCACGTATGTACCTGTAGAAGGTTTTGTTACCCTTTTTTACTTCCTGAGCTATCTTAACCTCTATCTGAGCCTTTGTATTTCTTATCACTTTCCCTGTCTCTTTTAGTTTTTGTTTATATTCTGTTTTGTCTGCCTCGTTCTCCAACTCCTTGTACTTTCTGAAGGCTAGTCAAGTTCAATTCTTCCTTATCCGACCACGAGTCAGTGAATGATGGAGTTCCCCAAGGCTCCATCCTTGAGCCACTTCTCTTCTCTATTTTTATCAATACCATTACCTCTAATCTCCCTGATACCTCTTTACTCTATGATGATGACATGTTCTATATGCAAGTGCAAAAGGAGTATCCAATATCAACCTATGACTCTCCTACAACTTCCAACGCACACAAACCTGACTTCATAACGACAAACTGGTACTTAATGAGGGAAAAACACGGTCTATGCTTTTTGGAACCCTCCCCAAACTCAAAGCTTGTCAAGACAATTTTAAGGTCTCCTACTTAGATGGCTTACAATTAACCTCAGTAACTATGTTTAAATACCTAGGGGTCACCCCTGACCAGTCCTTATGCATGTATTTTGTATATGAAGCACAAAGTTTATCAGTCAACTCCAAACTAGCTTAGCAAACTAGCTATGCCCTAACACCTACAGCAAGAGTGGCCATAGCCCGGGGTATACTCCTGCCTACCCTGACCTATGGAGTGGCTACATATGCTGCCCTACCAAAATCAAATCTCCACAGGTGCGATGTCACCTATAACAACATTTGCTGATATGCCTCATCCTCCCACTGGCTGAAAAGTACAGTTACGTAAGAACTTACTGTAACAGTAGATCTTCGAGAGAAGCTCTTGCAGCAGGTAACACAATTAGGACCGACACCACCTGGAGTCAGCTTCCGGCACTTCTTTTCTCTAGCAGTACCGACGTGGGAACGCCCTGCCGACATCAGCTCCACCCCGACGGCCACCCCTATATAAAGGAGGAGTTCTCATGTGCTCCAGTTCTGTACACCCCCGGTCAGGCAGAGAGATGGTAAAAGGCAGTAGTCAGAAGGATGATTCAAAAATTCCTCCTCACAAAGGAGGAAAGACCAGCCTGAAAAGGCCTGATCCCTGGGGACGGAGGCGGAAACACTGCTGCAAGAGCTTCTCTTGAAGATCTACTGTTACGGTAAGTTCTTACATAACTGTACTTACTATCTTACTTCGAGACGAAGCTCTTGCAGCAGGTAACAATTAGGACGGCTTCCCAAGCAGCATAAATTTAAAACAACCCCTGGGAGGGAGAAGGGAATGTAAAGGAACAGCAGGAACAGAGAGGGTCTCTCAGGAAACCAGGCCCTGCAAAACTGCGAGGCCAAAACCTGCTCTGCATCTGGAAATGATGTCGAGGCTGTAATGCCTGACGAAGGTATGAACAGAACTCCAGTTAGCGGCAGCACAAATGTCTGCTGTAGGGACCTGCTTCATCGCCACGAAGGAAGAAGTGACAGCCCTGGAAGAGTGAGCTTTAAAAGGTCCTGAGGTATACCTGTTACGCTTCTGGTAACAAAAAGTAATGCAGGGGACCAACCAGCGCAACAGCGTCTGGTGACCGAGCGACCTAAGGACCTTTGGGCAAAGGTTACAAAAAGTTGATTTGATTTCCTGTCCTATTTGGTCCAGGTCAAATCACATCGGAGAGCCCTATGAACGAGGAGTGGAGCAGGGCCCACCTCATTTAAATGCTCCGGGTAGTACACCGGAAGCTGTACAGATTGGTTGAGGGTGAGCTCTGAAACCACCTTCAGTAGAAACTGCGGGTTAGTGCGAAGGTCAACCCTATCCTTATGAAAAATTAGGTAGCGCTCCTTACACATGAGGGCTTGAAGTTCTGAAATGCGCCTCGCCGAAGTAATGGCAACCAAAAGCAGAGTTTTCCAAGATAGGAAAATGAAGCTCGGCCTCCATAGCTGGTTCGAAGGGGGGAGCGTAAGCTTCTCCAGTACGAAAAGGAGATCCTAAGGAGGTACAGGATCCAGGATGGGAGGTCTGATATGCAGAATACCTCGCAGAAAGGCTTTAGAAACCTCCATCTGAGCCACCGTCTTATTCGACACTGGTAAGTGATAAGCGGAGATGGCGGCCAGGTGCACCTTGATGGAGGAGTAACTGAAACCTGACTCCGAAAGTGAGAGCAAGTATTCTAAAATGGAGTGAACCGAACAAACCAATAGGTCCACCCTCTTGGCTGTGGCACAGATACAGAAATGTTTCCACTTCATGGCATAAGTGGCTCTGGTGGCAGGCTTATGCGCCTCAACCAAAACTTGCGCTATCTGATCAGACAAACCAAATCTGGCTTTAGCTAGGTCTTGAGGAACCAGGCATGCAGGTGAAGCGAGTGCAGATTCAGATGGATCAGGAACCCCTTGTCCTGGACAGAAGATGAGAGGAAAGTGGAAGAGGAAGTGGAGGCTCTGCCGCTAAACGCTGAAGCAAAGGGAATCAAATCTGTCGAGGCCTTAGTGGTGCAATCAGAATGAGGGTGGAAAGTTCTGACTGGGCCTTGAGGAGAACCTTCTGCAGTAGCGGGAAGGGAGGGAAAGCGTAAAGAAACCTCCCTTTCCAGGAGAGGGACAACACGTCATGCCAAAAAGTTCCAGGCTCTGGACCCAGCAAGCAGAAACTGGGCAGTTGTGTGTTGAATTGTGATGAGAAGAGATCCAGCTCTGGCGTCCTCCACAAGCAGAAGATGTGATCTGCAACTTCTTGAAGCAGCTCCAATTCGTGAGCCTGGGACTCTGTCCTGCTGAGTGCATCGGCTAACATGTTTTGTTCTCCTGGAACAACGTACTGCCGTTAACGTGAGCTGGTGCTCCAAAGCCCGATCCCACACCCGCATGGCTTCCTGGCAGAGGGGATACGAGTGAGTGCCACCCTGTTTGCTGAGGTAGAGCATCACCGAAGTGTTGTCCCCATCTGGACCAAAAGGTGGCCCGGCACTAGGACCGAGACCAGGGCATGAAGGTCCGCTCTCAGCTCCAGAACACTGATATGCAGATCTTCCTCTACTGGGGACCAGGAGCCCTGAGTGCCATGTGTCCCCAAGTGCGCGCCCCATCCCGAGGACGACGCGTCCATGGTCAGAATCTGTGACGTTGCCCCTGTGTGGAAGAGGATACCTGCCAGCAAATTTTGTGACGACATCCACCAGCGTAATTCTCGTCGGACTGGCTCTGAGATCCGGATCGAAGCATCCAGGCTGTCTAGCGTTTGATCCCACTAAACTCTGAGCGACCACTGGATGGCTCTCATGTGTAATCGCTAAAGAGGGACCCGAAACTATGGCAGCTGCCATATGTCCTAACAGCCTGAGGAAAAGTCTTGCAGGGACTCTTGAGGCTGAAGGGATCTGGTATGCAAGGACCTGAATCTGGCCTGCTCTGTCGGAGGGAAGAAACACTTTCCCGAGAGTGGTATCCAGAAGAGCTCCAATGAACTAGAGGTTCTGGGATGGGAGAAGATAAGACTTGTCCCTGTTGACAGTGATTCCCAAGTGATGAAACAGCAAAATGGAGTCCCTGATGGTTTCCAACAGGCAGGACCTGGAGGGAGCCAGGAGGAGCCAGTCGTCCAGATAAGGGAACACGAACTGGTCCCGTCTCCGCAGTGCCGCGGCAACCACGGCCAGGCACTTGGTGAAGATTCTGGGGGCTGGAGAGAGACCGCAGGGAAGGACTCGGAACTGATAGTCCTCGTCTTCGAACCTGAACCTCAGAAATTTTCGATCGCCTCGGAAGATAGGGATATGCAAGTAGGGGTCCTGCATGTCCAGGGACGCCAGCAGTCTCCCTGTCAAAATGAGGAGCAGGAGAGTGGGAAGGGAGATCATCAAGAATCTCCAATAGGAGACCCATTGTTCAGATCGCTGAGGTCCAGAATGGGTCTGAGGTCCCCCGACTTTTTTGAGACTAGGAAGAAGTGGGAGAAGCACCCTCTCTCTCGCTCGGAGGAACCAGCTCGATTGCATTTTTGTCTAAAAGGGATAATATCTCCCTTCTGAGCAGCACTAGGTGTTCCCTTGGATAACGGTGTTACACGAGGTCCCTGCACCCTTACTGGTACCCACGGAGGTACACCATAGACACCTAGTGCTTAGGCATATGTTATACTAACATATAGGGCTAAGGGCATCTACCGTATAAAAGTAAATGTCAGGATATGTATGCATATTATTGTTATACACTTTGCTTGCTACTACATATATATTTTTTATGTATTTCTTGCTTACAAGATGATCAGGACATCTGTGTCC
Source organism: Neoceratodus forsteri (assembly GCA_016271365.2). Lineage (NCBI taxonomy): Eukaryota > Metazoa > Chordata > Ceratodontiformes > Ceratodontidae > Neoceratodus > Neoceratodus forsteri. Next base: position 165,956,038 of record CM057459.1, on the reverse strand, counting down.
TTGTAATGATTATGATATATAAGTCGGCACTGACACCTTTTGGTGATTAGTACTACTACACTGAGTTATGTAAGACTCTGTAAGAACTATACTCTTTTGTTTCACAAAGTGATGACTACTACAAAATTGTATAATGTCATCTTGGACAGTGGAGCCACCTCTAATTTAGCCAATAGCGCTCATCTCTGTAGCTAGAAATGTTTCTATCTTACAGTAACCATAGTAATTATCATAGGTACATAATGTGAGACACTGAGTCTTATACCTCGGAGAACCCAAGACACACGAAGAAACCTTGAGGTACAGGGAACGATTAGCATTGGCTCCCGGTTCGTATTGTTAAGAACTGCTTAGGGCAGCTGTGATTTATCCTTTTGGTAGTAATAAACAGGTTTATTACTCTTATGCAACATGTTTGTGATTCCTTGCATTCCTAATATTACCAAGAACCTGAGAGTGAGGTTTAGACCTCCTGACAACTGGCGACCGCGTACATGCAATATCTGGTGTTTGTAAGCTTTCACTTGTTGCTTAAAACTTTTCCCTTTCCAATGGGGACTGTAGGTGTGTATTTCCTCAGCACCTCTCCTGTTTTCAGACCACTTTATAGTCACTTGCAAAGTCTGGCTGCTTTTCTTGGGTGTGGTCGATGACGACTCGAGCCACGCCACAGCAGCTTTGAATTGGAAGTCTATGAAGTATACAGTAGCCCGACTGTGTGTAAAGTGTTCCTGCTGTGGATCGATACACAGCACGGCGCCTTTTTCACAGTTCGATTTTTCGTTCCCTCCCACACAGTGGCCACCGTATCAAATATCTACGCAGAACTGAGACTCAATGTCTCAAACTTTCATACCTCCCATGGAGGCTGGACTGACTTTGCTCGGGGCTCAAGTCAATCCGAAAACCCTATACTGGGGATTTCAACCCAGTACTGTGAGACGAGACAAACAGCCAAATAAGCATCATGCTAAAGGGCTGCTGGTTGTGGCTCTCTATGCTACTCTGGAAGCCTCCGAAGCGAGGTTTCGAACCCTTGATCTGCAGATCTCGTCTCTTAAGCCAGAGATGGGTTTGCAGGAAATGGAATGCATTAGACCGCAGCAGAATTTGGAGTCTGAACTTCAAACACAGCACTATGAAAAGGATTCACTTTTGCATCATTCACCACAGGATGGCAAGCAAGAAAATACAGGTTACTCACCTGTAACAGGAGTTCTAGGAGTGGTATATGTTGTTCATCCACACTTACTGGCAGGTTCCTTGCTGCTTTAAATCTTGACAGAAGGTCTTCAAGCTGGCTCCTCCCACCCACATGGGTGGTACAATTCTCGGCTCCGCCCCATGACGCCAAATCTTGCCCGCTGGAAGTCAGGTTGCGTATCGAAGCCAGGGAGGTCGGGTGGATTGTATGGATGAACAATATATACCACTCCTAGAACTCCTGTTACAGGTGAGTAACCTGTATTTCTAGGGACATGGATATGTTGTTCAATCCACACTTACTGGCAGACTCCTAGCAGTTCTCCGGGAGAAGGAAGGCAAGTCGCGCACCCCCTACTTGGGAAATAAAGACTGGAGAATTGAGGTCCCAAAACCAGCATCCCGGCATGACTCAAGGTTGATGTGGTAATGGGTAATGAAGGTGTGTGCTGACTTCCAGGTAGCAGCCCTGCAGATTTCCTGGATAGGGACGTCCCTGGAAGCAGCCACCGAAGCAGCAGTATGGCGGGTAGAATGAGCTCTTATCCCTATGGGAGGCTCCATGCCCGCCAACCTATAGCAGAGATCTATGCAGGAGGTGACCCATCTGCCTATCGTCCGCTTGGCTGCAGGTCTGCCAGGTGCGGCTTCAGCATAGGTGACAAACAGCTGGTGAACCTCTCCCAGAACTTCAGCTGTCCGCTCTTTATAATAAGAGAGCGCTCTTCTAAGGTCCGAAGTGTGCAGCCTAATTCAGCCTCCGAGGTGTGACTGGGGTAGAACACCGGCAGAGTCAACACCTGGTTAAGATGAAACTCCGCAACCACCTTCGGAAGGAATTTCGGGTGGGGGCGTGGGACAACCTTGTCCCTGTGGAAGACCAGAAAAGGAGACTCGATGGAAAGCGCCTGGAGCTCTCCCATCCATCTGGCTGACGTGATAGCCACCAAAAGGCGGACTTCCACGACGGGTGGGATCTATCACACCTGTGCATCGGTTTGAATGGCTTGCCCATGAGCTCAGCCAATACCAGCAGTAGATCCCACGGAGGTGGAGGTTCTCGCACCGCAGGGGATATGAGAACAAGGCCTTAAAAAAAGCGCCCAACCACATTCTCCTGTGCCACCAACTGCTTTCCGGCCCGCGCCCGGCAAGCAGAGATGGCTGCCAGGTGCACCTTAAGGGTCATCGACCAAAGCCCTAGCTGAGAAAGGGACCACAGGTAGTCCAGAATGCTAGCCAAGGATCAGGAGAAAGGGTCCAACCCCTTATCCTGACACCAAATGGAGAACCTTTTCCATTTGAAGGCGTAGCATTTTCTGGTCGACTCCTTACGAGATGCCTCAACAACACTGAGGACCTCGTCGGAAAGACCCAAGGCCCAGAACTCTAGCCGCCGCTCAGAAACCAGGCCGTCAAGTGCAGTGACTGAAGGTCCGGGTGGAGTACCTTCCCCTGGTTAACTGAGATCAGGTCTGGGCGGACTGGAAGCCGCCTCAGGAGACTGAAGCTGAGGCTGAGGAGATCTGGATACCAGAACTGGCGGGGCCAGTCTGGGGCTACCAGAATCACCTGCGCCTTGTCCCTCTTCACCTTGAGAAGCACCTTGTGGATCAAGGGAAATGGAGGGGAGGCGTAGAAGAGGCCCAGGGTCCATGGCCTCGAGAAGGCATTCCCCTGCAGCAAGCCCTGCTGAGGGGGGCGGGCATGGAACAGCCTCAGCTTCGCATTCTCCCTCGGAGGCAAACGGGTCCATCTGAGGAGTGCCCCAGTGGGAGAACGGATCTTGTACTACCTCCGGCAAGAGAGACTACTCGTGTGAGATGCAGCACCTATCCGGCTTAGGGCATCGGCCAGAGTGCTGGAGGCTCCTGCCACATGGATGGCTAGGAGATCTGCCTCCAATCTGCTCATGACACACCAAGTGCGGAGAGCCTCCTTGCACAGAGGCAAGGAGTGCATCCCGCCCTGGCGGTTTAGGCAGTACATGGTCGTGGTGTTGTCCGTCTGGACCTGGACCACTTAACCCCGTACAAACGGAGCAAAGGTGGAGAGGGCTAGTCAGACCGCTCGAGGCTCCAGCAGGTTGATGTGGCATCGAGACTCCTGAGGGGACCAGAGTCCATGGGCTCTGAGCTCCCCCCAGATGGGCACCCCAACCGATCAGAGAGGCGTCGGTCATCAGAATGACCGTCGGCTCTGGGCGGACAAACGGGATAACCTCCTGCAGATGAGCTGGAACGAGCCACCACTGAAGGCCGTTCCACATCTCCTGGGTCACTGTCACTGGCTGGTCCAGAGGACCCGAGAGCTGTGACCATTGGCGGGCCAGCCCCCACTGCAGGGGACGCATGTGCCAGCAGGCCCAACAGACCACGCTGGTGCAGGCCGCCATGAGGCCCAGGAGGCGCAGGAAGTCCCGAGCAGGGCGCAATTGCCCAACCAGAAATGACTAGGCAAAGGAGGAAAGAACCTCTGCCCTGTCCGCCAGGAGCCGTGCTCTGGCTTGAAGAGAGTCGAGCTCTGCCCCGATGAACTGGATCACCTGCGTTGGCACGAGTTCTGATCTGGCCTCACTTGATAAGGAGGCCAATCTGAGAGCAGACCTGGAGGGCCAGATCCCTGTACTGCTCCACCTCCAGCTAGGAGGGGGCTGCAATCAGCCAGTTGTCCAGGTAAGGGTACACCCGGACCCTTCTGCACCGCAGGAATGCTATCACCACTACCATGCATTTGGTGAAGACCCTGGGAGCTGGAGAGAGGCCGAAGGGCATGGCCCAGAACTCGTAAAGGGATCCCTCTGCCCTGAAGCGGAGGAATCACTCGTGAGACAGACGGATTGGGAAGTGAAAGAAAGTGTCCTGGAGGTCCAGAGAACAGAATCACACGCCTCGTTCCAAGGATGGAATGATCTGGGCCAGAGTGACCATCCTGAAGGTATGAGACCTTAGGAACTTGTTCAAGTTGTGTAGGTCTAGAATGGGGCGCCAGCCCCGCGTCCGTTTTGGGACCAGGAAGTACCTGGACACAAACCCTGGGTCTTCTGGAGGATCCGCCACCTCCCTGATCACCTCCTTCTGGAGGAGCAGGGCAATGTCGGCTCGACGAGCCGACAGAGGAGCCTCGGAACCTGTAGCCCCGCCTGAAACGGCTCGATAGGGTAGGGACTGCTCAAATTCCAGAGGCAGACCCTTTCCTACAACTTCCAACACTCAGCAGTCCGTGGTGATATCGGACCAGGCAGAAAGGAAGTGGCGGAGCCATCCCCCCACAGGGGGAACCTGGGGAGGAGTGACGAGGTTGGGGGCAACACCCCTCAACCCATCACTGGGCAGGCTTGGAGGAAGGGCCGGCCGAGGAGCCGCCTGGACCTTTTCCTCCCGGCTTCCTGCTGGAGGAAGCAGCAGGCTTGGCTTTGGGGTGCCAAGTGCGAGCCTGCTGGCCCTGATGCTGCTGTTGCTGGGCCGGACATGCCGCAGGGGCTGAAGGACGAAAGGGCTTACACTGCTGCTGGCGGCCTTTGTCCTTCTGGGCAGAAGTGACTGAGTCCAAGGTGGCACTGGACTTCTCGATCCATTGTAGGTGACCCTCTGCCCGGGACCGAACAAGTCAGTACCAAGAAGGGAACGTCTGCCAAGCTTGTGCTGGGTATCCACTTAAAAGTGGAATCCGCAGCCAAGCTCTGGCCTTATGGCCACTACGGCGTACTGACGGGCACATAGAGTCAGCGTGGCCCAAGGAAGTTTGGAGCTGGTGTTTGACCACCGCCCTTCCCTGATCCCGCACCTGCTTGACCGTCGTTTGAAGGTCAGCCGGGAGATGAGGAATCACCTCATCCAGGGAGCCCAAAAGGGCATGTGAAAAGTGTGCCATCAGAACAGCCGAGCTGGCCTGACGAAGGCCTAGGGAGGAAGCAGCATAGACTTTCCGCCCCGGAGTAGTCCAGTTTCTTGGACTCCTTATCGGGTGGCTTGTCCACATCCTGAGTGTTCCCGGAACGCTGGAAAACGCTATTGATCACTAGCCCCTCCACGAAGGGGTGCTCCGAGAAACCGGAGAGTGAACCACTGGGAACAACATACTTCCGAGCCATCCTGGCTGAAGGTGTTGGACAAGAAGCTGGCCGCTGCCATAGCTCCAGGGCCGGGCCAACAATGGCTTCGGCCACCGGGAAGGCCTCCGTGGGGGAATCCCCTCGGTCCAGTATCTCCATGAGGGGATACTTGGCCCGTTTCGAAACGGGTTCGAGCTTCATCCCAGTGGACTCTGAGATGAGCCGAAGCATTCCAAGGAACGAGGATGGGCTCTCGTCCACCGACTGACCACCAGTGGACTCCAGGTCAAGCGGCCTGGAGAACAAGGAGGAGTCATCGTCAGACTCAGAGGAGTCTGCGAACAGCTGCCGAGCGCCTGAGCCACCCTCCACCTGCTGAGGTCGATCGGGAATGAGGGTGACCGACAACCGATAAGGCAAGCCCTGACCCCACCGAGAATCCTTGGTCGGGGCCCCAGTTTTAGGTTGTGGAGGTGGGGGTTCCACCACAATTGGTGGCACAGCCGGTTTCAGCTACGGCTCCTTGACCACGATGAGGGGTTGTTTTGGCCGCTCCAGTGACAGCCACTTACTGGCTGGGGAAGGCGACGGAGTCAGCTTATTCCCAGACAAAAGGAGCTGCTGCCACATTAGATCCTCGTAGCGCCGACGCAATTTGCGCTGGAGCCTATCCTCTGAAGAGGATGACGACGAAGATGAGCAGCACCGCTGCTTCCCATGGTGCCAAGACCGAGACCGCTGATGTCGGCGGGATCGGCAGGACCTGGAAGAGGTCCGAGACTGAGACCTTCGGGGATTCTGAGGGTGGGTCTGATAGGGGGCGGGGAAACCCGCTCCTCCCTCGGTTCAGAGACCTTAACCGAGGACTCCGGCACAGGAGGCACAGGCAAATCCTCGGTTTCCACTGGGGGAACTGGTGAAGAAGGGTTGTTGGCTTCTCCAGTCGACAGACCGTCAGACGGGTCGAGGAAAATCTCGACTGCGTCGACGGGTGTCTCGGCCAGCTTACCTGACGGGGACACCGTGAAGCCAGCGGCCTTAGCCGCAACCTTGACCGAAGTAGAGTGTCTACTATCCGGGGAAGGGGACCTCTCCCGCTCCCACGAATGTCGATGGTGGGACTTACCTTTAGAGTCGTCCTTTTTGGACTGAGAGGAATGTCCTGAAGGCCCTTCTACCTTGGTGGAGAGGGACTGATAAAGCTCCTTAAATGAAGCCGTGTAGGAGGAGCCCAAGGAGAGCGGGATAAATTCCATGACCGAGGAAGATAATACTGCGGTCTGGGCTGCCTCCTCTTTGAGGGTGATCATCTGATTGAGCTGTTCAGCCGAGCCCGCAACCACGGACACCGCCCAATGGTCCTCCTTCGACTTGACCGAAGGCTAACGTTTCTCGGGGCGCCTAAGTTGTAATCTGGCAGCGCGATCCTCGAAGACCGTAGCCGAATAGGCCTTGCACAAGTTGCAGGCCCGCGAATCGTGTCCAAGCCTCAGGCAGTAGATGCATGTGGAGTGCGGATCAGTCCGGGACATTTTCTGCCCACAGGGGCACCGACGAAATCCGGGAGTCGATTTGTCCATTGCAGCTGCGAGGGAAGATAAAAGACCGAAGTCTTGTAAATTTTAAAATTAGTTTCAGGTTAACCGAAGAGTTTGGATCCAGGCCTAAAACACAGAGCGCTAAGGAGGGAACCTGAGCTTCCAAGCGGTAAGGAAGAAAAAATTACTCACCTTAGTAATGTTGTTTCTTTTAATGGAGTCTTGCTGTATTCTGACTATTGCAGTTAGGTCCTGCCTTTCAACTGCCCCGGAGAACAAAGAGTTAAACTTTCCATGGCCAGCATGGAATGTTCACCGCGAGCTCGGTTGAAGCCCCTGTCTGCTGTTTAAACTCCAACCGTCAGATCTTTTCGAGCAATACTCACTAGAAGTTCTGTGTGGAAACTGTAAAACTCACACTAGCCAACTGGCAACTAAATTTATATAAAAGGGTTTTTGGGTTTCAAAGCAAAGACTCAAGTCAGGAAACCTAAAAAACAAAACACATCCCAAAACACAACACTCACCCAAAATAAAGGAGGGTGAAAAAGGGACATCCCTAGAGTGCCAACACTGCTCCTGCCCACCCACATCCCAAAAACCAGGTTCTAAGAGGGGAGGTCAGAATACAGCAAGACTCCATTAGAAGAAACAACATTACTAAGGTGAGTAATTTTTTTCTTCAAACAACATGAAGTCTTGCTGTATTCTGACTATTGCAGACTACCAAGCAGTACCTCCATGGAGGAGGGACAGAACCTACTTTGGGAATAGGCTCTGAAGTACTGCTGGGCCAAACTGAGCATCACTCTTAGTCTGGATAGCCAGAGAGTAATGCTTGGTGAATGTATGGACTGTTTTCCCGGTGGCTGCTTGACAAATTTCTAAGATAGGAATATCCCTGGCAGCAGCCAGGGAAGCAGCTGTACCACTAGTAGAGCGAGCCCTCAGGCATGAGGCGGAGTTCTACAGTTTTCATAGTAGAATTATATACAAGAGACAATCCACCTGGCAATAGATCTCTTTAGTGGCAGGTTTGCTTACCAACCTCTCCATATGTGAGGAACAATTGAGGGACTCCAAACCTGTGACCCTTGGTGCGCTCTATGTAGTAGCTGAAGGCCTTTTAACATCAAGCTGTGCAGCCTCTCTCTCCAGAGGAGGAATGGTCAGTGAAGAAAACAGGGCGAGAGCAGACTGGTTAAGGTGAAATCTGAAACCACCTTAGGCAAAACGTCCTGTTAGTTCTTAGGACCACTTTATCTCTATGGAAAGAGATAAATCAGGCTCCACTGACAGGGCTTGCAATTCACTGAACGCCTGGCAGACGTAATGGCTAACAAAAACACAGTCTTCCAAGTCAAGTACTTAAGCTCTGCAGAGGACAAAGGCTCAAGGGTGGTTGCATAAGCGAGCAATACAAACATTAAAGTTTCAAAACTAGGAGCAGGGACCTTAAAGGGGATTGTGTGCAGCAATCCCTTGAAGAACTTACAAAACACAGGATGGGCTGACAGAGGAGAGGGCTTGCCTACTGATAAGAAGGCAGAAACAGCTGCCAGATGCACTTTAAGTGTAGGTGGCCTAAGGCCTAAGCCATTGAGATGGACCATATAGTCCAGAACCGCAGGCAACCCAGCAGATTCTGGAGAAATATCCTTATTAGAACACCAAATAGTGAACCTTCTCCATTTGGAATTGTAAGTCTTTCTAGTGGAAGGCTTTTGAGAAGCCTTAAGGATATCCAGAACCCCTTGGGAAAGATGCAGATCAGCAAACTCTAACTCTTCAAGAGCCATGCCTTGAGATTGAGAGACCTGAGGTTCAGGTACCAAATCCTCCCTTGAGAAGATGTCAACAGGTTGTAATTCCCGGGAAGAGACAGGGGAAGGTGGTCTGCTAAGGACAGCAACAGTGGGTACCAGGGCTGTCTGGCCCAGTCTGGCGCAATCAGAATCACTTTGCATGGTTGTGACCTTATTTTGACTAACACCTTGAACAGGAGAGGGAAGGGGGGAAAAGCATACAGAAATTTCCCTTCCCAATTCAGAATCAGAGCATCCAGGGGGACTGAGCCCAAGACTGGGGGTCTGCAACAAAAGAGAGGAAGTTGGTGATTGTCTGGGGCTGCAAAAAGATCCATCTGTGGAGTGCCCCATCTCGAGAAAATCACTTTCAAAACTCGGGGATCTAGGGTCCATTCGTGATGGCCCTGGGATATCCTGCTGAAAGCATCTGCTAGGACATTGTCCTTCCCTGGGAGGTGAACTGCTATCAGAGAGGTTTGCAGGGGAATAGGCCAGGGACCACAACTTCATTGCTTCTGTGCACAAGGCTGTAGACCGAGTGCCTCCTTGCTTGTTGATGTACCACACTGTGGTGGTGTTGTCTGTTCTGATCTGGACCACCTTGTTCTGTACAGATTTGGAAAAGGCTTGCAGTGCCAGAAACACTGCTCTGAGTTCCAAGAGACTGATGTGAATCAGAGATTCCTGAGGTGACCACAGCCCTTGGGTGGTAAGATCCCCCAGGTGGGCTCCCCAGCCCAGCAGGGAGGCATCTGTGGTGAGTATCACTGAATGAGACTGGGTGACAAAAGGAACTCGTCTCAAATTGTCCTGATCCTGCCACCATTGCAAAGCCTGGATCAGGGTTCGAGTCACTGGGACTAGTTTGGTAAGGGAATCCTTTCTTTGGGACCAGAAGGCTCTTAAGTGGAACTGAATGTCCCTCATCTGGAATCTTGCTCCCTGGACCACTGCTGTGGAGGCTGCCATGTGGCCCAGAAGCTGCAGGAAATGCCTTGCTGGTCGAGACACCTGTAGGGTGAATGAAGAGGCCAGTTCCATAAGGGTCCTTGCCCTGTCCAGGGGAAGGAATGCTCTTGCCCTTACTGTATCCAGCTCTGCCCCTATGAAGGTGAGGGGTTGTACGGGCTCGAGAACTGACTTCGGAAGGTTAAGGAGGAATCCTACGGAAGTGAGCACTTGCTAAGTTATTTGCAAATGTGACTTGACTTGGTCTGGAGACTGGCCCACTATGAGCCAGTCATCCAAGTATGGAAAGATGGAGATCTTTTTTCTCCTTAGGAAAGCAACCACTACTGCCAGGCACTTTGTGAAAACCCCTTGGGGATGATGTTAGGCCAAAGGGCATTGCTCTGAATGATAGTGGCCTGAGGGCAACTCGAACCTGAGGTACTTTCTGTGGGAGCACCTGATGGGAATGTGAAAATAGGCATCTTTGAGGTCCAGGGAGGCTAGCCAATCCCCTGGCCTTAGAGAGAGCAGGATTATTCCCAGTCACCATCTTGAACTTTGGTTTTAAAAGGTGCTTGTTCAGATATCTTAGGTCCAGGATGGGCCGCCATTCTCCTGTCTTTTTGGGGGTTAGGAAGTACCTGGAGTACAAACCTTTGCCCTTGTGTAGGGTGGGAACCCTCTCTATGGCTCTGACAGCCAGGAGGGAAGAAACCTCTGCCTCTAGGGCAAGAGTCTCTGATGGATTTGCAGGGGAAAGGATCTGGCTCTCATCTTTGGAAATGTTTTGAAGCTGAGAACCAGTCCTGACTACTACTTCCAGGACCCACTTGTCTGATGTCAGAGACTTCCAGTCCTGGACAAAGTAAGCCAGCCTGCCCCTACAGGTATTGGAGAATCGCCTAAGCAGGACCCATCAGGTGTCTGCTTGGCAGGCGCTTTAGGCTGAGGGGTGGATGCAGGCCTGCTCCTTCCCCGTCTGCCTATCCTTCTGAAGAACCCCCTCTGAGCATAAGAAGAAGAGGAGGCCTGGGATTGGTAAAAAGGCCTTTGAAAAGGCCTGCGCCTGCCCCTGGACTGCTGCCTTTGAGGAGTGGATTGCCTTTCTTTGGCCTGAGCACTCCTGTAGGTGATCCTGTACTTGTCCATCTTTTTCATGTAGTTCTCTGTCTGCTCCCCAAACAGAGAATTACCAATAACAGGGAAATCCATGGCCTTAGCCTGAGTATCCTGTGATAGGCTAGTACATCTGAGCCAAGCCATCCTCTGAAGGGCCACAGATGTAGCCATGACTCTTGATGAAACATCACTGGAGTCCACAGCAGCATGAAATTGCACCTTGGATACCTCAATCCCATCTGCAGCCACCTGCTCCAGCTCCTTGGCAAGCTGGTCAGGGGCCTGTTTAGCCAGAGCCAGCACAGTGTCCCATCTGGACTTCTGGTGTCTAGCTATGTAGGCCATATAGTTAGCCTGCCTGAGTCCCAAAGATGCTGCCATGTACTACTTCTTTGCCATGGCATCAATCCTCCTGGAGTCCTAATCTGGGGTGTGTGATGCCAAGGGGATATTTGCCTTATCACAGACAGCAGCCTGCACTACCCCAACATGGCTGCATTGCTGAGAAAGGAACTCCGTGTCAGAGCCTGAAAGAGTGTACCTCTTGTCCATTCATCTGTCCACAGGAGGTATGGAGTTAGGAGTCTTAAGAATTTTATTTGTCCGTTTCCCAAAAGATTTATGGAGGGGAATAGACAGTCTCCTGGACTCTGGGATGTCCATCATTTCAACAAAATCAGGCTCCTCCTGATCCTCTACTGCTTCTTCCATTGGAAGCTGGAGGGTTTCAGCCACTTTTTTGTAAAACAAAGTGGGAAGGGGACTCAGAAAGCCTAGGAGGAGAAACACCTGAAGGTCTGTCTGGGGAGATGCCCGGGTCAACAGGCACATCCAGACTTTCATAATTACCATCATCATCCTCATACTCTCCCTCCTCCTCCTCATCTGGTTCATAAAATTTTTCTGAAGTGTAATCTGGAACCGGGGGAACCGACCGAACCGAACCCCTGCCAGATGGTGCCGGTTCGGCCGGAACCGAAGTAAGTGACTGCACTCTTCTTATCGCCTTGGCTATCTCATCAGCGGTCGGAGTATGAATTTCTGGATCCGAACTGGACGATTTATCTTTTCTTTTTCTTTTAACCGGAACCGACTCCTCAGAATCGGCTCTCCTCTTGCTGAAGAAGTATCGCCCTGGTCAGAGGGCACTCTTCTGGTTCGGTCGGAACTGAACTGGCTGGCCATCCGGTCAGCGGACTTCAGCCTCCTTCCCTCAGTCTACCTCTCTTATCCAGGGTAGCTTTGGGAAAATTCTTACAAATTTGGCAGTCTGAATCGAGGTGGTCAAACCCCAGAAAATAAACACAGGTGGTGTGGGGATCAGCCTTAGCAATGGCTTCCCCACACACACTGCAGTGTTGAAACCCAGTGGGCCCAGTTTTTTTCTCTTGGGTTTCTCAGACATGGCCAATCCTATCCAAAACTTACCCTTTTTTCAGCAATCTGCCAGGCAAAACTCCCCTATTCGTTCCTGACCATGTTACGGGTCTTGTTAAAAAACATAATAAAATCTGTTTTTTTAGAACCGATACGGACCGGTTACCACACTCTAAGTAAATTCACAAACTTTTTTTTTTCCTAAACTGATCGGTTCAGCCGAACCGATCAGACATTTACAAGTTCCACACAGAAACTAAATGCAAAACCTATGTAGTACTCACGGTACCACAGACAGAGACTTAAACCGACAGATTCAGTAGCAGAAATTCGGTAGAAACCGAGCGAAAAACGACACTTTAACCGACTTTTTTGAACCGAGCAAAGGAGAAATCTCAGGAGCAACTGTTCAGTGAGGTGGAGTAAAGAATCTGATGGTTGGAGTTTAAACAGCAGCAGACAGGGGCTTCAACCGAGCTCACGGTGAACATTCCATGCTGGCCATGGAAAGTTTAACTCTTTGTTCTCTGGGGCAGTTGAAAGGTAAGACCTAACTGCAATAGTCCGAATACAGCAAGACTTCATGTTGTTTGAAGATCTGGCGTCACAGGGCGGAGCTGAGAGTTTTACCACCCGGGTGGGTGGGAGGAGCCAGCTTGAAGACCTCCAGCAAGATTTAAAGCGGCAAGGAACCTGCCAGTAAGTGTGGATTGAACAACATACTCACGTCCCTAGAATTTGTATGTTGAAGCAGGAGCGTGAAAGTTTGAGACAGGATAAGGGGCAGGCTTTGCATATGAATGACCTCAGTAGAGCGAATGAACAGTTGAGTGAGGATATGGGAGAGCTACAGGATGAGATAAACCAGGTATGTAATGACTTAGAAGTGGCTACTAGGGACAATCGCGAATTCAGCGCCGCGTACAGAGTGTTGCAGAAACAAATGCAAGATGAGGTTGATACAGATGTTGCAAATGTGAGTCATGCAGAATGTGAATCCAAGATGGCGAAACTGCACCATCAGCGAGAGGTTTTGGCTGGACATGTTAAGGTGATGGGAGGCGTCGCCCCAGCCATACATATGTCATTTGAAGGGGAGGTCTCAGATGACGACATCTCTCAGTACAACACCCAGTCACACCCTTACTATGGCCCAGAGACCCCACCCAGCCATCCACAACATGGCGGGTCCCCACTCCACCCACACCATGTCATACGTCGTTGACGTCGTGACGCACATCATGGGAGACGCCAACATTGTGGCCCCCATGATAGGAGGAAGCAGGCCCAGGCCTGGTCCCGACGGCACCACCGGTGGCCGTTATTAATGTGGAAGACAAGCAGGAGACAGAAACAATGATTGAGAATGCAATAGGTAACATGCCCATCTCTGAGAGGAATAAGCGGGTCCTTAAAACCTAGATTAGGCAGCTTCTGCAAGAGGCTGGTACTCAAGAAGGCATGGTTTGTACCACGGCTGAGGCCGCAGCCCGGGGAACCCTGGATGGCGCCCGAGGCAACCTACCCCAGCCTGATCGGCCCAATAATGCCCTACAAATGGCCTACTCTGTTCAGCAAATAGCTGACAGCATTGGTCGGATGAGCCCATCCGACAACCTCAGCTACCACTTGGAGAAGGTGCATTCCAAATGCGAGATGCTTAGCCTTGCTGCAGACTATCAGGTCCAAATACTACGCCAAACCATCGAGCCTGGATTGTGGGCCAAACTCCCCGACGCCATCCGCCAGGATGGCAACACCACCTCTGATGAGGTTGCAGCTGAACTAATTTCTGCACACAGCCCAGGTGTAGTAAGAGTGATGCTTGCATACCGTGTGAAACAAAATGCAAAGGAAAGTCCAGCGACTTACCAACAGAGACTCTGGATGGCCTACCGAGCAGGAAAGCACCTTGCACAAGAAGCTGCAGATGTGGATCTTATTGTATATAAGACTCTGTTGCTTAGGAACATGACCCCTGTAGTGAGAGAAAAGGTAGAGCCAACCACCTACCCTACCATGGAAAGGTTTGCCGACACCCTTCGGAAAACCGAGAGAGATTACCAACTCTACATCTATGATCTAGGCTCCGGTACCAAGAAAGTAACAGCTGTGGAGCCTGCTCAAGAGGCTGCGACGCACTACACGGTGCAGGGGCAGGCCCAACACAAGCAGCCCCTCCCCGTGGACAACCAACACCCCCAGCAGGCCCAACAACAACCACAACAGCAACAATGGGGTGGGAACTGGAATTATCACAAAAAAATAAGAAGCACAAGAATCATAAGGGTAAACAACAACAAAGACCAGGCCCTTCATATAGGGAGATAGCCGAAGAGAATCGGAAGTTTAGATAACTCCTGGGGCAAGTGCGCTCTGTAGCAGATGCTGTTCCTGCTCAGTCTCTTGCAGCCATACAATTGGGAACCCAGGCCCAATGGGCCATGGTGACCCCGGAAGTACAGGCCCTCAGGCCCATTCAAGCCTGAACCCAGAAGCACCTCCCTATATAGCTTCAGTGCAGCATAGTGAAGTGGTTCAAAGGAGCCAGGCCCAACCTCTCCATGCTTCCTCCAGCACAGATTGACAATTACAGGCCCCAGTCCGGATTGTAAACAAGCTGGTCTTGGATGCAAACGGAAGGCCCTGCACTGAGGCCGAGGTCAGGGGCCGCCTACTTACAGTGTTATTAGATACAGGCACGGCTGTGTCTGTATTACATGAAGACCATCCGGATACATCTCCTTGGTCCACCAGACGGAGGACCAACACGTCAGAGGTAGATGGTATTAGGTTACCTGCATACCGCTCTTTACCTCTACCTATAGAATTGGGCTACCTGAAGGCCTCACACAACTTCCAACTGATGGTATAGCATGATCATCCTAGTATCATTGGAACTGACTTCCTTGCACCACACGGCTGTGTGGTGGACCTAGCTAACATGCTACTGATACAGATTCAGGGACAATATCACGCCATCTTGATCCCTGACTCACACATTGTGGCAACAATATCTGCCAACAAGAAGGAGTATGACATCATAGATTTGTTCGAGAATCGTGAGCTTTTTCCAAAGCTCCTCCCCATCTTGCAAAGGCATTTGGAAGCATTTGCTATCAACAAGCATGACTGTGGCGGAATGCACGCTGTCATTGAAGTGCCAGGCCCGGCACCTGAGAGGCAAACTCAATACCCTTTCCCATCCGAGGCCTTGCCTTCTCTTAGGGAAACAATAAAATCACTCCTCAACCAAGGTGTAATCAGAACATGTGTTTCTACTGCCAACTCCCCAGTGTGGCCTGTGAAAAAACCTACAGGCGCCTGGAGACTTACTATTGACTACAGGAAACTGAACCACGTCACCCCCAGTTGTGCTCCAACTGTGGCCTCTGCACCTGATGTGCTACGACTTTTGACCCCTAACCTAAAATGGTTCAGTGCCCTGGATATTTCCAATGGTTTCTGGTCACTGCCGTTGGCTCCCAAAAGTCAATATAAGTTCGCCTTCACTTTTGAAGGTAGACTGTACACGTGAACCTGCTTACCACAGGGATTCCATAACAGCCCGTCCCTGTTCCATCTGCACATGATGGATGCCCTTGAGGGTTTCTCTGCTCCCCAGTGTCTCTTGCAGTATGTGGATGACCTGCTGTTGGCAACAGCCACGCAGGAACAACACTTGGATCTCTTGGATGAACTACTGACTCTCATCCAGAGAGCAGGCCTTAAATGTAATCCAGCAAAGGCACAACTATGTCAGAAAGAGGTACTCTTTCTGGGCCTGAGAATAACTGACCAAGGCCGCAGCTCTACCTGGAAAAAGATACAAGGATTGCAAGACCTGCCATTGCCTACCAGCGTGGCAACTCTTAGGTTTCTAGGTATGGTAAACTATTCCAGAGATTTCATCTGTGATTTTGCTCAGAAGGCTGCTCCTCTGTATGAGCTACTGAAAAAAGGACATTCCTTTTGACATTTGGCCTTGATGGAAGAGGGTTGCCTGGATATTGTGGCAGTCACAGAAACATGGTACACAGAGAACCATGACTGGGATGTCAACGTACCAGGATACACAATCTACAGGAGGGACAGGGAGGGTAAAAGAAGAGGAGGAGGAGGAGTAGTTCTCTATGTAACGGAAGGGATCAAAGCAACAGAACTAAAGAGTAAACAGGGAGCAGATGAGGCACTCTGGGTCACCCTGGAGACAGGAAATGGCACCATAATCCGCATGGGAGTTGTATACAGACCCCCATCTCAGGGGGAGGGAATGGACAAGGAAATGACAGAAGGCAACCTTAGAATGGCAGAAAAAGGGGAGATATTGTTTTTTGCATTTACAAAACTTTATTGGTTTAAAATCTTCAACAACATGTCCAAAATCTACAGAACAGACAACAAAAGAAAAAAGGAAAAAACAAGAAGTACATACAAGCTTACGTTAAATAGAAAATAAAAAGAGAAAAAAAAGAAGTGAGTATACCTGTATCATGTTAAGGTACATACATATAGATTACATCATAGTAAATTCGGAACCTTATTGTCGTTGTCTGTTCTCCCCCCACCTCCCAGCCTCCCCCCGTCTGCCACTATATAAACACTTAAGGGAGGTTATAACACAAATATCATACCATACTATATTGTGTATATCTTATAAAGGAGAAAGAAGAAAAAAAAAGAAAAAACCTAGCAACGAACTAAAGACTATTGGATCGCTAAAAGAGAATACAGTGGTTCCCATCTTGATTTATATTTCTCCATTCTATTATAAACCCCAACAATAACGAATTCCGCATGTAAGGCAAACATAATCTCTTTGCAGGAGTGCTTGATTCCTGCCAATGTCTCAAGATGACTTTCTTAGCACAACATGATATTAGGGCCATATGTGCCCTCTGTTGACGCCCTTGTAAACCAGTGTATTCACCTAAAATACAAATTTCCAATCTGAAGTAATCTGATATTGTTAAAAGCGGGTCGAGACATGTTTGAATAATACGCCAAAAGGGAATAATTTTATCACAAGCCCAGAGCATATGGAGCAGGTCAGCTGGACCCTGATGGCACCTAGGACACTGATCGGATGCTACCCTACCCATTTGATGTAGTTTAAGCGGAGTATAAAATAAATCATGACTAATGTAAAATTGCATCAATCTATATCTATCCCACTTAATATATTTATATAGGTTCTTCCAAATACTGGACCAGTTCCTGAGAGAGGAGGTCGAGGATGGGATTTTGTCCCAGCAGTAAACCCTCTTACCCTCCAAGGTAGCAGCTTTTAGTAAAAGAAATTTATATGCGTAGGATATAATGTGAGAAGAGGGAATGGAATTATTAAAAGGAATAATGGCAGAAGTAAAGGGACAATTCCATTCTCCTGGACCAAAATGTTGTATCAACATGTGGAATATCTGAAGATATTTGAAAACATGTCTAGTGGGCCAACTATAAAAGTGACTAGCCTCATTATAGGAAGGAAGCTTTTTATCATGAACCAACTGGTTCACACTAACAATTACCATGTCCGGCCAAAAAGGTGGGCTTTGACTACTTTACCCGAAATTAGTAGATTAGGGTTGGAAAACAAAGGTTGAGCAGTGTCCTTATATGCATCTACTTTAAGAAAATTAATTAGTTGGTGTTGTGTTTGAAGTGAGGAATTTAGTGGTGTTTCCTTTAAAGAGACGGGAAGTTTCTTCCTGCTAATGTAAGGAAGAGCCTTGGGGTCTATGTTATTTTCAGAACAGAGAGACTGTTCAATTCTAACCAAGGAAGGGCAATACACAGAACTTGTATTATTGACCGGAGACTGCAACCAGTACCTAATCCTCGTCAGATGAATGGCAAGATAGTATATATAAATATTGGGAGCTTGAAGTCCTCCATCGATTTTGGATTGTGCAAGTTTGCAATAACTCCTTCTAACTTTTTTCCCTTGCCATATAAACCTGTTGAGGATACTCTGTAGCTGGGAGAACCATGATATTGGAAGAGCTCCATTAAACATTTGTAGAGGATATAAAATTCTGGGTAGCACATTCATTTTTATTATGCTCATATGCCCCCATATTGAAAGAGGTAGTTTTGACCAACGTTCTAGATCGTCTGTTAAAACTTTGACTAGATCATCTAAGTTAAGTTTTTTCATGTTTTTGGGGGAAGAGTGCAAGTAAACTCCTAGATATTTAAATTTACCAGAATTCCATTGTAGGCCCAGATTTGTTGTATCAGCTTTTACTAAGTGTTTATTGAGTGGAAAAGCTTCCGTTTTCCCAATGTTTAATTTATAATTCGAAATGGCTTCAAATTGAGAGATGATATGGAACACAGCCAGTATTGATTGAACAGGGTTGGAAATATGGAGGAGCATGTCGTCAGCATACACAGAGATTTTATATTCCATCTCACCTATTGTTATACCAGATACCACATTCGAATTCTTAATTTTCCTGATAAGGGGTTCTAAATATAAATTAAAAAGGAACGGGGAGAGGGCACAGCCTTGACGGGTTCCTTGAAATAACCTAAAGGACAAGGAGAGGATCCCATTACAGTAAATTTGAGCTGATGGGGAAGTGTATAATGCTTTGAGCCATTGTATAAATTCCATTAGAAAGTGATATTTAACTAGTTCCATATAGAGATATTCCCAGGAGACTCTGTCAAAAGCTTTTTCTGCATCCAGGGAGACAAGTGCAGCTGGTAAAGATAAGTCCCTGGACACAGAGGAGATGTACACTGTTTTCCTAAGATGGTCCGAGGAAACCCTTCCCTTTACAGACCCTACCTGTTCTGTACTTATCAAGGATTCCCAAACTTGGCGAACTCTAGAAGCTAGAATTTTTGCTAAGATTTTAAGATCTACGTTAATTAAGGAGATTGGTCTATAATTAGTAATGTAGAGGAGGTCCTTGCCGGGTTTGGGAATAACAATTATAATAACCCGAGTCAGAGAGGTATCAGATATTTCGTGTTCATAAATATATTGAAAGGTATCTAAAAGAATGGGAGCAATTATCTCCTTAAATTTTTTGTAGAAGTTGGTAGTGAAGCCATCTGGGCCGGGGGATTTATCTAGGGTGAGAGATTCTATGCTTCATAGATTTCTGTTAAAATCGAGCCTGCAAAATATTAACCTGACTAACAGCTAATGTAGGAAGATCAATATCTTGAAGAAATTATTAAGTTGTTGAGACAGAGAGGAGTTCAGATCGGAATATAATTGTCTGTAATATTCTTGGAAAGCATTAAGCAATGTCTTGGGAGATAAAGTTCCCATTCATCGAATAAATGGAGGTAATTATTTTATCGGTTATTTGGGTCCATGCACGCAGAGCCATTAGCTTCCCTGCTCTTTCCCCTTTATCAAAGTAAGATACTTTAGCACGAAGCATTAAAAATTCAGCCTTTTCTGCTAATAAATGATTGTATTGAGAGCGTAGTGGTTCCAGCTTTTCCCATTCCTCCACAGGGGCTGAGGGAGAAGGCGCCTCTCCTGATGTTCTGTCTGGGCTAAGATAGAGGAAGAGCAGCTGACTCTTTGTTTCTTACCGTTTTATCCACTGCTAGCCTGATTAACTCTCCCTCATTAGCATTTTAGAAGACCCCACAGAAAATCCTTTTGGGCAGTGAAGGCACTGATGTCCAAAAATTAGAAATGAAGGTTTGAGAGGAGCTATTTGTTCTTCTGATTTCAGAAGTTGGTTATTCAACCTCCAAATTCTATCTCTATGTATATTGGGAGTGAGATCCAAGTGAAGATGGACTATACAATGATCAGAGATGACCTCTGATGTGTAATATGCTTGAGATACTCCCGAAAGATGATCTACTGTTATAAGAAAAAAATCTATCAGAGAAAATGAATGATGGGGAAGGAATGGAATAAAATTCTTTCTGTCCGAACATTACCCTCCATGATCCTATCAAACCAATAGAATTCATAAATTCTTGTAGTACTTTTGCTAACGTAACCTTTGGCGGGTCTGCCCAGACCTGTCTAAAATATTAGATGGGACCTGGTTCAATAAGCTACCTAGTATCTGGAAACATAGTCCAGGGGTGAGAAGATTCATAAGGTTCATAAAAATGCAGGGTCTTCACAGTTGGGGCCATAAATGGAACCGAGAATCAATTCAGAGTGTCCTAACAGGGCCCTCAGAAAGACAAATCTACCTTCCAGGTCAGTGATTTGTTGTATAAGGCAAAATGGGACTTTACGGGCAATCAAAATGGCAACCCCTCTTCTGTGGGAATCAATACCAGATCCAAATACTTGACCTACCCAATTTCTTCGTAAATAATGAATTGGATTCACCCTAAGATGGGTTTCTTGTAAAAAGGCCACATCAATTTGATGACTTTTAAAATGAAGTGGAATCTTGGACCTCTTGGCAGGAGTCTGAGCCCCCTTTACGTTCCAGGGACAATACTTAGGACTAACCATGTGAACTTATGAAGTTACGCGTAATATAATGAAAAGTAACAAAATACAATAAAATATAACCACCCCAGGGTACCAATCCGGAAAAAAAACTAACCTATTTAACTCCCATATAGTGGCAGACCTTCCCTTACCCCACAATTTACCCCCCACCCCCCTCCCTCTCCCTTTATTTACACCTGCCTAGCTAGGGCTCGAAGGTCCTAGCTCTGGACCTCCTTCTATATAATATAACACCAATCCTCAAACCATCCATAACCAATTACATGCATTAGGAGTCCGACCCCAATGACTGGTACGTGACTCTTTCTCCTGTAGCTAGGCAGACATGCACCTCCCTCCCCCAACAACTTAAAACAAGCAATTTTTAACCATAACAGTTATTTAGTTAATATAGAACAAATATTACCTATTTTCAGTAAATCCTGAGAAGAAAAAGAGCCCTATGCTTTGTAACTGTTTTAATAACAAATATAACCCTAATAGTTCTTACATAATGGGGAAGAGAACCAGTATTCTTTACCCCCCTTAAAACCTACCTCACATAATCTTGTATTGAAATCTCCTTGTCCAGTTGTAAACAAGTATATATTATAATGCGCTAGGCACACACGACACAAATTATGAACACTTGCTACTGCAAAATATCACACGCCCCTAAACCTAAGGAGCTAGCAGTGACATCCCCATATTAAAATGTTAATGTCGAAGGAGGTTTCATTCTCAGTCATAAATCAGAAGTTCTCTTCCCACTGGTCGCTACTGCACGTTCGTGCGCACAACTGTGATGCCAGAACTAATCAACATCCATACAAGACTCTGCTTCGCTCCCATGTCCAAACACAAGCTGATGAGACAGCTCCTCACAGGTTTTTCTTCAACCTGACTGATCGAAAAGACTTGCATATAACCAAAATATGCCTCCAGGACTATCATTTACGCGACACCTCCACTCAAGGCGAGAAAGGAAAAGAACACATATCTAAGAAGCTACCAAAGTCCATAAACGAGTCCTGCAACTAACCAGGCCCTCCATCTCTCCGGGGCTCCCTTCTTAGCATTTAAACAGTTCTTGACAAATAGCGCCCTTAACAGCAGCACCAGAATCCCATTATCTCTTCAACAGAATTTCGACAAGGCAGAATCTATCTAAGAGCCTGTAAACGGTGCAGCCTCAGCGCGGAGTGAAGAGGTCTGGGAAGATAAGCCCAATATCTTTAGCTGCTATCTCCGCATTCTCGTAGGGTTTTCCAGCTGCCCCCATGGAGTACAGATAGCCGAGCAGGATAAAGCATCCGGAACTTGATTCCAGCAGCAAGTAATTTAGTACTTGATTTCTGATACTCAGCTCATTTTGTACGACACACAGGTAGAAATCCTAGAATCGAATCGGGCTATCACCCATTTAATTTCTTTGAGGTTTTTGACTGCGGTCCAAAATATGTTGGCGATCTAAATAGCTCAATAATTTCAGGATAAGCAGTCTAGGCTTTTAGCCCATGAAGGTTTTGATCCGTGAGGGTCCTGTGAGCTCTTTCAACATTATACACCGTGGGAATGTAGAGAGGCCGCTATCTTCATAGAAGCTTTTGGATGAATATGACAAGCGAATGCCCTCAGCTTCTTCTAGGCCAAAAGTACTAGATTATTACACCTATTCGGCCTTGAGATCCACTATTTTAGGTTCTAATTTATGTAACTTGCGCCGGATAGAAGACATTTCGGGTTCCATATGAGCTTGCCATGTTTCCAATGAGACCGTGCGGGCAGAGACGTCAGACACAGCCCTATTAGTTTCTTTAAGGTCTGCTTGCATCATTTTCAGATCTGTGGGAAATTCTGCAAAGGCCGTTTCTAGGGAAGCCATTTCAATTAAAAAATCTTTCTTCTGAAAGAGGGGCTGCCATAGTGGAAGATTGAAGACCTTTGCTTGCACCAGCTGTATGCGTTTTGGCCTTTTTGGCTTGCTTGTCTGGCGTAGTGGGTGGCATTCGGGTCGGGAGGGCCACTTTCATTTGGCCTCATTTCTCCTGATGCTGTCTGATACTGTCTCTTCGGTGCTGTGGTGTTGGTGAAGCGATCTGCTGATTTACGAAAAAAACAGAAAAATGGGTTGTTGGGGTGGCAGCGACAGCACTGTGCGACCGCTTAGGGAGAAAGCATCACGTAATCCCCAGGGGAGATATTGTTGATGGGGGACCTGAATATGCCAGATGTTAACTGAAGCACCTTTGCTGCAGGCACATCCAAGAGCAGGGTCATTCTTGATGCCCTACAAGGGACATGCCTCAGACAGCTAGTATTGGAACCCACTCGAGAGGGAGTAATCTTAGACCTGGTACTCTCAAATGGGGATGGAGAAAGAATCTCAGATTTAGAAGTGGGTAGCCATCTGGGAACAAGCGACCACCAAACAGTGTGGTTCAGATAAACACAGCCATACAATCAAGCCATACAAAAGCAAAGATTACAGACTTTAGGAGGGCTGACTCTGGAGAAAGAGGTGCCTCAGAAAGCACTAGCAAACAGGCAAGAAGGAAGGATTGGAGAACAATGGGGAGTAATCAAAACGGACATCACAGAGCAACAAGCCTTTGTAAAAAGCAAATCAACAAAAGCACAACAAAGGAAAAAAAACACTATGGTTCTCAAAAAGTTGGCAGGGAAGGTTAAGGAGAAAAGGACAGCATTCAGAAAATATAAGGAAACACAGAAGGAGCAGGACAGAGAACTTTATCAGTTAAAGCAGAAAGAGGCAGGGAAGGCAGTCAGAATATCAAAGGTGCAAACCAAGGAAATGATAGCCAACTCAGTTAAGAAGGGGGATAAGACCTTTTATAGGTACATTAGGGAGCGAAGAAAGGCCAAAGGAGGGATAGTGAGGCTTAATAAAGGGGATGGAATGTGGGCAGAGGGTGACAGTGAAAAGGCAGCGATACTGAACGAATATTTCAGCTCAGTATTCACAAAGGAAGAGGAGGAGAAGGTACCTAAACCAAACAAGAAAAACACTCTGAAAGGCGGAAATTGATACCAGTCCATTTACAGAAGAAAGGGTTCTGAAACAACTAATAAAATTGAAAGGTGGACAAAGCAATTGGGCCTGATGGGATTCACCCAAGAATTCTAAAAAGAACTAAGGGTAGAAATAGTGATACCTCTGACCTCTCTTTAACAAATCATGGGAGGATGGAGTGGTACCTGAGGACTGGAGGAGGGTGGATGTGATTCCTCTTCACAAAAGTGGGAGTAAGGCAGAAGCAGGAAACTACAGACCTGTAAGTTTGACCTCAGTGGTAGGGAAAATGATGGAATCACTTCTGAAAGGAAGAATTGTTGAGTACCTAGAGGCCAGTGGGGCGCAGGACTCAAAGCAGCATGGATTCACGATGGGAAGGTCGTGTCAGATGAATCCAATAGATTTCTTTGACTGGGTGACCAAAGTAGTAGACCAGGGAGATGGGCTGTGGACATGGCCTACCTAATTTTGTAAGGCATTTGATACAGTCACACAAAGATTAATACACAAGTCAGCCAGCCTTGGAGTGGGTCCCAAGGTGCTAGCCTGGATAAAACTTGGCTAGACAACAGGCGTAAAGGACAGTAGTAAACAGAGTCCACAGTGAAGAAAGAAGAGGTTACTAACGGGGTACATGAGGGTTCAGTACTGGGACCAGTCCTTTTTAATGTCTTTATAAGTGACACTGCAGAGGAACTGGAGGAAAATATGTGTCTCTTGCAGGCGACACAAAAGATCTACAACAGGGTTGATACACAAGGCGGAGTGAAAGGATGAAGGAAGGGACTTGCGAGTTGGAGGGAAATCGTCAAATGTGGCAGCTCAGATTCAATGCAAGGAAGTGCAAGATAATGTACCTGAAACAAAACCCAGGGAAGAGTACACAATGAGAGTGGATACTAACAACAGTAAAATTGAAAGGGACATGGGGAAATTATCAGATGACTTAAAGGTGGGCAAGCAATGAAGAAGCATAGGGAGAGGCATCAATAGTAGAAAACAGAAATTGTTATCCTTTATGCAGACAATTGTTGAGACCCCATCTGAGTACTGTGTGCAGTTCTGGGGACCCCATTTCATAAAGACACAGAAAAGAGGCTGTCCAGAGGAGGGCAACCAAATGGTGCAGGGTCTGCACCAGAGAAGACTAAGGAGCTTAATATGTATACCCTTGAGGAAAGAAGGAGGAGGGGACATCGATAGAAATTTTCAAGTACCTCAAGGGAATCAACAAAGTCCAAAGAGGTAGCATCTTTCAAATAAAGAGATGTGCAGAACAAGGGGCACAATTTGAAGATAGAGGATAGCTCAGAGGTAATGTGAGGAAACATTTTTTCATGGAGAGGGTTATGGATGCATGGAACAGCCTCCCTGAGGAGGCTGTGGAGTCAAGAATGCAGGGAATTCAAGAATGCATGGGACAGACATAAGAGCAGTCTGTAGTGAGAGTGAGTGGAAGTAGAGCTGTTGGTTAACCAGGATCTGCAGCTTATCTCATTAAGTAGGAAAATGGGCAGACTAGGTGGGTCAAGTGGTCCTTATCTGCTGTCAAATTCTATGTTTCTTGGACTTGGGGTCCCATATACACCCAGGCTGTGGCAATCACTGAAACAGGCCTTGGCCTCAAGCTCAGCTCTAGTCACCCCAATACCAGCTACCTTCCATCTGGAATGTGCTACCTCTGACATTGCCATGACAGCAAACCTGGCACAGAAGGTTGTTGGTACTCTGAGACCCACTGCATATGCATCACAGCTCTTGACTCCAGTGGAACAGAATTACAGCCTTTGTGAAAGGAACCTTCTGGCTACCTACTGGGCTGTCAAGCACTTCCTGTATATCACTGGGTACTCTCCGCTGATTATTAACACTAACCACACCTGAACTAACTTTCTGCTATCAGACAGAGTGAAGGCTGGGTCAGTCTCTAATACCAGACTGACACACTGGTCACTTCCTCTCCAGGATAGAGACATACAGGTACACCCAACCAAAATTCCATCCATGCTGGCGCATGGACTCCTTTACCAAGGAGAACCACAAGACTGTACATTGCAACCACCTGATCTGCCAGATCCAGGTCCTTTCCTCCCTGCCATGCCACAAATACTTGAGAGCACCTCTTTGTGTTGTATTTTTACAGATGGTTCCGCTTCCTACTATCAGGAAGAACAGGGATGAGTATCTTACTGATTACCCCTACGGTAACACTGTCAAAATCTCACAGCATTGCAGTATAGCATCATCACAGTATGCAGAGATGGCAGCGGTGGCCTATGCCTCGAGTTCATCCAGCATGGAACCGAGGATACCATCATTTACAGACTCTAACCGGGTTTGTTGTTCTCTTACAGAATTTATTCCTTTCTGGCAGAAGAACTTCTTCTCTCTTCTGATTGCAGCCCAGTGAAGTACAAAGAACTGTAATATACATACATCACTGGCACAAAGGTTTGCACACAAACTCTATGTACACAAGGTTGAGCTCATTCCTACATGACCCTTACCATGCCTTCAATGATACAGCAGACACCCTTGCCAAGGAAAGAGGCCGGGGCGCACATCGATGATGGGTCATCCAGAGCCAATCTTGACTATACACATTGCAGCAGTCAGAGAAAAACCTGAACCTTTCCCCTTGGACCTCTCAGCAGCCCAACATGTTAATACTGAACTCAAAGAAGTTTCAGATTCCTTAACAAAGGTGCCAAAAGCAAACTTCACATATAATCCCTACGGAGGCATGAAGGTAAGTTCCTTGTCACCAGATGACAAGCTCATTTAGTACCAACCAGATGGTTTCCACCACCAAGTCGTAGGTGGTCCCCAGACAACAGGTCCCAATTCTTGCACCAAGTGCATGATACACCCACTGGTGGACTGGGGCGAGTGGAAAACACCCTTCAGAGCTCAAGACCACTGCCTGGTGACTGGTGTCACCAAGGCGTCAAACAATTTTTGAGATAACTGCCTTGTTTGAGCGCAAAACAACCCCATTCTCACTAAGCGAACACTCTTACCACAAAGACACTCTGGCCTTTGGCATGCCATAGAGATTGATTTTATTGGCCCCCTGACCAATACTAGCAGAAACAACAAGTATGCTCTTGTGGTAATTGATCTTTTCTCCACGTGGGTTGAAGCTTTCCCCTACTAAACATGCATTGCTAAAACCACTGCCCAAAATCCTGGTGGAACAAATTTTCTCCCAGGTGACCCTACCTCTTAGGGCAGACTCTGACACAGGAACCAGTTTTACAGGTGAGTTGATGAAAGAATCCTAGAGCTCCTTGAGAGTTCAACAGAGGTTCCTACCTTACCACCCTCAATCTTCAGGTCAAGTAGAAAGAGCCAACCGATGGATTAAGCAAATGCTTTCCAAATTCACTGAGGACAATCCCCAAACCTGGGATTCCCTACTGCCATCACTCCTTATGGCAATCAGGGGCACAGCCTCAGCCACTACCCAGTTGACACCCTTCGAGGCGATGACTGGAAGACAGATGAGATTACCTGAACACCTGTTTGACCTGCATACCCCCACTGCAGACAGAGTGTCTGTAGACCAAGAGGTGGAAAAACTCAGAAAAGACCTCATATACACACACACTTGTATGCTGCCAATTGCATGGGCAATGCCCAGCAACAGTCCAAGATACAGTCTGACAAGCACACACAAGAAGTGAATTGGTAGGTTGGAGATCAGGTAATGGTCCTCTGATTTGCACATCCTACATACTCCTTCTCCAATAAGTAGGAAGGCCCTTACCCCATTGTCAACAAGCTCAGTCCGGCAGTCTATCAAGTTAGACTCCTACACAACAATAAACTGACTGACAAATGGTTACATACAAACCACCTGAAACTGTATAAAGAGCATAATTACTTTTCCTCACCCCATTGGGCGAAATAGTACTAACCTACTAATGTACTGATTTGCTTTTCAGATATGACCGCAAGAAGGCTATCTTGTTCCATTTCTCATCTCAGGAGTTATCCCTGCATCCAAGAGCGCAGTTACTGAACCACCTACCTCACCTTGATCATCCATCTGCTACAGAAAGTCTCCATCAAAATACCGATAGTTTGATTACTGTCAGGAAGGTTCTGATGCTTACCTAGCTGCCTCGGTTGTTGCTCCTGATAAATCTACCCTACAAATTGGTGGCAAACCACGCCATGAGGACAAATTCTCCCTGTGGCCTAAACTCTCAGGGAACTTTCCAGGGTTAGCCTAATACTAGAATTATCCCCAAATGGTTCTCTGTCCTTGCTACAAACTGCTCTTATTCTGGTTTACACACTATTACTGCTTTAATTGATCCCTCATATTAGTAATTCTTTGTCTTAGGACTCTGCTCTGAAAATTTTGTGCTTATACACAACATAGCCTCTGCTGCCATGTACCTTTCTGATGTTACCACCCTCTGATAAACAGCTTTTGGAATGTCCAAAGCACCTCTCGACCCCGCAGTGCTCTAACAGCTACTGCTCTACCTGGTACACTGATTAACAATCTACAATTTATGAATATACCTGTGTTGTTCAAATTTAACTTACTGGAATATGAAAAAATTTGATATATGTCACAATATTAACAACACATCAGCATTTTATAATGCAGCTATTGTGATAGTTTAGAAGCATTTCAGATTAGTACTCAAGACCTATTGCGGGGTACATACCACGGGCGATAGAGCAACTTCAGGAAAAACCCAATCCTGATGATCAGAGTCATAAGCGTAATACACATGAATTTGACAGTTCTGATGTCACTGAAGTTAATATGCACTGTCACAGGTCTGGTTTGCTGAATAATATACTCCCCATTACTGCATGGTGTGGATGGCCTTAGTCAAGAACAAAGATACACTGTTTACAATATGCATGACATTGCTAAGACATTTACTGATTTTAAAGACAAGATTAACGCACTTATTGCACAAACAAAAAGCAGACCAACAATACATTGCTAAGGAGATTCTATTCTCAACCTATGGCACATATATTATTCTACCATCAATAATCTTCCATGGCCAGTCTGAAGAATACCTGATATTATACATGACAGATGTATTTCAAAATGGTATTGTCCACGATGTAAGACCCTAGCTGTATTACTGTCACGTGTATGCAATAATCTCTAACTATTCCTCTTTCTACAGCTAGAAATTTGGGTTTTGTGACCAGGCACCTAATACTGGTCCTTGTTTTACTGCTAGAAATGTTCCATCAAAAGACACAATGTTTGTTTCTTTTACTGTCTCTTTACCATGCTTTGATCCCTACAACATGACTTTGATCACAAACTCACCTCTGTTCATTCGATTGGGTACCTTGGTGAGAATTCTAGCTTCATAGATTTCTATTAAAATATCGGGCCTGCAAAATATGCCTGACTAACAGCTAATGTGGGAAGATCAATATCTTGAAGAATTATTAAGTTGTTGAGACAAAAGAGAGGGAGTTCAGATCACGGAATATAATTGTCTGTAATATTCTTGGAAAGCATGCATGATATCTTGGGGGGAATAAAAGTTCCCATTCTGAATAAATGGAAGTAATTATTTTATCGGTTATTTAGGTCACAAGCATGAAGCCATTAACTTCCTCTTTCCCTTTATCAAAGTAAGATACTTTATACGAAACTAAAATTCAGCCTTTTCTGCTAATAAATGATTGTATTGAGGCGTAGTGGTTCAGCTTTCCCATTCTCCACAGGGCTAAGGGGAAGGCGCCTCTCCTGATGTTCTATCTGGGCTAAGATAGAGGAAGGCAGCTCCTCTTTGTTCTTCATTTAATACCTAGCCAGTTAACTCTCCCTCATTAGCATTTAGAACCCACAGAAAATCCTTTTCTGGAACAGAAGGGCACTGATCTCAAATTAGAAATGAAGGTTGAGGAACTATTTGTTCTTCTGATTTCAGAAGTTGGTTATTCAACCTCAATTCTATCTCTATATATTGGGGAAGGATCCAAGTGAGATGGACTATACAATGACAGGACCTCTGATGTATAATATAGAGATACTCGAAGATGATCTACTGTTATAAGAAAAAAATCTATCGGGAAAATGAATGATGGGAAGGAATAGATGAAAATTCTTTCATCAGACATACCCTCCATGATCATAAACCAATAAATTCAAAATTCACATAGTGCCTTTTGCTAGCGTAACCTTTGGCAGGTCTGAGACTGCCTAAATATGAATAAGACCTGGTTCCAATAACCCCTAGTACTATGAAACATAGTCAGGGTGAGAAGATTCATAAAATTCATAAAAAGGCAAGTCTTCACAGTTGGGCCATAAATGGAACGAGAATCAATTCAAAGTGTCTAACAGGGCCCTCAGAAGACAAATCTACCTTCCAGGTCAGTATTTGTTGTATAAGGCAAAGAGGACTTCTGGGCAATCAAATGGCAACCCCTCTTCTGTAGGGAATCGTACAGATCCAAATACTTGACCTACCCAATTTCTTATTAAAATATTAGATTGGATTCACCCTAAGATAGGTTTCTTGTAAAAACCACATCAATTTGATATTTTAAAATGAAGGAATCTTGGACCTCTTAGCACAGTCTAGAACACTTCGTTCAGGGACAATCGTGGACTAACCATAGCAGACTTGCAAATGCACCGTAATATAAAGTAAAAGTACAAAAAAATAACTTACAGGGTACCAATCCGAAAAAAAACTACCTATTTAACTCCATAGTGCAGACCAACCCATACCCCAAATTGCACCCCACCCTCCCTCTCCTTCTTTACACCTGCCTAGCTAGAACAAGAAGGTCTAGCTCTGGACCTCAACCTACTATAATATAACACCAATCCATAAACCATCACAACAAATTAACCGTTTAGGAGAGTCACCCCCAATGACTAGCGTGACTATTTCTCATAATACAAATGGACATGCATCCCTCCCCCAACAGCTTAAAACAAATAGTTTTAGCCATAACGGTTAATTTAGTTAATATAGGAACAAATATTACTATTTTCAGTAAATCCTAGAAAAAAGCCCTATGCTTTGTAACTGTTTTAATAACAAATATAACCTAATAGTTCTTACATAGAGAGAGAAATATTCTTTACCCCCTAAAACCTACCTCACATAATCTTTGAAATCTCCTTGTGGTTAAACAAGTATATACTATTGCGACTGGCACCGCACCAAATTATGAACACTTATACCAAAATATCAAAATCCTAAACTAAGGAGCTGTGACATCCCATATTAAAATGTAGTAACGAGGTTCAGTCTCAGTCATAAATCAAGTTCTCTTCCCTGAGCCGGCCGCGTCATTACACTGTGATGTAACTAATCAACATCCATACAGACTCTTACCCACCATGTCCAAACACAAACTAGTGGACAGCTCCTCACAGTTTTCTTCAACCTGACTGATCGAAAGACTGCATATAACAAAATATGCCTCAGGACTATCATTTCGGACACCTCCTCAAAGGCGAAAGGAAGAACACATATCTAAGAGAAACTCCAAAGTCCATGAGCAAACCTGCATAACCAGGCCCTCCATCTCTTGAGGCTCCTTCTTAACATTTAAACAGTTCTTGACAAATGGCATATAACAGCAGCACAGAATCATTATCTCTTCAGCAGAATTTGACAGGCAGAGATCTATCAAACCTGTCAGCAATTTGCAGCCTCATTGTGAGTAGAAGGTCTGGGAAGATAAGCCCAATATCTTTAGCTGCTACTCCGCATTCTATTGGGTTTCCAGCTGCCCCATATGGGTACAGATAGCGCAGGATAAGCACCAGACTTGATTCAAGAAAATAATTTAATATGAACTCTGATACTCAGCTCATTTTGTCGACACAGTAAATCCGAGAATCGAATAGACTATCCTCATTTAATTTCTTGAGGTTTTGACGCGTCAAAATATGGCGATCTAAATAGCTCAATAATTTCAGGATAACAGTCTAGGCTTCGCCATGAAGGTTTAAATCCGTAGGGTCCTGTGAACTCTTTCAACATTATACACGTAGAATGTAGAGACCACTATCTTCATAAACTTTTGGATGAATATGGATGCCCTCAGCTTCTAGCCCAAAAGCACTAGATTATTACACCTATTCGACCCAGATCCACTAATTTTAGTTCTAATTTATGTAACTTGTGCGGATAGAAGACATTTGGGTTCCATATGACTTGCACATGTTTCCAATGGGACAAGTGCGGGCAGGGCGTCAGACACAGCCCTATTGGTTTCTTTAAGGTCTGCTTGCATCATTTTCAGATCTGTGGGAATTCTGCAAGGCCCGTTTCTAGAAACCATTTCAATTAAAAATCTTTCTTCTGAAGAGAACTGCCATAGTGGAAGATTCGAAGACCTTCTTGCACCAGCTGTATACGTTTGGCCTTTTCACACTTGCTTGTAGGCGTAGTGGGTGGCATTCGGGAAGGGAGCCACTTTCATTTCGGCCTCCATTTCTCCTGATGCTGTCTGCAAATACAATCTCTTGGTGCTGGTGTTGGTGAGGCGGGATCTAACGATTACCGAAAAAAACAAAGAAAATGGGTTGTTGGGGTGGCAGGCAGCACTGTCGACGCTTAGGAGAAAAGCATCACGTAATCCCCAGGAGATATTGTTGATGGGGGACCTGAATATACCAGATGTGACTAGGCTACTTTTGCTGCAGGCACATCCAGAAGCAGGATCATTCTTGATACCCTACAGGGACATACCTCAGACAGCTAGTATTGGAACCCACTGAGAGGAGTAATCTAGACCTGGTACTCTCAAAATGGGGATGGAGAAAGAATCTCAGATTTAAAGTGGGTAACCATCTGAGAACAAGCGACCACCAAACAGTGTGGTTCACAGTCGAGCAGCCATACAAATCAAGCCATACAAAAGCAAAGATTACTGGACTTTAGGAGGGCTGACTTTGGAGAAAGGAGTGCCTCAGAAAGCACTAGCAAACAGGCAAGAAGGAAGGTGGAGAACAATGGGGAGTAATACAAGCGGACATCACAGAGCAACAAGCCTTTGTATAAAGCAAATCAACAAAAGCAACAAAGGAAAAAACTATGGTTCTCAAAAGTGGCAGGAAGGTTAAGGAGAAAAGACAGCATTCAGAAAATATAAGAAACACAGAAGAGCAGGACAGAGAACTTTATCGAGTTAAAGCAGAAAGAGAGCAGGGAAGGCAGTCAGAATATCAAAGTGCAAACCAAAAGGATAGCCAACTCCAGTTAAGAAGGAGATAAAGACCTTTTATAGGTACATTAGGGGCGAAGAAAGGCCAAAGGAGGGATAGTGAGGCTTAATAAAGGGGATGGAATGTAGGCAGAGGGTGACAGTGAAAAGGCAGCGATACTGAGCGAATATTTCTACTCGAGTATTCACAAAGGAAGAGGAGGAGAAGGTACCTAAACCAAACAAGAGAAACACTCTGAAGACGGGGGGTTCGATACCAGTCCATTTACAGAAGAAAGGGTTCTGAAACAACTAATAAAATTGAAGGTGGACAAAGCAATTGGGCCTGATGGGATTCACCCAAGAATTCTAAAAGAACTAAGGGTAGAAATAGTGATACCTCTGACTACTCTCTTTAACAAATCATGGGAGGATGGGGTGGTACCTGAGGACTGGAGGAGGGTGGATGTGATTCCTCTTCACAAAAGTGGGAGTAAGGCAGAAGCAGGAAACTACAGACCTGTAAGTTTGACCTCAGTGGTAGGGAAAATGATGGAATCACTTCTGAAAGGAAGAATTGTTGAGTACCTAGAGGCCAGTGGGCGCAGGACTCAAAGCAGCATGGATTCACGATGGGAAGGTGGGTGTCAGATGAATCAATAGATTTCTTCTTGACTGGGTGACCAAAGTAGTAGACCAGGGAGGGCTGTGGACATGGCCTACCTAGATTTTAGCAAGGCATTTGATACAGTCCCACACAAAGATTAATACACAAGTCAGCCAGCCTTGGAGTGGGTCCCAAGGTACTAGCCTGGATAAAACTTGGCTAGACAACAGGGCCATGAGACAGTAGTAAACAGAGTCACAGTGAAGAAAGAAGGGTTACTAACGAGGTACACTTGAGGTTCAGTACTGGGACCAGTCCTTTTAATGTCTTTATAAGTGACACTGCAGAGGAACTGGAGGAAAGAGTATGTGTCTTTGCAGGCGACACAAAAGATCCTGCAACAGGGTTGATACAAAGGCCAGATTGGAAAGGATGAGAAGGGACTTGGCAAGGTTGGAGAAATCGTCAAATGTGGCAGCTCAGATTCAATGCAAGGAAGTGCAAAGATAATGTACCTGAAACAAAAAACCCAGGGAAGAGTACACAATAGAGTGGATGCAGACAGCAGTAAAATTGGAAGGACATGGGGGAAATTATATCAGATGACTTAAAGGTGGGCAAGCAATGTAAGAAGCATAGGGAGAGGCATCAATAGTAGAAAACAGGAAATTGTTATCCCTTTGTACAGACAATTGTTGAGACCCCATCTGGAGTACTGTGTGCAGTTCTGGGGACCCCATTTCCGCAAAGACACAGAAAGAGCGGAGGCTGTCCAGAGGAGGCCAACCAAAATGGTGCAGGGTCTGCACCAGAAGACATAAGGAGCTTAATATGTATACCCTTGAGGAAAAGAAGGAGAGAGAGGACATGATAGAAATTTTCCAAGTACCTCAGAGGAATCAACAAAGTCCAAGAGGTAGCATCTTTCAAATAAAGAGATGTGCAAGAACAAGGGGGCACAATTTGAAGATAGAGGGGGGATGGCTCAGAGGTAATGTGAGGAAGTATTTTTTCATGGAGAGGGTTATGGATGCATGGAACAGCCTCCCTGAGGAGGCTGTGGAGTCAAGAACAGTGGGGAATTCAAGAATGCATGGGACAGACATAAGGCAGTCCTAGTGGGGGGTAGGTGGAAGTGAGCTGTTGGTTAACTAGGATCTGCAGCTTATCTGTTAGGTAGGAAAATGGGCAGACTAGGTGGGCCAAGTGGTCCTTATCTGCTGTCAAATTCTATGTTTCTTGGACTTGGGGTCCCATATACACCCAGGCTGTGACGTCACTGAAACAGGCCTTGGCCTCAGCTCCAGCTCTGGTCAACCCCAATCCAGCCCTACCATTCCATCTGGAATGTGCTACCTCTGACATTGCCATGACAGCAAACCTGGCACAGAAGGTTGTTGGTACTCTGAGACCCACTGCATATGCATCACAGCTCTTGACTCCAGTGGAACAGAATTACAGCCTTTGTGAAAGGAACCTTCTGGCTACCTACTGGGCTGTCAAGCACTTCCTGTATATCACTGGGTACTCTCCGCTGATTATTAACACTAACCACACCTGAACTAACTTTCTGCTATCAGACAGAGTGAAGGCTGGGTCAGTCTCTAATACCAGACTGAGCACACTGGTCACTTCCTCTCCAGGATAGAGACATACAGGTACACCCAACCAAAATTCCATCCATGCTGGCGCATGGACTCCTTTACCAAGGAGAACCACAAGACTGTACATTGCAACCACCTGATCTGCCAGATCCAGGTCCTTTCCTCCCTGCCATGCCACAAATACTTGAGAGCACCTCTTTGTGTTGTATTTTTACAGATGGTTCCGCTTCCTACTATCAGGAAGAACAGGGATGAGTATCTTACTGATTACCCCTACGGTAACACTGTCAAAATCTCTGAACGTTGCAGTGTAGCATCATCACAGTATGCAGAGATGGCAGCGGTGGCCTGTGCCCTCGAGTTCATCCAGCATGGAACCGAGGATACCATCATTTTTACAGACTCTAACCGGGTTTGTTGTTCTCTTACAGAATTTATTCCTTTCTGGCAGAAGAACTTCTTCCTCTCTTCTGATTGCAGCCCAGTGAAGTACAAAGAACTGGTAATATACATACATTCACTGGCACAAAGGTTTGCACACAAACTCTATGTACACAAGGTTAAGGCTCATTCCCTACATGACCCTTACCATGCCTTCAATGATACAGCAGACACCCTTGCCAAGGAAGAGGCCGGAGGCGCACATCGATGATGGGTCATCCAGAGGCCAATCTTGACTATACACATTGCTTGATCGGAGAAAAACCTGAACCCTTTTCCCCTTGGACCTCTCAGCAGCCCAACATGTTAATACTGAACTCAAAGAAGTGTTCAGATTCCTTAACAAAGGTGCCAAAGACAAACTTCCCACATATAATCCCTACCGGAGGCATGAAGGTAAGTTACACTTGTCACCAGATGACAAGCTCATTTGGTACCAACCAGATGGTTCCACCACCAAGTCGTGGGTGGTCCCCAGACAACTTAGGTCCGAATTCTTGCACCAAGTGCATGATACACCCACTGGTGGACACAAGGGAGTGGAAAACACCCTTCAGAGGCTCAAGACCACTGCCTGGTGGCCTGGTGTCACCAAAGACGTCAAACAGTACACAGATAACTGCCTTGTTTGAGCGCAAAACAACCCCATTCTCACTAAACGAAACACTCTTACCACAAAGACACTCTGGCCTTTGGCATGCCATAGAGATTGATTTTATTGGCCCCCTGACCAATACTAGCAGAAACAACAAGTATGCTCTTGTGGTAATTGATCTTTTCTCCACGTGGGTTGAAGCTTTCCCCACTAACACATGCATTGCTAAAACCACTGCCAAAATCCTGGTGGAACAAATTTTCTCCAGGTGGGCCCTACCTCTTAAGGCAGACTCTGACACAGGAACCAGTTTTACAGGTGAGTTGATGAAAGAATCCCTAGAGCTCCTTGGAGTTCAACAGAAGTTCCACATACCTTACCACCCTCAATCTTCAGGTCAAGTAGAAAGAGCCAACCGATGGATTAAGCAAATGCTTTCCAAATTCACTGAGGACAATCCCCAAACCTGGGATTCCCTACTGCCATCACTCCTTGATGGCAATCAGGCACAGCCTCAGCCACTA
The DNA here is from genome assembly GCA_016271365.2 of Neoceratodus forsteri. NCBI lineage: Eukaryota > Metazoa > Chordata > Ceratodontiformes > Ceratodontidae > Neoceratodus > Neoceratodus forsteri. Next base: position 165,919,578 of record CM057459.1, on the reverse strand, counting down.
CCCAGTTGACACCTTGGTGATGACTGGAAGACAGATGAGATTACCTGAACACCTGTTTGACCTGCATACCTCACTGCAGACAGAGTGTCTGTAGACCAAGAGGTGGAAAAACTCAGAAAAGACCTCATATACACACACACTTGTATGCTGCCAATTGCATGGGCAATGCCCAGCAACAGTCCAAGATACAGTCTGACAAGCACACACAAGAAGTGAATTGGTAGGTTGGAGATCAGTTAATGGTCCTCTGATTTGCACATCCTACATACTCCTTCTCCAATAAGTAGGAAGGCCCTTACCCCATTGTCAACAAGCTCAGTCCGGCAGTCTATCAAGTTAGACTCCTACACAACAATAAACTGACTGACAAATGGTTACATGCAAACCACCTGAAACTGTATAAAGGAGCATAATTACTTTTCCTCACCCCATTGGGCAGAATAGTACTAACCTACTAATGTCTGATTTTGCTTTTCAGATATACTGACAAGATGGCTATCTTGTTCCATTTTCTCATCTCAGGAGTTATCCCTGCATCAAAACGCGGTGCTGAACCACCTACCTCACCTTGATCATCCAGCATCTGCTCCAGAGAGTCTCCATCAAAATACCCGATAGTTTGATTACTGTCCAGGAAGGTTCTGATGCTTACCTCGCTGCCTCGGTTGTTGCTCCTGATAAATCTACCCTACAAATTGAGTGGCAAACCACATCGCAAGGACAAATTCTCCCTGTGGCCAAACTCTCCAAGGGAACTTTCCAGGGTTGGCCTAATGCTAAATTATCCCCAAATGGTTCTCTGTCCTTGCTACAAACTGCTCTTATTCTGGTTTACACACTATTACTGCTTTAATTGATCCCTCATATTGTAATTCTTTGTCTTAGGACTCTGCTCGAAAATTTTGTGCTATACACAACATGGCCTCTGCTGCCATGTACCTTTCTGTGTTACCACCCTCTGATAAACAGCTTTTGGAATGTCCAAAGCACACCTCTGGACCCCGGAGTGCTCTAACAGCTACTGCTCTACCTGGTACACTGATTAACAATCTACAATTTATGAATATACCTGTGTTGTTCAATTTAACTTACTGGAATATGAAAGAATTTGATATGTGTCACAATATTAACACATCAGCATTTTATAGTACGCTATTGCTTGATAGTTTAGAAGCATTTCAGATTCGTACTCAAGACCCTATTGCCGGGGTACATACCACCGGGCATAGAGGCAACTTCAGGAGAAAACCCAATCCTGATGATCAGAGTCATAAACGTAATACACATGAATTTGACAGTTCTGATGTCACTGGTGCAACATGCACTGTCACAGGTCTGGTTTGCTGAATAATATACTACCCCATTACTGCATGGTGTGGATGGCCTTAGTCAAGAACAAAGATACACTGTTTACAATATGCATGACATTGCTAAGACATTTACTGATTTTAAAGACAAGATTAACGCACTTATTGCACAAAACAAAGAAGCAGACCAACAATACATTGCTAAGGAGATTCTATTCTCAACCTATGGCACATATATTATTACTACCATCAATAATCTCTTCCATGAGCGAGAGTCTGAAGAATACCTGATATTATACATGACAGATGTATTTCAAAATGGTATTGTCCACGATGTAAGACCCCTGGCTGTATTGCTACGTGTATGCAATAATCTCTAACTATTCCTCTTTCTACAGCTAGAAATTTGGGTTTTGTGACCAGGCACCCTAATACTGGTCCTTGTTTTACTGCTAAGAAATGTTCCATCAAAGACACAATGTTTGTTTCTTTTACTGTCTCTTTACCATGCTTTGATCCCACTACAGCCTTGTTCGACAAGCTCACCTCTGTTCATTCGATTGGGCACCTTGATGATGACGACATCTACAAAGAACGCCTGGACTTACCTCCTGTACTGGTCTTCCATCCTTTCCTGGACGCCTGGGTCGCTCCGCACACAGAGTGCCGTGCAAAGAAAATGAAAATTACGTACCTACTGTAATTCTTGATCTTCTTGGACGAGTCTCCACCACTCATTCACACTAATGGGATCTGCGCCAGAGGCACTAGGACCCAGCGGGAGCAAACTTTTGCAGGAGGGCGGCGCCAGAGATGGAGCCATGAGGCGACCTATGAGCCTCAACTTGTGCGGTAATGACCACTTGGCGTCAACCCCTCCACCCGCCTCAGTACCTTCCCCAGTGCAGCGTAACTAACCTAGAAGCATAGCCTAACCAAAAACCGGACATAAGATAGTCCGGACGACCCATATAAGAAGGGTCAACAAAAGTCTTCACAGCCTAAAGATTTGAAGGGTGAAGACACCAACAGAAAGGTGAGCTCGGGGATGGAGCGGGCATCTGAATAAGTGGTGGAGACTTGTCCAGAAGATCAAGAATTACAGTGAGTGCGTAATTTCCATATCTTCCTGGACATAAATCTCCCCACTCATCCTACTAATGGGAGAGTACCAAGCTAATAATCCCCCGAGAGGGCGGCAGGAGAGACCAAGAGCTCACCGTTTTTTAGGACAGAAGTCCATTAAGGATGGTTCTGCCAAAGGAAGAATGTCGTCTGGCATGGACATTCAGTGCATAATGTTTAACGAAAGTATGCACTGAGCTCCAGGCAGCCGCATTGCAAATATCTGCAATGGGCACATTGCGGATTTCCGCCAGGGATTCCTCGACCGCTCTAGTAGAGTGAGCGTAAACTCTGCCCTCCAACTTAACCTGCACCATGGAATAGCAGTGGTGAAGGCATGCCACTAGCCATACTGAGATACATCTGATAGCGACAGGTTGACCTAGCCGGGTCTCGCTGAAGGAGACAAACAGTTGTTGAGCTTTGCGAAAGTCTTTTGTTCTATCTAGATAGAAACACAAAGCTCTCTTAACGTCCAAGGAATGAAGAGATTGTTCTCCTGCATTTTGGAAGTCCGCAAAGTAAGAGGGAAGAACCAAAGGTTGGTTTAGATGGAATTCCTAAACAACCTTAGGAAGAAATTTAGGATGGGTTCTAAGGACTACCTTGTCTTTATGGAACACAGTATACAGAGGGTCTGTGACCAAGGCATGTATCTCAGAGACCCTGCGGGCTGAGGTAATGGCTACCAGGAAGGCCGTTTTCTAGGTGAGAAATTTTAGCTCACAGGTAGCTAGAGGTTCGAATGGTTTTCGAGTGAGCATGTCTAGCACAAGATTAATGTCCCAGGCTGCGACTGCACGTCTTATAGGAGGTCTGGTATGCAGAATTCCCTCAAGAAACCTCTTAACGACAGGTAACTGAGCCAGTGACAAGGAAAGTACCGGCTCATGATAAGCTGAAATGGCACAGAGGTGGACTTTGACTGTAGAGTACTGAAGACCTGAATTTGAGAGGTCTAAGAGGTACTCTAAAATTTTATCTGGTGGGCAGGAAAAGGGATTTAAAGAGGATTTTGCACACCAGAGCGAAAAACGCTTCTATTTGACTGTGTAAGTTTTCTAGTGGCTGACGTGGCAGCAGAAGAATATCTGAAACCCTGTGAGAGACATTGAACCTGTTCACTTCTACTTCTTCAGGCCAAGCGTGAAGGTGAAGCGACTTCAGGTTGGGATGAACAACAGGCCCCTGAGTCAAGAGGTTCGTCTGAAGGGAGTGGTTTGTTGGAGCTGCCGACATATCGTTGAGTAGTGGAAACCACATCTGTCAAGGCCAGAAGGGAGCAATGAGGATAATTTTGTCCCCCTGGGATTCGAACTTGAGAAGTACCCTCTGAATTAGAGGGAGAGGTGGAAAGGCGTATAGAAAGCATTTTGTCCACTGCAGCCTGAACGCATCCTGACAGAAAATGCCAGGCCCTGGATTTCTGGAGCAGAAGAGAGGCAGTTTTGTGTTGAGTGGGGATGCAAAAAGGTCCAGGTCTGGAGTTCCCCACTCTTCGAATAGTGACTGAACTACGGTTGAGTCGCGAGACCATTCGTGAGGATCTGTCTCTGTTCTGCTGAGACGGTCTGCCAGTTCGTTCTGTACTCCCGGCAGGCAGACCGCTTGAATTAGAGACTTGTGCTCCAAGCACCATTCCCACACCTCTCATCGCTTCCCTGCATAAGGGTAGAGTGAGCACCGCCTGCTTGTTGATGTAATACATCACTGCTTTGTTGTCCGTTTGAAGGAGAATGTTCTTGTGACAGAGAATGTCCTTCAACGCTCGGACCGCATAAAAGACGGCTTTCATTTCCAAGACATTTATGTGAAGCTGGGACTCGGCCTGAGTCCACGTACCTTGAGTGTGGAGAGCCTGACAGTGAGCTCCCCACCCCATCAGGGACGCGTCTGTGGTAATGGAAATCTGATGATCCAGAGGAGCAAAGGGATACCCTTCTAGGAAATTGTTCTGCGACCACCAGGTGAGCGACCTCTTTAGAGGTTCTGTCACCTTGATGGGATAGGACCACTGAGTACTGAGCATCCACTGAGAAGTTCTCATGTGAAGGCGTGCTAGGGGTACAGTGAACACCAAGAATGCCATGAGACCTAGCATCCGTTGCATCGAGAGAGCTGGAACAGAGTTGTTCTCCCCGATGTGATGGGCCATCTGAAGGATATCGCTCCTCCTGTCCTCTGGAAGAAAGGCCTTAGCACAGGAGGTGTCCAGAAGAGTTCCTATAAAAAGGAGCCTCTGGGAGGGCTGCAACTGCGATTTTTTGAGGTTTAGCAGGACTCCCATGGACGTGAGAAAGCGAGAGGCCATGTCTACGGCGTCCAGAGTTCCCTGCCTGGAAGGACTTGCCAGAAGCCAATCGTCCAGATAAGGGAACATCTGTATTCCGATCTTTCTGAGATGCGCTGCGAGAACTGCACAACACTTTGTAAAAACTCACGGCGCCGAGGATAGCCCAAAGGGCAGGACTCTGAATTGATAATGCTGTCCCAGAGCCACAAACCTCAGTATTTTTGTGATGCTTTGGATGAATAGAAATGTGCTGGTAAGCATCCTGCATGTCTAGGGAGGCTAGCCAGTCGTGTTGATGAAGCAGAGGTAACAAGGTTCCTAGAGAAATCATTTTGAACTTCTCCTTGGGTAGAAATTTGTTGAGTTTTCTGAGGTCCAAAATGGGGCGCATGCCCCCAGTTTTGTTTGGAACCAGAAAGTAATGGGAGTAGAACCCTGTGTTCCGTTGATGCAGCGGCACTACTTCTACTGCCCTGTTGTTCAGAAGGCCCTGAATCTCGGCGGCGAGAAGGTCTGACTGAAGGGTTGACAGCCTGGTTTGTTGTTTTGGGGGACGATCCGGAGGGGTCTCCACAAGATTGAGTGAATACCCCTCGCGGAGTATCAGGAGGACCCATTTGTCTGAGGTTAGGGACTTCCATTGATCGTAGAAGTGCATCAGACGACCTCCCACCGCTGAGGAAGAGTCCAACTCGGGCAATTGAGATGGGACTTGGGCCAACAACTCATAAGGTGGTGCTGGGTGCTTTGGGCCCTAACGCCTTCTGTTGCGTTTTCTTGAGGCTGGGGGGTTTGATTCTTATGAAAACTTCCTCTGCTTCGAAAGGACTGACGATTATGAAACTGGCGTTTATTAAGACTCCCTCGAGAGGGGACAGGAGGAGGTCGAGCCAACTTAATGGCTGACTTAGTCTTTTGTGTAGCTTCTAGAGCCTGTTCTACCTGAGGACCGAAAAGATACACACCATCAAAAGGCAACGCCATTACCTGCTGCTGTGCGTCATTCGTGAAGCCTGAAGTGCACAGCCAGGAATGACGGCGGGTACAAATACCAGCTGCCGCCGCTCGGGAAGCAGTGTCAAAAGCATCCATAGCTGCTTTAACCTGCTGGTTGTTAGATTCGATACCCCTGGTAATGGCTTGAAGAAGTTCTGGCTTTGTATCAGATTCTGGTAGAGCTTCAACCATCTGTTTGAGAGAGTGCCAAAGGATATACTCATATTAGGAGAAATAGCCTTGGTAGCTGGCAATACGCATACCCAGGGTGGAAGCAGCAAAGACTCTCTTACCTAAAGTGTCTATCTTATGAGATTCTTTGTTAATGGGTCAAGCTGTAGTAGTTTGGGGAAGGACGACTTTATCATTCTCTGCCAATACTACAATAGGATCCGCAAAGGCTTGAGACGCCAAAATGGGTCTATCCTTGGGGGCTGAGTATTTCCTATCTATGGATTTAGCCACCGAAGTGATGACAGCAGGATTATTCCATACCATTTGAGACAGTGTCTCAAAGGAGGGCTGAACCGGAGGAGTCAAATCCGTAGGGATGTCCGGAACATGGAGGTATTGGAGTCTTAGCAATCTCCCAGGATCGATGTCTATAGTTTGGAGAGAAAGAGTGGAAATCAAGTTTTTCAGCAGAGACTTAAAGGACAGGTCCTCAACCACAGGCTCTGCAGCGGGGAATAGATCCTGTTTCATCCACTTCATCACCCAGTCTAAGGTCTGGGTCAGGCTCAATGTCATCTCCTGACAGTCCAGGAGGGACTGTATGGACAGGAAAGGAGTGAAAATCAGAGGAAAATGATGAAGGAAAAGAGTTAAAGGAGAGTCCTGAAGAAGAAGAAGGCGCCTAAGAACCCCGGTGCATGGCGCTAAAGCAGGCAGAAGCCACCACGGCGCCAACAGACGACTAGCACCGAAGATGGTGCCGAAAGGTACACCGACGTCGAGAGCGCCGAAAACACCCCAAGACTCTGAAAACAGGATTTGAGGGAAGGAAGAAGAGCAGGAGATAAAGGCATCGGTGTGGCCCCTCGCCCGCAGCCATGTGGGGGACACCTAAGCTTGGTCGATGGCATCGAAGACGGCCTACGCACCAGGAAGGCTCAACCCTACCTGGTCTCCCAAGAAGCCTGAAGGCCCCTGAGTGACTAGAGCCAGGCAGCTGAACCAACCTCCGAGCCCATTGCTCCATAAGAGCGGCCCACTGATGAAACTGCTCATCTGAAGACCTACTGAGGCCGGGGTAGGGCTCCGATGTTGAAGACGTTGGCTACCGGAAACAGAAGCAGGCGACTCCAAAGGAAAAGACCGGCAACTGGCCCCAATAACCGACAGTCTATGCGCAGACATATCAGAGGGCGACCTTGAGTGATGCCTTCTCTTTTTTGACCTGTGGGCCGAAGAAGAGCTCGAGGCTGAACGGTGCCGAGAATGCGACCGTTTATTTTTATGCTTCCGAGGGGACCGCCCGTCCCCTTGGGCACTGGACTGACCGTTGTCAGACCCCCCTTCCGGAGAAGGCAGCGGACCGGACCCAGACCGACTGACTGAACAGCTTTCATACAAAGTCTCCCTACCGTCACCTGACCTGCTCATGGTCGACTCCGTCAAGTAGGCTGAGACTTCTTTGTAAATAAGAATAAACTTAAGCGATACTTATTCGAGATATTACTATAAAATAAAACTGAAAACTATGCTGCTAGTTTGAAGTTTGACTCCCGGCGGGCGAGCGACGTCGTCACTGAAGCGCACTCGACGGCGGGAAAAAAGGAACTGAGGCGGTTAGAGGGTCGACGCCAAGACAGGTCATTACCACATGAGCTGAGGTTCACGGTGCCACTCCTCGTGGCTCCATCTCTGGTGCCGGCCCTCCAGCAAAAAAGTTTGCCCCCGCTGGGTCCTAGTGCCTCCGGAGCAGATCCCATTAGTGTGAATGAGTGGTGGAGACTCATGTCCAGGAAGATCAGTATATCTACTTGTGTCTATGTGATGTATTTGATGTTATTAAACCTGTATGTGGTTATTCTCCCGACAGTATAGACTGGTCCTTTTCCATGGACGATGACATCAGCACAAACGGCACGGACTTTTTGGACTCAACATTGGCTCCAGATAAACTATACCAGTCTTATCGTGAGGAGGTTCATCACCTGTCAACACGGATTTCCAAGACGACCTACACCTGCCCGGTACAGCTGCAGAAGTGGAGACTCCCCACTGTTAAAATGCAGTACAATTCTGATAGGGAGTACTGTGTGGTCATGAACTATAAAACCTATACATATGGAACCGAGACATGTGTTACTGATGACCTTAATTTTTGTTTTGTTCCCCACCAAAAGTCTGTCATTGGACATACCGTTATTACCCACGTCCCCCTTATGGATGCGGACATCATTGATGATAACCCCGATTATCTGCTTACCCTTTCTGAATATTTACCATATTTTAATGTACATACAGATCCACTGTCACTTACATTAAAATCACTTTTAGAGAGCAGAGACACCCACCTCATCCACATCAGCAATAATATTACTAAGGCTAATGAAGCTATCCTTTCATTGATTAACGATGGTGATATGAACGATGCATTGACTAACTCATGGTTAGAAATGACTTTTAAAGGTTTTATTATTCAAGCATTTTTGATATTTTTCATGGTATGCTATGCGCCAACACCATAAGCAACTGGAGTTCCTTTACAAAGCTTGCACGTCAGGTTTGTAAATGACCCCTGCTCTCTGACCTTTCCCTAGATTTGCCTGTGTTGCCCTTGGAGGCAACAAGGGGGGGAATGTTACTCGAGGTCCCTGCACCCTTACTGGTACCCCCGGAGGTACACCGTAGACAGCTAGTGCTTAGACATATGTTATACTAACATATAGGGCTAAGGGCATCTACCATATAAGAGTAGATGTCAGGATATGTATGCATATTATTGTTATACACTTTGCTTGCTAAAACATATATATTTTCTATATATTTCTTGCTTACAAGATGATCAGGACATCTGTGCCCTTGTAATGATTATGATATATAGGTCGGCATTGCCACCTTTTGGTGATTTGTACTACTACACTGAGTCACGTAAGACTCTAAGAACTATACTCTTTTTTTTTTTTTTTTGGGGTCCTCCGTCCTCCTTCAGCCTGGTCACGGCCCCCGGAGCCACCGCCTGCCCATTTGCCGCCTCGGTCACCCGGCTTTCCCGGGCTGGGGCCCGACACCAGACTCCAACTCAGGTGCCGTGGAACCAATATTTGTTTGGGAGTGGGGCGGCAGGGTGCACTCAGAGCTTCTCGGAGGCTTCACCTGGGCTGAGGACCTCCCCTCCTCCTTTTTCCTCCTCGGTTTCCTCCCTCCCGAGGCAGGGCGTGCAATGGCGCCAGCGTCCGCCCTGCCTCCTCCCTGATGTAAGCGCGGCAGCGTGAGTGCCCCCAGCCTCCGCCAGGGGTCCCCATCGCTCCGGATGCTGCCTCGACCCTCCCCCCGGAGAAGGAGAGCAGTCCATAGGATGCTCAATCCTTCTCCCCCCGGCCAGCCCTCCGACGACTCGGGTCCGTTCCCGAACCCGGGTCGCCGGCGTCGCAAGCGGAAATCCCACCACTGCGACGACAGGCCGGCTAAGAACTATACTCTTTTGTTTCACAAAGTGATGACTACTACAAAATTGTATAATGTTATCTTGGACGGTGAGGCCACCTCTAATTTAGCCAATAGGGCTCATCTCTGTAGCTAGAAATGTTTCTATCTTACAGTAACCATAGTAATTATCATAGGTACATAATGTGAGACACTGAGTCTTATACCTCGGAGAACCCAAGAGACACAAAGAAATCTCGAGGTATAGGGAACGATTAGCACTGGCTCCCAGTTCGTATTGGTAAGAACTGCTTAGGGCAACTGTGATTTATCATTTTGGTTGTAATAAACAAGTTTATTATTCTTATGCAATGTGTTTGTGATTCCATGCATTCCCAATATTGCCAAGAACCTGAGACTGAGGTTTAGACCTCCTGACAACGGGATGGGGGCAGTGGTCTGTCCGCCGGAAGAGAGTCAAACTCTATGGACTGCCCGAACGCCACGAGCTCGAGGACCCACTGGTCGGCGGTCACTTGGCTCCACGCATCCGCATAGAGGGAAAAGCGGCCTCCGACCGGCTCCCCAATGGGGAATCTAGGGAGGGTGGCCTGGACAGCCAGGCAGTGGGGTGGGGGAGGCAGCAGTGGCTGCCTTGGCCTGTCTAGAGGAGGAGGCAGAAGATCCTCTGGCTCCGACCCTTCGACTGAAGCCGCCTCGCTGTGAGTGGGGCTGGAAGCAAGGCTGCTGAGGCTAATGTCCCCCATGGCCACGAAAACAAGGCTTACGAGAACACCCCTGTTTCGAGTGGTACATGGACTGCACAGTTCAGATAGCCTTGCCAGAGTCCTGCAGCCTGGTGATGATCTTCTCCATGTCTTCGCCAAAGAGCACGGAGCCCTTGAAGGGAGCATCCAGAATGTTCATCTGAACATCTGGATTGAACTCGGAAACCCGAAGCCAAGCATGGCGACGGAGGCAAATGCCAGTGGTGGCCGCCCTGGAGGAGGTGTCCGCAGAGTCGTAGGCCGACCGCAGAATGTGGGTACCCATGTCTGAGCCAGTCTGAAGCAATTTAGCAAGCTCTGCCCACTGAGGGCAATCGGGCATGCTTTGCACAATGTCCAATCTTTGTTCCCAAAGGGCGTTTTGGAATTGGACCATGTGTATCAGGAAATTGAGACTCCTGATACTGCAGGTGGCAGCAGAGTACACCTTGTGTTCCATGGAATCCAGCTGCTTCGACTCCCTGTCAGGCGGCTGGGTGCTCAGCTGTTTGGGCCTCTGCGAATGATCATGAGCTGCCAAAATCACCACTGAGTCTGCTGCGGGTGGTTTGGCCAAGAAGGGGTGGTCCTTAGGGGCCCGGTAGAGCCGATGAGCCTTCTTGGGTACGGCAGAGCAGGAATGAGGGTGCTTCTAGGTCGTGAACATGACGTCCTCAAAGGTGTCGACCATGGGAGGGATGACAACCGGCTTAGGGTCTTTTTGGCAGAGGTATTTAGCCAACCGCAGTCACTCGGGGTCCAGGGCCTCAGTGTCCCAACCCATGTTGGCCTGGATGTGCCTCATAACCTCCATGAAGCGAGGGTCATCTGGAGGAGATTGTGGGTGTTCCCCCGTGCCCCCTAAATCTGGGTTAATGTCAGAGTTCGTACAGGAAGTGTCAGAGTCCATATACGAATCTGAGGCCGAAGAGGATGGGGACCTATGCCGTCTCCTCTTACGCTTCATATCCAGAGAGGGCGAATGGGAGGAACTGCTGGAGCTGGTCCTCCTGCGTCTCTTCTCCTTGTGCTTCTTAGGTGCTGGCTCCTTCCCCGCCTCTAGGTCAGAAGGCTCCGAGGCATCTGGCACGGGCACCGGAGTGGGCGTGGGAGAAGGTGTCCCCGCTGGGAGATCATGTTTTACCGTGTCCCACCAGTGGGAGAAGAGTTCCTTCACCTACGAAAGGTTCAATTTTGGAGAGCCTGGCGCAGGGGGTAGAGGAGCACAAGAGCCCGTATTGTCACCGGCCCCGTCATCAGGGGGCACCAGCGTCGGATCCGAGCCCTTGTCACTGATGTCAGTAGGCACTGGAATAGGCCTGATGGGTGGCATCGGAGGGGTGTCTGCCCCCCCCCCGTCAGGCTATGATGTCAGGTGGACCGGCGACCATGGCGATGGGGTCCCAGAGCTGACGTCGGGAGGTGCCGGGGTGGCCGGCGTTGAGAGGACCTTGACCAGCGGCGGAATAGCTTTCGCCGGAGTAACGGCCGGAGGGGTGGCGGGCGGATAACGGTCCGGCATCCACTTCTCCTTGGAGCCGGATGGGCGTCCCTCAGAGGCGGGAATCTTGGGACAGTCCGACTTGTGTTTTGAGGTTTTCTCGACTGACTGTCGGTCAGCCGCCGAAGGCGGATGCCGGTCGAAGTCCTTAGACTTCAACGGCAAGGACGAGGCCCTGCCACCAGAAGAGCCGGAGGCCTTACTTAACTCCCGGGAGTCGGCCTTGGAGGAAGAGGCTGAGTGGGAGGAATGCTTACCTGCGCCCAGTGAGACAGCCTTCTTGGCAGACGGATGTACCTTCAGCGGTTGGAGGGTGGTCCCTGAAGACTTGGCCATGGAGGAAGCCCCAGATGGCTAAAGAGTAGTGAGGCAGGAATCATGCCCTGACGACCCAGACTTCGAGCCTGAGGACCTGGGCCTAGAGTGGGACCTCTCTTTTTCATGATGTTCCCGGTGCTTGCAGGCGGGAGTGTGATCGGAATCCCCCCAAAGACGAAGCCTGTTCCATAGCGGCCAATTTGGACTCTGTTAAAAAGGTGGAAAGGGACTTCTGACGCCTAATACACATTCGTGAATTGAAGGCCTGGCAATGAGGGCAGGTGTCGGTGTCGTGGTCAGCACCGAGACAGAAGAAGCACGTGGAATGGCTGTCCTTCGAGGTTATCTGTCACCCACAAGAGCACTTGTTGACGTGCCCCTTGGAGGAAGATGACATAGATGCTAAACAACTAAGAAATTTGGTGGAGAAGGAAGGAGAGCGATTGGCACTGAGCGGTAACTGAAGGCGAACTAACCCTGACCGTGCAGCGGGAAAGAACTGGAGCATGTAGGGAACTCCTCCCATATACAGGGTGACATCGGGGGTGGAGCCGACGTCGGCTGGGGGTGGCGTTCCCACATCGGTACTGCTGGAGAAAAGAATTGACGAAAGCTACCATCAGGTGGCGTCAGTCCTAATTGTGTTACCTACTGCAAGAGCTTCCTCTCGAAGTAATATCACCACTGTCTCCTCTATTCAGATCTGAACTGGTTATCCCCCGATGCTACCAGGCTATACTCCCTCAGCTCTACTGTCGACAGCATTCTCAGGTCTCATACACCCTCGACTCTGGCCGAGCTTCTCACTTACCAGTCCTTCAGCTATGGTCTGCACTCAGCTGACAAATCCCTTCTATGCATCCCAAAATGCAACACCACTAAAGGCACTAGAGCCTTCGCCCACAAAGCCCCTCAGCAATGGAACCAACTCCTGCTACACGTCCACCTAGCACCCACACACACTGGTTTTAAAAAAGCACTCCGCCTGCACTTTAGCTCTTCCAGCCAATGCACCCGCTTTTAAACCTCCTTAGTACCTAGTTCTCCTGCCTGTGTCCAATTACTCAGCTGGTTTTGGCTGACTAACCCTAGCGTTATAACTACTCCCTGTCATGCTCTTGCCACATGCCCCTCACATCTATCCCCTCTCTCTCAATGCCAGCTCTTATCACCATGCCTGACCTTGTCTCTGAAACTAGCTTTCCCTATACCCGCTGTCCTCTCCTTCCTATCCTCTGCATCCTATCCCTCCAGCACTTATCAGTTACTGTCCCTATCTCCTGCCCATTTTGTCTTGTCCTGGGCTTTATCTGCTGTATCTTTGTTTTCTGAATTTCTTGGCCTAATGTTTCTAGTGTGCCTCCCAACAAGTTGATTGATCATTCACTGTTTCTGCTTTCTAGCCAAATTGCTCTGTCCAGATGTTGCACCTGCAAATCCCACCTTGTTTTGCATCTTGATACTGTCTGAAATTTTGTTATTCCTGCAATGTTTTTAAAATCACCTTATTAATGTATCCTTGTGTTACCTGCTGTTTATTATACCTGCAATGTTTTTTTTACCCTGTAACCTCCCAGGTCGTGCCTGAAAATAATCATCTCAATGACTAGTGCACCTACCCAGTTAACAAAAACTAAATAAATAAAATAAATAAAAGTGGAAGCAAGGTAGAAGCTGAAACTATAGACCAGTTTGACCTCAGTGGTTGGCAAGATGATGGAATCACTGTTAAAGGAAAGGACTGTAGAATATCCAAAAGCCAGCGGGGCACAAGACCCAAAACAACATGGATTTACAAAATGAAGGTCTAGTCAAACGAATCTGATAGATTTCTTTGACTGGATGACCAGGGTAGTAGATCAGGGAGGGGCAGTGGACACGGCCTACCTAGATTTTAGCAAGGCACTGGACATAGTTCCACACAAGAGGTTAGTTAACAAGTTGGGCAATCTGGCAGTGGGTCTCAAGGTGGTAAACTGGGTCAGTAATTGGTTTAGCAACAGGAAACAGAGGGTAGTGATAAATGGAGTTCAATATGAAGAAAGGGGGGGGTAACAAGCGGGATGCCACAGGGTTCAGTGCTGGAGCCATCCTCTTTAATTTAGTCTTTATAAGCGATACTGTAGTCAAGAGTGTGGCAGCTCGGATTCAATGCCAAGAAATGCAAAATCATGCACTTGGGGAGCAAAAAAACTGGGAAGAAATACACAAGGGGGGGGAGTTACTAATAACAACTACGATGGAAAGGGACCTGGGTGTAGTAATAACAGATGATCTGAAAGCAGCCAGACAATGTGAGAAGGTGGTGAGGAAAGCTGGTGGGATGCTGGGGTGCATAGGTATTTAGGGGTATGGCTCGACCGTCACTTTAACTTCTCCGACCATACTGACCCAATTATCAAGAAACTACGGCCCAAGCTTGGAGTCCTCTACAGTAACCGCACCAGCCTCCTCTTCTCAACTAGAGGGAATTAGTACAGAAAATGATCCTCCCATACTGTGACATATTCTATAGTGCGGCACCTTTATCCACTCTGTCTAAACTAGACCTTATTTTCAATGCATTCTGCCGCTTTGCTCTAGATGAAACCCCTCCATTCCCACCACTGTGACCTTCACCGCTCCCTCACCATCCCATCCCTCGAGAATTGTAAACTGCACTGCGCCAAGTTTGTCTCGAAATACTGGCTTGGCGCTCTCCCCTCCTACCTTTCCTCACTACTGTTACGGCTCCCACCCCCACCCCCACATGCTTTCAGGTCCCTTGACTCCTGACTACTAAATATTCCCAGTCGCAAGACTTCCGCTGGACAAACAGCCTTCTCACACTGACCCCCGAAACTCTGGAATGCTCTCCCCCCTCAAATTTGTCACCCTTCCTCTACCCATTCCCTAGCAACTGTGCTGACAAACTACTTCGCTGTAAACTGTGTCTGCGCACAAAACTAATATACCCCCATTCACAAATTTTCTTGCCTGACCAGTGGCACCGCCCTATCCATGGTAGCTGGCATATACACATGATCATGCACACCCTGTTCTCTCTCTGGCCTGCCTAGCTCTAACCTATATCAATCTACAGCACCAATTCTGTACTCCATAAATGTATGCGAGCATTATATGTATGTATAGCTGTACATGTAGTTCTAGTGCGTATACCTTTAGCTGTCTATTACAATGTTGGTAACCATTAAATCCTCCTTCCTGTGTAACTGCCAAATTGTTATATACGTATATTGTTATTATGATAACCTGCATGTTATCCTCCCCTTGTACCCTTCCCCCAGGTTGCACCAGGAGATGAGCATCGTTTTGCTCAGTGTGCCTTTCCTGGTGAATCAATTCAATAAAGAAAGAAACAAAAAATAGGGAGAGGTATCACCAGTAGAAAACAGGAGGTAGTGATGTTGCTGTACAAGTAGTTGGTGAGGCCTCATCTAGAGTACTGCGTGCAGTTCTGGAAACCTCATCTCTGAAAGGACATTAACAGGGCAAAGGCAGTCCAGGGAAGGGCAACAAAAATGGTGCAAGGACTACACCAGAAACCACACAGAGAGAGATTGAGAGAACTCAATATGTATACTCTGGGGGACAGGACGGAGAGGGGGATATATGATAGAGACATTCAAATACCTCAACAGGATCAACAGAGTTCAAGAGGGCAGTATTTTTCAGAATAGATGGGCAAGAGCAAGGGGTCACAATATGAGGCTGGGGTGGGGGGAGACACAGGGGTAACGTTAGAAAATATTTTTCCACAGAAAGAGTGGTGGATGCATGGAACAGCCTCCCGGAGGAGGTTACGGGGTTAAAAATGGCTGGCGAATTCAAGAATGCTTGGGACAGACAGACGGCAACACTAGAGGTAGGAAGGAGGAGGTAGGCTGCAGATCAAATGTTTCTATGTAAGTCATCTTCCTTGGAGAAGGACAAAGAAGAGCTGGATTTTGGGAGCACTGGTACCAGGGTTGCAGGCTGGAAGACAGCCTAGTCCAGTGGCCTCAGGTAAGTAGGGAATACAGTCACCGAAGCTATGAACTTTTGTCAATGGCCCTGTGGGACCCAAAATGCCTGGGAGAATGAGGGGTAGGCAAAGGAGGAAGAGGAGACTAGCGAGCTGGGTCAGAACCTCTGCCAGGGCTGTGAGAGTGGCGGAAGCTAACAGGGGACCTCGCCCAAGGGGAAGGTCTATGCAACTCATCCACCTGTGAATGTGCAAACCTACAAGCACGATCCAGGTGGGGATATCGGAGCCGTAGCAGTCCCACATTCCCACTTACTGCAGGCCCAGACGTTTCCGGGGAGGCCAAAGGACCCGTCAACACTCTCTACTCCTGCCAGGGCCACCAACTACTCTAGGCATGGAGTGCAGTGTCGAAAAGGGATCTACTAGCCACCCCTTCACCTGAATGGGCTCTGCCCCTTGGGCTATGCCCCAGGACATCACCAGCAGCAAAGACCTGAGCTAAGGGACAGCAAGTGCCGCAAGTGGCAACAGGAACAACCCCCCCCCCAATAAAAATGCAATGGCACCAAAGTCAGATTCAACACCAGGGCAGCGTTGGAACCTAACCCACACAGAGGGCGGCGCAGGAACCTGATCCAGTGACACATCCCGCGCTGGCCTCTCTCTTGGCGCTGCAATAGGCACCAGAACCATCCCTGGCACCAAGAGACAGAAAAGAGGTGGTGCTGCTACCGGCACTGGACCGAGAATAACCCAGAGATGATGATGCAGGCGCCAAAGGCCTAGGGCTGGACCCAGTAAGGTCTCTTCACCACTGCCTGGAAACTAGTTGGCATCATCCTGGCCCCCGTCCCCCAGACCATCCAACTGCTCAGGGGTCGAGATCCAGAAGATCTCCAACAGGCCATTGGCTCCAGTGACCTTCCCTCTCCTAGTGCCACAAATGGCAGCAAAAGAGGACCCAGCCACGTGGGCGGCGCCATTCCACTCACTGGCACCAGCATAGGCCCAATGAATAGCTGCAACCTCACCATCAGGAGTGTCCAGACTCCCAAGGGGGTAGCACCGGACTGGGAGGAATGCTCAACCGGTCCCTTAGGGTGGGCTGGCTGTCCCACAGACCTCCCCCCAGCCCTCCATCTCAGCGAGATGAGGACAAGGAGGTGACTGGTCTCCCTCAGTACATACAGTACTGGGGAGGGGCTTGGGAAAAGAGCTCAGGGACCTTGCCTTGCAGTCCTGGGTGTGATGCCTGCCTCTGAAGGTAGGGGTTGATCAACCCCACCTCAGCGTTCGGATCTCTAAAGTGAGGAACTCCATGGAGAAGCAGGCATCACAGTGGTGTTCCGTTCTAAGGCAGGTCCAGCAGTAGTCATGCCAATCCCAAATGGACATGCTTCTCCCTCAGGGGCACCGACACATGGGAGGAGATTCCATCTTCTTGCTAGACTTCTTTGGATTTTCAGGCCCCTGAGATCTGGACAGGATTATGGAAACAAAACAAAACTAGCAAAAACAGGGCTTGATGCCATAAAAGAGAAAAGAAAAATAGTGACGCAAAAAAGATGAAATAAAGTATTATGGCGTTGAGCCAGCAGTGACAAACAGAACTAGGCCGTGTGTCACAGATGAAAATGGCAAACTCTCCCACAGAGTGTTACCTCGACAGCAGGAAGAACAGAACTGAGAAGGGAGGCGGGCTGATGTTAGTTACTGGCCAGCCCGCAAGCGCCACGTCATACATCTGCGTTGTGGGAGGTGCCGTTCCAGATGTCGGTCCCCCTGTCTCTGAAGCTTTAAAGGTGTACACTCCTGCAGGGTCCTGATGCCTCTGGCGCAGACTCACCAGTAATGAATGGTGAAGATTGATAGAAACACAGAAACATAGATTTTGACAGCAGATAAGGACCGCTTGGCCCACCCAGTCTGCCCATGTCCCTATCTTTCAGATAAGCTGCAGATCCTAGTTAATGAACAGCCTACTTCCTCCTACCCCCTCCCCACTAGAACTGCCTTACGTCTGTCCCACGCATTCTTGAATTTCCCCACTGTTTTTGACCCCACTACCTCCTCTGGAAGGCTGTTCCATGCGTCCATCACCCTCTCTGTGAAACAATACTTCCTCACGTTGCCCCTCAACCATTCCCATCTATCTTCAAATTGTGCCCCCTTGTTCATGCACATCTCTTTTTTTGGAAGATGCTACCCTCTTGGACTTTATTTTTTTACATTATTCTTATTTTATCCACCTGCTGTGGCGACTACAGGCGGGGGCATCCAGCTGCCGGCCTTGCCCGCCGGGAGAGCACCAGGCTCACTCACATGATGGTGGATCCGGCATGGCCGTCGCCGATCCGCTGGAAGGTCTGAGCATATCCTATCCAGCCAGACCGGCTCCGGGCTCCCCCAGTGTGATTCCACACGAGTCCTCCCAGCGAGGCAGGGCGCGGCCATCAGACTGCACGGTCGCGCCCAGCCATTTCCACTTTTTCTCCGATTGGGAGTGCAGACATGCAGTGATGTCTGCGCACATACGTGCTGACGTCTGCCGCACTCCCCCCACCCCCCCAGTCACACCAGTGCATGCGGTACCTCTGGGCGCTCCCAGGGGTCGCTGCAGCGGTGTGGATTCTAGCCCAACCCAGGACTAGGAAGGCTGTCTCCCAACGCTCATTGGTTCTCCCTCATTAACCAGGCTCTCGTTCCGGACCTGGATCGCCCGTGTACAGCAAGGTGGCATCCAGCGCCTCAACCCTCAGCACCACTGGGCTGGCCCTCTTGGACTTTGTTGATTCCCTTGAGGTACTTGAATGTTTCTATCATGTCCCCCCTCTCCCTCCTTTCCTCTAGGGAATACATATTAAGCTCCTTTAGTTTCTTTTCATATGGCTTCTGCTGCAGACCCTGCACCTTTTTAGCTGCCCTTCTCTGGACTGCCTCCATCCTGTCTATGTCTTTGCGGAGATGGGGTCTCCAGAACTGCACGCCGTACTCCACATGGGGTCTCACCAACTGTCTGTACAGAAGGATAACAACTTCCTGTTTTCTACTGGTGATGCCTCTCTCTATGC
Source organism: Neoceratodus forsteri (assembly GCA_016271365.2). Taxonomy (NCBI): domain Eukaryota; kingdom Metazoa; phylum Chordata; order Ceratodontiformes; family Ceratodontidae; genus Neoceratodus; species Neoceratodus forsteri. The sequence goes on along the minus strand of CM057459.1, from coordinate 165,900,639 downwards.
ATCCCAGTATCCCCCCAGCCCTCCTTACTGCCTTCTCACGTTGCTTGCCTACCTTTAGGTCGTCTGATATGACTACCCCCAGATCCCGTTCCATTTTTGTTGTTGTTAGTACCTCCCCACCACTGTGCACCTTCCCCTGGGTTTTTGTTTCCCAGGTGCATTACTCTACACTTCCTTGCACTGAATCTAAGCTGTCATACTTCTGAAGATTCCTCCAACCTTGTCAAATCTCTTCTCATCCTTTCCAACCCCCATTTGTGTATCAACCCTGTTGCAGATCTTTGTATTATCTGCAAAGAGGCATACTTTTCCTTCTAGCCCCTCCACATTGTCACCTATAAAGACATTAAAGAGGACTAGTCCCAGTACTGATCCCTGCGGTACCCCGCTAGTAACCCCCTTTCCTCAGAGTGGACTCCATTTACTGTTACCCTCTTCGTCCTGTTGTCCAGCCAATTTTATACCCAGGTACCACCCTGGGACCCACTCCCAGGCTGGCTAACTTGTTTATTAATCTTTTGTATGGGACTGTGTCAAATGCCTTGCTAAAGTCTAGGTAGGCCACATCCAAAGCCCCTCCCTGGTCTACTATTTGGGTCACCCAATCAAAAAAAATCTATTAGATTCATCCGACATGACATTCCCGATGTCAATCCATGCTGCTTTGGGTCCTGTGCCCGGCTGACTTCTAGGTACTCAACAATTCTTTCTTTCAGATGCGATTCCATAATCTTCCCCATCACTGAGGTCAAACTAACAGGTCTGTAGTTTCCTGCCTCTGCCTTACTCCCACTTTTGTGGAGGGGAATAACATCCGCCTTCCTCCAGTCCTCGGGTACCACACCATCCTGCCATGATTTGTTATAAAGGGTAGTCAGTGGTGTCACTAGTTCTCCCCTTAGTTCTTTTAGAATTCTGGGGTGAATCCCATCAGGCCTCACTGCTTTGTCCACCTTGAATTTTAGGAGTTCTTTCAGGACCCTTTCTTCTGTGAATGGACTGGTATCGACCCCCCTATCCACAATGCTTCTATTGTTTGGTATAGGTACCTCCCCCTCCTCCTCTTTTGTGAATACTGAACAAAAGTATTCATTTAGGATAACTGCCTTTTCACTGTCATCCTCTGCCCACCTCCCCTCCCCTTTATTAAGCCTCATTATCCCTCCCTTGGTCTTTTTTTGCTCCCTAATGTACCTAAAAAAGGTTTTATCCCCCTTCTTAACTGAGTTGGCAATCTTTCCCTCTGTTTGGGCCTTTGTTATTTGGACTGCCTTCCCTGCTTCCTTCTGCTTTAACTAATACAGTTTCCTGTCCTGCTCCTTCTGTGATTCATCATATTTCCTGAGTGCTGTCTTTTTCTCCCTAACGTTCCCCGCCACCTCTTTTGAGAACCACAGTGGTTTCTTCCTTCGTTTTATTTCCTTCACACAAAGGCTTGTTGCCTCTGTGATGGCAGTTTTGATTTTTCCCCCACTGTTCCTTCACCCCTCTTTCCTGCCCATTTGCTAGTGCACTTCTTATGCACGCTCCCATTTTGCCAAAGTCAGCCCTCCTAAAGTCCTGTACCCTCGCTTTTGTAAGGCTTGACTCTACGACTGTGTTTACTGTGAACCACACTGTTTGGTGGTCGCTTGTTCCAAGATGGCTACCCACTTCTAAATCTCAGATACTCTCTTTGTCCCCGTTTCAGAGTACCATGTCTAAGATTGCTCCCTCCTGAGTGGGTTCCAGCACTAGCTGTCTGAGGCATGCCCCATGTAGGGCATCGTGAGGGACTCTGCCCTTGGATGTGACTGCAGGAAATGTTCTCCAGTTAACATCTGGCATATTCAGGTCCCCACCATCAATATCATCTAAACTTTTTCTGCCATTCTAAGGATGCCTTCTGTCAATTCCTTGTCCCTTTCCTCCCCGAGACGAGGGTCTGTAAACAACACCCGTGCGGATTGTGGTGCCATTTCCTGTCTCCAAGGTAACCCAGAGTGCCTCCTCTCCTCTGTTTATCTTTTAATTCCATTGCTTTGATCCCTTCCCTTACGTAGAGAGCTGCTCCTCCTCCTCTACCCTCCCTATCCCTCCTATAGATTGTGTATCCTGGTATGGTGACATCCCAGTCATGGTTCTCTGTGTACCACGTTTCTGTGACTGCCACAATATCTAGCCGTCCCTCTTCCAGCAAGGCCACTATTTCAGGAAGCTTCTTACCCAGACTACGGGCATTGGTATTCATCATCCTCCATTTTATGATGGCCCTACCCCTATTAGCCCCATCCCTGCCCTTACTGCCTTTGCCTTTTTCTCCACTGTCCCCTGTCCTGCTTCCTATCGACCTTTCTACCTTAGTGTTTACTTCGCTAACTACCCTGTTTTGTGGCAGGAGGCTGGGAATTCCCTGCTACTTTTCAGTGCCTTCCCCTTGGGTAGTTTAAAAGCTTTCCTATGAAGCATTTAAACTAACATCAACTAACACCCTGGTTCACCTCCTGGACAGATGTAGACCATCGTGCCAGTATCGGCCTGTATCCCTCCAGGTGGACCCCAATCCCCAACGAAGCCAAAACCCTGTGCTCCGCAGTAGTTTTTCAGCCATTCATTGAATCACATGGTGCAGAGTGCCCTAGCCTCACCCATGCCATAGACAGGCAGCACCTCTGAGAAGGATACTGTGAATGCCACTTGTGTAAGGCCCCTCCCCAACTCCACAAACTCCTTCTGCACTGCTCTGATCTCATTCCTAACTGGGTCATTTGTCCCTAGGTGGACGACATCCAGCTCCCTCTCCTGTGCAACTGCTTCTGCGATCCTGAGGATTCGATTCCTGTCCCTCCAAGCCTTGACGCCGGGCAGGCACCTTACCTCCCTCTCCCCTCCCTCCCCCAGTTCTACCCCCCTAACAAGAGAGTCCCCCACTAGGAGCGGTTTCCTGCCCCTGTGAGGTCCCGTGCCACCTTTCTTAGGGTCTCCCTTGTGGAGGTTCCCAGCATCCTCCTCGGTCTCCACTCCCAGTGCCTCCATAGAGGAACCACGCTCTGCCAGAACGGCGTATGAATTGTGGAGGGGTACAACTGGAGAGATGCACCTCTGTTCTACCATCCTCACCCTCCCAGAGCCCACTGTGGTCCAACCACTCCTCTTTCTTGGCAACCTCTGAGGCAGCGGCAGCCTTGGTGGTTCCTGGGTGGAGGAGGAGGTTTCCCTACTCTTTGCCAGTTCGGCCTGGAGACAGGCAACCTCCTTCCTCAGAGCAGAGAAATGCCTGCAAATAGGGCAGCATTGGAGCCTCCAGAATGTCTCTAGGAAGACTGACGCCCCACAGTCAGTGCATTGCACCACTCTCCACCTTCCTGTTTAACATTTTTTTTTCCTTTGTCTTTTTTTTTTAGTGTGTGGGTGCATTTACCCCCTATGTAGTGTGCTGGGCTGCTTAGGATATGACAGGAGTATGTCCTTTGCCCTTTTAAGGAAGTGATGTCAGAACCCCTGGTATAAAGGAAATTACTTCCTTGGGTTGGGTGGGTTGAGAGATAGGGTGGGACGGCCCAAGCCCGTGCCCTCCAGAAACAATCAACTACAGCTCTGACCCACCACCCTGGTCAGGGTTTTCCCTCCTTTCAGCAAGACAAACTGCACAACAATCTACCAGAAAACATACCCTGCACAAAACATTTTCAATCAGAGAAAAATAAAGCAGTAGAGTTCAATACCTATGATGTAAGCATCTCCTGACACAGCCTTATACAACCTGGTGGTCCGAGCTCAGAAGGCAATCAGAGAAAACCAGTTTCTACCACCTGAGGCAATGTCTGGGTCCAATACACAACCCACTAACCTGCATTAGGACTTACAATGGAAAATCCTCAGCCCAGTAAATAATTCACAGTACCAAAAATAGTTTGATGCAAAATTTCACCAAACTACTGGTCCACAACAAACCAGCTGTCCACAAGAGAAGAAAAAGTATGCAGTATTTCAATCTCTGTGGGTTTCAACTCTCAATCTACAAAGCAGTATTGCAAACCCCTTCTTGATTCAAAATAAAAAAAAAAGCAACAACAAGTATAAAATTTAAAGTAAGGTACACCTCCCTCAGATGTAAGCAATAGTGTGTTTCCCTGCTGATATTCAATATTGTGTTTCCTTCTCAGCTCCGAGTTGTTTAAAAAAGCAGCTTCCACCTCCAAAAAGATTGGCCTTGGATCTTGGAAGATAAATGCTAAACGTGTTGCTAAAATGAGCAGAAAGAAGCACAGACCTAGCACACGCAGAAAAAAACCACGTGTGTGCCTTTAAATCTGACTGATGCAGAGGCGGTGTTAGGCACAACCAAACCAAGCAGCTCCTTGCGGTATCAGCACAGAAGGGGCACACTAAAGTAGAAAGCATAAGCAGAAATAACATCAAACAGCTCTGGCACCGCTCTTGAGATTTTCAGTACGACCGGGGCCGCCCATGCCCGCTGACGTCCTATTAAGGCGTGAGCAGCCCTGCTCCCTCCTCGGTTCTTTCCCGCCGGAGACTAAGGGAGCTAGGTTCTGCCATGGGGACAGAGGAGAGAGAGAGAGGTGCCCAGACCTAAATGAAAGGCTGCATTCACCAAACAGCCAGTTCCTAGACAGGAGCCACAAGAAGGGGGAGGGAAAGCATACCTGCTGACTGAGATCCCCCCGAATGTCTACTGTTAGTTCTTATGTAACTGTTCTGTCTTCTTCAGAGGTATCTCAGTCATCAAGTAACATCGAAGGAATGAGTCTCAAGCAGTTACAAGTGCAAAACAGACAGTCTGGGAGGAGGGCTCTCCATAAACTTAAGACAGGAGTACCTGTAACACAGCCCTGCCAAAACCTGCACGGGCTCTAGAAGCAATGTCCAGACTGTAGTGCTTGGTGAAAGAATGGACTCTATTCCAGGTGGCAGCTGCACAAATGTCAGTGGCTGAGACCCCTTGGAAACAAGCCACCAAGGTAGCCATTCCTCTGATGGAATAAGGTTTGACAGCACCAGGCAATTCTTTGCCATACTTATTGTAACAGAACACAATGCAATTAGCCAACCATTTGGATAAACACTGCGTAGAAACTGAAACCCCCTCTTTACCCCGGGACAAAGGAAACAAACAACTGCAGTGACTTTCTAGACTCCTTGGTCCTAAGCAGGTAGTACTTCAAAGTTCTGCACACATCTAACGTATTGAGCAGTGCTACCCCTGGATTGGTATGCTCAGGAAAATAAACAGGAAGGTGGATAGACTGATTGAGCATAAACTCTGAAACTACTTTAGGGAAAAATTTAGGATTTGTGCACAGATGCACCCTGTCTTTGTGAAATAAGGCTCCTCGCACCAGAGGGCCTGAAACTCTGAAATTCTTTGAGCATAAGTAATTGCAACTAAAAACAAATGCTTTCCAAGAGAGAAAGCGTAAATCGCAAGTTGCGACTGGCTCAAAAGGAGACAGGGTCAGTTTTTCCAAAACAAAATTCAAGTCCCAGGCCGGGACACGAGAACGGATTGGGGGTTTCAGATGCAGGATGCCCCTTAGAAAGATATGGGAGACATCCAGCTGAGCAATCGTGCGGTCACCCACGGGCTCATAAAATGCAGAAATAGCCGAAAGGTGGACCTTGAGGAAAGAGTACTGGAGACCTGAGTCAAAGACTGAGATCAGGTTGTCCAGGATATGGTTCAATGGGCAGGTGAAAGGGTCTAAACTATGTCTGGCAGCCCAGATGGCAAACCGTTTCCACTTCATGCAGCTTCTGGGTGGCCACTAGGACGTCCACCACCCTGTTAGAGACCCTGAACCTGGCGATGACTATGTTCTCAGGAGCCAGGCATGCAACCTGAGGGATATGAGGCTGGGATGGACCAGGGTCCCTTGAGCCTGGGTCAGCAGTGTGGAGGGGTTGTGGGATAACAGATGGATCAGACACAGAACTTCAGGTTCAACACACAGTCTCTCTGTGATGTTTATTTAAAACACGGGATAGCCTTAAGCAATGGCATAGCCCTTCTTCAACACATCAGTTTGCAGCAACATACTATGCATAATCTTCCTCTGCACTTAGCACCCACTGATCTCTTTAGTGAAAATTATTTTATTCCCTATGTTTGTCTTACGTGCTTTGGTGTTGGGGAGCTCAATAAAGAAAAACTCCAAAAACAAGCTAAAGACAAAGAACCTCAGTGCAGAAGCACTGAAGCAAGGGTTACCCCAAAGGGCACTGGCAATAAAGCCAAGTTTTCAGAGAAACACATCATCACACATACCTCCATAATGCAATGGGATCTATACGCAAATCACCATGAAATTTTAGGCTTGTTCTGCATAAAGCAGGAATGCATTGTGCCAAAGGGCCTCTCAAACAATCTGTAATTTACATGCATTTTAAATAACACAATTAACTTAATTTTTATAATACAGTCCCCATGTAACTTATTACCTCTATCAAAAACACCTAGTGCTGTGGTATTTTCAACATTTACAGGTTTCATACACATAAGGCATATACAGTACATTAAGGTATTTTATGACAGCGTTATTGCATACTAAATCCAACAATGAGGAACACAGTCTGTTGTTTTACATCAGCTCGGAGGTCACCACAATAACTTCCTTGTACGAGGACCTGAGAGGGAAAAGGAAAATTAAAGAGGACATTATAGCATAGTCAAGAAAGGGGAGGGGGTGCCCACAGGTGGCCAACCTTATGGACTACAAATTGTAAAAGACAGATTAGGCTAAGAAATAGAAGAACTGTTGCAACAGATTAAAGAAAAGGTCTGTCCTCAAGAGTGGCAGGATCTCCCTGTCACAAGTAGATTCCTGCAAAGAGGAAGTGGGACCGGAGGTTCCTCCGCCATCTGCTGAAGCAGAGGGAACCAAATCTATAGAGGCCAGACAGGAGCTCCCAGGATCATACTGGCCCCTTCCATCTGCAACTTGATTAGCACCCTCTGGATCGGAGGAAATGCATAAAGAAACCTCCTGCTCTAAATGAGGGCAATATGTCTCACCAGAAAACTCCAGGCCCTGGATATAGCAAGCAGAAACTGGGAAGTTTTTCATTGAGTGGGGATGCAAAAAGGTCCAACTCTGGACAACCCCATCTGTCGAACAAGTCTTCTGCGATGGATGAGAGAAGCTCCCATTCGTGCATGCTGGACTGAGTCCTGCTGAGACTGTCTGCTAGTGTTTAAGACACCTAGCACGTGGACTGCAGTGTGTGTCAGACTGTATCCAATGCCCAATACCGCACTCTCATGGCCTTCCTGCAAAGGGGGTACAAATGAGTCCCCCTTGCTTGTTAATACAGCATACTATACTTAGATTGTCCGACTGCACCAGTAGTTGACCTGAAGAGAGGTGTTCCTGAAAAGCGTGCATGGCGTAGACATAGAGCACCACTCACTTCCAGGACACTGATATGTACGGAGGCTTCCCACTGAGACCAAGAGCCCTGGGTCTGGAAAGGACCCAGGTGTGCTTCCCCAGCCCAGACCTGAGGCATCTGTGGTTAGGATCTGATGCGGGGAGGAGATCTGGAATGGGACGCCCTGAAGCAGAATTCAAGGGGTCCATCCACCACTGCAGTACTCTGCGTACTGGGGAAGAGACCAGGAGTGGCTGGTCTAACTCACCTGAGTACTGGTCCCACTGTGCCCGGAGGGTCCACTGGAGGATATGCATATGGAGTTTGGCCAGCAGAACAGTGGGTATGGCAACTGCCATTAGGCCCAGTAATATGAGGTATACCCTGGCAGGATTGTATCGACTCTGGGTAACTTCCCAAGCTTGAGCTATGAGGCACTCTGCCTTGTTCTGGGGCAGGAAGGCCTTCCCCTGTGCCGAGTCCAGAACCACCCCCATATACTGCAACCTTTGGGATGGTGTCAGAACCGACTTGAGCAGACTGACAGTGATGCCCAGTGAGTGAAAAAGCTGGAGAGTTCACTTCAGAGGTAGCAGAAGCTGTTCCCTGGACGGGGCCTTCAGGAGCCAACTGTCCAAATAAGGGAAGACATACAGTCCCTCCCTTCTGGGAGCTGCTGCGACCGCTAAACACTTGGTAAAGACCTGTGGTGCAGAGGACAAGCCAAAGAGCAGCACTTTGAACTGATAAAGCTCATCCTGAAAGGCAAAACGGAGAAACTTCCTGTGAGGATGTGCAGGTAAGCATCCTGCATGTCCAGTGAACAGAGCCAGTCCCATCTTGAGAAGGAGCATCACGCCTGGTAAAGTCATCATCCAGAACTTTTTGTACTGAGGTCCTTTAGGTCCAAAATAGGCCTCAGATCTCTGATCTTTTTGGGGACCAGGAAAAACCTGGAATAAAACCCCTTGTTTCTCTGGCACTTGGACACTGGCTCGATGGCCTGCTTGCATAGAAGGGACTGCACTTCCTCCATGAGAACACACAGGTTAGCCAGGAAATACAAGGGGGTGGAGGTGGGGTTTCTGGAAGGTGCTCGATAAGCTCCAAGGTGTGACCCCTTTGTATTATCTGCAGAATCTATACATCCAAAGTTATGGTCCACCACTGATTCAGATGGAGGGAGAACCAACCTCAGACCACCACCTCCTAGTCTGGGACCAGAGGAGGGGAGTCCGGCAAGGAGTCAGGCACAGGTGAAGACAGCCGCAGGGGCTGGGGCCTCACTTCTGGAGCATTTGGCCACCGCTCCAGCACCGAAGGGGGCAGGCAAGGGAGCCTGGGTTCTGCATTTTCCCTGGAGATGGGGAGCTGTCCCGGGCCTACTGTTCATTTTACAAAAAAGGAGGCCATCCTCTACGCTTTGAATGGGTATGGCAGAGGGAGTGGACCCAAAGCTTGCAGATCATTAATGACGACCTGGACATGAGGACCAAACAGCCTGGTGCCACTGAAAGGGGCATTAAGCACCTTTTGCTGCACATCAGTCACAAACTAGAGGAAACCTCCTCCCCATCCTGAACTACTGCTCCCCAGTCTACACTCGGGTCTCCTCTGCCCTTCGGACATGACTCGCGACTGTCTACAATAGCATTTGCCGCTTTTCCCTGTCTGCCCCCTACTCCACCCACCACTGCGACCTTTACCGCTCCCTAAACTGGCTCTCACTGCAAGGTCGCTTTGCCTTCACCCTCAACTGCCTCACTGATACTTGCATCAGAATCGGTCCTGCCTCTCCACTATCCACCTTCTTCAAGCCCCGTACCTCATCTAGGAATCTGCACTCCTCCTTTGTCTCTCCCCTGGTGACACCATGAACCGCCACGAACATGGGTGGGACAGCCCTATCGGTCGTAGCTCCCCTGCTATGAAATGGACTGCCTTCCCAACTCAGAGCATCCAACAAGCCTCATACCTTTTAAGCTTAACTTTAAATTCTGGCTCCTCATTAGGGACAGCTGCACCTGTCCCAAGGTAACACCCACATTTCGACTCCCCTTGGACTGGATGCCTATTTCTTCCTCATCTTCCATGGCGATATAGCCTGTTCAGGAAATTTTTTTTGTGTCGGGGAGGGGATGGGGGTTAGTAAACCTCGCTAAATCCTTAAGTGCAACTAATTATTGTTACCACTGTATCCTTATACTGGTCTGTATCTTTTCCTTTTTTTTTTTTTTAACCAGGGGAGAGACACTAAGCTGAAGCTTCTTTACAGGTGCTACCTGGGAGCACAAGGAAGTTAAGTGACTTACTCATGGTCATACAGTATGCAAGTGGGCGCTGTCGGATTCAAAACCAGGTCTCCAGGTTTGCAGCTCAGAGCCTTAAACCACTGAGATATACTGCCTCCTGTATCTAAATTGGCCTGTAAGTTTACCAGTCTGCTTGTACATGCCTATAATTTGTATACTCCTTATATTGTGATTTTACCGAGTATCACTGCTATACTTTTGTTATATGTAATCTGACACCTGCTTGTGCCTACTTGGCTCGGGTCGTGCCTGTCGCGGTCCCCTGGACCGGTGCACCTTACCCAGTCAACAAAGTCATAAATAATACAAAATAAATCCAGATACTCTGAGCCAGGAGTGTCTTTATAGGCATATGCTCGTGGCAGCTGCCCTGGCAACTGTGTCAGTCATGGCATCGCCCATTATTCGGACTATCAAGCAGAAATCTCCCCGTAAGAAGGCCGAGTTCCTGTCCAGGGAGATTGCTGCAGCAAGGAATCGACTGGCTCAGCTCTTTGTGACCGTGGACAGGCTGTGTAATCCAGCCTGCCTTTGGGGCCGGACAACCTTTTCACAATCTAAGTGTGATGAGTTCGCTCAATTCTTTGCAGATAAGGTGTCCTCCATCAGGTCAGAGATCTGCTTGACTCATTCAAACGAGTGCAGCGGAGGTCAATGCAAGGGCACAGGCACCCAGCCTGTCTGGACAGATTTCGACCAGTCAGTGATTGTGGATATCATGAAGATTATTCGGGGCTTGCAACCGACTTGCTGTAGTTTGGATCCTCGTCCAACTCGCCTCCTTGTGGGGTGTATGGATGTCACTGGACTGATCCTTGCTGAGACAGTCTGATGCTTGCGGGACCTGGGGGTATTTCCGGACCCCCTGAAGGAGGCAGTGGTGGCACCCCTTTTAAAGAAATCTTCCTGCGACCCAGACTGTCTTGCGAACTACAGACCGGTCTCTAATCTGCCCTTTTTAGGCAACGTTATTGAGAAGGTAGTCGCGTTGCAGCTGGAGAACTTTCTTACCACCTACGAAGTCTACGATCCTCTCCAGTCCGGTTTCAGGAAGAGGCACAGTACCAAGACAGCACTGGTTCTGGGTACTTAATGATCTCCTGATAGCGAGGGTGCAGAGGAGTCGTTCGATCTTGGTCCTCCTTGATCTCTTTGCAGCATTTGACACCGTGGATCATGGGGTGTTGTTGGAATGTCTGTGGCTACTCTGTGGACTGTCAGGAACAGTCCTCAGGTGGTTCCATTCTTTCCTCACAGGCAGGACTCAGAGGGTGGTGTCAGGGTTTTTTCCTCAGCCCCCTTCTCCCTGCCTTGTGGGGTGCCACAAGGTTCTGTGCTGTTCCCCATGTTGTTCACGGTGTACATGTTGCTGTTAGGAGACATTATAAGGTGGTACGGGCTGAGTTTTCACTGCTATGCAGATGATACTCAGCTGTACAGGTACATGTCCTTTGGACCCGAACAGAACAGTGCGAGCTCGGTCTTTAACAACTGCCTCGCTGAGATTCAGGACTGGATGAGTGGTGCTTGGTTGAGACTGAATCCTGATAAGACTGAGGTGTTGGTGGTGGACCCACGTCAGCGGGTAGAGAAGGTGACTCCTGGACAGCCGTCTAGCCTGGTGCTAGGGGGCAACCAGTTGAGACCTTCTGAATAGGTGTGGAACCTGGGCGTTGTGCTCGATGACGAGCTGATGCTAAAAGCACAGGTGTCAGCAGCTGGCAAGTCCTCTTTTTACCATCTGAGGAACATCGCCCGGATAAAGCACCTTGTTCGGCCCGAGGACCTTCAAGTGTTGGTTCACACCTTTGTGTCCTCTCGTCTTGATTACTGTAATGCTCTACACCTGAGGTTACCAGGGGTGGATCTCCATCGCAGAATGCTGTGGCCAGGTTGTTGACAGGGTTGTCAAGAACTAGCCATGTCACCACTGTGCTGCGCGAACTGCACTGGCTGCCGATGCAATGGATGATAACCTTCAAGGTCGCGTTGCTGACCTGTAAGACCCTACGTGGACCAGGTTACTTGCAAGGCCTCATCCGGCCCTACTGCCCCCTCCGCTCACTCCACTCCACCACTGAGGGATTGCTAGGGGTTCCCAGGGTCTATCTCCAGACATTGGGTGCTAGGGCATTTTCTTTTGTAGCCCCAACCCTGTGGAACTCTCTACCTCGTCAGATTAGAGAGTGCCTGTCCACCGAGACTTTTAAGTCCTCATTAAAAAACTTATTTATTCAGTCTGGCTTTTGGGGACAATGTCTAGCTTTATTACTGCTGCCATTTTACTTTATATGTCCTTTCTGATTGAATGTTTTTATATTGTATATGTGCTTTATAAATAAAATTTGATTTGATTTGATACAGGACTCTGAAGAGATGCTTACTAACATCCTCAGCGGCTTGGAGACACTGAAGCAGTTCCTGCTTGTGAATGCCCTCCGGAAGAGCCTGGGAGGCAGCCTTGCCTTTCTTCCAATTGACATTCTGGTATTTTACCATATGCAACAGTTTGCAATCCTCAAACCTAGTGTAGAGGGGCATAAACCCTTTAACCCCAGAGGCCAATTCTATGAGACTCTGTCTGGGGAAGGGAACTAAGGTGCGTATGCACCTTAGATCCATCATGAGCTGCCTTGATGACCACTAAGTCTGTCTTGAGCTGGGCAGCATAACAGGGAAGACCCTGGGGGGCAGGTGATAAAGTCTGTCCGCCTGTGGGGCGGTATAGCTGGCACCATGTCTGGTCTGTACCAGGCTGCAGTGGCTGGCAGCATTAGAGGAACAATCCTTGGGGAGATTCTGGAATTTCCAGGAAGTCCACCCGTTGTTTTCTGGTGGCATCCTCTTCCTCATTGTGGAAGTCCATGGCTGGGGACAGCTGCTTCATCACACTGAAAAATGTGGGCTCCTCAGGAGGAGACCTGGGGGTATGTTTCACAGAGTCCTCACTGACAGAAGAGGCTGTAGATCTGTCAGAGAGCAGGATCTCCTCCTCCTCTTCTTCCTCCTCATTTTCAGGAAGAATGATGTCTGGGTGGTACTCCTCCTTGACATCAATCTCTTCAACATCTGGGTCTGGCATCAGGTATGCCAAAGACGGCCCACAGGAAGCTTCACAGGGCCAACAAGAAGGTGTCAGCAACTAAGCTGCCGTTGACGGCATCGACGAGGAGGGCCAAAGTGTCTGGACAATCACCAAAGTGTATTTTGTCAAGATTTCATTCAAATCAACGGTATTCATCAACCGGGGTGGGGGTGGGGGTGGTCAACAGCACTTGTTAAGCCCTGTGAATCCCAGGAGCCTGTTGCCCTGGAGGGAGAAGGGGCAGGCCTCGATGGGAGAGTCAATGACAAGCCTGTTGTCAATGGAGGGGTCAACGACCTGGAGGTGGACAGCCAGCCGCCTGGAGAACTGGGTGGAGGTGCTGTCGGTATGGGTCTGGTAGGTACAAACACCTGGACAGCAGATTTCTTTGACAGTGCAGCCGCAGAAGATCCCCAGAAGGAGAAGGAGAGGCTGACGGGGAACGAGATCTACACCGGGAGTGGTCGCAATCTCGGTCTTTTTGTTCCCACCCCTCCCGAGGACTTGTCTTCAGGGAGTTCAAAGAGCCGGTCAGTGACTGGGAGGCCAGGACCCCCTGATGACCCCCTGCCTGGAACTGGCTACCATCCATCAGGAAATTTCTGAGAGCCTTTCTGCATCACCCGAGTGTTATTTGGTTAAACTTCTGGCAGAGCTCACAGTCAGAAACTTCGTGGTCAGGCCCAAGACAGCAGACACAGAGAGAGAGTGTTCGTCTGTGGAGGCAATCTTTCCGCAGCAGCAGTGACGGAAGAGAGAAGACGAAGGATTAACTCTTGACATAAACAAGCTGAAGGAATCTTTTTTAAAAAAAGTGATTCCTAAAGGTAAAGTTAAAAAGCCGTGTAAGCGAAAGGTCACCCGATTACTGCGGCGGAGCTTTCATGAGACCCATGCGAGTGAGTCAATGATGGGGAAAAGAACTGAGGAGGGAGCGGGGCCCCTCACGCCTCTATAGGGTTGATGACATTGACAGATGTTGATGGTGTGGGCAGTCCCAGTTGTACTGCTGAAAATCTTCAGTGTGGATTCCACATCGCTGATGGCGATGGTTCCTATGGTGTTACCTGATGACTGAGATACCCTCGAAGAACATCTATGGTTACAGGTGAGTAACCCTCATTTCTAGGGACATGGCTATAGTGCACTATCCACACGTTGGCAGACCCCTAGCAGTTCTCCATTAGAAGGCAAAGCGATACCCTACTTGGGGAAAAGGGATTGGAGACACAGGAGCTGACATTTTTCAGGGGCTGAAGAAATGGCCACGGGTCAGGAGGCCGCCAAGGCCCCCAGAAGCTCTGGGATTTTTGGTGCTCTGTGGCATTTTGAGGGTTTTCATGAAGAGATAGCACAACATAGCAAACACAATTTCAGTGCTAGTACATTAATAACATTTACTTGAATTTTGTTGTCACTCATCACCTTGACGACCTACTGCCCAGCAAGGGGTGGTGTCACTCACCTACCTTTACCCTTCCCCGGCTACTGGCATGCCTTTGATGGTGTCACTCACCCAGACCCATTCCCCAGCAAGTGTTGCAGACACTAGTGGTGTCACTCAACCACCCCGACTCCTTCCCCGGCTACTGGCATATCCTCTGGTGTTGTCACTCACCACCTTGGACCACGTCTCACCCAGTCAGACACACTGGTGGTGTCCCTCAGTTAGTGGCCTTTTCTGCAGTGTAACTCCCACATCTTTTCTCAATAAAACATATTTGGCAAATATACTGCTTTATTAAAATGCCATCCACTTCCCACCGGAGATAGATAGCTCTTCTTGCTCTGTCCCTGGTCTGTGGAAAGTGGGTGGCATTTTAATAAAACACATGTAATGTGCATTGTCAAAAGCCCTCTGGCACACAGTAGAGGGTGGCAGAGATTGCTATACAAAAATACCCAAGCACATCTTAACTTGAAGTAGACCTCTCTTCCTCTCCTATCCCTGGTCTGTGGAAAGTAGGTGACATTTTAAAAAAACAAATGTAATGTGTACTGTCAAAAACCCTCTGGCACGTAGTCCCACTATGTGTAACCCATGCAGTTTTGAATTCCCCCACCAACTTTGCCCTCACCACCTCAGCTGGGAGGCGGTTCAATGCCTCCACTACCCTTTCTGTGAAGAAGTACTTCCTTACATTGCTCCTTAATCTACCCCTTCCAGTCTCATGTCATGCTCTCTTGCTCTACAGCATCTCCTTTTCTGTAACCACCCTTCCTTGCACTGAACTATATGTACCACCACCCACTGTCTGTTATCGCCAGGTTAACAATGTGCTGAGACCCACGTGGTGCCACAGCTTGCCCATCAGTCTCCACTGTGGAATGGTGCTGAAAGCATTGCTGCAATCTTGGTAAACCAACCCTCAAGCCAGTCCACTCCTTTAACACCTAGTAAAACATATGTATCATGAGTTGTCAAAGGCCTCCCCAACAACAGAACACACATGGCCATGGGTCCTGTAACCCATTGCCTATTTGTGGCACAGACTCACCCATGCTCAATAATATCAACTGATAAGTTGATTTTCCAACCACCGTTGCTTACTGTTGCCACCCCCGAAAAATGACAGTTAACTCGCAGTGTCACAATGAGTTACTGTTACTGGACAAAGTCATCATCATCAGTACCACCACCATTTTATTGCACACAAGACAGATTTGAAAATTACATCAAACTTGGCAGCAACTAGTTTGCAGCCATGCCAGTCAGTGTTAGCTATACGCAACTCAGAAAATAGCCCCCTGAAAATCTGATGGGCCCTACGCATAGGTGTAGTTTGAATACAGAACCCTTGAGAAAGGAGAGGTGAAGCAAGCAAGACATTGAGGTTTACTGTGCCATTCTCCCCCACTGACGCACATGGTTCCACATGGGAACATGTCATGCCACCAGCTTCACATCCAGGCACTCCAACAAACATGATTCCAAGGGCAGTTTATTGGAGGCCATTGATTATTTGATAGCAGTGTCAGTGGCTCAGTAGGTAGCACACTCGCCTCTGAGGCCGGGAGATCAGAGGGCTGTGGGTTCAGTTCCCACATCTGGCACTTGGGTTAATATCCCAGTACTGACACTGTAATGCAGCATGAGAGGGGTGCTGCATTTCTGAGGTGCCGCCTTTCGGATGAGACATTAAACCGAGGTCCCATCTGCCTGGATTGGTGGTAGTTCAGGTGGATGTTAAAGATCCCATGACACTTATCGAAAAGAGTAGGGAATTTCCCCGGTGTCCTGGCCAAATTTCCCTCATTCACTAAAAATACCACCAACAGCTTAATCTGGTTCAAGGTCAGTTGGCATTCATCTGTATCCCCCTCCCCCGGGTCGTGCCTGAAAATAGGCAGGATTTGTCTAGTGCACTTACCCGGTCAACAAAAGCTAAATAAATAAATAAATAAAATCAATTTTGGTCTCTGATTTGTAATTATTTTGATCCTCAGTTTGTTTATTTGTACAAGGCAGCAGCAAACACAAACAGCTGCTCACTTGCTCAGAGGTATGGGCTGGCAGAGCCACTGAAACAGCAACCAAGAGAAACTCAGCTCAAGCATCACACCAAACCATTAAGAATATTAGGATACTGCTAATCATTTTTAAAAGTAACAAGGTTAAAATAACATACAGGCAGCAGCAGCAGTGAGCTTTGATGCCCGTGAGTTGTTTTAAAATGATTAAACAAGTGTTTAACAATATCCTATAGGTTTCTTCTCATTTGGTGTTGCTTGGATTTTATTTTATTTTTTAACCCTGCTCCACATGGTGATGAATTTGATTTTGTCTGCCACAGCTGCATCTCTTCTCCAGCGGGCCATTGGGGGGGGGGGCCTGCAGGTGGCCAAATCAAGCGACTGCCTTGCCCTTCAATCACAGTTGATGCCTATTGCCTACAATGATGTAATAAATCCAGGCAGCTCCAGCCCTTGCGCCGCTCCTGCTCCCATATGTGTTCCTGACTCCTACCTGTAGCAACGCAGTCTGATTCGTCCTCTTGCTTTCTGACTGGTGACTGCCTCAGAGTCTAAAGCCGGTTGACTTGCTCCTCTTGTCTCTGCTGCTGCTGCTCAACTGGTCCGGGCCCATGTCCCGGTTCTTCGCTGTGTGCTCACACTCCCCAACCGCTGAGCCTGAGGAACGCAAGTGCCTCAACGCCACCTGCTTAGCATGCCAGTGATGTCCTGACTGACTGACCACAATGGTCATTCAACGAGAGTGACATGGAGGGTACGACTGTGAGCGAGGGACCCTGTGGGGAAAAAAAAGAACTGTGCAGTCCGCGCTTATGCTCCCTAATACAGCCTGAGCGAATCAGAGCCACCTGGTGTCAGTGAGCAGGGAAAGCGACTGCAGAGTCAATGCAGCAGCACCAATCCCAATTCCTGCTGAAATGGTGCACACAGATTGGCTGAGCTAGGAGGGGATTTTTAAACTGTTAAAGTGGTGGCTGGCTGATAAGGTGAAACCGTTTCTGCCTCAATTTAACCCCGCTGCAGCCTGCAAAAAATTTTGGGGGGCAGAGCCCCATCTAATCTTCCTGGGGGGGGGGGCTTTAGCCCCTCAGACCCCTGTAGTCGGCGCCTATGACTGGAGAACCGACGTCCCAAACCTAGCATCCCAGTGTGACTTAAGGTCGATGTGGTAATGGGAAAGGAAGGTGTGTGCTGACCTCCAGGTAGCAGCCCTGCAGACTTCCTGGACAGGAACATCCCTGGAAGCAGCCACTGCGGCAGCAGCATGCCTGGTGGAATGAGCTCTAAGTCCTTTGGGAGGCTCCCTATCAGCCAACCTACAGCAGAGGTCGATGCAGGATACAACCCACCTGCCAATAATCCATTTAGTTGCCAGTCTGCCCAGTGCGGCTTCAGCGTAGGTGACAAAGAGCTAGTGAACCTCTCCCTGAACTCCAGACGTGTGCTCCGTATAATAAGCAAGCACTCACCTCAGGTCCAATGTATGAAGCCTCTGCTCAGCCTTCAAGGCTGGACTGGTGAAATACACCAGGAGATTGATCACCTGGTTAAGGTAAAACTCCAAAACAACCTTTGGGAGGAACTTTGGTTTGGGGAGAAGGACAACCTTGTTCCTGTGGAACACCAAGTGCAGAGACTCCACCAACAGCACCTGGAGCTCACTGATCCTTCTGGTGGAGACGATAGCCATCAAGAAGGCAGTCTTCCACAACAGGTGAGAGATGTCACACCTGTGCACTGGTTCAAATGACTTGCCCATGGGCACTGCCCAAACCAGCAAAAGGTCCCACAGCGGTGGTGGCTCATGCACCACCAGGAACAGGTGGTCCAGGCCCCTAAAGTGCCTGACCATCTTCTTCTGTGCCACTGTCGGCATACAAGCCCATGCCCGGTATGCAGAGATGGCTGCCAGGCCTGACTGGGAGAGGGACTGGTAGACCAGAATGCTAGCCAGAGGGCGGGACAGGCTTCCATTTGAAGGCATAGCACTGGCGGGTAGGCCCCTTCCGCTAGGTTTTCACAACCTGGAGAACCTCCTCAGAGAGACCCAAAGCCTGGAACCCTAGCTGCTCAGGAACCAGGCTGTCAGGTGCAGAGACTTAAGGGCCGGGTGTAAGACCTTACTCTTGCAGCAGGACGGCAGGTCTGGGCATGGAGACAAGCACCATTGAAGCCTGCTGCTGCTGAGGCTGAGGAGATCTGGGTACCAGAACAGGCAAGGCCAGTTTGGGGCTACCAGGATCACCTGCACCTTGTCCTTCCGCACCTTAACCAGCACCTGGTGCATCAGGGCAAAGGGAGGGAAGATATTAAAGAGGCCTGGGGTCCAGGGCCTCATGAAAGCATCCCCCAGCAGAGTTCCACAAAGTGGGGGGACAGGCATAGAACAGCCTCAGCTTCACTTTCTTTCAGAAGGCAAAAAGGTCGGCCAGGGGAGTGCCTCACTGGGAGAACAGATGGTTCACCACTTCCTGATGAAGGGACCACTCGTGAGATACCTTGGCCACCTGGCTGAGGGTGTCCACTAGCTAGATGGAGGCTCCAGCCACGTGGATCACCAGGAGATCAGCGTCCAGACTGCGCAAGAGAGTCCAGGTGTGGAAGACTTCCCGACACAGCTGGAGGGAATGCGTTCCGCCCTACCTGTTGAGGTTGTACATACATGGTCATGGTATTGTCTGCCTGGACCTGCAAGACCTGACCTCGAACTGATGGAGCGAATGCTATCAGAGCTAGAAGCACTGCACGGAGCTCCAGCAGACTGATATGGTATTGGTACTCCTTGGGGGTCCAGAGCCCGGGGGCCCTGTGGTCCTCCAAGTGGGCTCCCCAACCCACCAGAGACGCCCTGGTCATTAGAAAGACTGTTGGCTCTGGTCGGACGAACGGAACTCCTTCCTGCAGGTGTTCCAGGACCAGCCACCACTAGATGGCACCCCACATTGGGTTCGCCACTACAACCAGGTACCAAGGTGCTGAGACCACTGGAGGGCCAGCTCCCACTGCAGGGACGGCATCCACCAGCAGGCCCACCGGACCCCACTGGTGCAGTACACCATGTACCCTAGCAGTCGCAGGAAGTCCCGAGCAATATGCGAGTGCCCAACCTGAAATGACTGAGCAAATGGGGTAAGATCTGCTGCCTGGTCCGCTGGGAGTCCAGCCTTGGCCTGGAGGGAGTTGAACTCTGCCCTGATGAACTGGATGGTCTCTGAGGTGTTGAGTTACAACTTGGCCAGGTTAATAAAAAGGCCGAGCAAGTCAGGAGGGCCAGATCGCAGGACTACTCTACTGCTTCCTGGGATGGACCGGCAAAGGATAGACCTGGACCCTGCAGCACCTCAGGAAGGCTTCCACCACTGCAATGCACATGGTGAAGGTCCTGGGGGCCAAGGAAAGGCCGAAAGGCATAACCTGAAACTTGTATAGCACCCCTTCGACGCGGAACCGAAGGTACCGCCAGTGGGACGGACAGACAGGGATGTGAAACACGGCATCCTGGAGGTTCAGAGAGCAGAACCATATGCTCTGCTCCAGAGATGGGATTATGTGATTCAGGGTGACCATCCTGAACTTGAGGCTGCTCAAGAAATAGTTCAGGTTGGACTTCCGGTTGAGCTTCTCTGCAGCATGGCAGCTTAGGAACGGAGCTCCGTAACAACTCCCTGCTAAACTCCCCGATTTTGTAGAACAAAGAGAGAACGAAACAGCTAAACAGTTTAGACTGTTGGGGACATTACTTAGGTGTACCATACTGAGAAAAAATATAAAAAATAAACAATACCTGACAGCCCAACGTTGATCTTAGCAGGGCAGCAATGTCGGCCCAGAAGCCCTCTGAGTCCAAGCAATCACTGGCTTAAATTAAACAACAGGACCAGGCTGCGCAAAGCTAAAAATAAATGAATAAAGCTGGACACAATATATAAAGAGCTATTATCATTCCGGGCAGAAATTAAAGACTTGTACGGAGAGCTGCGCAGAGATGCAGTGAGTCTGGAGCAATGAACAGATGCATCGGAAAGATAGATGACTGCAGCAGAAAACAGAGCTGACGACATGGAGACAACCATACAAATATTACAAGATCAATGTGCCCAACTTCAGGAAAAGCAAGAAGATGCGGAGAATAGAGCCTGATGGAAAAACCTGAGAATATACTGCATTCTGGAGGGCTCAGAGGGTCAGGACATCACAGATTTTATCTCTACATTGCTAAAAACAGCATTAGAAGCACCCCCTGACCTCTGACTAAACCTAGAACGTGTTCACAGGGCGCTAGGCCCCCAGCCTACAGATCCAAACACCAGGCCACGATCTATAGTCGTTCGCTTTCTCAGTTAAGGAAACAGTATTAACAGCAGCATGGCGTAAAGGAAAGGTATTTTACGGGCAAACCCAATTCTATGCGGACAACGATTACGCTCCACAAACAATGCGTAACTGTAGGGCATATACAGATATCATACCAGTGTTGAAGGAGGCAAATCTCAGGTTTACAACACCCTATCCAGCTAGATTACTTGTACAGCTTCCCTCTGGATGGAGAGAATTCAGTTCACCAGAGGAAGCCAGAGAAGAACTCATTAAGGCAAGGATATAGATAAAGGTAAAACCGACCCCAAGTTCACAGAAATCAGATCCACCTCGTCGGCGCTCGGTGACTACCACAGGGACCCAAAAAGGCATAGCTACAACGAAGACGGTGAACATCTCCAACCACCGGGCAGCTTTTCGCCAACTGCAAGAGGCAGGATCTGACTGGTAGGAACATTTATTTCCACATACACAACCATTTCCTAGCACTAATGCTAGCAAGGCCCCAGAACTGCATGAATGTAACGGAAGGCCTGTGATTGGGAAGTCAAGAGTTATAACTCTCACACAGCAACAACTCTCGCACATCGTTCTACTGGGACACGGACCGTTAAATAATTTCCACCTTACAAACGAAGAGCAATTAAATGAGGGGACATTTAGAACTCAGGTCTCCTTCTTTTAGGTTTTATATTTTATTAGGACTTGAGAAATGCTACGGACTAGAGAACAATAAGACCTGAGCAGGAAAAGGATTTTATTTCGTTTCCCCTGCAAACTGTAGTAAACATTGTAATGAAGGCTACAGGAAATACTGCCTTCAGTTGTACAATGGTACTATGTTTGAAAAGTTATAAAATAGTGGGGGAGAACGATCTCGTCATGAAGGAAGGAAGCTCATTTTCAAACAATGGGGGACAGGCAGCTTCTTAAAATTTAACGTTTTGGTTATTTTCTGGCCTGTCCACTTGTTTTCCTTTTTTCATTAGGGGGTTCGATTACCCTCAGGAGGTCCGGGAACAATATGTAACCGAATATCCTCCAGTGCCCCCAAAATATCAGGAGGCACATTTTGGGAATAACTTTTTAAATTCCCCTACCTTGGAAGCCAAAGTCATAGTGTTTGTACTTAGTTTTTACTATAAGGGTCAGTTAACTATCGACTCCGTGTTTCAGAAGTTAAATAAGTTGACTAAGTTATGTTGTTTTAAATTTCCGATTTCTAATTGTTGTTTACAGCAGCAGCAGGATAGTACTGATTATATAGTAGAGAGAAATAGCAAAGCAACTAAACCGAGTAAAGGCAGGAGGAAAGAAAGCTTTTGAGGGGAATACAAGCTCTGTGGCGCCAGAGGAAGTAAGCTACCAAAAAGTAGCCATCAGGAGAAGTCTTTGTTAAAAAAAGTAATAAGATGGTGAACTCAGGTGATAAAGGCACTCTCACTTAACATTAATGGGCTTAACAACCCCATTAAGAAGGCCAGACTTTTCCAATACATTAGAAAACATCCCAGTGATATCATTTACCTTCAAGAAACACATTTAACTGATAAAGAATGCTCTAAACCAAACTGAGGTAGACATTTTCAGGTTTATGCTTCTTCATACCCAAAGGGAAAACGTCAAGGGGTAGCTATCCTAATTCCTAAAACTTCTCCTTTCCATCTGGATACACAGCGCATGGATTTGCAGGGACGGTCTGTAATATTAACAGGCACCCTTTATGGGAAGCAAGTCACATTAGTAAATGTATATTTCTCCCTCACTACTGCAAGTAATTCAAAACATTTTTGCTAAAATATTACATAATATGCAGGGTTGCTTGCTTATGGGAGGAAATATTAATTTAACTTTAACCCCTCAGCTTGAATTGTCAGCTCCCTCTAAACATCATCTCATTTTAGCTCAGAAGCTGTTTACCTCCCAGATGGTCTCATTAGGGATAACTGATGTCTGGAGACATTTTTATCCAACCTCTAGGGAGCATACTTTTTCCCCCCTAGGCATAATTCCTACTCGAGACTGGGCTATTTTTTTGTCTCCAAGGAGCATCTGGCTTGCTTGCAAGATTTAACTATAGGCCCCAGGTTTCCTTCTGACCGTTCTCCTGTTTTTAAGATTAGATTTTAAAATACTCCCCCTCAAAAAAAAAAAAAAAAAAAAACACTGGGTGGCACCTGAATACCTCCTTTCTTAGGAACAAAGCTTTCAGGGATAGCTTTGGGGCCAAGACAGCTTGAATCATATCTGAAAATTATTCCCCCGAGACCTCCACTGTTGTATGGTATACAATGAAGGCTATGATAAGGGGGAGAGATTATAGCATATTCTGCATATAAGAAAAAGCATTGGGAAAAGCACTACATTAAGCTCCATGAGGAGCTAAGGGAATTACAAGCCAAACATACTCCCATTACTATAGAGATTAAGACACAAAGTAACCAGATTAAAGCAGGATTGCAGAAACTCTTAGATGAAAAAACACAACATGCATCGTTCCACTTGAAAATTTATAGATATGAGGGTGGCCCAAAAGGGGCAAGAAATTTAGCCCGTAAACTCAGGGGGCACAGAACAGCTTCAATCATAACTCTATTAGTAGATCCAGAGACGAAGATAAGAGCCTCCAATACATCGCAGGTAATGCAGATGTTCCAGAAATATTACATACAACTTTATGAGAAACCAAAACACCCAGAGCCCTCTAAAACGGAGGAGCTTTTCCGTCCTCTTTTCCCTGGGGAAACTAACCCAGGAAATGGAAGAGACTGAAAACCCCTGTTAAGTCTGAAGAAATTAAAAGGGTTATAAAGGAGAGTAAAACATTAAAAACTCCTGGCCCTGAGGGACTGCCATTGGAATGCTACCAAACTTTTAATAAACAATTAGTCCCCTCATTACCAAAAGCTTTCTTAGAGATACAGGAGGGTGGTACCACTCCTCCTTCCTGGGATTATACTAATATTTCTCCAATACTGAAACCTGGTAAGCCTGCTGAATTAGTTACATCTTATAGGCCTATATCCATTTTAAATATGGATTACAAGTTATTTATGTCCATATGGGCACATAGATTAGAGGACATGCTGCCACACTTGATCAACTCTGACCAGTCTGGGTTTATTCGCCCCAGAGAAACCACAGATAATATACACAGAACAATACATTTATTGGACCATTTTAACCAGAGACAAATACAAGCCGCACTGATCAGCCTTGACGCAGCCAAGGCTTTTGATCGTGTCAGTTGGCTTTTTTCATGGGAAACATTAAGTAGGTTCCGAATTCCCAGAGAATTAATTGGCCTTCTACAACGAACATATGCCTCTCCTAAAGCATATGTTAAAATAAATGGACAGCTATCATCAGTGCTCCCTCTGGGAAGGGGGACCAGACAGGGCTGCCCCCATCTCCCCTCCTCTTTGCGCTGTACATAG
Organism: Neoceratodus forsteri; assembly: GCA_016271365.2. Classification (NCBI taxonomy): domain Eukaryota; kingdom Metazoa; phylum Chordata; order Ceratodontiformes; family Ceratodontidae; genus Neoceratodus; species Neoceratodus forsteri. The sequence goes on along the minus strand of CM057459.1, from coordinate 165,876,646 downwards.
AGCCCTTAGCCGAGGCTATACATCAACATCCAATATTCAGGGTATTCCGTTGGGAGGGAGGGAGTTTACCATCTCATTGTATGCAGATGATATATTGCTAACTTTAATAGACCCAGAAGGATCCATTCCAGCTACTCTTGAGGTAATGAGACACATTTTGAGAAATAGCGGGCTATAAAGTAAATATACAAAAGACTGAGCTGCTGCCCTTAAACTCTTCCGCTACATAATCTCTAAGAGCTCTCATAGCCTCGAGATGGAGAAACAATAAGATTAAATACTTTTGAGTTACTACTCCCCAGAACTTAGAACTCTTGGAACTCCTCAATCTAGAACCTTTAACAATGGAAATAGAAAAACATTTAGGTACCTGAACACACCGGGTATTCTCCTTTTCTGCCCGAATACAAGCTGTTCGGATGACTTTGTTCCTGAGAATATTATATTACTTCCAGACCTTGCCCCTTATCCCATCACTATTTTATTTTACGTCATGGGCAAGAACATTTTCGAGATTTATCTGGGCGGGGCAACATCCGAGGGTCAGACGGTCTTTGTTACAGCTACCCATAGCTAAAGGAGGACTGAACATCCCGAATCTTAGGGACTATCATAGGGCAGTAGCTTGTAAAACAGTAATGACATGGCTGAACTGCCATACAGAAAAACATAGAAATAAATAGAATTTAAATTAAACGACCTCTTTGATATCATATCCCATCCTATTTGCCCTCCTCAACTCTTCCCCCACAGTACCAGGACTTCACATTGGGAACCCGTAACACTTTAAAAAACTGGTATGACCTCAGGGCGTCACCCACCTTAAGGGAATTATTTACCTATTTTAGACTGCTAATGACAGAAGGTGAATTCCTAGCTTCCTGAACAGACCATACTTACAGGGAATGACAGGGTAGGGGATTATCCATGCCATACCAATTTTTAGACACAAATGGAGTGCTTCCTTTTGCCACCCTACAGTCCAAATATCAACTCCCACATACACATCATTATAGATATTTACAGGTTCAGACATTTATACAGAAGGAACTAGTACACAATACCCAGCCGAATCCCACACCCAAGCTAATGACCCTGCTATGGGAGGCTATCGAAGGTAGGGAAAAAACGCATTTGATTGGACAGATATGTAAGTCCCTTTATATCTTTTGAGACTTTTGGCAAGAATCGACAGTGGATATTCTAGCTAGCTGGAATAAAGAGCTGGTTATCCAGATATCCTATGAGAAATGGCTAGAACCCATTGCCAATTCCATGAGAGTCTCACAAGCTCCATACTGATCAGACTATATATGGAAATGCCGTAGTAGGTATTTTTATACCCCAGAAAAAATAGCTAAATTCTTGTCTGTAGGACATGGAGTGTTCTGGAGGGAGTGTGGGGAAACAATGGCAAATATTACTTATTTTTTGTGCTTGCCCGAGAGTAACTCAATATTGGCAATACATTACAAATAGCTTGCAAAGCTTAGTGGGATGTGAACTTAACATATGAAATGATATTTATATATACTGGAAAAGATGGAAAAATACCACTGAACAAAAGTAAATTGTATTTATACTTGGCAGCAGCCAAAAATGTAATTACTTGCCTACGACGGACAGCAACAGTACCCCACCCTCTCACTGGCATACAATACTGTTTGAAACTTATTATTTGGAAAGAGTGGTAGCAACCAGAGCGGGAAGGTCATCACAATTTGAGATACAATGAAGGCCATGGGTTTTTTATACAACACCATTAGATGAGACATTTGTCCCCTGATAAGAGTTATATGAACAAGCTTAAAAAAGGAGGATATAAGTAATAAATTACCGCTACTAAAAGAAATGTGGAAAGAGGTTGACTATTCCTGATCTAATATTCCTATCTATAACAAGTACTGTAATAGTACAGCTCAGTACTGTAAAGATAAACTTCTGCTGTAATGTACTGAAGTATAAAAAATAAAATAAAGAATATTAAAAAATTAAAAAAGGAAGAAATAGTTCAGGTCACGCAGATCCAGTATGGGGCGCCAAACCCGGTCCATTTGGGAACCAGGAAGTACCTGGATACAAAGCCCTGGTTGTCCGCAGCATCCGGACCACAGGCCACGTTGCCTTTCTCAAGGAGATGGGTGATGTCCTCCCTGAGGGAGGAGAGCATGTCCTTGGGAGCCACAGACTCCAGTGGGGCATGTCCCCGAAAGGGCAGAAGAGCCTTGAAGTCAAGAGGCAACCTGAGACCCACCACGTCCAGCACCCATTTGTTCGTAGTAATAGCAGATCAAGTGTACCAGAAATGGTGAAGCTGACCATCCATGGGAAGCTAAGGCAGGGATGTGGTGGGCGGGAGGCAGACGGCACTAATCTGTCACTAAGCAGCCTTGGAGGAGGAGGAGGAGGAGGAGGAGGAGGAGGAGGATCTGGCGTCGGCTGCTGAAGAAGTGCTGGTTCTCCAACCTCCAGATTTCTTGGGGCCCCAGATGGCAGACTTGGGCCGCGAGACCTGGGACTGCCCTGACTGGGGCTGCTATTTCTTAGGCTGCTGGGGCTGAAAGGGTTGAAATAAGAAAGGCTTCTTCAGCCGCTGACCCTTGTGGTCCTTTTGTGAGGACGTTACAGAGTCCAGGGTGGCATTGGACTTCTTAATCCTTGTAAGGTGGCCCTCCAAAACCAGCCCAAAAAAGGTCAGTGCCCAAAAATGGGACATCTGCCAGCTTATGTTGGGTATCCACCATGAAGGTGGAGGTCTGAAGCCAGGGCCCTGTGGCGCACGGTCACTGCCACCACGAAGGATCAGGTGCGGGAGTTGCCTATGTCCAACATAATCTGGAGCTGATGCTTAGTCTTGGTCACAGAAGACTTTCACTGCAGATGGCAAGTCCATGGAAAAGTGTGGAATGATTTGGTCCAGGACCCTCATAAGCGCGTGACTGAAGTTGGCCATCACAATGGCGGAGCTCGCCTGCCTGAGACCCAAGAAGAATGCAGTTACACTGGCCTGTCCTGGCCAAATTTCCCTCATTCACTAAAAATACCACCAACAGCTTAATCTGGTTCAAAGTCAGTTGGCATTCATCTGTATCCCCCTTCCCCGGGTCGTGCCTGAAAATAGGCAGGATTTGTCTAGTGCAATTACCCGGTCAACAAAAACTAAAATAAATAAATAAAAATAAAAAAACCTTTTTAGTTGCATAGCCCAGCTTCTTCGATTCCTTGGAGGGTTTGTTGACATCCCTGACATTGCCTGTCTGACGGAAAACTGAATCCACCACCAACCCCTCGACCGAGAGGTGATGGAAGAAACCAGTGACGGACCTGGTCGGGACCGCATACTTGCGCACCACATGAGCAGGAAGTGCAGGGCAAGAAGATGGATGCTGCCACAACTCCAATGCAGGACCCAGGAGGACTTCTACAACAGGAAAGGCCACCCCGGGGAGTCATCCCCATCAAGGATCTCTGTCAGCAGGTACCTGGCCCTCTTCTGGACTGACTCCAGCAGGATCTCCATAGACTAAAGGAGACGGGGCCCTGGTCAGAGGCAAGGTCCTCGGAGGACTCCCAGTCAAAGCTCAGGATCCTAGAGGAATGCATGGAGGAGCCATCTTTGTCCGATGACTCCTCGAACACTGCCTCCGGCCCCTACGAACCACTCTGGATTCATCAGAGTAGGCAGAGCTCTAAATAAGATTTTTTGGGATGAGTACCTGTACTCCTCATTTTGAAAGTGAGGTGAGTAAAACAAAATTCAGATGTGTACAAATGTCTTGCTAGAGTGGACTGAGGAGTGCATTTATTTAAAAAATGTAGTTTTTTTCTAGATAAGAATTTCAGGTGCCAACAATGCTCCAAATAAAGTTGGCAGGTAGGAATTTACTCACCAGTTTTAAAACATAGTGAGTAAAATAAAAGTGGGATGCATGCAATACAAGTGCTGTAAATCTGGCAAAAAGCTGTTCCTTTTTAATCACCAGTTATGTTATGAAGCACTATTCTCCGGTGTGTGGAGTATTTACAAATGTTGGGTGAGTACTAGTACTCATTAAAAAAAATTTCTGAAGAGTATTTCCTAAAATTAGATGAGTAAAATAGGCCGGTACACACCTTATATGGAGCCTTGAGAGTAGGTAATCTGTACCGAGAGTCAGCCAGGGAGGCTGGAGACTGACTGAGCAGCCTTGGACAGAGCCCAGTGCAAGGGCTGCTTGGGTGAAGGCTCTGCTAATATCGGTGGAGAAGCAGGGGAAGGCTCAGCCAGACAAAGCTGGGCCAGAAATGGCCTCACCGGGGTAGACCACGAAAGCACCGGGGCCTGCCAGAAGGACTGGCCCTGCCTGAGGACCTACTGCTGCCACGTGAGCTCCTTGTACTGCCACTGCAATTTGTGCTGGACCCTCTCTTTGCCCAAAGACGAGGAGGAAGAGGAAGCATTGGCAGTGCTTCCATGGAGGTCGAGAATGAGAACGATCTGAATTCCAAGACCAGGCCCTTGATTTAGACCTCAACCAGCTTCCAGAATACCGCTGTTGAGGGGATGCAGGGGGATGTGCCATGTAAACCATGCTGACCAGGTCCTGCATTGAAACCTCCAAAAGAGGAATCTCCCGAGACAGCAGGGTCAGCTGACTTCTGTCCCCCCCTGAGAGTGGGCTGAGAGGACTGGAGACCAAGAGAGAGCGTTATCCCCCAACTCGTCCAACAATGGGTCAACTGGGTCGAGAAAAATCTCAACCGGCTGGTCAGCTCACATCTCGACCAGCAAGCCCAACAGGGACACCGAGGATTTAGCAGCCTGTCCTTCTGCTCTGGTGGGATCAGCTGAAGCCGGCTGCTCGATGACCATCGAGCGGTCGAAGGAGTCACGAGAGCATGAAGTGCAAGTCTGCTCCAGGTCGCATGACCTACAATGGGACTTCTTAAGCAGCACCTTAGAAGAACGATCACCTCAGTGGGGACCCTCCCCAAGTGTCTGGAGGGACTGGCACATGTCCCTAAAACACCCTGGAAAGGAAGCCTCGTAGAGGCACCCGGCAGGAGCTGCGCCAGGTTACAAGAAGAGAGCCTGGGCTACCACCTCAGGGTGGCCAGCTGAAGCTACGGACGCTGCCACCGAAATGGCCTTGATGCATCCTTGGACCAAACTGGAGGATCTCGCTCGTCTGGCTAGCCAAGGAGAAAACAGGCATACCTGTACGCAAGAGAGGAGGGAAGCAGTGTCTTACATCGACCGCAAGTCTACAGGTCATGCTCTGCTCCCAAGCAATATAGGCACAAGGCATGGGGATCAGTGTGTGACAATTTTTGGTTGCATGCCACACACCGTTTGAACCCTGGGCCGGTTCAGGGATTGTCATGCTCCATATGAAGGAGAGCGGGATCGAAAAACCAACCCTCAGAAAAAACAAAACACCTAAAGATGATGAAGAAATATGGGGCCTACACTGCACGCAGAGAGCTGCGAAGCAGGACACCTGACTCTTCCAGCAGAAAGGAAGCTCTGATATCATGGGGTGGATCCAAGGAGGATACAACCTGGGAGGGTGGGAGGAGCTTAGCTTGAAGACATTCTGACTGGATTTAAAGGGAAAGAAAGACTGCCAACATTTGGATAGTGCACCATATCCACATCCCTAGAAAAGTTTTAATTAATTTGTACCCACAGTGGGAACCTCTTTCTCAAGAGAATTTTTTTATGCAAATACCCCCCTTGTATTATAAAATGGGTTTTAAAAATCATGAAACCTGATTGGCAGCGGGCCACTTTTACCAGTGCTGTTATGTCAGCATGGCTAAAGATCTAGCAGTCTCTTCACACTAAAATCAATACAAACCACACATCCTTGACTGCCATTACAAATATGGCTGCCACCTTTACACACAAAAAATCTTCAACTAGGCCCTAACAATAAAACTGCCTTAAATTTATAAAATAATTCAATGTTATTTGCTCTCATAATTTTCTCCTTACACACATATACATCAACTGCAAAAACAAAGTACCATAGTACTTATAATTTTAATTTCTGGTGTTTCTTTGCTGACCATGAAAATCCCCCTCCTATCCTCACCTGCTTGCCAGGGAAATATCTGCTGTTTAAAGGGGCACTGTCAGCTTTGCCCCTTGTTTTGTGGTAAATCTCAATAAATGGGTCTGTAGGCACATAATCATAAGTTAGTGAATGTAGAATGCCTTTGCATTAAGAAAAAAAAGTGTTCAGCATACCAATTTTCATAAAATTGGATTGTTTACCATTACTGGTGGTCCGACTTTAAATTTTCCTCGACTGGAAGCCAATTGGCACCGAGAACATGCTCAAGAATGCGTGTCTATGGGGAACGCTCCGACAACGTGCACATTTTAGTATCCAATTGTCAAAAAGCACAGCATCCATTAGAGCGTGTTATTAGAAAAGATTCCTGGTAACTACAAACATAATGTGAGGACTGGTTAAGCTGCAAAGTACTTCTCCATGTTGGTGCCCAAATCCCATGCTTGCGCAATATCGTCACATTCTCACGCATGCGCGAGATCTTATTCACGGCTGCTACTGCGCATGCAGGGGATTTGGGCACCAGCATGGAGAAGTACTCTGTGGCTTAACCAGTCCTCACTTTGTGTCTGTAGTTACCAGGAGCCTTTTCTAATAACACTCTCTACTGGATGCCGTGCTTTTTGACAAGTGGATACTAAATCGTGTACATTGTGGAAGCGCTCACCGTAGATGCGCGTTCTTGGCACCGATCAGCTTCCAGTCATGGGACATTTAAAGTCGGACTGCCAGTACTGGTGAACAATCCAATTTTACAAAAACTAGTAAGCTGAACACTTTTTTCTTAATGCAGAGGCATCCTTTACTCACTACCTTATGATTATGTGCCTACAAACCCATGTATTGAGATTTACCACAAAACAAGGGGCAAAGCTGACAGTGCCCCTTTAACTTGCTACAGATAAAACAAAAGCTTGGGTCTACCAGAAGCCTTCTATTGTGTGACTGTGGGGTATACATTCTGCCAGGAAAACTGAGCGGAGATTTGAATTCTTATATTCCATCCATAGTTAACATTTCATCTCTTGAATGCAGGAAAGACAGAAAATAAAGTGGGGAAAAGGGAGTGAATAATATAAAGAAGGAGAAAGAAAGGTGAGGAAACAGGTAAATGGGTGTGGGTTGGGTAAAATAGAGGGTTTAAGTGCTAATTAAAAATAAATGTATTTTGCTGTGCATAATACTTAAACCTGGATGTCATCTCAATGCTGTGATATGCTGGAACTATTTTGCTGGGATGGATGACTGTTTCAAATAAAAGTAATAAAATCCAGCCTAGTGGTACTGAGGGTTGAGGCGCTGGACGCTTTACCTCATGCTGCACCGGCAACCCAGGTTCAGGGACAACCTCGGGTCGTCAGGGTGCTGGCGGGAGGGTGGGAACATGATTGAGCATCTGTTCTCTCCCGGGTGGGGGGGTTGACCACCCATAGTCCCGCCGTCATCAAATGGAGGTTTGGTGACAAACACAGGTGGTACCAGGTGATCAGTAGGGTGGGGCATCCACGCCAAAACGATGCTTGTGCCTCCATATGTGTGTCACGTCAGGGATGTGTGGGAGTGGGATGGGATAAAAACCGAAAAAAAATCCATAAAATACAAATTAAAAAGAAAGTCATAAAGATAAACTTTAGAAAAGTACACTAAATTAAAAAGTCATAAAAGTATTTTTTATGCGTAAATCCCCCCCCCCAAAAAAAAATAATGGACCTAATTTATAATTGCAATAAAACACTCCAGGTTGTGGTTTGTGGTGGAGTAATGGCACTTCTCGGGTGGCTGAAGGCACATGGACATGTGCCGTTATCCCACCACAACACACCCCCTGTCATGGCTTACTGCTTAATTAGTAATTATATCCAAAAGAAGGAAATAAGTCTAACAATGATAATTCATATACACAGACATAAAACTGGTATCAGCCTATACTATGCTCTATGATTACTATAATTGCCTAGTTCTATAATTTAAAATATGTGCATCAGTGATAATTAGATTAAAAAACACACCTGGAAGCGCTTTACTACACTTAAAATGGATATGGATATATATACATATATATATATATATATATATATATATATATATATATACACACACACACACACACACACACACACACACATATAGCTGTTTGACCTTGGGTAACCTCACAAGTGGCGTAAGCCAAGAATTATGTGCCCAAGGTCAAACAGATAGAGTGAAAATTTATTTTTTAATTTTATCCAGGTAGTGGTCTGGGCACTGCCCTTTATCAGCCACACCTTACATTTAAACAATAACAAAACTTACAGCCATATAAATAAAAATGCAAATAGACAATACAATACTTTACAGGTACATCTAAATCATGTATTCCACAAGGTCCCTGTTACGTCTTCTATTTATGCAGTTCCATTTATCCTTTGGATGGTGCAGGGAGTTTTGTTCTAAATTGTTTACACAATTTTTAATGTAACCTTACATGGATAATTTGTGGTTTTCCCAGTGTAAATATGCTTAGCATAGTGGTTGTTATAGACACTCCAACTTTACATTTATGACCAGTACATAATGAAAATGTTTGATGCATAATTCTTTGGTTTTTTACTTTTTGGGGGGCATTTGTTAGTCAAAAACAGAATAGAAAATGTAAATTTCTACCATTTTTGCGATTATAAAAAATCTAAACGGTATCCATAAATGAAACGCATCATTTTGTATATATTTTGGGCTGAACAACTTTTGTGCTCAAAGTACCATGCTATCATTTTTCATTTTAAAGTTATTTGCATTTGTTTGTTGAAAAAGTGCAAATAAATTTAATTTTATGCTGTTTTTTTTTTTTCTGATATTATATATATACATATATACACACACACACATATACCTAAAATGTATCTATAAATGAAATACCAATCATTTTGAAGACACTGTTGTGCTGGACAAACTTCATGTTCACAGTACCATGCTATCATTTTTTTGGTTTTAAAGTTATTCGCATTTGTTGAAAAAATTAAAAAAAATGAATTTTTTTTTTGCTAAATATAAAAAGTCTAAAAGGTACCTATAAATGTAACACCACTCACTGTGTAGATATTTTTGTGCTGAACAATTTTCATGCTCATAGTACCATGCTATCTTTTTTTATTTTAAAGTTATTTGTATATGGTTAGTACTGCTATTGAGGCCAAACATTCTAAATTAGTTCTGAGTACTTGTGCTGGACCTACTGACGTAACAACTGTACAGATAAATCGACTTTCCATAGCAACTGTATGCAATAAATCTGATGATGTAGCTACTATGTACGTAAACAAAATTTACGTACACAGCAGCTCAAATATCAGGATTTATGCAACAGGTGTGGAGCCAAAATCCATTGCATAAATCCATTTATCTCCACATATGTGGGATAAATCTAACCACCCTAGATTTATCCCACATGTGGGATAAATGCGAACAGTCAATCAAATCTGTTTTGTTCACTTTTTTGGCAAACAAATGTGAATAACTTTAAACGAAAAATGATAGCATAGTACTGTGAGCACAAAAATACGTTCAGGACAAAAATATCTACAAAATGAGTGGTGTTTCATTTATAGATACCTTTTAGTTTTTTTTTTATAATTAGCAAAAAACAGCATAAAATTCTATTTTCTTTTCACTTTTTCGACAAACAAATGTGAATCACTTAAAAAATAAAAATGATAGCATGGTACTGGGAGCATGAAAAATGTTCAGCACAAAAATATCTACAAAATGAGGTGTTTCATTAATAAATACCTTTTAGTTTGCTTTTTTTTTTTATAATTAGCAAAAAACAGCAACAAATTCAATTTTTGTTTCACTTTTTTGACAAACAAATGTGAATAACTTTAAAACAAAAAAGATAGCACGGTACTGTGACCATGACATTTGTTCAGCAAGAAGTTGTCTACAAAATGAGTGGCGTTTCATTTAATAGCAACCACCATGCTAGGCGGACAAACACTAGGAAAGTTAACCGAAAATCCCAGTCATTAAAAAAAAAAAAAAGATTTCAGTCAAAACCAAATGTTCCTGCACTGATAAGAAGTATCTCTATTGCATAAATGAAATATAGAATGGTGAGCTGTTAGATAAATGATTTATCTACACTTGTGTTGTCTGACCTCGGACACCTCACTTGTGAAGTTACCCGAGGTCAAACAGCACTTGTGTAGATAAATCATTTATCCAACAGCTCACCATTGTATATCCCTTATTTATCTGACAGCTCACCAGTGTATATTTCATTTATGTAATAGAGATGCTTTCTGTCAGTGCAGGGGCATTTGCTTTTGACTGTTTTATCTTTTGTCTTGTTTTTTTATTATAACTTCTGGGACTTTTTGTTAATTTTCCTAGTGTACATCTGCCTAGTGTAGTGGTTGCTACTGAATGAAACACCACTCATTTTGTAGAAAAACTTTGTGAACAAATGGCATGCTCACAGTACCATGATACTTTTTTTGTTTTAAAGTTATTCACATTTGTTTGTCGAAAAAGTGAAACAAAAATTGAATTTTATGCAGTTTTTTTTGCCAAGTAAAAAAACAACTAAAATGTATCTATAAATGAAACACCACTTATTTTGTAGATATTTTTGTGCTGAACAACTTCTATGCTCCCAGTACTATGCTATTATTTTTCATTTTAAAGTTATTTGTATTTCAACATAGTATTGGTACTGAGGCCGAACATTCTAAATGAGTTCCGGAGTGATTGTGACATATCTACTATGTGTATAAATCTGTGATGATGCATCTACTATGTGTATAAATGTGAGATTTCACATTTATACACATAGTAGCTCAGATTTATCACATAAGATTTATGTCCAGGCCTACTGCATAAATATCAAATACATAATGGGTTGCACTGGAATAACACATTTATCTGCACACAAGTGGCTTCACCACTCGTGAGTTCTGGGTCTTACCGCTCACTAGTGGAGATAAATGTGTTATTACCTTCCAAACCCATCCTATATTCCCTATTTATGTAATGGATATTTTGTCCACACCTATAGAACAAATATATACACCTATATGGATGATGATAATGTGGCTTGCAAGTCAGGAAAAGTTGTTGGACCAGCCCATTTTCTTTTTTTAACAGATGGCATGGAACAGCAGGTGAGATAAGTGAGTGGCAGCTTAAATGTACTTTTTAAAACTTAAAAGCCAGCACGAAGGATGGTGGTGTAATCTCAATAACAGAGACATGCAGTAGGAGTGACTTCCAGCGGGAGGCAACAAGAGTTGAGGCTACTGTGGATCTTAAGCATGGATATTTCTGTGGTTTTCAGCAGTGCACAGGTGGACACCCTGTAAGAAGTGCAGACGTGTAATTATGGGCAGATAATTACACAGCTGTACTGCTGCTTTAGCTAATCCGATGTCTCAATTTCTCTTACATGTTATTATGCAAACAAATATATAACAAGTGTAAATACCACCACCAAACAAAGGCACGGGGGCCTACTCTAGAAAAATAAGGTGCTGCTATACGGTCCAGTTTGTTTTTCAAACTCTTTATTTCACTGGCACCCAGGGAAATCTCTCGTGGATCCTCCGACCTTACGACTCTACCTCCGGACCTGAAACCCCTCCCTCTACTGGCACCAGACCAGCTATCCCCCTGGCACTGAGCCCCCCGAGGTAGGGCTGTCCTATCAGCCCAGGGCACTATATCTTACAATTCAGGCCGGGCTGGGCTCGCCCAGGAGAGAGGGAGGGATCCGGTCGGTGGAGTAGGTCAAGACGGCAAAAAGCCGCCGCCATCCTCGAACAGGGTTATATTCGCTTAGTCCTCCCCAATGGCCTCGTCCATACAACAAGGCCCCTCACGCCCAGCGCAGACGCTTCCCAATGCGTGCCTGCAGAGCCGCTGCTGCAGCCAATCCCCCTAACCTTTCTGGTCTCAGGGTGCTGAGCTCCCAGCCGACACTAGGAGTCCCCAGCACCCCGGGATGGGTCCCCCCTCCTTGGACAGGAGAGCAGTCCTCCGGATGCTCGATGCTGGCCCCCCCTTGCCAGCCCCGGGCGGCCCGAGCTCATTCCTGAACCTGGGTCACCAGCATGGCACGAGGTGTGGCGTCCGGCACCTCAACCCTCAGCATCACCGGGCCGGCATGCTGCATGTTCCAGTTGGTAGATGCATAACAGGATTTGCAATCCTGTATAAATTTCAACCCTATAAAATTGAAAACATATTTTTTTTTTTTTTTATTCTTCTTCACGGGTTCACAAAGCAAACACCACAGAGTCATTTTCCTGAATAAATCCCAGAATCTCTTGACATTTTATTATCCTAGTAAAAGGATTCAATGAATTAGATACAGAAGAAAGGCGAGTGGGGGTGGGAGAGAAGAAAAAAATACTCACTGTAGTAATATTGTTTCTTCCAAGGTGTCCTTTAGCATCAGTAACTGCAGTAAGCTGACCATGCTGTACTGTCACAGAGGTGGAGCCATGAATAGTCATAAAATGAACTGGCCAATAGGAAAAGAGCAGGACGGTGTGTCGTTCGGAGTCTGCCCAGAGAGCACCAGAATTTTTTCAAAGGAAGAATGGCAACATGCCCATGCTAGTGTGGACCAACATGATCTAAAAATCATGTAACAGCATGAACAGAAACCCATTACGAAACATAAAAACTTTGCTTTAAATGGCATTCAACAAATTCAGGAACAAATTTGGCAATAATGAGGAAGCAGAGTCTTCTGATTTTCAGGGGAGGAAGAGTGGGGTCTTATTGATGCTAAAGAACACTTTGGAAGAAACAATATTACTACATTGAGTATTTTTTTCTTCTCACCCCAGATGTCTTTTAGCATCAGTAACTGATTGCAGACTACAAAGCAGTGTAGTTGTGAGGCGGGTACAGAACCTACTAGTTGCTAGTTAAAATATTCTGCAAAGACGTCAAACTTTTGCACTGGGGCAGACGTTTGACGTCTTTGCAGAATATTTAAACTAGCAAATGGGGAGAGGGTGCAGCACCCGATACATCGGAAGGGAAGAACAGCTCTCCCTCCTCAGCTAGTGATCAAACAGGAGTTTAGCATGTTTGTAGTTCATTTACATCACTAGGTAAGGAAAAGGGTCCGGCTCACCATATGACGTGCAGGGGAAATACCGGACCTCGCCCAACAACTAACGCACCAAAATCTGGCCAATGGAAAATCATGTACACAAATGCCCGCAGTGTGGGAAACAAGATCCCAGACCTGCAGGCAACAATGACAGAGGCTAAACTGGACATAGTAGCCATTAGCAAGACATGGTTCACCAGTAACCACACTTGGGAGACTTCAGTACCCAGCTATGTATTCTTCAGAAGAGATCGAGGTGCAAAAAAAAGGAGGGGGAGGGTTAGCCCTTTATGTCAATGAAAATATCAAAGCTACAGAAACTGAGAATACACATAAGGAGCCAAAAGAATTTTGGGTCACCCTGGAAACAGGAAATGGGACAGCCATACGAAAGAACTTACCGTAATGTTAGATCTTCAAGAGAGGCTCTTGCAGTAGATAATTACATATAGGACTGAAGCCGGGAGGCAACAGGACCCCACGGAAAAATGTCTAGCTAGCAGTCTCTGGCAGGGGACCGCCCGCACGTCAGGTGATTGGCATCAGGCGACGTAGGTGTAAAGGGGCGCACCTCCCCGCTCACCTTCCAGTTCTTTCCCACCAAAGGCTAAAAAGGCAAAGAGAGAGAAGCGGATACCCCTCCCCCGAAAAGGAGCTAAAAAAGCAAAGGGGGATGGAGGGCGGGAAGGCATTTCCTACTGCAAGAGCCTCTCTCGAAGATCTACTATTATGGTAAGTTCTTACGTAACTGTACTATCTTACTTTGAGAGGGCCCTTGCAGTAGGTAATTACATATAGGACTGAGTCCCAAGCAGTCTGAAACAAGAAAGAGCACTTGGGAGGAGGAAAACTACCAACAAATAAACCTCAGGCTGTTATGGTCTTAAGAAAGAAGACCTTGCAAAACAGCCAACCCGAAGCCTGTTCTCCGGCGAGAGGTAATGTCCAAACTATAGTGTTTCGTAAAGGTATGGACTGAAGTCCAAGTTGCGGCTGCGCAGATGTCTGCCGCTGACATATTCTTGAAACAAGCAGCAGAGGCAGCTACTCCTCTGGTGAAGTGACCTCTGGCTTGACCCGGCAGGGTCTTGTGGTACTTGTCGTAACAGAAAGTGATACAGTGAGCCAACCAATTTCGATAGGCATTGCTTAGAAACTGCATTGCCCTCTCTTTTGTGAGCAAAAGAGACAAAGAGCTGATCCAACTTCCTGAGACCCTTAGTCCTAGTGGTATAGTATCTCAGGATCCTGTGAACATCCAGAATATGCAAGAGGCATTCCCCTTGACTGGAGTGTTGGGTAAAGAAAGCCTGCAGTTCAATGGATTGGTTCAACATAGATTCCGCTACCACCTTAGGGAGAAATTTAAAAGTTGGTGCGCAGAGTCACACATTCCTTGTGGAAAATCAAATAAGGGATTTTGCACATCAAGGCCTAAAGCTCGAAAATTCATCGAGCTGAAGTAATGGCCACCAGGAAGAGAGTCTTCCAAGAGAGGAACTTCAAATCTGCTGAAGCCGCCGGTTCAAAGGGAGGCAGAGTAAGTTTCTCGAAGACAAAGTTCAAATCCCAAGGAGGTGCAGGAATAGGGATGGGGGGTCTCAAATGAAGAGCCCCTCTGAGGCAGGTCTTGGAGTCTTCCAACTGCGCGAAAGTCCTGTCACCAAAAGGGACATGGTAGGCCAAAATGGCCGGCATATGGACCTTCAAAGTGGAATAACTGAGACCCAGGTAAAAGAGGTGACGCATGTAGTCCAGGACTCTCTCAACCAAGCAAGAGAAGGGTTCCAGATCCTTTGAAGCGGCCCATATCGAGAAACTCTTCCACTTCATAGCATAAGTGGCTCGGGTAGAAGGCTTTCTGGCCTCAACCAAAATGTCTGCAACGAGCGAAGAAACCCCGAAACGGGCTTGGACTACGTCTGCAGGAGCCACGCGTGCAACTAAAGGGATTTTAGACCTGGATGTACCAGGGTCCCCTGATCCTGAGTCAGCAAGTGCTGCGACAGAGGAAGTGGAGGTTCCTTTGAAAACTGCTGCAGAAGAGAGAACCAAACTTGCCTGAGCCAGAATGGAGCGATGAGCATTATCCGAGCTCCTTCTGATTGGAGTTTGAGTAAGATCCTTGATATTAAGGGAATCGGAAAGAAGGCATAGACAAATCTGTCCTTCCAATCGAGAGACAGAGCGTCCCGCCAAAAAAATGCCTCTGCCTGAAGCGAGCGAGCAGAAGGCGGGAAGTTTTGCGTTTAGAGGAGACACGAACAGGTCTAACTGAGGGGTTCCCCAATGCAGGAAGACTTCATCTAGTACATCCTGATCTAGTTCCCATTCATGGGTATCGGCGGACGACCGGCTGAGGTAGTCCTCCAGCGTATTGTCTATTCCCAGAACGTGCACTGCCATCAGGTAAAGATTGTGCTGAGCTGCCCAACCCCAAACTCTCATTGGATTCCCTGCATAGAGGGTAGGAACGAGTTCCCCCATGCTTGTTGATGTACCAGACCATGCACATGTTGTCCGTCTGGACTGCTAGATGACCAGGAAGAATACAAGAGTAGAGAGCTTGAAGAGCATACAGAACGGCTTTCAGCTCGAGTACACTGATGAGTACAGTGCGCTTGAGACTGGACCAAGAGCCTCGAGTCCTGTGAGGTCCCAGGTGGGCTCCCCAACCATCTCATGAGGCATCTGTTGTCAACGTTTGGGAGGGAGGTTCCAGACAGAATGGAACTCCCCGGCAAAGGTTCTCCTGCACCATCCACCAATGCAAGTCCCGGATCATGGGGTCAGAGACCAGAACCTCCTGGTCGGGGTCGTCCAAAGTCTGGTCCCATTGAGACCGAAGCATCCACTGAGAGATTCTCATATGGAGCTGAGCGAGAGGTACTGTCGGGCTTGCAGCCGCCATGAGCCCGAGGAGGCGAAGGACCAACCGGGTGCCAACCCTTCTGTGGCTGGACGACAGACTTGCTTGCACCTGAAGGGTGTCCACCCTGTCCGGGGACAGAAAGGCTTTGCCGATGGTCATGTCCAGGATCGCCCAAATGAACTGAAGTCTTTGACAAGGGACCAGATGGGACTTGGCCTGGTTGATGGCGATACCCAGGCTGGTGAAAACCTGCCGGGTAAGGGAAAGGGAGCGCTGCAGTTCCTCCCTGAATGAGGCCGCCAGGAGCCAATCGTCCAGGTATGGGAAAACCAGCACCTCCTGGATATGCAGGTGGGCCGCTACCACTGAAAGGCATTTGGTGAACACTAAGGGGGCCGAGGAAAGACCAAATGGGAGGGCCTTGAATTGGTAGTGACCCCCCCCCGAAGAGAAAACCGGAGGAATCTGCGGTGGGAAGGGCAGATGGGGATGTGCAGGTAGGCATCCTGCATATCCAACGCACATAGCTACAGTCCCGGCCGAAGGAGCAGTAGAAGGCTCTGCAGGGAGAGCACTCTGAAGCACTTATACTCCACGAACATGTTCAGGGAGCTGAGGTCTAGAATAGGTCTCACGTCTCCAGATTTCTTTGGAACTCGGAAGAAATGGGAATAGTACCCACTCCCCCAAAGGTGAGTGGGGACTGGTTCTATCGCCGCCTTCAAGAGAATGGAGGATATTTCTTCCTGAACCAGAGGAAGATGCTCCGGGGAGTAAGACTTGGGGGGTGGTCTTCTTGGTGGTTTCTGAAGAAACTCGATTGAGTGTCCTTTTGCTATCAGCTGGAGCACCCAAGCATCTGAAGTAATCCTCTACAAGCCCGGCAGATGGGAGGAGAACCTCCCTCCCTCCTACCGGTTCCTCTGGAGTGTCCAGAGGCTGTGGGAGAGGAAAGAAGTCAGGAGGTGTGAGGCAGCGCAGCGGCCGAGGCTCCTGCAGCCTTTCTGGGCAGCGGAGTCTTGGCTACCATAGAGGCCCGATACTTATTGGCCCTCTTGCCCTGAAGTTTCACTTCTGGTCGAGAACGTCTGCGACAGGGGCGACGCTGTCCCTGAGGGAGCCTGTACAAAGAGTCAACAGACTTAAGTGCAGTGCCTTTCTCTTGCAGGTCAGTGATGCTGTCTTTGACATCTCCACTGAACAGCACCGAACCCCTGAAGGTTGGCACACTGCACTTCAAGGACCAATCCTGACACCCGTAGCCAGGCATGACGCTGAAGGCCCACAGCAAAAGCCGAACTCTTACCAGCAGTGTCCACTGCATCGTACGTGGCATGTAGTATGTGCCTACTGGCTGAACGAGCAGATCGGACTAAATCAGCCACTTCCTGCTTGGTATGAGATTCAGGAAGGGGGTCCAATTTGGATTCCTCCTGTCTCAGGATAGCCTTCTGGTAATCCCCCATATGAGCGACATAATTCAGGGCCCTGATTCCCAGTGTGGAAGAAGCGTACACCTTCTTCCCATACTGGTCCAGAAGACGGGATTCCTTGTCTGGTGGAGACGAGCTAAGGTGCTTTGGGTTAGCCGACCAGCCGTGAGTGGCGCTAATCACAACAGAATTGTCTTTCAGGTGTGTATTCAATGAATCCACACCCTCGGAAGCCTGGTATAGCCTATCTGCCTTCCTCGCAAGGGGGCCTACCACGGATGGTAGGTCTGCGTGAGGCTCGATCCCGGGTAGAATCAATGTTGGAGCTGTTTTGGACAGATCCAAATGGGCAGCCAGTTTCTTCCGCCATGGATCTGGCTCCAGAGATTGCCACTGGTAGACCTCCTGGATCTTTCTCAGCAGCTCCGGAAAGGAAGAATCTCCCGGAGGAGACTTCGGAAGAGTCCTTGGCCTGGGACAGTCTGGAGAGAGAGACTCGTTGTCAGGATCGGAGCACCCCCAAGAATCTGAGTCGGAGGTCTCCGAAGAAGTGTGAGAAGAAGACTCCACCTCGTGCGGGAGAGGAACGGACTCCTTGGGCAGCCCTCGGGGAAGCATGACCTCCCCGGCCCTGGAACGTGAAGGTTCACCTCTGGTGTCAGGCGGGGGGAGAAGGGAGTCTCATCTCCGGGGAAGGGGATCCGGAACCGGAACCATCTTTAGTAGATGACTCTCCACCTCCCTGGTGAGTTGAGCCTTGGCCTCAGACCACCAGGCAGCCAGAGTCTCCTTCAAATTCACCAGCGGCTGAGGGGGCAGTGGAGGAGGAGGAGGAGGATACAGATACTGGGGGTATCTGTGAGCTGAGTATCCATAGCCCGACAGCGGGAAACTCGGCGTCAGGTACTGAGGCGTCGGATAGGCCAGCGTTGGGTACTGCGGTCCCAGGTAGGATAGCGTCGGATAGGACGGGGTCGGATACCCGGGAACCAGGGGGTCTGACAGAGCAGATGGCACTGGGAGAAGCCCAGTGGGCGGGCCAGAAACAGGTGGCCTGGCGGGCATCGGGTCCGGAGTTGGGACGGGGTCCGGTAAAGGGATGTCGCCCAGCTTCAGATAGGCCAAGGCCCGAGGGTCTGGGCATCAGGGATCTGCTGGCACAGCGTGGCGGGAGACCTGACGGAGCTACTGATGTCCTCCCGCGGTCGCCCGAGAAGGAGGGCTAAAATCTCCGGGTCCAACAGGGAGATGCTGGCCTGCTCAGCAGCGGCAAGCCGGGATGGCAGACTGGTCGACAGGGTCCAGCCGCTGCTCTAACGGCATGCGCCCGTCAGAGGAGTCGCCGTCCACCTTACCAGTGGGATCCGGGCGGGCGTTGGAGGAGCTGGTGTCAGACTTGTTGGATCCGACGCCCGACTAAGGCCGCGAGGGAGGAGCAACCTTAGCGGGCGTTTCTGAGGCCATGTGCTGCCCCGGAGGGTCAGGCGTCCTAGTGGCCTTGTCCGAGCGGATGTCGGTGGCACCGGCATCAAACTTACTGGATCCGCTCGACCCAGAAGGTCACACGGTGGCGGCCTTCCCGGGAGCAGTTGCCTCCTTTGTCCTGGAGGGACCCGATGGGCCTGAGCATGACAGGAGGGCTACCGCTGCCTTGAAACCTCCAAGACGGCTGTCGAGATCGGTCTCCGGGATTACTTTAAGACGGCGACTCAACTGGAGTCGCAGTACGGTGGAAGTGGAGTCCCGGTCCCAGTGCTGCTTCTTCTTGCGGTGTCCCTCAGGGGAAGCTGAGGTCTGCCAAAGCTTCTATAGCTCCTTCTCCATGGAGAACATCTTTTTCTTTAAAATGTGGGCCTCCAAGGACTGCTGCCTCCGTTTACGGGTGGTGGCATTAAACTGTTGGCAGTGTTGGCACTTCTCCACGGGGTGTTCCGGGCCTAGACAGAAGAGGCACAGGGAATTACGTCCTTATGCAGGAGCTGGGTGCAGCAGGAGTCGCACTTATTTTTATGCGAATCGACAGGAGTAGGGGACGACATACATGGCAAATGTAGAGAATTATCGAGGAAAAACGAGAAAAAATTCAGTAGTAAAACAGACAGACTGATGAAGCAGTATGAACTTAACTGTGAGGCACTTTCACGAGGTAACCGCGGGTAAGAAATGGAAGGCAGGCATTGGGGACCGCCCCTTTATACCGACGTTGCCTAATGCCAGTCACCTGATGTGGGGGTGGTCCCCCGCTAGAGACTGCTACCTAGAAATTTTTCCGTGGGGTCCTGACGCCTCCCAGCTTCAGTCCTATATGTAATTACCTACTGCAAGAGCCCTCTCGAAGTAAGATCTGGGGTTGTCTACAGGCCTCCAGGCCAGGGGAAGGACACAGACACATTACTGTTAGAAGACATACAAAATATGACAGCTAAAGGGGAGGTTCTGAGAATGGGAGACTTCAACATGCCAGATACAGATTGGTCAATAGCAGCAGGAACATCCGCCAGAACTAGACACAGTGGATTCCCTACAGATGAGGGCCTCAAACAACTGGTACAACAACCCACAACAGACAGAGCTATCCTAGATCTAGTACTGATCTCCAGGTTGAAGGTCACCTGGGAGCCAGTGACCATCACATGATATGGTTCAATTTGGCCACTAGAACTAAATCATCCCATTCCAAAGCAAAAATATGGGACTTCAGAGGAGCGGATTTTGATAAGATAGTCAACGAAGTTAAGCTAGCCCTGGCAAGAAGAAATACAGGTGAAGGGTTAAAGGCAAAGTGGGCAAGCACTAAGGATGCAATACTTGAAGCAACATCCCACTGTGTTAGAGAGAGAAGCAAGAGCAAAAGAAGGAGGAAAGTACTTTGGTTCTCAAAAACAGTAGCAGAAAAGGTCAGAACCAAAAGGTTGGCATTCAGGAAATATAAGGGAATGCAGCGGGGACAAAGATAGGGAGGAATACCAAACTTCCCTAAGGGAAGCAGGGAAGGCAGTATAGCAGACAAAGGCCCAAACTGAGGAAACACTAGCATGAACAGTAAAAGAAGGGGACAAAACTTTCTATAGATACATTACTGAACGAAGAAAGTCCAGCGGGGGTATTGCTAAGATCAATGGGGATAAGGGGGAGTGTGTGGAGGAGGACCAAGGAAAAGCATCTATCCTAAATAGATACTTCTGCTCAGTATTTACTGAGGAGAAGGTAGGGCAGGGCCCACAGCTCAGCACCATGGACACAGAGGGGATGGAGGTGTACACTAGACCCTTTACAAAAGAAAGAGTCCTACAAGAGCTTGCTAAGCTCAGGATGGACAAGGCAATGGGGCCTGATGGCATACATCCCAAGGTACTCAAGGAGCTAAGGGTGGAACTAGCAGAGCTATTATCAGAACTGTTTAGTGAGTCTCTGAGCACAGGAGATGTCCCAGAACACTGGAGAAGGGCTCATGTGATCCCGCTCCACAACAGTGGTAGCAGGGAGGAGGTAGAGAACTACAGACCAGTCAGTCTTACCTCAGCAGAAGGCAAGATTATGAAGGCACTTCTTAAGGAAAAGACAGTGCAACACCTGGAATCCATAGGAGCACAAGATCCAAGACAGCATGGGTTTACAACAGGAAGGTCCTGTCAAACTAATCTTATAGATTTATTTGACTGGGTAACCAGAGTGGTGGACCAAGGGGCTGCAGCTGATGTCACCTACCTTGACTTCAGCAAAGCTTTCAATACTGTTCCACACAGAAGATTGATTAACAAGTTAGGTAGGCTTGGGGTGGGTCAGAAGTTGGTCATCTGGGTGGCAAACTGGTTAGCGGGCAGAAAACTGAGAGGGGTGATAAACAGTATACAATCAGAAGAGATGCAAGTCACAAGTGGGGTACCTCAGGGATCAGCCCTGGGGCTAGTTCTCTTCAATATCTTCAGTGACACTGCAGATGGACTAGAGGGTAAGGTTTGTCTGTTTGCAGATGACAGCAAGATCTGCAAAAGAGTAGATGATCCAGATGGGCTGGGCAGAATGAGAACAGATCTGGATAAACTAGCAAAATGGTCCGAAGCATGGCAACTGGAGTTTAACACAAAGAAGTGCAAGATCATGCACATAGGGAAGATAAACCCTGAAGCCACCTGTAGGCTGGGAGGGGAGCTGCTGGCAATCACAAGGGAAGAAAGAGACTTGGGCATCATCATCACAGCGACCTGAAATCATCCAAGCAGATCACTAAAGCAGCAGGTAAGGCTAGAGGATGTTGGGGTGTATTAGTAGGGTATCACAAGTCGTAAGAAGGAGGTAATAATCCCTCTTTACAAGACACTGGTTAGACCCCATCTGGAGTACTGCATGCAGTACTGGAGGCCACACCTGCACAAGGACATTAACAAAATGGAGGAAGTCCAGAGAAGGGCAACCAAAATGGTGCAGGGACTGCATCAGAAAACATATGAGGACAGATTAATGGAGCTCAATATGTATACGCTAGAGCAAATGAGGGAGAGAGGTGATATGATCGAAACATTCAAACACCTTAAGGGCATTAACAAGGTGAAAGAGTCTAACATGTTTCAATATAAGTAAAACAGCAGGACAAGAGGACACTGCATGAGATTAGAGGGAGGCTGGTTAAGGGGTAATGTGAGTAAGTTCTTTTTCACAGAAAGGGTGGTAGATGCATGGAACTGCCTACCTCAGGAAGTGGTGGATAGGAATACAGTGAAGGGCTTCAAACAGGCATGGGATAGGCATAAGGGAGCAATATAGAGGAGTATGAACAGATAGGCCATTGACAGGGCATAGGCCTATGGGACATTCATAAGGTAGAAAAAATGAGCAGACTGGATTGGCCTTGCGGTCCTTATCTGCTGTCAGCTTCTATGTTTCTACTTAGGGAAGAGGCTCTGCAAGACCGCCCTGCCAAATCTAGCATCAGATCTCGACTGTACATCCAGGCGATTATGCTTTGTGAATGTGTGTACAGTCTTCCATGTGGCTGCTTTGCAGACATCTAGCAAGGGAATGTCCCTTGCAGCTGCCACTGTGGCAGCAGTAGCCCTGGTAGAGTGAGCTCTGAGGCCCTCAGGGGGCTGTTTGCCAACCCTGTCATAGCAGAACTGAATACAAGAGACTATCCAACGAGAGATGGTTCTCTTAGTGGCTGGTCTTCCTTTACCTACCTCCCCACAGGTGAGGAAAACTAGGTAGTGGAGCCCCTGAACTGCTTGGTGTGCTCCAAGTAGTACGATAGGGCCATTTTAACATCCAGACTATGGAGTCTCTGTTCTCCAGGAGTAGATTTTTAAGTGAAGAAAACAGGGTAGGAATTTCCTGTTTGTTCTGAGCTCTACCTTGTCTCTGTGAGAAATAATGTAGTTGGATCTGTGCAGAGTGCTTGCAATTTAAATCCTTCTGGCAGATTTAATGGCCATTAGGAAGACTGTCTTAAAAGTGACATATTTCAGATGGGCTGTAGCCATGGGTTAGAAGGGTGGCTCCATGAGCTTGGCAATGCACAGATTAAGGTCCCAAGAAGAAAGAGGTTCCCTGATTGGGGGCTGAAGGTGGAGAAGGCCTCTGAAGATATTTTTGACAACATGTCTGCTTCTTGCCTATGGACAGATAGGCAGAAACTGCAGCTAGGTGTAGCTTTAAGGATGAGACCTTGAGGCCTGAGGCCTGTAAGTTAGTCAGACAGTCCAGAATACTGGGGACTGATGCTTAGAGAGGATTTAAATGCTTCCCCTTGCACCAGAAAGAAAATCTTTTCCACTTAGCTGAATAAGTCTTCTTGGTACTAGGCTACTTAGCCAATCTTAGGATTTTAAGGATCTGTTCTGAATACTGGGATTCTGGGTGCTCTAACTCCTCAACAGCCATGCTTTGAGGTGAAAAGATTGTAGGTTTGGATAAGTCACCCCTGTCTGAGGAAGAGTCAGAAGGTTGTGACAGAGGGGAAGCCGGACTAGCAGGAGGGAGTACCACGACTGCCTTGGCCAATCCGGTGATATCAGGATCATAGTTGCAGGCTGGGACCTTAGCTTCAGTAGCACTCTGTTCATCAGAAGGAAGGGAGGGAAGGCATAGAGGAACCTCCCTGACCAGTCAAGGGACAAGGCATCTGTTGGAATATCCCTAGTGCTGGAGGCCTGTAGCAATACAGAGAAAGCTGACGGTTGAAGGTGGGAGGCAAACATCTATTTCTTGTGTGCCCCACCTTCTGAAGACTGTGGCAAGGACTTGTTTGTTCAGAGTCCAATCGATGTGCCCTTGGCTGATTCAATTCAAATCAATTCAATTTTATTTTCATACTGGAAAGTATGTGAGCAAAGATGCCCGTTTTCACAAACGTCCAGTGGTACAGAAATTAGAAGATACAGAGAAAAAGGCAAAAATATTTGCAACATTTTACGGTATTTACAATAGGAACTGTGTACATGACAGGAGCATCTAGATAAAATTCGACTGAGGGCATCCGCCAAAGTACTGTCCTTGTCCGGGAGATGCATCTGAAAGGCTGATGTTGAGGGAGTAGGCTGGAGACCAGATTTTCATTGCCTCTGTACAAAGCACTGTGGACCTTGTGCCACCCTGCTTGTTTATGTAAAACACTGCAGTGGTGTTGTCTGTTCTGATTTGCACTAAATGACCTTTCTGCTGTGGGGCAAAGGATTTCAGAGCCACGTAGATGGCCCTGAGTTCTAGTAGACTGATGTGGCTTACCGACTCCTTGGGGGTCCAAATGCCACTGACAGAATGGCTGTCCAGATGAGCTCCCCAACCCAGGAGGGAGGCATCTGTGGTAATGACTTTTGTATGAGAAGGCAGTTGGAAGGGGGTTCCCACTGACAGGTTGGATGGATCCTTCCACCAGTCCAGAGCTTGGAGCAAGGTTTTTTGTGACTGGAACCAGCTTGGGTACATAATGTCTTTTTCGGGACCAGTAAGCCCGAAGGTGATAATGTATGTCCCTCATTTGGAATCTGATTCCTGGAACGACAGCTATCATGGATGATATGTGTCCCAAGAGCTTTAGAAAATGTCTGGCTGGCCTGGGCTGATTCAGGACAAAGGAGTTTGCCAGAGCCAGGAATTTTTGTACCCTTTCTGCAGGGAGGAAGGCCCTGCTTTGCTGAGTATGCAGCTCTGCCCAATAAAAGCAAGCAGCTGAGTTGGAGTCAGCTGGGTTTTCTCTTCGTTTATGAGGAATTCCAGAGACTGCAGAGTTCGCTGTGTATTGGTGAGGGCCTCCTGCACCTGCAGAGGAGTCTTGCCCACCAAGAGTCAGTCGTCAAGGTATGGGTAGACTGAAATGCCTTGTTTTCTGAGATAATCTGCCACCACAGCCAGGCATTTGGTGAATGCCCTTAGGGCTCAAGAAAGGTCGAATAGCATAGCTGCAAAACTGGTAGTGTCCTAATGGCAGCCTGAACCTTAGGACATTTCTGTGGGACTCTTATTGGAATATGAAAATAGACATCCTTTAGATCCAGGAAGACTAGCCAGTCCCCTTGCTGAAGAGAGTGGATCACTTTTGTGAGAGTGACCATTTTGAATTTTGGTTTGAGTAAGTGCCTGTTCAGATGCCTGAAGTCGAGGATAGGTTGCCAGTCCCCATTTTTCTTCCTTGCAAGGAAGTATATGGAATAGAGACCTCTGCCCTTCTGTGAAGGAGGAACTCTCTCTATTGCCTTTGCTGTGAGCAACTTTTTCACTTCTAGCTCCAGAAGAAGTTTTTCTGTGGGAGACTGGAGTTTTGACAGGAAGGGACCCCTGAGAGATATAACATTTTTTAAACTGAAGGGGAAGGCCCTTTTCCAATACCTCCAGGACCTACTTGTCTGAAGTTATTAGGGTCCAGGACTGGAGGTAGTGAGAGAGCCTGCCCCCTACTGGTAGAGGGGAGGTGACCTGTACACTGGAATCAGGGCTTAGTGCATGAGGCAGGAGCGGGGTGAAGGTTGTCGTCTCCTGCCTCTTCCTCTGAAAAAAACCCTCATTTGAGAGTAGTCCACTGGCATAGGATATGGGAAGAAGGGTCTAGGGAAGTAACCACTGCCACTGTCCCCTTTGCTCTGAGCTCTTTGGATACTGGGAGCCTTTCCTCTGGCTGTATTACTTTGGCAGGCCATTTTGTACTCATCTACCTTTCTCATGTATTATTCCGTTTGGTCACCAAAGAGAGAGTTCTGATCACTGGGGAAGTCCATGGCTTTGGACTGGGTGTCCTGTGACAGATTGGTTGCCTAAGCCAAGTCAAGCACCGGAGGGAGATGGACTGGGCCATAACTCTTGAGGCTCCTTTGTTATTGTCTGCTGCCATGTGGAATTGTAACTTGGTAGCTTCCAAGGCAGTTTTTGCTGTCTCCATTATGTCCTGGACCACAGTGTGTGATTTATGCTGAGCAATAGCCAGGACAGAATTCCAGAGGGCCTTCTGGTACTTGGCAGTATAGGCCATGTAAGAAGGAAGGCGCAGCAGGAGAGAGGCTGAAGTATAGGACTCCTTAGCCATGAAGTCCAGTTTCCTAGACTCCTTCTCAGGGGGCTGAGAGGAAAGGGTAACATCAGCTTTGTCACAAGCTGCCTACTGTACCACACCTTCATGACTTGGATGTACAAACAGGAAGTCAGTGTCAGACCTGGAAAGATGACACTTTTTATCTATTTTCTTGTTTACGCCAGACAAAGAGGTAGGGGTCTGGAGAAGCTTCATAGTGTTTTTACTGAAAGCCTTATATATAGGGAGGACAACCTTTTTTGGAGGGGGGAGATCCATCATGTCCCTGTAATCCTCATCCTCATCGTCATCCTGAGTGGACTCCTGTAAGGGGAGATCCATGGTGTCCACCATATGCTGCAAGAAAGTTAGCACAGAGGAAGCATCCTCCTGGTCACTAGGGGAAGCTCCAAAGTTTGGATCAGGGGAAACATTAGGTTCTAAAGAGCTTTCCCCTGCCTCATCATCCAATCCATAATAATCTTCATCTTCCCCAGGAAAGTTACCTGCATCAGAGGGGACTGCACTGGGGAGCTATACTAGCAGTGGCAGGGATTTGAAACATGGACCCCATGCCTGCAGAGTTTGGTAGAAATGCCAGACTTTAGCCATTTCTTCAAAAGAAGATAAATCCGTTGGTAAATTTGTTGGATTATGCCCCTGAGGCTCAATGTTTTTAGTTTTTTACTTTGTGCTTTTTGCCTACTGACGACTCTCCATGCTTAGGTGTGGGAGTGGCAGAGACATGCTTGTCTTTATGAAGCTTCTTGGCAGGCACTTTATCAGTGGCCTGATCTGGTTTTCTTTTAGTAGTTGGCACTTCATCAGTGCGCTTAGAAATCTTTTTTATATATAATTTCCTTTATTATGGTAGGCCCCAAGGGGCTTATTACATCATGTCCAAATATAATGATCATACATCACACACATAGGTACATAAGATAAATCTTGATGACAACACAGTGGGTACCTACAAAACAGCTTTCTACTGAGTAAAGCAGATGATGATCAAGTTAAACAGACCTGACAAATCCTAAAGATCAATCAGTTAACTGCATAAGTCTTTCTATCTACTCGAACTTGATGGAGAAACTTTAAAGTATGCACTGCATTGGCTGAGGACAGTGCTTCTGAGGTAGTGGAGAGAGAAAAGGTGGGGGGGGGGTCGGAAAGTGAGTCTCTAAACATAAGAGCAACCTGGCCCACCTATTCTGATATAAAGGGGTTTGATGGCGAAGGCCAAAAGTAATTCTCTCCATTAAATGAATACTCTCTATAATAGCCCTCCAGTCCTCCAATGGGGAGGGGGGGGGCGCAGGTGTCCTTTGCGCCCATTTCCTAGTGATGGCCTTAAGAGCAGCTATCATCAAAACTGACCACAAATATCTTACTTCTCTTCCCCTCATCTCCCTAGGCCATAGACCCAAAACAAGATGCTCCGGTCCCAGAGGAGGCTGAAACTGAAAAGTCTCCCTGAGGAGATGCTCTATCTCCATCCAGTATCCTCTAAGGACTTGGCATGTCCTGAAAATATGGGCCTGGGAGGCTGGGTCATAGCTACACCCCCTCCAACAGGCCGAATCAGCTGCCGGAGCATAATGCACCACCTGTGCCAGGACACGGAAGTACCGGGACCTCACCTTCCAGCCATATTCCCACCAAAGCGGGGCCCTCATCATTTGCCATGCAATGCGCCCTATGCCAGCCCATTGCTTCTCTACAAGAGTAATCCCCAGATCTGATTCCCACTTGAGTTTGAGTTGTTCCATGGGTAGGGACATATCCAGTAAAAATCTTTGATATAATAGGGATATGACACCTGTACTCCTCCCCCCCTCCCCCCCGGATGACCAAATACCTCGAAAGGTGGGTCCACAGTGTCCTCCCCTACTCGAGCAGAAATCCGTTGAAGGGTATGGACATAATATCTGATTTAGTAAAACCTCAAATTATCCCGTAAGTCTAGGCCAAATGTCTGGCTCGCTGTCTCAAAGGAAATAAGATTATCTGTTATTAAGACCTGATAAGGTGAGTGGAATCCTTTCTTGGCCCATTTCTTATACCAGGGGTCCAAAGCAGCTGCCGGGAAAAGAGAGTCATAAGCCCACCATCAAAACTTCCACAATTGGTGTCTAATGGGACCCCGATTTACATCTCGCCTCCATCCCTCCAAGACAGCCCTCGTTCCTGTATAGCACACCTCTGGAAATCCAGCACCACTCTGGAATGGGATGCCTGGAGGGGTGGTTCGGTCCCAGCTGACAAGTCCATTCTCTTCCAATGGGAATCGAAGCCCTGCCCCACAAGAGTGCCACCTGCATTTGGGCAGCCGCCCAACAGCCCTGTAAGTTGGGAAAAGCTAAATCTCCTTGGGCCTTAGGGGTGTAAAGAAGGGTTCTACATATCCTAGGTCGGTCTTTAGCCAATAGAAATTTAAAAAACATGTTCTGCCATATATTTAAATCCTTCTGTGAAACCAGACAGGGTACACATTGGAATAAGTAAAGCAGCCTGGGTAAGGCATTCATCTTCAGTGCTTGTGTCTTAGAATATATAAATAATGGCAGGAGGGCCCATCTCTGAACATCCTTCCTTAACTGTGTAATCAAAGTAGGGTAGTCAAGATCCCACACTGCTGATTGCAGATACCAATCCTGATCCCTAAATAACTCATCTGATCTAAGGCCCATCTCATAGGGTATCTACTCCTCAAATCCGAGGGGGGGGGCATAATTACGACTAAGTACCTCCGCTTTACTGCAGTTCAGCTTATATCCAGAAAGGGAGGAAAATTCCTCCAGCTGCCCAAACAGGGCAGGGTGAGAGGAGTCCGGCTCTGAGAGACACATGAGCATATAAGGCCAACTTATGTTCAAACCCATCTATTCGTATTCCCCTTATATTCCCATTCTCTCTGATAGCCTGAGCAAGGGGCTCTATATACAATGTGAAAAGCAGCAGTGACAGTGGGCACTCCTGTCTCGTGCCTCTACCAAGTTTCAGAGGTCGGGAAATATGGCCATTTGCTCTAACACAGGCGGTAGGGGAGTCATACAATTTACTTATAAGTTGTGTAAATTCTCTCAGGAACCCAAACCGGGAAAGGACCACTCCCCAAAAATTCCAATCACCTCTGGCAAACGCTTTTTCAGCGTCAAGACTCATTAACAAAGCTGGGGTAGGAGAGTTGTTGATATGGTCAATAAGGTAGGTGGTCCTTCTCAAACTGTCTTGCGCCTGTCTGCCTGGGACAAACCTGTTCTGGTCTAACTGTATGAGCTGGGGAAGGTAATGCTGAATTCTTTTTGCCATAATGGAGGAAAGGATCTTATAGTCAGTATTTAAGAGTGAAACTGGGCGATAAGAGGCACATCTAGAGGGGTCCTTCCCTGGCTTGGGTATCACCGATATCAGTGCTGTGGCTCAGAAGGGTGGAGCTGGGCCCCTCCCCCTGACCTCTGAGAATGCTTTCAAGATTAGGGGTTGAAGGTGATCCCTAAAACACTTAAAAAATTCCCCGGGGAGCCCATCTGTCCCAGGGCATTTCCCTGTTTTCAGGGCCCCCACTTCCTAGTTGAATTCCTCTACAGTTAGTGGGCACCTCAGCTCTTTGGCCTGGTCTAGAGACAAGGTCGGCAGTTTCAGTTTTCGTAAGAAAGTCTCTAGTCTCCCTTCAGGTGGTGGGGTTCCTTTCTCATATAATTGTTCATAAAACTCCCAAAAAGTCTTGGCAGTGCGCTTAGAAATCTTGGGTTTGTTAGGCACTTCATCAGTACCTTTGCTGCCATTTTTTTCTTTAGATGGTACTTCATCAGCACCTTTATTATAGTTATTTTTGGGCTTTGAAGACACTTCATCAGCACCTTTATTAGTACTATTTTTAGGTTTAGAAGGTACTTCATCAGCATCCTTACTCTTAGAAGGATGGTAGCCTTTGCAGCCATCATTCTTAATCTTTTTGCCCTGTTTCTAAGGGTTTCTGAACAGAACTCAGAGCAAAGTGAACAGAAGTGAGCTGGACCTAAGCACTGTAAACACAGGTCGTGGGTATCAGCTTTAGCCACAATCCTGTGGCACTTCACACAATTTTTAAAACCTGTGGGTCCACTTCTCTTTTTAGGCTGTTCTGACATGCCAATTCATCAGAACTGTTGCTGAAAATAACAGTTCCCAATAGGGAAGATTTGAAATTAGTGGTCGGTTCCCTCGTCATAAAGAACCATGATTAAAACAGCAACAAACACTAAGAAAAACAAGAAAATAGCGGTCCCCACTAAAAAAAGGGAACCACTATTAAATTTAACAAACGAACCATTAAAAAACAGTAACTGCAGTAAAGTTTTACCTCAGAAAATAGAAAAGGGAACCAAGGGGAACCGCAGAAGAAAGGGAAACACATGGTTCCCAGGAACCGAACGGCAACGGCTAAAAACCATCAAAAAATAATAAGAGTAAGAAAATACTCACAGTCTCAACACAAAAGTAAAATTTTAAGGGGCCAAAAAGTGGTTTTCTTTTGGAGAGAGAGTGAGCACCTCAGAGGCAGTGTTTCTGTCAGTAGAGAAATAATTCTGGTACCCTCTATGCAGACTCCAAACAGCACATCCTCCTGCTCTTTTCCTATTGGCCATTCTTTTTATGAATATTCAAGGCTCCACCTCTGAGGCAGTACAACATGGTCAGCTTACTGCAATCAGTTACTGATGCTAAAGGACCCCTGGGGTGGGAACGAGGTTAGGTTCTTGGATTTAATTTTTTTTTGGGGGGGGGGGGGCGGGCCTCGTCTGCCTTATCCAATTTTCTGAGTAAATAAAAAGGTTGAGATTCTTACCACGAACCCCATGTAAACACACTTCTGAGGGTCTGCGTGAGCTAGAGCTGTTTCTCTTTATATCCTAAAGGTTGACTCCTAAACACAGGTTGGGGCATCATAAAAGCTAATGAAGGACTGGATTCCAATGAGTTACCTGTATCTGTGCCCGGTTTCCAGCTGTGATATTGGATATTGTCCAGCATGCCTCCTTTTTGATAGATTCCTTTGGACTGCTTAATAAATGTAACAAACTTTGCAATGCTGAGCAATTTAAGATAACCTGAAATTTAAATAAAAACAAAAACAGGGTTGAAAGGACTAATCCCACAACAAGAGCACGAAACCAAACTGACAAGTTTTCACCACTGACTCCTTTACCATAATGGTATCTGAAGCCCTGTACAACTTACCTGGACTTCTCGTCACTATTCTCCACCTAACTTTATTAGCAATATTAGCGTCACATGCATGATATTTTTATAATTACTGGTGACCCTCTTTATCAATCTGATTACAAGTTTCAAACGCTGTAATAACCCCAAATCCAGTTATTATGGCATTTAACGTCCTAATAACCCGAAATCCGGTTATTACGGCATTCTCAAAACAACTTTCACTTTCCTCCACGGTGGCGTGACTGTGCAGTGTTCGCTCCTGTAAACAGTATGCTACGAAACGTACAGAAACAGCACTATTAGTGCATTAGTTAGACCGCACCTGGAGTACTGCGTGCAGTACTGGCGCCCATATCTGGAGCGGGACATTAAGTTACTGGAGGGGGTGCAGCGCAGGGCGACAAAGATGATCAAGGGGCTGGGGGACTTATCATACGAGAGGAGGTTGAGGGAGTTGAACATGAACTCACTGGAGGACAGGAGGGAGGGGGGGACATGACTGAAACCTTTAAATACATTATAGGAATAAACAAGACAGGTACAGAGGGGCTGTTCAAAGTAAGGGAGGGGAGGGACACCAGGGGCCATGATATGAGACTGAAGAGAGGAAGGTTCAGGAGGGAGATGAGGAGACACTTTTTTACAGAGAGGGTGGTGGCTGGGTGGAATGCGTTACCTGCAGAAGTGGTATCCAGTAGAACAGCGGACTGCTTCAAAGGGATGGGACAGGACAAGGGAGGGTTAATGAAGGGAAGGGAGGGCAGCTGCAGGATAAGGGTGCTAGCTGCATTCGGAGAGACTTGATAGACCTCTAGGCCTTTATCTGCTGGCAAATTTCGTATGTTTGTACTATTTAGTGTAAAAATCACATCCCTTCTATATAATGATCACTTTTTTTAGTTTCCTATAAAAGCCACAGAGTGTAGAGCTAATGCTTGTATTCAGTCTTCTAAAGCCGCCAGGTCACTCGCTCTCCTCACTCTATACTCTGCGGCTTCTTTTACAGGAAACTTAGAAAAGTGATCCTTTCCAATACAACTTGAGGTGATTTTTACACTACATATTGTTGTTTCTATACCTTTCATAGCATACAGTTTACAAGAGTGAACATCGCTTAGTCACGCTTCAGTAAGGGACCCTCCAAGTCACTTGCCCTCGGCTTCATGGTCTCCATTGGAAGTCCATGCACCAGCAATTATAAAAAAGAAAGAATAGGCAAGTATGTGTTGAAGGTTTTTTTTTTAAATTTTTATTTATTTATTTATTTATTTATTTTTACACACCCTTGATGTGTGATGACCACATAAACCTCTTGAGCTTCGCTCTCGAGGTTTATGGGTCATCACACACCTTGGGTGTGTAAAATAAAATCCCTAACACATGCACTTGCCTATCCATTATTCTCTATGTAACATATTTATTGCTATTTGTACTACACAATCACATAAGTCACCAAAAAGTGAGCCTCGTTAGATACATAAAACAACTTATTGTAGGATTATCTGCATTCCTTTACTGGTGGTTTTTTTTTTGTTAAACTTGAGGGCTACAGTAGTTATTATATAAACACATACATGTAATGCGAGACCTTGCTGCCAAGACTACAATACCAGTCCGAAACAATTCCACAACAGGTTCCAGCCTCTCTTGCGGCCTTAAACCAAGAAAACAAAGTTGAGAAAAACATTAGTTGAGCATTTAACATTGGTCTTCTTTATTTGAACCACCCCATAGTCCATGCCTGAAACTCAAAATCGATGCTCTAAGAGTCAGTCATTACTGTCACAGGTTATGAACAAATACAGGTTTATTCAGTGTCTGAGGTTTCTTTCATGCTATGTGTGATGAATTCTTGTTTGATTTTTCCTTACTCGCATCCCCAGGATCTGTACACAAGAGTTACCCCTTTACTACAACTGCTGGCATCATGGGAAGTGACTAATGCCCCGGAGTTGAGCTCTTACTGCATCAAAGCCCTTCCTCTTCTGTCTTGTGCTATAGCCGAGGTCTGGGTAGAGCTAAACATTGTGGCCCATCATATTGCAGTGCTCCATTCTGCTTGGAAGCCTGTAAAGTAGTCTCTCTCTCTCACACTCTCTCCCTCCCCCCCCCCAATCACTTTCCATCACCAGAGACAGAGTAAGGGCTCCTGATTCTGCCACCATGGTTCTTTGAGGAGTTATCCAGTAAGCACTAACTACCTGCAGGGGAACTTTATAGACCAGGGGTAGATGGAGGTGGGGTATCACCTGAGAGGTAAATAAATGCAGATGGTTGTTTAATGTAGCAGATATACCCTAAATTCATGATATGTCCGTTGATCGCATGAACGCTTAGGCAAAATGGTAGTTTGCATCAATTCTGTATCGACACCTTGACAAATTTTGCGATTTACAGCTCCACGTACTTAATGCAGATTCTTGGGCCATTACTTCGAGAGTAAGTGAAATATATATTCAAGTGTGGTCTCAATGAATAGGCGGGAGTTAGAGCTTTAAAATGCATAACCATATGTTACCTCAAAAGATTAATGTTAAAAGTTATAGGGTTAAATACAAACCACCACCCCTTAATTTCTTGTGAAATTTTAGAATATTCTTATTTTTAATCTCGTCAGACAGTATTTACTGTGCTTTACAATATCATTTTAAGTTGTCTAAAAGGGTAAGGATTCTGCTTTGAAATACATATGAGGTTTTGAAGTCTTAAGGTAATGTAAGAGGATAAACTTGATAAAAGTGAAGACACCATTAAAAGTTTATACCTTGTCAAATTTTGCGATTTTTCAGCTACGCATATTTAATGCAGATTCTTGAGTCATTACTTCGAGACTAATTTAAATATACATTCAAGTGTGGTCTCAATGACTAGGTGGAAGTTAGAGCTTTAAAATGCATGCCCATAAGTTGCCTCAAAGGTTCATTTTGAACGTTTTTTTTAAAGAAATTTATCTAAAAGAGAAAAAACTATTTGCACAAAACATTTTTATTTCAAAAAATGTAAAATTTTAAATATGACTGTTGGTAAAATAGTGGAACTTAGTCTTGTCCATCTTGGAAAAACCGTCTTCATCATCAGATATGCCAATATCATCTTTGTAATCACATATATCTTGATCCTTATCCAAATCCTCATCATTTGCACTATAAAGCAGAGACATATCATCTGGAAATGGTGTGTCCATCCACTTTACATTGAGATCACCAGTCCAGCCATGCAAAGCAGCATTTGGGACACTGATAACTGCAACAGAAGAAAGCTTCCACAATCGGCAGATGTAGTTGGCTCATAGAATATGTAACTTCAGGGTTTCCTGGAAGGGTGGCAGCAGAGACAGATCAGTTATTCTGTTGTCTTTGTTATATTTCTCCCAGAAGATCTGCTTCCTCACTATATTTACAGTAGTAACTTGCTTCCTTCCATACAGTTTACAGACATACTCCTCCAACAGAGCTACAAACCCCTTATCCATTTGCCAATCACTCCCAAGTTCCAGAAAGGCATCCAGGAATTCAGGGTACTTTTGAAGGCTGTTCCAGCAAATCTTTGTACCCTTTCTGAAGAACTCAGAAAATGCATGGAAACCGATTAAGGCCTTCTTTGTTGCAGCGGTTATTTCACACATGCTAATGTCGAGGATTTTCCTACTGTTATCATGGCCACTATCGATGTATATATTTTGCTTGCATTCTGAAAATAGTGACAGCAAAATTACTGGTACATCAGTATCCCCAGACTGTGAACTGATGATGACAAGGCCTGGAAGTATGGTAATGGCATGCTGCACATGAAGGGCAATTTTTGTGTCTGCTTCTTCCTTGACAGTACAGAGATCATTCACAACTACAGTCCCTTCTTTGGTGATCATGTAGCATTTGTCTCTCTTCAAAAAATAGATCACTTGGCGCTCTGGCAAACTTGTGCCAATTTTCTCCCCATACCTGCATGATCAAATCAATCAGGTGCTCCTTGTTAAATCCATTAGAAAGGAAGTAGCTGAAATTCTTTGGCACTTTGGTGTTGAGACCTTTGATAATATGCTTCTCACTAAATCCTCATTGAAATCTCTCAGTCTCTATGGCCCTGTCCACACTGCAGCCCGAAAACCCTTCTGTAATGTTACAGAGGGTAAAACCGCGATCGGGTATAAGTACGCGTTATAATTGGTAATTATTAGAATATGTTAGAATCGCTAGGAAACCACATAGAGGGTTTCCACAACGGTTATGAAATCGTCCTCACTTGGTACCGCTACTGCAGTAGTGTGGACTGCCGGTAACGGCCCCGCAGGGCACAAAGTGCAGCGCGAGTTGCATTAGGATCGGGCGCCGCTGTAACGGCCGCCGGATCTCGATGTGTGGATCGGCGTGCCGTCCCATAATAGACACCACCATGTGGATGATTGCACCGCTCGGGCCGTAACGGATTGCATCCGCTACCGGGCGCAAGCGGTGTGGTGTGGACAGGGCCTTAGACTGACTGCTCTCTGTATGTATCTGCAACAACATCCACTCTTGCAAATCCCTTTGGAAGACAATTCAGGAGTTTCACTGCCAGATCACCAAAGGTTTCAAGGATTCCTGTCATAACCCGCACTGTTGCCATTACATCAACTATGAATGCTGAGACACTTTTCCTGCACTGGCTAGACCCAGCGGGACTGGGCCCAGGCAATATATTAATAACTTGTTTATATCTACAGGGATGTTGTGCTTGTTTGAAAGGGCCAAAGGTTTTCCCAATATATCTCTTTCAAATTTAAGTTCTGTAACTTTTCTTTGGTAGTTACTTGCGCATGGTTTGAATCATTTCTGGGACTGCACTCGTGGAGGATTCCTCTACAGAAGACTTGGGGATCTCATTGCAGTCTTGGCGCTTCTTCTTAGGACTTGTTTCTCACCAATTTGCTTAGAAGTTGAAGGCCACCCTGGGTGTAATGAGCACCGTTCCTGCATTGCTGCCCCCGGCCATTCTTTTTGGATTTGGTTTGCTTAGAAGTCGCTGGACTGCACCGATTTACCACTTTGTTCCATTTTCAAATTTGTCAGCAATTAGCCAAGGTACAATGAGAAGTACTGCTAAATTAGGATATATCTGCACTGCAGCAGAGATTCAAGACCTCATTATCAGTCGGCTCTGGCTTCTATCTAATTTTACAGCTGGAAGGACGGAAGCACAGAGAAGGTCAACAGACTTGCCAATATCACAAGGAAGGTCAGCAACTAGCAGGATATGAATGTGGGATCTCCTGTATCCCAGGGTTCCTCCCTTCTGACCACTGGACCACATGCTGCCTCCCATTTATCAGGTTTATATTTTATTTTTGTGTCTTTTTAAACACAATGTTGTTGGAAAGCCCCTCCATGCTATTTATCATGTAGTAAAAAAAAGTTGTCTGCAAATGACCTAAAGGCTTTCTTCTAGGCACAAGACAGCCAAGTTGGGATCTGCACTTGTTTTAAATGCTAATAAAAGATGATTTGCAAGTGGTTATTAATTTAGTTTTTGTGTAGAACAGTGCATCAACAGTTAACCTTTGTCAGCACTGAAATGAATATGGATCCCACACCTGCTGGCCTTCATTTCTATTTGGGATCCACAACGTTGCAGACTGAGTGATAAAAGTTGATGATTAAAGTCTCATATGTTTATACACGTTTATACACAAAGGTTCAATTTACAAGTGTATTCCTATGTGATATTCCAAAAGTTAAATGCTACAATCTACTAAACATAAATACATGACTGACCTATAATTTACTGCCACGTGAACATTAAAAATGTATGATTATTCAGATCTAATACAAATGATAAACATAGGGCTAATTCTTTCTCAATTTCAAGTTCAAATTCCCATGAGGAAACATACAAACATAGAATCTGATGGCAGATAAGGACTGGTTCGCCCACCTAGTCTGCCCATTTTCCCCTGCCTATCCTATCCTGTCACCGCAGACCCTACTTGATCTCCGGCTCCCACTCCCCTGCCTCACAACTAAGATTCCCTTA
The DNA here is from genome assembly GCA_016271365.2 of Neoceratodus forsteri. Taxonomy (NCBI): domain Eukaryota; kingdom Metazoa; phylum Chordata; order Ceratodontiformes; family Ceratodontidae; genus Neoceratodus; species Neoceratodus forsteri. Next base: position 165,839,469 of record CM057459.1, on the reverse strand, counting down.
TGCCTATCCCGTACATGCCTGAAGCCCGCAACTGGTTCCTCCTACCTCCCATAAGGAAGTAGTTGTTCCAATTTTCATTACCATTCGGTTCCAGGACCCTGCTGCACTTGCTTTTAGGACCATGGAACTGAATCTGGCTTCACTTCTAGAGTACTCCAGGTACCTTGTTTCTCTCAGTGTGTATCTGGCAGCTGCTCTTTGCATAACTTATAAAACTAGTAGGTTTTTTTAGTAGATGTTCAGAATCTGCTCTCAACATTTTAAATATCAATAACCATTTTTTTCTCTTCTGACAGCCATAGGTGCCAATTTAAAGTGAACCCTTTGAGGGATTTTTTATTTTTAAAAACCAGAAAAAGGGAGCTCCCTCCATAATGCTAGCCAAATTGTTTAAATAGCTCTAAGGAGGGAAGGGATCTTAATCTGCCCCGGAGGGTCTGGAAGCAAATTCCCTTCCCACTTCCTGACTCTCTGATCTGCCCCCCAGTTCGACGTTTCGTGACATCCTCATAGAGAAAACATGGGACCATGCTCCATTCACTTGAATGAAGTGACTTTTTCAAAGGTGTTTTTCCGAGTTTAAATCTGGGATTTGGTAGTGATGCCAGTGTTCAACTAACAAGAGCAAACAGACAATAAGTCATGAGATACAGGAGGGTAAAACTAAGCAGATTGGATGGACATATGGTCTTTTTCTGCTGAAGTTGTCTATATTTCTATGTTAATTAGATTTTCTGCTATGGTAATAAAGTGCAGTTTCATACTTACCATAATGGTAGATCTACGAGAATCTCTTGCAGCACGTAATATACTCTTGGGTATCCGCTAAAGGGCACTCTCGTTGACGACAGCTTTCACTAGCAGTGTTGATTGGGGGCCACCCACAATGACGTCACTACATTTATCTCTATAAATACGCAGGTGGACCCTACTGGCCTCAGTTCCCTGCCGAACAGCTCGCGGAGCAGGACTCTGAGGGAAACCAAGGAGGCCGGAGGTACCCTGTCTTTTCATGCTTTGAAGATGTTGCAGAAGATTGCTCTATCCGAGAAGGAAGAGGAAGGAGGGAGGGCACGTACCTGCTGCAAGAGATCCTCTCGAAGATCTACCATTACGGTAAGTACGAAACTGTACTATCTTCTTCGAGGGTATCTCTTATAGCAAGTAATACTCTTGGGATGATTCCCAAGCAGTGGAGTAGAAAGGGAGGTCGATTAAGAAAGGATGCCATGCACACCCAAAGACAGTGCGGTGTCGAAAGGCCAAGTCAATGCTGTACTGCCTTGTGAAAGTGTGCACAGTAGACCAAGTGGCAGCGTCACAAATGTCAGTGATGGAGATGGCACAGAAGCAGGCTGCAGTTGTAGAAAGAGCCCGAGGGGAGTGCGCATGGACAGCCAATTGGATAAAGTTTGTTTGGTTACCGGTAGACCTTCCTTGCTAGGAGCAAAGGCAACAAAGAGCTGTTTGGATTTCCATGTGGACTTAAGAATTGTGCTAGGTAGTAACGTAGGAGGCGGTGCACATTCAGTGTATGTAGTAAGGATCCGCCCGGGTTGGCGTGGTCTGGGTAGAAAACCATTAAGTTAATGGACTGGTTTAACATATATTCTGAGACGACCTTCAGAAGAAAGGCCAGACTAGTGCAAAGGGAGACCTGTCTTTGTGGAAGACCAGGTAGGGCTCAGAGCATATGATGGCCTGGTGCTCGGAGATGCGACAAGCCGAGGTAATGGCCACTAGAAATAAAGCTTTCCATGCCCAAAAATGCATGTCACAAGTAGCAGCTGGCTCATAGGGTTCGAAAGTTAGTTTTTCTATGACAAAGTTGAGGTCCCAGGGGAGCATCAGATGCTTTATAGGAGGTTTGAGATGTGAAATGCCCTTTAGAAACATATGGGCAAGGTCCAGCTGGCGACCTGACGGCCGTCTATGGGCTCGTAAAAAGCTGAAATCACTGATAAGTGAACCTTGATAGATGAGCAACTCAAACCTTGAGAGGAAAGAGTGGACAAGTAGTCCAGAATAGTAGGAACAGGGCAAGAAAATGGGTCAAGGGCATAAGCAGCCGCCCAAGTAACAAGCGTTTCTGTTTTGCTTGACAATTCTTTTGAGTGGACGGTTTTCTGGATGCTAATAGAATAGCGGCAACCGAGGGACAGACTTGCTGTCTGTATATAAAAACGTCTTTAGAAGCCAAGCATAAAGGTGTACTGAGCACAGGTTGGGGTGCAGGAGAGACCCACGATGCTGCGTGAGTAGGTTCAGATGGAGAGGAGGGGAATGGGATGGGCGACTGACAACTACTGGAGAAGAGGGAACCAGATTTGTCGGGGCCACAAGGGAACTATCAGTATCATGGTGGCGAATTCGATCTGGAGCTTGAGGAAGCCACACTGGAGGAAAGGGACTGGGGAGGGCATATAAGAATTGTCCCTGCCAATAAAGGGAAACAGCATAGATGGTGTGTCCCTCATTGTCCGATATAATGGAGCAGTAGTGGGGCAGCCGGTGGTTGGCCTGGGAGGCAAACAGGTCGACCGCTGGTGTGCCCCACAGATGGAAGATGTCTTGGAGGACTGACGCATGCAAGATGCACTCATGACCCTGAGCATGCCGACTATAATGATCTGCCAATACATTTTGGGCTCCCAGCACATGAACTGCCACAAGATGAAGTTGCTGCATCAAGGCCTGATGCCAGATGCGGACTGCCTCTTGGCAAAGGCTGTGAGACCTCATGCCACCTTGTTTGTTGAGGTAATAAACAACACAGGTGTTGTCTGTTTGTACAAGAAGGGGGTCCTGGGGCTAGATATGGTTGAAAGGCCTGCAGGGCAAGATGGACTGCTCGCATCTCAAGGTGATATATATGGAGAGAGGCAGTGGCCAGGCCCCAAAGACCCTGTTTCTGATGATGGCCCAGATGGGCGTCCCAGCCAAGAGTGGAGGCATCCGTCATCAAGGTCTGGGATAGTGGGGAAGTCCGAAAGGGGACACCTTGAGCTACATTGGACGCCACTATCCACCAAGTTAGGGCCTGCAGAGAGCCGAGGTAATGGTGATCCTGCCCTTGAAGTCCCTGGTCTTCTGGTACCATTGGTGGCACAACACCCATTGAACTGGTCGCATGTGAAACTGGGCATGAGGGACAGTGGAGATGGTGGCAGCCATACGGCCCAGAAGGCGCATGTACTGAGGGGCTGTGACATGAGAGAATAGACTGACAGTGCTTGGCAAGGGCGACAAAATTCTGGCATCTGTCTTCCGGAAGGAAGGCACGACCGAGTTGCATATCTAGTATGGCTCCAATAAACTGGAGATGTTGTGTTGGGTCCAGATGGGATTTTGGCAGATGACGGTAATGCCGACCTCCTGAAAGAGGTGGTGGGTGGCTTGAAGAGACTCTAGTAACCCATCTTTGGTTGAGGCTTTGATGAGCCAGTCGTCCAGGTAGGGGAAAACCAAGTGCCCCTGACGATGGAGGGCAGCGGCCACAATCGCCAGGTATTTAACTAGCAGTGATAGTCTAGAAGCTAAAAGCGGAGGTAGCGGCGATGCGCAGGATGTATTTGTATATGAAGGTATGTGTCCTTCATGTCCAGAGCGCAAAGCCAATCTTGTCAGTTTAAGAGAGGGAGGATAGTGGCTACAGTCACCATTCTGAATAGTGTGTACTGAATGTACCAATTTAGATCCCCAAGATCCAGAACAGGGTGTAAATCTACATGCATTTTGGTACCAGAAAGAAATGGGAGCAAAATTCCTGGTGGCATTCCTCGGGGGGCACGGGTTGTACCGCGCTCTTCTTAATAAAGGGAGTGTAATTCCTCTAGAAGGAACGGAATGTGGCCTGGTGGTTAATTCACTGATTAGGTGGGATGGGAATGTGGGATAGATGCGAGTTCTAATGCGTGTCCTGTTTGTATGATCTGCAGGACCCAATCATCGGTGGTAATCTTTTGTCAAGCCTCTAAATGAAATGAGAATCTCCCCTCACAGCTTCCGAGGCTGGTGGAAAGATGTTGGGGAGGTACAGGATCGAGCCAAGAAAGACTGTGGAGTGCTGGACACCACCAAAGGGGTGGCCAGGGCACTCAGAGGCAGAGGCACAGCCCGTAGGCTGGGGCTGCTGTCGGCTCCTGGTGGACTGTAGGGCAGTGCACACTGATGGATGGCCCGGAGAAACTGGAAAGGTTGGTAATATTTTCTCTGAGCCATAGGTTGTGAGGTGTGGTATATACCATGCACCATGCAGAGTGTATGGCCTGAAGGTCATCCAGAATGGTTTGAGTGTCTGTGCCGAAGAGTTTATGCCCATTGAAAGGGGCATTTAGAATGGTCTGCTGTATGTCAGGAGTGAAACGCAACACCCTTAGCCAGGTGTGCCTATGAAGGGTGACACCCATGGCCGAAGTCCTAGCGGACGTGTCACCGGCATCATACCCCATGTGAAGCAAATGGCTGGAGAGGCTGGTGCCAGTCGCAAAAGTTGGAAAGAATTGGTCATTCTTCGCTGAGGGAGGAAGCTTGGTAGCGACCTCGGAAGCCATAGTCCAGAGTGTCTTTTGGTATTTCAGCATGTGGCCAATATAATTACATATACGCATATTCAAGGTGGCAGCCTGGTATACTCGTTTGCTCATCAAGTCTAGGCATTTGGACTTCCTGTCATGGGGAAGGGAGCTCAGGTGTTTAGGGCGTTTTGTCCTATCATGGGCTGCATTAATGACCACAGAGTCGGCCTGTGGTGCAGCAGCAAAGAAGGGATGGTCCGCTGGCGCCTGATAGAGGCGATCTGCCTATCTAGGGGCAGGTGAACAGTGGATGGGTGATGCCAGGCAGACAGGACAGCATCCTGATAAGCCTAAATTAAAGTAGGCACTACAACAGCAGGGTCCTCTGGTAGGTCAAGGTAATCCGCCATATGGCGGCGATGTTTGTCCTGTTCCATGGTACTAAATCCCATTATTTGTATTTATTGCATAATGTCCATGAATGTTGGATCATCTGGTGGAGAACGGGGTGTATAAAGGTCGGGGTCCTCCTCTAGAGAGGACACAGCAGACACACTCGAAGGAGGGCAAAGGCCATCACCCATATCCATATCTTCCTCATATTCTTTCACATAGTCCGGAAGAAGCTCCTCCTCCAAGGAATGGTAGGAAGGTGTGGGAGGAGGCTCCCTAGGTGGGACACAAGTGGCGTACCTCGGAGGCCACTTGGGTGGAGGAGGCAGGGGAAAAGAGAAGGATTGAGGCTGAGGTGTAGTGGAAGGCTGCGGTTGTGGCATGTCCTGCATCACCACCTGAAGAATTGCTTGAACCACAGCAGCCACGTCGACGGAGGGGGTAGTCGGGAGAGTGAAGGTCGTAGCTGGTGTCCCGGGAGTAGGAGGACCAGGAGGAGGCAAGACGGAAGGCTTGGGGCAAGGCTGCGGGTGCACCAGAGAGCCAGGGCCATGAGGACTCGTCCCTCTTGAGGCATCAGCCTGACTCTGATGTGTCACCACTTAGGAAGGTGGCGGTAACTTCAGAAGAGCCTTGATAGAAAAACCTTTCTCCTCTATTACATACCCAGATTCCTGGCCAGAGGACTTCGTCAATGGGGTCTGAAAAGGAGAGGATGAGGGTAGGTGTCGGCAACGAAACACCAGGGTCAATGCTGGAGGACCAGGCTGTCAACGACAAGTGACCCATCAACACAGAAGGGGAAGTCGTGATCACAACAGCCACGGCCTGATTCAAACCCGTCAACAAGAGGACCTGAAGGGCCTTCACCGACGAAGGCTAAGGCTTTTCAGAGTGGGCCTTAGCCTTCGATGTAGAAGTAACAGCGGTAGAAGCGGCCATCTGCGGACCGCCGGAAGCGGCAGCCATCGACGGACGAGATATCTTACCTTCAGAAGAAGATCAGTCTTTCTCTCTGTGTTTGTGTTTTGCAGAATGTTTGTGGGAAGACTGGGAGGCCTGCAACGTCGTTGACGGAGGACAGGAACGAACCTCCTGCTCGAGAAGAGCAATCTTCTGTTCCATTAGATATGACTCAAGTTCTTGCAGGCTTTGACGACAGGTGGCTTGACTGAAGTCCTGGCAATGGGTACAGGAGGAAACGTTATGGGCAGTCCCCAGACAACGAACACAAACTGAATGAGAACTGTATCTGCAGATTTTACGGCTGCAATGGCAGTTAAGAAATAATTCATCCAAATTAGACATACGGAGAGGAAAAAAGAAAACAAACCAAGATCCGTTTTAACTTCGATTTCCAAGTCGATGGGCAGCGTTGATACACTGAAGCCAAAGCTACACGTGCAGCGAGGTGGGAGATGGCGGAAAAAAGAACTGAGGCTGCTAGGGGCCACCCACATATTTATAAACGTAGTGACATCATTGTTGGCGGCCCCCAGTCAACACTGCTAGTGAAAGCTACTGTCGACAGGAGCCCCCTTTGGCAGATACCCAAGAGTGTTACCTGCTGCAAAGAGATGCCCTCGAAGAATATTACCAAATACATTTAAAAAGTATCCCCACAAATGGTATCACCTTCATTATTGCAGATCCAAACAGTGTTACTGTTTTAGGCTTCTAAACAGACCTCTTAAAAACAGCTTTACTGCTGAACACATATATAACCTTTAATAGATAAAAACTTTATTCGAGTATCCAATTTCAGTATTACCATTCCACTTTTCACATATTTTAATACAATGATTTTGTAAGGTTTTGCTAATGAGATCTGCCTCTTAGCTAAATGTTCAGGTGACTATAAGCTGAACTGCAATGGGACCAGACTTCCAATTTAAACCAGTTTGTAACACGGCTGACTAGACAGCAGTGAAATGCAGCAGCGGGATTGGCCGAGGCAGCACAGGTGACAGAAACCGAGCGGGTATTAACCCACAGGTAATGACCGCTCGGTTAGTACCACCTGTCGCCACGGTGGCAGTAGAGGAGCCACCCGCTCCGTCACAACCCCCTGAGGGCACCCTCGGTGCTCGAGAGCCGCAGCCTTCCAGTGCCCGCCTGCCAGAGACCGCGCCGTCACCAGTGGGTGGCTGAGCCTGTACCCGCCCACTCTGTCCCCAGCACCAGCCGGAGCTCTGTACATGCAAACTGCCTAAGTGGCGCTTGTGAGCTGTCTTTGGTAGGGACAGAGAGTATGTGTCCCAGACTGCACTGCTCCCCTCCGTGATCGGCGGCCAGCATTGAATGGGACAGCAAAGAAACGGCAGGTTGGAATGGACAAAGTAGGGTCAGAAGATACGTGTCTCCAACTAATCTTCTCCTCGCGAGTGGCTAATATTCAACACAATGTAAAAGACTGTGCAGCGTGTGCTGTGACCGTGCATGCCCTCACAGTTGCAGGCTCAGCTGAAAGCATCCAAAGATACCACAGGAAACCAGCGCACAGTGTCAGTCTCGCAAACCGCTCCGTACTGCCATGTCACCCAGTATTCCGACAGTACTTCCGTCATGCTTGCCATGTTACAAGCGCATTAATCACCTCCAGAGTCGAGCTCTACCGGTGATTAATGCCGCTGGTTAGGAACCCGGCTTCGCCCCGTGCACCAATCCTCTAGCGGCATTAATCCATCGGTAGAGCCCTCCTCTGTCAGTGATTAATGCTTACTTAAATGCTGCATGGCCTTTCTTTACATCCTGAATACCCCTAGTTAATCTTTTTTGTAAAGCTTGTTCCCACACTGCTCATATTACATTGTATCTTCTGCAAAGACTGTATTATTTGCACTTTGTACAGCACATCCTAGTCACCAAATGGAACTTTAGTTTTCCATATATATTCCATCTATATTTCTTGGCCTCAGCTCAGTGTGCCTTTCTCGGTAACCAAACATTAAATAAATGATGTATGACTTGCACCTAGATCTATATAAATTTGTAATAATTGGGGGCCGTTTTTTTCTCATGGGAGAAGCTGGTTATAATTCGCTGTTATAACCCGTGGGTTATAATGCCGAACATGCACCAGCTTCTCCTCAGCCCTGCTTGCACTGACTCCTCACTCACGGCACTCTCACCCATATAGCTGTCAAACGTCAACCACAAAAATAAGTTCCACGAAACACCCCAGTCACTAAAAATGCATCTCAGAAATTAAAATGAACAGTTTAAAAATTTGTAACCTACTAAACCACTATCTGGCAGATTAGGCTGCTACAGAGACCCAGCTTCTGCTCAGACCCACTTGCACTTAGCCGCACCGGTCTCCCAAAACCAGCAGTCAATCGCTGGCATTTCCTGGGGTCCCAGACAATAAATCATAAAAAAAAAAAAAAAAAACATGGCTCTGAAGTGTCATTACTTACATTTACCAAGAATTTTTTTTTTCTGGGTATGATTCCACGTTGCCACGGAGATATGCATTTGCATATGCCTCCCATGATGCTTTGCATTATTGGGGTATGTGCAATTTGTGTTTTCTTACTTATAAGGTGGCTGTCTCCCTCTCCCTGGGCTGAGATACAGATATGGTACACTGATGAGTCCAAATAAGGATGAAACACGTGTCTGTTTCTCCTGTTCTCAGCCTTTGCTGATTGCATTGTGAGGCCTTCCTGCACCATGCAATTTTGCTTAAAGTTGAGCCAGTCCAAATGAATTCATGGGTTTTGCATATGCTTCCCATGAGATGCTTTGCATTACTGGGGTATGTGCAATTTGTATTTTCTTTAAAATGTGGCTGTATGGCCAATATCCTCTGGGTAACACATATATCAGTGCATTTGCTCTGGGGTTCTTATGCAAATGAGCTACAATTCTCAACATCATTTGCATACTGCTGTGACAATGACCACCCAGACCTAAACAAAATCTTAATGGCAAAGTTTAAACTTTAAACTCCCCAGGATAACAGCTCAGTATTTTCTGCTGTTATGTAAAATTTACTACTACAAAAAAAAAAAAAAAACTTATTTCAATAAATCTGGATGGAGAAAAAACATCCCCAGCAATTATGTAAAACAATACAAGGGAGGGGGTGCACGACTTGAACTTAATGCACACCACTGGTGTCGGTATTCTTTGATAAACCCTTCACGCTTCGCTCTTGGGGGTTTATGCAGCATCCCCCACCTCAGGTGTACATTAAATTCTCATTATGCACTCCCCTCCCCCCACGTATTATTCTATATATTGTATATGCCTGTACTACAGCACTTAGTTTTGCTTTTGCATTTTTCCCTTTCTGCTAATTATATCCACACCCCCCCCCACACACACACACATAGAATGAACTTTGGCTCAGAGTGCCTTACCTGATCAACGAATTTCAATTAAAAAAATAAAATTAAATGTTGTTTATAGGTTGTGTAATGGAGTTCTGCCAATGCCATCAGTGAATTTATTTTTTAATTTGGTGGTGACCACAGCCCCTTTCTTAAGGCTAATCCCATACTCCATGCAAATTCTGAAGCTGATTTACTTATCCCAAATGAACAATCAGTACTCGTAAACCTTGTCCTGAGGCATACTGTCAAAGTCACAAACACCACAAAGAAGGAAGGTTTCAACTGTTCAAGAAATATAGGACAACGTGCAAAAGACAAATGCTAATGTCTACGCACTGTGGCGAAGGTGAACCTTTTTGTTGTTGTGCACCTTGATGCTATGTAATAGTGCTGACCACATGACTGACTGTCTCCCAGTGTTTTGTTATTCATGGGACAGGATTTTCTTTTTTTTTTTTTTTTTTTTAAACTCTCATTCTTTATTTATTTTATGATGAAAGACATATAGCCACAATACAAACACATGACATTTACACAAAAGTAAATAATTAACATAAATTATACATAAAGTAATACATAAAGTGCACTTGCATCTTGCTTTTCATTACATTTTACATGTTGCCACGCTGATATATCAAAGGGAGAGAAAGAAAGATGGACAGGATCACTAATAACCCTCTTAAAAAAGAGACAAGGTAATTTACCAGAAGATCATGGGATAAATTCTGCTCGTAGAGGTGTAATATATATTATCCACTTTCTCCAGACATTCTCAAACCTGTCCTGAGATTTGTTTAATGTGGCTGTAATTTTCTCCATTCTATAGACGTCAATCATTATTTGATGCCATTGGTCCATAGTTGGAGGCAATGGGGACATCCATTTTTTAGTGATGGCTTTTTTGGCGGCTAGGAGTGCTATATTAACAAATTTCCTGGTTGGGGTGTCCCACTGAATCTGGGAACTATCCCCAAACATGAAAAAATGAGGGTCTGGTACAATATTTGGGGAAATTATTTGCTGGAGGGCTTCATGGAAGTAAACCAAAAAGGGCTGCAGGATCCGACATGACCAGAAGATATGTCCCAGAGTGGCAGGGGAGAATCCACACTGCCTCCAACAACTTGCATCTCCTTGCTTACTGTACTTCTGAGTCACCACCGGAGCTCTAAAGTACCTCACCCCCACTTTCCAAGCAAACTCTTCCCAGCGGCCAGAGTTGATACCCATATACATTGTTTGTTTTATGATATTTTTCCCATGTTGGGGAGGGAATTCCAATCCACATGTCCTTCTCCCAAACTGACCTAGTTTTATTCAGAGAACTTGAGATCAAAGATATCAAAGATTGCAGGCCTTTATATAGAATTGAAATAATATGGGCTGGAATGGACCTTCCATCTATCACATGTATTAGAGTCATCAAGAGCTCAGGGAGGGGGTCATCCCTCCATCTCACCTTTCCGAGGGAGTGGAGATAATCCCTGGTTTGAAAGTATCTGAATCTGTCTGAGTATTGAATGCCATACCTTTGAACTAAATCCGGAAGTGATAATATTATCCCCTGTGGCATAAAGTGGTATATCAGGCGAAGACCTTTCTTTTGCCACTTAAGATATCCCTTGTCTAACTTAGCCGGAACAAAAAAGGCCAGATGAGGCAGGGAAAACAAAGCAGGCCTCAGTTTATGAACTCAGGGATGACAACACTTAAACCATGACCTCAGAGTGAGGCGTGTAAATGGATTTTCAACTTCTTCAATTTTTGACTTTGGGGAAAAGAAAGCAAAGTCTGAAGAGCATCCCTAACTTCCTCTCTTGATTCTCAACTGATTTCCATCTGGCTGTATAATTCTTGTCTAACCAGTATAGTGGAATTCTGACTTGAGAGGCTAAATAATATAGCCTAAAGTTAGGAAGGGACATACCCCCTTGCTGCGTGGGAAGTTGTAAAACTGTGAACTTAACCCTAGGTTTCTGTTTCCCCCACATATAAGCTGATACTTTCCTTTGTAGTGATCTAAAAAGAGAGTCTGACAGCTGTATTGGGAGAGTCTGGGTTAGATAAAGGAAGCGAGGGAGAACCACCATTCTGATGGATTCCACCTTCTGGTGTAAAGCCAAAGGAAGAATACTCCTTTTTTCCAGTTCAGCCTTAGTTTTAAGAAGGAAGGGTAAGTAATTCAAAGGGAACAAATCTTCATAGGTTCTGCCAGTCCTTACCCCTAGGTATTTTATACTTTTTAAGTCCCATTTGAAAGGAAACCTTTTCTTAAGATCTGCAGAAGGATAAAATTAAGGCCAAGACTTCCGTTTTGACAAATTGACCCTATACCCTGCTAACTCTCCAAATTTAGACAGTTTATCCCGGGAGGCCTCGGGTTTAGTCATGTATATCAATAAATCATCTGCGTATGCAAGCGCCACTTTATGGGTACCAGAGGACATTCCCACCGGACACCCCGCCTCCTGTCTCAAGACCTGGGCCAAGGTTCCAGATACATGGCAAACAGCAGGGAGACAAGGGCAACCCTGCTTATGTTCCTCGGGACAGTGCGATAGGCAGAGAAGGACCGTTGTATCATGAATGAAGCTCTGGGATCCTTGTACATTGACTTTATTAAATTAATTACAGAATCTGGGACACCAAATCTCCCCAGGACCGCCCACAGAAAAGGCCATTCGACGCGGTCGAACGCCTTCTCCGCGTCTAAGGAGAGCAAAAGGAATGGGAGCCCCTCCTTCCTGACATGTTGTATTAGCAGCAGTGTTCTTTTAATGTTATCCTGCTCTGTCATCCTGGGATGAAACCAGTCTGATCAAGATCTATCACCTCTGACAAAAATACTTCAAACCTTTTGGCTATTAGGAAAACAAAGATTTTGTAATCTATGTTAAGAACGGAAATGGGTCTGTATGAGAAGCAAGATGTAATGTCCTTATCAGGTTTTGATATACTAGTAATATAAGCGTATCTCCAAGTATCAGGGACTATTTCTCCTAGTTGTACCCCCCCCACAGGCCTCCAACAGGACCGGGGATAATTCCTTTTTAAAGACCTTGTAAAATTCCCCTGTGTACCCATCTGGTCCTGGACTCTTAAAAGTTTTAAGAGCAGAAATAGCTCCAGCCAGTTCTGTCGAGGAAATCGGTCTTTCCAGCATCTGTTTTTGTTCATCAGATAATCTGGGGAGTCGCATACCCTCTAAGAAGGCCTCTGTCTCCCAAGCCCCTTCATCTCCCTCTGTTCTATATAGAGCACTGTAGAAGGTTTGAAAAGCCTGTACTACCTTTCCAGGGAGGGTAACCATCTTTTTGGAGGCTGGATCTCTGGTCTGCGTGATATTGGACCTGGTCTTATGCTGCCTGAGTCTATGGGCTAGTAATCGTGCAGATCTAGACCCCCCCTTCATAGTATTTCTGCCGTATACACTGTAGGGCCTGCTCAGTGCGGGTGTCCAATATCCCTTGAATCTGGTCTCTGGTGGCCTGTAACAGGGAAAAGCCCCTCATCCCCAGCTGCATGCTGAGCCTGCAAGGTCTTGAGTTGCCTGTGGAGTCTATCTAGCGCTCTTGTTGTTTCTTTTATAAAGCGCGATATTTTATTATTTCGCCTAAGAACTACCTTCAGGGTGTCCCAGAGTATTCCCTCCTTGTCCCCTGCTTCTCATTGTCTGCCACTATTTGCTTAATTTTATGTTGAACCATTTCCTTGAAATCTTTTAAGTTCAACAAAAAATTATTGAACTTCCACAAAGTGTTATTTTTCTCCCTTCCCCAAGTCAGAGTAAGGGTTAGGAGAGAATGATCAGATAGTACCGTAGGTATCTGGGTGCAGTCCTGCACCCTATATAAGTGTTCTTTTGCTACATGCATGTAATCAATCCTGGTACAGACTTTATGGGGAGCTGAGAAGTGTGTGTACTCCCTTCTGTTTGGGTAGAGGTGTCTCCAGACATCCACCCATTGTGCCTCGGAGAGCCAGGCCTGCACTGTCCGCATTGCTGGGGATTTCTTGGGTGGGTTCCTACTGGAGGTATCCAGATGTGAGGTGATTAAATTGTGATCACCTCCAATTAATAAAGACCCCTTTATCGTTTCCATAATCTTCTGGAGTAGTTTCCTTACCTCAGGTCCCTCCCCAGAAGATATACTCTCGAGGCCAGCGTAATAGCCTGTCCTCTAAACAGCCTACCACCACGCAGCCTGCCTCCGGGTCTGTATAGGAGTCGTAGCTGAAAGGTACATTTTAGGAATAAGAACCTGTTCCCCTTCCCCGCCTCCAAGACCGAACCCACTATTGTGGAGAACCCAAATCTAGAAAGTTTTTGGTGTTCTTGTTTACTCAGGTGGGTCTCCTGCAGGAGAAAAAAGGAGGGTTTCAGTTTTTCCAGAGAGCTGATCACTCTATATCGCTTCAATGGGTTGTTCAGACCATTAACGTTTTGAGAGCAAATTCTAATTATAGGTTGTTTAGCCATCCGGTATGTTGTTAATATTCAGAACTGAGCCATACCGATAAATTCGGGGAATTATGACGATCCCCCAAAACCTGGGCATCCATACTTCAAAGGATTCCCTCTCCATCCACGTCAGGAAAGTCTGAGCAACCCCTTTGTTTTGACCTATCCCATCCAGTTTGACACTCCCTAATTGGCAACTTAAAACTATAGTGTGCACATTTCCAAACATAACATCACATTCAAACATAACACGATTAAACTTTTCTAACCTATTTACACCTGTACTTCCAAAGGAAGAGGGTACAGAAACTATGCCTCTTAACCAGGGCTTCGTGAACCTTAAAAAGGGCCCGAAGCCTGGGGGAGGAACTGTGACCGTGTATTTGGTCAGGCCTCCCCGACCCCTATCGAGGTCGAATAAGAGTAACATCACCCACATAAGGGGAGTAGTCCATTTAAACCACATGGCTACCTTCCCTTAACAGCCCCAATCCAGCTATGGAGAAGAGAGGGAAAAAAAAAATGAAAAGAAATAACTGGGTGGGGGGGTTTAGAAAAACACCTCAACACCACCTCAATACATCCCACCTCTAACCCTCTCAAGTAATTATGCCCAGTGAAGTTCAAAAATCATAGACTTAAGGGAAAATAACAACAGAGGATCTTCTCTGTCCTGTAACTCATAACATGTCCCTTATATGTTTAAAGTAATAGCATCAAGGAAAGGGCTGTATATAACATTTCAGTCTGGTCTGCAAACAAAAGTTCTTCTTAATCGTGAAATCAGAGTTCAGTTATACATTACAGGTATTCCAAAGTGGGAGATGCGAGCGGACAGCCATTTAACTCCTCTGCATAACATTTCAGGTATTTAAGTTCTGGTCTTCCCAGTTTGCCTCCTCAAATTCAGTCGATGATCTCGCAACAAACTTCCTAATGTCCTGAAACAAACTGAATCCTCTGTTTGTGCCTGCACGCTTGTTCAGGTTGCTCTGCCATTGTGACTTAGGGGGGCGCTTTTCCAGAGACACCGGACCATTCGACTGGAAACACCATCCCAATTTCTTTAGTTCCGGCTGGATTTCGTCTGGAGTTGCATAGACTTTGATTCCCGAGTCCCAACAAACCCGTAATTTAGCTGGATAAGGGGTTTGAAAACGGATCCCTTTCTCTTTTAAGACTCTCAAAATCGGGATGTAAGCAGATCTTTTTTTCATAATTTCAGGCGGGTAATCATTGTCAAAAAACAGCCTAGCTGTGTTGTAGGTTACCTTTCGTTTAGCCCTCGCTGTTCGGAGAAGCAATTATTTGTCTCTATAACTGGACAGTTTGAGGACTATCGAGCGTGGTCTGGCCGATGAATCCGTCGGTTTCTTCACCAGAGCTCTATGTGCCCTCTCTATTTTAAATTGAAATGTTGGGGGGGGAGATCTAGTACATCTCGAAGTAGGTCAGTCAGGTACTCTTCCATCTTGCCAGTTTCAGACCCCTCTGGTAAGCCGTAAATGCAAAGATTATCCCTCCTGGAACGAGCCTCTAGGTCTATCAACTTTTCTTGGAATATTTCCTGCTGATCTATTAAGTAGTCGACCACCTGGTGCAAGCGTGTAGTCTCCTCAGCAATCTCCCCCGATGCCCTCTCTGAACGCTCTAGCCTTTCCTCCACTTCTGTCAATTGGGTCTGCAGGGCTGAGAACTCTTTTTTTATTTTTGCACGAAACGCTCGTATTTCAGTTAAGAGCGTTTCATATCTGGACATGGCAAGCCGCTCGCTTTCTCTGTCTGTGTCAGGATCCAATTCTTCGGCCATACTTCTAGCTGGTGATACGCTGCGACTCAACACAGGCCGTCTCCCGCATCCACCGACATCTGCCCTTTCCTTGTGTCTCCCTGGGCGCAACTTTGCTGTAACTTTACTCCCAGACATAGTTTGTTAGTATAGTATGCTTTTTAAAGTCAGTAAAATTCAATCTGGGGATTTTTTCTGGCGGGATGTATCAGAGCCCTTCTCCTAACCAGCCATTCGATGTGGTGACGTCACCGGAAGTCCGGGACAGGATTTTCTAAAGGTGGACCCAGATAAAACTACATGATCGGTCTGTGTCTGTGGCCTACAGCTACCAGTCCAACATTCTCAAGATGAGCCAAGTTATAATAAAGTCAAAATGTGGGCAAGAAGATCTGACACAAATTCAGGTGGCATCATTTCTGATTGGCCAGTAACTGGACAGAGACTAAACTGTCAGACCGTCTATGATCTTATAGTTCCAAGAGATTCAGACAGAAGTCAACAAATGAAATACAAGCAGACGGATCTGTTTGAGAAATTTGCCTCTGGACTTTAATGTGCTGTTTGTGTATCATAAGCCTCCTTTTGTTTTAACATTACCAGCAGAATGGTTTGGTCATTGTTGGCTCTTGAGATACTAAAACAGTAGCAGGTTTTCTGAGGGTAAACTTTTAACCGATAGTGCAGTATTCCAAGTAAAAGAGGGAGCTGACCCGAGCTACATTTATGTCGGGAATAAACAGTAATAAAGTACAGTTACGTAAGAACTTACCGTAACAGTAGATCTTCGAGAACAGCTCTTGCAGCAGGTTACACCATTAGGACTGAAGCCGTCAGGCGCCAGGACCCCACGGAAATTTTCTAGCTAGCTATCTTCAGCGGGGACCGCCCCCGACGTCGGTCCCGCCTCCGGCGTCAGGCGTGGTACATAAGGGGGCGGTCCCACCAGAATCCCTAGTTCTCCCGCCGGAGACTCCGCCGCACGATGACATCAAAGGGAGACCGAGGATCCACCGTCAGAAGGCAATAAGGGAACAAATTCGACTGGATCAAAATAAATTTGCTCATTTCCCAAATGACCCCCAGACTTCTTAAGCTCGTTATTTATTTGAAAATTTTTTTTTTTTTACGAGCCATGTCTCTTCAAGGGGGATATGGTGGGCGGAGGTACCTGCTGCAAGAGCTGTTCTCGAAGATCTACTGTTACAGGCACGCTCTACGTAACTGTACTATCTTACCGAGATACAGCTCTTGCAGCAGGTTACACCATTAGGACTGATTCCCAAGCAGTAACGCTTGCCCAAAAGAAACTTTGGGAGGAGGAAGAGGAAGAAACAGAGAAAAACCAAACCAAATCCTAACTCAGGACAAGAGGCCTTGCAACACCGCTAGGCCAAACGGCCCTTCGCCTAGAGGCTATATCCAGACTGTAATGCCTGATAAAGGTATGCACAGAGCTCCAAGTAGCTGCAGCACAGATGGAAGAGATTGAGACATTTTTGAGCTGCAAAGGAAGTGGCCACACCCCTGGTAGAATGACCCCGGATGGAACCGGAGGGGCTTTTCCTAGACTGATAACAGGTGAGATACACTGCACAAGCCAGCGGATAAGGATTGCTTAGAAACCGGCTGGCCTCTCATTCTCTGCGCAAAAGAGACGAAGAGCTGGTCAGAAGCCGGAAAGGGTTTGGTTCTGTTGAGGTAATACCTCAGGCTGCGGTGAACATCCAGAGTGTGGAGCAAAGCCTCCCCTCTATTTGAATAACTCGGGAAATAGACCGGAAGGTCGATGTCCTGATTTAAAGTGAGTGTCGAAACCACCTTAGGCAAAAACTTCGGGTTCGTCCTCAGAGATACTCTGTCCCGGTGAAAAACCAAATAAGGCTCTTTACACATGAGAGCATGAAGCTCAGAAATCCTTCTGGCTGAAGTAACGGCAACTAAAAACAACGTTTTCCACGACAGAAAACGTAGCTCGCAATCTGCGGCTGGTTCAAAGGGAGGAAGCGTGAGCTGTTCCAGGACAAAAAGGAGATCCCATGGAGGAACCGGGTCCTTGATAGGAGGCCTAAGGTGTAACACTCCTGAAACTCCCAACAGTCCAGCTGAGCAATAATCCGCTGCCCCACCGGCAGGTGGTAGGCCGAAATAGCGCACAGATGCACTTTAATAGAGGAGAAGGCCGCCTGACTGGAATAGGGAAAGAAGGTAGTCCAAGACTGCCCCGAAGGGACAACCTAGTGAGAGGTCACGAGCCGCGTGACCATAAACAAAAACGACACCATTTCATGGCGTATGCAGCATGTGTTGCTGACTTTCTGGCTGCAGAGGACCTCTGCAACCTCTTCGAGACCCCATGTCGCAAAATGGCTATGTCTCAGGAGCCATGCATGCAGATTCAAAGCAAAGATCCGGATGCAGCAATGAACCTCTCTCCTGAGACAGAAGGTGGGAGCTGAGCGGCAATGGGAGTGGTGGTTCCCGGATAGCTGAGCCAGCAATGGGAACCAAATCTGTCTGGGCCAAAATGGAGCTACCAGAATCATCCGTGCATGCTCCCTGCGCAGTTTGAGAAGAACTCTCTGGATCAACGGGAAGGGAGGAAAAGCGTAAAGGAATCTGTTCACCCAGGAGAGGGACAACGAGTCTCGCCAGAAAACACCAGGCCCTGGATCTAGCGAGCAAAAATTGGGCAGTTTTGCGTTGGATGGGGACATGAACAAATCCAGTTCTGGAGTTCCCCATCGAAGGAACAGATCCTCTGCCACCTCCTGAAGAAGTTCCCACTCGTGGACTCTGGCCTGGGAGTGACTCAGACCGTCTGCGATCGTGTTGTCCACACCAGGAACGTGTACAGCGATCAAGCTTGCGCCGTGTCCGATTACCCAATCCCACACTCTCATGGCCTCCCTGCAAAGGGGGTAAGAGTGAGCTCCTTGTTTGTTGAGGTAATACATCACCGTGTTGTCTGTCTGAAGCAGGATAGTGCAGCAGGAATCATGGACTGGAAAGCCTGGAGTGCGAGAGGACCGCTCCTCATCCTAGGACACTGATGTGGAGATGAGCCTCAGCGGGCTCCATACACCCTGAGACTTCACCCCATCCAGGTGCTCTCCACCCGAGACCTGGGCGTCCGTGGTGGGGGTTATCTCTGGGGCGGCGCTGCAAGCGGACGCCCTTGAAGCGACCTGGGCTCAACCACTATTGCCAATCCCGAATCACCCGCTTCGTGATCCTGACTGATGCTGCAAATGGTCTTGCCTTTTGGTCCCACTGCGTCTTGAGCATCCACTGCGTTATTCGCATGTGGAGTCGCGAGGAGAGGGACCGCAGGGAATGGCCGCAGCTATGTGCCGAGCAGACGAAGGACCGACTCATGGGAGCGGTCTGATTCGTTGATAGGTCCTCTATAGCGACCTGATGTGTTCCGCCCTCGTCGGCTGGAAGGAAAGCCCTTCCCTGGACCGTCCAGCACTGCACCTATAAACTGCAGGTTCTGCGGACGGTACCAAGACAGACTTCTCCTGGTTTATAGAGAACTCAGCGATCCGAACAGATCCTGAGTGTCCTGGATCGCCTGCAGAAGCGCCTCTCTGGAGACGGCCATGAGAAGCCAATCGTCGAGGTACGGGAACACATAGTGGCCCTTTCTCCTCAGAGCAGCTGCCACGACTGCCATGCATTTGGTAAAGACCCTTGGAGCGGATGACAGTCCGAAAGAGAGAGCCCGGAACTGAAAGTGGTGGCCTAGAAACTTGAAGCGCAGGAACCTCTGATGCGCCTGAGCTATGGGGATGTGCAGGTAGGCGTCCTGCATGTCTAAGGACGCTAATAAGCGCTTTGTTTTAGCATGGGGATCAGACCCGAAGGGTCGCCATGCAAATCTTTTGTATGACTGATAAGTTGAGGTCGCTAGGTCCAGAATAGGACGGAGGTTCCCTGTTTTCTTGGGAACCAGGAAGAAGTGAGAATAGTACCCTAGTCCTCTCTGGTTTCCGGGACATGTTGTATCGCCTTGCTTAGAGCGCGATCACTCTCGCCAAATTAAGGCGCCGTGGCTGACCCGAATACCGGGAGAGCAGAGGAGGCCTTGAGGGTGGCTGTTCTGCGAATCTCAAAAAGTGGCCGATGCTGACCAACTGAAGCACCCACCTGTCGGTGGTAATGCCTGCCATCCCGACAGGAAGTTCGCACTCCGACCCCGACCATAATATCCCGCTGATCCTGAGGGGGGGCGTGAAAGGAGTCATGCTGTGGCGGCGGAAGGGCCCACCGCTGGGAGGCCTTGGAGTGCACTGACCCCTGCTGACGGGCTGCTTTCCCTGGGTTCTTCGAAACCGGAGCCCTCTGCTGTGTGGCGGAACGGGCTGCTGTCTCTGAGTCCGCCCACCTAAAACGCCTCGTGCCTGGCGAAGGAACCAAGCCTCGGCCGGTACATTGCCTGGACCGACCGAACCGCCTTTCAGGCCTCTTGGAGTTTGGTAATGATCCTTTCGGATGGGTTGCCAAACAAAACCTCTCCCTCAAAGGTGGTGTCCATAATATTTTTCTGGACGTCCGGGGTGAAACCAGAGACACGGAGCCATGAGTGCCTCCGGAGGCAAACGCCTGACGCTGACGCTCTGGCCGAAGAGTCCGCAGAGTCGTATGCGGCTCTAAGAACTTGGGTCCCCACGCCTGAACCGCGTGCGGAGGAGCTGAAGCATCTCCTCCTTCTGCTCACCATCAGGCAGCTTCTCAGCTACCTCTAGGCCCTGTTCCCACAGGGCGTTCTGGAACTGCACCATGTGGGTGAGATAATTCAGGGACCTAATGGCACAAGTAGCGGATGCGTACGCATGCGCCTACCAAAGAGTCCAACTGTTGGACTCAGGGTCCGTGGCAGGGTGCTCAGATGCTGCGCCTCTGAGACCGGGTCATGTGAGGCTGTTTTGACCAGAGAATCGGCCAGAGGATGCTGTGACAGGTACTGGTCCTCCCTGGAGCCCTGTACAAACGGGTCAGCCTCTTCTGCACCGCCGTAGCGAGTGTGGACGCCCACACAGCCTTGCAGGATATCCACAAAGGTGTCCACCAAGGGTGACACCACCACAGGCTTAGGGTCCTTCTGCCAAGGTACTTGGCCAGGCGAACCTCTCGGGTCCAACTCCTCAGCTTCCCACCCCATGTTCTCCTGGATATGACGAAAATATCCATGAACGAGGAGTCATCCGGAGGAGACCGTGGAGTCTCACGTGGGTCCGTGAAGGAAGAGAGACTGAGACGGGATCTGAAGTGGAATAAGCTGATCCCGTGTCCTCCGTCGACGGCGAACGACGACGTCTTCTGGATCTCTTGGGGCTGGGCGATCCAGAAGAGGAAGATCTCGACGGAGGTCTCCTCTTGGAATGGCGAGCCCTGGGAGGGGATTCAGGCTCCCTAGGGACAGACCGGGCGACCGACCTCACTGGCGAAGGGGGGGCCGGGGCCGGAGTTTGAGTAGGTACAGGAGGAGGAGGAGGAAGGACTGCGGGTGCCACATCCTTCCTAATGGTGTCCCACCAATACGTGAAGAGGTCCTTCACCTCCGCAAGCGACAGTCCTGACGTCGGCTCCGAGGACGAGGGCCGACGCCGGGTCCCGCGACGCGCTCCGCTGGGGCCTCGGGCAGCTGCGGGACCCTAGGAGACTGCTCGAGGCCGGGATGCCCGGCCTGGTCTTCGGCTGTGTCAATTCTCCTCCGCGGAGGACTCCTGCGCCGCCGGAGGCGCAGGAGCCCTCTGCTCAGGCAGAGGGACGCGACCCCCACCGACGTCCGGCGCAAGACGCAGGCTGACGACGGCCGCCGACGACGGCCCGAGGAACGATGGCTGCACGGCAGACGGCGGTCTGGCCGACGCTAGTCCACCGGTCTTCATGGGCGCCAGATCCAGAGTCTTCCGGGTGGGGCAACGAGGAGACAGGCGCCGGGGGCCAAGGAGCGGAAGCCCGACTTATGATGATGGTGGTGGCGTTCCCCGGACTTCGCCACGGCCTTCGGGTTGGAAGAAGACAGCGGCCTGGCGGTAGGAGCCTGAGCAGACTTGGGAGCTGGAGCCGCAGCCGGGGGAAGGGAAGAAGCCCTGGACGGGGACCGGTCCGACCGCGAACCGGAGCTGCTCTTCTTCTCCGCATGTTTGTGGGAAGATTCCCCCTTCGAGGACATGGCCCGGAGGTTTTCTTCTAACAAGAACGCTTGAAGGGCCTTCTGCGCGGATTCTGAGTGCGGCTGTTGAACCCTTAGCACAGGGAGCAGGCCTGGTGTCGTGGGTTCGCCCAGTCACCGAACGACGCGAATGCGGTCCTTGAAGGGATCTGTTTTCCACACGCGACTTGGAAGGATGACCGGAGGTCGGAGAGGACATCAGCGATGATCAATTTTGAAATTCTTCAATTTTCCCAAAGGAAGTTCTGAAAACCACGCTGTCGCGCTAGACAGTGACCGGAGGGTCGGGCATGCAGTTCAATGCGTGGAAAGAACTGGAGATTCTGGTGGACCGCCCTTATGTACCACGCCTGGACTCCGGAGGCGGACCGACGCCGGGCGGTCCTCGCTGAAGATAGCTAGCTAGAAAATTTATGGGTCCTGGCGCCTGACGGTTTGGTCCTAATGTGAAACCTGCTGCAAGAGCTGCATCGAAGTAAGATCAGCCAGTGAGGCTCTGGGCAGGCAACAATAAACAGGTCAGCAAAGCAGAAAATATACAACTTTTATTTTCACATGCATTTTATGCCCTTGGCCAGGACAGGCTAGACCTCTTCAGCCCTGCCTCACCGACCCACACCATCCTACATCTCCCTTGGATTTACCCACTTGGTCTCTCATGCGGGGTCCGGGAGGTGGGCAATGCCCCCTCCCCAAGCACAAATCAAGTCTTGGCCACCAGGTCCTGGCGAGCGAGCGGATGAGGGACTCAGTAGGCAGGGCTTATACTCAGTCTGCCCCACCACCATTTCCCTCTGTTTTCTTCCATTCCCCCCACTGGGGTGCACTCGTCAATGTGCGTGTGTGGAGGCACGCATAAGCTGCAGAGTCCCACAGCACCGACCACTTTCCGCTGCTTCCAACCCGCACTGCCACCCAGCCTCTACCTGGTAGTAGTCATTGGGTGTAGCAAGCAGTCCTCCCTTCCTGGGAGAGGAATATAAGTCCCTCGGACGCTTGATTCGCTACTTCCAGCTGACTCCTGGCAACCCATGATCATTCAAGAACACAGGTCGCCGGCATTAAGCAAGGTGTGACGTCCAGACCCTCAACCCTCAGCACCACAAGGCATGTTACATATACAAAATTTTAATATCTATGTTGAACATTCTTTCCTGCGGAAAGCCTCCTCCCCCCTCCCATCCTCTTTATCTTATTTGGCTCCATTTTTTCCTCTCCCCTCTGTTTATCCTTGTGGTACACCTTACCTCTGCTCTCCGCATTTTGCGCCCACCAACAAAAGACATTATCACTAAAAAAATGACAGAAGCAGCAGTAGCTAGTCATAAAACCTATCACCAGACTGATGACTGCTACACCCACCACTGCTCCTTATATAAAATGTATGGTGCGCCTCGGACTAGCTATTTGGATCTCTAATATTCAAAGCCCTACATGAAGGTTCTGAATCGCCACTATCAGAACTCCTATCCATAAGACAAAACTCTTGCCTACTTAGGTCCTCTTCCAGTCGCTTTCTAGATTGCCCAAAGCTATCAACTGTCACAGGGCAAACATATTTCTCAGAAGCAGCTCCTAGGTTTTAGAACATGGTCCCAGAGGATCTTCTTTCCTTTGAATACTCCGACTTTCAAAAACCACTTCAGAAATGCACTAATGAAAAGGGCATCCTGCAATTGTTAAACACATAGTGTATGCAACTTAACTTAATGATGCTTTTTTGCCTAGTTCCTTTTAAGATTGGTTATTGTACCAGTTATATGGAGTCTAACAAGTCCTTCAACTATTACTTGTGTTTTGCGCTGTATCTCAATGCCCATTTACTAGGAACCTGTAGAAACTGTACTGTTAGTTATTGTTAATTTCCTACCAAAATTCTGTAATCTCGAAAATGTGCTCTATTTGTGTAATCTATGTGCCATCTTTATGGCCCCAGTCGTGCCTAAAAACAGTCCCTGGGACCAGTGCACTTACCCGGTTATCAAATGAATAAATAAATAAAATAAATGACAGTGGCTGCTGCTGTTAAGCAGAACTATCAACAGCTATGACCAAATCGCACTTTATTTTTATAGCGCCTTTCAAAGCCAAGGCGCAGCACATAAAACCAAATACAAATATAACTTTAAAACAGAAGAATAAAAACAGGTTAACCATAATTAGGGAAGGCCAAATTAAATAAATACATTTTTAACTCGATTTTAAATCTATCGACGGTCAGGCTTTCTCTTAACCGATGAGACAGAGAATTCCACAGGGTTGGAGCCAAAAAAGAAAAAGCAGGGCACCAGATGTTTTTAATCGTACCCTGGAATCTCTAGCAATACCTCATTAGAGGATCGGAGGAACAAGGACCACAAACATCATTATAAACTTGACAACAATCACATTACCTGACAGTGTTTTAAATCACTGTTGCACAACTACAGTGCCTTTTCAAACCTATAATAGAAATTTAAATTAGTGCTGCATGCCATAAATTGCACCCCTTTCCCCTCTCTTTTTCAAGGGAGAGAGTCCCCACCTCACAGCTGTCCCTCCTGGTTTTTGCAGTATCTGTACTCAACATTCTCTCTGCACCATGCACCTGATCTCCATAAGGGATACGAGGTGATGGCCTCCTCTAAGGCCCCTCCATGTCCTACCTGTATTTTAGCCAATGAGAGCAATTTGATCCCTACCCCTTCCCAAGGAGTGAGAATGTCACCACTGACAATGGTTTATGGGGCAATTAATACCTCTGGGAAAAATTTGGTAATTATATTTAGGCACAATTCAGCTTGTGTTCTATATATTTTGTGCATTCCCTTTCTCTCACTCTTTGTTAAAGAGGACATTTGCATGAAAACAGGATCTTTGTCCTCTGTACTTTAACAGCCCGTGCAGTTAATTAAGCTGCCACTTGCCAAATTACTTGTTACAAAGCAACTGTGCATTTAGAAAACAGATAATGTAACACTGCCATGTAGCTACTGTAGAGTTTGGCAAGCAATTTATTTTATTGGTATGGTTTGGCTACAGGTGATTATGTTTGGCCAAAATGTTTTGCTGGCAGTTTGCCAAAATGATGCAGGATTTTAAATTCTAGCCAAAACCCTGCCTACTGTTTTTCTTCATATCCCATCACAGTCCTCTGTATGGGTATTACAGTCTGCTGCTGTGGAACTGATTTCATGTGTAGATTAAGCAAAGCCAGCAGATGTAGCCCAACATACAAAGATCTTGGGCCCGATGATGAGAAATAGTCAGGGACAAGACAGGAGGTTTGTGCTGCCACAGAAAACTGAAAATCTTAGTGCCTGGTGTAACCCATGGGGGAAGAAGTCCTTCTGCAACTGTGGCACAATAAAAATCACTATTCCAATTGTTAGTGGGCACAATATACATGCCATGATGCTGCACCATTTACTATGCATTTTCTTTTTTTTTTTTTGTTGTCTCTTTCTCTTGGCAAACCTGGACTGTGCCAGTGTATTCTGGCAACCCCTTTTGGGAGTCCGTCTGCCGTCCGACAACCCCGCACTCCTTCAGGGTCCTCGCCTGTTTCCCCTGCAGCTTACCCCCTGCAGCAGAGTGGTGGGGATCCCCCAACTCACCCACTCTGTTCTGATCCAGATTTGAGGACACCCCCAGAGCCGGAGTTCCGTTGGACGGCCATCAAGCCGCTCGACCAGGATGTCATCTATTTTCAGCTTTTCACCCTCTTAGGCAGCGAAGCGTGCAATGCCGTCAGGGCATGTACTGTGCACATCCGCCGGCTGCTCCTCTAGCTCCCTCTCAAACACAGTGTCCGTGTGCCAGCCCCCAGCCGCCGCTAGGGGCCACGCAAGCACCGACTGCTGGGAGACGCCCCACCCCGGAGAAGGAGAGCTGTCTGCGGACGCTCCATCTTTCTCTGCCCCTGCCGACCCACACTCACTCCCAAACACGGATGCAAGGTGTGGCAACCAGCGCTTCAGCCCTTACCGCCACCGGGCCGACCCATTTACGATGCGTTTTCAATGCCAGACACTGTTCCCTCCTCAGCCGCTAACCTCATGAGGCTCATAGACTTGATGAAGAACCACTGCCCCACTTCACCCTGCCATTTGTGAACTCCCTGGAGGTCCCCTTTCTCCACCTTAATGTTCCAATAACCTGTGGTGGTTCAGCAGCACCAGTCCCCCCAAAACCTTCAACTCTCTGGCAATAAGGTCACCACCTGTGCCCACTCCCATTCTTGTAACCCCATTTCAAAGCACATGGAAACCTCGCCTGGCTGCAGTGGCATACAAGTGGATCTGTGAGGGCTACTATGTGCTGTACGTTTGAATTAACCCAGTCTTCTTCTATGTGTGTCCGCAATACTACAGTACTTGCAGGCACATAAAAAAGATTTGCAGCTGAGCACTGCTCAACAGAACTGAAAAGACTGCACCAACACACAGTAGTCTTTACAATCATTTTGTGCCACCATTTAAAACTCTGCTGTGGCACAGCAAATCTGAATTAGTAAAGAGCCCAAAATTAAAAAACAATTACTAGTGTAAACCTTAAAAACAAACACTAATAATAAAGGAGAACAATAATGAAATAGTCAGGCGTGGTCCCGCAGGACTGGAGAATAGCACATGTAGTGCCCCCTCCACAAAAGCGGTCCCAAGGATGACCCAGCGAATTACAGACCAGTCAGTCTTACCTCCATTGTGGGCAAGCTCATGGAGTCCATACTAAAAGAAAGGCTGGCAAAATATCTAGAGAAGCATGGTCTCCATGATGAGAGGCAGCATGGGTTCATGTTAAATGAATCTGATTGACTTCTTTGACTGCGTCACTAAGAAAGTAGACAGAGGTCAAGCAGCAGACATCCTCTATCTTGATTTCAGCAAGGGCTTTCACTCTATGCCCCATAAAAGGTTGATTAGGAAATTGGTGGATCTCGGGGTTGGGAAAAAGATGGCCAGATGGGTGGAAAACTGGCTGAAGGACAGAACCCAGAGGGTGGTTGTGGGGAGTTATCTGGCACTGAGAGGTAACCAGTGGGTTCCGCAGGCTTGGTGCGCGTTGGGGCCGGTGTTGTTCAATGTCTCTATCAATGGACACTGGAGATGGCATTAAGGGCAAAAGGTGCCTATCTGCGGATGACACCAAGCTCTGCGGGAGAGTGGACACAGCTGAATGGATAAAGGACCCACAGGAAGATCTGGAAAAGCTGGGGAGGTGGTCCAGGATCTGGGCAGCTTGGCTTCAATGCCAAGAAATGCAAAGTTATGCATATGGGAGCCAAGAATCCCAGGACAGAGTACTACCTGGGTGGAGTCCGAGTATCCGCATCAGAGGAGGAGAAGGACCTGGGAGTGATGATCACTGGTGACCTGAGGCACTCCACGCAGTGCAAGAAAGCAGCAGCAAAGGCAAACAAGATGCTGGGATGCATATCTAGGGGGATCAGTAGGAGAGAGGAGGTTATACTGCCCTTGTACAGGTCACTGGTAAGGCCACATCTAGAGTACGGAGTTCAGTACTGGCACCCACACCTCAAAAAGGACATTAACCTGCTGAAGAAGGTCCAGAAAAGGGCTACAAAGATGATAGCAGGTCAGCAGGGTAAGGCATACGAAGAGAAATTGAGGGAAGTGAACATGTACTCCCTAGAAGTCAGGAGAGATAGAGGGGATATGGTTGGGACCTTCAAGTACTTGAAAGGGATAAATAAGGTTGTTAAGGAGAGTCTCTCTAAGCTGAGTGGCAACCATAACACGAGGGGGCACAGTCTTAAGCTGGAGGGTGGGAGGTTTAGGAAGGAGGTCAGGAAGCACTTCTTCACAGAGAGGGTGGTGGACACTTGGAATGCGATGCCGGAAGAGGTAATCTTGTTGAAGACAGTGGGCAGCTTTAACAGACGTTGGGATACGTATTGTGGGAAGGTAAGGATCATGGGTAGGGAGGATGGGAGGAATGGGGAGGGAAGGCAGGGACATTAGCTCAAGCTGTGGACCCTGCAATACGAGCAGAGTTGATAGACCGGATGGCCTTCTTCTGCTGGCTTCTTCATAAGTTTGTATAATTAAGTCCAGCAGATATATTCCAATCAATACAATAAAATCAGTGCTCCAGACCAATCAAAAGCAGGTGGCTCTTTAAAGCCTTCCTCACCTCCACAGCCATGAGCTTCCAGTGCAGGACAGTTGAAAGAGAATTTCACTGCGAACGCATTTTTCTTAGGTAATTTTAGTCGGGACAAAGGTATAGCGAGGCTTTGGAGTTCAGTTGAGTGCAGGGCATGTGTTGGGGTGTATGGCACAAGAAGGTCACTAAGGCAGCGTTTACCCAGTCCATTCAAGACCTTCTAAATAACTAAACAAACCCTGAAGGTGATGCACAGCCTAACAGGCAGGTGGTTCAGCTCATGCAGAGCAGGTATGATATGCTGGGCTTAGGAGGGATGGGAGAATGTTTTATTTTATAGAGAACATGGTTGAGCCATGCAACAGCCTGCTAGCAGAGGTAGTGGGTGCCAAAACCATTGGTGGTTTCAAACAACGATGGGACAGAGTTAAGGTCATAACAGTAACCAAGTGAAATAGCAGAAAGGGAGAGGACAATGGGGAGGGTCAAACAAACCTGTCTAGACAGTGGGTCATGGGGAAAGATAGGGTATATTAGGACAGACTGGATGGACTGATGCTCTTTTTCTGCCAAAAGTGTCTATGTTTCTATGTTTGTTTTCAAAATGTGACCACAGAGATTTATGGCATACAAAAGCATTTTAAATTGTCTCTAGAGAGCACCGTTCCTGAAAATATTCTCGTTTCAACGAAGAACAGGGAGCTCCCTTACCTGAATGTGAGCTCCTCTGTGGTCTTTAATAATTTTTTTGCGCAGCCCCAAACAAAGGGAAGGGGTCATAATTTGCCCCAAGGGTCTTGCAGCACAATCCCTTTCCACTTCCTACTAGTCGTTTCTGCCCCCGCACTCAGATGTTTTATAACATTTTACAGGGACAGAGCAGGGGCATGCTCCATTCACTTCTTTGAAGCATCTTTTCTAAAGCAGATTTATCGATTTCAAATCGTGTTTTGGTAAAGATCAATGCCAAGACTGAACTAACAAGAGCCTTATTAGTTGAACACTCTGCTCATTGACCTTCTGGGAAAATGAGTGTTCAAACATAGCTGAAAATAAATAATGAAAACCTGGGGCTGGCCATTTTAATACGAATGCTCCTTTTTTATTTCAGATCTTAAAATACATGCTATGAAGACTGACCGTATGGAATAAAGGGTATCTAACAAGACAAAAAGAAAATTCTAACACTTATGTAAATAAATAGGTTCACAATTTTTTTTTTTGGCTCAGATATTTAAAGACCCGTCTTTTCATCTGAATTAATCAGAGTTAGTAGTCTAATAAATCATCATCATAGCCCTGGGTTCCCGTCATTCTATCTATACTATTTAGATTTCGATATCTCGTTTTTCTTTCATATAATTACTTTCTACATTACGCCATCTTGAATGACATCTCGGAAAGGGGCCCATAATTTTTCAAATGCTTCTACATTATCCTCTTTGATGTTAGATTTTTTCCAAACTCATAATATCTATCATGAATCCCATCCATGTTTCTACAACGGGTGGGGCAAGGCTCTTCCATTTTAATAATATGCATTTTTTTGTTGCTATTGTAATGAATTGTGTTTGTTCTGTAGTTACTTTTATTGGGGGTATTGCTAGAAGGGTATATTGAGGGGTTAATCTGATTGGTTTTTAAACAGTTTTTTGTGTTATTTTTGACCAGAAATTCGATAGGTATGGACAGGAATGTAACATGCGTATGAATGTTCCAGATGAGACCGCACATCTTTGGCACTTTTCTGAAGTAATTTTGATGGCGTATAATATGTCCGATACAGTGCCTTCAGAAAGTATTCACCACCCCCCCCCCCTTGGATTTTGTCACATTTTGTTGTGTTACTACCAGAATTTTTAATGCACTGAAATGATTTTTGGCCCCCTTAATTCACAGCATACTCAACAATTTAAAGGCGCAAAAATATTTTTATTGTGTAACAAAACTTTATGAAACATTAAAAACTGAAATATCTTGTTTACTTAAGTATTCACCCCCCACCAAGTCAATACTTTGTAGAAGCACCTCTGGCAGCAATTACAGCTCTGAGTCTTCTTGGGTATGGCTGTATCAGCTTTGCACATCTGGATTTGGGGATTTTCGCCCATTCTTCCTTGCAGATTTGCTCAAGCTCTGTCAAGTTGGATGGGGAGCGTCAGTGAACCGCAATCTTTAAGTCTTTCCACAGATTCTCAATGGGATTCAAGTCTGGGCTTTGGCTGGGCCACTCAAGGACATTCACCTTCTTGTTCTGAAGCCACTCCAGTATTGCTTTGGCTTTATGCTTGGGGTCGTTGTCCTGTTGGAATGTAAATCTTCGCCCCAGTCCAAGGTCCACTGCAGACTGATGCAGGTTCTCCTCAAGGATGTGCCTGTATCTGGCTCCATTCATTGTTCTCTCTATCCTGACACGTGCCCCAGTCCCTGCCACTGAAAAGCATCCCCATAACATGATGCTGCCACCACCATGTTTCATGGTAGGGATGGTGTTACACGGGTGATGAGCTGTGTTCGGTTTACGCCAGGCATAGCGCTTTGCATTCAGGCCAAAGAGTTCAATTTTTGTTTCATCAGACCAGAGAATCTTTTGCCACATGGTTTCAGAGTCTGCCACGTGCCTTCTTGCAAACTCCAGGCATGCTATTATGTGGCTTTTTCTCAAGAGTGACTTCCGTCTAGCCACTCTCCCATAGAGGCTAAATCTGTGAAGTGCTGCAGAGATTGTTGTCCTCTGGACAGGTTCTCCTATCTCTGCCATGGAACTCTGTAGTTCTGTCAGGGTGGTCATTGGGTTCTTGGTTCACTTCCCTGACCAAGGTGCTTCTTGCCTGGTTGCTCAGTTTGGGAGGACGGCCTGCTCTAGGAAGGGTCTGGGTGGTTCCGTAATCTTTCCATTTCCTAATGATGGACTTGACTGTGCTCCTGGGAACTTTCAACACCCTAGAAATGTTTTTATACCCCTCCCCAGATCTATGCCTCCTCACAATTCTATCACGGAGTTCTAGGGACAGCTCCTTGGTCTTCATGGTAGAGTTTCTGCTCTGACATGCACTGTCAACAGTGGGACCTTATGTAGACAGGTGTATTTCCTCTGAATTCAAGTCAACCATTTGAACTGACCACAGGTGGACTCCATTCAAGTTTTAGAGTGATCTCACAAGGAAATTGGATGCACCTGAGCTCAATTTGGAGTGTCATAGCAAAGGGGGTGAATACTTACCAAATCAAGACATTTCAGGTTTTTATTTTAAATTACATGTACAAAAAAATTCCAGAAGTTTCATTCTACTTTGACATCATAGAGTAATTTGTGTAGATACGTGGCAAAAAAATCCCATATAAATGTATTTTGAGTTTGCAACATCACAAAATGTGACAAAATCCAAGGGGGGGCGAATACTTTTTGAAGGCACTGTATATTGTATTGAGTTGTATCTGTTGCAATTTACTTGCATTAATATTAGTAGTATAAGTTGCAATTAGAGCTTGCCATATTTTATCCATTATCTTTATACCCAATTCTGTTTCCATTAAGTTTTTGCTGTTCTTTATTTTCAGTTGCTTCTAGTGTTTCATATATTGTGGAGATTAGTTTTGTATTATCTTTTTTCTCCTTTAAAACTTTAAGTATTGAGGATTCTAGCTAACTTTTTTGATTTCTCAGAGTTTTTGATATAATTACATATTTGTATATACTGAAATTGATGCATTTTGGGGATGTTGTATTCCTGTTGTAATTGTGTGAAGGTTTTAGGTTTATGTTCTTGTAAGATATCTAATTTTTTGAGCCCCACATGTTGACCACATTTTAAAGGTTTCGTCATTAACAGAAGGAATAAATTTGTAATTTTTATATATAGGTGTATATGTACAGTAGATATTTTATATTTTCTTTTAACATTTGATGTGCTTTATACCAAGCTGTTATAGTTGTTTCAGTTGTTATATAGAGTTTCGAATTTTTTGTTTTACTATGGTAGTTAAAAGTATAGCAGTTGCATCATATCTGAATATGTTTGGGTGTTTAATTCCATTTGTAGAGTATTAGTTTTACAGTATTAGATTCTTGTATCCATTCCCAAACAGTGGATACCTGTGTAGCCAAGAAATATCTATACATGTCAGGCAAAGCTAGCCCTCCATCGCTTTTGGCTATCAGAACTTAATTTGCTATTCTAGGTGTTTTGATGACCCATATACATTTGGTTATCATCTTTTTTATTTTATTAAGATAGTGTTGTGGTACCTGAATGGGAAGTGTTTGATAGAGAAAAATCTGATTGGGTAGTATTTCATTTTTATTATATTTATTCTTCCTATTAGGGTTAAAGGTAAATTTGTCCATCTATTTAGTTCTGTTTGTATTTCCGTATACACCATATCATAATTTATAATTCCTACGTGTTTAAGATTAGGTGAGATTTGCACCCCAAGGTACTGTATTTGTGAGTTTATTTGTTCGCAATTAAATCCTGCTGGCATGTCTATATTTTTTTGGTCATTAAGTTTCAGAATGGTTGTTTTGTCCCAATTTATTTTATAATCTGATAGTGTACCAAACTGTTCTGTAGTAACTATTAAATCTTTAATTGATGTTTCTGGCTGTGTTATGAATAATAAAGTGTCATCTGCATATAAACTGATTTTAAATATCTGTTCTTTAATTGTTATACCATGCATTTCTGGACGATTTCTAATTTTAATGGCTAGAATTTCCATTACTACAGTGAATGTTAAAGATGATAAGGGGCAGCCTTGATGCATACCTCTGAAGCTGTATGAGTTTTGAAATATTTGGATTTGTTTTAATTACTGCACAGGGTGTATTATATATCAGATATAGCCATCCACTGAGCTGTGAACCCAGTTCGATCTCCATAAGTGTTTCAAGCATAAATTTCCATTCAACTCTATCAAATGCTTTTCGGCGTCTATTGATAGAAGTATTGCATTATTAGATTCTTTTTGCAAGATTATATTGATTGTATATCTAACATTTTCTTTAAGTTATCTACTCTTTATAAAGTCGTTCTGATCCTTTACTGACTATATGTGGAAGTATGATTTCAATTCTTTTAGCTAGGATTTTTGTGAATATTTTATAATCTACATTAAGTAGGGAGATGGGGCAATATGATGCACAGCTCAGCAGATCCTTATTCTTGTTATGAAACACATGAATTACTGCTTCCTGAAATGATTTTGGGATTTTTTTTTTTTTCCTATATTAAAGGAGTTAAACCATTTTAATAGAACAGGGATAAGTTGTAAACTGTATTTTTTATAGAATTCTATAACTATACCATCCAGGCCTGGGGATTTGTTCCCTGGCAGATCCAGTATAGCTTGTTCTATTTCTTCTCTTGTAGTATCTTGATTTAATCTATTGTTATAGTTTATAGGTACTGATGGGGTTGGACTTGACTTCAAATATGTTCTTATTTCATCTTCTGTTATTGAGTTTCTGATGTGCATAGTTTGTCATATTTTTTAAAGCAATTATTTATTTCTATAGGGTTTTCAGTGATCATGCCTTTAGAGTTTTTAATAGCTAGAATATAGTTTTGTTGTTGATCCTTTCCTGCCGGGCCAGGCAAGCAGTTTCAGTGGTTTGTCAGACAGATATAAGTAGTTTGATCTGGTTTGTATAATTTATTTTTCTATAATGTCTGTTTGTAGTGAGTTATATTGTTCCTTTTTATGTATTAACTTATTAAATATTTCTTTATCTAAAGTTCTACTATGAATTCTTTGGAGGTTTTCGATTTGTGTTTCTAATTGTTTTAGTACGATGTTTTGTTTTTTACTTCTATACTGTTCTATACTAATCATTTTGCTCCATATCCAAATTTTTAAACACTCTCAAATATTATTAATAGGAGTGTTTTGTTCAGTATTTAATGTAAAAAATTCTTGAATTTTTTGGGAAAGTTTCAGCGAAATCGGAGGAAGTTTTAGTATTGGGTAGTACATTTTTCCATATTTTATACCGTGAATGTTTTTCAAATTGTTTCAGTTTTAAGGTGCATGGTGAATGGTCAGATATTAGTATCCCTGGGTACTGTATATCTATTATTAGATGTTTTATGGTCTCTTTTATGAAATACTAATCTGTCCGAGAATATGAATGTTGCATGAATGAATATGAGCATGTCTTTTTATCAGACGTTTTAATGAGCCATGGATCAATTAGTCTGTGTTCTGATATGTATTGATTATTTTTCAGGTAGAGTTGGTGGGCTTTGTCTTAGTCTGATGTTTTGTCTTGAGCATATAAAACTAAATTGAAAGCCCCTCTGATGATATATGGCAGCTGGTAAGTACTTAGTGTTTACAAAAATTGTGCGTGAAAAACAGGTTACTCGACTGTAAAATTCTAGGACTGGTATATGTTATTCATCCACACTTGTTGGCAGATCTGCCTTCCCCTTCAAGATCGCTGGAACGTCTTCAAGCTGGCTTCTCCTACCCACCCGGGTGGTATAACCCTCGGCTCCACCCCATGACGCCAGATCTTAGCCCGCTGGAAGCCAGGTTTGTGCGTCAAAGTCTGGGAGGTCAGTGTGGATGAACATATACCACTCCTAGAACTACTGTTACAGGTGAGTAACCAGTTTCTCTAGGATCATGGTTATGTTGTTATATCCACACTTGTTGGCCTGCTCCTAGCAGTTCTCCAGGACGAGGGAGGCAAGACGCACACCCCCTATTTAGGAAACAGAAACTGGAGAACAGAGGTACCAAAACAAGCATCCCGACGTGACTCAAGGTCAATGTGGTAATGGGAAATGAAGGTGTGTGCTGACTTCCAGGTAGCAGCCCTGCAGATTTCCTGGATAGGGACGTCCCAAGAAGCAGCCACCGATGCAGCGGTATGACGGGTGGAATGAGCCTTAAGCTCTATGAGAGGCTCCCTACCCGCCAACCTATAGCAGAGATCGATGCAGGAAGTGATCCACCTGCCAATCGTCCAACTGGCTGCAGGTCTGCCAGGTGCAGCTTCAGCGTAGGTGACAAACAGCTGGCAAACCTCTCCACGAACTTCCGCCGTACACTTGTAGTAGGAGAGCGTTCATCTCAGGTCCAAGGTATGGAACCTATACTCTGCCTCCAAGGTGTAATTGGGGTAAAACACCTGAAGAGTAATCACCTGGTTAAGGTGAAACTCCGACACCACCTTCGGAAGGAATTTCAGGTGGGGATATAGGACAACCTTGTCCCTGTGGAAGACCAGGTAAGGAGACTCAATAGAGAGTGCCTGTAACTCCCCAGTCCTTCTGACTGACGTGACAGCCACCACGAAGGCGGTCTTCCATGACAAATGTGAGCTGTCACACTTGTGCATCGGTTTGAATGGCTTGCCCTCGAGTTTTGCCAAAACCAGCAGTGGATCCCACGGATGTGGAGGTTCATGTACTGGAGAGGATATGTGATCTAGGCCTTTGAAGAAGCGCCAGACCACTTTCTCCTGTGCCACTGACTGCTGACCAGCCCGCGCCCAGTAAGCAGAGAAGGCTGCCAAGTGCGCCTTCAGGGTCGCCCACCAAAGTCCCTGTTGAAAGAGGGACCAGAGATAGTCCAAAAAGCTAGCCACCAGACAGGACGATGGGTCCAACCCTTTGTACTGACACCAAATGGAAAATCTCTTCCATTTGAAGGCGTAGCATTTTCTGGTTGATTCCTTATGGGAAGCCTCAACGACGTTGAGGACCTCGTCAGAGAGACCCAAGGCCTGGAACTCTAGCCGCTCAGGAACCAGGCTGTCAGGTGCAGGGACTGAAGGTCGGGATGGAGACGCTTCCCCTGATTGATGGAGATCAGGTCTGGGCATGCTGGAAGCCACCTCGGGAGCCTGGAGCTGAGGCTGAGGAGATGTGGATACTAGAACTGGCGGGGCCAGTCTGGGACTACCAGGATCACCTGCGCCTTGTCCCTGCTCACCTTGATGAGCACTTTGTGAATCAAGGAAAGTGGAGGGAAGGCGTAGAAGAGACCTGGGGCCCATGGCCTCGAGAAGGCATCCCACTGTAGCAAGCCCTGCTGGGGGGGCGGGCATGGTAAAGCCTCAGCTTTGCATTCTCCCTGGAGGCGAACAGGTCCACCTGCAGGAAGCCCCAGTGGGAGAACAGATCTTGCACTACCTCCTAGTGGACAGACCACTAGTGAGATTCCTCGCCCAACCAGCTGAGGGCATTGGCCAGCTGATTCAAGGCTCCTGCCTCGTAAATGGCCAGATGATCTCCCTCCAAGCTGAGCACGAGTGGCCATGTGCGGACAGCTTCCTTGCACAGAGGCAAGGAGTGTGTCCCACCCTGCTTGCTGAGATAGTACATGGTCATGTGATTGTCCATCTGGACCTGGACCACTTGACCCCGAATGAACGAAGTGAACGCGGTCAGGCCTAGCCGAACCGCTCGGAGCTCCAGCAGGTTGTTGTGATATCGGGACTCCTGAGGGGACCAAAGCCCGTGGGCTCTGTGCTCCCCCAGATGGGCACCCCAACTCATCAGAGAGGCATCAGTCATCAGGGTGACCATCGTCTCAGGTGGACAAACGGGATCCCTTCCTGCAGATGAGCTGGGACGAGCCACCACTAGAGGCCGTCCCACATCCTCTGGATCACAGAGACCAGCTAGTCAAGATGACCTGAACGCTGAGACCACTGGCTGGCCAGCTCCCACTGGAGGGAACGCATATGCCAGCGGGCCCATCGGACCACGCTGGTGCAGGGCACCATGTAGCCCAGAAGACACAGGAAGTCCCGGGCAGGGCACAACTGCCCAACCAGAAATGATTGGGCAAACAAGGAGAGAACCTCCACCCTGTCTGCCAGGAGCCAAGCTCTGGCTCGGCAGCAGAAAAGCTCTGCCCCGATGAACTGAATCACCTGCGAGGGCACGAGTTCCGACTTGGCCAAGGTCGAAGCAAGCCTGGAGGGCTAGATCCCTGGACCGCTCCACCTCCAGCCTGGAGGGACCTGCTATAAGCCAGTCGTCCAGGTAAAGGTACACACGGACCCCCGGTGCCTCAGGAAAGCCACCACCACTGCCAAGCATTTGGTGAAGACCCTAGGGGCTGAAGACAGGCCAAAGGCCATGGCTAGGAACTCCAAGAGGGTTCCCTCAGTTCGGAAGCGAAGGAACTGCCAGTGGGACGGAAGGATCGGGACATGAAAGAATGCGTCCCGAGATCTAGGGAGCAGAATTGCTCCAGGGATGGTAAGATCTGAGCCAGAGTTACCATCCGGAAAGTGCGGGACCTGAGGAACGTATTCAGGTCGCCCAGGTCTAGAATGAGGCGCCAGCCCCCTGTCCATTTTAGTACCAGGAAATACCTGGAAACAAACCCTGGGTCTGAAGGAGGGTTCACTACTCTGCGCACCACCTCCTTGTGGAGGAGCTGAGCTATGTTGTCTCAGAGAGTCGACTGAGTGGCTGCGGACACCAGATCCCCCGTCGGAGGGCGCAGGTTCGATATGGAAGACAGTAAAGTTTGAGATGCACAACCAAGCCCTGCGGTGCATGGCCACTGCGGCCGTAACTGAACAGGCACAAGAGTCTCCAATGTCCAGAGCAATCTGGAGTTGTTGCTTCGCCACTGCCCCACCCTGGTCCCAGACCTGCTTGACTGTGGTCTGGAGGTCCGCTGGGAGATAAGGAATCACCTTGTCCAGGAAGCCCAAGAGAGCATGTGAGAAGTGTGCCATGATCACGGCCGAGCTGGCTTGGCGGAGGCTGAAAGAGGAAGCTGCGTATACCTTTTTCCCCCGGAGTGATCCAAATGCTTGGATTCCTTGTCCGGGGGTCTGTCCACATCCCCTTTATTGCCCGGGCGCCAGAAGACGGAGTCTGCCACTACCCCACTGCCGAGAGGTGCTCCAAGAACCCCGACAGGGACCCCATAGGGACCACATAGTTGCGGGCCATCCGGGCAGAAGGCACAGGGCAAGATGCAGGACGCTGCCGCAGATCCAAGGCTGGGCCCACAATGGCCTCAGTCACGGGAAAGGCCTCCATCGGACTATCCCCTTTGTCCAGAATCTCTGTAAGGGGATATTTGGCCAGTTTCTGAATGGATTCAAGCTCCATTCCTGTGGATTTAGAAATGAGCCGACAAATGCCCATCAATGAGGTGGGGTCCTAGTCGACGGAAAGACCCCCCAGCAGACTCAGCGTCGATGGGACAAGAGACCAGCGAGGAGTCTTCAGACTCCTAGGAGCCCTCAAAAAGCGGGCGACCACCTGCATTACCTTCAACCCGCCTTGAGCAGTTGGGAGTAAGGGTGACTGACAACCGATGGGGCAAACCTTGAGCCAACCGAGATTCCTTGGTCGGAGCCCTGGACTTTGACTGCTCAGGTGGCGGCTCCACCCAGATCGGTGGAGTAGCCGACTTCAGCTGAGCCGGCGGGGCCTTAGCTGGCACCTCATGTCAGTCGCTCGGGCGAAAGCTACTTACAGGCCGGGGTAGAAGCGAATCGGTTTCACCCGGGTTAGCCAACTGTTGCCACATCAGGTATTCAGAGCGCTGACGTAACTTGCACCAGAACCTCTCCTCATCCGAGGAGGACGAAGATGAATAGCGGTGATGCCGCTTACCATGGTGGCGGGATCGAGATCGCCAATGACGGCAAGTCTTGTCCAACGCTGAGGCAGAGAAACGAGACTGAGACCTCTACCATCAGCGGGGGATCTCTGAAGGAGTCAGGGAAACCTACGGCTCCTGGTCAAGCTCCTTGATGGGTGGGTCCAACACAGCAGGCTGAGCCGACCTATCTGAGGGCACCAGAAGCACTGGAGTCCTAAATAAAGAGTCGTCAGCCAGATCGGGTGACAGCCTGCCGATCGGCTCAAGAAAAATCTCAGCCGCATCGATAGGCGTTTTGGCCGACTGGTCTGACGGGGGCACCGTGAAACCAGCGGCCTCAGCCGCGACTTCGACTGAAGTCGAAACAGGAGTTTCCTGTGAGCAGACTACTCCTGGTCCCAAGAGTGTCGACGCTGCGACTTTTCCTTCTTCAACTCTTTCTTGCAGGAGCATGAAACATGTGACCCAGAAGGGCCCTCTCCCTTGGTCGAGAGAGACTGGCACAACTCTCTGAAGGAAGCTGAATAGGAGGATCCCAGTTGGAGCAGAATGAAGGACGAAGCCGAAGAGGAGCCTGCTGCAGCCTAGGCCACCTCCTCCTCCTCAAAGGCCTTGAGCTGTTCCAGCTTCTCAGTGGACCCCACAGCCGTGGAGACCACC
Source organism: Neoceratodus forsteri (assembly GCA_016271365.2). Lineage (NCBI taxonomy): Eukaryota > Metazoa > Chordata > Ceratodontiformes > Ceratodontidae > Neoceratodus > Neoceratodus forsteri. Next base: position 165,800,426 of record CM057459.1, on the reverse strand, counting down.
CAACGGGCATCCTTATATTTAACCGGCAGGTAACACTTTTCCGGTCGCCCCAGCTGAAGTCGGGCAGCGCAATCTTCCAGAACTGACGAAGAAAAGGACTGACAGTGATTGCAGGCCTGCGGATCGTGGTCGTGTCCCAGGCAGTAAACGCATGCGGTGTGAGGGTCGGTGCAAGACATCTTCTGCCCACAGGAGCACCAGCGAAACCCAGGAACTGATTTTTCTTCCATCGCGGTAGCAAGGGAAGAGGTAGAAGACTAAATTCGATTGATTTTTAAAGTAAGTTTTGGAAGTAAATCCGAAGATTCGAGAGCCAGGGTCTACTACACGCGGAAGCGCAAAGGAGGGAACTTGAACCTTCCAGTGGAAAGGAAGATCTGGCCTCATGGGGCGGAGCCGAGGGTTATACCACCCAGGTGGGTGGGTGGGAGAAGCCAGCTTGAAAACGTTCCGGCGATCTTAAAGGGGAAGACAGATCTGCCAACAAGTGTGAATAGAACAACATATTCATGATCCCAGAAATTTGTATTATTGGTATTAGGAGCATATATCGTTACTAAAGTAGTAACCACAGAGATTCTTATGTTGCAAAGTGTTTTTCTTGGATCACTGCAATATTTTTCTTTTTTGCATTCATTTTATTATTTTTAACATTTTATTTTTATTTTTTTAGGCCTCTTACATTCCAAGATATAATCTGTAGATTCTCAGACATCTTTTATCACTCGTTTTAAAGGCTCATTAATTTTATATTTATCTTTTTTCTTTTTTTTTTCCTGGAGCCAAGTGCATCAAATTCATGTTTTGTGTTTTATTTAGTTCTGACATCATACATTGTTTTTCTTCATATTTCAGATGCCTCATAACATTGAACCAAAAGGAAAAGTGCTAAGGGCTTAATAAAGGGTAGTTTTGTTTTCCCCCTTTATCTCAAAGATTCCTGCCCCCCCAATAGTAATGACAAACGCTGTCATCACTGTACACTAGGAGCTTTGACTTAAAGCGTGCCCACTTATTCATCATGTAAGCAATAAAGTAATGCCCCTTTCTCCTTTTTTCCCTTTCAAAAACTTTTACTTTATTTAATAAAATGTTCAATATCAATACAAACTTGATATAGACATTCTCCATACAAAGAATGATACATTAAACACAAACACATGACTGAGAATTCAAAAGCAGGCATCCCTCACACAGAGTAAACCACTCTCACCTAGATATATAAAGCAAGTACAGAAGGAAGTGAGGATGCCCTACTCAAAGGAGTTGGAGGAACAGGAAGGGAAATCCCCCACAAAAAAAATGTATGACCCCTTACAGGGAATGAGTGTCATTGCACATGCAAACATCGAATATCTACCCCAGGTACCCCATTTACCAGATCTGCTGGGGCAGCCATTGATAGGAAGTTATGAAACACTCTTTATAACCATTGTATATTCAATAGTACACAGTTATCTAAACTAAGTGTTGCCCAACATTTGCAAAAATATATATGTCTACAGAAGAGAGGGGAGTAAAAATACAACAGATATTTAGAGTCCTGATCCTTTGGATATGTAATTATTAAAGATTATACCCCCTCAATGCTGAAACACAAAAAGCAGTTTAAGTAGTCAACAGTACTGTGAAAAACTTGGATCTATGTTAAAGACCACACATAGATCGCTCCGGTGACTTCAGTTATCTTCAAGTCTTTAAAAGTAACAGTGTAGGGACCAAAAGACAGTCAAGTCTCTCAGGATGCAGTGGATTGTTCCTCGTCAGAATTCTGCTCTCCATGAGGAGGAAGACTGTCAAGAAATTTAGAGACTGCATCAGCCTCAGTAAAAATGTAAGACTTGCCCTGATAAGTAAAGCGAAGGTGGGCTGGAAAGAATAGATTGGCGGATATGCCATAGTCACCCAAACCCTGTCTCAGCTGGAGTAGCTCCATTCATTCTCATGCTTGAGTGCGAGACGCCACATCGGAGAAAACAGAGATTTTCAGCCTGATATCTCAGATCCAGTTTGTTCCGAGCTGCTGCCAAGACAAGTAAGCGCTCCCTCCAGGGAATCTACAGAGACAAGCATGGTCGAGGCCCAAAGCGCTCCTGCTGACTTGCGATCTCTGCAAGAGTTTTGGAGCTTTCTTCTCTCTCCTCCTCAAGTTTCAAGACCCTTTGGTCCATGGCAGCTAATGAAGTATCTGTCAAACTGACCTTTTCTTTTATTTTCTGAAGGATAAAATAAATCTCGTCAGTATTGGAGTCTTTCTGTGTTGCTGTTGTCACCATTGCAGAAGTACTAGATTTGGGGAACATATACTCCTCCACAGATTTAGAGTGGGAAGCTGCATTTGTATCTACTTTTTTGGTCCCATTCTGGTCAGTTCTATACCAGACATTGTCAGAAGACTTTTGCAGGTTGTTAGTCCAGTTATTACTGACGTTTAGGTTGATAAAAGGCACTCGGGCGAAGAGCAGATAGAAAGTGCGTCTAGTCAGCTTCCTGGCTAGGTCCACCCCCTCCTTTCAAAATCTTAATTTTTATATTCCATTCATTTTATGTATGCAGTTATGTTTCAGATGCTGAGGTTGAAGTTGTGGCATAAGGTTTTGCTCTGTTTTGATGCTGTTCATTAGAAAAATTAGTTGCTTTTTTCTCTGTATACTTCTTCATATGCTTCCGTAGCATCATCGGGATCTTCAAAGGCATGGAGTTTACCTTTTGCAATGAACCTTAGTTTGGCAGGGTAAGTCATGGAAAAACATATACCTTTTTGATTAAGTTTTGCTTCTACTGGGTTGAATAGTTTTCATTTCTCATTAGTTTCTTTTTTTTTGTAGACCTTATTTTATTTGGATTCATACAGACATACGTCTCCTCCCCCAATCTGGGAGGGCCGCAGCATAATAAAGGATTCACTTAAGTACCACACATTTCCCACCTTTAACTGAGGCGGGTACAGGGTATTTACAGTATGCATATAGAGTTAGACACATTTTAGTCTAAGAACTACTATACAAGTTGCTACATCTATACATATACATGTATTATAAAAAACAGTCTTCTGTGGCTATTTATGTTATTTATATTGATGGAAAAAGCATGACTTCGTATGTAGGTGATATATGGCAGAGTGAAAAGTGGATAATGCCAATGTGATTGCGTTCCAAGATCAAAAAGCCGGAAACCAATCCTTTGACAATGCCTGTTCCAGGGTGTTCCAGATTGCTTCATATTGTCCCAACTGATTCCTGACTAGGTTCTGGGTTCTTTCCGGTTTCATGACCTGGAGCAAAGAAGATATCCATGCTACAATTGTGGGGACCTGTTGGGAGTCTCCAATGCATGGCTAATTTCCTCAGGGCACCCACAATCCCCAGTCTCCAAAGCTTCTGTCCCCTCATGGGCTTCCAGGAACCCTGACTCAGGAGCCCCAGTATAATTTCAGCCGGATCCATTCTAGGAGTATGATTCAGGGTTTCTGATAGTAGATCTACTAACCCACCCTCCAGAACTTCTGGGCCCTTGGGCATTCCCAGGCCATGCGGTAAAATGTACCTTCATATGCTGAGCATTTATAGCAGTATGGGGATCTTTCCAGGTCAATTTTGTGCGCCAGTTTGGGGGTGTAATATGGCTGCATGAAAAAGTTAAACTGGACAGCTCTCAGATGGTTATTGACCAAGCATTTCAAAATGTTTTTGCAGATTAAGCTCTAATCCCCTCCTATAAAAGCGTCCGGATAGATATTCTCTTCCCGCATTTTCTCCAGTAAAAAGAATACTCTCTGTCCCCAGGGTGGGCATATCTCCAGGTCTCCACCGAGGCCCTCCCCTGTATGAGCTCCTTTAATGCTGCAACACTTTTGGGGTAAGGTTTTATTTTTTCCAGAGTGGTCCACAGTCGGGTCGTGGTATGTGTTGAAATCCCCCCCACCCCCATCACTATACTGTCTGAGAAAGGGGCTAGGGTCACTCCAAGGTGAGTCGAAGTTGGGGCCATATATTGATGCAAGGGTATATTGCCCCCCTCTCCCCAAACTCCACTTCTACTATCACAAACCTGCCTTGCAGGTCTGGCACCCATTTATGAAGTTTGTGGGGTAGGCCAGGTCGAATCCAGATTGTGGCACCCCGGGCTCTCAAAGTGAATGGCGCTGCCAGGAGACCCCTTCCCCCCCATGACTGTGCCAACATATTCGCCTCATCTATGGTGAGGTGGAACTCCTGCAGCATCACCGCATCTCCTTTTTTTCTTTATGCAAGACCACACCCTCTTCCTTTTAAATACCATCTTTAGTCCATTGACATTCCACGATATCACCTTCAATTCTGCCATTTTAGAAGAGCCTTAGTATGTCTAGCCACAGCTTTAAAATAGTACCTGTAAGTTATTTCCACTGTAATTGTACATTGTCTGTAGAATCCAGTGTTTATAACTAACAAAATCTCTTAACTTGAAACTGTCAAACCCCTCTTTCCCCCCATTTCACCCTTATTTAACATACTTACTGCTATAACCCCCTTTTCCTCCCACCCCAGACCTTTGTCCCGTGTTCCTTTCACCCCAATCTCATAAAGCTTTTCTGTACCTCGCATCTTCTACTTGTCGTGGATTGAGCCATCAGATCCACTGGATTAAAAGTGGGGTAAAGTATCTATGGGAACATCCTGCATTGAAAATCTCCATTGTGAGGTGTGGGGGACTACCTGCCGCTGGCATACCACGCCAGCTTCAGGAGGGTGCTAGTAAGGAGAGATAACTCGTTCGCACTCAGTCTCACTTGCCACCTTTGAACTGTATGTAAGGAGTAGCAGACAGAGAAACCCATGGTGCGCCCTCAAGCTTGGCTCTCTGTGGCTCAAATATGCACAGTTCAGCTTGTCATCACTGCTCGTCCATACATCTGGTAAAATCTTCGTTTCTGAAAGTATAATGCAAATGAAAGTATACAAAGGAGGAAGCTCTCTGGTGGCAGAAGGCTTTTGGATGATTAAGGGTTGCCCTATGCTTTCGTGCACCTCCCTCCACCTGTTTGTTTAACTAGAAAGCCCATATCCAACCCGGGCCAGCATTTTAACATTTTACTTAACACTCTCTATGATTAATTACCAACGGTATCCTAAAACATGAAAATGGTGCTACAACAAAGCAGCTAAGTGCACCCATTATTGACCGACTCCTCAGGTCTAAAAGTCATTGTCCAGCATTTTAGAGTCTGTGTTGCATTAGTGCCCTGTAAATGAAGGAGTCGCTGTGCCAAAACAAACATGACCTTCCAGGGAGCAGGGTGGGGAAAAACCGGGAATCCTCTCCAATCCAGCCCTAATATAGGCCTCTGCTCCTCGGAGTTATGGACCAGTGAAAAATCCCTCCCCAAAAAACCCTTCCCCAGAGTTACCCGATTAATAGGCAGTAGTTATCAATATTAGTGCAACAAGATCACCCATCGTTGTCTCCTGCTCAGTCTGCCTGTTCGCATCTCCGCAGTCCCCGCATGAACTCCATCGCTGTGTCTGGATCCGTAAAGGCCCGCTGTCGGCTGCCAGGGTGGTGCACAATCAGACGCACCGGGAAGGCCAGAGTGAATGGACAGTTTATTTCATGCAATTTGAGCTTAACCTCCATAAACGCCTGTCTTCGGGCCTGCAGCAGCCTGGAGAAGTCTGGGAAAACACTTACTCAGGACCCTTGGACCATAATGGTCTCACACTTTCGTGTGGCTGCAAGGACTACTTGGCGATCCTGGTAACGAAGAAACTTTACAAGTAAGTGCCTTGGCTTCTGGTCTGGTGCTGGTTTTAACCCTGATCAGTGGGCTCTTTGTATTTCTAGGGAGACATTAGTGGGGAGTGTTAGCGTTTTCTGGAGCCATTCCTTCATAAAAGAGAGACAGTCCTTCCCCTCCATTCCCTCGGGGAGGCCCACAAGGCGGATGTTACATCTCCATTCCTGATTCTCGTGGTCGCCCACCACTTGCTTTAAGAAGTCTGTGTCTTTGAGGACTTGTTGTAAGTCTGTAGACAGCTGAGTCGTGGCATCCTCCTGAGCACTTATTCTGGATTTCGTCTCGGTGATGTGGGTAGCATGGGCCTCCACCGTCTCTGAAGTTGCACTTACCATTTGCTGTAAATGTTGTATTTGGGTAGTCATGTTGTCAAAGCCTGACTGCATCCTTGTGCCCAGATCATATTTTAAATCGCGGATCAGTCTCTCCAGGTTTTGGTAGCTGGTTTCCATCGCTATGTTATCGGCATCACCTCTAGGAGCCTGTAGGGATTGGGCCTGAGAGGGAAGGCCTGCCGCTGGTTCCTCAGGCCACGATGTGGTACTCAGACTAGAAGATTGTTTAAAGCAAAGTTTTACCTGTTTCTTAGCATATTTAGTTGTAGACGGCATCTAGATAGTATGCTGCAACTTAGTTGGAGATTTATAGGGTAGTATTATGCAGAAGGAAGCAGATTTTCAGTGGATCTAGCTGGAGCTCTGCTAAAACCCCTCCATTCTGCTCCCTGGCTTGCCCCCCAAATTTCTCATTAGTTTCTGTGGACATAAAAACACCGAATTTAACATCTTCATAGGTCATACCTTTTTTACTACGTGCTTTCTGGAAGATAGCTTCTTTGTCAATTAATTTATGTGGTTTTACAAAAATAGTCCTAGGAAAAGTGCTACTTGAAAAACGGCTGCCTGCACGGTGAGATCTATCTGCATGAATTGCCTCTTCGGGTTACTTTTTTTTTTCCGCTATAGTTAAAGAGTTTCTCTAAAGGAGAGGGTCCCCATTTCCTTCTGTGCCCTCTGGCAGTTTGTTGATGCATAGGTTTCCCCTCCTCGCTCTATCCTCCTCCTCCTCTGCGATTTTATTTTGTAATAAATGTAGTTGTTTTTCAAACATATTTTGTTTTCCGGGCAGTGGATTTGTAAGATCTTCTAACTTTGAGATTCTTTTTTTCTGCTTTGTCTGTTCTTAATGTGAGATTTTCCCTTTTAGTGCCGATTTCATTTAAAGAGGCAGATAGGGTAGCTACTGAAGTTTTAATTTCCCCCATTATTTGCATCATTTCTATTCTGAAGCTGTTCTTTACTTCTAGCATTCCCCCTTTGAATGTCAAAAGAGCTCGATTTTCTGTCTGGTTTGTATTTTGCTTTTCAATCTGGCTATTCGTTTGAGTTTCCTCAGTACATTCTTTAGTGGCTTCATTAATTTTGCTAATTTGTTTTTCTGTCATATTTAAATTTTCAGACTTGTTTATTTTATTTGAGTTGTCTTGTTGTTTTGATGCCATATTGTCTTGTCTATTTTGTATTTCTTTAAGACCAGCCCGTGGCCCCCTTTTTTCCTCAACCTGACTGTTTTTAGCCATCTTCGGGATTGCACCCCTTTTACTGCTTGGCTCTGTATTCTGGCTTACATTTTGTTTTGTTAGAACGGGAAAATGTTACCTTCCCTTTTTCCCTTTGTCTTCAGCGTTGTTGGCAATGGAGACGTAGGCGGTTCCTGCAGTAGGCAAAGGTCTGGTAAACTTGGAGACTGAGAAGGGGGTCGAGTGTCAGGAGCATTTACATTCAAATTTGCCATTTTCTGCCTTCTGGTCAGTCGTTTATCAGCAAAGTAAGTGTGGGTACACTCACGAGCACGGAGGAAGTCTTTAGGCATTCCTTTTGCTTGCTGTTAAAATCAACATACGATGCTTCTAAATATATCGTGAGATGAACAAAGAAAATGGCATTTTTATTTTGCTGAAGAGAGTGAAGCACGCCAAGTCGGGATCGTTCCATGCTAGCTACACCTGGCCATCTTGGATGACGTCACAAATGATGTTCCTCACAGGTGCCCCTTCGTGAGGCAATAGGTTCACAATTTTCATCGTTACTGTTGCTTTAAGTATTTTGATACAAAACATTGGTATGTTTTTTTTTTTCTAATTCATATTCAGAAAACCTTTAAGCTTGGAGCCCAAGAAATAGAACATAATATAAAATACAATAAACAGCAAGCACTGGTTCAACAACAGACAGCATACAAGTAATGACTAGTAGTATACATGACTATTAAATAATGCGACAATGAGGCGAGCTCAGGTTAATTACACCTACACAACATTTTTCCATTAAAGTGAGACCTTGCCTTTTTTTGTATAGGAAAATAGGGAAGGAATTTTACAAAAGTCAGTAGGTAGTGAATTCTATACTTTGGTGGCTCTGTACACAAAGACCACTGCTCAATGACAGTGCTCCTCAATGGTGTTTGAAGCCTGCCACCACACACTGCACGTGTAGTGTACCCACTGGTTAAAAGGAAAAGAATTTCTGAATGCTGATTAACATGAATAGGTGTATAGCCTTTTTTTGCACAGCACTGCCAACTGTAAAGGCACATGATGGTAGAAGGGCAGCCAATTTAGGTTAATGTACAGATCATACATGTGAGCTTCACACTTAGGATCAAGCACAAATCTACAAGCCTGATTAAAAGTCAGAGAGATTTTTCTCAAGGTCAACTCAGTTAGTAGCAGAATGCACCACCGCACCATAGTCAATAATTGGTACTATTAGACTGGACAAACATCAGTTTAACATTCCTTTGTGAAGCTGTTCTTGTTCCGATAAAGCAAACCAAGCTACTGGTGAATTTTCCCCAACTACAGCATCAATATGCACAGAAAATGATAAAGAATAGTTACGCACTTACCATAACAGTAGATCTTCTAGAGAATCTTTCATCAGGCCACACATATGGAACTATAGACGCCAGGCACTAGGACCACATGGAAACATTTTGCAAGCAGTCCACTAGGGGCCACCCACAATGATGTTTTACGTCGACACCTCCCATATAAACGTGGGCAGCCCCTTCCCTCTTCAGTTCCCCGCCAAAGATCATGCTCAGAGGACCTCCTTCTAGGGAACCAGGAGAGTGCCCGAGGTTCCTACCAGCTACCAGGCTAGGCTGAAAACAGCAGGTAAACCGTCCTGGGGAAAGAGAACTTGTAGAGCTCTACGTTACAGCTGGACAAACAGTGGGGCCGCATGGCCAAATGAAAGAAATTCTCTCATAGCGTGTACAGTCGTTATGTCCCCGGACAGATAGTTGCGGTTAAAAGGCTGCAGTCTAATTGACGTGCAGACAAAAGAACACGGATCGCTAAGTCGCTGGTGGCACAGGTCGCTAGTATTTAACGCCGCATATACTAATATGTCACCAGACAAACAGTCGTCCCTATTAATGAATACAAACCTTCGTTATTTGTTAAATCTTTAATCTGTATTCTTCAATCAAATCAGCGTTACAATACAGTGCAAATGGAATACAAGTGCAATTGAAACGGAATGTGCAATTCTTTATTATTTATTAAATATATTAAAATCAGTACAAAACGAATTAACTGATTGTCATCAAATCAGCGTTACAGTACAAAACGAATTAATGAATAGCCACTGCCATCAAATCAGCATTATAGTACAAAACGAGTAAAGTGCAAATCAAAAGTACAACAGAAACTGAAAGAAACGGAAAGTGCAATTCTTTATTAAATATTTTAAAATCAGTACGAATTAATTAATTGCCATTGAAAGGAAAGTGCAACAGTGCTTTACTCATACAACATTTATCTCAATGACTGTTGCTACAGTGTCTTCAGAAAGTATTCACCCCTTGGATTTTGTCACATTTTGTTGTGTTACTACCAGAATTTTGAATGCATTGAAATGATTTTTTCCCCCTTGAGTCACACAGCATACTCAACAATTTAAAGGGCCAAAAATATTTTTATTGTATAACAAAAATTTATGAAACATTTAAAACTGAAATATCTTGTTTACTTAAGTATTCACCCCCCTGAGTCAATACTTTGTAGAAGTGCCTTTGGCAGCAATTACAGCTCTGAGTCTTCTTGGGTATGTCTGTATCAGCTTTGCACATCTGGATTTGGGGATTTTCGCCCATTCTTCCTTGCAGATTTGCTCAAGCTCTGTCAAGTTGGATGGGGAGCGTCGGTGAACCGCAATCTTTAAGCCTTTCCACAGATTCTCAATGGGATTCAAGTCTGGACTTTGGCTGGGCCACTCAAGGACATTCACCTTCTTGTTCTGAAGCCACTCCAGTGTTGCTTTGGCTGTATGCTTGGGGTTGTTGTCCTGCTGGAATGTAAATCTTCGCCCCAGTCCAAGGTCTATTGCAGACTGATGCAGGTTCTCCTCAAGGATGTGCCTGTATTTGGCTCCATTCATTGTTCCCTCTATCCTGACACGTGCCCCAGTCCCTGCCACTGAAAAGCATCCCCATAACATGATGCTGCCGCCACCATGCTTCATGGTAGGGATGGTGTTACATGGGTGCTGAGCTGTGTTCGGTTTGCGCCAGGCATAGCGCTTTGCATTCAGGCCAAAGAGTTCAATTTTTGTTTCATCAGACCAGAGAATCTTTTGCCACATGGTCTCAGAGTCTGCCACGTGCCTTCTTGCATGCTATTATGTGGCTTTTTCTCAGGAGTGGCTTCCGTCTAGCCACTCTCCCATAGAGGCTACATCTGTGAAGTGCTGCAGAGGTTGTTGTCCTCTGGACAAGTTCTCCCATCTCACCCATGGAACTCTGTAGTTCTGTCAGGGTGGTCATTGGGTTCTTGGTCACTTCCCTGACCAAAGTCCTTCTTGCCCGGTTGCTCAGTTTGGGAGGACGGCCTGCTCTAGGAAAAGTATGGGTGGTTCCGTTATCTTTCCATTTCCTAATGATGGACTTGACTGTGCTCCTGGGAACTTTCAACACCCTAGAAATGTTTTTATACCCCTCCCCAGATCTATGCCTCCTCACAGTTCTATCACGGAGTTCTACGGACAGCTCCTTGGTCTTCATGGTAGAGTTTCTGCTCTGACATGCACTGTCAACAGTGGGACCTTATATAGACAGGTGTATTTCCCCCGAAATCGTGTCAACCATTTGAACTGACCACAGGTGGACTCCATTCAAGTTTCAGAGTGATCTCACGAGGAAATTGGATGCACCTGAGCTCAATTTGGAGTGTCATAGCAAAGAGGGTGAATACTTATCACATCAAGAAATTTCAGATTTTTATTTTAAATTACATGTACAAAAAATTCCAGAAGTTTCATTCCATTTTGACATTATAGAGTAATTTGTGTAGATACGTGACAAAAAAAATCCCATATAAATGTATTTTAATTTGAGTTTGCAACATCACAAAATGTGACAAAATCCAAGGGGGGTGAATACTTTCTGAAGGCACTGTATCTCCATATGTATTGCTTTGGGTCTCGAGAAGCAAAATCACTGCAGATTGATTTAAAAACTTTATTCACATGTATATATTTAGCATGCTTTCTCGGTGGTTGTTGCCCCACAGTTATCTGTCTCCATTGCAATGCTACTGCGTGTTGCTCCTGCCTTAATTTCCGTGCTAGGCGGCCACGAGTAGGGTGGCTAATAGTTACTGTCCTAGCAAAAGCCCTGTGCCAGGCTTCAATTGCATTGTTGCTTCTTGGCAAATCATTTAGCACTCGGGCATACTGATTCCAAAACATGATCAGAAACCTTGGCTGTCGCCCTTTTTTGCGATTCCTTGTCAGTCGCCCAATGTAACTGTCCACGAAACAATCCATTAAGCATACTAAATTCCAGTTCTAGGACTAATCTGGTAATAATACCCTTATATAATAAAGCTATGCTTAGTTCTACCACCAGAGGTCAGCAGAGAAACAGGTAAACATGGTCGCCGTACATTGCAGGACAGAATGTTGCGGATATATAGTTGCGGCGGCTGTTTTGTGTCCGCAACATATTGCAACAGCAACAAGCTTAAATATCGACGAAGTAGCTGCAACTGTTTGACCTCGACATTTTAAATTGCGACGAATCGACCGTATGCCCTCTCATAGTACAGTTACACAAGAACTTACCGTAACAGTAGATCTTCGAGAGAGGCTCTTGCAGTAGGTAATTACATACTGGACCGACCTGGCAGGTGTCAGGATCCCACGGAAAAATTTCAAGCTAGCAGTTTCTGGCAGGGGACCGCCCCCACGTCAGGTGACCGACGTCATGCGATGTCAGTATAAAGGGGCGGTCCCCCATGTCCGCCTTCCAGTTCTTTCCTGCCAAGAGCCAAAAAGGGCAAGACAAGAGAGAAGCGGATATTTCCCTTCCTGGAAAAGGAGCTGAAAAAGCTAAGGAGGATGGAGGGCGGGAAGGCATTACCTACTGCAAGAGCCTCTCTTGAAGATCTAATGTTATAGTGAGTTCTTACGCAACAACACTATCTTACTTTGAGAGGGCTCTTGTGAGGCAGATATTGGACTAAATCGTAGCACTCTTAAAAAGGGAAAAGCACTCGGGAGGGGGAAAATGATTCAACTAATGGAACCTCCGGCTAAACGGGTCTAATGAAAGAAGACTTTGGAGTACAGCCAACCCGAAGCCTTCTCTACGGCGAGAGGCAATATCCAAACTGTAGTGTTTCATAAAGGTATGGAAAGAAGTCCAAGTTGTGGCTGCGCAGATGTCTGCCGCTGACACATTCTTGAAACAAGCTGCAGAGGCGGCTACTCCTCTGGTGGAGTGACTTCTGACTTGATCCAGCAGGGTCTTGCTGTACTTGTCATAACAGAAAATGATACAATGAGCCAACCATTTAGATAGGCATTGCTTGGAAACTGCATTACCCTCTCTTTTATGAGCAAAAGAGACAAAAAGCTGATCAGATTTCCTGAGATCCTTAGTCCTAGTGGTATAGTATCTCAGTATTCTATGAACATCCAAAATATGCAAGAGGTACTCCCCTTGACTGGAGTGTTGCGTAAAGGAAGCAGGTAGCTCAACGGATTGATTCAGCGTAGATTCTGTTCCCACGTTAGGGAGAAACTTACGGTTGGTGCGCCGAGCCACACGTTCCTTGTGAAAAATCAAATATGGGATTTTGCACATCAAGGTCTGAAGCTCGGAAATCCATCGAGCTGAAGTAATGGCCACTAGGAAGACAGTCTTCCAAGAGAGGAACTTCAAATCTGCTGAGGCTGCCGGTTCGAAAGATGGCAGAGTAAGCTTCTCGAGAACAAAATTTAGATCCCAAGGTGGAGCAGGAATGCGGAAGGGGGGGTCTCAAATGGAGAACCCCTCTGAGGAATGTCTTAGAGACTTCCAATTGAGTGAAAGTCCTGTCTCCTAAGGGGACATGGTAGGCCAAAACTGCTACCATGTGGACTGTCAAAGAGGAATGGCTGAGACCCAGGTCGAACAGATGACGCATGTAGTCCAGGACTCTTTCAACTGGGCAAGAGAAAGGCTCAAAGTCCTTTGATGAGGCCCAAACAGAGAATCGTTTCCACTTCATGGCATAAATGGACCTGGTGGAAGGCTTTCTGGCTTCCACCAGAATATCTGCTGCGAGCGGTGAAACCCCAAACTGGGCTTGAGCTATGTCTGCAGGAGTCACGTATGCAACTGAAGGAATCTGAGACCTGGATGAACAAGGGTCCCCTGATCCTGGGTCAACAAGTGTTGTGAGAGAGGAAGAGGAAGCGGAGGTTCCTCTGAAAATTGTTGCAGAAGAGAGAACCAAACTTGCCTGGGCCAGAAAGGAGCAGTGAGGATCATCCGGGCTCCTTCTGGTCTGAGCTTGTGCGAGACCCTCGGAATTAAGGGAACTGGAGGGAAGGCACAGATGAATCTGTCCTTCCAATCGAGAGACAGACGTCCATGAAAATATCTTGCCCTGAGCGAAAGCGAGCAGAAGGCGGAACGTTTTGCGTTTTGAGGAGAAGCAAACAGGTCTACCTGAGGGGTTCCCCAGAGCAGGAAGATGTCATCTACTACCCCTTGATCCGGTTCCCATTCGTGGGCTCTGGCTGAAGACCGCCGTCAGGTGAAGGTTGTGCTGGATAGCCCAACCCCAAATTCTCATTGCTTCCCTGCACAGAGGGTGGGTACGAGTTCCCCCCAGCTTGCTGATGTACCAGACCACACACATATTGTCCGTCTGGATGGTTAGATAACTGGGAAAAATGGAGGAGTGCAGGGCCTCGAGGGCATACAGGACTGCTCTGAGTTCGAGCACATTTATGTGCAAATTCTGCTCAAGCCTGGACCAGCTGCCCTGAGTCTTGTGAGACCCAAGATGGGCTCCCAGCCCTCTCCTGAGGCATCTGTTGTCAATGTCTGGGGGTTATATTGAGTGAACTCCCAGCAAAGGTTCTCTTGCACCATCCACCATTGCAAGTCCCTGACCATGGGATCGGAGACTCAAACCTCCTGGTCTAGGTCGTCCAGTGTTTGGTCCCACTGAGACCGAAGCGTCCCCTGAGAGAGCCTCATATGGAGCAGAGTGCAAGGGACTGTCAGGATAGCAGTCGCCATGAGCCCGAGAAGGCGAAGGACTGACCTGACACCGACCCTTCTGCAACTGGACAGCAGACGTGCCTGAGTCTGGAGGGTATCCACCCTGTCTGGAGGCAAAAAGGCCTTGCCGATGGTCATGTCCAGGATTGCCCTGATAAACTGGAGTCTTTGGCAAGGGACCAAATGGGACTTGGCTTGGTTGATGGTGACACCCATGCTAGTGAAAATCTGCAGGGTGAAGGAAAGAGAGTGCAGAAGTTCCTCCATGGACGGGGCCACCAGGAACCAGTCATCCAGGTACAGGAATACCTGCACTCCCTAGGTATGCAGGTGGGCCACTACCACAGACAGGCATTTGGTAAATACTGGGGGTCCGAGGAAAGACCAAATGGGAGGGCATTGAATTGGTAGTGGTCCTCTTGAAAACAAAACCGAAGGAATTTGCAGTGGGACAGGGTGAATGGGGATGTGCAGGTAGGCATCCTGCATATCCAAAGCGCACACCCACTGTCCCTGCCGAAGAAGCGGCAGAAGGCTCTGCAAAGAGAGCATTCTAAAGCATTTGTACTCCACGAACATGTTCAGAAAACTGAAGTCTAAAATAGGTATCACGTCTCAAGTCTTCTTTGGAACTAAGAAGAAATGGGAATAGTAACCTGTCCCCCAAAGGTGGTGTGGAACTGGTTCTATCGCCACCTTCGAGACAAGGGAGGAGATTTCTTCCAGGATCAGAGGAAGATGTTCCAGGGAGTAAGTCGACTTGGGGGTGGTCTTCGGGG
Source organism: Neoceratodus forsteri (assembly GCA_016271365.2). Classification (NCBI taxonomy): domain Eukaryota; kingdom Metazoa; phylum Chordata; order Ceratodontiformes; family Ceratodontidae; genus Neoceratodus; species Neoceratodus forsteri. Next base: position 165,785,309 of record CM057459.1, on the reverse strand, counting down.
CGGTTTCTGAAGAAACTCGATTGACTGTCCTGCTGCGATCAGCTGGAGCACCAAAGCATCTGATGTCATCTTCTCCCAACCCGGTAGATGGAAACAGAACCTCCCTCCTACTGGTTCTTCTGGAGTGTCCAGAAGACGTGGGAGAAAGGAGGAGTCAGGAGGTGTGAGGCAGTGGCCGAGGCTCCCGCAGCTTTTTTGGGTGGGAGTCTTGGTTGCTGAGGGAAGCTTGTTAGCACGCTTGCCCTGTGGTTTCACTTTTGTGGAGAATGCTCAATGAAAGGGCATCGCTGTCCTGAAGGGGTCTGTAGAGAGTCCACGGACTTGAGTGCAGTGCCCTTCTCCTGCAGGTCGGTGATGATGTCCTTGACTTCGCCGCCGAACAGCACCAAACCCCTGAAGGGTGCATCCTGAATAGCGGATTGCACTTCAGGGACCAAACCTGACACCTGGAGCCAGGCATGACACTGAAAATCTACAGCAAAAGCTGAACTCCGTCCAGCTGCATCCACTGCGTCGTAAGTGGCACAAGAATGTGCCAAATGGCCGAACGAGCAGAACGGACAAGGTCAGCCACTTCCTGTTTCGTCTGAGACTCAGGAGGAGAGTCCAATTTAGATTCCACTTGACTCAGGATGGTCTTCTGGTAGTCCCCCATATGTGCTACATAGTTCAGGGCCCTAATACCCAGGGTAGAAGATGCATAAACCTTCTCCTCATACTGGTCCAGAAGCCGAGACTCCTTGTCAGGCAGAGACTAGCTGAGATGTTTGGGGTGCGTGGAGCAGCCGTGAGCGGCGCTAATCATGACAGAGTCCACCTTGGGGTGTATATTCAGAGAATCTACTCCCTCAGGAGCCTGATATAGCCTGGTTCTTCTGGAGTGTCCAGAAGACACTCAGAAAGGGGGCTAACACGGACGGTTGTTTCCAAATAGTGGAAACAAAATCTGCGTGAGGCTCTATCCAGGGTGGAATCAATGTAGGGACGGCTTCGGGCAGATCCAAGTGGGCAGCGAGCTTCTTACACTGTGGATCTGGCTCAAGAGATTGCCACTGATGAACTTCCTGGATCTTTCTCAACAACTCCAAAAAGGAAGGATTCTCCGGAGAAGTCTTGGTCTGAGACGTTCTGGAGTATGAGGCTCATCATCCGGATCAGAGCGTCCCCCTGAGTCTGAGTCAGAGGTCTCCAATATAGAGGAGGAAGATTCCTCCCAACATGGGGAAGGAACGGTCCCTTTGGGAAGCCCTCTGGGAAGCATATCCTCCCAACCCCGGCGCCAGAGGGTTCACCTCTGGTGTCGAGTAAGGGGAAGGGAGTCTCCTGTCTCCAGCGTAGGAGATCCTGTGCAGGGTCCAGCGCCGGTAGATGACTCTCCACCTCCCTGGTGAGCTTAGCCATGGCCTCGGCCCACCAGACAGCCAGAATCTCCTTCAAGTCCACCACCAGCTGTGGTGAGGGAGGAGGAGGAGGGGGATGGGAATATCCATATGGCGAGTATCCATAACCCGACGGCGGGAAGCCCAGAGTCAGATACTGAGGCGCCAGGTACTGCGGCGTCTGATAAAGCGGCATCAGGGACTATGGCGTTGGATACTGCGGTACCAGGTAGGGCAGCATCAGATTTAGCGGTGCCAGATACCCGGGTGCCAGGGACTCTGTCGGAGCAGAGGGCCCTGGTAAGGCCAAGCAGGCTGGCCAGGTAAGGGTGGCCCCGTGGGCGTCGGGCCCGGCGTTGGAGTGCCGTCTGGAAGAGGGACTTCGACTGGTGTCGGAGCCGGCGTCTGAGGATCCGGCCTTGTAGGAGGCAGACCTGACGTCAGCATACTCAGCTCCTCCGTGACAACCGGGGATGGAGGGTTGAAAGCCCCAGGGTCCAGCAGAGGAGACGCAGGAGCCTCAGATGGCAACAGCAAGCACTGCAGTGAGTCTGTGATGTTGGACTGGTCGAAGGGATCCGACATGGGCTCTTTTGCTGGGCGGCCATCAGAGGGACCAACGTCCAGCTTATCAGCTGGATCTGGTTGGGCATCGGAGCCAGCGTCAGACTTATCGGAACCCTAACCCGAAGCAGGTCGCGCTGGGGATGCGGCCTTGTCGGGCATTCGAGGGACCGTCGTGCGTCCTCCTGAAGGAGCCGGCGGATTACTGGTTTTGTCCAGGTGGACATCAGTGGCACCGGCATCTGACTTAGCGGACCCATTCGACCCAGAGGGCTGCATGGCAGCGGCCTTCCCGGGAGCAGAGGCCTCCTTTATCCCGGAGGTACTCAACGGGCCCGCTCGCAAGCCCGACGGGAGGGGTGACACAGTCTTGGACACCGCCAAGTCGGTCGTCGAGGACTGATACCTTGAGGACCGTGACTCCAGCCAGAGTCGCGGAGGCCGTGGAGGTCGAGTCCTGGTGCTTGTCCTTTTTCTTGTGGCCTTCGGGGGAAGTGGATGCCTGCCTCAACTTCTTCAACTCCTTCTCCATGGAAGCCATCTTTTTCTTTAGAATATGGGCCTCCAGGGACTGCTGCCTCCATTTTCGGTGGCTGAACTGAACTTTGGCAATGCTGGCACTTCTCCACAAGGTGGTCTGTGCCTAAGCAGAAGGGCACAGAGTGTGTCCGACCTTGTCTGGGCAACTGGGAACGCGGGTAGCATTGCTATGCGATTCGGAAGGTGTCAGGGACGACAAACACATATGTTATAGGCAAAAAAGTGAAAAAAATCAGTTGAAAAGTTCAGAAACTAACCGACGGAAGACTGACAAGCAATTAACTCTACCACGAGGAACTTTCACAAATCGACGGTGGGAAAGAACTGGAAGGCGGGCATGGGGGACCGCCCCTTTATACTGACGTCTCATGATGTCGATCACCTGACATGGGGGCAGGTCCCCGCCAGAGACTGCTAGCTAGAAATTTTTCCATGGGGTCCTGACGCCTGCCGGGTCAGTCCAATGTGTAATTACCTACTGCAAGAGCCTTCTCGAAGTAAGATCTACTGTTACGGTAAGTACATAACTGTTCTACCTTCTTCGAGGATATCTCCTTCATCAGGCCACACCCATGGAATGAGTGTCAGGCAGTACTGACAATAAAACAGTCTGGGTGGCTGGAGACTACAGGCCTAAGAAAGGAGGGCTTGGAGTATGGCTAGGCTAAAACCTGCCCTTTTTCGAGGGGCAATGTGCAGACTGTAGTGTTTAGTGAAGGTGTGGAGAGTACTCCAAGTTGCAGCAGCACAAATCTCTGCAGCTGACACATTCTTAAAACAGGCAACAGAAGTGGCCATGTCTCTAGTGGTATGACCATGAACAACACCAGGAAGTTCCTTATTGTACTTCCTATAACAAAAGGTAATACAGTTGGCCAACCATTTGGACAGACACTTTAGAAATGGGTGCACCCTCTTTCCCATGGGTGAAGGAAACAGCTGTGAGGACTTAGAAACATAGAAGCTGACGGCAGATAAGGACCGCAAGGCCCATCCAGTCTGCCCATTTCTTTTTCTACCTTATAAATGTGCCATCGGCCTCTGCTCTGTCAGTGACCTATCTATTCATAGTCATTTGTATTGCTCCCTTATGCCTATCCCATGCCTGTTTGAAGCCCTGCACTGTATTCATAGCCACCACTTCTTGTGGTAAGCCATTCCATGCATCTACCACCCTTTCTGTGAAAAAGAATTTCCTCACATTCCCCTTAATCGGCCTCCCTCTAATCTCATGCTGTGTCCTCTTGTCCTGCTATTTTCTTATATTTAAACATGTTAGACTCTCTTTCACCTTGTTTATGCCCTTAAGGTGTTTGAATGCCTCGATCATATCACCTCTCCCTCCTTTGCTCAAGGGTATACATATTGAGCTCCGTTAATCTGTCCTCATATGTCTTCTGATGCAGTCCCTGCACCATTTTGGTTGCCCTTCTCTGGACTGCCTCAATTTGGTTAATGTCCTTGTGAAGGTGTGGCCTCCAATACTGCACGAGTACTCCAGATGGGGCCTAACCAATGTCTTGTACAGAGGTTATTACCTCCCTCTTACGACTTGTAATACCCTGCTAATACACCCTAACACCCCTTAGCCTTACCTACTGCTTTAGAGGTCTGCTTGGATGATTTTAGGTCATCAGTGATGATGATGCCCAAGTCTCTTTCTTCCTTTGTGACAGCTAGCAACTCCCTCCCAGCCTATAAGTGGCTTCAGGGTTTCTTCCCTATGTGCATGATTTTGCACTTCTTGCATTAAATCCCAGTTGCCACTCTTCTGACCATTTTGCTAGTTTATCCAGATCTCTTCTCATTCTGCCCACCCATCTGGATCATCTACCCTGTTGCAGATCTTGGTGTCATCTGCAAACAGACAAGCTTACCCTCTAGTCCATCTGCAAGGTCACTAATGAAGATGTTGAATAGGACTGGCCCCAGGACTGATCCCTGAGGTACCCCACTTGTGACTTGCATCTCTTCTGACTGTATACCATTTACCACCACTCTCTGTTTTCTGCCAGTCAACCAGTTTGCCACCCAGTTGACCAACTTCTGACCCACCCGAGCCTACCCAGCTTATTTATCAATCTTCTATGTGGAACAGTGTCAAAGCTTTGCTGAAGTCAAGGTAGGCGACATCAACTGCTCCCCCTTGGTCCACCACTCTGGTTACCCAGTCACAGAAATCTATGAGATTAGTTTGACAGGACCTTCCTTTTGTAAACCCATGCTGTCTTGGATCATGTGCCCCTATGGATTCCAGGTGTTGCACTATCCTTTCCTTAAGGAGTGCCTCCATAATCTTGCCCACTACTGAGGTAAGACTGACTGGTCTGTAGTTCCCTGCCTCCTCCCTGCTACCACTCTTGTGGAGCGGGATCACATGAGCCCTTCTCCAGTCTTCTGGGACCTCTCCTGTGCTCAGAGACTTACTAAACAATTCTGCTAATGGCTCTGCTAGTTCCTCCTTTAGCTCCTTAAGTACCCTGGATGTAGGCCATCAGGTCCCATTGCCTTATCCACCTGAGCTTAGCAAGCTCTTGTAGGACCCTTTCTTTGTGAAGGGAGTAGTGCTCACCTCCCCGTGTCCATGATGCTGAGCTGTGGGCCCTGCCTACCTTCTCTTCAGTAAATACTGAGCAAAAGTATCTATTTAGGATAGATGCCTTTACAGGGTCCTCATCCTCACATGCTCCCTTTTCTCCATTAAGCTTAGCAATACCCCCTCTGGACTTTCTCCTTTCACTAATGTATCTATAGAAAGTCTTGTCACCTTCTTTTACTGTTCGTGCTAGTGTTTCCTCAGTTTGGGACTTTGCCTGCCTTACCTGCTTCCCTTAGGGCAGTTTGGTATGCCTCTCTATCTTCATCCCGCTGTGTTCCCTTATATTTCCTGAAGGCCAGCCTTTTGGCTCTGACCTTTTCTGCTACTGTATTTGAGAACCAAAGTGGTTTCCTTCTTCTTCTGCACTTCCTTTTCTGTCTAACACAATGGGATGTTGCTTCAAGTATTGCATCCTTAATGCTTGCCCACTTTGCCTGTACCCCCTCACCTGTGTTTCTTTTTGCCAGGGCTAGCTTAACTCTGTTGGCCATCTTATCAAAGTCAGCTCCTCTGAAGTCCCATATTTTTACCTGGAGATCTGTGATCCCTTCATTGTTAGTCAGTACTAGATCTAGGATAGCCCTGTCTCTTGTGGGTTGCTGTACCAGTTGTTTGAGGCCCTCCCCCTGCAGGGAATCCACTATGAGTCTAGTTCTGGCAGATGTTCCTGCTGGTATTGACCAATCTGTATCCGGCATGTTGAAGTCTCCCATTATCAGAACCTCCCCTTTAGCTGTCATGTTTTGTATATCTTCTAACAGTAATGTGTCTATGTCCTCCCTCTGGTCTGGGGGCCTGTAGACAACCCCAGTTCTTATGGCTGTCCCATTTCCTGTTTCCAGGGTGACCCACAGTTCTTCTGGCTCCTTATGTGTATTCTGAATTTCTGTAACTTTGACTTCCTGCAGTCCTTTGTATGGTGTGTATAGTACCCAAGTATTGTATGTACATCCAAAGCACGGAGCAATGCTTCCCCTGGATTGGCATGCTCAGGAAAATAAACTGGCAGCTGGGTGGTTTGATTCAGAATAAACTCAGACACCACCTTTGGTAGAAACTTCAGACTGTTACGCAAAGACAGTGTCTTTGTGAAAAATCAAATATGGAGGCTCACACATTAGAGCATGAAGCTCTAAAATTCTTCAAGCAGAAGTAATTGCAACTAAAAATAATGCTTTCCAAGACAGAAAGCATAGGCTGCAAATCACAGCTGGCTCAAAAAGGAGCTAAAGTAAGATTTTCGAACACAAAATTCAGCTCTCAAGCCGAGAATGGATTGCAGATAGGAGGCTTCAAGTGCAGAATGCCTCTCAAAAACATGTGGGCGTGGCCAGTCCGGAGACAGTGAGGGCTGATGCACTGGGCACCACACATCACACTGCGCCGGCGACCTGGGTTCGGAAACGAGCACGTGTTGTCGGGAGTCGGCCGGGGGAGGGGGGAAGGCGAGGAGCAAGACTGAGCTGCTGCAAGGCAGCTCTCTCCTCCTGGGAGGGACCTGGGGCTCCCCAGCCACTGGCCGCCACCCAGTAAAAGATGGGTGGCGGCACCAACCGGAGGGAGCTCCGGCGATAGCCAAGGGGAGGGGTGGAAGGGGCTTCACCGGCTTCACGGGGCACGCACAACACCCGTGTGCTGGGGCCCCAGGAACAGGGGAGAAAAAAGGGGGAAAAAGAATAACAAGTGGCTCTGCTGGAAGGTTTTCTGGCAACCACCAGAACATTAGCCACCTTCTGAGACACCCCAAACCTAGCAATGGCTATGTCTTCAGGAGCCATGTACGGAGATGAAGTAACTTGCGGTCCGGATGGACCAGGATTCTCCGTTACTGTGATAGTAAGCCCTTGCATGAGGCAGAGGCACTGGTGGTTCCACTGCCAACTGCTGCAGTAAGGGGAACCAGATCGGACAAGGCTAAAGGGTAGCAATGAGTATCGGAGTGGCTTCCTCCGTTTGGAGATTGATTAACACCCTCTGGATTAGAGGGAAGGGAGAAAAGGCATAAAGGAACCTCCCATTCCAAGAGAAGAACAACATGTCTCATCACAAAACTCCAGGCCCTGAAATGAGCATGCACAAAAGTAGCAGTTTTGCATTAAGTCGGGACACAAAAAGGTCCAACTCTGGATGACCCCACCTGTCGAACAGGTCAAGCATTCTGGACTGCGACCTGCTTAGCCTGTCTGCCAAAATGTTTTGCATGCTTGCAACATGCACTGTCGACAGTTCTAGACCGTGTTCCAGGCCCAATATCAAACCCTCATCTCTTCCCTGCATAGGGGATAAGAATGAGTTCCCCCTTGCTTGTCTATGTAGTACACCAACTTGATGCTGTTTGTACCAGCAGATGTCCCAGGTATGGAAGGTTTGCAGACCGTACAGAACAGCCCTCATTTCTAAGACATTTCTGTGGAAGGTGCTCTCCACTTTCTTCTATGTTCCCAGAGTCTGATGAGATCCCAGATATGTCCCCCCAGCCCATCCCCGAGGCATCTGTAGTGAGAATCTGATGAGAGAAGGGAATCAAGAAAGGAACCCCTTTCAGCAAATGGTCGGGTTCCATTCATCCACCACTGCAGCACCTTTTGGACAGGGGATTGTTATGAAGGCCCCCTGGCTCTAGGTTATCAGTGTTTTGACCCAATGGACTCAGTGTCCACTAGGGAATCCTCACATGCAATCTGGCCAGTGGTACTGTTACGATGGCTACTGCCATCCAGCCCAACAGTCTCAGGAATGTCCTGGCTGCGATATACCTGTTGCTGTAGACCATCTGGGCCTGTGCAATCAGGTGTTCAGCCCTGTCCAGGGGCAGAAAGGCTAAGCCTTGAACGGTGTCCAAGAGTGCCCCTACGTACTGTAAGTGCTGACAAAGGGTCAGGACTGATTTGGACAGACTGACTGTGATCCCTAAGGCATTGAACAGCTGCCTGGTACAATGCTAGTGTCTGGTACAGCTGCTCTTTGGAGTGAGCTCTAAGCAGTCAGTCATCCAGATAGGGCAAGACATATAATATATCCCTTCTCTCCTGAGAGCTGCTGCCACTACTACTAAGCATTTGGTAATGACCCATGGCACAGATGATAAGCCAAAGGGCAATACTCTGAACTGATAGTGTTCCCCCTGGAACAAGAAATACAGGTTACTCACCTGTAACAGGAGTTCTAGGAATGGTATATGTTGTTCATCCACACTGTCTGGCAGGTTCCTTGCCGCTTTAAATCTTGCCAGAAGGTCTTCAAGCTGGCTCCTCCCACCCACCCGGGTGGTAAAACTCTCGGCTCCACCCCATGACGCCAGATCTAGCCCGCTGGAAGCCAGGTTGTGCATCGAAGCCGGGGAGGTCAGGTGGGTCATGTGGATTCCTGTTACAGGTGAGTAACATGTATTTCTAGGGACATGGATATGTTGTTCATCCACACTGTCTGGCAGACTCCTAGCAGTTCTCTGGGAGGAGGGAGGCAAGGTGCACACCCCCTACTTAGGGAATAAAGACTGGAGAACCGAGGCCCCACAACCAGCATCCCGGCGTGACTCAAGGTCGATGTGGTAGTGGGTGATGAAGGTGTGTGTTGACTTCCAGGTAGCAGCCCTGCAGATTTTCTGGATAGGTACATCCCTGGAAGCAGCCACCGATACAGTGGTATGGCGGGTAGAATGAGCTCTTATCCCTCTGGGAGGCTCCATGCCCACCAACCTATAGCAGAGATCTATGCAGGAGGTGACCCACCTGCCTATCGTCTGCTTGGCTGCAGGTCTGCCAGGTGCGGCTTCAGCGTAGGTGACAAACAGCTGGTGAACCTCTCCCCGAACTTCAGCTGTCCGCTCCTTATACTAAGCAAGCGCTCTTCTAGGGTCCAAAGTATGGAGCCTATATTCAGCCTCCGAGGTGTGATTGGGGTAGAACACCAGCAGTGTCAACACCTGGTTAAGGTGAAACTCTGACACCACCTTCGGAAGGAATTTCGGGTGGTGGCGCAGGACAACCTTGTCCCTGTGGAAGACCAGATAAGGAGACTCAATGGAAAGCACCTGGAGCTCTCCCATCCTTCTGGCTGACGTGATAGCCACCAAGAAGGCGGTCTTCCACAACAGGAGAGAGATGTCACACCTGTGCATTGGTTCGAATGGCCTACCCATGAGCTTAGCCAATACCAGCAGTAGATCCCACGGAGGTGGAGGTTCTCGCACCGGAGGGAATATGTGATCAAGGCCTTTGAAAAGCGTGACCACCTTCTCCTGCACCACCCGACTGCTTTCCAGCCCGCCCGGTAAGCAGAGATGGCTGCCAGGTGCACCTTAAGGGTCATCGACCAAGCCCTTGCTGAGAAAGGGACCACAGGTAGTCCAGAATGCTTGCCAAGGAACAGGAGGAAGGGGCCAGGCCCTTGCCCTGACACCAAATGGAGAATCTCTTCCATTTGAAGGCGTAGCATTTTCTGGTCGACTCCTTACGGGACGCCTCAACGATGTTGAGGACCTCGTCGGAAAGACCCAAGGCCTGGAACTCTAGTTGCTCAGGAACCAGGCCGTCAGGTGCAGGGATTGAAGGTCTGGATGGAACACCTTTCCCTGACTGACTGAGATCAGGTCCGGGCAGGCTGGAAGCCACCTCGGGAGCCTGGAGCGGAGACTGAGAGATCTGGATACCAGAACTGGCGGGGCCAGTCTGGGGCTACCAGAATCACCTGCGCCTTGTCCCTCCTCGCCTTGAGAAGCACCTTGTGGATCAAGGGAAATGGGAGAAAGGCGTAGAAGGGGCCCGGGGTCCATGGCCTCGAGAAGGCATCCCCCTGCAGCGAGCCCTGCTGAGGGGGGGCGGGCATGAAACAGTCTCAGCTTCACATTCTCCCTGGAGGCAAACAGGTCTACCTGAGGCATGCCCCAGTGGGAGAAGAGATCTTGTACCACCTCTGGCAGGAGACACCACTCGTGAGACGCAGCCCCTATCCGGCTTAGGGCATCGGCCAGGGTGTTGGAGGCTCCTGCCACATGAATGGTGAGGAGATCCGCCTCCAGGCTGCACACGAGTGACCATATGCGGAGAGCTTCCCTGCACAGAGGCATGGAGCGCATCCCGCCCTGGTGGTTTAGGTAGTACATGGTCCTGGTATTGTCCGTCTGGACCTGAACCACTTGACCCTGTAGAAGCGGAGTGAAGGTGGTGAGGGCTAGGCCGAACCGCTCAAGCTCCAGCAGGTTGATATGGCATCGGACTCCAGGGGACCAGAGGCCATGCGCTCTGTGCTCCCCAGATGGGCACCCCAACCCATCAGAGGCATCGGTCGATAGAGAGCCGTCGGCTCGGGCGGATGAACAGGATGCCCTCCTGCAGATGTGCTGGAACGGTCCACCACTGGAGAGCGTTCCACATCCCCTGGGTCACTGTCACTAGCTGATCCAGCGGATCGAAGTGCTGTGACCATTGGCGGGCCAGTCCCCATTGAAGGGGACGCATGTACCAGCGGGCCTAACGGACCATGCTGGTGCAGGCCGCCATGAGGCCCAGGAGGCGCAGGAGTCTCGGGCAGGCGCGCTGCCCAACCTGAAATGACTGGGCAAGGAGGAAAGAACCTCGGCCTGTCCTTGGGAGCCATGCTCTGGCTCGAAGAGAGTCGAGCTCTGCCCCGATGAAATGTATCACCTGCTTTGTACGAGTTCTGACTTGGCCTCGTTGTTGAGGAGGCCAATCTGAGAGCAAACCCGGAGGGCCAGATCTCTGGACCGCTCCACCTCTGCTCTGGAGGGGGCTGCAATCAGCCAGTCGTCCAGGTAGGGGTACACCCGGACCCTTCAGCGCCGCAGGAATGCTGTCACCACTGCCATGCATTTGGTGAAGACCCTGGGAGCTAGGGAGGGGCCGAAGGGCATGGCCAGTAACTCGTAAAGGGATCCCTCCACTCTGAAGTGGAGGAATCTCTGATGGGACGGATGGATTGGGACGTGAAAGAACGCGTCCTGAAAGTCCAGGGAACAGAACCACATGCCTCGTTCCAACGATGGGATTATATGAGCCAGAGTAACCATCCTGAAGCTCCGAGACCTTAGGAACTTGTTCAGGTCGTGCAGGTCGAGAATGGGGCGCCAGCCCCCTGTCCGTTTTGGGACCAGGAAATACCTGGACACAAACCCCAGGTCTGGAGAAGGATCCACCACCTTCCTGATCACCTCTTTTTCGAGGAGCAGGGCAATATCAGCTCGGTGGGCCGACAGGGAGGCTGTGGACCCCATGGCCCCGAGGGGCGACGGCTCGGAAGGGTGGGGCCTGCTAGAACTTCAGAGGCAGGCCCTTTCCTACCACCTCCAACACCCAGCGGTCCATGGTGATAGCGGACCAGGTGGAAAGGAAGTGGCGGAGCCATCCTCCCACACGGGGGGGGAGGGGAGTGACGAGGCTGGGGGCGACACTCCTCAACCAGTCACTGGGCAGACTTGGAGGAGGGACCGGCCAAGTGACCTCCTGGGCCTTTACCTCCCTGCATCCTGTTTGAGGAAGCCGCGGGCTTGGGTTTGGGATGCCAAGTGCGAGCCTGCTGGCCCTGGTGCTGGTGCTGTTGGGCCGGACGTGCCGCAGGTGCAGAAGGACGAAAGGACTTGTGCTGCTGCTGTCAGCGGCCTTTGTCCTTCTGGGCGGAGGTGACAGAGTCCAGAGTGGCATTGGACTTCTCGATCCGCTGGAGGTGACCTTCCACTCCAGGGCTGTAGAGGTCGGTCCCCAAGAAGGGGACATCTGCCAATTTGTGCTGGGTATCCACCGTGAAGGTGGATATCTTCAGCCATGCTCTGCGGCGCATGGTCACCGCAGCCGCAACCGATCTGGCACAGGAGTCTCCTATGTCCAGAGCTGTTTGGAACTGCTGCTTCACTACCGCCCTACCCTGGTCGCAAACCTGTCAGACCATGGTCTGCAGGTCGGCTGGGAGATGAGGACCACCTCATCCAGGAGTCCATGAGGGTGTGGGAGAAGTGTGCCATCAGCACGGCCGAGCTGGCCTGGCAGAGGCCAAGGATGACGAGCACACCTTGGCGCCGGCGTGGCCCAGCTTTTAGACTCGGCAGTCCACGTCCCAGCGCTCCCGGAACGCTGGAAAACGCTGTCGGTGACCAACCCTCGGCAGAGGGGTGTTCCGAAAACCCAGGCAAATAGCCGGTAGGGACCACATACTTCCTGGCCATCCTGGCCAAGGGCGCAGGGCAGGCAGCAGGCCACTGCCAAAGCTCCAAGGCTGGGCCAACAATGGCCTCAGCCACCGGAAAGGCCTCCGTGGGCGAATCCCCTCGGTCCAGTATCTCTGTCAGGGGATACTTGGCCCATTTGGATACGGGCTCGAGCTGCATCCTGGTAGACTCCAAGATGAGCCAAAGCAAACCCATGAAGGACAATGGGCTTTCGTCTAATGACTGGCACCCGGAGGACTCCGGGTCAACCGGCATGGAGAACAGGGAAGAGTCGTCGTCGGACTCCGGGGAGTCCTCGAAGAGCTGCCTAGGGCCTGAGTCACCCTCCACCTGCTGAGGATGGTCGGGAGTGAGGGTAACCGACAACCTGTGGGGCAGGCCTTGACCCGATCGAGAGTCCTTGGTCGGAGCCCCCGATTTCGGTTGTGGAGGCGGAGGTTCCACCACAATCAGTGGGGCAGCTGGTTTCGGCCGAACAACCGGCCCAGGCTTGGGCACCTCGGCTAGAGCGAGGGGGTGTTTCGGCCGCTCAGGTGACAGCCACTTGATGGCCGGGGAAGGCGTCGGCGTCGACCTGCTCCCGGACAAAAGTAACTGCTGCCACATCAGGTCCTCGTAGCGTTGACGCAATCTGCGTCGAAGCCTCTCCTCTTCAGAGGAGGAAGACGAGGACTAGCGGTGGCGTCACTTAACTCGGTGCTGAGACCGAGACCGCCGATGTCGGCGGGATCGGCTGGACCAAGAAGTCGTCCGAGACCGAGATCCTCTGTGTTTCCGAGGACGGGTCTGGGAAGGAGCAGGGGACACCCGCTCTTCCCTCGGCTCGGACACCTTAACCAGGGACTGCTGCACTGGGGGCGCAGACAGATCCTCGGTCTCCACCGGGGAAACCGGCGAGGAAGGGTTGTCGGCTTCACCAGTCGACAGCCCATCCGACGGGTCGAGAAAAATCTCGACCGCGTCGACAGGAGTCTCGGCCGGCTGGCCTGACGGGGACGTCGTGAAGCCAGCGGCCTTAGCCGCAACCTCAACCGAAGTTGACAGTCGGCTGTCCGGGGAAGGAGACCTCTCCCGCTCCCACGAACGCCAACAATGGGACTTACCCTTAGAATCCTTCTTTTTGGACCAAGAGGAATGTCCCAATGGCCCCTCTCCCTTCGTGGAAAGGGATTGGCAAAGCTCCTTGAATGAAGCTGAGTACGAGGTACCCAAAGAGAGCGGGATAAATGCCACGACCGAGGAGGAGGAAAATGTGGCCTGGGCCGCCTCCTCCTCGAGGGCGATCATCTGCTCGAGCTGCTCAACCGAGCCAGCCACCGAGGTAACCGCCTAACGGGCCTCCTTCGACTTAACCGCCGGGTAGCGCTCCTCGGGGCGCCCTAGCTTTAACCGGGCAGCGCGGTCCTCCAGGACGTTGGCCGAGAACGAACAGCATGACTCGCAGGCCTGCGGGTCGTGTTCTAGGCCGAGGCAGTAGACGCACGTGGAGTGCAGGTCCATCCTGGACATCTTCTGCCCACAAGGGCACCGCCGAAAACCGGGAGTCGATTTGTCCATTGCAGCCATGAGGGAGAAAGATGACCAAAGTCTCGAAAATTTTAAAATGAGTTTCGGGCGAACCGAAGAATTAGGATTCAGTCTATCACGCAGAGCGTTAAGGAGGGAACCTGAGCTTCCAAGCGGTAAGGAAGATCTGGCATCATGGGGCGGAGCCAAGAGTTTTACCACCCGGGTGGGTGGGAGGAGCCAGCTTGAAGACCTTCCGGCAAGATTTAAAGCAGCAAGGAACCTGCCAGACAGTGTGGATGAACAACATATCCATGTCCCTAGAACCTGAGGTTCTTCCTGTGAGGAGGACAAATCTTGTTATGCATGTCAGCATCCTGCATGACTAGAGAACATATCCAGTCCCCCTCTTTGTAGTAGTGGCAACAGGCCTCGTAGAGTGACCATTCTGAACTTCTTGTACTGAATAAAGGGGTTCAGAGCCCTTAAATTCAGAATAGGCCTCAGATACTCTGTACATTTGGGGACTAGAAAGTAGTGAGAATAGGACTCCTTGTTCCTTAGTGCCCAAAGAACTGGTTCTATAGCCCTTTCCTGCATTAGGGTATGGACTTCCTCTACCAGCACCGGTATATGTTCTGGAGGACAGGTTGAATGAGTTGGTGGATGGTCTAGAGGTAATTCCAGAAGTTCTAAAGCATGGCCCTGTTCTATTATCTGCAGGACCCAAGCATCTGAAATGACCTTCCTCCACTGGTCCAGGTGGAGGGAAAGAAAAGCAACCCCCTACTGCCACCTTCGAAGGCACAGGTGGGTGGGGGTCCAAAAATGAGTCATGCAGATGTTTCCTACCTTTTAGGGGCTTCTGAGTTGGCACCAGGAGTGGGTCCTGAGGCAGACAATGCTGATCCTCCTCTGCTTTTACTTTGTTGTCTGGCCCCTGAATGGTGTTGATTGCTGGCTGGACGAAATGGCACTCTCTGTCAACTTCTTGGTTGTATATGGGAGAGGGAAATGTACAGATTTCAAAGTTCTGCCCGAAGCCTGTAGGTTTCAGAGGACATCCTGTACATCTGCTCCAAACAGCTTGTATCCTCTGAATGGGGCATTTAAGATGGACTGCTACAAATCATTGGCAAATCCTGCCACCCTCAACCAAGAGTGCTTGTTAGACAGCAGAAGCTGCTGCTCTAGCAGAAGCATCAGACATATTGTAGGTAGACCTTAACAGATGTTTACCTACATCTGCCCCTGTCTGGAGGACCTTTGGCAGCTCCGGCTTAGGGGAACCCTCTGAGAGAGCCTGGGCCGCTGCCTTGGCCTTACTCTAGAGGATATTCTAGTATTTTACCATATGGGCCTGAGAATTTGCAATTCTCAGGCCCAGGGTAGTGGAAGCAAAGGTCCTCTTCCCCTGGACTCTCTGTTAAGAGGGAGGGCACTAAGCTGTCTAGGCACTTCAGACGACATATACAACAACAGCAATCACTTATAAAAAATGCTGGCGAACGAAGGAGAGAAATACTGAAAAACACTGAGTAGCAGTTGACTGTAGTGATGGCGCTTCCATGGAGAGTCCCACAAGCATGATCAATGGCGGGAAAAAAACTGAGAAAGGAAGGGGCCGCCCACATTTACATGGGAGGTGTCGATGTAAGACGTCATCATGGGCAGCCCCTAGTGCACTGCTTTCAAAAATTTTCCGTGTGGTCCTAGTTCCTGGTGGCTATAGTTCCATAGGTGTGGCCTGATGAAACATATCCTCCAACATCACTGGATCAAAAATAACCCCCAAATAATTACACCTTCACCTGTTCAATACGGTCCTCAGAGGGTGTGGTGATGCACGGGCTGGGACTGTCCTCGAGTCTGTACCTACTTTTGAAAAATATTGTACTAGTTTTTTTTTGTGGTGATTATCCATTAATTAGCAGAAAACTAGTTGCAGACTTTATTATAGTCCTGCTGCAGACACTGTTAAAGGGTACACAGATTCTGGTTTCTAAGGAAAATATAATCTGCGTACAGTACAGTTCAAGTGTAGTCACAGACTCTTGAAATGTTGTAAACAAACAAACCAAGTAACAGGGGACCAAGGATAAAGCCCTGGGGAACCCCAGAAATAAGGGACAGTTTCTCAGAGAGGGTATCACCACTTCTTATTCCTCGTGCTCTACTGCCCAAATAATCTAAGAACCATGCTACAGTATCACCCAACAGGCCAACCTCCAGAAGTTTTGCTGGGAGGCTACCGTCACCATCTGAGAAACACTGGTTAAATTCAGGGGAGGTGTGACCCTCTCCCTCTAACATTCCCCAGTTGACAACCTGGGTGCGCCTTGTGAACTGGACTATATCAATTTGAGACAATGAAGCTGAGTGCGCTGTCTCCAAAGAAAGCAGAGACAGTAGCAGGACTGGGGCCAGCATACTGAAGGTTGTGGATTCTAATCCCATACCAGGAACTTGGGATAATACCAAATACTGACACCAAAGTGTAGCACTTAGGGAGGGGCTGCTACTGCACTACTAAGGTGCTGTCCTTTTGATGAGTTATTAATAAACCAAGGTTCCTTCTACCCATCTCTGGTGGGTGTCCACATGGAATTTTAAAGCTCCAATTAACCTTCAGGGATATTATTGACATCAATATGGCAGGAGTTGGGATGCAGGATGAAACCGACAGAATCTTTAAAAAAACAGAAAAGTGAACTACGACTGAAACTATTAAGTCTACTGTACAGGTGTCGTGCATAAAGTACATTTTCTTTTCAGAATTCACTGATACCAACCCGTACAAATATTGTTTGCAGATCTGTAGAGCTCAGTTTTGTATGAAATGCAACTGACTGAATAAAGAAGTTTTTATTTATTTATTTAGTTGTTGTTAACTGGGTAAAGAGCACTGGACCAAAGACCCTTCTTCAGGCTCGGCCCAGGCTATAGGCATACAAACCTGTCACAGCACTGCATAACAGTGACATGCTGTAAATAACAGTACAAAAACTTGCAAGATCAAAAACAATTACAAGTGCAAGACTCAAGCAAACCGTGCCACAGTCTGAGTTTGAATAAACTAAATGAAGTAATAGAATGAAGAAAAACAGGCAAAGCATTCCAAAAACCAGGAGCAGACTTGGAGAAGGCCTTGGATGTGAGGAAGTATTTTTTTTTTATTATTTTTACAGAGAGGGTGGTGGACGCGCGGAACGGCCTTCCTGAGGAGGTTGTGGGGTCAAAAACAGTGAGGGAATTCAAGAATTCATGGGACAGACATAAGGCAATTCTAGTGGGGGGTAGGAAGAAGTAGGCTGCTGGTTAACTATGATCTGCAGCTTATCCTCTAGGTAGGGAAATGGGCAGACCAGGCGGGCCAAGCGATCTTTATCTGCTGTCAAAGTCTATATTTCTATGGATCCCATTTGTGTTTTACACAAAGGAGCAACTAACTGAACACACTCGGATAATTGTAGACCGGCATTAATATGCAAAGTATTTAATAAGTGCTCGAGAGAGGACAATACAGACGAGTAAACTGCCTTATATACTAAACAAGCCAAAAAAAAAAAAAAAAGTATTTAGAGATATCAGAGAAAGCCAATGCAATTAAGAATCAAGAAAACGATGAGAAGGTGAGGGAACAAGAACAACAAAATGACATACAAAACAACCTGGAGTTTTTGAAGCTCTGCCAGTATTAAAAATAAAAACAAAAACAAAAAAAAAAAAAATCGAAAAAGGGAAAAAGAGAACCCAATGCAACGGGTGTAGGAGTTTTCCATTGAAATGCCACTTTTAAGCTTATACACTGCTCCAAGCCTTTGGTTACACTTGCTACATGCTCTGAAGAAGTTAAAGGATCCAAAACAACACCTAAACACTTAAAAAGAGCAACCTGCTTAATAATAGAACCATCCAAATCTTAAGCCAGTAATGGGAAACTCGTTCAATGAAACTGGGGAAGCCACCATCACAGACTTAAGTTCTGGAAGAATTTAAGATCAAGTTGTTACTTTCAAACCATCTGCTTACATATGAAATAGATAGCAGAAAAGGCTCATAGGTCTATCAAGTCTGCCCGAGTGTGCAGCTCACAGTTTAATACTACTGCAGCTGCGCTCCCCAATCCCCTCCTCTCCCTCTCCTGGGACCATACCTCTCAACTGTCCCTGATTTTGCCTCAAAATTTTCCACTGTCCCTCATAAAATTTGTGTTTTGTGACAAAACAGTGGGGATTAAAAACACAAAATAATATCAAACATTAAAGTTACAGACTTGTTCTTCTTCAGAAAATTCATCTTAACACAAATCCCCTTATTCTATCAGCTTTCTAAGTGAATAGTACCAGTTTTTAAGATGTGTCCCTGATGTTGAGTCTTTGTCCCTGATTATTTTAAGCCTTGTCCCTGATTCATGAAGCAAGAGGTTGAGAGGGTACGCCTGGGACTATCCCCCAGTATGTTCTTGTCTGTCCTTATCCTGCCCCTGACTCTATCCCATCCCTGCTTAAAGCTATCCACTGTCCTCAGTTCAACTAACTCCCTCGGCAATGTGCTCCATCCCGCCACAAATCTCTCTGTGAAGTAGTGCCTCCTCATCTCCCTCCTGAACCGCCCCCCTTCCAACTTCAGACTGTGCCCCCTAGTGACCCTTCCCCCCTTTAAGAGGAACAATCCTCCTGGTCTGACCTTGTTTATGCCTTTCAAGTATTTAAAGGTCTCTATCATGTCCCCCCTCTCCCTTCTATTCTCCAGTGAGTACATGTTGAGCTCCCTCAATCTTTTCTCATAAGGCATCTCCCCTAGGCCCATGATCATTTTTGTCATCCTACGCTGCACCCCCCCTCCAGCAATCTCACATCCTTCTTGAGGTATGGGCACCAGTACTGCACACAAGTGCAGCCTCACCAGTGATCTATACAAGGGCAGGATGACCTCCTCTTTTCTGGAGGTGATTCCCGCTGGCAATGCACCCCAGCATTCGATTTGCCCTTGCTGCTGCCCTCCTACACTGTGCCGACACCTTCATGTCCCCTGTGACCAGTACCCCCAGATCCCTCTCCTCCTCTGAAGCAGCTACCTGCACTCCCCCAAGTCAGTAGCTGGTCCTGGGATTTCTGTCTCCGAGGTGCATGACCTTGCACTTCTTAGTGTTAAACCCCAACTGCCACTCCTCTGACTAGTGTTCGAGTTTAGCTAGATTCCCCAACCCCCAAGTGCCTGCCTCCCTTCCTCACTGTCCACTTTTGCACAAATCTTTGTGTCAACGACGAACAGGCTGATTTTACTCTTGACCCCTTCTGCTATGTCCCCAGTGAAGACACTGAACAAAACAGGGCCCAGCACTGAATCCTGCAGTACCCCACTAGTTACGGGTCTTGGCTTGGATGTCTCCCCCTTGAAACTACCCTCTGCTGTCTTCCCTGAAGCCAGCTCCCAACCCACCCCACCACTTTCTCCCCCCCCCCCCAACAAGGTCCCTCAGCTTGCTCAGTAACCTCCCATGCCGCACCGAGTCGAAAGCTTTGCTGATGTTCAGATACAGCACATCCACAGCATGGCCTTCGTCAACCGCCCTAGTAATCCAGTCGAAGAAGTCGATTAGGTTAGTCTGGCAAGACCTTCCCAAGACAAACCCATGCTGTCTCTCGTCCTATAGTCCATTACTATCCAGAAAGGTCATCAACCTCTCCTTCAGAATGGTCTCCATCAATTTCCCCACTATAGAAGTCAAGCTCACTGGTCCGTAATTGCCCGGGTTGTCCTTGGGCCCCCTCTTGTGTAGGGGCACCACGTGAGCCATCCTCCAGTACCTGAGCATAATCCCAGTCTCCAAGGAGGTGTTAAACTGGTCTGACAGAGGTCCTGCCCACACCTCTGCCAGTTCCTTCAGGACTCTTAGTTGTGCACCGCCCAGTCCTGGTGCCTTGTCCACCCGCAATGCTTTAAGGCCTTTCAGAACCCTATCCTCCTGGATGTCCTCATCTGTTATCTCTGCCACTCTCCTCCCTTCCCACTGTGGTATTGGGCGATTTTTTTCTTTCGTGAACATGGAGTAGAAGTACTCGTTGAGTGCCTCCGCCTGGTCTTACCCTTTTTCTGCCCGTTCCCCCTCCCACTTGATTCTAACAATCTCATCCCCACAAAGTACAGTTACGTAAGAACTTACCATAACAGCAGATCTTCGAGACAGGCTCTTGCAGTAGGTAATTACATATAGGACTGACATCGGCAGGACTCCATGGAAAAATTTCTAGCTAGCAGTCCCTGGCGAGGGACCGCCCCACGTCAGGTGATGCAATAACTTGCTGCACAGAAGTCCAGATTCAGAAATTTGGTAACTTCAGAAGAACATCTGAAACTCTTAAAAATTACAAAATCGCCTGCATATAAAATGGTTTCATAATCTGTACAGACCTCCAGAACTGATTGTATAATCAGAGAAAATAACAGGGGTCCTAAAATGGACCAGAGAATTCAGGGATGACATTATCGGGCCAATACCAACTGAACACAATTTGAAACATAATTCCTAATCCAAGACACAACATTCACTGAAATTCCCAAAGCTTCCAATTTACAGCAAAACAGCTAATGACCTATAAGAGCAAACACTTTGATCAGGTCCACAAACCCAGCCCCCTGATTAAAAACTGGCATTTGTTTTGCTAAATCGGGGCCTCCCGGATCCACTATATTTATTACTGTGACCGAGTGTCCCCAATTAATGTATAAGTGGATTTTAGGACATAATGTCTACAGTGAGGGGTCACTGGTAATAAAGGCCCCAAAAGATCTCGATGGTCAGCTATCAAATAATAACCTTATAGCGTATGGTAAATGTTGTTCCTACCTGATTTTTAACCACAGTGCAAAAATCGTGGAATGCTGTTCAGCCCTTATGTGCAGAACAGTGTTCCAACTCAGTTGAAAATCGCATGAGCCACGGTAATAAAACCGCAAGGATCAACCAGATCAGACTACCTGATTATGCAACGGCACGGACACTCGCACAGTCCCGCAAATGTAGGATCAACCAGATACGGTAACAAACATGCAGAATCGACCAGATGTATCCTATGTGAAAAACTAAAATGCAGGATCAACCAGATGTTTATAACTTACTATAGTAAGAGTCCTCTTCTCCACTCGCTAACGAAGACATACAACCGCCATTTTTTTTAAATGTAAAGCCCTTCCAAACCTGAATGACAACCAGAGTGTGCGCCACAGATGTAGACACCCATTACATAGCAACCACAAACTCACCCTAGCAACCAGCACTAACCTCGTGAATACGATGGGCAGCAACCAGTTAGTTTTTGTAATTAAAAAAAATATATACATACACACACACACACATATATATATATATATATATATACACATACACACATACACACACACAAACATATATATATATATATGTATATTTAAATTACATAAGGTGGCACCATACCCTAAAACAAATACAGGATGGGCAACCCTATGCTGAACCAGTGTTTTCTGCCACCTCGGGGCTCCGATTACCAAGAACCTCTCGAGCTTCGCTCTTGAGGTCACAGGTAATTGGAACCCCTCTTTGGCAGAATACACTGGTTCAGCATGGTTGCCCATCTAGTATTCTCTATTTTGTTATGAGAATACAGAAAAGACCTTACCTGTGTCTGTCTGTCATCTCCAGTCACAATGTTTCCTACAGCACGTAAGGCAGGGGAAACCACCTTGTAATCAGTGTGCCTGCACAAAGTACAGAGAATTGACAGTTATTCCAGTTATATGGTTTCATCTCAACATTTTCTGATGTGCCATGAAACTAGAGTTTATGGTTACATATAAGCAGGAAGCCAAATACATGGCAGCACCAATGTTTCCCATGAGGCCTTCTTTTTAACTATTTTTTATTATTTACCCAGGATAGCCCAGCTGAGATGCAATATTCAGGCTGATCTACTGGATGAACTTGAAATCCCAGTTATGATGAACAAGGTGCATGGCTCCTGACAGCAAACATCTATTCATCTGAGAAACCTCATCGCCATATCACCACTTGCCTATACTGTGCTCTGCTACCTAAGGGTTTTAGTGTCAGAGCTGGGGAAGTGAGAAGCCAAAGGAGAAAAATCAAGCAAAGCACCTGCAGTGAAAATATAGTACTGTATCACCACTTGTTGCACCAACTATCACTGCCACCGCATCACTGACTATCTGACTTCCACATGGGGCTGATTTGTTTGTTTGCTCCGATGACTGGTCTTGGTCTTGTCAGACTCACCACAATGGTGCTGTAGGTTTTTAAATATAGAAAGAAAAGTAAAATCACTAAATAAACTAATTACTAATGCTAAACCAACATCAGATACCGTCAGGTATAATGTGCTGTTTCTCAGAGCCATAGGCATGTGGGTGGGCAGCAGAATGAAATAAGTGGTAGTTATGATGCAGTACACAGCACGACTGTAATATCAAAGACAAAATACAGTACTCTGTAAATCCTGTAAACTTACACTGATACAATAGATGAAATGAAGGTGGAGGGAGGTTCAATCATGCTGCAAAACAGGTTATTTCCTCCACGACCCATACTGGTGGTCAATCACTGGATTTGGTGTTTATCCTGAGGATGGAGATAACCGACTTAGTGGTGAAACCAGTCGGGTGGTCTGACCATCATGCCACTGGGTTCAGTTCGTGCTCCCAGTAGGTCGGCCCCTACGGAGACGGTCTGGTAGCACCTTTGAGGGTGTTTCCGGATAGTCTGATGACAGTGCTAGACCTATAGGGTTTACCGAGTGAATACATGGATCCGGGGACCTAGTACTCACCTATAATAAGGCGGTGGTAGTGGACATGGATTCCATTGCTCATGTTCGTGTTCGTCCCCTCACTCGTCGCCCCAGGTCTCCTTGGTTTGATGAGATCTTGAAGGAGTTGAGGAGAGTGGGAAGAAGGCTAGAGAGGTGTTGGTGGAAGTCGGGCCTGGAGTGTGACAGACTTAGATTGATGGACCACTATGGGTCTATCAATCAGCAGTTACCCGTAAGAAGGCAGAATTTCTGTCCAGAGAAATTGCTGCTGTGCGGATTCGACCAGCCCAGCTCATCCAGACTGTGGACAGATTGTGCAATCCAATTTGTCTCCAGCATGGAAGTGTTTTTTCACAAGAGCAGTGTGAGGAGATTGCTCAATTCTTCGCAGATAAGGTTGCCACAATCAGGTCCGGCGTCGGCTTGACCCTCTCTAATGGGAGTTGTGGTGGTCAGCAGAAGATATCGGTCTCCCAGTTTGTGTGGTGTGACTTCGGCCTGCCCACAATAAATGACATTATGATGGTCGTCCAGTCATTGCGACGACCAACTGTAGTTTGGACCCGGGCCCCACACGCCTCTTAGTAGGCTGTGTGGATAAAATCGGCCCGGTCCTTGCCGAGATAGTCTGCATGTCTTTGGAGAGGGGGATCTTTCCAAATCCCCTGAAGGAGGCCGTGATTCGGCCCCTCCTTGGACCTAGACTGTCTGTCAAATTACAGGCCTGTCTCTAACCTTCCCTTTGTGGGTAAGGTTATTGAGAAGGTGATTGCGTCACAGCTGGATGATCATTTAACCAGCCACAATGTCTATGATTCTCTCCAGTCTGGAAGAGACATAGTACCGAGACAGCCCTTGTCCGGGTACTAAATGACCTCCTAATAGCGAGAGATTGAAAGACCCATTCCATCTTGGTCCTTCTAGATCTCTCTGCGGCATTTGACACTGTAGATCATGGTGTGCTGCTGGAGCGCCTGTGGTTCATCTGCAGATTGCCTTGTACGGTGCTCGGATGGTTTTGATCATTCCTCGAGGGTAGGACTCAGAGGGTGGTGTCTGGGACTTTTTCCTCAGCACCACTCCCCCTGTCCTGCAGGGGTGGCAGGGCTCCATCTTGGCACCCATGTTGTTTGCGGTGTACATGCTGCCATTAGGAGTGATTATTAGCTGGTTCGGCTTTAGATTTCACTGCTACGCAGATGATACTCAGCTGTACATGTCCTTCGTGCCTGGTCAGGATGATGCTGTTTCGGTCTTTAACAACTGTCTTGCAGAGATCCAGGATTGGATGAGTGAGCTGGCTGCAGTTAAACCTGGAAAAAAATGAGGTTCTGGTTGTGGACCCAGGTTGTCGGGAGGCGGGTTTGTTGGCAGGATCACCCTCGGGACTATGGCTTGGGGGTGTTCAGCTAACTACCTCAGACCGGGTGCGGAACCTGGGTATTATGTTTGATGACTGCCTGACACTTAAATCTCTGGTGTCGGCAGTTGTCAAAACCTCTTTTTACCATCTGAGGAATATCGCCCGGGTGAAGCACCAGCGCCCCCCCCCCGACGATTTTCCAACATTGGTCCATGCCTTTGTTACCTCCCGTCTTGACTACTGCAATGCCCTTTACCTAGGGCTACTGGGGGTTGATATCTGCCGCTTGCAGCTAGTACAGACTGCAGCAGCCAGGCTGTTGACTGGCACCTCTAGGACCAGTCATATAACACCAGTGTTCCGCGGACTGCACTGGCTGCCAGTACAGTGGCGGATCACCTTCAAGGTCGGTTTGCTGACCTGTGAGGCCCTGCACAACCAGGGACCTGGTGCCTGCAAGATCTCTTTCACCCTACTGTCCCCCCGCCTCTCCGATCCACCCGATGAGGGATTGCTAGAGACACCTGGGGTCCATTTAAAGACATCTGGGACTAGGTCATTTAGTTTTATGGCCCCGACCCTGTGGAATTCTCTATCTCGTCAGGTGCGAGACTACCTGACCACCCAAAATTTTAAAGTTGCTCTTAAAACCTTCCTTTTTAGCCTAGCGTATCTGATTTTTAATGCCGCTGCTGTTTTTATTGGTTTTATTTGCTGTATTTGTTTACCTATTGATGTATTCTATTTATTTATTGTTTGTACAAGCACCTTGCTTTGTAGAAAGGCACTTTTTATAAAGATTGCTTTGCTACATAGACTGTTGTTGAATACAGCACAGCACTGTAATATACAAAGTGCATTTTTTATTTCAGTGTCCCTCGCTTTAATGAACAGGGAGCTACAACGAACATGCATTATGGCTTCCATTTTGTTTGTTATAGCAAGGGAGCACTGTAGTTAGCTACCCAGCTGAAAAGTGACTTACTGTCTTACTGTCTCAGGTGCCTTCCTTGAAGAAGGACATGACCAAATCCTCTCGCCTATCTCTTTACCATATTTTCAATGTACATTTGGGATCAGATATTCAAAACATTTTTTTTTTCAAACTTTATTTATAACTTTTATTGCTACAAAGGTAAAGTATTTTTCCATAGGCAGGCATGCCAATGACATAACAGGTCAAGACTTACATATTGTCCTTGCAACATTTTTACAGCAAGGATCTATTATGCCCTTCCCTAGCTACATCACTGAAGGGATTACCAAGATACATAAACATGAACATGCATTTCATGATAAGTACTGAAAAGTCAGTATTCCACCATGAGCTGGGATGTACAAACCTAAGTAATATTCTAACAACATAGAGAAACCCATATTCATAGGAGCAGAAGGGTACAATATCCCCATAACCTTGGAAAACGTGTGCACAATTTTATGCACTTCTTTGACAGCTCTGCAGATCAGTTTAACAGTTTGAACAACATTAACTCAAACTATGAGATTATATTGAAGTGGCAACAATAAAAGCCAATTTAATTGCCTGCCACTTACATCTGGCAGGGACCACACTCCCTGACATCATTAGTGCTAACTTATGGAGTAGACCTTGATCCTGTACAGAACAAAGTCAGCAACATTAACAGTAACAATGTGAAAACAGTCTCACATTTTGCACTGTCCAATACTCCGGCGATCGATGAGAGGGAAAAAGATGCCACTTCTGGGGCCCGCTATTTCACAGTGGTGCAACAGTTCCAAAGGTGCCAAAGTCTTACTCTAGAAAGAAGAGTCCTGTTCACCCATGGCTCCTCTGTGCCACGTGGTGACACCATTATCCTCTATATGGCACAGTTCAAACACTAGTTTCTGAAGGAAAACAGGCCCCCCCCCCCGACCAACAGCCATGTGCAATTCCAGAGAACAGCCACTCTGAGAGAACTGGATGATAAGAAACATTTAACCTAGGTTATATGAGAACAGACCTAGCCATGGCAGAGCCGCCAGGTTACAGTTTTAGGCCAAACACAGATCTCTGACTGCTCAGCCTAACAGGTGCAGGTGTTAACTAAATCCTTGCTAGGAAATGTTCAGGACAACACACCATGTAGCTGCACACCAAAGTAAAAAAAAAACACAAAGTCCAATTGTAAATGCAAAAATAAACTCCGTTTATTGGCATCCAACATGAGAAGTGTAGCTCTTAACTCTGGCAATTCGGGTCTCCCACGTAACCCTTCGTCAGGAGGTGAATTTTAGGTTACAGATACTCTGGGCGAGTCAATTTTTCCTACTCCTCCTCACCCTACGATTCCCTCTCCCTCGTGTGAGATTATTTCTCCATTTTCTCCTGAAGTTTAGAAACATCTTTCAGGTCAGAGAACAGGTATGCTTTGTCCCCATACATTATTTTTAAGCTAGCTGGCATGAGTAAAATGTGGTGAACTTCCAACTGTTGTAACCTGAAGCGCACATAATCAAAACTTTTCCACCTGTGGCGGGTTTCATAGCTCTGATCTGGAAAAACATGGATTTTGTGGTCTCTCCATTGCCATGGACCTTTTTGCTTTGCTTTCAGCGGAATTTCATCCTGCTCATGAGTACAGCCCAGGGCAATTTAAAGCGTACAACAGTCAGTTTCGTTGGTGGAAGGCAGTTGTGGGTCCCATACGGTGTACTGTGGTATGCTTTAGAGACTGCTGGACCCCACAACAATTGAAACTGTTCTTGTAACCAGCACTGTACAAAGTCTCTTGGGGCATCCTCTTCTGTCCCCTCTGGCAAGCTGAGAATTCATAGTGGGTAGACTGCACAGTGTTTGAGAGTTTCGAGCATTTTCATCAATAGCATGTTCTCATTCATGAGCCCTGTTGAGACTGTCCACGATCAGCAGACTGTTTTGTGACTTGAGTGTCCAAGAGTAAGCCCCCCCCCCCCATTTTACCATCCATGCTTTTTAGCGGAGACTGAAAATCCTCCATTCACTTATCCAGCGACTGAATTGCTTTAAGCAGGGCAACACTGATGGGCTGAGAGGGTCTGCTTCCAGCAGGGCTTGTTGTGAGCCCTTGCTTGTTCCCAGGTGCTGCTTCTTCAGTCAGGCTCCTTCTCATCCACCCCCTCCCTGCTTATTTGGAAGAACCATGCTCCACTTCTGAAACCTTCTTAACCACAAACAGGGTCTCCTTGGATTCCTTTCGATGAGATCTGTCAAGCTGTTACAGCCTTTTTTTTTTTTTTTTTTCTCTCTTCCACCTTAGGAGCTGCAAATTAACTTTTTACAGTTTTTGTTTCTCTTTTCTGCAAAGTGTCTCTGAAGTGCCATTTCTCGCTCAGTAGTTTGCCAGGCCGTCCCGATATTCAAAAACATTTCCATGTGCAACTGAACTGCCCTGGAAAAGGAAAATGCTTCTAGAAGTGACCTAGATTCCCTGCATCTCCAGAGACATCACCAGGATTTCTAACTACACAAATTCCAGTGATGTCCCTAGAAATTCTGGGCAGGCATTTTGTGTCAAAAGCACTATTTTATAATCGGCAAAGGTAATCCAACCACATGTCCAAATGTTTAAAATATCAAGGCCTGTTACCATTGAACTGTGCTGAACAGACAGCAACTTCCACATTTGTGTTCTGATACAAGTTCACAAGCAAAGATGGTAATTTTTTTAAATGGAAAGCTGAAGGCATGTTTCAGACATTTTCCTTCTTAAAATAAAGTGAATAGGTACCTTTAACTCTAAAATCCAGTATGTACTTTACCCTGTCTAGACTCTTTAATCACTCAGTGAGGCCACAGAAGTATGTTTCTTTTTCCTAATATACTGTAGAAGTGCTCCATACTCAGAACAGGCAGTGTCATTTGCAGGACGCAAGGGCAGTCTCTAACATAGACCTTACCAGCTCCCATTCCCACAGGTGTTAGGAAGCTAGAGAGTGCCCAGACTTCTTGAAAGCGCTGCTACCCAGCCTAGGTTTGGAGCACTCCAATATCACAAAAAAGAAGGAAAGGAACTTGGTTTTAAATAGCGCCTTTCATACAAACTGTATTTCCAACATGCTCTTCAATCCAGGAAAAGAAGGGGAGAGATCATTGCTGTTCTCAGCATGCATGGAGATTCAAATTCAGAGACAGATTAGTGAGACAGGACAGAAAGGTTGAGCACAGGGAAGTGAAATAACTTGCTCAGAGTCACAAAGGGAGCAAGTGGAATTCAAACCTGCATCTCTTGGTTCACCACAAAAACACACAAAAATAAACAGCACACTCGAACACAGTTTGCATAGTAAAGTACTCTATACATACACATTTTTTTGTAAAAGGCTACCGGACCAGGTCACTAGCTTTGCCAACACCTTATGGTACACTGCCACTTCCGGGTGTGGTGGGGGTAGAGCCAGAAGAGAAAGATGGCTTTTTAAAAGCATCATTCTGTACATACTTCAATAACAGTACAATTCTATCCAGTTCACACGCTCCATAAATATCAATTTCAAATTCTTACTTGGTGCCACGGGAACATAATTCCTTAAGGCTAAAGGTACCTTAGGAAGGAGCCCAAAAGTAATGTACAGCAGGGGTGAACACAGAACCTGAGTGAGGACAGACTGACAGCAACTGTTGACGACTGATAGAGAGTGAACTGAGCAATGACCGACAGTAATTGGTAACCAACAACAAACAGAGGCATGACTTCCATAAGAAGAAAGGGAATGTCAAGATGGAAAGAAGGCTGCCATCCAACCCCAACTCACAGCAGAAATCTTCTAGGGTAAAACACTATTGTACTACATTATGGACCACCTCCTGCGGTGGCACATCCTTTGGCACGAAGGAGAGGAAAAATCCCCTATGAGGAGGAAACCCCGGCGGATCCAAGGCCTTGGTCACCTTCCCTCCAGGGCTGGGATAAAATTAGTGATGGCTCAGCTACTGCAATTTAGAGACCAAATTCAAGGGGAAAATTTTAGAACAAGGATTCACACGCTGTCCCTCTAACAGAAACACTATGGGGGTGCCACAAGCCAATCTTTGCAGCTGAAGGAGGTTCCCCATGAAGAAGACCCCCCCCCCAAAGGCGGGAGAAAGAGAGCAACAAACCCTGAAAGGCCCTCACCTGGCCTCCACCAAGGGAAGGCCTAGAGAGGAAGCCGAACCCTTGAGGGTAAGGCACAGGAGTTGGGCCCCTGAGTGGCTTGGACTTGCATAATTTTATGATCTTCACCTTTGAGGGGCAGAGGAAGGGAAGCAGGTGGAGACTAGGTGAACCTCAGGCAGCTGTAGGGAGCAACAGCTTTCAAAGGTACTGCCGACGTGGTGTGCACAGCTAAAGCAGCCCCCACGGACTTAGAGGCCAACCCTCCAACAGCTGAAGTCTTAAATGCTACATCAAGAGGTGCAGCCGAGTCAATCTGCACAGCCAAAGCTTCCCTCGGAGCGTAGGACATTCTCACTTGAAGGGCAGAAGAGAAGGACGCTGCTCATGTCAAGGGACCCATCCTCAGGATGCAGACTTTAAGGGAGCAGAGTGAGACCACTGGCATAAAGGGCAGGGAGCCCTGAAAGCTATGCTATGGTCATGGCCGGCATGCACCTGAGTACAGGAGTAGTGGGAGGTCAATGGCAACACTGGATGGCCATGAGCACAAGGCAGAAACAAAACGTAAGCAAGGATGAATGACACAGATATCAAATGACAACTAGGACACTGTACGAGAATGAAAGACATGTGCTTGTACTGAATGGTGGATGCATGCCAACCAGTTTCATACAGGAGGTCAGTGTTAGTTGCTGATGCACAGCAGGCCAGGTAGGCTGAGGCAGTACAGAAAAATAAATGAAACTGCTAGGGAAAAGCAGGAGCATATGAAAACTGACAACTAGGAAGCAGCATGCTGGTGAATTGAGCAACTAAATAAACCACCACAACACAAAAGGGAGTGGTGGATTTGCTAGGAGCCAGGTGTAAACATTTAAGGACTGTAGCTGAACTGAGAGACTGCAAATGGCCTTAAACAGCAACATGTAAAGCCTGGAATAGCACAAGCAAAGCAGAGAATGACAAAGGCAGGACAATGAAAACTATTATGCACACAAGAACAGAAAGAAAAGTACAGTTACACAAGAGCTTACCGTAACAGTAGATCTTCCAGAGGATCTCTTGCATCAGGCCACACCTGTAGAACTACAGGCACCAGGCACTAGGACCACACAGAAACTTTTCTAGCGAGCAGTCTACAACGGGCTGCTCATGGCGTCAGACGCAGTGACGTCCCTCCAATATAAGTATGGGCGGCCATGCGTCCTCTCAGTTCTTTTGCCATCTGAGATGCCACATTGAGGATCTCCAGCCGAGGAACCAAGGGGAACCAGAGGTTCTTGCCAGAAGGATGGGTGAAACAGAAGATGAACCATCCTGGAAAGAGAAAGACAAACACAGGAAAGCTCAAAAGCTAAGGCTGCAGAGCATGGGACAGCATGGTCTGATGCAAGAGATCTCTTGAGGATAGTACAGTTACGTAAGAACTTACCGTAACAGTAGATCTTCAAGAGAGGCTCTTGCAGTAGGTAATTACATATAGGACTGACCCGGTAGGCTCAGGACCCCACGGAAAAATTTCTAGCTAGCAGTCTCTGGTGGGGGACCGCCCCCACGTCAGGTGACCGACATCAGTATAAAGGGGCGGTCCCCCTCGCCCGCCTTCCAACTCTTTCCCACCAAAGGCCAAAAAAGGCAAGACAAGAGAGAGAAGCGGATATTTCCCTTCCTGGAAAAGCAGCTGAAAAGCTAAGGGGATGGCGGGCAGGAAGGCATTACCTACTGCAAGATCCTTTCTCGAAGATCTACTGTTATGGTAAGTGCTTACGTAACTGTGCTATCTTACTTCGAGAGGGCTCTTGCAGTAGGTAATTACATATAGGAATGAATCCCAAGTCTGGAAAAAAGGAAAAGCACTTGGGAGGAGGAACACTATCCAACAAATGGAACCTATGGCTGAACGGGTCTTAAGAAAGAAGACCTTGGAGTATAGCCTACCTGAAGCCTGCTCCACGGTGAGAGGCAATATCCAAACTGTAGTGTTTCGAAAAGGTATGGACAGAAGTCCAAGTCACGGCTGCACAGATGTCTGCCGCTGGCACATTCTTGAAACAAGCCACAGAGGCGGAGGCTACTCCTCTGGTGGAGTGACTTCTGACTTGACCCGGCAGGGTCTTGTGGTACTTGTCGTAACAGAAGGTGATACAATGAGCCCACAATTTAGATAGGCATTGCTTGGAAACTGCATTGCCCTCTCTTTTGTGAGCAAAAGAGACAAAAAACTGATCCGATTTCCTGAGATCCTTAGTCCTAGTGGTATAGTATCTCAGAATTCTATGAACATCCAAAGTACGCAACAGGTACTTCCCCTTGTTTGGAGTGTTGCATAAAGAAAGCAAGTAGCTCAATGGATTGATTCAGCGTAGATTCCGCTACCACCTTAGGGAGAAACTTAGGGTTGGTGCTCAGAGCCACACATTCCTTGAGAAAAATTAAATATGGGATTTTGCATATCAGGGTCTGAAGCTCGGAAATTCGTTAAGCTGAAGTAATGGCCACTAGGAAGAGAGTCTTCCAAGAGAGGAACTTCAAGTCTGCTGAGGCTGCTGGTTCGAAAGGAGGCAGAGTAAGCTTCTTGTGAACAAAATTCAGATCCCTGGGTGGAGCAGGAATGCGGAAAGGGGTCTCAAATGGAGAACCCCTCTGAGGAAAGTCTTAGAGACTTCCAACTGAGCAAAAGTCCTGTCTCCAAAAGGGACATGGTAGGCCGAAACTGCTGCCACGTGGACCTTCAAAGAGGAATGGCTGAAACCCAGGTCGAAGAGATGACACATGTAGTCCAGGACTCTCTCAACTGGGCAAGAGAAAGGCTCAAAGTCCTTTGATGAGGCCCAAATAGAGAATCGTTTCCACTTCATGGCACAGGTGGACCTGGTGGAAGGCTTTCTGGCCTCCACCAGAATATCTGCTACGAGCGGAGAAACCCCGAACCGGGCTTGAGCTACGTCTGCAGGAGCCACACATGCAACTGAAGGGTTTGAGACCTGGATGAACAAGGGTTCCCTGATCCTGGGTCAGCAAGTGCTGTGACAGAGGAAGAGGAAGCGGAGGTTCCTCTGAAAATTGTTGCAGAAGAGAGAACCAAATTTGCCTGGGCCAAGATGTAGCAATAAGGATCATCCGGGCTCCTTCTGGTCTGAGCTTGTGCAAGACCCTCTCGGGATTAAGGCAACTGGAGGGAAAGCATAGACGAATCTGTCCCTCCAATCAAGAGACAGAGTGTCCCGCCAGAAAATGTCTCACCCTAGAGCGAGCGAGCAGAAGGCGGGAAGTTTTGTGTTCTGAGAAGACGCAAAACAGGTCTACTTGAGGGGGTTCCGCAGAGCAGGAAGATGTCGGTTACTACCTCTTGATCCAGTTCCCATTCGTGGGCTCTGGCTGAAGACCGACTGAGATGGTCTGCCAGCGTGTTTTCTACTCCCGAAACATGAACTGCCATCAGGTGATGGTTGTGCTGAACAGCCCAAATCCAAACTCTCATTGCTTCCCTGCACAGAGGATAGGAACGAGTTCCTCCATGCTTGTTGATGTACCAGACTACACACATGTTGCCATCTGAATGGTTAGATGACCAGGAAGAATGGAGCAGTGCAAAGCCTGGACAGCATACAGGACGGCTCGGAGTTCGAGCACATTTATGTGTAAAGTCTGCTCGAGTCTGGACCAGCTGCCCTGAGTCCTGTGAGACCCTAGATGGGCTCCCCAGCCCTCTCCTGAAGCATCTGTTCTGTTGTCAATGTCTGGGAGGGGGGGGGTTTCGATAGTGAAGTGAATTCCCCGGCTAACGTTCTCTTGCACCATCCACCATTGTAAGTCCCTGGCCATGGGATCAGAGACTAGAACCTCCTGGTCTAGGTCGTCCAGTGTTTGGTCCCACTGAGACCGAAGTGTCCACTGAGAGATCCTCATATGGAGCCGAGCACGAGGGATTGTCAGGATAGCAGCCGCCATGAGCCCAAGGAGGCGAAGGACTGACCTGGCACCAACCCTTCTGCAACTGGACAACAGCCTTGCTTGAGTCTGGAGGGTGTCCACCCTGTCCGGGAGCAAAAAGGCCTCGTCGATGGTCGTGTCCAGGATCACCCTGATAAACTGGAGTCTTTGGCAAGGGACCAGATGGGACTTGGCCTGGTTGATAGTGATACCCAGGCTGGTGAAAACCTGCAGGGTAACGGAAAGAGAGCACAGAAGTCCCTCCCTGGATGGGGCCACCAGGAGCCAGTCGTCCAGGTACGGGAATACCTGCACTCCCTGCTGTACACAGGTGGGCCGCTACCACAGACAGGCATTTGGTAAACACTCGGGGAGCCGAGGAAAGACCAAATGGGAGGGCCTTGAATTGGCAGTGGTCCCCCGGAAAAGAAAACAGAAGGAATTTGCGGTGGGAAGGGCGGATGGGGATGTGCAGGTAGGCATCTTGGATATCCAAAGCGCATAGCCACTGTCCCTGCCGAAGAAGTGGCAGAAGGCTCTGCAAGGAGAGCATTCTGAAGAGTTTGTACACCATGAACATGTTCAGGGAACTCAGGTCAAAAATAGGCATCACGTCTCCAGTCTTCTTTGGAACTAGGAAGAAAAGGGAATAGTAACCTGTCCCCCAAAGATGGGTGGGGACTGGTTCTGTCGCCACCTTCGAGAGAAGGGAGAAGATTTCTTCTAGGATCAGAGGAAGATGTTCCAGGGAGTAAGACCACTTGGGGGGGTGGTCTTCGGGGCGGTTTCTGAAGAAACTCAATAGAGTGCCCTGCTGCGATCAGTTGGAGCACCCAAGCACCTGATGTAATCCTCTCCCAACCCAGTAGATGGAAGGAGAACCTCCCTCCTACTGGTTCCTCTGGAGTATCCATAGGCCGTGGGAGAGGGGAGGAGTCAGGAGGTGTGGGACAGCGCAGCGGCCGAGGCTCCTGCAGGTTTTTTGGGCGGGGGAGTCTTGGTTGTTGGAGGGGCCTGACGCTTGTTGGCCCACTTGCCCTGTGGTTTCGCATTTGGTCGATTACGCGGACGAAAAGAGTGACGCTGTCCCTGAGGGGGTCTGTACAGAGTCTCCACGGACTTGAGTGCAGTGCCCTTCTCCTGCAGGTCGGTGATGATGTCCTTGACATCACCGCTTGAACAGCACCGAAACCTTGAAGGGCACATCCTGAATGGCAGATTGCACTTTAGGGACCAAACCAGATACCCGGAGCCAGGCATGATGCCGAAGACCTACAGCGAAGGCCGAACTCCGTCCAGCTGCATCCACTGCATCGCAGGTGGCATGAAGCATGTGCCTGCCGACTGGCCGAACAAGCAGAGCGGATAAGGTTAGCCACCTCCTGGTTGGTCTGGGACTCAGGAAGGGAGTTCAATTTAGATTCCACCTGACTCAGGATGGTCTTCTGGTAGTCCCCCATATGTGCAACATAGTTCAGGGCCCTAATAACCAGGGTAGAAGAAGCATACACCTTCTTCCCATACTGGTCCAGAAGCCAGGACTCCTTGTCGGTTGGAGATGAGATGAGATGTTTGGGGTTGGTGGAAAGGCCGTGAGCAGCACTAATCACGACCAAGTCTGCCTTGGGGTGTACATTCAAAGAATCCACTCCCTCAGAAGCCTGATATAGCTGATCTGCCTTCCTTGGAAGGGGGGGGCTAACATGGTCGGCTGCTTCCAAATAGTGGAAACAAGGTCTGCGTGAGGCTCTGTTCAGGGTGGAATCAATGTCGGAGTGGTCTCAGGCAGATCCAAGTGGGCAGCGAGGTTCTTACGCTGTGGATCTGGCTCCAGAGATTGCTACTGAAGAACTTCCCGGATCTTTCTCAGTAACTCCAAAAAGGAAGGATCCTCCAGGGGAGACTTCAGAGGAGTCCTTGGCCTGGGACGATCTAGAGTACAAGGCTCGTCATCCGGATCAAAGCATTCCCCGGAGTCTGAGTCAGAGGTCTCCGACGTAGAGGAGGAGGAGGAAGACTCCTCCAGTGCAGGAGGAGCGGTCCTTTGGGAAGCCCTCTGGGAAGTGTATCCTCCCCACCCCTGGCACCCGAGGGTTCACCTCTGGTGTCAGGTAAGGGGAAGGGAGTCTCACGTCTCGGGCATAGGGGTTACTGTGCAGGGTCCGACGCCGGAAGACAGCTCTCTACCTCCCTGATGAGCTGAGCCTTGGCCTCAGCCCACCAGGCAGCCAGAGTCTCCTTCAAGTCCACCAGCGGCTGTGGTGAGGGCGGTGGAGGAGGGGGATACGGATACTGGGTGTATCTGTATGGCGAGTATCCATAACCTGACGGCGGGAAGCCCGGAGTCGGGTACTGAGGGGCCGGGTACTGCAGCATCAGATAAAGTGGCGCCGGGTACTGCAGCGTCGGAAACTGCGGTACCAGGTAGGGCGGCACCGGATTAAGTGGTGTTGGATACCCGGGCGCCAGTGGTTCTGACGGAGCAGAAGGCCTTGGGAAAAGCCCAGCAGGCGGGCCAGGTAAGGGTGGACTCCCGCGGGCATTGGGCCCGGTATTGGAGTGGCGTCCGGGAGAGGGACGTCGGCTCCAGTCGGGTAGGCTGGCGTGCGGGCGGCGTCTAAGGATCCGGCGTCAGAGGGTCCAGCCCTGTAGGAGGGAGCTCTGACGTCAGCGTACCCAGCTCCTCTGTGTCAACCAGGGATGGAGGGCTGAAATCCCCGGGGTCCAGCAAAGGAGGCGCAGGAGCCTCAGAGGGCAACGGCAAGCATTGCGGTGAGCCGGCATCCAACTTACTGGAACTCTGACCCGACGCAAGTCGCGCTGGGGATGTAACCTTGGCGGGCGTACAAGGGACCGTGCGCCCTCCCAAAGGAACCAGCATCTTATCGATCTTGTCTGGGCGGACGTTGGTGGCACCGGCGTCCGACTTAGCGGACCTGCTCAACCCAGAGAGCCGCGTGGCAGCAGTCTTCCCTGGAGCGGAGGCCTCCTTTACCCTGGAGGCACCAGAGGGGCCCCAAGTGTGAGCCCGATGGGAGGGGCAACACCGTCTTGGGCACCACCAAGACGGTCGTCGAGGCGATCCCCCCGGAAGGAACGTTACCTTAAGAACCGCGACTCCAGCCAGAGTCACAGAGGCCGTGGAGGTCGAGTTCCTGTCACGGTGCTTGTCCTTTTTCTTGTGGTCTTTGGGGGAAATGGAAGCCTGCCTTAACTTCTTCAACTCCTTCTCCATGGAAGCCACCTGTTTCTTGAGAATATGAGCCTCCAGGGACTGCTGCCTCCGTTTTCGGGTGGCTGAACTGAACTTTTGGCAGTACTGGCACTTCTCCATAGGGTGGTCCGGGCCTAAGTAGAAGAGGCACAGGGTGTCCGCCTTATGCAGCAGTTGGAACCGACGAAGTCGCACTTATTTTGTAGCGATTCGAAGGCGCCGGGACGACGTTACACGGACGCTGATGCAAAAAGCGAAAATCGGTCAAAAAGTTAGGTAAAACTAACTGACGGAAGACTGACGAGCGATGGAACTCTGCCGCGAGGAACTTTCACAAATCGTCGGCAGGAAAGAACTGGAAGGCGGACATGGGGGACCGCCCCTTTATACTGAAATCGCATGACGTCGGTCACCTGACGTAGGGCCGGTGCCCCACCAGAGACTGCTACCTAGAAATCTTTCCATGGGGTCCTCATGCCTGCCGGGTCAGTCCTATATGTAATTACCTACTGCAAGAGCCCTCTCGAAGTAAGATCTACTGTTACAGCAAGTTCTTACATAACTGTACTATCTTCATCGAGGACACCACTTGCATCAGGCCACACCTGTAGAACGAGTCCCAAGCAGTTACAGACAGAAACAGTCTGGGTGGCTGAAGGCTACAGGTCTAAGACAGGAGACCTTGAAGCATGGGCAGGTTGAAGCCAGCCCTTCTCCTTGAAGCAGTATCCAGACTGTAGTGTTTAGTAAAGTGTGAACAGAACTCCAAGTTGCAGTAGCACAGATCTCTGCAGCTGAAACATTCCTGAAACAAGCACATTAAGTGGCCATGCCTCTGGCTGAATGACCACGAACAACACCAGGAAGTTCCTCACTGTACTTCCTATAGCAAAAAGTAATACAGTTGGCCAACCATTTGGACAGGAACTGTTTAGAAACTGTTACGCCATCTTTCTTAGGGGTGAAAGAAACAAACAGCTGCAAGGACTTCCTGCAGTCCTTCATATGGTGTGTATAGTAACACAAAATTCTATGCATATCTAAAGTATGGAGCACTGTTTCCTCTGGATTGGCATGCTCTGAATAACAGACAAGCAGGTGGATGGTTTGATTTACAGTAAACTCAAATACCACCTTTGGAAGAAACTAAAGATTTGTCCGCAAAGACGCACTGTCTTTGTGGAAAACTAAGTAAGGAGGCTCACACATGAGAGCCTGAAGCTCAGAAAATCTTTGAGCAGAAGTAATGGCAACTAAAAATAATGCTTTCCACAACAGAAAGCATAGCCTGCATGTCACAGCTGGCTCAAAAGGAACCAAAGTTAAGTTTCTCCAACACAAAATTCAAGTCCCAAGCCGAGACTGGATTGTGGATAGGAGGCTTCAGATAGAGAATGCTTCTTAAAAAAAGGTATGGGACACCTTTAGTGCCAATATACGGCTGGCAACAGGCACATGGAAGGTTGAAATTGCTGACAGATGCACCTTAACAGGGGAGTACTACGGGCCAGAATCTGAAAGGGACAGCAAGTACTCCAGAATCTGATTCACTGGACAAGTGAAAAGGTCCAAGTGATGGGAAGCAGCCCACAGAGCAAAACATTCCACTTTGTGAAATTAGTAGTCCTGGTGGAGGGCTTCCTCGCTGCCACCAGGACATCAGCCACCTTTTGGGATACCCCAAATCTAGCCATGGCTATGTTTTCGGAATCCATGCATGGAGGTGCAGTGACTTGAGACTCCAGATGGACCAGGGTGCCCTGCTCCTGTGATACTAAGCCTTTGCAGAGGGGCAGGGCACTAGGGGTTCTACCGCAAGCTGCTGTAGTGAGGGGAAATCAGATCTAATGAGGCCAGAAGGGGGACATGAGGATCAAGGTGGCCTCTCCCATCTGGAGCTTGATTAGGACCCTCTGAATTAGAGGAAAGGGAAGAAAGGTGTAGAGGAACCTCCCTTTCCAAGAGAGGGACAACACATCTCACTAGAAACCCAGGCCTTAGAGTGACAACCAGAAACAGGACAGTTTTACGTTGAGTGGGGATGCAAAAAGGTCCAACTCTGGATGACCCCACCTGTCAAACAGGTCTTCTACAACCAAGGTCAGCAGCTCCCACTCATGCATCAGAGACTGCAACTAACAGCCTGTCCTCCAGGATGTTTTGGACACCTGGATTGTGGATGGCCGACAGTTCTTGACTGGGGTTTAGAGCCCAGTACCAGACCCTTATCACTTCCTGACACACAGAGTACGAATAGGTCCCCCCATTTGTTGATGTAGTGAACTACACTACACTACACTGATGTTGTCCGTCTGCACTAACAGATGGCCTGGGGACAGATGGATCTGGAACACTTGTGCAGCATACAGGATAGCCCTTATCTCTTGGACATAGATGTGGAGGGCAGCCTCCACTCTGGACCACGTCCCTTGAGTCTGGTGAGGCGAGGTGGGCCCCCGAAGCATCTGTGGTGAGAATCTGAGGAGAAGAAATGAGGAAGGGACCCCCTTTCAACAGGTTGTTGGGTTCCATCCATCACAGCAGCACTTGTTTAACTGGGGAGGAAACTAGAACCTTCTGTTCTAGGTCGTCTGTGCGCTGGTCCCACTGGACCCTCAGCGTTCACTGGGGAATCAGCATGTGCAGCCTGGCCAAAGGTACCGTAACGACTGCAGCCATAAGGCCCAAGAAAGGTTCTGACCATAACATATCTGCTGTTGTGCAGCAGTTGGGCTAGAGCCGTCAGGCATCCGGCTGTCCCATGGGAGGAATGCAAAGCCATGTGCCATGTCCAGTACCACCCCAATGTACTGGAGGCACTGACAAGAGGTCAAGACTGATCTGAGCAGACTGGCCGTGATTCCCAAGGCATGGAACAACTGCCTTGTATGCTCCACGGTCAGGGGCAGCTGCTCCCTGGAATGTGCTTTGAGCAACCAGTTGTCCAGGTAAGGGAAGATATACAACCCCTACCTCCCAAGGGCTGCTGCTACCACTGCCAAGCACTTGGTAAAGACCCATGGCACAGAAGATAAACCAAAGGGCAATGCTCTGAACCGGTTGTGCTCCCCCAGAACTGGAACCGAAGGTACTGTTTGTGGGGGGCACACACCCTGATATGCAGGTATGCATCCTGCATGTTGAAGGAGCAGATCCAGTCTCCCTGGTGCAGCAGTGGCAGGAAGCCATGTAATGTTACCATCCTGAACTTCCAGTACTGGATACAGGAAATCAGGTTCCTCAGATCTAGAATGGACCGCAAATCCCCTGTGGATTTCAGGACCAGAAAGTAATGGAACTAGAACCCCACCCCCACCCCCTGCTTCTCTGATCTGCAGGTATAGGTTCTATGGCCCTTTTTAGCAACAGCATGTGGATTTCCCCCAGCAACACTGGAATGTGATCTGGAGGATAGCTGCATTGA
The DNA here is from genome assembly GCA_016271365.2 of Neoceratodus forsteri. Classification (NCBI taxonomy): domain Eukaryota; kingdom Metazoa; phylum Chordata; order Ceratodontiformes; family Ceratodontidae; genus Neoceratodus; species Neoceratodus forsteri. The sequence goes on along the minus strand of CM057459.1, from coordinate 165,745,701 downwards.
ACTGGAGGCCACTCCAGAAGTTCTAGAGTGTGGCCTTGTTCCATGAGCTGCAGGACCCATATGTCTGTGGCGATGATCTTCCACCTGTCCAGGTGGAGAGAGAAATTACCCCTTACTACCACCTCCTGCAGTGCTAGAGGGTGGGGGTCTGACAAGGAGTCATGCTGAGGTGGCCCCAGCGGATAGGGCTGCACCCCCTCCTCTGGGGGCCTTCCCAGAGGTAGAGGAGGGGACAGGCAGGGCTGTCACTGCCTGGTGTTTGCTTAGGGTCTGACCCCCATTTGGGCTTATGGAAGGCCCAATGAAAGGGCACCCTTTGGCCACTTTTTGGCTGGGTGTGGTAGAGGGTGTGAACAGACTGCAGAGTCCTACCCGAGGCCTGCAGGTCAGAAAGAATGTCCTGCACGTCTGCCCCAAAGAGACTGTAGCCTCTAAAAGGGGCACTGAGGAGGGACTGTTGCACATCTTTAGCAAAGCCAGATACCCTAAGCCACGAATGCCTCCTCAAGCAGATACCAACTGCAGCTTCCCTAGTGGAGGCATCAGCAGCATCATAGGCAGACCCTAAAAGATGCTTGCCAGCGTCAGCCCCAGACTGGAGGGCCTTAAACAGTTTCTGCCTCTTGGGAACTTCTCGAGAGCCTGAGCCTCATTTCAGACAGTATTCTGAAATTTGACCACGTGGGCAACATAATTCAAGACCCTGATGGCCAGCATAGCTGAGGCAAAGATCCTCTCCCCCGTGAGGTCCAGCTTTATGGACTCCTAACCAAAACAGAAGACAGCTGAGATGCTTAGGCTTCTTGGTTCCATCATGGGCAGCATTTATTACCACAGAATCTGCCTTAGGTTGCTCAGCAAAGTATGGTTCCCCTGAGGGAGCCTGGTACAATCTGTCTGCCTTTCTAAACATGGCTGGGATCAAATTTGGCCTGAACCAGGCAGCCAAAGTGGCATCTTTAAATACTGCTTTGAGGAGAGGGATAATAAGGGGAGGAGAATCTGGCAGCTCCAGGTACTCTGCCAGATTCCTCCTGATAACATCCTGCTCTTCAGCGTTGAACCCAAGCACCGTTTGCAACTGCCTCATGACCGAAATGAAAGAGGGGTAATCGGGCCGAGGGGACACCTTGAGGTATAGTAGGCAGAGTCCTCGCCCCCAGAAGAGCCAGTGGAGTCAGAATGGTGAGGAGGAATTCCAGACAAGCTGCACTCTATTTACAACTACTGTGGAAGTGTGTTTTTAATCAAAAAGTCCTTTTATTCAAGGCTTGCTTTACAGCATCACAATTTCAATTTCACTGAGCGAACAACCAGCCCAGTGTTTCACCTCCCTCTGAGCCCCTTGTAAGCCTCAGAGGGAGGCGAAGTGCTGGGTTGGTTGTTCACTCAGTGAAATTGAAATTGTGATGCTGTAAAGCAAGCCTTGAATAAAAGGACTTTTGAATTACTTACAACTACTGTGGAAGCATGTTTTTAGAGTGCAGCTTGTCTAGAATTCTTGCGGTAACCTCGAGGATTAGCCACCCCTTAGCTGCACCTGCCTACAATTACTGGAGCACATACTACAAACGTTGGGATTGAGAGAATGAGGAGAAGGTCAGGATGGCATTTGTCCTCATCGCCAGAGTCTGAGACTGGCATCAACAGCATCAAAGAACGAGGATGAGCCGGATGCGGCGCCATCAAAGGTGTAGGTGTGAGAGTAGGCCCTGGCATCATCAGCCCCGAAGGGGGAGGAAGCCGGTGCATAAACTCCTAAAAGGAGTACAGCATGCCAGGACGTCAAAGAAAGGCAGTGTCTGGACACCTAGTTGTGCTGGCGAGGGAGCCTGGGGTCCCAGTGCTGGCAGTAATGCCTGCAGCGGCGACAGAGTGGGTTGAGGCCCATGCATTGATAAGCCGACTTGGGACATTGTTGGGGTAGATTGAGACGCCGATGAGGACGCGACAGTCTGAAGTAACGACGGGGAAGGCTGAGTCGCTGGTGTCGAAGTGCAGGCCAAGGAACAGGCCGAAGACTTTCAGGGAAGGCGGGAGCCCCGCTGATGACATGCCAGCGCAGGTCTGATCCAAGTTGGCATAGCTCCCTGTTTGGTGGCCTGTGGAAAATAGGGGCTGGAACAGCAGAAGCTGAAAGGTCAGCAGGGGTGAAATGAAGCCCGACGCCAAAGAGCTGCCGCTAATCAAAGTCAGAGTGGCGGGATGCACTTCCAAAGCCGACCCCGAGGTAGATGTGGGTGGAGGTAAAGGGGGCTGCCGCCGAAGGGAATAATGACCCCGCCGCAGCTGATGCTCAAAGCGGCGACTGCAAGCGAGCCAGGGAGGACAGCTCCTTACCCCAGTCTTTATACCAGTGTTTGTGCTTCCTGGCCGACTTGTCCTAGGCCTGGCAGGAGTGAGAGCCCATGGACGAGGCCGGGGAAAATGAGGAGCTTCTGGCCTGGAGCTCCTTCTCCATTTGGGTGATCTTCTATTTCCGTAGGAAGCTTTCAAGGATCTTCAGGCGACAACGACGGGTAGCCTGGTTAAAGCCGTGGCAGATCTCGTAGGCCTGGACATCGTGGTCTGAGGCCTAGGCAATGGACACCGGAGTCGTGGTCGTCCTAATCAAAAATCTTCTGCCCGCACTCGTAATAAAGGAAGAGCTTTTTGGAAGCATTACACATAAACAGTAAAACTCAAGATTACTTTACAATAAAGTGATCACAAAAACTAGAGTGAGAAAAGAACATAAAAGTTAAAAGTAAGAAATCTGGTGGTTGACTGAAGCAGTGGTGTCTCCGTGGAGATGTGCATAGGTCGACAGCAGGAAAAGAAGAGAGAGGGCGTGGGGCCGCCAACACTTACATGGGAGGGACGTCACTGTGTCTGACATTGTCATGGGTGGACCCTTGTAGACTGCTTGCTAGAAAAGTTTCCATGTGGTCCTAATGCCTGGTGGCTGTCTATAGGTGTGGCCCGATGTAAGATGAACTCAGTGAAGATCAGGAGTTACAAGAGAACAGGAATGCAGCAGAAGTAGTTGACAGAGAAGAAGGAAGCACAAACTGCAGCCAGGAAGGGAGAAAAAACAAACTACTGACCTAGAAATCTGCTAGACGCACAAACCAAAGAAAGCTCAGAAGCACAAAGCCTAGGGAAAACGAGATAACCACAGGGAGTTGGGGGTGGGGGAGGCAGAGCCTCTGGCTGCAGCAAGAAAACCATGCATCTGAGTGAGGCTGGAGGAAGCTGGCTCTAACAGGTCAGGTACGGGGCGTGGTGGATTGTTCCCACCCACAGAACTGCAGGTACAGCCTCTGAAATATGAAAGCAGTATAAATTACTTTATACATTCCAATATTAAATCTGTCCAGTATTTCATTTCACAAAAGTACAAGTGGTAAAAGGCAAAACAGGGAATTTCAGTCTCGTTATAAGAAAACTATCCTTGCAAAAAAATCATAAAAACACATGCACTGTGTTGGGTTTTTGCTTCTCTGATGATCCTTGGCATTCTGTTACCTGTATCTGTAGCAGGGTGTTTTTTTTATTTTTATTTTTTTTTTTTTAACTTTTGTCAGCATGTTTTATGGCCCATGAGCACAGCCACTCAATTTTTTCTTTTTGTTTGTTTTTCAAACTTAGGTTTATTTAAAAAATCCAATCTGATATACAGGGGGAAGTTAAATAAGAAACAATCAGTTTTCTTACCAATAAGGTTAAAGAAGAGAATCTCCTGTAACACACAACATCTAGATTAAAAAACAGAAACCTAAGGCATGAAAAAACTAATAACTGCCTCAAGAGTATCACTTATAAGATAAAAATAACAAGACAGCGTACAATAAATACCCACAGACCTGCTCCCTCAAATTGGTTTACAATAAATACTCCATTGTCTAAGCATGCTGCAGTGAAATGCACTTCTTTTTATTCTGTACCTGAACTCTCTCCCCTGGCTTGCTCCGAACATCATCTCCTTTATGCGAATGATGTGGTAATTTTCTGTCAGCACCCAGACCCCGCCCTGCTACAACGGGACTTGCAGCGCTCTGTCGTTGAAGTTGAATCCTGGTTTGCAACCCATAACTTCATTCTCAATTACAAAAAGACCAAAGTAATGCTATTCTCTCATCACCAAAATTAGCATAAATAGACCACTCTATCCTTAATTCTCATGCCACTCCTCCTTGAACCTGTTCCCTACTTTAAATACCTTGGTGTCCCTCTCGATCCCACCCTCTCCTTCCATGAAGACATTATCGCTACCTGCTCTGCAGTTAACACCATAATTGGCCTCCTCTATAAAATGAGGTCCTGTCTTCCTCCAGCTGCTCTCCAACTGGCTATCTCTAGCTCTATTCTATCCCTGGCAGATTACAGTATACTCATCTAGGGTCTGCCTCTAACTCTGCACTGAATAAGGTTAAACTAGCCTTAAACAAAACGTGCTGCCTGGTCACTGGTTGCGACAAATTGACACATACCTGTAATCTCTATCAACTCTCTGCCTGGCTAAACTTCCAAGGGCGTCTCTTCTACCAGACATGCCTCCTCGCAAAAAAAATCTCAATGGGCCACTCTCTACCAGGTTGTAACTTTCTTCTCACTCCTGGGCTGTACAGGCGGGCTACCACACTTACCGACAAAGCTGCCTTCCATGTCCCCTACTATAGAACCACTGCTGGACAAAGGTCCTTCAAATACAGGGCCCATTTATGGATGAATTCCATCCCCCGTTCCCTTCTATCCATACCTAGTCTTGGTCCATTCAAACAAGAGCTGCGGCACTACCTACTGGCCTCGTCAAACTGTGACTGCCCGTAATCCTGATGTAAACCCTTCACTTTGCCTCCTGACAACACCCCTCTGGGCGGCTCCCGGTTTCTACCTTCTCCCGGCTCTCTTATAGTCCACTACCTGAGCCTGTTCTCATCCTTTCTCCACCTTAACTCTGACGCACCTACCTGGCTATTTATTGTCTTGCATGCATCCCTACTGCTGGCTCTGTTTCTTTATTCTGTCAGCCTTAGTTCAACAACTCTGGTTACTCCTTATATTGTGTAACACTGTTATTGTATTACACCTTTATTGTATAACACTCATTGTATAATTCACTTTTTTGTATAACACTGTTATTGTAATGATGTTTGTAACCACATGTTTGTCACACTTTGTACTGACAGGAAGCTTTTGAAAAAGAGTCCCCGACTCAGCGTTGTAATTCCTAGACATCAATAAATAAATAAATCTAGATATGTGAAGGTCCCAGAACCCAAAATACCAATTGGAAAATAACGTATTTGTCACAGGGATATTAAGAAGTCATTTAATCTCAAGGGTAAACCTGGATGGACAATAAGCGTGGTGAAGGTCTCAGTGAGGAATCCTAAGACTACACAGAAACATACAAACACAGAACTTGCCAGCAGATAAGGACTGCTAGGCCCACTGAGTCTGCCCATTTCCCTACCTGTATCAGCAGCCGCTGACCACACTCTGTCCTCGGCTCAGCCTCTCTTCCCCCCCCAGGGTACCCTTATGCCAATCCCACACATTCTTGAATTCCCCACCATGTTTGCTCCCACTACCTCCATACCTAGGCTATTCCATGCATCCACCACCCTTTCTGTGAAGAAAAACTCCTCATAGTGCCCCTTAGCCTTCCCCCCTCTGATCTCATATAGTGCCCCCTCGTTCTTGTACATCTCCTAAACTGAAAGATGTCGCCCACCTGCACCTTATTAATGCCCTTAAGAGATACTTGGAGGTTTTTATCACTTTTTTTTTTTTTTTTTAAATAAAGTCTTTGGTAACTGGGTAAGGCCCACTAGGCACACGTGCCTGTTTTCAGGGGTGACCTGGGAGCACTGGGCGGTTAAGTGACTTGCTCAGAGTCATACAGTATGCAAGTGGAGGTTGTGAGAATCAAACTCGGGTCTGGTCTACTAGATGTACCAAGCTCGTTCACACCTCGTTCCTCTAAACTCTAGGCTATACTGCCAGCATCTCCCGGTTCTCTCCTCTCTTCCAACGTATACATATTGAGGTCCTTTAATCTCTCCTCATACATCTTCTGGTGCAAGACCTGCACCATTTTAGTTGCTCTTTCTTAACTGCCTCCACCCTGTCTATGTCTCTACGGAGATGCGGCCTCCAGAACTGTACACAGTATTCCAAATGAGGCCTCACCAGTGTTTTGTACAGTGGCATTACCATCTCCTTCCTTTTGCTAGTGATACACTGAGGGTATGCCCCTCGGGTTGTTTTTTTTTTTTTATTTATTTAGGGATTTGGATCATACCTTTTGAGCTCAGAGCTCTTTTACAAAGGTTCCACGTCAAACAGAGACAATGACAACAATAACAAACGGTTTATACACAACACTCGAATAGTGGGTAGCTAGTATACAATAAGGTTACAATGTCATTCATAGTACCAATGGTGACTGTACAGCGTCAAGAGCATTCAACTTGGGTAAAGGACAGTGTTTGTATGTAGCGAAGGAGATAAAGAGGTGTGACACCTAGCGTGAGAGTCAAGGTGAGGGGGAGGGGAGACTGGGGGGGAGAGTGGGAGGCCAAAATAAGTGGCTTTGTCTAGGAGGTTGGGAGGTAGTGGTAGTATGTTGGTTATAAGGTTGATCCAGTGGGGGAAAGGCACAGGGGGAGAGGAAGACAGAGGGATAGGGCAAGGGGGAAGAGTGGGGGTAAAAGGAAGGGGAAGGAGAGTGTGGGTGAGTGGGAATGAGTGTTAAGAGTCCTAGTGGCAGTCACAAACTGTCCTAGTAAGAAGGTGTTGCCATAGGCCATTTTTGAATTGCGAGATGCACTGAAAGTTTATAATGTGCACTGGGATTTCACTGAGCCACTGGGAGGCCCTATAGCTGAAAGCACGCTGTCCCTGCACAGTTCGACGGAAAGGTGTTGATAGGGCCCCCTCATCCTGCCTCTGGTGGTACAGCTGATAGCACCTGGTGTTAGGATACTAGAAATGCATGGGGTTACCCATTAGTGCCTTTTTTCCAAGGAGACATGTTTGGAATATAATCCTGTTCTTTAGTGGCAGCCAATTGGTCCGCTCGTATAAGGAGCGGGTGTGGGTATTTAGATCTGCAGCCATTGTGAGCCTACATGCCTTGTTGAGGACAATGTGAATCCTTTTTAGTGTAGTGTCTGTTGCCGTGCCATAGACCACCAATCCATAGTCGATGGTAGAAAGGATGGAGCTGGAGACTGAGAGATGGAGGGCCTCTGGAGTGAGATACTTTTTATGCCTATAGAGTACACCCAGCTTGGTGTTGACTGCCTTTACCACTGTGTCGATGTGTTGGGTGAAGGTGAGGGAGTCATCAATGGTGACCCCAGGTACTTGAAAGAGTGAACTTGTTCTAGCCGCTCACTGACTTTATTTGAGATAGTGAGGGGAGGGAGCTTCTTTTTGTGCTGTGGGCTGGCTGTGAGCATCACCTTGGTCTTTCTGTAGTTTAATAGAAGTTTATGGCTACAGAACCAGTCTTCCAGCTTGTAGAAGGATGCCTGTAGCTCGGAGTGGAGGGTGACTCTTGATGAACTGCTGCTGAGAAGTACAGCGTTGTCTGCGTAAAGTATCAGTTTAGTGTCACAGGCTTCAGGAAGATTATTTAGGAAGAGGCTGAATAGTAAGGGTCCCAGTACTGACCCCTGTGGGACCCCTAAAGATACATCGTTGGAGCTAGATACTGTGTGCCTAATTTTTACACGTTGGCTTCTGTGTGTTAGGCAGTCCTTGAACCAGCAAACAGCAGTGGTTGCAACCCCCAGGTTCTGTAGTTGAGTCAGGAAGAGAGAGTGATTGACAGTGTTGAAGGCTTTGGTGAGGTCTATGAAGACTAACCCCACCAGTTTTCCTTCTAGTGCCTTGTGCAAGTAGTCATTGTAGTCCAGCAAGGCAGGGGAGGTACTATGATTCTGCCTGAAGCCGTGTTGGTTAGGACATAATAGGTTGTATTTGTTGAGGTAATCTGTGAGTTAGGCGGCCACAATCTTTTCCAGGGCTTTAGATAAGGGAGAGAGGATGGATATTGGCCTATAATTGGCAGTGCATGTCATATCACCGTTCTGGTGCACCAGCATCACGAGAGCCTGTTTCCAGATCCCAGGGAATTGTGCAAGAGCCAGCGATTTGTTAAATAGTTTTGTAACTGGCACAATGATGACATCCAGTGTTAGGGATAGGAGTTTCATATCGACTCCATCACTCCCCATTCTGGTCTTGCTTAGTATTCGTTTTTTTATGTGTTTGTAAGCCTCTTTCACTGACACTTTTTTGAAGCAGAAGACAGGGGTTGAGTCCCCTTGAGGCATGCAACTGGTTTGTTTCCCAGCAGGGTCCAGGTATTCGGGGGGGTTGCACTCTAGTCAGGTCAGTAAACGCTGTGTTGAGAGAATCCGCGATGTGCCGTGGGTCAGTAATCGTGGCATTGTTGATGCTGAGCAAGCGGGGGATAGTCTTCTCATCCTTCCCAAGACGGTTTTTGATGTTCTCCCAAAAACTCTTCCTGTTGCCCCATGTTTTATTAAGCTGCTCCTTGTGGAAGTTGGCCTTTGCTTAGCGAATAAGGTTGGTGCAGTGGTTTCTTGCAGCTCTATAGCACTGGAAGTTGTGTTTGTTCTGAGAGGACCTGGCTTTTTCCCCAGAGGTTGTCCCTTTCCTTCATCTGGGCGAGGAGATCCCCTGTGATCCAGTCATTAACTTGACCCCGAATTTTTCTTTTCCTCAGTGGTGCAAAGATATCACAAATGTTGTTGAAGCCCTCTATAAAGAAACTTAGGGCCTGGTCAATATTAGGCGGATGATCGATGGGGGACAAGTCATGCTGGGAGAGGGCAAAGGAGAGGGCCCCAAGCTTGCCCTTCCCAAAGACCCTACTATTAATTATGATAGGCAGAGGGGGCTTGCTCAATTTGTTTAACCATGTGAAAGTGACTGGGGAGTGATCACTTAAGGTGTCAGGCAGGACCTTAAGCTCAGAGATCCGAGAAGGGGAACTCGAGAGGAGACAGTCGAGGAGGGTGTCTTTTCCTGTTTCGAGGTTGCGCCTTGTTGGGCTGTCTACGAGTTGGGTCAGGTTGGAAGTAGCGACCATGTCCTTGAAAGGCGTGGATTCCCTGCCCTCCCAGTTGATGTTAAAGTCACCTGTTATGAGAAGTTCTGTTAGAAGTGCACCACTGATGACAAGGTTGCCAGAGTTCCTGGAATTTAGGTAGTCTGAGCCTGACGACTGCTGTGATATGCTCCATTGTTTCTATTCTGGAAACTTTCTGTTTCCACTAAGCGAGCGTGGGGGCGTCGGGGTGACAACCAGTGTATCATTAGGCATTTAAAGGCAGCTACCTTCAGGATATGACTCAGCTTGATTTTACCTCTAGGACCTCGAAGAAGGTCCGGAAAGCCCAATATAAAGTTAGTAAAGGTACAGGTAAACTGACAGCCTAAAACTGCTTGCTTGGCATCATGAATGGCCTGCCAATAATGAGAATTACTGGGCAGTCCCAAACAAATATGGACATGTGAGACTATCCCCCAACAGGCATCTGAGTGAGTAGCACCAAAATGTATGGTAACCACAGTGGTTCGGAAGTATCTCACCAAAATCTTCCAGCTGTACTCTCTCCATGTTGTGAGTCAGTGACCACCCAACCCCTCTGCAATCTACATTCCCAGTGTTCTGGGGAAAACTGTGACCCAGATTCCTCCCTCCCACTTAATTTCTTACGGATTCCATAGGTGGGGTATGTAATTCGCGAAGTAAGGTATACAGACAAGATATTGGTCTGCTTTTAACATAAAGGGTTACCAGCCAGGGACTTCTGGTGACGTCATGTACCAGGGTGCAAGCTAGTGAGACAGCTCTCCCCAGAACCAGGTGATAAAAGCCTTTAAACACAGCATAACAGATTAATAAAAACCTTAAAAGCTGCCAAAAGGCTTTGCGATGCCGAACCCCAGAGGGAATGCCTCACAATTGCCGGCGAAGTCTCAGGATGGGGACGGATTTACTGATGGAGTGTCGGAAAGTGAGAGCTCACAGGCCAACCTCCTGTCTCAGCGCAGCCACACTAAAGAAGGCAGGGTTAGTAATGCATCTCTGCAAAAAAACAAATGACTCTCTTACAGGCTGAACTTAAGAGAGTTCAGGAAGGAAATGAGATCTACAACTACAGCTCTGAGGACGGACATAGGCAAGCTCGAGAAAAGACAGGAGGGCCTGGAAGAACAGCTTAAATCCTCGGACCAGCACTTGGATACATCCAAGTGAGCGATCCTGCAGCTCCAAAATACAGTTAGGTTCCTCCAAGAGAACGCTAAGGATGCCGAGAGCCGCAACTGACAAAACAACTTCAGGCTCTCGGGCATCCCTGAAGGCACAGAGGGATCGGACACCATTGCTTTTATTCAGAAAATGCTCCAATCCTGTTTAAAGCTGCCAGAAAGCCTGACACTGGAAATTGATCGGGCCCACTGCACTCTCGGACCTAGGCCGGCTCCGGGAGCTCGACCACACACTCTCTTGATCAAGTTCCTCCGCTTCCAGGAGAAGGAGAAGGAGACAATCCTGCACACGGCATGGAAGCAAGGAACTGTCATGTACCGGGAGCACAGAATTTTTCTTGAGAATGACTACTCACCAGAGACGAAGGCCACGCGGAAGGCATATCTTCCAATAAATTATTACAACCCTCCACAGGGGGATGTAGCTGGTCTTCAAAGCCTACTTAATGGATATGGGTCTCTCTCTCCCCATCCAGGGACACTATCATTCTTGGAGACCTTAACCTTAACTGGCTGGGTAGTCACGAAACTGAATATACGCCAGCATGCTTAAGGTGTACAACCTGACTCAAATCATCACCCTCCCCACCCGACTTAACACTCGGACCGCCACCCACTCTCTAATCAACTGGGTAATCACTAACAGTGACAAGAGAATCACTCAGGCAGGCACCTTGTCAGACTCCCTGAGTGATCACACCCCTACCTATGCCATCTGGTCCACCAAGGCCTCCTGCCACCCTCCCAAGCACCTATCCTTTTGCAACCTCGATCGACCCAACAAATCCCTCCTCCTCGAGCATGTTAAGACCGTCAATTGGCAGGGCCTGTACGCCCTCACAGATACTAACACTGCTGCGGCCTACTTCACCAATGCCCTCCCAGACATCTAGAACCGTCACTTCCCCATCTCCACTAGGCGAGTCAGAGGAGGGTGTACACGCTGGATAACACCCAAACTCCTCACACTCATGAAGGAGAGGAGGAACCGTAAGTCGGCTGCTTATAAATCAGACTCCTCCCCGGTCCAGTGGCATGAATACCACAGCCTTCGCGATCAATGCAAACACTTGATAAGGTCTCCAAAACTGAACTATCACCTCAAGACACAGAGGGACAGTTTCAGCAATCCAAGGAAATTCTGGAACCCCATTAACTCCCTGCTCCATCCCCACACCAACAGCCCTAGCCCACACCTAAATTCCCCCATGGGTTTACTGTCCCCACCCCTCGGATGTGGCTAAGGCACTTAACTCCCATTTCAGGAACCTGTTGGCCCTAGCAAACTCCCCTCCAGCAACCCCCCTCCTCCCGGGCCTTTCACCTCCTCCACCTGCCCACACTGCTAGTCTGTCCTCCAACCCTGGCACTAGCTCTAACCCCCATCCCTCTCCTGACCTTCCCCATGCCACCATCACACACCCGTCATTCTACTTTAAGGCCATCTCCCTTAGGGACACCAACAAGCTCCTGCGGGCCCTTCCACATCGGGGCAGTCCAGGTGCTGACGGCCTCTCCCAACGCTTTCTAAAACTCGTCTCCTCAGTCATCTCCAAACCGCTTACCTTCATATTTAATCTCTCTCTGTCCACTTCCTCCATACCCCCACTCCTGGAAGGTTATCAAGGTGGTCCCTATCTTTAAAGCCAGGGATCCCCACTCCCCTGACAACTATCGGCCAATATCTATTCTCCCCCACCTTAGTAAACTCCTTGAAAAGATCATCCACTGCCAGCTATCTGAATACCTCACAAAACATAATCTCCTATGCGCCGAACAACACGGCTTCTGAAAGTATCACAGCACCGCTATGGCCTTGGCGCGCCTCACCGACCATATCCTAATATGGATCGAGGCTGTGCCACTGGTGCCATCTCTGTTGACCTATCTAAAGCCTTCGATCTTGTAAACCACACCCTCCTCCTCTCTAAATTGCAATCGATTGGCTGCTCGGCTGAGACCACTAAATGCTTTCAGTGCTATCTCTCTAATTGTTCCCAATCAGTTTGTACCGGCTCAGTCTCATCTCCAGCCCTGCCAGTTGCCACCGGGTTCCCCCAAAGGTCCATCCTGGGCCCCCTACTCTTTTTCATCTTCATAAACACTCTCCCCTCTGACTGCCTGAACTGCAACATGCTCCTCTAGGCTGACGACCTTGTTATCTTTCGTAGTGACAAGTCTCTCCCTCATATATCCTCTACCCTCACCCAGACCTACAGCGCTGCCCATAGCTGGTTCACTTCCAACTTACTGCTGGTAAATGCCAAAAAGACCAAAGCAATGCTATTTGCATCTAAACCAGTGCTTGCTTAATACCTTGTGGGCAGCTCCTCTCTCCAAATTCTCTCGCCAGATGGCCCTGCTCTTGAAAATGTCTCCACCTTTAAATATCTGGGGATTACGCTTGACCCTTCTCTCTCTCCTTCACTGACCATGCTGACCTTGTTATCCACAGGATTAACCAGAAACTAGGTGCTGCCTATCGTATAAAACACTATCTGTCCAATGTTGCTCACCTTGCCGTAGTTAGGGGCAACATTCTCCCCATGCTGGACTACTGCTCCCCTATATACTCTCGTGTCTCTGCCACCCTGCAGGCTAGACTATCAGCTGCCTACAACAGCGCTTGTCGCCTCGCATTGTCTGCCCCTTTCTCCACGCATCACTGTGACCTCTACAGCTCCCTCGGCTGGCTCCCCCGAAAAGGCTATTTCGAATTCACCCTGGACTGCTCTGTACACACCATCGTGAGAAACAGCGCTGTCTCACCTCTCTCCAAGCTCTGTAAGCTACATACCTTGTCTAGGTGTCTTCGATCCTCTACTGTCTTTGGAATGGGCTACCAGCCCCACTCAGATCTTCTAACACCCATCTCTCCTTTAAACACCACCTCAAATCCTGGCTACTAACAAACCACAGCTTCAAATGCCCACCTAGATAGCTGCCCTAACCGCCTGGTGCTTTCCCATTCTCACCCTCTCCAGTGGTGCCAACTGGTACTACTCCCTTTTATGTTAACCCTCCTATCCCTACACCCCCACCCCTTCCCCTTCCTCCCCTATTCCCCATCTCTGGAGATCCCCCTTCCTCACTCAGGAGCTACTGCTCGCCTATCTATTGGTCCACATTTCCTTTTAGGAATACTGCTTGTCATCTCTGCCATTTACTGTAATTCAGAATTTATTGTATTTGTAAATCTGAATGTATTGCATTTTGCAACCTTGTATCTTATATATCAGTGCATTTTTGTTTTGTCCTATTATTTCTTGCCTACTGCTCATTGTACTGTACTTATAGTCTACTTCTGTGCCATTGTATGTGGCCTGGGTCGTGTCTAAAAACGGTCCTTGAGATCAGTGCACTTACCTGGTTACCAAAGTCATTCATAGATAAACAAATAATGATGGTATTGCAGGAGGCCAAGCTCCAGTTCCATACCCCCTACACTGCCAGGATGACCATCTTCTTTCCGGATGGCACCTTGTAATTTTAAACTCCACAGGTGGGGACGGAAGAGTTGGCCCAGAAGAAAATGGGGCTCCCAAAGGTGTCGGTTCGTCCAGCGCAATCCCTGTCATCTAAGCCTTCTCAGTGGGTGTGGTAGCAGGAGCGAAGAGAAGCTCTCAGGAAACAGGGTGCAGACTCTCTCCAGAAGATCATAGAAGGGCTTCGTAATCAACAGAATCAACCAACCTTACATACAATCAAGGACTCAGTGACTCTCAGTGGCACTGTCCTCTTGGTTCTCCCCCTCTGTGGGAGCTTCTCCTTCTCTTGTTGCCTCACAAACATTTGGGCCTGTTTTTTGCCCCTGCTTAGCATTTCCGGCCCCGCCCCACCACATAGAGACTATCTGTATTGTGGATAAAAGGAACATTAAATGAACCACAGCAGAGTACACTACCTTATATTAATTTATCCTCCAGAAGGATAATTTAAGTAACTTCCACTGAGTAGTCGGGGGGCAACCATATGAGCCTCTGTCTTCTGTTGCCCTATGACCGAAGTATATATATATATTACCTGAAGTATATAATTTCTTTTTATCTCGTTGTTCTGCCAATAGGGTAACATGGGAATCCTGGACAACATAATAACTTAACTGTTGCAGCTAAGCAGATTTTTGTTTAAAATGGCTTGTGTTTATTTACTGTTTGTTCAGAGATTAATTAAGAAATGGCTAACAAAATATTGTTCTATTCCCTTTTTCTCCTTTGTGATAGTGCAAAGCATGGCCTCCATGTGGTCCTGACTACGCGTTAATGCGATGATGACGCAGCACGGGGTGGCATGGACTCTTCTACATAAACACACTGCCCAAAGGATAACACGGGAGTCCAGGACAACATAAGAAATGAACTGCTGCAGCTAAGCAGATTTCTATTTAATATGGCATATTTTTATTGTCTATTTAAGGATTAAGAAACCGCTAACAAAAAATATTGTTCTATCCCTCTTTCTCCTTTGTGATAGTGCAAAGCACAGCCTCCATGTGGTCCAGACTGCGCATTAATACGATGACGCAACACATGACGGCATGGACTCCTCTGCATAACCACAGTGCTCTGAGAATACGCTCGGAATTGAATCCAAACCACAGGCACCTCCATTTAGCATACACCAACCTATGGGTGGATAGCTTCTGCTAATCTCTATTGGGCAGTAAACAGAATGTGTGCCTGGCTGGAGGGGGGGGGGATGGGTTTGGCCAGGGGGTTAGCTGACGCAGGCAGCAGGGATGAGTGGAGGACTCTTGTGCCTCGCTCCTGGCTAGTCCTTCGCATCCCTCTGAGCAGGACTGGTATAATTTTGCAAGTGGGCTGCCTGCCCAGTTGTCTCTCTCTCCCTCCACTGGACTTCTGGCTGAGGGGGGCCTGTCAGGGTAGCAGAGGGATTGGGGGGGTTACCGATCCTCAGGATGGAGAGTGCTGTGGCTATCTCGTGGTGGGGGTTCCCCCTCCCCCTGGTGTAGGTCTTGCCAGGCTCCTCTCCCTCCCACTGAGTGTGGGGGGGGGCAGTCTTAATCAGGGGCAGATTAATAGCTATAAGAAGCTTTCCTGCAAAAAGGAGAGAGGACTTGAGGCTGGTGTTGTCTAGTTTCTTTTATTTTACTTCTAGTCTCCCAATGGATCCCGGGACTGCATACTAACTGAATTGTTACAGATAAGCACCAAACGTCTTTAACATGGTTTATTGATTTTAATTTTTTTAATTTACTTGTTTAACCAGGTATAGCACACTAAGCTGAAAGCTTTTTTACAGGAGCGACCTGGGAGCACAAGGAGGTTAAGTAACTTGCTCAGGGTCACACAGTATGCAAGTGGAAGCTGTGGGATTCAAACCCAGGTCTGGTCTGCTGGAGGTCACCAGATTTACAGCTCAGAGCCTTAGACTACTGCATTATACTGCCTCCAAATGTTTATGTTTTAATGGAATACATATTTGGTATTACTTAGAAAACTGTTAACTAAAATGTTGTTCTCCCATGTGTTTCCTTTCTGACAGTGCATAGCATAGCCTCCATGTAGTCCAGACTGTGAATTAATGCACTGACGATACAGCACAGGGTGGCATGGATTCTTCTGCTTAAATACACTGTGCCGGTGTCTCCTCTTGTTACGAAGCCACTCCTCTGGTACTATATCTGTTAATAATGGTATAACTGGTCAAGTCAGCAACTCTGCAGATGTGTCACAGCAGCCAAAGAGTATGCCTGGTTCTGGGGAGGGTGGGGAAGGGACTGGGTAGTTTTTTTGGTCCCGGGTCTCCCAATCCTCCATTCGGAGGTCAGACCTGCCCACCCTGCCGTCCTGTCATGCCCCTGGTTGGGCCGCCAGGAGGGCTCCCCCCCAATGGGACACTGTAGGCAAGCCCCGGCTCCCCCCTCCCGGGATGGGGCCACGGGAGCAGGACCCGCCTCCCCCCCGAGGACGTCGAAGGCAGTGGAGACGGTGGCAGAGCAGGTCGTCATGCTGGGAGACCGGCTTTTTCAATGCTTTGCTGGATCTGGGGGTGGGGATATGCAATGACGTCCAGCATCCGCCCTGCCCCCCTAAGGTGACTGCGCCAGCTGTAGTGGACCCCCAGCCTCCGCCATGGGGTCCGCAAAGCACTGGACACTCTTTCTCCCCTCCCCCTGAAGGAGAGCAGTCCCCAGGATGCTCAATCCTTCTCCCCCAGGCCAGCCTTACAACTCCCGGGTCCATTCCCAAACCCAGGTCATCATTGTCACAAGCGGAAATCCAATCGCTGTGCGGGCGGGCTGGCATGGGGGCTGGGTTGATGTGGTGCAGGGGAGAGTTACAGGTCTCACTTTACAAGAGCAGACAGAACACCCTCGTGCTTTATTGGGGACCAGCCTTCCCCTCCTCTCGAATGTGGCACATACAAATAGCAAGCAGGCTAAATGCACTGCTGGATCTCTTCCTTACTGCATTTCGGGATCTGAACAGGTTACCGAGGTAGCTGGTAGAGCTGGGTGGTGATGGGACTCAACATGAGTATCTACAAGGTGACTGGCGTTCAGGAAACGCTGTGCAACCCTTGCTTGGCTCCTTTCTCACCCTTTGAGACAGAATAGGCATTAGCAGGGAAGGCTTCCCTATGGGATTTATTTATTTGTTTATTTGAGAGTCGGATTTACAACCTTTGAGTCGTGAACTCATTTACAAAGGCACCTTGTCACAGGGAGGACAGACAAGAAAACAGTGGGAGGTACAACAGTGGTAACATACAGGTGCAATACATAGAACAATAAGAACACATTTGCCGCAGTGGTTTACAGAAGAATTACTGTAATGCCTTTAAACTGACTGGGTTCTGGGGAGGCAAATGATGTCCTCCCCCCCCCCAAAAAAAAACCTTTCTCCCTTGACATTAATAATGTCAGAAGGCCCCTCAACCAAGGCAATGACTTCGGCAGGGTACCTGCCCTGCCCTTTGAATCTAGGTGTAGATCCTCAGCAGTGGAAGTCACAATCCTAGTTGGAGGGCTACGAGGTGCCCAGTTGGCACCCCTAGACCCCAGTTCTGGAAGGTTCATAGTTGTAGTTTCCCCATATCCCTTACTGAGGAGCTGGTCACACCTTGTTGGAGTCATAGTTACTGCTCCACAGTTACATATCCAGGTTAAAATGCATTGTCACGTATCCTTTCAAATCAGAGTGGAAATGCATGTGGGGGCTCGTCCCAGGGAGAGGATGGCTACATATTCACTCAGCAAATTGCAGCTTCCCTCGTACATTAAAAATGGAGTCTACTAGTATACTGTTCTCAATGAATGTGAATGGGCTGTCTACCCCAGTATGCAGGTCTAGGGTCATGTCATATATTAGAAAATCAAAAGCAGATATAGTCTTCTTACAGGAGACTCACCTGTCCGTGGGGCAGCACCTCAAATTAATGGGCTTAGGGTACTCGGCAATATTCTCCTTCTCATTCCAGAATGGGAGGAAGAAGGGGGTGGCCATCTTAATCCCACAACATATTCCATTTACACTCATCTCTCACTGGGAGGATCTCGAGGGATGCCTAGTAATAGTACGTGGGCTCCTTAATGATAATGAAGTTACTCTGGCTAATGTTTATTTTCCCCTAGGAATGAATTTAGCAACAATGAAACCCCTTCTGGACAGAGTAGTCCAGCTGACTTGAGGGACTCTCATGATGGCAGGGGATTTCAACATAGCTCCTGACCCGAGCTGGGACTCCTCTAATCAATCCCCCAAAAGCAGTCAGCGGTGCAAAAATTCTTCAAAAGATTTATTAGAGAGGTTGGATGGGTGGACACCTGGAGACATACCCATCATCGTACCAAAAATTGAACACACTATTCTGCGGTCTACAAAGCTTACTCCAGGATCTACCACTGCTGCACTCTGGTGGAATACCTCCACAGTTTGTTAAGCTGCAGAATAGGTGACATCCATCTCTGATCACACCCCAGTAATTAGTACTTGGGATATGGGGTTTCAGTGAAGGAACACCTTCTGGAGGCTGAACACCCACTACCTGAAATTCCAGGAATTTAAGGACTTTCTGACAGGAAAAATAATAGAGGAGATCAAGCTCGACAACCTCCCAGGGGACATACCCCAGCAGTCTATTGGGACACATTAAAAACGGTACTCGGGGGACACATTATCCAATACACCACCACACAAACCAAGATAAGGAGGGAGAAACAAAGCAGACTAGAGGAGATGTTGCATTTCCAACAGATGGCTCGCTAGCAAGGGGACACCTTTATTGTGGCACAACTCCAGACAACAAAGGCGGATCTAGACTCCCTTGCTAAGCAACAAACTGAAATAGTACTCACTTATTTAAGACAGCAGTACTATGAGGCAGGCCCCAGGGCTACTCAACTCTTCGCATGTCAAATTTGAAAGCAACGCCGCCTCGCCACAATAACGAATATACTTCACCTCACAGACGGGCAGAGGTTATCAAAATTACACAATATAACCAAGGTCTTTAGTACTTATTACAGGAATCGCTACACTGCAGAACAACCAGCCTCCCGGGATAAGGTCAGTGCCTTCCTGCAGTCCCTGAAGCTTCCATCCCTGACTCAGGATCAGGGACAGCAATTAACCACTTCAATAACTTTGGAAAGAGGTGTGGGCTGCCATCAGCCATGCTAAAACTCAGAAGTCGCCAGGACCAGATGGCTGTTGGGCTGAGTTTTACAAGGCCATGCAGGACACAGTGTGCCACAGTATACTAACTGTATATAATTCCATTATGGAGGAGACTCTCCCCCACCACCGCAGGCACATGCAGACATTTCAGTGCTCCTAGAACCAGATAAAAACCCTCAGGCGTGTGGCTCATACAGGCCAATATCAATCCTCAACAATGACTATAAGCATCTTACCAAGGCGTATTGATCCCTTACTCCCTCAGCTGATTGCTCTAAATCAGACGGGTTTCGTTAAGCTCCAGGACGACAGTGGATAACGTTAAAGGAACTTTCCACATAATCCACGAGATGGGAATACGACATGGTCCTGAGCCTTGATAAGCCTAGATGCTAAGAAGGCGTTTGACCAAGTCTCCTGGCCATTCTTTTACTTGATTATGGGAAGGCTGGGTTTCCCAGCCCCTATCATAAGGGTCCTACAGAATACTGTATATACTGGTCCTCGAAGGCGTGTGTAAAGGTGAATGGCCATCACTCCTAATATTTCCCTCTATCGAGGAGCACTTGTCAGGGATGCCCGATGTCCCCCCTCCTGTTTGCCCTATATATGAAGCCCTTAGCACAAAGTATCAGGGAATCCACCCAGCTGTTGGGCATCCAGGTAAGGGATATGGAGCACATGTTAGCTATGTTCGCAGAGGATGTACTCCTGTATTTGACAGATCCCGAGACTTCTCTCCCCGCTGTACACCACATCTTAGAAGAGTTTGGCCATATCTCTGGCTACAAACTGAACACATCCAAAACAGAGGTGCTCTCCTTTAACTACCAGCCATCCTAGCAATTTAGACACAAGTACTCCTATCGATGGGACTTAAAAAAACTTAAGTATCTAGAAATTTACCTCGCTAGGACCCCGCAGTCAGCCTGTAAAACTAATTACGCCAAGTTCTCGGTGCAATTAAATGAGGACCTAACCCAATGGAATACCCTCCCACTTAGCCTCACTAGGAGGACAGATCTAGTCAAAATGGTAATATTACCCAGAGCACTCTATTTCATAATGTCCCAATCTCCTTTCCCCAGGCTACATTCCGCCACTGGAACAGAAGTATTTCTAGATTCACCTGGGTGAGAAAACGACCCTGAATCTTTCTACAAATATTGTGCCTTCCCAGAGCAAAAGGAGGTCTCTGCCTACCACACCTGCAGATGTACTACCTTGCTGTTCAAATGGGCCACTTGCTGGCGAGACAGCTTAACAAGGTCACACTGATTCTCCATAGAACAGGCCCTTGTGCCTAATGCAGAGCACCTTAAAGCCATCTTTCATGCAGGGTATTGCACACGGGATCTCCCAATGGAAAATCCTTGGTTGCAGCATAGACTGATGGCCTGGGCAATGGCTACCTCACCCCATTACTATCACTTTTGTGCCCTATATCACTACTGCCTGGGTTCCAGCAAACAACACTGGACCATAGGTTTACAAAATGGGAACGTCATTCACTCCTCTATATACATATATATATATATATATACATATATATATATATATATATATATATATATACATATACATATATATATGTGTGTATATATATATATATATATATATATATATATATATATGTGTGTGTGTGTGTATACATATATATATATATATATATATATATATATAGTGTGTGTGTGTGTATACATATATATATATATATATGCACACACACATATATATATATATATATACATATATATACATATACACACACACACACACACACACACACACCAGTTCACTACATTAGGGATTTTTAAAACATTTGAGACAATAGAACAAGAGTTTGGGCAGACACGTACAGATTTCTACAGATTCCTACAATTGAGACACTATTACAGCTGCCGAGGGACACTATACAGCCTACTCTACACCCACCCACCCATCCATCCATCATAGCTTGCCTACTGGTACTCATACGGACCCAAACACAAGCCACCTGGTGTCTACCCTCTACCAGCCAATTCTGTCATCTCTGGAGAAACTCACCACACCTATTAAGAAAATTTGGGAGAGGGAGTTGGGAATGCCCATCTCAGATGAGCAGTGGTTATCTGCTGCCCAGGGGTCAGCTAGGGTCTCTAGCTCCCACCAGTGGAGAGAATACCCCGGAAAGCATCTTATATGATAGTTCCTGACCCCAGTAATAACCAAGCATTATACAGCTACCAGGGACTCCAGCTGCTGGTACAACTATGGTGTGGCTATTGCACATCACACCCATGTGATGTGGAGTTGCCCAAGACTGAAGTCTTTCTTCCAACAACTGCAGGCTGAGCCTAATGAACTCTTCGGGAGGCAGATTACCCTCACACCAGAATCGTACCTACTGGTACAATTTACTAAGCCCAACAGGGACCCTAACTCCCGCTATTTGTTGGGCATTCTCTTCATTGCAGCAAAAAAAGCAATTACAAAAGCGTGGCTTACTTACCAGGATGGCCACAGTAGCAGAGTGGTGGGTAATAGTTAACCAAATGTATGACATGGAGAAAATCACACAGGCTTAATTACCATGCTGAGAGCTGCTCCTCCTGGTGGACTGGTTGGCTGTTGTACTACTTGGCCAAAGGTGGAAAGTACAGTTACGTAAGAACTTACCGTAACAGTAGATCTTCGAGAGGAGCTCTTGCAGCAGGCTATAGCAATTAGGGCTATGCCACAGGCACTAGGACCACACGGTGAAAAACTTCTGCCAGCAATACCAGCGGGGGACCGCCCCCGACGCCGGCCCCGCCCCGACATCAGTCATGGTACAAGAGGGAGCGGACCCAGCTCCACCTCAGTTCTCCCGCCAGTACCCAGCAGAAGGCCGGACAAGAGAAGGAGACGAAGCCTACCATCGATAAAGGAAAGAAAATAGACCTGCACACTCCGAGGGGGAAGGCGGGAGGGAAGCAGCGCCTGCTGCAAAAGCTCCTCTCGAAGATCTACTGTTACGGTAAGTTCTTACGTAACTGTACTATCTTACTTCGAGATAGAGCTCTTGCAGCAGGCTATAACAATTAGGACTGAATCCTAAGCAGTCCCATAGCAAAGAGGTAGCCAACCCCGGGAAGAGAAATATGCTGACTCCAGAGGCCATCAGGACAAGAGTCCTTGCAAAACCGCTAGGCCGAAGCCAGCATGGCGTCTAGAGACGATATCCAAGCTGTAATGCTTGATAAAGGTATGCACCCGAATTCAGGTGCGGCGCCGCGAGATGTCCTGAATGGCGACATTCCGCATCGCTGCAAAAGAAGCTGACACTCCCCTGGTGGAGTGACCCCTAACCAGACCCGGCAGGGGTTTATTGTGATGCTCGTAGCAAAACGAGACACAACGGACTATCCACTTGGAGATAGTCTGCTTGGACACCGGTTGACCCAAGCAATGTGGCACAAAAGCCACAAAGAGCTGCTCCGATTTATGGTGCTGAACCGTTCTGTTGAGGTAATACCTCAGGGACCTGTGGACATCCAATGTGTGGAGGAGAGCCTCCCTTCTATTGGAAGGGGAAGGAAAGTAAACTGGAAGATCAACCGACTGGTTGAGGGTCAACTCCGAGACCACTTTGGGAAGAAACTTAGGATTGGTTCTGAGGGAAACTCTTTCCCTATGAAAAACCAAATAGGGCTCTTTACACATCAGAGCGTGAAGCTCGGAAACTCTTCGAGGGAAGTAACAGCAACCAAAAAACAAACTTTCCAAGACAGATATCGCAGCTCACAACTCGCCGCGGGTTCAAAAGGAGGGAGGGTGAGTTTCTCCAACATAAAAAGGAGGTCCCAGGGTGGGACAGGGTCCCTAATGGGCGGTCTCATGTGTAGAATTCCCCCAAGGAAGGTGCGGGCCACGTCTAACTGAGCCAATGCTCTCTCTCTCTCCCATGACAGCATGATAGGTCGAAATTGCCCACATGTGCACCTTGATAGAGGAATAGCTCAGGCCTTTCTCGTACAAGGAGAGGAGATACTGCAAAGCGGAGTTCACAGAGCAGGTGACAGGGTCTAATTGCCGTGGCAAGGCCCAGAGACAGAAACGCTTCCATTTCAAAGCATAAGTGGAGTGAGTAGAGGGCTTCCTTGCTGACACTAAGACCTCAGCCACTTCCGGGGAAATCCCGTATCTGTTTGTAGCTATGTCTGGAGGAGCCAAGCATGAAGGTGTAGGGATCTGAGATCCGGGTGAACCAGAGACCCCGGTCCTGGGACAGCAGTTGCAAGCAAATGGGCAGCGGGATTGGTGGTTCCAGGGACAGCCACTGCAGGAGTGGGAACCAAATCTGTTGAGGCCAATTGGGGGCCACAAGGATCATTCGTGCCCCCTCTGCCTGAAGTTTGAGCAGAACCCTCTGAATGAGAGGAAGGCGGAAAGGCATAAAGAAACCTCCTGCTCAGCAAAGGGATAACGTCTGGCCAAAAACTCCGAGGCGTGCGTCGCTTGAGCAAGCAAAACAGTGGCAGTTTGGCGTTGCGTGGTGATGCAAAGAGATCTAGCTCGGGAAGGCCCCACCTTCTGAAGAGCTGATCCGCTACTGCTTGAAGCAATTCCCACTCGTGTGCTCTGGCCCACAACCTGCTGAGGTTGTCGGCCAGCTTGTTTAGGACACCTGGAACGTGCATGGCCGACAGAAGAATGCCCCGTTCCAGAGCCCAGTACCAGACTCTCATCGCCTCCCGGCAAAGAGGATAGGAATGGGTGCCTCCCTGCTTGTTGATGTAAAAGACGACCGCCATGTTGTCCGTCTGAACTAGAAGAGAGCCGGGTACCAGGTCCTCTCGAAACATCTGAAGAGCGTAGAGGACCGCTCGCATTTCCAGTACATTGATGTGGAGGGACCGTTCCGGTGACCAAACCCTTATGCTTTGATGAACACCCAGATGAGGCCCCCCAACCCAGGTCTGATGCGTCCGTCAGAGTCTGACCTGGAGGCTCCAGACGAAAGCTGACCCCTTTCTCCAGATTGCTGGGGTCCAACCACCAAAGCAATGTTCTCCTGACTGGCTCCGAGATCTTGACTAAAGCGTCTAGGTCATCGTAGCATTGATCCCACTGCACCCTGAGCATCCACTGTGGGATTTTTATGTGGAGGCGGGCCAAGGGTGTTACTGGGATGGCCACCGCCATGTACCCCAATAGACTGAGGAAGTTCCGAGCCGGAACTTGAGGCGCTATGGAAATCCGTTCTGCCAAAATTCGCAGGTGAACTCCCCTGTCCTGTGGGAGAAAAGCCATGCCCTGGACTGAATCCAGGATTGCTCCTATGAAGGCAAGCTTTTGGCTGGGCTCTGGGGATGACTTTTTCAAATTCAGGGTGATCCCCAGCTCTCGGAATAGAGTATAGGTGTCTCCGAGAGAGCGTGAGGGCGTCCCTTGGACGGGGCCGTGAGAAGCCAGTCGTCGAGGTAAGGGAATACATAATGGCCTAATCGCCAGAGCAGGCAGCCACCACTGCGAGGCATTTGGTGAAGACTCGCGGAGTGGAAGAGAGGCCGAACGGGAGCACCCGGAACTGATAATGCTCCCCTTGGAAGTGGAACCTCAAAAACTTCCTGAGGGGAGGAAAGACCCCGATATGCATGTATGTATCCTGCATGTCGAGAGAACAGAGCCAATCCCCTTGGTGCAGCAGAGGGAGGAGACCCTGAAGAGTCACCAGCCTGAACTTTTTGTACTCTATAAAGAGATTTAAAGGACTGAGATCCAGAATGGGATGAAGGTCCCCCGTCTTTTTTGGGATCAGAAAAAAGTGGGAGTAGAACCCCGACCCCACTGCTCCATGGGAACCCTTTCTATTGCTCTCTTTTGCAGGAGGGCCTGTATTTCTCCTTCCAAGAGTGGAATGTGAGAAGGAGGATAATGGGAGAGCTTTGGCGGAGTACATGGAGGTAACTCTGAACTCCAACGTGTGTCCTCTCCGAATAACGTCCAAGACCCATTGATCTATGGTAATAGAGCTCCACCCTTTGAGATGAAGGGAGAAGCGCCCCAACCGGCTCCCCCTGGACGCCTGACCACGGGGCGCTGGAAGGAGTCATTGGGCAGAACCGGGAGTAGGGAGAGAGGCCTGGGAGGACTTGGGCCCACGGGCAGAAAGTCCACCAGACTGCTGGTTTCCGGATCTCCTGCGGAAGCCACCTCTCTGCCCTTGCTGGGATCCTCGGGCTGAAGCCTGATTGCCTGAGGACTTGCGAAAAAGCCGACGGTGATGGGGGCGTCGCTGGTCGCCACGGTACATCTGGTGGACCGACCAGATCGACTTACCCGATTCTTGGAGACGGGAGATCAAGGCCTCCGTCTCCTGCCCAAACAAAACGGCACCCTGGAACAGCAGGTCCTGGATACCAGACTGCAGATCCTGGTGAAAGCCGGAAAGCCTCAACCAGGCATGGCGCCGGAGACAAACCCCAGAGGCGGCTGCCCTGGCTGCCGTATCCACAGTGTCATACGAGGCTCTCAGAACATGAGAGCCTACGTCTGAGCCCGACTGTAAAAGGGCCAGGAGCTCCGTCTTCTTGTCAGAGTCTGGCATGGCCTGTGCCAGCTCAAGACCCCGTTCCCACAATGCATTCTGGTACTGCACCATATGCGTAAGGAAATTCAGGGATCGAATGGAACAGGTCGAGGCAGCGTAAACTTTCTTGCCCACCTGATTCAGGTAACAGGACTCCAAGTCGGGAGGCTGGGAGCTGAGGTGCCTCGGCTGTCAAGACTTGTCATGAGCAGCCGTGATCACAGTTGAATCCGCCTGAGGGTGTTCCGCCAAGAAGGGTTCAGCCCTCGGAGCCTTATAGAGCCTGTCCGACTTTTTGGGAACCGCCGGGATGGAGGCTGGACACAGCCAGGTGGATTTAGTCAGGTCCTGAAAAGTATCCACCAAAGGAGGAATGACCAAAGGCTTTGGCTCCTTCTGCCTCAGGTATTTGGCCAATCTCCGGCGTTCCGGGTCCAGGTCTTCTGTGACCCACTCGTTGGAAGCCTGGATATGCCTCATGACGTCCAGGAAGGTAGGATCGTCCGGAGGTGAGCGAGGCAGGTCCTTCTCCTCAGGGTAGCGCTTGAGGCTGAGGGAAGACGAAGAGGATGACGATGAAGAGGAGGACCGACTATCCGACTTAGAATAGTCTGGTTCCATCCCATGACCCTGCCTACGCTGACATCGGTGCTCAGGGGACCGACGACGGTCCAAAGACCCACTCCTGTCCCTGGACCGACGGAGCGATGACCGACGTCGGTCAGGAGACCAACGCCGGGAGCCGTCTCGCTTAGCGCGAGAAGGGCTCCGGGAACGTGACCAGGGCCGACGTTGGTGGTCCTCGGATCGAGGCGGGGCAGGAGCCCTAGAAAGAGGCGACTAAGACTGCGGGGACCTCAGCAGGAGGTCTCGCCCTCTGGCTGTGGTTCACCCACAGGATCGGTACTGGTGTCTGGGCGGCGACGGATGGTTCGCTTGTGAACCTGCCCCACCAAAACGAAAAGCTGTTTGAGCTCATCCATGGAGAAATCTCGCCACCCGCTGCGGAAAGAAGTCTCCGAGGGCGGGACGCCGAAGGAGGAAACTCTCCTGAGGGCCCAGGGGAGGAGGACTTGGGCGACGGGATGTCGCAGGATAACGACCACCCTGGGTCCTTAGCCCTTCAACCGGCGTCGGTACCGGGACTGACGACGGGGTGACGACAGAGGGCGCCGGAGAGTCCTTAGCCTCCAGAGGCGCGCCTTTAGCAGGTGGCGCCAGTGCTGTGGTCGGTAGGGCTGAAGCAGGTACCCCCACGGACTTGGTGATGACTTTGAGTGGAGTCACCTTCGGCTTGGCCGGCTGCTCCCCAGACGAGCTGGCCTTAGCCTGAGACGACCGCGGCGACTCACCCAAGCCCAAAGGACGGGCCTTCTTCAGGGAAGGACGCGACCACAAGCGGGGCCGAGACCGGGACCGGTGCCGGGACCGACTACGCTCTTTGCTATGCCTTTTTTTCCTTTTCTTCCCTTCGGACGAGTGCAGGCCCATCTTCTTCTCCAAGAGGAAGGCCTTAAGGGCCTTCAGGCGTCAGATGCGAGTCCAGCTTGTAAAAGCCTGGCAGTCGGCGCAATTAGCGGTGTCGTGGTCAGGGCCGAGGCAGAAAACGCACCGCCGGTGACCGTCCTTGGCGGGAATTTGCCGGCCCCATTCGCACTTATTTAGGTGATCGGGAGAAACAGACGCCGGGGAAGACATCGAACCCACGGAGGAACAAAGGACTGACGTTGGTTCCCACAGCAGCCAACACCAAGGCAAAGTACACCGAACGCGGGAACAGCACAGACGTCGGTCGCGGCGGAGGAAAAAAACGGTTAAAACCATCGAAAAACTTGCTTGAAGAGTGTATTCTTTTCTCGCTGGTGAATCGCAGGCAGCATGCCACGGGCGTGGTACACGCCGGGAAAGAACTGAGGTGGAGCTGGGTCCGCCCCCTCTTGTACCCTGACCGACGTCGGGGCGGGGCCGGCGTCAGGGGCGGTCCCCCGCTGGTATTGCTGGCAGAAGTTTTTCACCGTGTGGTCCTAGTGCCTGCGGCATAGTCCTAATTGTTCTAGCCTGTTGCAAGAGCTCTATCTTGAAGTAAGATCTTTTGTTCCCTAATAAGGATGTATTTGTCCTATTAATAGTATAAAGAAAACAGGGATCACACAAACTGGGTTTCAGCATGCCAGCTGTGGACACCCTAACAGGCTGGACAGCCCAAGTACTCCGGTCCCCTCGAGGGGGGGGGAGCCTCCACCACTTTCCTCAAACTTATTAAAGCGGACGACACAGAGTAAATGACAAGCTGGGAGTGCCCGTTAGAGAGTTAAAGTTTGTGTTTTAAAAATGGAGGAGTTCTATCCCTCCAGGTGTCAAAGGGAGAAGCAAAATAACGAGGGCACTCCAGAAGATTGACTTGATATCGAAACGTATTTTGTAACCACTCTTGCTATAATCATTTCTCAAAAAAATGTACTTGTACTTTACCAAAATTGTTCAATAAAAAGGACATTTGAAAAAAGGGGGGTTACCAGCCCGTAAAAATGGTCCTCCAAACCTCATTGCTGTCTCTTAATTTGGAGCAAGTGGTGTTGTTGCACTATAAAATGACAGACCTGAAGAAACCAGTAATGATCTTATTGCCTCAAGAAGAACCTGGTTTGGAGTTCTTGAAAGGACATATAATGTTGTCCCGAAATCAACTGCGCAAACCTAGTGAGGCCTCTAGCCTCCCAATACCAGAAGCCCATATCCAACTGTGGAGGGGGAAAATCGTCATGGTGTCTGATCAGTGTCAATGGGCCTATGGTATTTGGGGTGATCTGTGTCACGTCGAAATGTTAATAAGATTCTGATTGTATGCTTGGTCCAGGGATTGCAGGTTTCCCACAAGATTCCTTTCGGTAATACCCGAGTAGGAAAGGTCCATAAAAGAAAATGTGGAAAGTCAGCTGCCTTAAGAGATCATCCAGCTTCCATAAGCTGTTTAGCCCATGTTCCCAAGTATGCCCCTTGGGCTGCAAGGTAATATTTATAAAGGCCAGGCAAGCCTAGCCCGACCATGTCCTTATAAAGATGCAGCAATTTCTGAGTCACCCTAGGGCGTTTACCTATAGATTTTTCTAAGCACCAACTGTTGTTATTCTGGATGTGTGGTCATTTTGTTGTAAAGTGCTGTCACTGGGTGACAATAAAGCCAGTACACCTTTGAAGGACTTGGGTGTAATTCACACCATTCTCAGAGGCAGTCTGGGAAAACTTCAACTGAACAAAGGCAATAAAACAAGGCTGAATGGCCACCCCAGCAACCATAAAACTGGCAGGCAAAAGTATTTTACTAAAAAGAAATAAAAAACCTTGTCACAGACACATGAAACAGAACACCAGCAACCATCAGAAAAACAAAAACACAGTGCACGAGTGTTTGTAATTTTTGCACGTAGTTTTCCTTTAAATTCTCCTGGTTCACTGCTCTGCACCCGAACCACTAGGCCCCAGAGGAGGTGACTGTAATGTCCCAAAAGACGTGCTACACTGACTTAGTGTCAGTCTATCTCTTGGTGGCCCAGAAGAATTGGGACAACTGTTTGAGCAGCACGGGGGGGGGATTTTCTGGGTGAGATGTGAGTCAAAGAAGCTGGAAAAAGAATGCTTCCTTTCCTATTGGCTGATGTCACCTTCTGTCTCTCTCCCTCTCCCTCTCTCTCCCCCTTATCCCACCCGTTTGACAACCTATGCTCAAATCTCCCTATCCTCTGTTGTGCATGGATTCGACCTCCTGATCAGTACTGGGTTACTGCCAGGTTTCTGTAAACTGCTGGAGAACAAACAGAGGAATTGATACATAAGGCTTGCAGAGCTACAGATAAGCGGACAAAAAACTGAGAAATCAAACATCAGTTTTTACTGTTGCTTGTCACCAAAGAAAAAATTTCTCACCTTAGTAATCTTGTTTCTTCCAAGGTATTCTTCAATACACTGAACTCTTATAGTCAACCTCTAGTGTTGAACTGCCTGGAGAATGGAACATATACAAATGATGGAACAGTCACTGACTCATGTCACCATTCAAGCTGCTGCCCTTACCAACTGCTGCATTCTATAACGTTCAGATTCACTGCAGTCTGCAAGAAAAGGCCCCCTAACTAAGCTATCATAATAATACTAATTATATTTAAGTAAAATCCCTCATGACAAAAAGTCCCCAAACTGTCAGACAGGACCAAAAAGAGAGGAAAACACCCAACTGGGTTCAAAAGCCTTCAACATAAGAAACAAACCCCCTTTTAATGCAGAAGTCCAGGTATTAGGCAGAGGCCATTGGTTCAGGAAGGGGAGGTAGGGAGGGTGAGATCAACATACTGAAGAATACCTTGGAAGAAACAAGATTTACTAAGGTGGGCAATATTTTTTTTCTAACCACAGGAATTCTTCAGTATGCTTAACTCTTACAGACTACAAAGCAGTACCTTTGGAGGTAGACACAGAACCTTACTTAGGAAACAAGCTCTGCAGCACTGCTGTGCCAAACCTGGCATCACTTCTGGACTGGGTATTCAAGCAGTAGTGCTTTGTGAAAGTGTGTACTGTTCTCCATGTAGCTGCTTTACAGATTTCTAGCAGTGGAATATCCTGGGCAGCTGCTAACGTAGCAGCTGTACCCCTCGTGAAATGTGCCCTCAGGACTACTGGGGGCTCCTTACCAGCTTTGCTGTAACAGAACTGGATACATTGTACTATTCAGCGTGAAATGGACCTTTTAGATGCTGGTTTTCCTTTTCCCACATCCCCATAAGTCAGAAATAATTGCTGTCTGTCCTGCCTGCGGGTCTTGGTAATGTACTAGCTTAAAGATCAACTGCAGTTATATTATACATATATTACAAACCTTACTCTTTTTTCCTAACATAAGGACAACCAGACCTTATTTATTATATGTGAAATTAAGACATTTCCATTTGTCATGCTCAGATACTATTTTATTGCTTTCCTATCTGATGGTTTTACAGAAAATCATTTTTTGACTAGCTAGCAGAACCTCGGGTGAGTGCCGATTCCATTCAAGCAAGAATGATATAATTTTCCTCTAGTTCAAGGTACTGAGCTGCCAGGAACTTGAGGAAAATTATCAGTCAGCATTGAAGAGAATCAGCACTCACCAAGGTTCCATTAGCTGGTCAAAAAATGTCAGAGATTTTCTGTGAAACCATCAAATAGGAGAGCATTAAATTAGTATCTAAGCATGACAAATGGGAATTTCTCCATTTCACATGTAATAAATAAGGTCTGGTTGTCCTTGTGTTAGTGAAAAGGAGTAAAGTTTGTTGTATGTTTATAATATAGCTGCAGTTGATTTTTAAGGCTCTCTTGACATCCAGGCTATGTAAGCCTGCGTTCACCTGAACTAGAATGCTCAGCGAAAAAGACTGGCAAAGTAATAGACTGATTCAAATGGAAGTCAGAGACTACCTTTGGAAGGAACTTTCTGTTAGTCCTAAGCACCACCTTGTCCCTATGGAAAGAGATGTAATTTTGCTCTATACACAGGGCCTGGAGCTAACTAATCCTTCTGGCCGAAGCAATGGCTACCACGAAAACTGTTTTCCAGGTAACATATTTCAGATGTGCGGCAACCATAGGCTCGAATGGGAATTCCATAAGCTTGGCAATGCAGACATTTAGGTCCCATACTGGCACCGGTTCTTGGGGGTGCATGTGGGATAAGCCTTTGAAAAACTTTTTGAAAATAGGGTTGGATGCCATGGAGACACCTTTGACAGTTGAAATGTAAACGGATACTGAAGCCAAATGGACCTTGAGAGTAGTGGGCTGCAAGCTCAAGGAACGTAAATAGGTAACTCACTCCAGCAAGGCTGGCAATCCTGCCTGTGAAGGTACCACATTGTTGGTAGAACACCATACTGAAAACCTCTTCCATTTTGGAAGCACAAGTCCTCTTAGTCGAGGGTCCCTAGATCCCTTAGGACATTAACTGGGAGATACAGAGGCAATGTGAGAGGACGGTGGAAGCATGGCATGGAACAGGCTTCCAGAGGATGTGGTGGAAGCTGAAACAGCGTCGGGACAGACATATGGGGCTGGACAGGGGCTTCCGGGGGGGAGAATGATTGGGGGGGGGGACTGGATGGGCCGAAGGCTCCTTTTCTGCCATCAAGTTTCTATGATTCTACAATTCTCTGAGAGGTGCAAACCTGCAAACTCTAAGTCCTCAAATGCCAGGCCCTGAACCTGAAGGACCTGAGGCTCAGATACAGAATCCTCCCCTGTGAGGAGGTCAGGAGACTATACTTCCGAGGGAGGTGTACTGGTGGAGCTACTGACAGGGACAGCAGCAGTGAGTACCATGGCTGTCTGGCCCAGTCTGGAACTATCAGAATCATCGTGGCTGGCTGGGACCTGAGCTTGATCAGGACCCTGAGCAGCAAGGAAAAAGGGGGAAATGCATACAGTTCTCTCCCTGACCAATCCAACACTAGTGCGTCCAGTGGTACTGTGCCTTTTGCTGGTGGCCTGCAACAGAACTTTTGGCGACTGGTGGTTGCTGTGGGATGCAAAGAGATCTATCTCTAGGGTGCCCCATCTTCTGAACACCGCCTCCAACACCTGTCCGTTCAGAGACCATTCGTGGTGGTCCTGGTTGATTCTGCTGAGGGCATCTGCTAGGGTGTTGTCCTTCCCTGGCAGATGAATGGCTACCAATGAAGCCTGAAGTGAGTAGACCAGACTACACACCTTCATTGCCTCTGTGCAGAGAGGGCTGGACCTTGTTCCTCCCTGCTTGTTGATGTAGTACATGGTAGTGGTGTTGTCTGTTCTGACCTGCACCACCCAGCCTTGTATCAGAGATGCAAAGGCTTGCAGGCTAGAAACACAGCTCTGAGCTCCAACAAATTTAATGTGCTGGAAAGACTGCACTTGACCAGGTGCCGTGTATGGTATGCGCCTCCAGGTGTGCTCCCTGTGACACTGGACAGCTGGTTCTGATTAATCTATGCTTTTTGTAATATAAAAAATGTAGTGTGATTGTCTGTCATGAGAAATACTGTGCCTGGATCCCCCCCCCCGGTATCAGTTAAAAAGACAGGATATATGTTACAACAGCAGATCTCTGTGATGAGATTAACTTGCCAAAACTTGCATTTTATAGTCTTATTTAGGATCTTGGTTGTTTGATGCTAAGACCTGAAATATCCATTTTATGACGTCCTCAGGAAGGTTAGTTAATTGCAGCTGGTTTCATAAGGAAGCGGAATATCCATTTTATGACGTCCTCAGGAAAGTCAGTTAATTGCACCTCGTGTCATAAAAAGTCCTTTGATGTGTGTGAGAAAGGAAACTGCTCATGGATCAAAGGGACTGAAAAATCACAGTCTTAATTAAGAGTGTCATCATTTGGAAAATGAGTCTTGCTGGAGTCACAGAATTCAATACCTTGATGGGACTTCCTGTTTTGTATATATATATATATATTTTTATGTATCCTGAAAGGGAGGAGCTAGATGATGACATCATGAAGACGGTTGAAACACAGCATTTTTAAACTGTAGTCTGTATTCCATTTAGAGACGCACACATGTTTGCACTCTGAAAAGGCAACATCAGCACTGGAAGGAGAAAAGAATACATTAGATTAGACAAGTCTAAGGGTACTGTGGTAGGAGGTTTTGTTTGTATTTAAAACCTTATTTTAAGTGATTGTATGTTTTTGTGATATATGGTTCTGTATTTACATTTTACATTATCTATTTTTAAGCAAACATCTCATTTTTAGACACTACTTGTGTGCCTCTGAAATTCTTTATTTGACAAGTGAAGCATATATGGTTAAATTTGACACTGTGCAAAGCTATTGGTAATACCAAACTGGGAAAAGGTAAAGGTTTATTCTGAAGTCTTTCATAGAGTTTTAAGGGTTCATTTTGCACACCAGGTTAGGTGCCTGTAGGTGAAAGATATCTGCCCTTCCCCCAAAGAGCAGAATTATCTGAGCCTGTAGATTGGGTACGCTAGCAAGAGGTTCACAGTTTGAATCCCTCCAGAACTTGAGAGCGAAGTTTGATTCGAACCCAAAAAACAGACAGGAGGGTTACCCTGTTCTGTTAACTGTTCACAATACTGTGCTCGGAGGTTGGCACTGTGGAAGCAGAGGTCCTGACCTGCTGAGAGGGGTTGTAACAGACTGGTTGGCAGCGGTGTGATAATTTTGGTATTACGAGCTTTTATTGTTCAGTGTGTCAACTTGAGACCGTCGGCTCACTTGCAAAGAAAGAAAAAGGCAGTGATTTATTTTTAAAAAGGAGACAACTATATCACTTGGCGTACAGTCAAGTTCCTACCCATTTTTTTTTTTTCTATAGCGCAAGTCACAGTAGCCGTAGTTAGGGAAGATGGCTTCCAACTATAGCAGGCACTGTAGACTACTTAAAGCAGTTTTGTGGGGACAGAGGAGTCCAGTTCAAGGTGAAAGCCACCAAACAGAACCTAGTTGATTCCCTGATGGTAGCAGATACCCAGAGCATCGAGTCACAGACAGCGACTGAAAAGGACCGAACCTTGAGTGTGGCAGGGCTAGCAGCCAGTGCAGTGTCCAAATCCGATGAGTAGGGCAACAGGACCAGTGCCAACGAAGGGCCACAGCAGCAGGGAAAGGTCACAAGTATCCTGGATCCAGCAGTACTCAGGCTGCAGCTTGAATTGTGCCGAATGGAGCTGGAGTTCCAGGAGAAGGGAAAACAGAGAGTGAGAACAGCGAGAGGCGGAACGAGAGAGACGAGAGGCAGAGCGGGAACAGCGGGAGGCTAAGCATGAGAAGGGTGAGCGCCAGCAAGCTGCAGAGGAGAATTGGGAGCAAGAATAGTGAAAGGCGGACCGTGAACAGCGAGAGGTGGACCATGAGCGCCAGAGGCAAAATGAAATGGAGAAGCTACGACTCCGCCCAGTGGCACCAGAGCAGGTAAGTGGCCTGGGTTTAACTGGGACTACAGGACTGGGTTACAAATTGAATTCCAAATTGATTGCCGACTTTAAAGAGGGGGAGGATATGGATGCCTTTTTAAATTCTTTTGAAAAAGTTTGTATTCAGGCTAAAATTCCTATGGAGTCCTGGAGCTTCCAGCTATCCCTGCTACTTACCGGGAAAGCTCGGGATGCACTGGGTCAAATGGACAATGAGGACAGTGATGATTACAGCAAACTTAAAGCTGCACTGTTAAAAAAAATTGGAATTAACTGCTGAATCATACACAGTGAAATTCCGTAAGCTCGAGAGAAGCCCTGACATGAGCTATGAGGAGCTATCCACGAAACAGCGTCAGTTTTTAAAACGCTGGTGGGAAGGAATTGAAGCAAACTGTTGACAAAATTGAAAATGTGATTCTGTTAAAACAGTTTTATTGGGCATGCCCAGCCAAGCTAAAAACCTGGCTGGAGGACCGAGATCCCAAAACAGTGCCAGAGGCTGCTGAACTCTCGGACTATGCCAAGAGCAGACCTGCCCTCAGAGCGAATGGGGCGGGCGTGGCAGTGCAGAAAGGGAAAAGCGTGCCTTCAGGGCAGCTAAAACCCTCACTGCCTCCACCGAAACCAGTTAGCCCCAGGTTTCAGAGAAAAGATTTCTCTAAGAAAAGAAATGAATGTTAACTGTGTAAAGAAACTGGGCATATTGCCAGACAGTGTCCCAAACAGACGAGCAATGATACGCAAGGTGGTGCTAGGAAGGAAGTGGGTTGTTTGTGTGTCCCTGGAAGCATGCCTGTGAACATGAGGGAACACATGCACCCAGTCATGGTGAATGGTATACAGACGCAAGGGTTAAGGGACACAGGGGCATTCCTGACATTGGTAAAGGGGGATCTGGTACAGCCTGGTCAGCTTATACCCAATAAATACGTCACTGTACAAGGGTTCACTGGTGAAGAGAAAACAGTGCCCCTTGCTAGTGTTCTCTTGGACTGGGGTGAAACGGGGGGGTACTGTGCAACAGGTGGCTGTAGCCAAAGTCTTAGCAGTGGATGTGATCCTGGGCAACAATCTCAAACAAGGGATGGTGTGTGCAGTTACCTGTAGCCAAGCGGCAAGGGAAAATTATAGTTCCCTGAACCGCACAGAAGCCATTGTGGAAACAACTGGGAGGCTGGTTCCCCAGCCTGTCTCTCCAGATGGGGAGATTAATGAAAAGGGGGTAGAAATTTCCCCAGTAGCAGTTAACCACACAGCTATGGAGGGTTACTACGAAGAGGGAGGGTGACTCATTGTCAGAGGGTTGGGACTGACAATGATCCTAAGTGCCCTGACGCTAGTGCTAGGGACCCTAGTTTAGCGACTGAAGGGGACCTGCCCCATGCCTTGGGAATGTGTGAGTGGTTTGCAGCCACTCAGAGAAGTGACCCTAGTCTAGAGAAGCTGAGGGCTTGGGCAGACTGACGGGGCACAGGGAGGTGACAGCAGACATAGGGTTTATTGGGAAAATGGACTGATGTATATTCAGGCTGTGCAGACAGATGGAGGGGTGCTAGGCAGGCAGCTTGTTGTTCCCCAGGGGTATCGTGGGCAGTTGCTCAAGACTGTACATGATATTCCCTTGCCTGGTCATCTGGGAATCATGTGCACTACACAGAGGTTGGCACAGAATTTCTATTGGCCTAACTTCACCCAGCAGGTGAAGGGGTATTGCAGGTCTTGTCACCAGTGCCAAGAAATAGGAAGGTGGGCAAGAAAACCCAAGCCGCCCTGATTCCATTGCCCATAGTGGAGGTGCCATTCCAGAGGGTGGGAATGGATATTGTGGGGCCTTTAAATACCCCCAGCTCCTCAGGGAAGAGATTCATCCTGACTGTGGTGGATTATGCCACCCGGTACCCAGAGGCAGTTGCCCTATCCTCACTGAGGACAGACAAAGTGGCAGATGCCTTACTTGGGATTTTCTCCCGTGTTGGGTTTCCACAGGAGGTTATCACCGATCGAGGGGGTTCCTTCATGTCGGACCTGATGAAATATTTATGGGAGAAGTGTGGAGTGGTGCAGAGATGCACGACACCATATCACCCACAAGCCAATGGGCTTGTGGAAAGATTCAATGGTTCCCTGAAGTCAATGCTCCGGGCATTTGCTGAACAGCATGGGAGGGACTGGGAGAAATACTTTCCCCACCTGTTGTTTGCATACAGGGAGGTGCCCCAAGAGTCGACAGGATTTTCCCCCTTCGAACTGTTATATGGACACCGGGTAAGTGGGCCCCTAGACTTGATCCAGGAGGTCTGGGAAGGCAAGCACGTCACCCAGGGAACTCCCATAGTGGATTACGTCCTTAAGTTTAGGGAAAGGCTGAAGGAGCTTATGGGGACAGCCCAGAGCAACCTGGCAGCTGCCCAACAGAAACAAAAAGTGTGGTACAACCGCAGAGCCAGAGCTCGCTCGTACATAGTGGGTCAGTAAGTCATGGTCTTTATTCCGGTCTGGAAAGACAAGCTGTAGGCTGAGTGGGCAGGACCGTACAAAGTGGTTAGGAAGGTAAATGACGTGAACTATATTGTAGAATTACCTGACAAAAGACAGACAGAAAGGATGTACCATGTCAACGTGATGAAGCCATGTGTAAAGAGGGCTGACATGGTGTTTGCAGTGTGTAGTCCTGGGGACGGGACTGATGAAGGAGACCCCCTTCTGGACTTGCTGGAAGAAAGCAAGTGGGAGTCCTCTGTGCAGGCAGTGAAATTGTCTCCCCAGCTGGCCTCGGACCAGATCCAGGAAGTAAGGGAGGTTTTAGCAGACTTTGCCCCACTGTTTAGCACCAAGCCTGGACTAACCCACTTAGCAATGCACGATGTGGAAACAGGGACACAGACGCCCATAAGGCGGACAGCATATTGGGTGTCAGAGGCTGTCCAAAAGGACATTAGGAGGGGAAGTGGAGGAGATGCTGGATTTAGGGGTAATCCAGAGATCCCACAGCCCCTGGGCCTCACCCGGAATCCTTGTGCCTAAGCCAGATGGCGCTACTCGTTTCTGTGTGGACTATTGTGGACTGAATGCAGTCACGAAGTCAGACGCCCACCCCATGCCCCGGACAAACTCCTGGACAAGTTGGGAGGGGCTACCTACCTTACGACGACTGACCTGACCAAAAGGGTATTGGCAGGCAGAGTTAACGGACAGAGCTAGGGAGAGGTCGGCCTTCATCACTCAGATAGGCTTATCTGAATTTAAAGTAATGTCTTTCGGAATGAAGAACGCCCCAGCCACTTTCCAAAGGTTGGTGAACCAGGTGTTAAATGGTGCTGAGGAGTACGCCGTGCGTACTTGGATGACACTGCCATCTTTAGTGCCAGCTGGGAGGAACACCTGTCCCACCTTAGGGAAGTGATGGGCAGGATACAGAGGGCCAGGCTCACTGTCAAAGCCGGGAAGTGCCAGGTGGCCATGGGAAAAGTGGCATACCTCAGGCATGCGGTAGGCCGGGGACAGCTCCGTCCTAACAAAATAAAAATAGAGGTAATCCAGGCGTGGTCCAGACCAGAAATGCAGAAGCAGGTCAGGAGTTTTCTTGGGACAGCAGGGTACTAAAGAAAATTTGTACCCAATTACAGTGCCCTGGCTGCTTCCCATCTGACCTGGTAAAGAAAAGAACGCCAAAGAAAATTACCTGGGACCCAGTCTGTGAGAAAGCCTTTACCCGACTGAAGGAGGCACTGTGCAGTGCTCCTGTTTTGACAAGTCCTGACTATAGCAGACCCTTTATAGTTCAGACTGACACCTCAGACGTGGGTACTGGGGCAGTACTGAGTCAGACATCCAGCCAAGGGAAAGATCACCCTGTAGCGTATCTGAGTAAAAAGTTACTTCCCAGGTAGCAGGCATACTCCACTGTGGAAAAGGAGTGTCTTGCCATAGTGTGGGCCCTAAAGAATCATACTTACATGGGCAGCATTTTGTGGAACAGACTGACCACAACCCCCTGGTTTGGCTGACACAGATGGGAAAGAACAATGGTAGACTGCTAAGATGGAGTCTTGCTTTACAAGGGTATGACATGACAATTCTACATAGGGCTGGAGCGAAAAATCAGAACTCAGATGGGTTGTCTCGTGTCTATGCGGAGTGAACTGATTTGGGAAGCTCATCCCATGCAGGGGATAGAGCCCCCAAATTCAGTCTAGGCGGGGAGGAATTGTGACACTTGGACAGCTGGCTCTGATTAATCTATGCTTTTTGTAATATAAAAAAATGTAGTGTGATTGTCTGTCATAAGAAATGCTGTGCCTGGATAACCCCCCCCAACCCCAGGTATCAGTTCAAAAGACAGGATATATGTTAAAACAGCAGATCTCTGTGATGAGATGAACTTGCAAAAACTCACATTTTATAGCTTTATTTAGGATCTGGGTTGTTTGATGCTCAGACCTGAAATATCCATTTTATGACGTCCTCAGGAAGGTCAGTTAACTGCAGCTGGTGTCATAAGGAAGTGGAATATCCCTTTTATGACGTCCTCAGGAAAGTCGGTTAATTGCACCTGGTGTCATAAGAAGTCCTTTGACGTGTGTGAGAAAGGAAACTGCTCATGAATCAAAGGGACTGAAAAATCACAGTCTTAATTAAGAGTGTCATCATTTGGAAAATGAGTCTTGCTGGAGTCACAG
This sequence comes from Neoceratodus forsteri, assembly GCA_016271365.2. Classification (NCBI taxonomy): domain Eukaryota; kingdom Metazoa; phylum Chordata; order Ceratodontiformes; family Ceratodontidae; genus Neoceratodus; species Neoceratodus forsteri. Next base: position 165,706,564 of record CM057459.1, on the reverse strand, counting down.
AATTCAATACCTTGATGGGACTTCCTGTTTTGTGTATATATATTTTTTATGTATCTTGAAAGGGAGGAGCTTGATGATGACATCATAAAGAGGGTTAAAACACAGCATTTTTAAACTGTAGTCTGTATTCCATTTAGAGACACGCACATGTTTGGACTATGAAAAAGCAACATCAGCACTGGAAGGAGATAATAATACAATAGATTAGACTGGAAAGCTGGGCTCACACATGGAAATTAAATTTCAATATCACCAAGTGCAAGGTGTTGCATCTTGGTCGGGGAAACCCTAAACACAGGTACACCCTGGGAGGGGAGGTGCTGGAAGCCTCAACAGGGGAAAAAGACCTAGGGGTCATGGTGGATACATGTATGAATAACACTGAGCAGTGCAGGAGAGCAGCTAGCAAGGCAAACAGGATGCTGGGATGCATCGCAAGGGGATCACCTCTAGGAGCAAGGAAGTGATTCTGCCACTGTACAATGGACTGGTTAGACCACACCTTGAGTACTGTGTACAGTACTGGAGACCACACTTGAAGAGGGACATACAGCTCCTGGAGGGGTACAGAGGAGGGCAACAAAGATGATCACGAGGGCTAGAGGATTTGACTTACGAGGACAGACTTGAGGAGCTCTGCCTGTTTTCATTGGAGGAGAGGAGAGACAGGGGACATGATTGGGGTCTTCAAGTACCTCAAGGGAATAAATAGGGTAAACATGGAGGGATCTTTAGACTAAAGCAGGGAGGCATCACCAGAGGGCATGGTTTGAAGTTGGAAGGTGGAAGGGTGAGGGGGAAAAGAGGAGGTTTTTCACTGAGAGGGTGGTGGACCCTTGGAATGCTCTGCCTGGTGAGCTGGTTCAGAGATCCACAGTGGAGAGCTTTAAGAGAGGGTGGGACAGACACAGAAAGTGGATGTATCAGATGATGGCCTATCCCGGGGGGGTGGGGATGGATGATAGGGGTTTCTGGAGCACAAGGGATGGGAGGGTCTCGGCACCCAACTAAGGATCTAGGTTCGAGCAGACTTGATAGACCATAAGGCCTAATCTGCTGGCAAACAGTATGTTAAAAGTATGTTAAAGTCTAAAGGTACTGCGGTAGGAGATTTTGTTTGTATTTAAAACCTTATTATTTTAAGGTGATTGTATGTTTTTGTGATACATGGTTCTGTATTTACATTTTTTATCCATTTTTAAGTAAACATCTCACCTTTCATAGAGTTTTAAGGGTTCATTCTGTACACCTGGTTAGGTGCCCGTAGGTGAAAGATATCTGCGCCCCCCCCCCCCAGAGAACAGAATTATCTGAGCCTGTACGCTAGGTACACTAGCAAGAGGTTCACAGTTTGAATCCCTCCAGAACTTGAAACCAAAATTTGATTCGATCCCACAAAACAGACAGGAGGGTTACTCTGTTCTGTTACTGTTCACAATACTGCGCTTGGAGGTTGGCACTGTGGGAGCAGAGGGCCTGACCTGCTGAGTGGGGTTGTGACACTCCCCAGCCCAGGAGGGAAGCGTCTGTTCTAAGGACTATGGAGGGAGACTCCTGCTGAAAAGGGACTCCTTCCCTGCGGTTGTCCCTGACCTGCCACCATTGAAGGGCTTGTAATAATGTCTGTTACTAGTATCAATTTTGAAAAAATGTCCCTTTTTTTGACACCAATGCGCCCTGAGGTGGAATTGGACTTCCCTCATCTGAAACCTGGAACCTATGACTGTGCCAGTTGCTGCACCCATATGTCCTAGGAGCTGTAGGAAATGCCTTGCTGGCCATGGCTTGTTGAGCCTGAAGGTTCCAATCTGCAGAATGCTGTTCATCCTTTCCTGAGGTAGGATTGCGCTCCCCCTTACTGTGTCCAGCTCTGCTCCTATGAAGTTTAACACCTGCACTGGTTGCAGGACATATTTTTTGATGCTGACCAGAAACCTTAGGGATTCTAGAAGGTCCTGGGTTGTCTTTAGGGAATCTCTTATCTGTTGTGGTGATTTTCCCACCACTTACCAGTCGTCTAGGTAAGGGAACACTGTGATGCCCTGCCTTCTTAGGTATGCCACCACCACTGCCATGCACTTTGTGAATGCTCTTGAAGCTGAAGTAAGGCCGAATGGCAGTGCTGAGAACTGGTAATGACCTGATGGGGGTCTTAACCTGAGGTACTTTCTGTGAAACTCCCAGGATGCCAACCAGTCTCCCTTCTGGAGGGTTGGCAGAATCATAGCCAAGGTTACCATTCTGAACTTTGGCTTTGCCAAATGCTTGTTCAGTAGTCTTAGGTCTAGAATGGGTCGCCACGCCCCATTTTTCTTCTGGGTCAAGAAGTACCTTGAGTAGAACCCATTTCCCCTTTGTTGCAGGAGTACTGGCTCTACTGCTTTTGACAGCAACAGATTTGCTACTTCTGACTCTAATAGTATATTTTCTGATGTAGAAGATGGCCGGAAGATTCTTGTCCTTAATGTTGGGAAGGATTTGAAACTGAGGGACAAACCCTGACTCACTACTTCCAGGACCCACTTGTCTGTGGTGATGTTTTTCCATACCTGGAAGTAGTGAGCCAGCCTGTCCCCTACTGGTACAGGGGAGGTGACACTGGCAACCATGTCAGGGTTTCTGTTTAGGTGGGGGTTGAGCCTGGTTAGCATTATTCCCCCACCTAGATCCCCTTCTGCCCCTTCCTCTGAAGTATCCTGTCTGCTGAGGATACTGTTGGTACTGTTGTGAAGCTTGGGCCTGAAAAAAGGGTCTGCCGTAAGTGGACCTACCTCTGCCTCCCCTTCCATAAGGCCTACAGGAGGTTGAAGGTTTTTCTTTAGCCAAATTGCTCTTGTAGGCTGTATACATCCACATCCTTCATGTAGGCCTCTGTCTTATCGCCAAAAAGTGAGTTATTCTCACATGTGAAATCCATGGCCTTTGTGTGTCTTGGGATAAATTAGTAGCTCTCAGTCAAGTAAACCTTCTGAGGGCAACTGTAAAAGCCATCCACCTGGCAGCAGTGTCATTAGCATCTACTGCCATTTGGAACTGGTACTTAGAAGCTTCCAGACCAAACCTGACTATCTCAGTCAGGTCGGCTGTCAATCCAACTGGGGTCTTGTCTGCCATAGCCATAACAGACTGCTACAAGGACTTCTGATATTGGTTTGCATAGGCCATACAATTTGCCTGTCTGTGATTCCCCTGATCCATGGTTGGCTTTGGACCCCTTTATTACTCCGCCGACCTGTTTAGTGGGTTATTTTCCAGATGAAATTTCTGGGCCCTATAAGGCGTATTTCGCTTTAATTTTGATGACCGCCAAGCTTGTTATCCTCCATCATTGGATGGACGATGCTATTCCTTCTCTTTCTGAATGGCGACAAGAAATCCTCCAAGCTTTGGCAGCCGAGAAACACACTGCTAAATGCCAAGAAAGAACTGAGAAACGCACAGAATTTTGGTGGCCCTTAGAGGCCCTTTTTGTCTTTCTGAAGAATCTCTCTTGTTTGGGTACCTGATTATAGTAGCCTCTAGTTGAACACTTATTTTCTAATTTGTTTCTTTTTTCCTTTAGTCTGATATGTCCCCTCTGTTATGATGGAGTTTGGTTGTTTTTTTGTTTGTTTTGTGTTTCTGGGGGAAGAAGTTGTGGGGTGTAGAATACAGTTGTGGATCTTGAATACTTTGCATTGTGACTTTGTGTTTTCCTTTGTCTTGTATTTTTTGGAAAATTGATCAAATATATTAAATGGGAAAAAAATAATTTGCCTGTCTGATGGCCAAAGAGGCTGACAGATAACTTTTTATGGCCATATTGTCTATCTTTCGAGAGTCTATCAGGGGGATGTGATGCCAAAGGCACCTTGGCCCTATCACAGGCTGCAGTCTGTACCACCCCCTCATGATCAGGGTGAGAGAACAGAAATTCTGCCCCTGACCTGTCCAGCTGATACTTTATCAGCTCTCTTATCCAAGGGTGGAACAGAATTAGGAGCTTCTAGTATTTTGAGGATATGCTTTTTAAGAAACATATTAATTGGCAACAGTAGTTTCTTGGTGGGAGTTAGACCCATCAGATCCAAAACCTCTGCCTCCTCCTCACTCTCTACCGATTTGTTGGTAGTTAAATCCAGGGCATCTACCATTTGTTTTACAAATGTGTAGTATGAGGAAAAATCCTCAGGTACTTTGGGAAGGGACTCAAATTCCTGGTCGGGGGAGACCTCTGATTCAGTGGGTTCCCCTTCCTCATCCTCATTACACTCTTCATACTGTTCCTGTGCGGCAGGAACCGGACCTGGAACCGATGCTGTCAGTTGCAGAACTGAGGGCTGAGCAGATGGATTTACCGGTATCTGCTGAACTGGAACCGGTATTAATCCTTGAGTAGCTGCAGTTTGCAAAGCCTGAATAATCTGTAGGGCTTGTGCAATTGCCTCAGCTATATGCATAGCCATTTTTTCAACAGAAGTCCCCTTAGGCTTTCCAGCTGGGGGGGAGGGGGTTCTAAGTGCTTAGATTTTCGTTTCTTCTTTGCCGGGTCTGGTTTGTCAGCCAGATTGCCAGTTCGTTTTCCTTTAGATGGCTCTCCTTTACCTGGAGTTGACTGTATAGTTTCAGTATTTTTATCCATCTCAGAAGAGGTGGTAGGCTGGTCACAGCCCCATCCTCCGGAACCGCATGAGATGCCATTCTTTCTTACCTTTCCAGTCTTTTTTCCACAGTTTTAGGTGGCAAGGTCTTACAAATATCACACACTGCTGGGAAAAGAGATTCCCCAAGAAAGACTAAACACAATTCATATTTATCTGCTTTGGCAAATATCTCACCACACTATAAGCAATTTTTTAAACTGGTAGGACCAGTTTTCTTTTCAGGTTTATCTGACATGCTTGAAACCCACTAAAAGGGTAGGTTTTCAACCAGAACCAACCGTGATTATGTAAAGAAACTTTACTAAAACAGCGGTTATCACCATACACCCTCAGTTGCTTGTAGTCGATTTCACTGAGGAAAAAGACCGCAATCCAAGTAGAAACTATGAAAATGGTTCAGACACCAGAAACAATAAAAGAAATATGGATAACATTAAAAGAGAGCTAAATAAAAAACCAACGGAAATGCTGGTTCCCCAACGGCTGCTCAGAACCGAGGAGGAACCACAAAACTATACTAAGATAACAAATATAGCGCTAACTAATAAAACAGCAAGTAAAGGCAGCACATGAAATAAAATTTAAAGTTTTACTTGTTTTTCACATGAAAAAGCAACAAAATTCATGACTTGTGAGAAGAGATCTCTGAGGTGTCTTGACGAGCAGGCGGAGAATGAAATCTGAGTGTTATAGAACACAGCAGTTGGTAAGGGCAGTAGTCTGAATGGTGGCACAAGCCAATGACTGTTCCATCATTTGCATATGTTCCATTCCCTGGGCAGTTCAACACTAGAGGCTGACTGCAAGAGTTAAGAATATTGAAAGATTCCTGGGGTTAGAAGTGAAAAATACAGACCAAGTTCCTTATGTAGTATTGTCTGTTTACTGAAAATTTATATTTGTCCAAATAAAAAAATTCAAAGATGGCCAAGATGGATACATGGCCAGGCCAGTGTTTTCTCTACAGCACATCTACACGGAAGTGCACATAATTTGTGGGCAGAAGAAAACTGCTTGGCCCACCCAGTCTGCACAGATGTTCATTGCAAAATCGGTCTCCTCAGACTCCAGCTGGTGTCCAGTGACCCTCCCAGCCTCTTTTCTAATATATCTCATGTTTATCCCATGCATGCCTGAAGCTCCCCACTGTTTTAGCCTCCACCACTTATGCTAGTAGCAATCTGTTCAAGGTGTCTACCATCCTTCCAGTGAAGAAATATTTCCTCACATCTCTCTCAAACTCCCATACATGAAAATTACATACTTACCGTAAATCTTGATCTTCTAGTAATATTTTCGCCATTTATTCACACTAATGGGTCTTAGGCCAGAGGCACTAGGACCCCATGGAAGCCAGAACTTTCAAGGGGGCCGGCGTCGAGGAAAGTGGTACTCATGCATGGCACCTCAAGAGTGGCTTGTGGCACTAGGCTTACCTCAGCGCCAGCCCCCAACCAGCTCAGTTCCTTTTTTGCCAAGGAGGTGCAGTAGAACCTAACTATTAGTTATGCACTTATGCTAAAGGCATAAGGAGCCCAGATGACCTGTGCAAGAGTGGTCAGTATGAGAGTTAATATAGTGTCTTCCCAGTTCAAGCCTTGAACAAGAGAGAAGACCAAGTAGAAACTGTAGTGAGCTAGGGGGATGGCAGGGTGGGTGTGTGAATAAATGGTTAAGATATTCCTAGAAGATCAAGAATTACGGCAAGTATGTATTTTTCATATCTTCCAGAAATGTATCTTCAGCATGACATAGCAGTGGTGTAGACAGCTCACAACCCAGGCAGAATGCGTTTGAGTGGAGCAAGCTGACAACTTGAAAGCAAAGGAGACCAAAAACTGGATTGATTGAAATCTTAGTTCTGTGCAGGTGAGAAGTGAGAAACCTCTTGTACAGTCAAAGAATAGGAAGAGTGTGCTCTCTGACATTCTGGAAGCTGGCAAATAGGAGGGTAGTACAGTGGCAGATTCAGAGAGAAAGTACAGTTATGTAAGAACTTACTGTAACAGTAGCTCTTCGAGAGAGGCTCTTGCAGTAGGTATTCACATATAGGACTGACCGCCAGGCGTCAGGACCCCACAGAAACATTTCTATCGAGCGGTCTCTGGCGGGGGACCGCCCCCACATCAGGTGTCCGGCGTCAAGCAACGTCGGTATAAAGGGGTGGTCCCCCACGCCCGCCTTCCAGTTCTTTCCTGCCAAGGGCCAAAAAGAGACAAGACGAGAGAGAAGAGGATATTTCCCCTCATGGAAATGGAGCCAAAGAAGCTTAGGGGGATGCAGGGCAGGAAGGCAATACCTACTGCAACAGCCTCTCTCGAAGATCTAATGTTACAGTAAGTTCTTACGTAAAGTACAGTTACGTAAGAACTTACCGTAACAGTAGATCTTCGAGAACAGCTCTTGCAGCAGGTAACACCATTAGGACTGAAGCCGGCAGGCGGCAGGACCCCACAGAATTCTTCTAGCTAGCTAACTTCAGCAGGGACTGCCCCCGTGCTCAGTCCCGCCTCCGGCGTCAGGCGTAGTACATAAAGGCGGTCCCACAAGATTCCCAATTCTCCCGTCGGAGACTTTCGGCCACAGGATGACATCAGAATGGGAGACGAGATCCACCATCAGAAGACAAAAGGGCGTAAGCCCCTGTTCAAGGCTCGGTAAGCCATGCCTCCTCCAAGGGGGAAGGTGGGCGGGAAGGTACCTGCTGCAAGAGCTGTTCTCGAAGATCTACTGTTATGGTAAGTTCTTACGTAACTGTACTATCTTACTTCGAGATACAGCTCTTGCAGCAGGTAACACCATTAGGACTGATTTCCAAGCAATAACACTTGTAAGCATTCTGGGAGGAGGAAACTAAGAAAATCCATCCAAGTCCTGACTCTAGGACAGGAGACCCTGTAGCACGGCCAGGCCGAAACCGGCTCTTCGCCGTGAAGCAATGTCCAGGCTGTAATGCCTGATAAAAGTATGCAGAGAGCTCCAAGTGGCTGCAGCACAAATGGCAGAGGAGGAGACGCCATGGCGCGGCAAAGGAGGCAAACCACCCCTAGTGGAATGGCCCCGGACTGTACCCGGGAGGGGCTTCTGCTTAGCATCATAGCAGTATGATATACACTGGACAAGCCAGCGAGAAAGGGACTGCTTCGATATTGGTTGGCCCATCATCCTCTCAGCGAAGGAAACAAAGAGTTGCTCCGACTTGCGAAGCTGTTTAGTCCTGCTCAGGTAGTACCTAAGACTGCGGTGAACATCCAGGGTGTGGAGCAGCGCTTCTCCTCTATTAGCATATTTAGGGAAATAAACAGGCAGGTCAATGTCCTGATTGAGAGTGAGTACAGAGACCACCCTAGGCAAGAACTTATGATTCATCCTCAGGGACACTCTGTCCTGGTGGAAAATCAAATAAGGTTCCTTACACATGATAGCATGAAGCTCAGAAATTCTCCTATCTGACGTAACAGCAACTAAAAATAACGTTTTCCATGACAGGAAACGCAGCTCGCAATCCGCAGCAGGTTCAAAAGGGGGAAGCGTGAGTTGTTCCAGGACAAAGAGTAAATCCCATGGAGGAACAGGGTCCTTAATGGGTGGCCTAACGTGTAACACCCCTCTCAGAAAGTCTCAAGAGGCGTCAAGTTGCGCCACTGTGTGCTGTCCCACCGAAGTAGGCAGAAATAGTACACAGAGGTGCACCTTAATAGAGGAGTAGGCAGACCCGAATGGAAAAGGGAGAGCAGGTATTCTAGCACCGCTTTCACGGGCAACCTAAAGGGAAAAGCCCGGTGGCAACCACAGACAAAAAGCGGCCATTTCATGATGCGTCATATCATTGCCGGCTTTCTGTCAGCTGGAAAGGACTTCCGCTACCTCATGGAGACCCCGTGTCGCAAAATGGCTATGTCTCTAGGAGCCAAGCATGCAGGTTCAGTGAGCGTAAGTCCAGGTGGACTAGAGAACCTTCCTCCTGATACAAGAGGTGGGAGCTGAAAGGCAACGGAATCGGAGGTTCCCGGGACAGCTGCGTTAGCAAGGGGAACCAGATCTGTCTGGGCCAGAATGGGGCTACCAGGATCACTGTTGCATGCTCCCTGCACAGTTTGAGAACAACTCTCTGGATCAACGGGAAGGGAGGGAAAGCGTAGAGGAATCTGTCCGCCCAGGAGACGGACAACGCATCTCACCAGAAAACACCAGGCCCTGGATCTAGCGAGCAAAAACTGGGCAGTTCTGCGTTGGATGGGGAAGCGAATGAGTCCAGTTCTGGAGTGCCCCATCGAAGCAACAGATCCTCTGCGACCCCTTGAAGAAGTTCCCACTCGTGGACTCTGGCCTGGGAGCGACTCAGGCCGTCTGCGATTGTGTTGTCCTCTCCAGGAACGTGAACAGCAATCAGGTTCGCGCCGTGTCGAATTACCCAATCCCACACTCTCATGGCTTCCCTGCAAAGGGGGTAAGAGTGTGCACCTCCTTACTTGCTGAGGTAATACATCACCGCCATGTTGTCTGTCTGAAGCAGAAGAGTGCACGACGGGATTTCTGACTGAAAGGCCTGCAGGGCGTAGAGGACCGCCCTCATCTCCAGCACGTTGATGTGAAGGTGGGCTTCCTGAGGGGTCCATGTTCCCTGGGACCTCACCCCGTTTAAGTGCGCTCCCCACTCTAGCCCTGAGGCGTCTCTGGAGAGGATTATCTCCGGGGACGGCGCTGTAAACGGGACACCTGCAGAAAGTGTCCCTGGGTCTAGCCACCATTGCCAGTCTCGAATCACGGCATTTGTGATTCTGACCGATGCTGCATGTGGTCTTGCCTTTGGTCCCACTGCACCTTGAGCATCCACTGAGTTACCCGATGTGAAGCCTTGCCAAAGGGATCAATGGAATGGCCAGCATATGTCCGAGCAGACGGCGACCAGCCTGGCAGGGACAGTCTTCTTCGCCAAGAGATCCCTGATGAGGGACCTGATGCGTCCGCTCTGTCGCCTGGGAGAAAAGCTTTCCCCTGAACGGTGTCCAGAACTGTGCCTATGAACTGCAGCTTCTATGACGGTACGAGGAGAGACTTCTCGTAGTTGATTATAATGCCCAGAGACTGGAACAAGTCCTGAGTGCTCTGAATAGCCAGCAACAACGCCTCTCTGGAGGCGGCCATGAGAAGCCAATCGTCCAAGTACGGAAACACATAGTGGCCCTGTCTCCTTAAGGACGCTGCGACGACTGCCATGCATTTGGTAAAGACCTGGGGGTTGATGACAGACCGAACGGAAGGCCCAGAACTGAAAAATGGTAGCCGAGGAACTCAAGCAAGAGGAACCTCCTGTGCGCTTGAGCCACAGGGATGCAGGTATGCCCCATGTCTAGGGACGCTAAAAGGCGTCCTGCTTCAGCACGGGAATGAGGCCCGGAAGGGTCACCGTGCGAAATCATTTGTAGGCGACCGACATATTTAGGTCGCTGAGGTCCAAGATTGGACGGAGGTCCCCTGCTTTCTTGGGAACCAGAAAGAATTGGGAATAGTATCCAGAATCTATCTGGTTCTCCGGAACGTACTCCACTGCTCCCTTCTGCAGGAGCGTTGAGTATTTCTTGCCCGATAAGCAATTTGTGCTGACCAGAGTAACAGGAGAGCAGAGGAGGCCTCGAGGGTGGCTTGTCTGCGAATTCTATAAAGTGGCCGTTTTTGACCAACTGAAGAACCCACCTGTCGGTGGTTATGGACTGCCATCCTGGCAGGTAATTAGCAATACGACCGCCGACCTTGAAGTCCCGTTGATCCTGAGGGGCGGGGGCCGGGAAGGAGTCGGGCTGTGGCGGCGGAGGGAGCCGCGGACTGAGCCAGCTTAGCTGGGCGCTGACTTCTGCCCACGGGCTGTCTTCCCTGGGCTCTGAGGGAACCGGAGCCCCTCTGTTATGGACTGGTGCGGGACTGTTGTCTCTGTGTCCGGCCCATGAAACGTGCTTTTGGTCCTATGAAAGGAATCAAGCTTGGTCGGCACATTGCCTGGACCGACCTACCGCCTCCCGGCCTCTTGAGCTTGGTGAGAACCTTCTCAGAGGGTGCACCAAAGAGAACTTCTCCCTAAAGAGGCGCCCATGATGTTCTTCTGGACGTCCGGGGTAACTCGAGACACGGAGCCTGAGTGTCTCCGGAGGCACGCCTGAAGCTGCTCGGCCGAGCAGTCCGCTGAATCATACGCGGCTCGAGCACCTGGGTTCCTATGTCCGAACCCGTGCGGAGAGCTGTAACATCTCCTCCTCCTGCTCACCTTCTGGCAATTTCTCCGCCAGATCCAGTCCCTGTTCCCACAAAGCATTTGGAACTGCACCATGTGGGTCAAGTGAGTTCAGGGATCTGATGGCGCAGGTAGCGGAAGCATACGTGCGCCTGCCCATGGCGTCCAGCTGTTTGGACTCCGGGTCCGGTGGCAGGGTGCTCAAATGTTACGGTCTCTGGGACTGGTCATGAGAAGCTGTTATGACCAGAGAGTCGGCCAGAGGATGTTGAGCCAAGTACTGGTCCTCCTTAGGAGCCTTGTACAGGTGGTCAGCTTTCTTCGGCATGGACAGGAGCGAGTGTGGACGCTTCCACGCTGCCTTGGTGACATCCACAAAAGTGTCCACCAAGGGTGGTACCACCACAGGCTTGGGATCCTTCTGCCAAAGATATCTAGCAAGGCGTAGTTCTCGGGGTCTAACTCTTCTGCATCCCAGCCCATGTTCTCTTGGATATGTCTCATGATTTCCGAGAACGATGGGTCATCCGGAGGAGATCTAGGAAGCTCACGTGGGTCCGGAGAAGGGAGCGGAAGGGGAGAGAGGGATCTGGATCCTACCGAGGACTCAGATCCTGTATCCTCCATCGAAGGCGAACGGCGGCGTCTTCTGGGTCACTTAGGACTGGGTGACCCTGAAGAGGATCTGGACGGAGGTCTCTTTTTATCTGGTCTTCCCCTTGGAGGGTCCGTAGGCTCCTGGGGGAGAGGTACTCGGCCTGCTGCCCCGGACGGAGAAGGGGGCGCAGGGGCCGGAGGGGACGCAGGTGGCAGAGGAGGAGGAGGTGGAGGAGGTGGTGTGGGAACCATGTCCTTTTTAATGGTATCCCACCAGTAGGTAAAGAGCTCCTTCACCTCAGAAAAGGAAAGGCCCGACGATGGACCAGGCGCCGGTGGCTGGTCGTCGGGTTCCGGTGTCGGCTCCTCAGGGGCCTCAGGTTGCGGGGAGGGTTCCCTGGGAGGCTCGACAGGACCGGGTTCACCCGTCTGGTCCTCAGGCTGCGTCAATTCCTCCTCTGTGATAGTCTCCTGACCGACGTCAGTAGGAGGCGTCGGGGCCCTCTTCTCGACTCGTGCGGACGTCGGCCCTCCTGCCGACGACCGAGAGGGCAAAGGCCTGACTGGCGACGGGCGTCTGGTGGTCGACGGCTCCTGGGACCTGTGATGAGTGGCCGACGTCGGATGGGCCGACGTCGAGTCCGACTGCTTCTTAAGCAAGGTAAGCTCCTTGGTCTTCCGCTGGGAAGGGGGAGGCAAGGAGGTAGACCAGACGGGTTCGGAATGGCGGGAACCCGACTTGTGGTGACGATGATGGTCCCCAGACCTAACCAGGGCTTTGGAAGAAGAGGATAAAGAGGGCCTGGAGGTCTTGGCCTGTGAGGAAGAAGAGGAGCCTGAAGGTTTCTTCACCGCAGTGGAGGGAGGCTGAGAACGGGCCCGGGAAGGCGAACGGTTGGACCAGGAGCCGGAACTACGGGAGTCGGAGGCCCTAGACAGGGACTTGGATGGAGCCTTCTCCCTGTGCTTCTCAGAATGTTTCCGGGCTTTCTCAGCAGAACTCCCCTTGGAGGTGTCCATGGCCTTCTCTCTCTCCTCAAGCAGGAACGCCTGCAGAGCCTTCTGGCGACGGATCCGGTTCCGGCTGTAGAACCCTTGGAAGAAAATACAGGACCGGGTGTCGTGGGCTGGGCCTAGGCACCGGACGCAGGCCAAATGCGGATCCTTGAACGGGATTTGCTTCCCACAGGCGCACTTCAAGGGATGGCCTTCAGCGGAGGTTGGAGAGGACATCAGACAGCAACTGAGCCGAAAAAGAGAACTTTTCCCCCCGAAGGAAGAACTTAACCATGCGTCGTACGCTAGAAACGATCCGAAGGGAACAAGACATACAAGTCGACAGCGGAAAAAACTGGGCGGGACCGCCCCTTATATACTCGCCTGACGTCGGGCGGGGACCCGGCGTCGGGGGCGGTCCCCGCTGAAGTTAGCTAGCTAGAATTCCGTGGGGTCCTGCCGCCTGCCGGCTTCAGTCCTAATGGTGTTACCTGCTGCAAGAGCTGTATCTCGAAGTAAGATCTGTACTATCTTACTTCAAGAGGGCTCTTGCAATAGGTATTCACATATAGGACTGAGTCCCAAGCAGTTTGGAAAAAGGAAAAGGACTCGGGAGGAGGAAAAGTATCAAAAAACATGGAACCTCCGGCTGAACGGGTCTTATGAAAGAAGACCTTGAAGCACAGCCAACCCGAAGCCTGCTCTACCGCGAGAGGCAATGTCCAAACTGTAGTGTTTTGTAAAGGTATGGACGGAAGTCCAGGTTGCGGCTGCACAGATCTCTGCCGCTGACACATTCTTGAAACAAGCCGCAGAGGAAGCTACTCCTCTAGTGGCGTGACCTCTAACCTGACCTGGCACGGTCTTGTTGTACTTGTCATAACAGAAAGTGATATAATGAGCCAACCATTTCGATAGGCAATGCTTAGAAACAGCGTTGCCTTCCCTTTGGTAAGCAACAGAGACAAAAAGCTGATCAGTTTTCCTGAGATCCTTAGTCCTAGTGGTGTAGTATCTCAGTATTCTGTGAACATTCAAAGTATGCAATAGGTATTCCCCTTGATTGGAGTGTTGCGTAAAGAAAGCGGGTAGCTCAATGGATTGATTCAGCATAGATTCAGCTACCACTTTAGGTAGAAACTTAGAGTTGGTGCACAAAGCCACACTTCCTTGTCGAAAATCAAGTATGGGATTTGGCACATCAAGGCCTGGAGCTCAGAAATGCGTTGCGCCAAAGTAATGACCGCTAGGAAGAGAGTCTTCCAAGAAAGGAACTTTAAATCTGCTGTGGCTGCCGGCTCGAAGGGAGGCAGGGTAGGTTTCTCTAGAATAAAACTCAAGTCCCATGGCGGAGCAGAAATGCGGGGGTCTCAAATGGAGGACCCCTCTGAGGAAAGTCTTAGAGACTTCCAACTTAGCAAAAGTCCTGTCGCCAAAGGGGATATGGTAGGCTGAAATCACTGCCATGTGGAACTTCAAAGAGGAATGACGGAGGCCCAGATCGAAGCGGTGATGCATGTAATCCAGTACTTTAATGGCTGGGCATGAGAAAGGTTTGAAATCCTTAGAAATGGCCCAAACTGAAAAGCGTGTCCACTTTATGGTGTAAGTGGACCTGGTGGAAGGCTTTCTGGCCACCGAAGCAGGCTTCTGCTACATCTGCAAGAGCCACACATGTAAATGAAGGGATCTGAGACCTGGATGAGCAAGGGTCCCCTGATCCTGGGTCAGTAAGTGTTGCGACAGAGGAAGAGGAAATGGAGGTTCCTCTGAAAACTGTTGCAGAAGAGAGAATCAAACTTGCAAGGGAGAGAACAGAGCGATGAGAATCATTCGTGCTCCCTCCGATCTGAGTTTGTTCAGGACCCTTGGAATTAAGGGAATTGAAGGGAAGGCATAAATGAATCTTTCCCTCCAAGCGAGAGGCAGAGTGTCCCGCCAAAAAATGCCTCGCCCTGGAACGAGCGAGCAGAAGGCAGGAAGTTTTGCATTTTGGGGAGACACAAAGAGATCTATCGGAGGCGTTTCCCATTGCTGAAAAATGTTGTTTATGACTTCTTGGTCCAGTTCCCATTAGTGGGCCCTGGCTGAGGACCGACTAAGTTGGTCCGCCAGCGTGTTTTCCACTCCCGGAATGTCGAATGCCATCAGGTGAAGGAGATGCTAAGTTGCCCAAAGCCAGACCCTCATTGCTTCCCAGCACAGAGGGTAGGAACGTGTTCCTCCCTGCTTGTTGAGATACCAGACTATGCACATGTTGTCTGTTTGAATGAGGAGATGACCGGGAAGGATAAGGGAATGAAGAGCCTGAAGGGCGTAAAGAACTGCCCTCAGTTCGAGCACAATGATGTGCACACTTTGTTCAGACACTGACCAGCTGCCCCGAGTCCTGTGAGACCCAAGATGGGCTCCCCAGCCTTCCCCTGATGAATCTGTCATCAACATCTGAGAAGGAGGTTCGATACTGAAGTGAACTCCCAGGCATATGTTCTCCTGTACCAACCACCATTGTAAGTCCCTGATCATGGGGTCAGAGACTAGCACCTCTTGGTCTAGATCGTCCAGGATTTGGTCCCATTGAGACTGAAGGGTCCCATTGAGAGATTCTCAAACGGAACCGAGCAAGTGGAGCTGTCGGAATGACAGCCGCCATTAGCCTGAAAAGGCGAAGGACTGACCTGGCGCTGACCCTCCAGCGATAGGACGGAAGACGAGCCTGAGTCTGGAGGGTGCCCATCCTGTCCAGAGGCAAAAGGCTTTGCTGATGGTCGTGTCCAGAATCAACCCTATAAACTGGAGGCATGAGGAAGGGACCAAATGGGACTTCGCCTGGTTGATGGCGATACCCAGGCTGGTGAAAACCTGCAGGGTAAGGGAAAGGGGGTGCAGGAGTTCCTCCCTGGATGGGGCTGCCAGGAGCCAATCGTCCAGGTACGGGAACACCTGTAGTCCCTGGGTACGCAGGTGGGCCACTACCATCAACAGGCATTTGGTAAAAACTCAGGGAGCTGAGAAAAGACCAAACGGGAGGGCCCTGAACTGGTAGTGGTCCCCCTGAAAGCAAAAACAGAGAAATCTGCAGTGGGAAGGGCAGATGGGGATATGCAGGTAGGCATACTGCATGTCCAAAGCGCACAGCCATTGTCCCTGCTGAAGGAAAGGCAGAAGGCTCTGTAAAGAGAGCATTCTGAATCGTTTGTACACCATGAACATGTTCAGGGAGCGAAGTCTAGAATAGGCCTCACATCTCCTGTCTTCTTTGGGACCAGGAAGAAACACGAGTAGTAGCCTGTCCTGCGAAGATGGTCAGGGACTGGTTCTATCGCCGCCTTCGACAGAAGGGAGGTTATTTCGTCTAGTACCAGAGGAAGATGTTGCGGGGAGTAAGACGACCGTGGAGGTGGTCTTCAGCGTGGTTTCTGAAGAAATTCAATTGAGTGTCCTGCTGAAATCAACTGAAGCACCCAAACATCGGACGTTATCCTCTCCCAGCCCGGTAGATGGAAGGAGAATCTCCCCCTACCGGTTCCTCTGGGGCATCCAGAGGCAGTGGGAGAGGCGGAGAGTCAGGAAATGTGGGGCAGTGCAGCAGCCGAGGCTCCCGTGGCCTTTTTGCTAGGAGGAGCCCAACTCTTGTTGGGCCGCTTGCCCTGTGGTTTTGGTTTTGGACGGCTGCGTCTACAAAAGGGATGCCGCTGCCATCGACGGGGCCTGTACATGGAAGAAAAAATTACTCACCTTAGTAATGTTGTTTCTTCTAATGGAGTCTTGCTATATTATGACAATTGCAGTATGACCGCAGGTTAGAACTGCTCCGGAGGTGAAATAGTTAACTTTCCATGCAGGCATGGAACTTAGAGCGCGAGCTCGGTTGAAAACTCTGTCTGTTGTTCTTCAAACGCAAACTGTCAGATCTTTACAAGCTAAAACTCACTAAGGCTCTGTGTGGAGAGCTGTAAACCTACACTAGCCAACTGGCTACAAATAAACACTCATTTTTGGCCTAAAACAAAGATTTAAGTCAGGAGACCTAAAATGCAAAACACAACACCAATTCACCCAAAAGGAAGGTGAAAATAACAAAGTGGGCATCAAAAAGTGCTAATCCTCTGTACTGCCCACCCACATCCCAAAACAGAGGTTCTGAGAGGGGCAGGAGGGGAGGTCATAATAGCAAGACTCCATTAGAAGAAACAACATTACTAAGGTGAGTAATTTTTCTTCAAACAACATGAAGTCTTGCTATATTATGACAATTGCAGACTACACAGCAGTACCCCCATGGAGAGGGACAGAACCTACTTAGGGAATAGGCTCTGAAGCATGACTGTGCCAAACCGAGCATCACTCCTAGCCTGGATGTCCAGGGAGTAGTGCTTGGTAAAAGTGTGAACTGTTTCCCAGGTAGCTGCTTGACATATTTCTAGAATAGGAATGTCTCTGTCAGCAGCCGGAGAAGCAGCTGTACCTCTGGTAGAGTGAGCCCTCAGGCCTGAGGGGGGAACTTTACCCAACTTCTCGTAGCAGAATTTGATACAAGAGTCAATCCATCTGGCAATGGATCTTTTAGTGGCTGGCTTCCCTTTACCAACTTCGCCGTAAGTGAGGAACAGTTGGAGGGAGTTAAACCTATGACCCTTGGTACGCTCTATGTAGTAACTAAGGGCTCTCTTCACATCTAGGCTGTGCAGCCTCCTCTCCCCAGAGGAGGAATGGTCAGTGAAGTACACTGGAAGAGAAATAGATTGATTAAGGTGGAAATCTGAAACCACCTTAGGCAGGAACTTTCTGTTAGTCCGGAGGACCACCTTATCTCTGTGAAAAGAGAAACTCCTGCTCCACTGACAACGCTTGTAATTCACTTATGCGTCTGGCAGAGGTGATGGCTACCAGAAACACAGTTTTCCAAGTCAAGTACTTGAGCTCAGCTGAAGACAAGGGCTCAAAGGGGGGTTGCATAAGCTGAGCAATGCAAACATTAAGATCCCAGGCAGGGGCAGGATCCTTGAATGGAGGGTTGGTGTGAAGCAACCCCTTAAAAAACTTGGAAAATACAGGATGAGCTGAAAGAGAAGAGGATTTACCTGCTGAAATAAAAGCAGACACAGCTGCCAAATGCACCTTCAAGGTAGCTGGTCTCAGTCCCAAAGAATTCAGATGGACCATATAATCCAGGACTGTGGGTAGATCAGCAGAGACTGGGGAAATATGCTTTTCCGAGCACCATATGGAAAACCTTTTCCATTTGGAATTGTAAGTAGTCCTGGTGGAAGGCTTCCTTGAGGCCTTCAATATATCCATTACATCTTGGGAAAGGTGTAAATCAGCAAACACTAACTCTTCAAGAACCAAGCCTTGAGATTGAGAGATTTGAGATTCGGATACCACACCCTTCCCTGGGCACAGGTTAACAGATTGTGATTCCTGGGAAGGCACAGGGGAGGATGGACTGCTAAGGACAGCAGGAGTGGATACCAGGGTTGTCTGGCCCAATCTGGAGCTATCAGAATGACTTTGCAGGATTGGGATCTGATTTTGACTAGCACTTTGAACAAGAGAGGAAAGGGAGGGAAGGCATAGAGGAACTTCCCTTCCCAACTGAGGGCTAAGGCATACAGGGAGAGTGAGCCCAACACTGGGGGCCTGCAGCAAAAAAGAGGAAGTTGGTGATTGTCTGGGGCTGCAAAAAGATCTATCTGTGGGGTGCCCCATCTGGCAAATACTACTCCCAAGACCCAGGGATCCAGTGACCATTCGTGGTGGCCCTGGGAAATCCTGCTGAGAGCATCTGCCAGGACATTGTCCTTGCCTGGGAGGTGGACTGCCGTAAGGGAGGTGTTCAGGGAGTAAGCCAGAGACCACAACTGCATCGAGCGTTGCACAGGCCGTGGGCCGAGTGCCCCCTTGCTTTGATGTACCACATTGTAGTGGTGTTGTCTGTTCTGACCTGAATACTCTTGTTCTGAACAGATTTGGAAAAAAAGCTTGAAGTGCTAGAAAAACTGCTCTGAGCTCCAACAGGTTGATGTGGAGCAGAGACTCCTGGGAGACCACAGACCCTGGGTGGTGAGGTCGCCCATGTGAGCTCCCCAGCCCAAGAGGGATGCATCTGTGGTAAGGATTAGAGAATGAGACTGAGTGACAAAAGGAACCCCTTGTCTCAGGCTGCGCTGATCCTGCCACCACTGTAGGGCTTGGATCAGGGTTCGAGTTACTGGGATCAACTTGGTGAAAGGATCCTTTCTTTGAGACCAAAAAGCTCTCAAATGGAACTGGATGTCCCTCATCTGAAATCTTGCTCCCTGCACAACTGCTGTGGAAGCAGCCATGTGTCCTAGGAGCTGCAGAAAATGCCTTGCTGGCCGGGAGACCTGCAGGGTAAATGAGGAGGCCAGGGAGACTAGGGTCTTTGCCCTGTCCAGGGGAAGGAAGCCCCTGGCTTCCTGTGTGTTCAGTTCTGCGCCTATGAAGGTAAGAAGCTGGACAGGCTCTAGAACTGACTTTGAGAGATTCAGAAGGAAACCTAGAGAGGTAAGCAGTTGCTGCGTTATCTGAAGATGTAAACTGACCTGGTCTGGGGACTGGCCTACTATGAGCCAATCGTCCAGGTAAGGAAAGATGGCAATCTTTTGCCTTCTTAGGTAGGCAACTGCTACTGCCAGGCATTTGGTGAATACCCTTGGGGCAGAAGTGAGGCCGAAGGGCATTGCTCTGAACTGGTAGTGGCCTGAGGGCAGCTCAGACCTGAGGTACTGATGGAAGCTTCTGATGGGAATATGGAAGTAGGCATCCTTGAGGTCCAGGGAAGCTAGCCAGTCCCCTGGCCTTAGAGAGGATAGGATAATTCCCAGAGTCACCATTTTGAACTTTGGCTTTAAAAGGTGCTTGTTTAAATATCTGAGATCCAGGATGGGCTGCCATTCTCCTGTCTTTTTTGGGGTAAGGAAGTACCTGGAGTACAAACCTTTGCCCTGGTGTAGGGGAGGAACCATTTCCACAGCTCTGAGAGCCACGAGGGTAGAGACCTCTGCCTCTAGGGCGAATGCTTCTGATGGAGTTGCAGGTGGAAAAGATCTGGTTCTCAGCTTTGGAAATTTTTTGAAGCTGAGAACCAGTCCCTGGCTTACTACTTCCAGGACCCACTTGTCTGATGTTAAAGACTTCCAGTCCTGGACAAAGTAAGCCAGCCTGCCCCTACAGGTAGAGAAGAATCGGCCCTGGCAATCCCATCAGGGTGCCTGCTTGGCAGGGGCTTTGGGCTGAGGGTGGAAGCAGACCTGCTTGTGCCCGTCTGCCTCTCTCCTCTAAAGAACCCCCTCTGAGCATAGGCGGAGGAGGAAGCTTGGTTTGGTAAAAGGCCTCTGAAAAGGCCTGCCCTGCCTCTAGGAAGCTGCTTTGAGGTGGCCTGCCTTTCCTTGGCCTGTGCACTCCTATAGGTGGTCCTATATTCATCCATTTTCTTCATGTAATTCTCTGTTTGCTCCCAAACAGAGAATTTCCTAACAGGAAAATCCATGGCCTTAGACTGGGTATCCTGAGACAGGATAGTACATCTGAGCCAAGCCATCCTCTAGTGCCACAGATGTAGCCATGACTCTTGAAACATCATTAGAGTCCACTGCAGCATGAAATTGCACCTTGGATGCCTCAATACCATCCATAGCCACCTGTTCCAGCTCCTGGCAAGCTGGTCAGGGACTTGTTTTGCTAGGGCCAGTACAGTATCCCATCTGGATTCTGGTACCTAGCAGCACAAGCTCATATAATTTGCTTGTCTGAGTCCCAAAGATGCTGCCATGTACTGTTTCTTTGCCATAGCATCAATCTTCCTGGAGTCCTTCTCAGCGGGTGTGAAGCTAGGGGAATATTAGCCTTGTCACAGGCTGCAGCCTGCACTACCTCCACATGGCTGCATTGTTGAGTGAGAAATCAGTGTCGGAGCCTGATAAGGTATACCTCTTGTCCATCCTTTTATCCACAGGAGGTATAGTGTGAGGAGTTTTTAAAACTTTTACTGTCCGTTTCCGAAAAGATTTATGCAAAGGAATAGACAGTCTCCTAGACTCTGGAATATCCATCATTTCTACACAGTCCGGCTCCTCTTGGTCATCAACAGCTTCCTCAACAGGGAGCTGGAGAGTTTCAGCAACTTTTTTATAAAACATGAAATGAGAAGGGGACTCAGAAAGCCTTGGAGGAGAAACCCCTAAGGGTCTATCTGGAGAGATGTCCGGTTCAATGGGCACATCCAGATCTTCCAAACCATAATCACTCTCCTCATAATCCTCTTCCCCTCCTCCGGTTCATAAAAATCCTCAAAATCATAATCTTGAACCGGTGGAACCGGCCGAACTGAACGCCTCCCTGAAGGTGTCGGTTCGGTCGAGACCGAGGAAGAGACTGGACAATTTGAATTGCTTTAGCTATTTCTTCAGCAGTTGGAAGAGAACTTTGGCTCTATGCTAGCTGACTTTAGTCCTTTTGCTGGAACGGCTCCTCAGAACCGCTCCTGTTTGCCAGAGGAAGTATCGCCTGGTCAGAGGCCACTCCCTCCAGTTCGGTCGGTACCGAACCGGGCTGGCCATCCGGGTCAGCGGACTTTTTGGCCTCCCTTTCCCTGAGCCTACCAACTCTCTTATCTATGGTGGCAGCAGGGAAATTCTGACAAATCTGGCAGTGTGAATTGAGGTGGTCAAACCCCAGACAATAGACACATGTGGTGTGTGGGTCAGCCTCTGCAAAAGCTTCCCCACAAACACCACAGTGTTGAAACCCAGTGGGTCCGGTTTTTCTTTTGGGTTTCTCAGACATAATGCCAGCCTAACCAACTTGCCTGTTTATGGCAATCCACCAAGCAAGACACCCTTATCGGTTCCCAACCGTGTCACGGGTCGTGGAAAAAACCGTAATGAAATCCGTTTTTTTTAGAACCGATAAGAACTGGGAACCGCACTCTAAAAAAGAACTAGTAGATTTAAATACATCCTGATCGGTTCAAACCGAACCGATAATGAATTACAAGTTCCACACAGAAAAACTAAATGTAAAACCTATTACTTACATTACCACAGACAGAGCTTGAACCGACCGGTTGCGGTTTAATTTCGGCTGAAAACCGAGAAAATAATACTTTTAAACAGACAAAATGAACCGAGCAGAAGGAGAAATCTCCGGAGCGACTGTTCAGTGAGGCGGAGTAAAGAATCTGACAGTTTGCGTTTGAAGAACAACAGACAGTTTTCAACCGAGCTCGCTCTCTAAGTTCCATGCCTGCATGGAAAGTTAACTATTTCACCTCCGGAGCAGTTCTAACCTGCGGTCATACTGCAATTGTCATAATATAGCCAAGACTTCATGTTGTTTGAATCAACAGACTTGGGTGCAGTGCCCTTCTCTTGCAGGTCAGTAATGATGTCCTTGACATCACCCCCAAACAGAACCAAACCCCTGCAGGTAGCATCCTGGATAGCGGATTGCACTTCAGAGACCAAACCTGACACATGGAGCCAAGCATGATGCCGTCAGCCTACAGCGAAAGCTGAGCTCCTTCCGGCAGAGTCCACTGCGTCGTAAGTGGCACGGAGCATGTTCCTACTGGCCAAACGAGCATAACGGACAAGGTCTGCCACTTCCTGTTTTGTCTGAGACTCAGGAAGGGAGTCCAGTTTTGATTCCACCTGACTGAGGATGGTCTTCTGAAAGTCCCTCATATGTGCCACACAGTTCAGGGCCCTAATACCCAGGGTAAAAGAGGAATAAATATTTTTCCCGTATTGGTCCAGAAGCCGTGACTCCTTGTCAGGTGGTGACGAGCTGAGGTGTTTCGGATTAGCGGAACGGCCGTGAGCAGTGCTAATGATGGCCGACTCTGCCCTGGGGTGTAGATTTAAAAAATCTATACCCTCGGGAGCCTGATATAGTCGATCTGCCTTCCTCCAAAGGGGGGGCTAACGCAGAAGGTTGTTTCCAAATAGTGGAAACAAGGTCCGCGTGAGGCTCTATCCAGGGTAGAATCAGTGTGGGAGCAGTCTCAGGCAGATCCAAGTGAGAAGTGAGCTTTTTACGCTGTGGGTCTGGCTCCAGTGATTGCCACTGATGAACTTCCTGGATTTTCTTCAGCAAATCCAGAAAAGAGGAATCCTCCGGAGGAGACTTCAGAGGGGTCCTTGGCCTGGGGTGGTCTAGAGTATGGGGCTCGTCATCAGGATCAGAGCGTCCATCTGAGTCTGAATCAGATGTGTCCGACGCAGAAGAGGAAGACTCCTCCCTGCGCGGGAGAGGAAAGGACCCTTTGGGGAGTTCCCTGGGGCACATGTCCTCCCAACCCCGGGCGCCAGAGGGCTCTCCTCTGGTGTCGGGTAAGGGGGAGGGAGTCTCCCATTTCCGATGTAGGGGGATCCTGCAAAGGGTCCGGCGTCGGTAAAAGACACTCTACCTCTCTGGTGAGTTGAACCTTGGCCTCAGCCCATCGTGAGGCCAGAGTTTCCTTCAAGTCTGCCGGCAGCTGGGGCTTGGGCGGCAGAGGTGGAGGAGGAGGGGGATATGGATACTGAGGATATCCGTAATAGGAGTATCCCTAACCAGACGGCAGGAAATCCGGCGTCGAGTATTGAGGCACTGGGTACTGCGGCGCCGGATACTGCATCATTGGGTAGTGAGGCACCAGACACTGCGGAGTCGGGTATTGAGGTGCTGGATACCCAGGAGCCAGGGGCTCTGGGGGGACAGAGGGACCTGGCAGATGCCCAGCTGGCAGGTCAGACACAGGGAAGGCTGTTTCCATGGGAGTCGGGCCCCACGTAGGAACACCGTACGGTAAGGGGACATTGACTGGCATTGGGGGGCCAGCATCTGAGGGTCTGGCATCAGGGTGTCTGGTCCCGAAGGAGGGAGCCCAGACAGTAGTGTGTCGAGGTCCTCTGCGACAACCGGGGAGGGAGTATTAGAGTCCCCGGGGGTCAGCAGAGGGGGGCGCAGGGACCTCAGAGGGCAACGCAACGTGCTGCAGAGAACCTGGAGCGTCTGATCTATCGAGGGGATCCGGCTCAGGCTCATTACCTGGGCGGGCATCGGTGGGGCCGACGTCCGGCTTATCGAACAGATCTGGGCAGGTGTCGGAGGAGCCGACCTCTGACTTATCGAATCCCTTGCCAGAGTAAGGTCGCGCTGGAGATGCGGCCTTGTCGGGCGAGAGTTTGTCTGGGCGCCCTTCCGAAGAAGCAAGCGGCTTAGCAGCCTTGTCCAGGCGGACGTCAGTGGAACTGACGTCCGACTTAGAGGACCCGCTTAAACCTGAGGACCGCGTGGTGGGCGGCCTTCCCAGGAGCTGAGGCCTCCTTTTCCCCAGAGGTTCCCGAACGGCCTGAGCGCAAGCCAGACAGGAGGGGTGACACCTTCTTGGTGACCACCAAGATGGTCGTCGTGGAGCGATCCCCCGGAGGTGATGATGCCTTCAATGCTGCGACTCAAGCTGGAGCCGCGGTAGCCGTGGAAGCCGATTCCCGCTCCCGATGCTTCTCCTTGTCCCGTTTCTTCCTGTGACCTTCAGGGGACGTGGACGCCTGCCTTAACTTCTTCAGCTCCTTCTCCATGGATGCAATTTTTTCTTTAGAGTATGGGCTTCCAGGGACTGCTGCCTTCTTTTCCGGGTAGCGGAGCTGAATCGCTGGCACTTCTCCATGGGGTTGTCTGGGCCCAGACAGAAGAGGCACAAGGAATGGCCATCCTTGTGTGGCAGTTGAGAGCCACATGAGTCGAACTTATGCTTATGCGATTCGGAGGGCGTCGGGGACGACATACACGGCGAATCAAACAATTAGTCGAAAAGGGAGAAAAAATAGGGTCGAAAAGTTTGAAAACTAGACCAAAGAATGACTTACGAGCGTTGAACTCTACCATGAGGAACTCTGACAAGCCGACAGCAGGAAAGAACTGGAAGGCAGGTGTGGGGGACCGCCCCTTTATACCGACGTCGACTGACACTGGTCACCTGATGTGGGGACAGTCCCCCGCCAGAGACTGCTAGCTAGAAATTTTTCCATGGGGTCCTGATGCCTGGTGGGTCAGTCCTATATGTGAATACCTACTGCAAGAGCCCTCTCGAAGCAAGATCTCCTATGCCACTTAGGAATGAACTTACCAAGTGCGGAGTACTACCTTTTCCTTGTGGGAAACAGTACAAGGGGAAGCTGCGACCAAGAGATGATTTCAGACAATCTACAAGCAGAAAAGATGGCCACTAGAAGTTGCTGTCCAAGAAGAAACATAGCTCACAAGTCAGAAAAGGCTCAAAGGGCTTGTGGTGAGCATGTCTAGCACAAGGTTGATATCCAGGCACCAACAGCTCAAGGACAGGGGCCTCATGTGTAAAATTGCCCTAAGTACTGCAGTGATGGAGTAGAAGACCCTGAGATAACATGTCTAACCTAAAAGGAAGGATCCTCTGTTGGCTGAGCGACAACCTGATTAACAGAGAAACCACATCTGCTGAGGTCACAGGGTGTAATCAAGTATGTTTGGCCTCGCGTACCCGCCACTGTGTACTAGACACCTGGCAGATCATTGGCCTGGAGTAGGATACTCTGCGCCAGGCCCTCTCTCCACATTCTAATAGTTTCTCAGGAAACAAGGTAAGAGAGTGCTCTTCGTTGTTTGTTTGTGTAATACAAGGCAGACTGCCGTCCATTCGGAAAAAGACAGTTTTGTAGCTACTGTGATCCAGCAGGGCTGGCAGGATATACAAAAACACTTTGCATGTGCAACCTACTGAAGTGGAGATGACACTGATGGACAGGTTCCAGACACCTGGTGACTGAAACACTGACAGTGGGCTATCTCACAAGGGGGCCTCTGAAGAATGAGTTGCCCAGGGCTCGAGAAGGGAAACTGAGTAGGAGATTGTTCTCCTCCGACTGGCAAGACAGAGAGCAAACCAGGGGCTTGATCAGCTGCCACAAGGCCCAGCATGGGTTGCATGGAGTGGGCATGAACAGAGTTGCTTTGTGAAAAGTAGCATGCTATATGCAGGATCATCTGTATACTGCTGTCAAGGGACGGCTAGGCCCTGACTGTGTCCAGGAAAGCTCCGAGGAACAGCAACTACTGCGAGAGTCAGAGTAGAGACTTCTAGACTCAACAGAACTCCAACACAGGAGGAAAGCAAGAGGCCGTGGCTAGAGCTTTGTGGCTGAATGAAGTGTACATCAGGTAACTGTCCAGGTAAGGGTATCTTGGAGTCCTAATATGTTGGACGGGCTGTGAGAGCACAAGGAGCAGTACCTAGAAGACTGCATATCCAGGGAGCTAACAGTCCTGGAAAAATAAAGGAACTGGTGACTGCTTGGATAAAATCCTGTATAACACAGTCAGCAGAATCCCCCCCTTTTTTTTCTTTTTAAACCTTGTGCCAGGAAAAGGCGCACTCCAAAGGAATAGAAAAAAATACCATTGGAACTAGCAAGCACAAGAGCATGTCCTAAGACACAGCAGAAGTACCTGGATCTGAAGAGTCCATGGAAAAGTCATTAATGCCACCCTCAGAAGAGATGGGGGGGGGGGACTCATTTCCTCCATATCCTCTCAAGCGGAGAGGAGTAGGGAGGTTCCCCTAAACTGAGAACCTCTGGCGTCAACTGGGGGCCACACAGAACACCAGAGGGTGCCGGAGATGGCACTAAGGATGGCGTTGACCCGGCCCAGATCTGGTGCGGAACCCGGCACCAAACCAGCACCAAGGAGGACAGAGAGAGAGAGACAGAGAGAGAATTCTGGCACCAGAGAAATACCAAAGAGTCAAACCGGCACTAGAACCAGGTCTAGGAAGGCACCATGAGAGGCCAGAAGGCCGAACTCGGCACCAACGTAAGCCCCAGAGTGTCAACGACCACAGCATCGCTGAGACGACCAGAGCGGTACCCAGCCGGTCCTACCAAGTGACATATGGTAGGGGTGCATCCAGCAGAGCAGGAGTCAGCGGCGCGGTCACCAGCAAGGGCAGAAAGCGGTGTCGGAGCCAAATACTCTACCTGTCTTGAGGGTTCAGTGCCATCAACCTACGAGGGCCATGGACTGGACCACCAGCAGTGACACCCCAACCTGGCGCTACACCCGCTGCTCCATAGAACTGCCTAGGGAAGACTGCCCACTGGGGACCTCCCCTGGACACAAAGGCCCACAGCAATGTGGTCTGCGCCAAAGGGCCATGGCCCTAGGAACTGAGGGTCTCATGGAAGGCATCCTGTAGAGCAACCTCAAGTGGTACCATGTCTTTCTCCCCATGAAAGGCAAGAGAAAGAACTCAAGGCCAAGCGGTGACAAGAACCCAACCAGAATCAGGAACCGGCCCGCTCCTTCATGCTCTGGAGGACTTCCCTTCCCCGGAGCACAGGACCACCTGTGGTCAAAACCCTCCCCTTGCGGGAAAGCAGACTGAACACAACCCCCGCTGCCACAACAGCCCGCCAACTACAGCACCAAGCCAAACAGTACCAGGCCCAAAACGGCGCCGGGTCAAACATGGCATCAGGTCAAACACAGCACCAAGCGCAACACAGAACCGGCCCAACACGGTGCCTAGTCAACATGGCACTGGGACAAACAGGGCGCCAGACCAAAAGCCGGGGAGGCTCCCTATCATGATCCTACAGAGATGTCGTGACGAGGCTCCGTAGGGCTGAGAGAAACTGACAGAAATGTTTTCATAAAACTGATACAAAAATAATAAATTCTAGCATTAAACATCTAAAACAAACTGAAGCGGCTATCATACAGACGTGAAGTTCTGATCCCGAAGGGCGAGCGACATTGCCACTGAAGTGCACTCGACGGTGGGGAAAAAAAGAACTGAGGTGGTTGGGGGCTGGAGCCAAGTAAGCCTAGTGCTGCGAGCCACTCTCATGGCACCATGCATGCACACCGCTTGCCTGGACGCTGACCTCCTCGAACATTTTGACTCCCGCTGTGTCCTAGTGCCTCTGGCCTAAGACCCATTATTGTGAATAAATGGGTGAAGATACATTACTGGAAGATTATCCAACTCTACTGCATGCCCCCTCGTCCTGGCGATCTTTCTCATTTGAAAGAGACTACCACTGCACAATGTTCACCCCTGTGAGGTACTTGTTTCTATCATGTCACCTCTTTCTCTCCTTTCTCTTGGGGTGTACATTTTGAGATCCCTATGCCTCTCAGTACCCCCACGCTTTCTTTGCAAGTCCCATGCTTTTTCAAAACTACCATGTTCAAAACAGAGGCCTGACTTAAGATAATTTTTCAGTTAAAGCACTAAAGGGTCAAATGGAGAAAAATAAAGTAAAAAAGGAAGAAAGCATGTTGTGTACCTTCAACACTTAATCTGCACCCCACCCTTTCACATTTTTGGGGAGGAAAACAGTGCAGTGAAGACACTGAGTTGAGATAACAAGCTTTAAAGAAAGACTAAAAGGTACACTCATTATGTATTCAGGGAAGAAAAGTTCATCTGCGTTGTTGTTGATTAAAAAAAAAAAAAAAAAGACACCACAAACAAACCTTTGCAAATACTTACATCAGTAACTCTACTAATCTTCTGCAGACGTCTGCATCAATGACGGCTTGGATTTTATCATTGGGGCCATCGGACAGATAAGAAAGAGCCCAGCAGGCATCAGCCAAGACATCAGTATCATTAACAAACAACAGCCAGGATAAAACACTCAGGCATGGAGACACCTGCAAACAGAAAGCGAGGCTAGCTGTTAATAAGAATTTACAGTCATGATCTAGAGAAAGAAATTTTCACAAGAAACAATACAGTCATAATCTAGAGAAAGAAATTTTCATAAGAAACAACGCTGAATCTTCACTCCAGCAGGTAAAGATTTCCATCAACAAATGAGCTGCGCTGAACAGAACAAGTATTTGTCGATGCCAAACATTTGCTTGCAGGTATGTGCTGTGCACATTTGGTACTGACAGGCACTACGCACACAAAGGTCGTTAAACAGTTATTTATTTATTTATTTAGTTTAATTTTGGCCCAACTTTTAAAGATACTTGTTTCAGGATTCACCTTGCAAACATGACATGTTCCATTTCTAGTATGTTGGCTGAACTGCCATTTTGCCCCAGAGGTGCGAAAACACATCTCGTTCAGGATTTTAAAAAATGACATCATGTTTATGAGGTGGTGTGGAAAAATTGCTATGTTTGAGTTTGGAGTCAAAATACTGAAAATTAGCAAAGTTATGAGTGAACACTGAAATAGTGTAATGTTCTGTCATAACCCTGGGCATTTTATTCATATGTGTACACAGATTTTCAACACAGCCTTTACACTACACCACCTCCATGAACCCAGTAAGGTGAAAATTTTAAAATCCCCGCCAAAACGTCATTCCGCGCCACCCAAATGTCATTCCGCACCACAGGTACGAAAACATGTTTTGGCCAGGATTTGAAAAATGACAGCTGTCACATTCATGAGGTGGTGTAACAAATTGCTATGTTGAAAATTTGGGGTCAAAACATTTAATATTACCAAAATTATGAATGAGTGTAGAAAAATTTCAACATATGCGCATTACTTTGCCATTTTTACATATTTTAAATCCAAATTTTCAACATAGCCTTCTTAAGACCCCACCTCATGAACAAGAGCGGTGAAAATTTCTGACTCTCACTTGAAGGGTGATTTTGCAACGCAAATGCAAAATCACCTTTCGTGCCTGATTTGCATAATTCCACTGACACTGGTCATAAGGGGAGGTCCCAAAAAGGCCATGTTGAAAATGTGGGGTCAAAATATGCAAAAATGACAAAGTTATGTACCGAAGTTCAAACCCCCACTGAAATACATTGAACTGCACTTACCTCAGTTTCTCATATTGCAGTTGGCGGGTCCGGCCAAGACATGTCTTCGACTAGGGAGTGGATCTTCACCTGGGACCTATTCAAGTGAGTGAGGGTGTATGTGGGCCGGGGGTGGGGTTGTGCTGAGTGGGAGGTCGGAGTGAGGTGGGTGGTGTGTGTGTGTGTGTGTGTGTGTGTGTGTGTGTGTGTAGTAGGCAGAGAGACAGTTTTCTGTTTTACAGGTTATATAAAAAAAATAAAAATAAAAAACATTGCAGCACTGTTTTCTATATATCAAGGACATGAAAACACTGGGATTGGGCACCCCAGCGCTGTACTCATTGTGGAACAGGGCTGGCCACCTAGAGAGGAGGCGGGGTCAAGAGAAGCACTACAAGGGTGGGCACCCCATCCATTTTTATTTTAAAAATATTCATAAAGATGGGAAGGGCGGGTGAGCAACCCAGAGGGACAGGGAGAAAGAAGCAGCAGCGAGGGGGGGCACCTCACTCCGTGTCATAGAGAGACAGATAGACAGACAGACATATTACGTGATCACTTAGGCTCCCGATGTTGAAAGTTGATCAGCTGCTTGCTGACCGACTTCATGCAAATGAGAGGACCGAAACCCCCCAAGTGGAGCGGCCTTGGTCCTTTCAACTATACAAAGTTTCCACCCAGCAAGCAGCGAGAGGCATCACGACCACAGTGCATGATCACTGGTCTGGACTGCCAAGCCCCTTCCAGTATGAGCTGCAATGGGCTCGGCAGTGACACGCCTCTGAAATACCCTTAAGTGTAACAAAACGTTTCTTCAGCATGCACGAGCAAATGTAAAAAGTGTTCCCATACAAAAGGGGAGGGGCAGTTTTGAACTGCAATCTCCAGATTCTCAGTAGATTCATCTCTACACTGAACGACTGAGGTTGCAAAGCCCATTTCACCAGAACAGAAGGAATAGCAAAGCACACCTAGCCACCAACTTTCGTATAACTGAATCTTGGACAAACCATTTCAATGGGTTGCATCTAATGTCCTACGGGCTGCAACGGAAATCAAAGATCTCTCAACCCCTGAAGAATGGCACACCTCAGTCATTTCCACCTACTTGCCCACTGGGCCTGAATTTAATTTACTTAAATGTGTGATTTACCCCCCACAAAAAAAAAAGCACAGACTCACCAAGTATTAGTAGCTAGGAAGTCATATTAGGTGGTAAGGCCTCCTATTTATAATGAAAGCAGAACACAACTCTCATATGTTGTGTTTTTGTAATAACATTTTATTGTTTAATAATTAAGTGTCCCCCACTCCACCTACTGTAGTCCAGAGACCTCCCCAACAAAGGGCGATTATATGCACTGTTGTCTATCAATTGTTGTAATGAATACCACATTACACTTCTCAAGAGATTGTTCTATATTTCTCTGAAATTTCACTTTATGCAATGGGCTTGAAACATAAATAAAATCAAGTAATTTAAAAATTATCTATCAAATATTGAAAACTGGTCCCCCCCCCCCCCAAACAAAAAAGAAAATTAGGTACTCACCGTAATTGTTGATCTTCCTGAATATCTTCACCACTGATTCACACTGATGGGTCTGGGGTTGGACACACTAGGATCTTGTGGGAGCACTTTTTTTTCCTGGGAGGAAGCCAACATCAGCTAATGATGGCATCTGGGTGACTCATGTGGTCAGCTCCCTTACACACTTCAGTTCTGTTCGCCAAGAGAGAAACAAAATGGAGAGAAATAAAAAAAGACTATATACTTTCTAGCCCAAAGGGACAGGAAAAGGAGTAAGGAAATAAAGTGCCAGAGCCTCTTATCACTAGCCAGGGTGTGGACAGTGATAGGAAAAAAGACACGGCAGCAGCCCAGAGCAGATGACTCTGCCAGAAGCAGCAAAAGGGGAAAATCCAAACCAGGACCCCCCTTGCAAATGAGACAGCAGATGTGCCAAAAATGGAAAAATTACATCCAGATTCATAAAAACAGAACAGCTCCATGCTACCAGATAAAAAACAAGTAAACTCAAGAGTAAACCTATGGACCTCTTTTCTCTATGACAGATGGGAGAAAGTGGGGATGAGGAGCACAGATGCTGGAAGACTAGCAATCCTAGGGAATCAAGATGTGGTAATCTCATCTGGCATGCTCCAGGCAGAGTGGATGGAAGCCCAAAGCACAGTTAGAAGTTACAAGGGTATACTAGCCAAAAAGTTCCAACATGAGAAGAACATACTCTGCTTCTCCCTGAAACCACAGGGATGTACTGTGTGAAACCAGTGCACCGATCCAAGCAATTGCATAGCACCCCTCCAAACAGAGTCAGACTGGATAATGCCCAGGGCACGTGTTGCATGTAGCAACTAACAGTGATATACCCTGGACAGGGGCCAAGTGGTGGACATCCTGGACTTCAGCAAGGCCCTTGACTCTATCCCACAGGAGGTTCATCAGGACGTTGGCGAATTTAGGGGTTGGCAAGAAGTTGACCAGGTGGGTGGAAAACTGGCTGAGAGGCAGCATCTTGAGTGTGGTGGGGGATGAGCTCTCCAGCACCAGAGAGGTCACCAGTGGGGTCCCACAAGGTTCAGTCCTCGGGCCAGTGTTGCTCAATGTCTTCATCAACAATACTGGGGGATGGCATAAAGAGCAAAGTTTGTCTACTAACAGAGAACACCAAGCTCTGTGGGAGGAAACAAAGAAACATAGAAGTTGATGGCAGATAAGGACCGCAAGGCCCATCCAGTCTGCCCATTTCTTTTTCTACCTTATGAATGTGCCATTGGCCTTTGCTCTGTCAATGGCTTATCTATTCATATTCATCTGTATTGCTCCCTTATGCCTATCCCATGCCTGTTTGAAGTCCTGCACTGTATTCATAGCCACCACTTCCTGATGTAGTCTGTTCCATGCATCCACCAGCCTTTCTGTGAAAAAGAACTTCCTCACATTACCCCTTAATCATCCTCCCTCTAATCCCATGCTGTGTCCTCTTGTCCTGCTATTTTTCTTATATTGGAACATATTCGACTCTTTCACCTTGTTAATGCCCTTAAGGTGTTTGAATGTTTCAATCATATCACCTCTCTCCCTCCTTTGCTCTAGGGTATACATATTGAGCTCAGTTAATCTGTCCTCATATGTTTTCTGATGCAGTCCCTGCACCATTTTGGTTGCCCTTCTCTAGACTGCCTCAGTTTGGTTAATGTCCTTGTGAAGGTTTGGCCTCTAGTACTGCACGAAGTACTCCAGACGGGGCCTAACCAGTGCCTTGTAAAGAGGGATTACCTCCTCCCTTTTACGACTTGTGATACCCCTACTAATACACCCAAACATCCCTCTAGCCTTACCTACTGCTTTAGTGATCTGTTTGGATGATTTCAGGTCATCAGTGATGATGACGCCCAAGTCTCTCTCTTTCTTTCTTTGTGACTGCCAGCAACTCCCCTCCCAGCCTATAGGTGGCTTCAGGGTTTCTCTTCCCTATGTGCATGATCTTGCACTTCTTTGCGCGTTAAACCCCAGTTGCCACTCTTCCGACCATTTTGCTAGTTTATCCAGATTTCTTCTCATTCTGCCCAGCCCATCTGGATTATCTACTCTGTTGCAGATCTTGGTGTCATCTGCAAACAGACAAACCTTACCCTCCAGTCCATCTGCAATGTCACTGATGAAGACATTGAAGAGAACTGGCCCCAGGACTGATCCCTGAGGTAAAATATGTGTCCACCTCCTAGATGTGCTCCCTTACATCCCTTCCAATAAGGGAAAGGCACATTAAGTCAAAGCTTGTTTCCAGGTGTGACCTGGGAGCACAAGGAAGTTAGGTGACTTGTTCAGGGTCACACAGTAAGCAAGTGGGGGCAGACGGGATTCAAACCCAGGTCTTCAGGTTTGCAGCTCAGTGCTCCTAACTACTGTGCTACACTGCCTGGGTGGACACAGCAGAAGGGATACAAGACCTAAAGAAAGATCTGCAAAAGCTAGCGAGGTGGTATGAGATTTGGTAGCTTGGCTTCAATGCACACAAATGCAAAATTATGCACACTGAAACAAAGAACCTAATGACTGTGTACAGCCTGGGAAGGGTCCAGGTATCTGCCTCAGAAGAGAAGTACCTGGAAGTGATGATCACTAGTGACCCGCGAAACAATCCACGTGATGTAGGGAAACAGTAGCAAAGGCAAATAAAATGTTGGGCTGCACTGCCAGAGGGATCAGAGGCAGGGAAGAGGAAGTAATATACAGCCTTCGTACAGGTCATTAGTGAGACTGCAACTGAAGTATAGAGTACAGTACTGGTGCCCATACCTTAAAAAGGACATAAAACTGCTGGAGATGATCCAAAGAAGGCCAGCCAAGATAATCATGGGCTAACAAGACATGACACACAAGGAGAGGTTGAGAGCACTGAACATGTACTTACTGGAGGAGTGGAGAGCAAGGACATGACAGAGACCTTCAAGTATTTCAAAGGAATAAGTAAGGTAGTTAGGTCTCTTCAAACTGAGTGGGAACCAATACACAAGAGGACACAGTCAAGCGGGAGGGGGTTTAAGACAGAGGCTAGGAGGCACTTCACTAAGAGGGTGGGGCGGGTTGGAATGTACTTCCACAGGAGGTGGTTTCTTTGAAAATGGTAGGCAATTTCAAGAGAGGCTGGGATCAAGTTAAGGGGAAAATAAGGATCAATGGAAGGGCAGGGAGGACTGGGAGGGCAGGGGCAGTAGCTTATGCTGAGGGCTCTGCATTACAACAAGCTAGATAGACCTAATGCAGGCAAAAAGCACTGCGTCTTAGGGAACAAAGACAGGGGTGCAGAAGCGGGCGGCTTACCCACAAACTGAGACATAAAAGCAAAAAACTCTGCACATGGGTATCACACAGTGAATGCAGGAACCGATACTTTATGTAAGTAAATTAAGTGCTCCAACTGATGAAGGCACACCTGCCCCTAGTGCTTCGACCTCTGCAGGTCTTTCAAAAGGGGGTGTACCCATACTGGTTACAGCCAGGTTTTTATCTTCTGGCTGTTGAAGACACAGTAGTCCAATTTAACATTTCATATTTTCAAGCATATGAAGCACACTGTAACAATGAATCACAAGTTTCACTTACTAACAAGAATCTAAATACCAAATTCATCAAGATGCATAACAATAAGAAAGAAGTGAAGCAATATACAAAATGGGGGGAGACAAGAAAAAGGTATGGGGGAAGAAAAGCAACTGTACACTCTGAAATTTAGAGTTATTCAGGGCTGTTTTCAACTAATTTTTATGAAAAGTTAAATTATGCATATACTTCTTAATCACTTTATGAATGGTTTCTTATAAGAATATAATGGAACTTATGTAGACCTAATGGCATTATTCTGCTGGCTTCATTGTATGTTCGTATGACACAGGGAGAAGGACAAGAAAAACAGTGGCGGGAAGGGGTCACCTACCCACTCCATAAAAGAAAAAATTTTTGTGTGTGTGTGTGCGCATGTGCATGCCTGCGTGAGTGTGTGTGTGTGTGTGTGTGTGTGTGTGTGTGTGTGTGTGTGTGTGTGTGTGTGTTGTTTGGTTGGTGGGCACAACTGACACTTTCCCAACCTCTTTTTTTGGGTGAGGGCTGGCACCAGAGTGCTCAACCTTTTTTTATTTTTTTTTAAACAACAAAAAACAACCACCATGTAAAGACCATGGCAGAGGAGATACAGAGCAGACAGAAAAGTGCTGCCAGCACCTACAGGGTAAGCTGCCAAAGGCCCTGGCTCTCAGCTGAGTGGGGGATGGTGGGTGGCTGTGTGAATCAATGGTGAAGATATTCTGGATGATCCAACAATTACTTAAGTACATAGTTTTCATATCTTCCAAGAATCAGTCTTCACCACCGAGTTACACTGATAGGTCTGAGTACCAAGCCTTCCCAAAACAGGGACGAGCTGGCTCACCCTTGAAGGCAGAATTACCCTCTGCCCTCTGCAAGAGGGAGAACACCTGGGGGCAGAGGCTCCTTACAGGTCTGGCAAGACCTGAGACCATCCAAAGTCAGGTCGAGGTTCTAGTGTCACAGCAGCAGGAGGGCACCCAAAGAATTAGAATGACTTCTTGTAACAGTATTTTAAATGGGGATACAAAGTGGGGAAGCAGTTAGCAAGGATAATAAAATCATGGCATGCATTGTCCCTGCACAGATCATTGTTCCAACCCTGTCTTGAGTGTAGTTTACTGTTCTGGCCCTCATCTCCTGATGAAGGATACTGACAGGATTGAGAAGGTGCAGAGAAGAGTGCCAAGGTCAAGCAGGACTTGGAAAATGTGAGTTATGAGGACCCAATGGCAGAACTGGGAATGTTATCCAAGGAAATGAGGAGACTCGGGGGTGACATGGTTACAGTTTTCAAATAGAGGTAACACCATCAGACCAAACGTAGTGCCTCTGGAGGTATAAGGATGGGCAGACAAGGGCGGACAACGTCTGTGAGGAAGATTCACTGGAAATATCAGGGAACGCTACTTCAAAGAACTTGAAGGGGATGACAGGATTTCCACCGAGCTGGTGGGGAAACAACTTGATAAGACTGGTGGTCTTACTTCTTTGCTATGTTTATGTCAGAGCCTTCTTCAGGAATGTGCTTCAAAGTAAAAAGTAATCAGACTAGATTTACTTTTCCCTTCAAAGATAATTCCTTAAGATGACCTCATGGTTGGAAAGTTGATTCTATTTTTATTTTCTGTTTTCAGCATGCCTTTGTGATAAGGATAGACAGAGTTTTCTTTTCAAAAGAATAATCTATCACCGGCCCAGTGGCGCAGAGGGCTGAGGCACTGGATGCCTTACCTCTCACTACACTGGCGACCCGTGTTCGGGAACGAGCACAGGATGCCGGGGGGAGGGCCAGGTGAGGATTGAGCAGCTGCTGGCAGCAATCCTCTCCCTGAGAGGGGAGGTCGTCTCTCCCAGCCTTTGACCGCCACCATGTGGAGGCATGGTTGTGGTGCAGGCAGGGCTCAGAGACAGGTGCTAGACCAGGAGTGGGTGAAGCGGAGTCAGTCCGGGCCAAGGCGTGAGTGCGCCTCCACGCGCATGTCAACCTTGACCTGGGGCTCTGGGGAACAGACAGAAAAAGTGGATAAATCGGGGACCACGACTGGATGAAGCCCCCTGCAATGGCTTCAGTGATTCTGCCGGGCAATGGAGGAGGTGCCCGAATGACCTCGGAAGTCTGCTGTCTGATGGCCGACACGAGCTGCCGCCTGCTGCAGAGGATAAACACCTGACGAGAAAAAAAAAGAAAAATCTCTATCATCTTGACACTGGATCTTACTAATGCCCAAAGTTTGCATGCCGATGCTCACCAGTGCCCATGGATAGTCACTGCTCACTGATGTCCAGAGCAAAACCATCTTTGCTCACTAGTGCCCAGGTCAGGCTGATAGCTGCTCACCAGTAAACAGAGAAGGTCAACTATTATGAACAACCAGAGCAGGCCAATTGTTGTTCTCTGGTCACAAGAGCTTGTTTACTTACTCACTGGTGACCAGAACAGGCCCATCACTGCTCATCAGTGACTAGAACAGGTCCCTTTTTGTCTACTAGTAACTACAGCACACTTCCTGTTACTCGCCAGTGACCAGAGCAGGTCAGCCACTGCTCAACAATAAGAGCAGGCCAATCATTTGTTACCAGTAAACAGCAGAACATGCCAGTTGTTGCTCTCCGGCAGTGCCCAGAACAGGACTATTGCTCCTTACCAGTAACAAGAGCAGGACAAGTATTGCTGACCTGTAAACAGAACAGGCTGATTGCTGCTCAACAGGAACCAGAGCGGCTGACTGGGGATCTCTGGTGCCCAAAGCAGGCCAACTGTTGCTCACTTCTAACCACAGCAGTCCAGCCATTGCTCAGCAGCAACCATAGCAGATCAATCACCACTGCTCACCAGTAACCACAGCAGGCTGATCTTTGCTTAGCAGTAACTAGAGGAGGATGACTGTTGCTACCCATGTGCCATGAAGGCGCAAAATCAAGCAGTCTGCAACTGGAAATGAGCCGATTTTAGTATCAGTTTGTTTACATGGTTGAAGATGTTTAAATAATAATCGCTAACTTTTTTTTTTTTTTTTTTACTAACTATACACAAAAATGTGGTGGTTATATTTTTTTTTTTTACCTTGGCAAAATCTGGCGGAGGGTTCTTTCCTCTGCAAAGGTTGGACAAAGCCCAAACTGCATTCCTGGTCATTGTCAGCCGGTTTTGTTTTGAAAGCAACCTATATAAGCAGGAAAATAGAAAGATGGGTACTGAGAGGGAGACTGTGATATAATGCATAGCAATCTTTTTCAAATCAATCAATCAAACTTTATTGAACCAGGCATTCACATCGTTGAGCAAGCTCATTTGCAAGATGATCCAGGACACAAAGTACAAGTTCATTAATATAAGCAATGTCAAACCATAACAAAAACGTACAGGGATCAGGCAAATTCTTAGACAGCTGCAACAAATAACAGACATAATTAATTACTGATTGTGTACCTGCCCAGCCATGCTTTAGTGGTAGGTTTGGGGACTACTATAGAGAGGGGAGGGGAGGAGGCTGTAGGTGGAGGGAGGAAAAGCAGGCAGGAGACAGTGGGGACAATGGGATGGGAGACACATAAGGGGAGAGAAGGGCAAACCTGCTAAGATGTAAACCCCCTGAAGGATTTCCGCAGGTGGAAGGAGGCCAGGGTGGAGGGAAGTCACGCTAGGAGGAAGCCTGCCGCAGTGGGAATAGGTGGTCAACGGGGTCCAAGAGCTGACAGTATTCCATATATACGTCCATGTTACCTAAAACAATCACATACAGTATTCAGCCATTGATAGAGCCGCTGTCTGAATACATAGAGACTGGGCAGGAGGGGTTAATTAAGTACTTTCTGAGTGTTATTCCAGAGCGATGGGAGGAAAGAGCTGATGGCAGTATAGCCAAGGCGCGTTTTCATCCTCGGTAGGTTGAGAAGGACAAGGGTGTAATTTCGGAGTCCATAAGTGCCCACAGACCGTTTAAACAGGTTAGCAATGTAGGGTGGAAGCGTGTTTGAGAGTGCCCTTAAGAGCCACATGAGGGCATTTCTTTGCCTCCTCGTGGAGAGTGACAGCCAATCAACTGCCTGGTAAAGTAGGCAGTGATGAGTCCGCAAGGGCATGTCAAGTATGAATCTCAAGGCACGATGGTAAAGTGTATCGAGTTTTTGTAGTGCATTCTGGGGGCAGGGACTATACAGAAAGACAGCATAGTCAAGCAAGGGTAAAAAGGTAGTTTGGACCAGCCACTTTCTAGCTTCGAAAGTGAGAAGGCGTCTTATGCGGTAGAATATGCCAAGTCGCTGTCTTGTTTTTTGAAAGTTCACTTAGGTGAACACTAAAGCTAAGCTTGTTGTCCAACCAGACTCCCAGATACTTGAAATCATCAACTATTTCAAGTGATTCACCAAGGAGGGTGAAGATCTGGGGGATACCAGGTGTCCCCGAAATGGGTGGGGGATGCGGGGAGATGATCATGGCTTTGGTTTTTTTGGTGTTGAGCAAGAGCTTAAGGCTCAGTAGATTATGCTGGAGCGTGACAAAGTCCAGCCGTAACTCCTTGTGCACAAGATCAAGGGAGGGATTAGTTGTGTAAAGGACTGTAACGTCTGCGAAGAGATGAACATTCCCAGTAAGAAGGCCAGAGTTGATGCTATTAATATAGAAAGCGAAAAGGATAAGCCCCAAGATAGATCCTTTCGGTGCACCTCGGGGCAGGGCTTTAAGTGGGGACAGTTCCCCCTGTGCTTTGATTTGTTGTCTTCGATTTGTGAGGTAACAGTGAAACCATTTAACTGCAGCGGGGGATAAGCCAATGCAACCCAACTTATCGAGCAGGACGGAGTGCTCAACCATGTCGAAGGCTTTGCTGAGATCTAGAAAAAGTACATAGATATGCTGTCTCCTATCCAGAGCTGTTAGCCAGTCATTGGACACTTTAGCTAGAGCCGACACAGTGCTGTGCTTTGGCCTGAAACTCGACTGGGCTGGGTTAAGAATATTTTCACAATCCAAATACTCCCCCGAGTTGTGAGTTGACAATTTTCTCATGTAATTTGGACAGTACAGTGAGAAGCGAGATAGGCCTGTAATTATTCAAGTCTGTAGGGTCCCCCGATTTGAAGAAGGGGGATAATATGCGCGATTTTCCAACTAGGTGGCAATTCCCCTTGGATAAGTGAGCAACTGAATAGATGAGCAATTGGTGCTGTCAGATGATAGTATCCTGCTTTTAAGAAGAAGGATTCTAACGAGTCAACACCAGCACTCTTTTTAGTGTCCAATGAAAGAAGAAGGTCCTCCACCTGTTTGTATGAGACTGGCTGGAAGCTGAAGGGAGGACAGTCAACCTTAGGAACAGGAGCAGGGTTAGTGCCTGCAGTGGCGGCACTCGGGGCATTCAATTTACTAAGTGGAGAGATGTCAAATGCGAGGGCCGCCGTTGCAAAGTGGTTATTAAGCTGATCGAGTACCTCAGCCCTGTTAGTACAGGAGTTATTGTTTACCACAATTTTAGCCAGGATTGGGCTGGCAGGGGAGTGTCCTTCAACCTCTCTCAAGATTTGCCAAAACTTGGCAGAGCAGTTTTTGTTTTTCTCTAGGGCGGATTGAAAAACACGCGATTTTTCCAGCCTTCCCAGCTCTGTGCAGGCGTTCCTAGCTACCCGAAAAGCGAGCCAGTCAGATTCTAACTGCGACTTCCTTGC
Organism: Neoceratodus forsteri; assembly: GCA_016271365.2. Classification (NCBI taxonomy): domain Eukaryota; kingdom Metazoa; phylum Chordata; order Ceratodontiformes; family Ceratodontidae; genus Neoceratodus; species Neoceratodus forsteri. Next base: position 165,666,492 of record CM057459.1, on the reverse strand, counting down.
CCTTTTCCATAATGTGTCTCTGGACGGCAGGGCCCTCTTCATGGACGGGCTAAACCAGTCGGGTGCCCACTTTCTGGATTTGACCTTTTTTAGGGGAGCATGTTTGTTGATTACCCTCTATAGCAAACCACACCACTGTGGCCACCAGCACTGGGGAGGTAAAAGGCTGGTCATGCATATTGAGCTCAAGAGACATACTATATTACACAGGTAGAAAAATGAGCACTGTTAACTTATTGAGTATTCCATACAAACACTTTATTCTGCTCCCCACCCTTTTTGAGCCCTCCTTGAAAGAAGTGTGTGTGTGTGTATATGTGTCCCTAACAAAAAGCCTGCCTTTTTTTTCTGACATTCACTATAGGAGAACAATTCTGCTTAATGCACATAACCAAAAGAGCTAGTTCATTACAACAGGGGGAAACAAGACCAGTAATTAATTATTCAACAATTCTGTTATACCAACGACTGCTTTGTCTAACCACACAGTGTATAAGCAAAAGTCTGCCCCTTACAAGGCAGCAAGAAGAAATCTTCTATATCTGTTATGGCCATCCAGTCCTCCCTCTTTCCTCCTTTCTGCCTGTTCAGGGAAAATGTAGGGGACCAAAAACCACCACCACCACCGCAAATCACTGCTTCAGTTAACTGGCTGTGTTTTGATAATAAGGTCACTTCCCAGCCACATACATGTAACCCCTTGTTACCCGGGGTTACTAGAATCCCAGTAAGACCTAGTGGTAGGCAGGGAAGGCAGCTCGTGAAACTCCAGTTAAATGGGTTTCACATTGTCTCACTCTGTTCTCAGTCTCAGCTGAGACTGAGAGATGACATCACCATAGAACTGTCGCAGCTGCATAAGCCACATTGGAATCTGCAGCAGAGGGAGTGAGATAGAACGTTGGGAGTTTTCAAAGTTAGTCTCCTGCTTGCCTGCCAGCAGGGAGGAAGTGTCTTTTGTTTACCTTCTGAAAGAGAAGGTCAGTGTCCAGTTTTAAGTGGTGGAGACCGCTGTCCAGGTCTCAGTGCTCCCTCCGGGGGGGGAAAGTATCCCTCTGTGGATTCCAGGGGCAATCCCCTAATGACTGCTAAAGGAAGAAAGCTGCCTTGTTTACAGTTTCTGTTTGGTCTTAAAAGTGGAAGACGTACTTCGCCTGTGGGGCACCTGCAATGAAAGGGTGAGTGTTTTGCTCTAATTTGAGAGGGCAAACAATGTGTTTCTTCAGTTTGGAAAATGTGAAGAAGTATGGGATTTGGACTACTATTTGGGAGGCCTATTGTACTAGGACAAACAAATGGGTAGTGTCAAAATCTAAAGTCTGTGTGAATTTAAGAATAACGTTGTGAGAAGGTGCTACAGTCCATCACCGTTTAATCTACATTTGAAGTTTGAGTTTCTCAGAGAAATGGCGGGTATGGGCTGTGGGAGCTGGAGGTGGGCAAACCCCCATCTTTAGTAACCAGGTCCACCTCTCGGTTTCTTCTGTGATTGCTACTTGCCTCATGCCTGGCCAGTGATGGGGTAGGTGCCCAGGCGTGGGTCATGGGTGGAGAAATCTCTCTCACCTCTCTAGGAGTGGCAGACTCTAAGTGGTGTGGGGAGCCACAACTTGGGAAAGGATTCTCCTTGTCTGATGGGAGTCAGAAGGAAGTAAGAAGAAAATCTCTCTGGGTCGCAGACTCTAAGTGGTGTGGGGAGCCACAACAAGTAAAGTTGGGTTCATTCTTTAAATGGACAGTCAGTCACGTGGCCGGCAGGGGAGCCGGGCCAGTCGGGCTGTGTATCCAAAGCGCATGCAAGTCCAGGCTGTGTGCCTGGTGGGTCCAGAGCCTGAAAAAAGTAAAATGGGTTCATTCTTTAAGTGGACCGCCTGGTAGTCTCCAATCTGCATTATCAGTAACTGTAGCCCCTTGGGGGTCCATCTATGCTTTGTTATGTTCAGCTAGTTATGAATAAAAGCCACATTGAAAAATCCCAATCCTGGTTCTGGGCATTACAGTTATTGCTTCCTGTGTTCAGATTTACTTGGGTGCCCCTGTGCTGAGTAGCCAAACCTAGGTCCCCTTGTGCCAGGTAACCTCATCCTCCCCGAACCCAGGTCCCCACCAGGTATTGCTGCCAACGCCAACAGCATGCCACCTGTCGTTTTAGTAAAAGGGCAGGGGTGAGAGGTTACATACAGATTAAGGAAACAGATGACTGATCCCAGACCAGTCCTGACTACCTCCACACCTCAAAATGCCAATAAGGGACATGGTTAAACAAAAAAGTCCTCAACCCCAACTAGGACTTAAAACTCAGATATCCTGCCCAAAGATGTACCCCCCAAATAACTGGAGATACTTTTTCAGGACAGCTGAAGAGGATAAATACACTGTTACCTGCTACTAGCTGAAGGCCGAAAAACAAGGGGCTCCCAACAAACAGGGCACTACATGTAGTGTAGGCTCTCTCACATAGGCATGCTGCATGCGCAGGTGAGGCCTCCACGTGGCTGTGTGACAACAAGGAGGTGGAAGAAACGGAGGAGGAAAATGTTGGACTGGGTTCCACACAGAAGGCACCGGTACTCTCAGGGCCAGCACCCTTGCTGGTTCCCCAGATTCACAGGGTAAAGGTGAGTAGGGGCTGTTGGGGCTGGGAGGTGGTCAACTGGTTTGACAGGGGTGGGGGGATCCAGCCCTGAAGTGTTTGCTGCCTTGTATTTTTTAATAAACTAAATTTTCCAGCACAGGAGGAAAACAAAGGACAAAGAGCACATGGACTTCACTTCCTTCTAAACAAAGGCTATTTACTCTTCAGGGTCTTGTTTCCTCACCTTTGCATTTGTGCTACCAAACATGGGTCTGTCACCCATCATGCCCCTGTCTTCTGGCCACCACCCCAGCCCTGTCATCCTCCTACCTGCAGCAGCTCTTTCATGTCATTTATCTCCCCCAAGATGGGATAAAGAGCAAGGGCAATCTCACCGATTTTCTTAGTCCAGGGTGCACACACAGCAAAGAGTGGGGCCTGAATGTGTGAGGCCCCCATTCTCTCACTGTGCCTGGAATTTACTTCTGTGTTTGCTCCTAACCACCCACAGGACACCTCAACAGATGCTTCCTCCCTCCTCTTTAGTATCCCTGACTGCACTGCCACCTGTGGCTATCCAGATGGCAGTATCGTAGCAGGACATGCAGCTTTCCCTCCACAAAGGATAGTCTCTGCTGGGAAGCTCAATCCTCTTTCCGCTGCCATACCCCTATAGCCCAAGCTCATTTCTGAACTTGGACTGCCAGCATCGCAAGTAGTAGCCCTACTGCTAGGAAGATAGGCCAGTAAGGTTTTCCTTTTTTTTTTAATTCAAACTAATGCTATGAATTTTACAAACAAAGGTCTTAACAACCTAGCACTGTGTACATGCCAACTGTATCACATAAAGTACAGCAACATGCTGACTTACTCTGAAGTGCATAGATAACAGTGGCATGACAGACTTCTAGAAATCCCTGCATGTTTATGAACTGCACTGTCACACCCATACTTACTGTAATCAAAGTGAATACCAGCTGACTGCATACTTACTGTAATAAAGGGGGTAATATATTGCAGTCTAGCACATAGTCTCTGCAAACGGTGCTGTCTCCAGCAATGTTCCCAAGGGCCCAGACTGCCTGTCAGATTAAACGAAAGTGTGTTAGTAAATTAGCAACCTGTTTTTAAAAAGGGATTCCAAAATGTATCTGCCATTTGCCTAGCAAAACAGACAAGTTTATTTCATTTTTGTAGCCAGGATAATTTCACAGAGTAAAGAAAACCCCTGTTTTGGGGAGCAACACAGGAGTACATAGTCAGAAAACACAGGATAATGAAATTAGGATAATACAGATTAACAATACAGGCCAGCATGATAAGAGTGCATCACACCAAAACGAGTACTGTACATTTGGATTCCGTGAACAGGTTGTTTGTTTCAATGATGAATGCAGGTACTTTTTGCGTCTGTCATTATCTTAATTGTACTATGACAAGAAAAGACTTGGTCTGCTACTGGCCAATTGGATTTTTTTCTATTTAGCAGCCTTGTCCAGTTTGGTAATAAACGGTCATAAAACATTACAACCTTAAGTTGTATTATAAAAAAGGTATGAGAAATAGAATGCTTATACAGCCATTCAGAAAGCTCTATCAGCCTTATGTTAATTTTTTTATTAACATACATGTAGAACCTATTAATATGCTGAACAAGGTTTAACATTGTTTAAAACAACTTTTTTTTATTATAATAGCAATAAGGCACTCCCAGGGGTTATGTTAATGGTCAGTTAATCGCCCTCTAGGCGTATGTGGCACTCTGTTACGCCACGTGCAACATTACACCCCTAGAGGGTGATCAACAGACCATTATACAATGGCAAGAAAAAATTCTGGCTTCTGATTGGTCAGTTGGCCGTCAAAACAGGGATGTTATCCTGGCATAACATCCCTGCTGATTGTTTGCAACACTATCAGCATGGCTGCCATCTTTTCTTAAGAAACAAAAATATTTTTTACACACTAACAAAAACATTCTTTAAAATTATGTTTTTTATTATAAAACAACAAGCCATTGTATCATAGGAATAATACCCTCCAGGGTGGGTGTTATGCTGGGATACATCCTTCTCCAGGTGTTGGGCGCCTCGGCCGGTGGCCTTGGGCCCAACCACCCGAAGTGGGATGTTATCCCAGCATAACACCCACCCTGTCAGGCATTATTCCTATATTAACATAACCCCTGGTCATGTCTTATTGCTTATGTAAGAACATGCTGTTGCTACAGCAAATCTCAACCCCAGATAAAATGTAAAGGGCTAATTTGATCAGCTAAAATTTTAAGTCTTTTTTTTTTTTTTTTTAACTGTTTCTGCACCCTTCTGCTCCAGCGTGGCAGATACAGCACCTTCATGCTGGACTTACTAGCCTACAAGGTGTTCGGGTGGGTGGGGGGTTTGCCATTAGTAATTTCCCTTTTTTATGTCTGCTTATGCGCATGCGCAAGAAACATTATGCGGCAGCTTAGGAGAGAAGCAGGTTGTGGAGGTGCAACACTGTGGCAGCCAACGGAGGCACTGCATTTGCGCCGCCTCTCAGCCCCATGAAAGCCAAATGGGGGTGGCCATTCCACCTATCGGATGCCCCCGACCCAGTTCATTTGCCGATGGGGAAGCCCACTCCCCGTCGGCATGATGTAACCCCCCCCCATTTGTTGTGTGCCGAAGGGTGCCCAATCCCCCTTGGCATCATGCCCACCAAACAGTGGATTCTTTGCTGACAGAGGCCCAATCCTTGTCGACAAAGTACCCCACCCCAAAAGGCAGGTGGCACACTGGGAGCCCACCCCAGTGTGCTGGAAGCAAGCCTGTAAAAAAAAAAAAAAAAACCTTCCCGCAACATCTTTTTCTTTTTTTATCTCCCTGAAATAAAGGAACAGTCCCACACCAGTCGCCATCCTCTCCCCCCAACCTGCACCCACCCACTGCGCACCCTACCTCCCCACACACACACTCACCCCATACTTACCTCTGGAGCCTGGCACGATGATCTTCGATGGACCAGGAACACGTTTGCACTCTTCAAAGCCAACCGTGAACTGAAGAAATGCCGGTAAGCTGTATAATGGCATAAATAGGGTTTTTTCAACTTTGGTGCATATCTCAGGCAATTTGGGGAATTTTGGCACCAAATTTTCAACATGGCGTTATTGGGACCCCTCCTCATGAATTCAGCCACTGCCATGGCGTTATTCGGTCCCGAAAGGTGATTTTGCGGTCACTGCATGAATCACCTTCCGTGACCGATTAATGAAATGACAGTGCCAGTTTTCATGAGGTGGGCTCTCAAAAAGCCTATGCTGCAAATTTGGTGAAAAAAATCCAAAAATGATTGTTTTTCAAGTGTGTGTTGCGCAGTTTCCATGCACACTCATAACTTTGCGAATTTGTAATATTTTCACTCCAGATTTTCAACACTGGTATTTTGCTACACCTCCTTATGAACAGTACAGCTGTCATTTTTCACATCCTGACCGAAATGCGTTTTCGCACTTCCGTCGCAGAATAGCGCGATCGCTGTGGGAAATCAGTGTTCGGGACACACTAAGAAAATCACAGTGACACTGTTCATGAGCAGAGGTTCTAAAATGCCTACATTGAAAATTTGGTGATGAAAGTCCATAAGATGACTGTGTTACGAGCATGCGTTACGCAGTTTCCACGCACACGCATAACTTTGCGAATTTGTACTATTTTCAATACTGGCATGTTTCCACACCTCCTTATGAATAGTATAGGTGTCATTTTTCACATCTTGGCCAAAATGTGTTTTCGCGCTTCCGGCACAGAATAGTGTGGTCGCTGTGGGAAGTCAGTGTTCGGGACAGATTAAAAACAAATCATAGTGGACACTGTTCATGAGCAGAGGTGCTAAAATACCTATGTTGGAAATGTGAAGAAAAAATACCACTAAATGACTGTTACATAGAAACATACAGACTTTGACGGCAGATAAGGACCACTTGTCCCACCTAGACTGCCCATTTCTCTACCTACAGGATAAGCTGCAGATCCTAGTTAACCAACAGCCTACTTCTTCCTGTGCACGTGCGTTGCACAGTTTCCACATAAGCTCGGAAATTCGAGTATTTTTAATATTTTCACTACAGATTTTCAACATTGCCATCTCTTCACACCTCCCTATGAATGGTACAGCTGTCATTATTCACATCCTGCCCAATCTGTGTTTTCATACATCTGGCGCAGAATGGCACGGTCGCTGTGGGAACTTAAAGTTTGGGACACATTAACAAAATCACAGTGCCACTGTTCATGAGAAGAGATCCCAAATGCTTTCATGAGGTTAGGGTCACAAAAATGCCATGTTGAAAATCTGTAGTGCAAATACCAACAAATGCTCAGGGCGTTAGGGTGTCTAACCATAACGTCCCACTCTGTACAGACTGACAGGCATCAGGGGTGTGCCTTTGTATTGCCGACTGTAATGTTCATGCCATTCCACCCCCCCCCCCCCCACTATGCTGCAGCCAGTGACAGGCATCGAGGTGTGCCTTGAACTCTTCGGCCCCAGAGTTCACCCCGTTCTCCTATACTGCACCGATTTCAGCGTATATCATTATGGAATGGGGTGACTGTACAGCCGAACACCCCAAGGCACACCTCGACATGTGTCGGTGTCTGCAGGGTAGAGTGAAGTGAAATGGCATGAACGTTATGGGCGACGACCCAAACGCATACCCCAATGCCTGTCCGTCTCTGCAGGGTGGAGGTGGGGTTGGCATGAAGTTCACTAATTCACTGCCATTCCTATTCTGCATCTGTCTAACTCCTGCATTTCCAATGCTAATACCAGCAAGCAAACATTCGGCATTGACAAATGCTTGTTCTTTTGTTGTGCCCAACCCCAGAGGGACACCAGTGTTAGGGGCAAGGTCCCCAACGTGAGAATGCGTTAACATGCTCATGAGATATGCAGCGTGGTGTCCCTCCCACGCTGTGTCCTGAGCACTATGTCACCCATACATCTACAAGTGGCAGTAGTGCTGCAGGACACAGCTCCTTCTCCCCTGGCAGGAGGAGTGCATCCTCTGGGCCGCTCGAGCCTCCATCCCATGGCCAGTTCCAGATGACCCAGACTTGTTCCCAAACCTGGGTCATGACGTCTCAAGTTGTCACCTGTACAAAGTTTAACCTATAGGAAACCACATTCGGGGAATATGCTGTTGCACGCATCGAGTGCGCATCTGCCGCACTTGAAAAGATCCATCCCATTTGGGCAATCTGCGAAGACGCAACTGTTCAGGCTTGAGACATTTTGAACATCAAGCAATGTATCTTAAAAATCAGTTTCTGGACAGAGGGTATTTTGAGAAAGATCTAGTTGAAGCTCTAAATAGGGCTAGGAACATGGATAGTGACTCTGCTGATACCTCAAAAAAAAAAAAAAAAAAAAAAAAATAAAACAAGAACAACAGCTGGTAACTTTGGTGGCCACATTTAATCGTTTAAGGAAGTTTTAGCTGTAATTAACAAACGTTGGCAGATTTGAAGTGGGGACTCAGCACTTTACCAGGTAGTGGGTAAGGCACCAGTGATTACATATCAAACAGGAGAAAATGTAAAAGATAAATTGACAGTTTTTTTGTCCAGAAAAAACAAAACATTCGACCACAATGGATGCCTGCCTCCCACGCCACTTTGTTCTTTTAAATGTGGCAAATGTAATGTTTGTCGCTTTTGTGTACAAACGAGATTGTATTCACATCCCATCTTAAGAAAGACGGTCTCCATTCAGCAATTTATCAACTACGTAACACCATTTGTGGTGTATGTTCCAATATGCCCATGTCTAAAAATCTATGTGGGCTGTACAATGCGGCCCTTAAAAGAACGAATACAAGAGCACGTTCACTCACTACTTAATGAGGTTTCCAACAGCCCAACAGGGCTACGTTTTGCTATACAGCATAACAGTAGTGTCGAGGGGTTCAGATTCCTGGGGATTGGACATATTCGAGCAAACCCAAGGGGGGGGGTAATAGGATAAATTGTTGCAACACGAAGCAAAATGCATCTTTACTCTTACAGCTAACTCCAGTTTGGGTTTAAACAGCAGATATAATGATATTTCTTGCTATCTTTAGGCCTCGTTTTACAGACGTGGAATGGCTTTAGGTTTGGACTTCTGGTATGAATTTGGCTTGAATCTGTTCATTCTATGACCTGACTGTACTTTGGTACTGAACTGTTGATATGTAAAACAGAAAAGAAATAGCTGTGATATCTACAAATTCCCACAAAATGGCTCTGTAAATAGTTTTAAGTGTTCATCCATATTAGTAAAAGTGCATATTAGATGTGTTTTTAAGTCTCTCCCATAATCTAGAATGGTGCTGTCTTAGCAGCCTTTTTTTTTTAAGATTTACTTGTATGGACTTTAATATACAACTGTGAAGCAGTGATAAGTGATGTTACATTTTGCCAGAAACAGGCTTAATAATGTTTTATTTAAACTCTTTTGGAGCATTTGGTCCCAAATTAAATGGTGCATAAATACAGGTTACTCACCTGTAACAGGAGTTCTAGGAATGGTATATGTTGTTCATCCACACTGTCTGGCACGTTCCTTGCCGCTTTAAATCTTGCCGGAAGGTCTTCAAGCTGGCTCCTCCCACCCACCCAGGTGGTAAAACTCTCGGTTCCACCCCATAAACGCCAGATCTAGCCCGCTGGAAGCCAGGTTGTGCGTCGAAGCCGGGGATGCCGGTCTTGTTGTGATGAACAACATATATACTATTCCTAGAACTCCTGTTACAGGTGAGTAACCTGTATTTCTAGGGACATGGATATGTTGTTCATCCACACTGTCTGGCAGACTCCTAGCAGTTCTCCGGGAGGAGGGAGGCAAGGCGCACACCCCCTACTTAGGGAATAAAGACTGGAGAACCAAGGTCCCAAAACCAGCATTCCAGCGTGACTCAAAGTCAATGAGGTAATGGGTAATGAAGGTGTGTGCTGACTTCCGGGTAGCAGCCCTGCAGATTTCCTGGATAGGGACGTCCCTGAAAGCAGCCACCGATGCAGCGGTATGGCAGGTAGAATGAGCTCTTATCCCTCTAGGAGGCTCCATGCCTGCCAACCTATAGCAGAGATCTATGCAGGAGGTGACCCACCTGCCTACCATCCGCTTGGCTGCAGGTCTGCCAGGTGCAGCTTCAGCGTAGGTGACAAACAGCTGGCGAACCTCTCCCTGAACTGCAGCCGTCCGCTCCTTGTAGTAAGCGAGCGCTCTTTTAGGGTCCAAAGTATGGAGCCTATATTTGGCCTCCAAGGTGTGACTGGGGTAGAACACCGGCAGAGTCAACACCTGGTTAAGGTGAAACTCTGACACCACCTTCAGAAGGAATTTCGGGTGGGGGCGCAGGACAACCTTGTCCCTGTGGAAGACCAGATAAGGACACTCGATGGAAAGCGCCTGGAGCTCTCCCATCTTTCTGGCTGACATGATAGCCACCAAGAAGGCGGTCTTCCACAACAGGTGAGAGATGTCACACCTGTGCATCGGTTTGAATGGCTTGCCCATGAGCTTAGCCAATACCAGCAGTAGATCCAACGGAGGTGGAGGTTCTCGCACCGGAGGGGATATTGATCAAGGCCTTTGAAAAAGCACCCGACCACCTTCTCCTGCGCCACCGACTGCTTCCCGGCCCGCGCCCGGTAAGCAGAGATGGCTGCCAGGTGCACCTTAAGGGTTGACGACCGAAGCCCTTGCTGAGAAAGGGACCACAGGTAGTCCAGAATGCTTGCCAAGGAACAGGAGAAAGGATCCAGGCCCTTGCCCTGACACCAAATGGAGAATCTCTTCCATTTAAAGGCGTAGCATTTTCTGGTCGACTCCTTAAGGGACGCCTCAACCACGTTGAGGACCTCGTCGGAAAGACCCAAGGCCTGGAACTCTAGCCACTCAGGAACCAGACCGTCAGGTGCAGGGATTGAAGGTCCGGATGGAATACCTTCCCCTGACTGAGATCAGGTCCGGGCGGGCTGGAAGCCGCCTCCGGAGCCTGGAGCCGAGATTGAGGAGATCTAGATACCAGAACTGGTCGGGCCAGTCTGGGGCTACCAGAATCGCCTGCGCCTTGTCCCTCCTCGCCTTGAGGAGCACCTTGTGGATCAAGGGAAATGGGGGAAGGCATTAGAAGAGGCCCAGGGTCCACGGCCTCGAGAAGGCATCCCCCTGCAGCGAGCCCTGCTTATGAGGGCGGGCATGAAACAGCCTCAGCTTCGCATTCTCCCTGGAGGCAAACAGGTCCACCTGAGGCATGCCCCAGTGAGAGAACAAATCTTGTACTACCTCCGGCAGGAGAGACCACTCGTGGGACGCAGCTCTTATTCGGCTTAGGGCATCGGCCAGAATGTTGGAGGCTCCTGCCACATGGATGGCAAGGAGATCCGCCTCCAGGCTGCGCATGAGGGACCAACTGCGGAGAGCTTCCCTGCACAGAGGCATGGAGCACGTCCCGCCCTGGCGGTTTAGGTAGTATATGGTTGTGGTATTGTCCATCTGGACCTGGACCACTTGACCCCGTACAAACAGAGCAAAGGCGGGGAGGGCTAGATGAACCGCTCGAAGCTCCAGCAGGTTGATATGCCATCAGGACTCCCAAGGGGACCAGAGGCTGTGTGCTCTGTGCTCCCCCCAGATGAGCAACCCAACCCATCAGAGAGGTGTCAGTCGATAGAGAGACTGTTGGCTCGGGGAGGACAAACGGGATGCCCTCCTGCAGATAAGCTGGAACGATCCACCACTGGAGAGCGTTCCACATCTCCTGGGTCACTGCCACTGGCTGGTCCAAGGAACCGGAGCACTGTGACCATTGGCTGGCCAGTCCCCATTGTAGGGGACGCATGTGCCAACGGGCCTAACGGACCACGCTGGTGCAGGCCGCCATGAGGCTCAAGAGGTGCAGGAAGTCCCGGGCAGTGCGCAATTGCCCAACCTGAAATGATTGGGCAAAGGAGGAAAGAACCTCGGCCCTGTCCGCCAGGAGCCGTGCTCTGGCTCGCAGCGAGTCGAGCTCTGCCCCGATGAATTGGATCACCTGCTTTGGGCACGAGTTCCGACTTGGTCTCGTTGATGAGGAGGCCAACCTGAGAGCAAACCTGGAGGGCCAGATCCCTGGACCGCTCCACCTCTGGTCTGCAGGAGGCTGCAATCAGCCAATCGTCCAGGTAAGGGTACACCCGGTCCCTTCGGCACCGCAGGAATGCTGTCACCACTGCCATGCATTTGGTGAAGACCCTGGGAGCTGGAGAGAGGCCGAAGGGCATGGCCTGGAACTCGTAAAGGGACCCCTCTGCTCTGAAGCGGAGGAATCGCTGGTAGGACAGACGGATTGGGACGTGAAAGAATACGTCCTGGAGGTCCAGAGAACAGAACCACATGCCTCGTTCCAAGGATGGAATGATCTGAGCCAGAGTGACCATCCTGAAGGCTCGAGACCTTAGGAACCTGTTCAGGTCGTGCAGGTCTAGAATGGGGCGCCAGCCCCCTTGTCCGTTTTGGGACCAGGAAATACCTGGACACAAACCCTGGGTCTGATGAAGGATCTGCCACCTTCCTGTTTACCTCCTTCTGGAGGAGTAGGACAATGTCAGCTCAACAGGCCAACAGAGAAGCTACGGACCCCTTAGCCCCCACCCCCGGGGCGACGGCTTGGAAGGGCAGGGCCTGCTCGAACTCCAGAGGCAGACCCTTTCCTACCACTTCCAACACCCAGCGGTCTGTGGTGATAGCAGACCAGGCGGAAAGACAGTGGCGGAGCCATCCCCTTACGGGTGGGAACTCAGGGAGTAGCAACACAGCTCGGGCCGATACCCCGCAACCCGTCACTGGGCAGGCTTGGAGGAAGGACTGGCCAAGGGACCTCCTGGGCCTTCTCCTCCCGGCTTCCTGCTGGAGCAAGCTGCAGGCTTGGCTTTGGGATGCCAAGTGCGAGCCTGCTGGCCCTGATGCTGGTGCTGCTGGGCCGGACGTGCCGCAGGGGCAGAAGGGCGAAAGGGCTTATGCTGCTGCCCGGCCTTTGTCCTTCCGGGCAGACGTGACCAAGTCCAAGGTGGCATTGGACTTCTCAATTCTCTGGAGGTGGCCTTCCACCCCAGGCCCGAACAAGTCGGTACCCAGGAAGGGGACGTCTGCCAACTTGTGCTGGGTATCCGCCGTGAAGGTGGAGATCTGCAGCCAAGCTCTGCAGCGCATGGCCACTGCGGCCGCTACTGACTGGGCACAGGAGTCTCCAATATCGACAGCCATTTGGAATTGTTGTTTCGCTACTGCCCTTCCCTGATCCCGCACCTGCATGACCGTAGTCTGGAGGTCAGCCAGGAAATGAGGGATCACCTCATCCAGGAAGCCCATAAGGGCGTGGGAGAAGTGCGCCATCAGTATGGCCAAACTGGCCTGACGAAGGCCTAAGGAGGACGCAGCGTACACCTTACGCCTGGCAAAGTCCAGCTTTTGGACTCCTTGATGGGAGGCTTGTCCACGTCCTAAGCGTTCCGAGCGCCGAGAAGCATGTCTGCAACAAGCCCCTCCGCAGAGGGGTGCTCCGAAAAACTGGACAGAGAAGCGGTAGGGACTGCGTACTTTCTGGCCATCCTGGCCGAAGGAGCAGGACAAGAAGCCGGCTGCTGCCATAACTCCAAGGCTGGGCCAACAATGGCTTCAGCCACCAGAAAGGCCTCCATGGGAGAATCCCCTCGGTCCAGTATCTCCATCAGGGGATACTTGGCCCACTTGAATACGGGCTCGAGCTGCATCCCAGTGGACACTGAAATGAGACAAAGCAAACCCATGAATGAGGATGGGCTCTCGTCCATCGACTGTCCCCCGGAGGACTCCAAGTCAAGGGGCCTGGAGAACAGGGAAGAATTGTCATCAGACTCCGAGGAGTCTGCGAACAGCTGCCTAGGGCTTGAGTCACCCTCCACCTGCCGAGGACGGTCGGGAGTGAGGGTGCCCGACAACCGGCGGGGCAGTCCCTGACCTGACCGAGAATCCTTGGTCGGAGCCCCAGATTTCGGTTGTGGAGGCGGGGGTTCCACCACAATCGGTGGGGCAGCTGGTTTTGGCCGAACAACCAGCGCCGGTTTGGGCTCCTCGACCACTGTAAGGGGTTGTTTCGGCCTTTCGGGTGACAGCCCCTTAATGGCCAGGGAAGGAGACAGCGTTGGCTTGTTCCCGGTCAGAAGGAGCTGCTGCCACATTAAGTCCTCGTAGCTTTGACACAATTTGGGCCGAAGCCTCTCCTCCTCCGAAGAGGAAGACGAGGACGAGCAGCACCGCCGCTTTCCTCGTTGCCAAGACCAAGATCGCCGGTGTTTCTGAGGGTGGGTCTGGGAGGAAGTGGGGGAAACCCGTTCCACCCTCGGCTCAGGAACCTTAACCGGGGACTCCAGCACTGGAGGCGCAGGCAAGTCCTCGGTTTCCACCAGGGGAACCGGTGAAGAAGGGCTGTCGGCTTCTCCAGTCGACAGCCCGTCCGACAGGTAGAGAAAAATCTCGACCGCGTCAACGGGTGTCTCAGCCGGCTGACCTGACGGGGACACCGTGAAGCCAGCGGCCTTAGCCGCAACCTCGACCGGAGTCGAGTGTGGACTGTCCGGGGAAGGGGACCTCTCCCACTCATACGAACGTCGACGGTGGGACTTACCCTTCGAGTCCTTCTTTTTGGACCAAGAGGTGTGTCCCAATGGCCCCTCACCTTTCGTGGAGAGGGATTGGCAAAGCTCCTTAAAAGAAGCTGTATAGGAGGATCCCAAGGAGAGCAGGATGAATGTCGCGACCGAGGATGACGAAGATGCTGCCTGGGCCACCTCCTCCTCGAGGGCGATCATCTGTTCAAGTTGCTCAGCCGAGCCAGCCGCCATGGAAACCACCAACAGGCCTCCTTGGACTTCACCGGAGATAACGTTTCGAGGCGCCCAAGTTGGAGCAGCGCGCCGCGGTCTTCGAGGCGTTTGCGAAAGGACTTACTGGCTCGCAGGCCTGCGGATGGTGGGTCAAGCCCGAGGCAGGACGAGCGTGGAGTGCGGATCGTCCTAGAACATCTTCACCCGCATGGGCACTGCCGAAACCAGAGTCGATTTGTCCATCGCGCCGCGAAGGAAGAAGCAGACCGAAGTCCAGAAAGCTTTAAAATTATTTTCGGGTGAACCGAAGAGTTTGGATCCAATCTAAACGCAGAGCGCTAAGGAGGGAACCTGAGCTTCCAAGCGGTAAGAAAGATCTGGCATCATGGGGTGCAGCAGAGAGTTTTACCACTCGGGTGGGTGGGAGGAGCCAGCTTGAAGACCTTCCGGCAAGATTTAAAGCGGCAAGGAACCTGACAGTAAGTGTGGATAGAACAACATATCCATGTCCCTAGAAGTGGCACTTTAGAAACGAAGGTCTCCGATGTAACTGCCATGGATATTCGCAGGTTCAAAATCCATATTGTACCTTTTATTAATGTATAAAACGGTAACGCTCTCACAACCTATATATTCCCACGGATCAATCAGTTTTCGGTAGGAATTGTTTCAGTTGAGTCCAGTGAGTACCAACAAAGATTAGCTTTACTTAGCTATTCTCTTAGCTGACTAAAGCACAAGTGCACACACACACACACACACACACACTTGTTACAATGCAGTATATGACACAATGGGGCATATTATCATACATAGGAATAATCAGTGTAGGCAAAACACTGAAAGACCAAAAGTTTATTTCGCTGATGTCTTAGCCCAGAAAACCTTGTGGAATTTGGAGAGAGTGTTTGGGTACTCCAGTTTTTGTAATTTGGTGGTCATTTTTTTTTCACTAGCTGTAAATAGTTTCAGTAGTTAAAATGCCAGATAAAAAATGCACATCTGTACACATAGAGTACATATACATAAACGGTGCAGAGTACAGAATGGGGGACATGGACCTGATTATCACATGACAGGTAAGAAGCATCTGAAAAATCATCTCTTATTACTCAGGAGTGTCACATTAGTGTGACAGACCAACTAAGACAGCCAGTAATAATGAGATGCACACTGTACAGAATGTTGGAATGTCACCAGTTGAAAGAACGGATGGCAGTTGTGTGTGTGTGGGGCCTCACAAAATATCAGTAGTGAGAGATCACCTGATGGTGTTAGAACTACAGCTGACCACCCCCAGAAATTTCCAGGGATGTTTGGCACCTTGAACTTTAAACAGCTGGTGACACGATCTGTTATGCTGTACACCAAAATTACTAGCAAATCAAACCAGTTATAACTAGGCTGATTCGGCCTGCTGGATTGTGTTGCTACAGGTGAACAGGGAATAAAGCTGCCTGCATACAGCTGCCATCTCATGGACCCTACATGAAACCTACAGAATGCTGTAACTATTACCACATACACACACACACCAAGAAAGGGTATGTTAGTCACACAGTGTCATAACCCCGACACACTGGGGTAGGGCCTTGTAGCGGCTGCCTTTGTTCAACAAACACTCTCCCTTTGCACTACTGTACTTGCTCTTTCCATTGCTCAGCTCTCACCGCCTTACCCCTCCTTATTTTTTTTTTTTTTGTAACCCCGATCTTGACCCTTGCAGTCTCCTCTGTAGAATGCTTACTCCTCCTGCCCATGCCTTTAATCTTTCATGGTCGCTGCCCTACCTAACTGAGACTGTGGAAAGGTCAAGGAGATAAACCTCTCTCTTGTGTTCCAGCACCAGTGGGTTATCTTTGCTGTGTGATTGACATAGTGTTACATTATTATCCCTCATTGGCTGTACCCCCCCAACCCACACACACAAAGACCACCTGCCAACCCCATCATGAGACCATCTAGCCCCTGCAGTGCTCTCTCGTCCCCGTGGCAACCTGGAGAGTGTCAAATGCTCCCAAGGCAGGGTCCCTAGCTAGGCAGATGAATAGCCTGTAGGGTTACCACCTTTGGATGAGGTAAAAACCGGATCCGAAACCACACGCCAAACTCCGCCTCTGGCTCCACCTTTTTTATGACTGGCGAGTATATCACTCCTCCTCCAAAATCATTTGTAATGTTGGAATAGACATTACTAGTGATAGGAAATTATTTTTATACTGTTATTTATTTTATTTATTCAGTTATTTATTTTTATTCTTTGACAACCAGGTTACCTCCCATAGGCCACATAGCCCATTTTACAGGAGTGACCCAGGAGCACAGGAAGGTTAAGTGACTTGCTCAGGGTCACACAGTATTTAAGTGGAGGTTATGGGAATCAAACTCAGGTCTGCTGGATGTGCCAAGCTGAGCCACAGCTTATTGCTCAGCCCTCTGTTAAACACTCTCCCATTTTCCTTTCCATGTCAGCCATGTATTCTGATTCTTTGACCAATTTTTGATAACTTAATTATCGGTGCTTGTGGTAGCTTTAATACTGCACTGTGTTCCCCTTTACCTCAGCAGCTACTGCTGTTTCTTTTCATATTTCTAAGACATTCCACAATTTCAGATATACCATTCCATGCTGTTTATCTGAATGACCTGACAAAGTGTAGCTAATATCATGGAATGTTCAGGTAATACAAAAAATTAGAGCAAATGTAGTGATAAAAGCAATAAAAGTTAGATTATTAATGTAACGCAAATGGGTTTAAAATTTACCATAATATAGAACAAACAAAAAGAAACACATGAGAGCACATAAAGGTGTAAAAACTGTTTCCTGTCATATCAGTAAAAGACCATACTTAAAATTCAGAGTGGAAAAGAATAGGTTAATTTACTGCTAGCCTGCTTTCAGCAGTGAATACTGACCAGATTATGACAAGCATTTTGACCTCCCACTTGCTGACAGAGCTACTGTGTGTCTGATTATGTTCCATTTTTTTTTTCTTTCTGTCATTATTACAGGTCTTTTTTTGGCGGTGGGAGGTTGCAGGCTGATTCACTCATGCTTAACCCATCCTTGGATCACTTCCTCAACCCCTGCCATGGTGCCCCCAGAGTGATACCTAGCGAGTGTTCAAACTCATTAACTGGGGGTGAGCCTCTGCTTGCTCAAGAGTGAAGAGTGAAGCTGGCCCTATGCAGTACTTACTGCACCACCCATAAACTCTGGCCATTCTGCAGAGATGTGATGGAACTGGAGAGCACCAGTGCAAGAACACTATCTTGAGGAGTGGGGAAATCTCACCTCATGATCCCTCTGGCCACACCACGCCTCCTGAAGTTTTGTGTCCTATACCATCGGGTTACATACTCAACAGTAATGTATACATGCCATTGCTGAGCTGCTGGACAACTCATGCCAGTTCCTAATATTTGATGCAGGGACCTGCACGCAAAAGGTCACCCGAGGGATTGAGCTGGCTGACAGTGTAAAGTATGGTGAAAGATGTTTTTTAATTTGTTTAGGGTCCCTCCAGCCACCATTATTCCTAAGCAGAAAAGCCAGCTAGATCAGAGAAAAACTCTCCAATGGGGAGCCAAGAGGAGGGGGTGGGGTCCTGCCAGGAGGTCCAGTTGGTCTCCCCACCACGCTCTGAGCCACTCAACACCCACATCTGTTTGCTGGACAGGCAGGAACTATCTTCTATCTTTCTTGTTTTAATAATTTTTTTTACTTTACCCTGTGAGCCAAGGATCCATTTTGTGCATTTTCTTTTTTTTTTTTTTTTTTTTAAATGCAGAAAACGCTAACACGCCAGCAACCTAAAAATTCTCATGGTTGAGAGGTATCCTACCCCCCACCACCACCACAGTAGCCAACACTCCTCCCATACAACTATTAAAAAGCTTTCCTCAGCCCTCCAGACAATGGTTTGCTTAAAAACCCCACCACCTTCCCCAGCAAAGTTCACCACCACCATAAATTGTGTAGTACGAAACCCTTCACCTAATCTACATGCTAAAACTAACTGCCCCATCCAGGCTGCCTCCAGCTACTCCCCTGTCCCCTCCTTGAGCATCTGAAAACTTTGACCTGTAAAATACAAAATAAGCCTACACTACAGAGAGATGTCCTCTCTGTTCCGGGGTAAACATGTGAGTGAATGAATGAATGATCGGTAATTCTTTTTACAGAACATCATCCCCCGAGTATTTCTAACAGTTGGAAAATGCCTAAAACACCAGCAAGGCATTTTGATCTTGTTGAAATCTTTTTGGATTATGGCTATTGCAATTTTATTTAATAAGGGGGACAGCGACTGGCAGATGGGGGTGCCACTAGACACCAGGGAAATGAAGGGGGAATTATTATTTAATAAGTGGAATGGAGATCGGCAGGTAGGGGTGTATTACAGGTGCATTACGGCCATTGCAAAAGTCTGAGTACAGTAGTTTTCAGAACAGTAGTGGGGATACTGATGATGGCTGAGTGGCAGTGGACCCGATGGCTCAGCAGTGTGATGAGAGCATGACAGAGCTAATATTTACTTTAATTTTTCACTTCCCCCTTTCTGAAGTATGAGGTTTGAAAAGCTGTACAGACCGGTTTAAGAAAAAAATGGGAATGTTTTTGTGACATATGGATTGCAATAAAGAGACTGCAGTTGTTGTGTGGGGCTCACTTAATCTCTCAGTAACCAAGGGAAAATGACAGTTATTCATTTTTTTAAGTTTGATGCGGGCACTGATTCATGTGCTAGTGCACCTCACGGAGTTCCATTTTGTTGATCGGGGATCGGACTGTGGGGACACCTACTGGACAATGTAAATTATCAGAATAAATTTAACTGAAAACAGCGCCACCTGGCGCATTTTAGCAGCCGATAATGGTTAACCAATTAACTAAGAACTCGGTATACCTGGGCAGATACTAAAGCCTCACTGACGAGTAATGCCACATTGATACTTACCGGTTGGTAACACCACGGCTGCCGAGGTATACCAAGGTACAGGGCAACTTATCTGTAGCGACCACTGTAGTACCCCAAAGTATCTTAGAAACCCTTCCCCACCAGTACAGTAAAAAAAAAAAAAAAAAGTGCAAACTGCCTGTCCATTGCAAGCACGGAAAGAATCAAAGCAGACACCTCAGACTAACTAGAGACAAATTTCTGGAAAAATGGTACCAGTGGCATAAATATATCACGCCAGAATACGGCCTGACCATCTCCTCTCAGATGCATGTACACAGAACATAAACTACCGCAAAATGTATGGTTAATGATATTTACGGTTGTACAAAGAAACTACACAATCAGATGCAACTGTTTTTTGAAAGCTGTAAAAGTTTATTACGTTTAGAATAGCTGAAAGCACAACAAGAGGGACTTGTGCAGCCAAATCCTCTCCTGGAAGACATTAGATAATGTTGATAATCAAGGCCCCTAGAATTCTGCGGCCGCAGAATTTTGCGCAGAACTTGCAATCTTCCGCAGAACTTCTTCGGTGCTGCAGAATTCACTCTTCTTGGTGATTTTTTATTAATATTTCTGTTTATACATAGAATCTGGTTCCCTTTCCCTCTTTTTATATCCAAAACCCCCCTATATGTTCAGAATGCGATGTTAGCATTGCTATAACATCATACATTAGCTAATGAAATGGGCTGCATTCTGCAACAGAAATGAACAGTCACTTATCTACCACAGCTCCCACTGCCAGAGACGGTGGCACAGCACATCATGCATGGTGATATTTGCTCAACCTGCACTACAGCCTAATACAATTTTCAGTCTTACATTGTTGCACTAGGGCCAACTTAAACAAAACCTTGTCAATAGCACAGAACTGTTAAGTCCATACCTCACTTTGTACAAACCTATTTGTGCCTTTAAGGTATAGAGAGCGCTATCTGAAATGAATAACTGGTAAAATGAATTTAACTGGCTAAATATTTAAGAAAAATAAAGTAATTATGCCCGAAAGTGAAATATAATAATGTGAGACCTTTGAACAAATAGAACTGTTAAATAAATAATTGCACTGTATGCATTTTTGCCAGGGTTATTGATTACATATTGTCATTGGTTGATAGAATCACCTAAAAGTTATTGAGAAATGTTGTGTGCAGGGACAGCTTTTGGGCCAGAGGGTAGCATGCTGTGTTTCCGTGCCGGCAACTCAGGTTCAGAGACTAGCTCTGGGAGCTGGCTGGGCAGCACAAGGACTGGTGGAACACATCACTGCTCGGAGCCTGGGAAGGTATGGTGCAGTGTTCTGTCACATGGTGGACACATCGTGATGGGCCGGAGAGCTGTATCTCACAACTGGTTCACATGCATGTCATGGCCTGATGGTGTTACGAAGTGTGTCAGGGAAAGCAGGTTGGCATGAAAAACGAGTTTTGCAATAACTCCTCTATTCCATTTCCAATGGGACCTGTATGAATGAGGATGCAAGTTCATGGAAATTAAAAAAAATATATATATATATATAAATATATACACACACACACACACATATATATATACACATACACAGTATCTCTGTCTCTCTCAACACACACACCTGCATATTTGTATGTATGTTACAGATTGCATATAAATATATAAGTGATACACAGTGGGAACCTCATGAGTGGTGTAGAAAGCACATACAAATAGATAAGTGATAGACAGTGGAAACCTCATTAGCGGGATAGATAGCATGCATATAGAAATATCTTATTCATCACATAAGATCTCATCTGCATATGTCATTTATGCAACAGGCTAGGACCTTAAGGGAGAGACATTTGTTTTGCTTTTTTAGGCATAAAATTATTTTTATAAGTCTGTTATTTTTTGAACTAGTGTTACTGTGCTTTCCACCATCCTGATTGCTATAACCACTGCCATGAAAGTGAAGTCAGGATGACAAGTGGACACTGTGATGTGGTCGTTTGTTAGTGCCGCAGAACTTCTGCAGAAATTACAAACCACCGCCGCAGAAGTTCTGCGGCAAATGATAGTCTTGCCGCAGAACTTGGTCCCACTGTGCCGCAGAAAAGTAGGGGCCCTGTTGATAATCTAAGCAGTTCATTACACTCTACTGAATACTTGTATTGCTACAGATGATGTCACTGTAATGTGATTCTTTCAATCAATTTGAGGTTACCAAAATAAATTGCAACACCGATATTGTCTTCACCAAGTGTATCACCATCCTCCTCTTCATATTTCTTACCGACCTCCCCTCCATCTCAGTCTGCGCACATATTCACACCCCCAATTTTTTTTAGTCTTTGGTAACCGGGTAAGGCCCACTAGGCACGAGTGCATGTTTTCAGGGGCGACCTGGCAGCACTGGGCGGTTAACTGACTTGCTCAGAGTCACACAGTATGCAAGTGGAGGTTGTGAGAATTAAACTCAGGTCTAGTCTGCTGGATGTACCAAGCTCATTCACACCTCATTCCTCTAACCTCTATGCTATACTGCCAGCCCTTTATGACACTGTACTAATTACCTGGGAGCATCTGGTCAGCCCGTTCGGTGGAGGCCTTTCAAGTCTCATTAGAAACATATTTACCTTGGTTTACCAAGAGAGTTTTTAAACTGGGTTTCTTTAATTACTGTTTTAAATTATAACTTATAGCAGTTGAATAAATTTGAAAAAAAATGCTGCATTCACTTCTTTCTAGCTGACTGTACAGTGCTCTGAGCCTCAAGACAGGATGCTTAATAAATAAACCTTTCCTTGCCTTTTTGCCTCTAGAGCTGCAGTCCCAGAGTTGGCAACAACCCTGCAGAGTGACTGACAACATATAATACTGGTTCAACTCAAGCCAACTGTTTCTCAATGCCTCAAAAATGGCCTCCATAACTTTTGGCAATAGGCAGCAACTTGCCAGACTCCCCTCAACCTCTGTCTATACAGCTCATGGTTGGACAGACGTCTCAATTTTTCCATCCATATTGACACCATCCACCTGCCCAAGCTTGCTGCCCTTTATTGCCACCAGTCCTGTCTTCCACTTCTGGCTGCAAAGAGATGGACAATCCCCTAGGAAACTGAGTACCTGGACAGTACTGCCTACAAAACCCACTTGGCCACACTTAACCAGTTCTTCCATTCCCACTGCTGCTTCACCTTAAACTATCCACACCCACATCACTGCTCAACTGCACTGGACCACCCACCCCAGAGCCCCTCCCACTATGCCTTCTTTCACCGCAATATCTGGATCCGCTCACTTCCCTGCATTCTTCCTCGTACTCCCACTGCTCTTTTGATGCCTGTTCTTTTTCTCTTCCTCACTGCAAAATCTCTGCCAGCAAATGTACCTTCTCCTCCTGTCTTGTCCTCCTCTATAAGAACAGAACAGTTAAGTAAGAACTTATTGTAACAGTAGATCTTCGAGAGCATCTCCCACATTAGGCCACACCTTTGGATCTATAGCCATCAGTGCTAGGACCACATGGAAACGTTTGCTAGCTGGCAGCCACCCACAATGACATGCCACGTCTACATGTACATAAACATGGGTGCCTCATCACTCTTTTGTTCCCCACCAGAGATTAGCCTCAGAGGACCTCCAACGGTGCGGAACCAGTAGATGAGACCAGCACCAGGCATACAAGGAGAGGCATGGGGCTGGATGCAGGATGCATGGAGTAAGTTTTAGGCACAGCATCTGATGCAACCCTCACTGAAAACAAAGAGGTGGAAGGAGGGAGTGATGGCATGGCCTAATGGAGAAGATTCTCTCGAAGATTTACTGTTACAGTAAGTTCTTACATAACTGTTTTCTCATCTTCGAGGTCATTTCCTCCATTAGGCTACACCATTGGAATGATTTCCAAGCAGTACAAAGTAAACAGGAGGATGGCACACTCTGATATATGACTGATCAAGACAAAAGGCCTTGCAGTATAGCAAGCCCAAAGCCAGCATGTCTACAAGAGACAACGTCCAGACTGTTATGTTTAGGGGCAGTGTGAACAACGCTCCATGTGGCTACAGCACGTGTCAGCAGCAGGGACATTTCTGAAACGGGTAACATATGTGGCCATATCCATTGTGAAGTGACCACAAACAATACCAGGAAGTTCCTTATCATACTTACTACAACATAATGTTATACATTGTGCCAGCCATTTGGATAAACATTGTTTACACACAAAGATCGCCTCTTTCCCAGGAAAGAATGAAACTAAAAGCTGAGAGGACTTTCTGTAGTCCTTGGTGTGAGTAATATAGTACCGTAGTATTCCATGCACATCTGAACAATGAAGCAGTACCTCACCCTAGTTGGCAAGCTCAGGATGATATACAGGAAGGTGTATTGTTTGATTCAGTGTAAATTCAGATACAACCTTTGTTAGAAACTTAGAATTTGTATGTAAAGATGTACTCTGTCTTTGTGAAAAATCAAATGAGGAGGCTCTCATATCAGAGCCTAAAGCACAAAAATATTGCAAGCAGAAATAATCACAAATAAAAACGTTTTCCATGACAGGAAACATAAGCCACCACTCACGGCAGGCTCAAAAGGAGCCAACGTTAATTTCTCAAGCACAAAAAATTCAAGTCCCAAGGCAGGACTGGATTTCAGAAAGGTTTCATATGAAGAATACCGTACGGGACACCTCCAACTCGGCAATCATATAACCATCTATAGGAGCACAGAAAACTAACACAGTGACCAAATACACCTTAAGTGAGGAACACTGCATGCCAGAGTCAGACAAGGAAAACAAGTATTCTAACACAGCATCCAAAGGACATGTAGAAGGGTTCTTATTCTGAGAAGCAGCCAACAAAGTGAAACACTTCCATTTTAAGAAATAAGGTATATCTGGCAGAAGGCTTTCTAGCCACAATCAAATACATCAGCAACCTCAGAAGATACCACAAACGTAGATGTAGGGACTTAAGGTCCAAATGGACCAGGGACTCCTTGTCCTGTGACAACTGACCCCAGCACAGAGGTAGAGAGACAGGAGGCTCCACTACCAGATGCTGACAAAGTGGAAACCATATTTGGAGAGGGCATAATGGAGCAATGAGGATAAGCATGGTACTCTTCATCCGCAGCTTGAGCAGAACATTCTGCATTACAGGAATGGGGGAATGCATATAGAAATTTACCTTTCCAAGAGATGGATAACATGTCTTGCCAAAAAACTCCAAGCCCTGGAGCAAGCGAGCAGAAACACAACAGTTTTGCATTGTGTGAGGATGCAAAAAGATCTAACTCTGGAAAATCCTATCTTGCAAAGAGGTCACTTACCACAGAGGTCAGTAACTCCCATTCGTGAACCATCTACTGGGACCTGGTTAGCCTGCCTGTCAAGACGTTTTGGAGACCTGGGAGATACATGGCTGATAGCTGATAGCTGAAGGCTGGGAGACAGAGCCCAGTACCATACTCTCACTCTTGTTTGTTGATGTAATACATCATATAGATGTTGTCTGTCTGGATCAGCAGAGGACCCAGGCAGAGATGATTCTGAAATGCCTGAAGGCTGTGTAGCACAGCCTTCATTTCCAGGACATGTATATATGGCGCAGCCTCACTTTGGTCCATGAACCCCGTCTCTGGTAAGGGCCGAGATGAGCACCTCAACCGGAACCTGAGGCATCTGTGGTGAGGATTTGTACAGGAGCTGGTACAAGGAATGGAATGCCCTTTAACAGGTTTTCATGATCCATCCACCACAAAAATGCTCTGCAAAAAGGAGATGTGATGCAAATCATTTGGTCTAGTTCATCTGTCAACTGATCCCACTGGACCCGGAGTGTCTACTGAAGGGATCCTCGAATGAAGGTGTGCCAGTAGCACAGTTACTATGACAGCAGCCAGGAGATGTAACATGGTTCTGACAGAGACATAGTGGCTCCTATATACCAACTGTGCTTGGGCAATCAGATTATTTATTTAGCTTTTGTTTACCGGTTAAGTACGCTAGACAAGTATTATGCCTATTTTCAGGAACGACCCGAGAGAATACAACATGAGGAACAACAGTCAAGGAGACATGGCAAAGAGAGTACAGTTTTTTGTCACAGTAAACAAACATGTGGGAAATGCATCAATTGACACTAGGGGAAGCATATAGTAGTAAGCACATTTCAGATTATACACTCGACTAGCTAGTTCAACTGACAGATATATACAGGTCATCATACATAGGAGTGGAGCATAGCTCAAGGACTGGATTGGTCATAATATAACTTATAACATTGTCATATACAGCCCCTAGGCTAGTTGGATCGCGGACAGGTATATACAGCTCATCACATTTTTCTAAATATGCACATGTTAGAAACAGAAACACTTGGTAGTACAAGTTTCTACCAAGTGACCAAGGTGCAATACGTCATGATTAGCCTATGACCATGGAGCAATCATGGGTGTAAAAATGTCCAAGGCTTTTTAGGCAGGAGTAGTCAGAAGTCATTGATACAGTGGGGAAAATATCTCCAGGAATTCAATGGAGACACCCTGGGGAGGTTCAGACAAAACAATTTGACACTTTACTCTAGGGAGGTTTGGGGCAGTCACACTCTGATGCTAGTTTTAGGAAACCCCACAGGGAATTTAGAAAACTCAGATAGGAGGGACAGCTTGGATATCCACAGGCAGCGAATTCCAGAGTCTGGGCACACTTATGGCAAAGTCCCGATCCCCCATGAGGGTCCGGGTAGGAGGGACTTTGAGCATCCCTGATGTGAGAGACTTAAGTTGGTAGGGGGTGGGATTCAGTTTAGGCAGAAGCCGGGCCAGCCCCTGGGGGGTGCTAGTTCTGATCACTTTCCCAGAGAGGCATCCCAAACCAAAATCAAGGTATCTAGTTAGTGAGAGCCAGCAGAGTTTCTCATATAGCTCACAACGGTGGGTGAGTCGGGGGGCAGCCAAGGCAAAGTGACAAATGTTATTGTAAGCAGTGTACCACCAGGTGAGATGTGTCTTTGGAGAGTGAGCAAATAGGTTGTCTGCTCTGTCCTGTGGCAGAAGGACATATCCCTTACCTGTATCTAAGACTGCCGTTTGTATTGCAGTCTGTGGCAGGGAGCCAGCACAGACTTTGGCATATTCACTGTGAGCCCCCCCCAACTCGTCAAACAGGAGTATGTAGCAAAGGTTTCCTGGACCTGCCCTCAGCAGTCATTCATCCACATAGGGGAACACATGAAGACCTTCCCGGCGAAGGGCTGCTGCTGCAACTACTGCCAAGCATTTGGTAAAGACCTATGGGGCAGAAGACAAGCCAAAGGGCAATCATCTGAACTGATAGTGTTCTCCCTCCAGCATAAGGCAGAGGTATTGTCTATAGGATTTCCTGATCTTGAAGGTATATGTCCCTTCATGACTAGAAAAAACAGCCAGTCCCCTGTTTGCAGAAGGGGAATCCGAGCTTGCAGGGATCCCAATTGAAACTTTTTGTATTCAATGTGCAAGTTGAGATCCCCAAGATACAAAACAGGATGCAGATCCCCTGTCCACTGCAGGACTAGGAAGTCTCTGGAATAAAACCCTTTGTTTCTGTCCTGAGGAGGCACCAGTTCTATGGCACGTTTGTGGAATAAAGACTGAACTTCTTCCTTCAGAAGGGACAAATGGCCCAGAGGATAAAAGAAAAGAGGCGGAGGATGATCTGGAGGGATTTGTAATAGCTCCAGCGTATGCCCCCTTGCAATCATCTCCAGAACCCACTCGTCCTTAGTGATCTCCCGCCACTGTTTCAGATGCAGGGTGATCCTGCACCCCGCACTCACCCCTGAAGGGAACACCTGAGGTAAGGGGTGAGACAGTAGAGAGTCAGAAGGAACTGGTGGTAGCAGGGCCACCAGAACCAACTCCTCTGGGTGCTTCTGTATGGGCACCGGGGGAGGGGACCCAGAAGGGGCCACTTCCTTTACTGCAGCCTTGCTGATGGGTGGGCACATTTACCGCAGGCAGCAGGCAGATGAAAGGAGCCCCAACCACGACATATGTAGCAGAGGGATACAGGGACTTTACAGATCTTAAGAGTCATTTTTCAAATCTGAAGGCCACGTAAGGGCCCCTTCAACATCATATCCAAAAAGTTTTGTTTCTTTAAAAGGGCCATTCAAAAACTGCCTCTTGCACATCATTGGCAAAACCAGCAACTCTAAGCCAAGAATATCTTTCCTCATGCAAATGTCTCAAGCGGCAGCCCTGGCAGAAGCATCAAGAGACACCATAAGCTGAGCGCAGCAAATGTCTGCCAACCCCAGCACCAGCAGACAATGTTTTAAGCAGATCATTCTTGGCAGAGTCATCAAGCAAAGCTTGAGCAGCAGTATGAGCAGCTTTCCACAGACTGTTCTGATATTTTACCATATGGGCATGGTCGTTCGCAATCCTAAGGCCCAATGATGCATAGGCATAAGTATGTTTGCCCATCAGAAATAGCATCCTAAATTCTTTAACAGGAAGTAAAGTACTCATGTGTAGGGCCAGTGCTTTCCGGATATGGAATTTCACCAATTCTGGTAATTAAAAGTTGCCAATTTTGAACAATTCTGGATACCATTCAGAATTTACTGCAGAACTGGACATTTTCACTGTAATAATATTTTAGTTTTACAGTGAAAATGTTAAATAATTTTATTAATTTCATTCCTTCACATGTCCAAAATGGAAGCCCAGCTTCCTGATATTCTGATTCCTGTTGTTTGTGGTTTGCATTAAATGTCCTACATACCTCCCCCCGCCCTGGTTCTCTCTGAAGAAAAAAAAAAAACTGACTGGATTGGATTGCGTTATTTTAGGACATCAGTCCTGAAACAAACCAACACTTGAGGAGCTCAAATTCACTAAATGTGAAATTATTTGACCTGGTGCTTATTCGGAAACAGAGAAAAACTAATTTAGAGACAACCGCTTTTGAACCAAAAGCAACCCGAATGCACAGACCCACGTCAGTTCATCCAAATAAATCAATACACAGCACAGCTTACCGTGTCTTCGATTTTTATTCTGATCACAACTGTTTCAAACACAGCAACATTAGAAGTGCGGCGGCGACTCACTGGACAAAAATTAAACAATTAAAAACTTTCACCAACTTAGTGCATAGTATTTCTTTGACCGGGTCAGCCGAGCAGAGACCAGCCCGCGTGCGTGATGACGCACGGGAATCAGCTGACATTTCGGCTAATGCCTTCCTCAGAGCTGATTGGTCAACAAACACATCAATCATTTATAGTGAATAAAATACATATTCAAAACCCAACAACCAATTAAAAACAAAATCAGCTCATGAATATTCATATTTGCCCCAAATAGCTCACAAATAGCAATGTAACAGCAGTTCTTCATTTAAACCTTTCGGTTGTAACGTGTCTAGTTTAAAGATCAAAAACATTCCCTCTGATCCAATTTTTTGCCAAATTACCACCACGAATCCCAAATTGTATTTTTTCAATGCCAATAAACTTAAGATTCGCTGGTGAACCATGTCCTGCAGAAACAAAATAGCGTGCCATTGCATTAGTTAAAACATTATTTCTAATCGCTGACTTATGTTCCTTATCCTTTCCCTCAACTGACGTTTTGTTTGCCCACATAGTTCAAGCCACATGGGCACATAAGCATGTATATTACCCCAGTGCTCCTACAATTAATAAATTCGTTTATCTCAAACTTTTGATTTGTGTGTGGGTGTAGGAAATGTTTACTATTATAAGTATTATTACATTGTGCACAATTCCCACACTTATAGTTCCCTTTTGGAAATGTTGGAATCCAAGTTGTCCTCGGTTTCTCAGGGCTCTGCACACTATGTACTAACATATCTTTAAGATTACTACCCCTCTTGTACGTGATTCTAGGTTTTTTTTATACATCTCCTTCCTAAAAACAGGGTCACCTTGTAAAACGTTCAATGTTTCCTCACTACATTTGAAATTTCCTCAGCTTGATTTGAAAACTCAGTTACAAAATGGATAAAACCCAGATTCCTCATTAACAATTTTCGCTTTAACTAAATCACTTCTATTGGTATTGGCAGCCTTTTCCATCCCTTTATAAATACAGTCAACACCATACCCACGTGTTTTAAAACGTCTTGCAGTCTCTTGAGCATTATTTTTAAACTGATTATCATTGCTGCAAATCCGTTTCAAACGCAACATCTGACCACTTGGAATATTTTCCTTTAAACTTCTAGGGTGACTACTTTCATAATGTAATAATGTATTTCTACTCATGGATTTTCTATATAACGTTGTTTCTAATTTATGTCCATCCTTATAAATGAGCATATCCAAAAATGGCACTTTTACAGCATCTACCTGCATAGTAAAGTGCAGGTTTGTATCAAAAGTATTAATCAAATTCACAAACTCATATAAACTTACCAAATCAGCTGCCCAAATAAAAAAACAATCATCAATGTATCGCCTCCAAAATCGAACAAATTTAACAAGACTTTCATTTTTATATAAGTAAGTCATTTCCCACTGCCCCACCACATATAAACATGCAATACTTGGAGCAAATGTAGTGCCCATCGCTGTACCTTTATGTTGTCTATAAAACTGATCTTTATAGATAAAATAATTTGATGTTAACACCATGTTTGCCATATTAATAATCAAGCCCAAATCTGGAATAGCATCAGGCTGTACTTGTGCAAAAAATTCAATTGCCTGAATCCCCCCCCATCATGTGGTACATTTGAATATAAACTTTCTATATCCAAAGTCACTAGCCACTCATCAGAACTTACACACATGTTTTGAATTTGTCTAATCATATCACCACTGTCCAAAATAAAAGATGGCAAGTTTTTAACTAATGGTTTTAAATAACAGTCGACCATTTGTGAAAAAGGTTCCATAGATGACCCAATACTCGACACAATTGGACGTCCTGGAGGATTCTGAGCATCCTTATGAATTTTTGGCAGTAGATAAATCGCTGGCCTTATTGGTATCACCACCCTCAAAAATTCAGTCTCTTGTTTGCTCAGACGTCCATTCAACTCATTAGATTTAATAAATTCGTCGGCTCTCAACTTAATCTCATTTGTCGGGTCATTAGTTAGTTTTTGATAATACACTGTGTTATTTAACTGTCGGAACATTTCATTTTCATATTCTGTCACATCCCATAATACAATTGCTCCACCTTTATCAGCTGGCTTTATAATTGTACTCGTATCTTCCTTTAATGTTTCAGCGCCAAATGCTCCTGATATGTCAAGTTAAACTTTCTTTCTTTCTTTCTTTTTAATATTAAATCCACATCATGGTCAACTAGTGCAGAAAATGTATTAACAACATGATGACTTAAAATAGGGGGGCAAAAAGTACTTTTCTTTTTCAAATGCTTCGTCAGGTTATTCTCAGCCATTTTACTATCCCGTTGGGTCACACCAGCATGGTCATTGTTTGATGATATTTCTTGATTCCCAAAAAAACATTTTAAGTGAAGTTGTCTATAGAGTCTAAACAAGTCAATCCTAGTTTGAAATGGATTACCATTTTTGCTGGGTACAAACGATAAACCTTTCTGTAAGACAGTCACCTCATGAGCTGTAAGTTGCCTATTGGTTAGGTTTACAACTGCCATTTGTTCTGCCTGTTCGAACGCCTGGGAGGGCCCGAATACTGCCATCTCCCTCTGTTTCTCCCGCGTCCTCCTCGCCCTCTTTCCACGTCCCCTTCTGATCTTATGCTTTCTCTGTATGGGGGCATATGGGGTCCCAGAGTATCCCCTGGAAAAATTGAGGGCCGAAAATCCTGCCTCTGCTGAGCCAAATAGATTTTCCCACACTCACTTTCAGGGGAGGACGCAAAACCATCTACACCAAGCTGTGCTATATTCTTTCTGTACAGAAATGGTTCACGGCGATATATAGATATATTTTATTTCAGTAGGCTCATATCTGCAGATGGAAATTTCCTTCCCCGTGAAATGGATACGACATTTCGGCAATAGCGTCGATTGGGCTTATATTATGTTTATCAGTTTTTAAATTCAGAAGGTGTTCTTCCTTTTGCATCCCTCCAGAATAGTTTTGGCCTAACTATGAGTGATGAATACAGGTATATGCAGATTAGGGGATATATTCAACAATAACAAGAGGCATTGACCAGGCTCCCGGCAACGAAGCCCGTTCTTCTCAACTTGATTATGGATCATAACAATGGGAATCCAGGGATACATTTAATTGGCCAACTGTACAGAATTCTGAGAGATGCACTGAGGGACTCCACCCATTCTGTGCTGGAATAAAGAGTTAGGATCATCAGTTTCCCTAGAAACATGGTTAAAACCTGCACTTCAGGTAACTAAAATAACAACAGCGCCGATATGGCGAGAGTTCTCCTGGAAGTGTCGGTATAGATACTTTAGAGCCCCAACACCATTAATTAAATACAGTACCTTCCACCACAGTATGGTGTTAGTTGGAGGGGCTGTCGGTGCCAAGTGGCTGACTTAGGTCATGTGTTTTGGTCTTGTCCTTCATTGACTCCATATTGGTGTTCCCTGCAGGATGAGTTAAGAGACTGCTTGGGAGAAACAGTGGAATTGATGGATGAAATGGTCTTGCTGATAATCATGCCACCACATTGTGCCTCCCGGTATAAAACACTGTTGCCTTTATTTCTTTTGGCAGCCAAAAAGGCTGTCACCAGGAGATGGATGATGACAGCTGTACCCACGGTGGGAGATTGGAGGCAGACTGTCATGTCTATCTACCAATTAGAAAAAACTGACTGCTGGCCTTGACAAACGTCCTACCTTTAATCTGAAGTGGCAGAAGTGGATATGGTATATGGCCCAAATATACTGTATAGGGGACTTTGTTCCTTAAAAACTGATCCTGCAGGGGACTGAGGAGGCACCGCTTCCATTGATGGAGAGAGGGTACCTGGGACTTGTAGTGTTTATGGGTTCTATTTTCCCAGCACTACGAAAAACTTTGGAGATGTCTTTAGATTATAAGAAGAGATTTAAACTGAAACTGTCACTGCTATTCTGTACTTGAAGAGCCAACTTGTATATGTCTTACTGCTATTTCAGTACGCAGTTGTGATCAAATGTCAACTGTGTGACTATCTCTCAAAAAATATTATATATAAAAGAAAAAAAAAACTACTTGAGGGGGTCCAGCACAGGGCGACCAAGATGATCCAGAGCATGGAAGACAAACCATATTATGTCAGGTTAAGGGAGCTCAATATGTATTCCTTGGAAGACAGAAGGGGAAAGGAAGAATATGATAGAAACCTTCAAGTATCTAAAGGGTATAGTCAGGGTTGGAGTGGAGGACATTTTCAATTTAAAAAGGGAGGGGACCACTAGGAGCAACAAACTGAAACTTGTCGGGGGTAGATTTAAAAAGAAAATATTATTTATTTTTATTTAGTTTTTGTTGACCGGGTAAGTGCACTAGACAAATCCTGCCTATTTTTAGGCACGACCCGGGGGAGGGGGATACATATGAATGCAAACTGACCTCGAAACAGATTAAGCTGTTGGTGGTGTTTTTAGTGAATGAGAGAAATTTGGCCAGGACACCGGGGAAATTCCCCTACTCTTTTCGATACGCGCCATGGGATCTTTAACATCCACCTGAACTACCACTAATCCAGGCAGATGGGACCTCGGTTTAACACCTCATCCAAAAGACGGCACCTCAGAAGTGCAGCACCCCCTCTCATGCTGCACTACAGTGTCAGTACTGAGATATTAACCCAAGTGCCAGATGTGGGAAGTGAACCCACAGCCCTCTGATCTCCTGGCCTCAGAGGCGAGTGTACTACCTACTGAGCCACTGACACTGCTATGAGGAGGCATTTATTCACAAAAAGGGTGGTGTCAAAGTGGACTGAACTGCCTGAGGAGGTGATATCACTGAAAACAGTGGGAAGTTTTAAAGGGGTGTAGAACCAGGTAAAAGGAAAAAATTACTTACCACAGTAATGTTGTTTCTTCCAAGGGAATCTTACTGTATTCTGACATATGCAGTATGGTCTCACCATAGGACTGCCCCAGAGAACAAATGGTTAATAGGACCTATGCTAATGATGGAATGCTAGGTTCGAGTTCGGTTTTCAAACCACTGCCCCGGAATACATTCTGCAACCATCAGATTTTTACAGAGCTTGCACAAGAACAAGCTATCTAAACGATCCTAATAAAACGACTAACACCCCTTAAAAAAACAAACAAACCTCTTCCATTTATAAGTGAGGGCATCACTATGACTCAAGTCACAGATGCCCCAACAAGAAACAACTCACAAATTTCAAACAGCACGGACAGCTGTAGTGCAGTGCCCGCAAGTTCTATTTGGGGAGGTAGGGTGGGAGCTCAGAATACAGTAAGATTCCCTTGGAAGAAACATTACTATGGTAAGTAATTTTTTCTTTAAACCCCAGGAAATCTTACTGTATTCTGACATATGCAGAGTACCCAAGCAATATCTTTGGAGGAGGGCAGAGAACTTATTTAGGAAACAGGATCTGCAGTACTGTTGTACCAAATTTAGCATCACTTCTGGCCTGGGTATCCAGGCTACAGTGTTTGGTAAATGTAAGAACAGTTTTCCAGGTAGCTGCTTTACAAATTTCCAACAAAGGAATATCTCTTGCAACTGCTACAGAAGCAGCTGTACTCCTTGTAGAATGGGTTCTAAGGCCCACAGAGGGTTCTTTGCCTACTTTGCTGCAGCAGAATTGAATACAGGCAACAATTCAGCGCGCAATGGATGGTCCTCTTTGAGGCAGGTTTGCCCTTGCCCACCTATCCATAAGTCAGGAAGAGCCGAGTACTATTCTGCCTATGATTCTTAGTGTGATCCAAGTAGTAGCCGATAGCCCTCTTGACATCTAGGCTATGCAGCCTATGTTTCCCTGAACTGAAATGGTCAGTGAAAAAGACTGGCAAAGTGATGGACTGATTCAGGTGAAAGTCTAACACCACCTTCGGGACAAACTTCCTGTTAGTCTTGAGGACTGAAATGTTCAAGTTCAAGTTTATTGCAGGGAAACTCCATTAAGCAAGCTCATTCACAAGGAAGTCCTGAAGACAGGTATACAGACAAGGACATAATACATATAAAGAATGACATAATTAATATACATTAATATACAGTAAAAATTTGGTGTGGTACGTTAAGCTCTGGTCATAAAGTAACATTCTTAGTATATTAAGCATGAACCAATGAGGAGGCATAAGGAACAGGAGGGGTAGAGAGTACAGAGCAAGTAAAGAAGAAAAAGGGGGGAGGGTTGGTGGTGGCCATGTGAATACTAGGAGGGAGAAGGAATTTAAAAGCAGTTACACATATCTTTTAATTTGTCAATAGCCATCCTTTTGAAGAAATTAACAGGGACAATACTGGATAATTTCAGCGAGGAATGTAATTTGGTTCTGTGGACAAGGCCTGGAGCTCACTGATTCTCCTGGCTGAGGTGATGGCTATCAGGAACACTGTTTTCCATGTCGCATATTTAAGCTCTGCTGAAGATACGAGCTCAAAGGGTGGCGGCATTAGCTAACCAATGCATATATATACACTGAGGTACCATGCAGGAGTTGGCTCCCTGTGTGGGGGATGCAAGTGTAACAGATCTTTGAAGACTTTCTGAATATCTGGTTCGCAGCCAGGGATGAACCTTTACCCACTGAGAGGTGAGCAGAGACCGTTACCAGGTGCACCTTAAAGGTAGATGGCCTGAGGCCGAGAGAATGAAGGTGTGTCAGATAATCCAAAACAACTAGCAAACCAGCCTGGCTATAGTCTGTATGTTTTTGCTGACACCAAATAGAAAACCTCTTCCACTTAGAGGTGCAAGTTTTCCTAGTAGAGGGTTTTCTAGAAACTCTGAGGACCTCTAGAAGCCCTTCAGAGAGGTGTACGTCAGCTTGCTAAGGATCATACTAAGGACTGCAAGAGCCAGAAGGCAACTGGCCATGTTTGCTCCAATCTGACCTTATTCAAAATACCTTATTTTCCATCCATTTAATATGTAGGAATCCAACTTTGTTTTAAATTCTTCGATTTATTAATTACCACTTCGGTAGGCAACCCATTCCATGCATTCACCACCCTTGATGTAAAGAAATTCTTCCTAATATTGCTTCTAAATTATACTCCACTAAGTTGAAGTGGGTGTCCTCGTGTTTCCAGATTGCCTTCCTTAAATTTTATATTAAGTTTGTAAAGAAGTATGGAGTCCTGCATGATATCATACATAAACAATATATCTCCGCGTATTCGTCTAGTATGGAGAGACATCAGTTTTAAGGATGAGAACGTTTCCTCATATGTTTTCTCTTCCATTCCTTTTATTGATTTAGTAAATCTTCTCTGGATTTTTTTGATGTTATTAATTTCATTTTTCTTAAATGGATTCCTCAAATAAGATACGAACTCCAGGTGTGGATAGACATATGCCCTATACAGTGGCATCATTACCTCACTGTCTCTAGATGTAATGTTCCTTTTAATAGCCCAAGAGATCTTATTGGCTTTTCTAACAGCCTCTGGAGTTTGTTTAAAGGTACTAAAGTCATCCGTAATTTGAATACCTAAATCCTTTTCATTGCTTGACTCAAGTAATGGTTGACCATATAAGTAATATTTCTGCAGGGGATTGTCCTTCCCCAAGTGCATCATCTTGCACTTGCTCATATTCAACCTCATGCCCCTTGATACTGTCCATGATGCTATTCTATCCAGATCTTGTGTAAGTTTCGTATCTGATACAGTTTTAGATGGGCCTCCTATTTTGGTATCATCAGCGTATTTAGAGAGCCAGCTATTCAGATGTAATGTTAAATCTGATATGAACATTTTGAAACAATACGGCACCCAAATACGGACCCCTGCGGGACTCCACTGGTCACACTCCCCACTCCTGAGTGATGTCCACCAACAACCACCCCCTGCCTTCTACCCGAGAGCCATTCCTTTATCCAAAAGATGCAACTTCCAGGGATTTCTATATTGTGTAATTTTTGGATAATACTCTTAAGTTCACAAGAGCCATGCCTTAAGCCTGAGGGGCTAGAGACTGGGGTAAAGGATCCTGCCCTGTGAGGAAATCAGTAGGTTGTGACCTCCTGGGGAGCGAGATTGTTCTGGATACTGACAGACTCAGGAGCAGTGAACACCAGGGATGCCTGGCCCAGTCAGGAGCAATGAGGATCACTGTCACTGGCTGAACCCCGAGTTTGTTCAGTACTCCGAGCAACAGAGGAAATGGACAAGGCATACAGAAACTTCTCTGTCCAGTCCAACAGCAGTGCATCCAGAGGCACTGTGCCCACTGCCAGAGGTGTGTAGCAGAATTGTGGCAGCTGGTAGTTGTCTGGGGCTGCGAAGAGGTCCATCTCTGGGGTGCCCCACCCTCTGACCACAACTTGCAAGACCTGCCTGTTTAGTGACCACTCGTGGTGATTCTGGATGATCCTGCTGAGGGCATCTGCAAGGACATTGTCTTTCCCTGGGAGATGAACTGCTGAGAGGGAGATCTCCAGAGAGCAGGCCAAATTCCATACTTGCATGGCCTCTGTGCAAAGGAGGGATGACCATGTGCCCCCTTGCTTGTTGATGTAGTACACTGTGGTTGTCTGTCTGTTCCGACTTGAACCACCTTGCCTTGCAGCATTGAGGCAAAGGACTGAATGCCTAGGTAAACTGCCCTGAGTTCCAGAAGGTTTATGTGAAGCAGAGACTCCTGCTAAAGCCAAGTACCATGTGCGGTGTGCTCCCCCAGGTGGGCACCCATCCCAGGAGGGAGGCATCCATTGTTAACATTGCTGAAGGAAAGGCTCATCATCTCTGAGGTTGTCCTTTTCCTGCCACCACTGGAGTGCTTGAAGAGGAGTTCCTGTGACTGGCACCATTTTTGACATTTTTGAGAAAGGTAGCCAGACTGACCATCTGTGACCAGTTACATCTGAAATGGAACTGGATGTCTCTCATCTGGAACCTGGCACTGTTGCTGTTGATGCAGCCATGTGTCCTAGCAGCTGGAGAAAGTGCCATGCTGGACTGGGACTATGCAGCTGGAAGGAGCTGGCCAACTGTACCAGGCTGTCCACCCTCCCGTGAGGAGGGAATGCCTTTCCCCTTAGTATGTCCAATTCCACTCCTATGAATTCCAGGAGCTGAACTGGCTTCAGCACTGACTTTTTTGGGTTTACCAAGAAGGCTAAGAACTACAGGGTATCCTGAGTGGTAGTCAGTGCATCTCTGATCTGCTGGGGTGACTGGCCTACTACTAGCCAGTTGTCCAAGTATGGGAAGACTAACTCCCTGTCTCCTTAAGTGTGCTACCACTACTGCTAGGTACTTTGTAAAACACTCTTGGAGCAGAAGTCAAGCCGAAAGGCATGCCTCTGAACTGGTAACGGCCTGATGGCATTCTGAACCTGGGTCTGTGGGATTGCCTGACTGGAATGTGGAAGTAGCATCCTTTAACTCCAGGGTTGCCAGCCAATTTCCCTGAGTGTAGGGAGAATGGTAGCCAGACTGACCATTTTGAACTTTGGTTTTGTCAAATGTCTGTTTAAATGCCTGAGATACTAACATACTAGAATGCCAGCAGAATAGGCCTAACGGTCTTTCGCGGCTGCTCATTTGGTCAGCCCCCACCCTGGGAGCTGACCTTGCTGTCCCCCTCGCCTTCTCTGGCTTCTCCCTTCCCAGTTCCAGATATTCTCGCTACATTGGATTTTGCTTCCAGAACCCTTCCCCTGTACCTGTCCCACCCCTCTTGAACTCCTCCACCGTCTCTGCCTCCATCAGCCCCTATGCAGCGCATTCAGGCTCCACCACCCTCTCAGTAAGTAGCACCTCCTCCTTTCTCCCCAGATCTTCCCCCCTCCAGCTTCCACCCATGCCCTCTAGTGGCCCCCTCCTCCTTCCTTCGAAGCACCCTGACTGCTCCTCCCCTATTTACCCCCTTCATGTATCTGAAGACATCTAACATGTCCCCTCAGTCCCTTCTCTCTTCCAATGTGTACATATTTAGCTCTTCTAGCCTCTCCTCATAGGTCCTGTCCCCCAAGCCCCAAATCATTTTGGTTGCCCTCCTCTGGACCCTCTCCAGGAGTTTAATGTCCCTCTTTAAGTGTGGCCTCCAAAACTGCACGCATTACTCAAGGTGCGGCCTCACCAAGCAGTTATACAGAGGGAGTATCACTTCCTCCTTCTGGAGGTGATCCCCCTAGCGATGCATCCCAGCATCCTGTTGGCCTTGGCTGCTGCCCTCCTACAAGTCTCTGAGTTGTTCATCTTGACATCCACCACCACTCCCAGGTCCCGCTCAGCCATCAAGACTTGCAGCATACCCCCCTCAGGAGTGTACACATAGCCTGGGTTTCTGGCCCCCAGGTGCAGTAACTTGCATTTCCGGCATGGGTCGCCACTCCCCCGTTTTCTTTAGAATGAGAAAGTATCTTGAGTAGAATCCCTTTCCCTTTTGGGCCAAGGGGACGGCCTCCACTACCTTCTCCTGAAGGGGTTTTGCTACTTCCATCTCCAACAGAACTGCTTCTGATAGGGTGGCGGGTCTGAAAACTCTTGCTCTCAGCCTGGGTGAGACCTTGAAACTGAGAGTAAGGCCCTGGCTCACTACCTCCAGGATCCACCTGTCCATGGTAATGGAACTCCACGCCTGGAGATAATGAGCCAGCCTGCCTCCTACTGGGAGTGGGGAGGCAACCCTGGCAGACCCCTTTGCTTTGCTTGTACACCTCGCTGGGGACTGGGGCCAGCTCAACTGCTGCCTTTCTGTCCCTGCCTCTGAAGTGCCCTCTCTGTGGCTGATAGACTGGGAAAGCCCAAGTCTGGAAGAAAAGTCTGTAGTGGGTTCTACCCCATCCCCTTACTCTGGGACTTCTGAGGTGTTGCTGCCTTTTCCTTAGCAGCAGCACTCTTGTAAGCCACCTTGTACTCATCCATCTTTTTCATGTAGGCCTCTGTCTGCTCACCAAAGAGAGATGTGGGCTCACAAAGAAAATCCAATGCCTTTGCCTGGGTGTCCTGGGATAGATTAGTGGCCCTTAGCCAAGCAAACCTCTGCTGGGACACTGAAGTCGCCATCAGAAACATAGAAACATAGACTTTGACGGCAGATAAAGGCCACTTGGCCCACCCAGTCTGCCCATTTCCCTACCTACTGGATAGGCTGCAGATTCTAGTTAACCAACAGTCTACTTCCTGCCACCCCCCACGACAATTGCCTTATGTCTGTCCCATGCACGTTTGAATTCCCCCACTGTTTTAGACCCAACAACCTCCCCAGGAAGGCGGTTCCATGCATCCACCACTCTCTCCGTGAAAAACAATTTCCTCACATTACCCCCTGAGCTGTCCCCCCTCTATCTTTAAATTGTGCCCCCTTGTTCTTGCACATCTCTTTTTCTGAAAGATGCTAGCAGTCTAGCTACAATGTCACTGTCATCAAGCAAACCTCTGCAGGGACACTGAAGTCGCCATCAGTCTAGCTGCAATGTCAGTGGCATCCACTGCCATCCGAAATTGGTACTTGGAGGCTTCTATGCCCCTTTTCGCAGCCTCAGCTATGTCAGATGTCATGGGAGCATGGCAGGCCTTAGCAATCTCCAAAACTGTATTCCAGAGACTTTTCTGGTATCTGGAAACACAGGCCATGTAAGTGGTCTGCCTGATGGCCAGAGAAGAACCCAAATAAGATTTCTTGGCCAGAGAGTCCATTTTCGTAGAATCTTTCAGGCGGATGTGATGTCAGAGGAGTGCCTGCCTTATCACATGCAGCAGCCTGCACCACCCCTTCATGACTGGGATGCCCAAAAAGGAATTCAGCTCCTGCCTTGGCCACCCAGTATTTCCTATTCATCTTCTTGTCCACTGGGAAAACAGAAGTGGGGGTTTGTAAAGTCCTAGTGGTTTGTCTCTTTAGGGACTTATGGATGGGTAGTGGCAACCTCTTAGTTGCTGGTTCATCCATCGTTTCCATGTAATCTGGTTCCTCCTCCTCCTCCTCCTCTGTAGATTCCTGAGTGGAGATATCCAGAGTCTGTGCCACTTGCTTTGTGAAAGTAAAATGTGAGGTAAAATCCTCAGGTCCCTTATCAGGGGGATCAGGGGAAACATACGGTTCAAAGAGCTCCCCAAAGTCGTCGTCCTCCTCCTCCTCTTCATCATCACCATAAATTTCAAAGTAATGTTCAAAGGAACTGGGGACCAAGGAATAATCTGAAGTCTAAACCAATGGATGATGTGAACAGAGTCACAGAACTGGAACAGAGGTACCAGTTTGCAGCTACTGAATTATTCTAATGGCATTAGCAATGTCTTCGGCAGCAGGAACAGACGGGTTCGTCAGTTGCGATTCCTTCACATAGTGCTTTTCCTTCTTCTTTTCAGTAGATGTTGCCGGTTCAGCGTCAGTCTCCGTAGTTCACTTCCTTCCCAGGGAACCTTCACCCTTGTCAGAGAGCTGTTTGTCCAGTTCCTTGGGTTTCTCTTTGGAGTGAGGAGTTGGTTTCTCTGAGGCCAGGTCAGCAGCCTTGTCGGACATCTTTTCCCTCAGCCAGTTCAATTGCCTATCAAGCGTTGACTGGGGGAAATTTTTACTAATTTCACAATCTGCATTCAGGTGGTCAAACCCTAAGCAGAAAATACAGGTTACTCACCTGTAACAGGAGTTCTAGGAATGGTATATGTTGTTCATCCACACTCATTGGCAGTATCCTTGCCGCTTTAAATCTTGCCGGAAGGTCTTCAAGCTTGCTCCTCCCACCCACCCGGGTGGTATAACTCTCGGCTCCGCCCCATGACGCCAGATCTGGCCGCTGGAAGCTCAGGTTGTGCGTCAGCCGGAGGTCGGGAAGACAGTGGATGAACAACATATACCATTCCTAGAACCTGTTACAGGTGAGTAACCTGTATTTCTAGGACATGGATATGTTGTTCATCCACACTCATTGGCAGACTCCTAGCAGTTCTCCGGGAGGAGGGAGGCAAGACGCACACCCCATATACTTACTTGGGAAAGAGAGACTGGAGAACCGAGGCCCCAAACCAGCCGGCGTGACTCAAGGTCGATGTGGTAATGGGTAATGAAGGTGTTTGCTGACTTCCAGGTAGCAGCCTGCAGATTTCCTGGATAGGGACGTCCCTGGAAGCAGCCACCGTTGCAGCAGTATGGCGGGTAGAATGAGCTCTTATCCCTCTGGGAGGCTCCATGCCCGCCAACTTATAGCAGAGATCTATGCAGGAGGTTACCCACCTGCTTATCGTCCGCTTGGCTGCAGGTCTGCCAGATGCGGCTTCAGCGTAGGTGACAAACAGCTGGCGAACCTCTCCCCGAATTTCAGCCGTGCGCTCCTTATAATAAGCGAGCGCCCTTCTAGGGTCCAGAGTATGGAGCCTATATTCGGCCTCCGAGGTGTGATTGGGGTAGAACACCGGCAGAGTCAACACCTGGTTAAGGTGAAACTCCGACACCACCTTCGGAAGGAATTTCGGGTGGGGGCGCAGGACAACCTTGTCCCTGTGGAAGACCAGGTAAGGAGACTCGATGGAAAGCGCCTGGAGCTCTCCCATCCTTCTGGCTGACGTGATAGCCACCAAGAAGGCGGTCTTCCACGACAGGTGAGAGAGAGCACACCTGTGCATAGGTTCGAATGGCTTGCCCATGAGCTTTGCCAGTACCAGCAGTAGATCCCACGGAGGTGGGGGTTCCCGCACTGGAGGGGAAATGTGATCAAGGCCTTTGAAAAAGCGCCAGACCACCTTCTCCTGCGCCACCGACTGCTTCCCGGCCCGCGCCCGGTAAGCAGAGATGGCTGCCAGGTGCACCCTTAGGGTCGTCGACCTAAGCCCTTGACTGAAAGGACCATAAATAGTCCAAGATGCTTGCCAGGAACAGGAGGAAGGGTCCAAGCCCTTGCCTGACACCAAATGGAAAACCTTTTTCCATTTGAAGGCATAGCATTTTCTGGTCGACTCTCTACGGGACGCCTCAACTACATTGAGGACCTCGTGGAAAGACCCAAGGCCTGGAACTCTAGCCGCTCAGGAACCAGGTCAGGTGCAGGGATTGAAGGTCCGGATGGAACACCTTCCCTGATTGACTGAGAGCAGGTCCGGCGAGCTGGAAGCTGCGCAGAGTCCTGGAGCTGAGACTGAGGAGATCTGGTACCAGAACTGGCGAGGCCAGTCTGGGGCTATCAGAATCACCTGCGCCTTGTCCCTCCTCGCCTTGAGAAGCACCTTGTGGATCAAGGGAAATGGGGGAAAGGCGTAAAAGAGGCCCGGGGTCCATTGCCTCGAGAAGGCATCCCCCTGCAGCGAGCCCTGCTGAGGGGGGCGGGCATGGAACAGACTCAGCTTCGCGTTCTCCATGGAGGCAAACAGGTCCACCTGAGGTGTGCCCCAAAGGGAGAACAGATGCTGTACTACCTCCGGCAGGAGAGACCACTCGTGGGATGCAGCCCCTATCCGGCTCAGGGCATCGGCCAGGGTGTTGGAGGCTCCTGCCACGTGAATGGCTAGGAGATCCGCCTCCAGGCTGCGCACGAGTGACCGACTGGAGGAGCTTCCTTGCATAGAAGCATGGAGCGCGTCCGCCCTGGCGGTTTAGATAGTACATGGTCGTGGTATTGTCCGTCTGGACTCGGACCACTTGACCCCGGAGGAGCGAGCAAAGGCGGTGAGAGCTAGGCGGACGCTCGGAGCTCCAGCAGGTTGATGTGGCATCGGGACTCCGGGACCAGAGGCCATGTGAGCCTGTTCCCCAGATGGGCACCCCAACCCATCAGAGAGGCATCGGTCGACAGAGACCGTCGGCTGGGGCGGACGAACGGGATGCCCTCCTGCAAATGATCTGGAACGGTCCACCACTGGAGAGCTCTCCACATCCCTGTGTCACCGACACGCTGGTCCAAGGGATCGCAGCGCAGGACCACTGGCTGGCCAGTCCCCACTGAAGGACGATGTTCCAGCGGCCCAACGGACCACGCTGGTACAGGCCGCCATGAGACCCAGGGGCGCAGGAAGTCCGGGCAGGCGCAATGCCCAACCAGAAATGATCGGGCAAAGGAGGAAAGAACTCGGCCCTGTCCGCCGAGCCGCGCCTGGCCAAGAGAGTCGAGCTGCTCCGATGAATAGAATCACCTGCTTCGCTCGAGTCTCGACTTGGCCTCGCTGATAAGGAGGCCCAGTTGAGAGCAGACCTGGAGGCCAGATCTCTGGACCACTCCGCCTCCTTCCTGGAGGAGCTGCTATCAGCCAGTCGTCCAGGTAAGGGTACACCCGGACCCTCGGCCAAGAGGGAATGCTGTCACTGCCATGCATTTGGTGAAGACCCCGGGAGC
Organism: Neoceratodus forsteri; assembly: GCA_016271365.2. Lineage (NCBI taxonomy): Eukaryota > Metazoa > Chordata > Ceratodontiformes > Ceratodontidae > Neoceratodus > Neoceratodus forsteri. Next base: position 165,622,708 of record CM057459.1, on the reverse strand, counting down.
TGGAGACAAGCCGAAGGGCATGGCTTGAACTCGAAGAGAGATCCTTCCGCTCGGAAGCGAAGGAATCTCTGGTGAGACGGACGGATAGGGACGTGAAAAAACGCGTCCTGCAAGTCCAGAGAGCAGAACCACACGCTGCTCCAAGGATGGTATTATCTGACCAGAGTGACCATCCTGAAGGTTCGAGACCTTAGGAACTTGTTTAGGTCGTGTAGGTCGAGAATGGGGCGCCAGCCCCGTCCGTTCGAACCAGGAAGTACCTGGACACAAACCTGGGTCTGAAGGAGGGTCCACCACCTCTCTTACCACCTCCTTCTGGAGGAGGAGGTGATGTCGGCTCGACGAGCCGCCAGTGAGCTGGGATCCCGAGCCCCGAGGCGGCGGCTCTGAAGGGTGGTGCCTGCTCGAATTCCAGAGGCAGGCCTCTTCCCACCACCTCCAAGACCCACCTGTCCGTGGTAACAGCGGACCAGGTGAACGGAAGTGCCGAGCCGCCCCCACGGGGACCCAGGGGTAAGGTGACGGGATGGGAGACACCCTCAGCCCGTCACTGGGCAGGCTTGGAGGAGGGACCGCCGAGGGACCTCCTGGGCCCTTCCTCCCTGCCTCCTGTTAGAGGAAGCGGCGGCTTGGGTTTGGGATGCCAAGGCCGAGCCTGCTGGCCCTGGCGTTGCTGGGCCGGGCGCGAGGGGCTGGGAAGGACGAAAGGGCTTAGGCTGTGGTTTGCGGCCTTTGTCCTTCTGAGCGGAAGAGACCGAGTCAAGGTGGCATTGGACTTCTCGATCCTCTGCAGGTGACCTTCCACCCCAGGGCGAAGGTCAGTCCCAAAAGGAACATCCGCCAACTTGTGCTGGGTATCCAGTAAGGTGGATATCCTCAGCCAAACCCGCCGACGCATAGCCACTGCGGCCGCCACCGATCTGGCACATGAGTCCCCTATATCCAAAGCAGTCTGGAGCTGCTGTTTGGCCACTGCCCTGCCCTGGTCCCGCACCTGCTTAACCGTAGTCTGCAGATCAGGCGGGAAGATGAGGGATGACCTCATCCAGGAGCCCAACAGGGCATGAGAAAATGTGCCATGAGGACGGCCGAACTGGCCTGACGAAGGCCGAGAGAGGACGCAGCGTAGACTTTTCGCCCGACATAGTCCAATTTCTTGGACTCCTTGTCAGGAGGTTTGTCCACATCCCTGGCGTTGCCGGCGCACCGGAAAACGCTGTCGGTAACCAACCCCTCAGCAGAGGGGTGTTCAAAACCGGACAAGGAACCGGGGACCGTGATACTTCCTGGCCATCCTGGCCAAGGCGCAGGGAGGAAGAGCGCTGCCAAAGTTCCAGTGCCGGACCCACTATGGCCTCGGCCACGGAAAGGCCTCCGCCGGAGAATCCTCGGTCCAGAATCTCCGTGAGGGATACCTGGCCCGTTTGGAAGCGGGTTCGAGCTCCATCCGGTAGACTCCGAGATGAGCGAGCAGTCCTAGGAAGGACGACGGGCTATCGTCCATTGACTGACCTCCTGAAGACTCCAAGTCCAGTCGCTTGGAGAAGAAGGAGGAATCATCTTCGGACTCGGAAGAGTCCTCGAAGAGCTGCCTCTGGCCTGAGCCACCCTTCACCTGCCGAGGTCGGTCGGGAGTGAGGGTAACTGACAGCCGATGGGGTAAACCCTTAGCCGACCGAGAATCCTTGGTCGGAGCCCCAATTGGTGGCTGTGGAGGCGGAGGTTCCACCGGAATCGGTGGAGCAGCTGGTTTTGGCCGAACAACCGGCCTGGGTATAGGCTCCTCGGACAAGTCGAGGGGGTGTGTCGGCGCTTCCGGTGACAGCCACTTAATGGCCGGGGAAGGCGCCGGAGTCGGCTTATTCCCGGCCAGGAGGAGCTGTTGCAACATAAGGTCCTCGATGCCGACGTACTTACGCTGGCTTCCCTCATCCGAGGAGGAGGACGAGGACGAGCGGCGACGCCGCCACGCGTGCCGAGACCGAGACCGCCTATGACGGTGGGAACGGCTGACCGCTGGAAGAGGTCCGAGACCGAGCCGAGAGTCCCGGAATTTCCGGGTCGGTGCGGGAGGTGCGGCCGAACCGCACTCTTCGCCCGGAAGGTCCATCCGGGGGCTCCGGAACCGAGGCACAGACGAGCCCACGGGATCCTCAACTCCTCCGGGAACCGGGAGAGGGGAATCTCGCTGCTAAAGGGACAGCCCGTCTAATGGGTCGAAAAAATCTCGACTTCATCGAGTGGAGTCTCGGTCAACTGACCTGGCAGGGGACACCGTGGGCCAGTGGCGAAGCCGGCAGTCGACCGAAACCGACGGACGGACGGCCCGGGAGAGGACCTTTCCCGCTCCCAAGAGCGTCCGACGGAGGGACTTACCTGTCCCTCTTTTGGACCGAGAATAAGGTCCAGCAGGCATGAGCCCTTCTCCTTTAGTGGAGAGGGACAGACAAAGCTCCTTAAAAGAAGCCGTGTAGGAAGAACCCAGAAGCGGGATAAATGCGCGCCGAGGAAGATCGACCAGCGCGCCTCCTCTCTCGAGGACGACCATCCGCCGAGCTGATCCGCCGAATCACCGCTGGACACCGCCAACCGGCCTCCTTGACTTCACCGAGGGAAACGCTTCTCGGGACGGCCCAGTTGCAATCGGGCAGCACGGTCTTCGAGGACGTAGGCCGAGAAAGATGAGCACAGGTCGCAAGCCTGCGGGTCGTGCTCAAGGCCTAAGCAGTAGACACCCGTGGAGTGTGGATCCGTCCGAGACATCTTCTGCCCGCATGGGCATCTCCGAAATCCGGGAGTCGATTTGTCCATCGCAGCCGCGAGGGATCGAAGACTGAAGTCTTTTTGCAAATTTTTATTTTTAAATCCGCAAACGGAGAAATAGGAACTAGTCGAAACGCAGAGCTGCTAAGGAGGGAACCTGAGCTCTGCGGTAAGGAAGATCTGGCGTCATGGGGCGGAGCCGAGAGTTATACCACCCGGGTGGGTGGGAGGAGCAAGCTTGAAGACCTTCCGGCAAGATTTAAAGCGGCAAGGATACTGCCAATGAGTGTGGATGAACAACATATCCATGTCCCTAGAAACACAAATTAAGCGCAGATCAGCTTTAGCTAACAGTTTGCCACACTCTGTGCAATACTGAAAACCCATAGGACTGGTTCTTTTCTTGGGATGTGGCAAAACATAAAAAAAACATAAACTGAGTTCCTCTGAGTCAGATACCCACATGTATAAAATAAGACTTCTCTGGTGGTGGCTATTGGTTTTTTGGTTGGTTTTCTTTGCGGTCGGGTCAGTGACTGAAGCGAGAACAGAGAGTTACCCTGGTTAACAGCACAAATTAAATGTAAATAAGAAACTGACCACAAGAAGTGTCAATTTTTAAGAAGTTTTACCCAAAAGATATAAAATAAAAGTTTGGTGTCTTCCCGGTTGCGAGGAACCGTCAAGGAACCGAAAAACTTACTGAAACAACACTAAATCTAGACTAATCTACCTGTAATACCAAGGACAGCGCTTTAAAAATGAAAAGAAATAATCGGCACTTTAAAAACACAAGAAAATAACATTTCCAAGAGAGATGAAGGAGAGCTCTCAGAGGCGTCTTACTTAGGCAAGCGGAGTAAAGAATCTGATGGTTGCAAGATGTATTCCTGGGACAGTGGTTTGAAAACAGAGCTCCAGCTTAGCATTCTATTATTAGCATAGGTTCTATTAACCATTTTGGCTCCGGGGCAGTCTTATGGTGAGACCATTCTGCATATGTCAGACTACAGTAAGATTTCCTGGGGTTTGTATGAGAGTGGCAAGGGGAGGGAGGGAGGAAGGGGATGGGGGAAGGGTGGGGCAGCTCCAGTAAAATAGACTGAGCTGCAGACTCGCTAGACCACTAAGGCCTTTTTCTGCTGGCAATTTTCATATGTTCATATGTTGTCTCATACTACTGAATGATGTGCTCCTGACCTCCAGATACCAGCCTCCCAGACCATCACAGTCACACCATCCCTAATCCATCCTCACCAGCACAAATACACTGAAAATGATAGCCAAACTATCACCAATACATAAATGTGCCCCCCTCCGTATTTTTTTTATTTATATTTCTTTATTTCTGTTTTATCGCACTCTGTGGTATCGGGGGGGGGGTCTGTTTTCATACAGGAGCTGCTAGAGAATCCCAGCAAACTTGCATGTCAGATGCAGCTATGAAACTTGTCTGGTTCAGTGTGTCACACTCTAAGAGCACAGAAAACAAGTTGAAGGTTCCCATTTCTACAGCACCCAACTTCTGTAAAATAAATATATTTACACCTTCTGAATGGCCACTATGTGGATCTGGCTCCATGGCAACTTTGCCGTGAAGCATGGTGCAGCATTTTAAATGGCAATTTCAGATCCAGACTATAATTCTGACAAAAAAAAAGTGCAAATTTTAGTAACTGCCAGAAGACACTGGCCCAACTCATGTGTCCTGAGGCCCTAGCCCCATCGTAAGCAGCCATGATGACCACAGAGTCAGTTTCTGGCTGGTTGGCATAACACGGCTTAGCAGATGGTGTAGGATACTGTTTATCAATGTTTCTAGGAACTGCAGGCAGTGAATTTGATCTGCACCATGCAGTAAAGGTAGCAACCTCTAATGCAGGATATATATGTGGAATTATAATGGTGAGGGAGCAGGGCACCTCCAAAAATTCCATGGGATTCCTTTTTATGGAATCTTCCTCTTCCACAGCAAAGCCTGTGGCAGACTGTATTTACGGCATCATGGCTTGGAAACATGGATCTTCAAGAAGAGATCTCAGGGTATAAGTAACTAATTCTGGGTCACCCCTGAAAAAGGGGCCTTCAGAGCTCAGAGGGTCTAGTCAGTTAGCAACACTGAAATAAATAAATAAACCACCAAGTTCTCACTACAGGATGAGAGGGCAGAATCAGAGCAAGGTGTCAGAAACTGTTCTCCCCTATGACCTCTGGCATGCTGCTTTTGGGGGGTAAGAGCCTTATCCTCAGCAGCAGCACCCTGCTTTGTATTCATCCATCTTCCTCATGTAAGCCTCAGTCTGCTGTCCGAACAGAAATGAAGGCTCACATGGGAAGTCCATGGCTTTGGACTGGGTATCTTTTGTAAGACTGACAGTCCGTAGCCAAGCAAATCTCCCGAGAGACACTGAGGAAGCCATCTGCCTGGCTGCAGTGTCATTGCTATCCACTGCCATTCTGAACTGGACGTTGGAGGCCTCTACCCCTCTCTTGGCAGCTTCCTCCAGGTCTGCTGCCACTGGTGCTGGCACAGATTTTGTAATCTCCAGCACAGTGTCCCGGAGTGTCCTTTGGTACCTGGCAACATAGTCCATGTATGAAGACTGCCTAATTGCCAGGGAGGAACCCAGATATTGCTTCTCTGCAACAGAATCCAGCTTTCTGGAATCTTTGTTTTGGGGGCGGGGGGTGCGATGCTAGGGGAATGCCTGCTTTATCACAAACTGCTGCCTGTACCACACCCTCATGGCTAGGGTGAGCAAACAGGAACTCAGCCCCACCCTTAGCCACCCAATATTTCTTATACACCTTTCTATCAACTGGTGGAATAGAAGTTGGGGTATGCAGGATTTTCATAACCTGCTTCTTCAGGGACTTGTGGATGGGCAATAAAACTCTTTTAGGAGCCTGAACATCCATCATATCTCTATAGTCCTGTTGATCCTCATCAGTTGATTCCTGTGTGGGGAGGTCCAGGGACTGAGCCACCTGTTTCACAAATTTAAAATGAGAGGTAAAGTCCTCGGTTCCCTCATCAGGGAAGTCAGGACAATGAGGATCAGGTGAAATATCCAGATCAATGGGTTCACCATAATCCTCGTCCTCATCATCATCATAATCCTCAGCAAACATGTCCAACTCGGGTTCCAAGGAACCGGGAACCAGAATGGAACTTGAGATATTCAAACGTGGCCGCTTCAGAATCTAAACTGCGGTTACCGGTTGAAGCAAATGAATCATTCTAATAGCATCAGCCATTTCATCTGAGGTTGGAATCGGGGTACTCAGTTGCGGTTCAACAGCTGAATGTTTTTCTTTTCTTTTTCTCTTTCCTGCGGCTGCCAGGTTAGTGGCAGGGTCAACAGGTCTCATTCTGGCTGATGAACCGTCACCCTTGTCGGAGGGCTGATCCTCCGGTTCTTTTTGCCCGAAATCGGTTTGTCTGCAGCTGGTTCAGCAGCCTTCTCAAGACATCTTCTCCTGCAGTTGTTTTAAGCACCTCTCAAGCGTCGATTGATGGAAGTTTTTTTTATAAATATCACAATCCCCTTTGAGGTGGACAAACCCCAAGCAAAACACGCAAATAAGATGAGGATCTGCTTTTGCGAATGGTTCCCCACACTCCGTACAATGTTGGAAACCAGTGGGGCCCATTCGTTTCTTGGTCTATGACATTGATCGGTTGTAAAAAAATGAACTAAACCGAGAATTACCCAGTAAATTTAAATGATAAAAAACCGCCTTACCGGATGGTAAACAGTAAATTTAACTTAAATAAAGACACAAAATAATTTTGGTTCCTTCCCGATTGGAAGAACCGAGAAGGAACCGAAAAGACTTACCAAAACTACACTAATTTAACTCATTTTACCTGTGAACAAAGGACAGTGCTTCAAAAATCGAAATAAAGTAAACGGACTTTAAAATAAACTGAGAAAAGAATCTCTTTAGTTAGAGTGAAGGAGAGCTCTCCGGAGACGTCTTACTGAGGCAAGCAGAGCAAAGAATCTGACGGCTGCAGGAAGTGTAACCAGGGACAGTGATTTGAAAACTGAGCTCGAGCATTACATTCCACTATTAGAATAGGTTCTATTAACCATTTCAGCTCCGGGGCAGTCCTATGGTGGGACCATATTGCATTTGTCAGAATACAGTAAGATTTCCTGGGGGTTTGAACAATTTCCAGCACTGTTCCAGCCACCTAAACGTGCAGCTATCCAGACCGTAAGTGGCAAGCTCAACTCAAAATAACTTTTCTTGCTGGTGAGTACAACTATGCCTTGCACCCAACTAACCAACAACCAATTTACACAGAACCCACTCCATTCTTCTAAGTGGGCAACCCCCCCCCCCCCCAACCAAAACCCACAGATAATTTCTCTGCTTCTTCTGCAAGAAGAGGGTTTTTGCTTCTTTATTATGTGGTGTTTGGTTTAACTACAACTTGCCTCCAAACTGCCTAAACAATGAGGCTAACAATGGGGATACTGAGTATCTGGACCCACTCATGGGAATACGGAACAACTGAGAGGAAGGGGCAGGAACTCAAGGGAGGGCAAAATGGCCACTGAATTTGTTTTATAAACACTTACATTTCCTTGTCTTTGTCAGGACACCCTTCTTCTTCCCCCTCCCTTATCTCCCATCACAAGAACTCGTAAATTACTCAGAAGAGGTCCCGGGACCGCTTGATGCAGGGGGCGAAGACACTCCCCTCACGCACTGCACCACCCCTCCAATGTCCCGCGAACCTACACACCATAATGCAGCTTTCCCAAATGTCAAACCACCATACATCAGCCCAGAGAGTGACAAGACAGCTTACCAAGAGATACAGCAGCCCAAACCCCAGATTACATCTCACTAATCCTGGAAAGACTCCTCGACCGCCCAGGACGACACACCACACTAACAGCACCACTAAAAATCAGGACCGATGGCAGAGCACAGGACGGAACGCAAGCAAAGTGACCAATGAAAACTTACCGAAGGGGCACAGATCATGAGCCCCTGTGCATACTGCACAATATACGCCCCGCACTGCATCCCCCAACCAAACAACCCCATGAGACTGTAAGCCTTGCAAGAGCACTCCGGTGCTAAGCAATCCCCAGAATGACCTCTCCTCTGCCCTATGATCATCTTTAAATACAAAGCAACCTGCGTAGAGGACCCACAATTTCAAATGGGCTTACCAGCCAGCACCAGCGACAATGAATTATCACGCAACAGGGCACAGCAACAACTACCCCCTGCAGCCCCATCACACACTATCAATGACAACCTGCATCCCGACTAGCTCAAACAAACAAACTCGAGCCAGCAAGAATACCAACCAACAGTGGAACAGCAACCGTGTGAAAAAGACCCAGGCAGCAGACACAGATGGCCCCTATACCTCCCACCTTCTGCTGGATTTGGCTAGCTGGGACAATCATTTTTAGAACGCCCTGCTTTCAGCTACTCCTACCCCAAAGTTTTTGATCATTTTTTTTCTCTCCTGCAATTATGAACTGGTGCATGCAAGATAAGTACTGCGTTTTTTACTTTTCCTTTTTTACAATCCAAATGGATTCTGAACCCCCCGCTAGGCCTATTTAATTGTAGAACTGCACTATACATCCACACAGAGGTCTACCCACACCCCCCTCATCTATACTTGCTATTACTTACAAGCAGCATGTACGCTAGCCCTGACCAGGCAGTTGTACAGACCAAGCAGCCTTGATTATCTACTTCCCCCCACCCTCGCAGTTGCCGAGGTAAGACACCCACTCTTGACCCCAAAGTATCTCACCGCCTTGGGCAGAACTGGCCCCCAGACCACACCTACTGCAGAAGGCCATCGTGCCTACATCCATGGCAGTCACCTGAAGGAAATCAGCCTCCACCCACTCCCACAGGACTGAGGACACCACCGGGGAGAGTTTGCAACCCCTCCCTAGCCCCCCTCCCAAACGACCTTGGCCCCTCACACCATCCCCGAAGGGATCCACAAAATTCTGACTGGACACCCATCCCCCAGCAGCCAACCCCAACGCCCTAGGACAGGAGTAACATCCCCTCACCTACCCATTCTACTTATTAGCCAATCTCACAGACCAGAAGCTCCCGCATGACAGCCCACAATGGACCGAAGTCTAATGGCCACCGTCCCTGCTGGCTGCTCTTGCCGCCGGCAGGGGGCAGGGACACCAGCTCCAGCGGAGCCCAGACACACCCACCACAAGCTAAATGACTGCCACAAGCATCACTCAATGTCATTAATGTATTGTATATAATCCTAGTAGTTTTAGCAGTAGTGAAATATAGTAGATATAGGTACTTGTTTGTGTCTTGTTTAATGAGGAATGTAATGTCAGGACGACTTTTTACGTGTAACAACTTATCCAAGTCAGTGACTCCCCCCATCGGATCATGGGTGAAAACAGATCAATCAGGTGACCGCCAGGTATACATCACCACCTGCACCTCCAGAAGCAGTTCCAGAGTGACCAGAGCAGAACACAACCCTAAGAGGTTAAGCTCAGCTTGCATGCACACATCTGTTCATACGCATCTATGATAACGCATACATACAGCATGATAACCTGGAATATCGGGGGATGGCACAGATAAAAGAAAAGCACTATCAAGTACTTAGGCACCTAAAAAGACTTAAAACCAATATAGCCTTTCTACAGGAAACACAAACCCTACCTGCACAAGCCAATTTATGGTGTAGGGAGTGGGTCGGGCAGGTCCACATGGTGGGAAACAACAACAAGAGAGCGGGTGGGGTAGTGATTTTAGTGCACAGAAACACCCCTTTCCAACTTCACCACATAAAAACAGACCCAGGCACTGGGGCGTTCTGTCATAATTCAAGGGAACACATGAGAGACTGGTCATTGTCTTAACATCTGCATACAGCCCCAATGGGGATTACCCACAACTGTTCACCACCCTCTTGACAGACCTGCTCGACTAGAAACACCTCCCTATGATACTAATGGGAGACTGAATACAATCCAGGATATAACATTGGACAGGTCAGGTCAGTGCTGGGGCGGACTAAGCCCCGACCAGAGGGCACTACTGGAACTGCAGGACTCCCTAGGCCTTATTGACGCCTGGCAAACTCCACATCCAGGCGAAAGCGACTACACCTTCAACTCCCCAGTACAGAAGACACAATCCAGGCTGGATTACTTCCTCATCTCACCGACACTCTTCTCAAATACATGGTCCTGCGACATCCTGCCCATGGTGGTCTCCAACCACACCCCTGTACTCCTCAATCTAGCCCCTACAGCAACAACGAAGGGGAGTGACAGACTGTGAAGAGTCAATAACTCCTTATTACAACACACAGATCCCAAAAATAAGACTGCCACCTGTATTGACAATTTCTTCCAAGAGAACACTAATACGGTGGCAAGCTTCCAGAACGTATGGTGCGCCTTTAAGTGCACGATACAAGGAGAGCTTATTAGACTGACAGCAACTAGTAAGAGAAAGCAAGAAGGCAAAATGAAACAACTACTAGGGGAGATCAGGACACTAGAAACATCTCTCTCAAAAGTCTCGACCAATGAGGACTGGCTCCACCTCAACACGCTTACAGCACAATATGGCGAAACCTTCCAGCAACAGGCAGAACATGATTTCCTCAAAGCCCGTGCTAAATACATAGATCAGGGGGAAAAGGCAACGAAGCTACTAGGGCTACGCCTGAAGCAACAGGAGACCTCTAGGTAAATAAAAGGAGTACACCAGGCTCCTACAGGCCCCTTGATCACCAACCCCAGAAACATTACAACGGCCTTCGCCGAGTACTACCAATCCCTATATATGGCACAGCAGATCCCCCCCAGCGACCTAACACAATTTCCTTGATGCACTTTAGCACCCGCATCTGCCTCCCAGAAAAACTACCCCAGCTCTGTGCCGAAATCTCCACAGGGGAGGTCCACTGGGCCCTCGAAGAACTACCATGGCCAAGGCTCGGGGCCAGATGGTTTTTCTAACAACTTCTATAAAGTTTTCACGCCCCAATTGACTACACCCTTAACCACCCTCTTCAAAACAGCCACAGACACTCACCACCTGGAAGCACTCTACAGGAAGCCCTGATCACCCTACTCCCCAAACCGGGGAAGGACACAGAACACCTTGGCAGCTACAGTCCAATATCTCTCCTCAACACAGATGTGAAACTCTATGCCAAAATATTGGCGGCCACACTGGAAAAGGTCTGGGACCACCTCATAGGCCCAGAGCAGGTGGGTTTCATGAAGCGGGGGGGAATTGGTTGACCACCTGCGGAAATTAGTACACCTAATAGCGGCGGCCAGGGATGCAGGGCGCCCGGCAACCCTGTTCTCCTTGGATGCCAAAAAAGCATTTGACAGGGTGTCCTGGCATTTCTTATTTCTCACCCTCCACTGCTTCGGGATCCCAGACAAATTCATAGACAATATACATCTTCTATACTCCAACCCCTCAGCCGGAATCTGATGTAACGGACTCAACTCTGGAGCCTTTAATCTCTACAGGAAACTCTATAGGGCTGCCCCCTCTCCCCACTCCTTTTTAACCTATTCCTTGAACCCCTGACCAGAAGGACCTGCCTAACTGAGAAAATAAAAAGAATCAAAATAGGGGGAACCTCCTACAAACTATCTACCTATGCGGATGACATTCTCCTACACCTGGAGGACCCTGTCAACTCTGTCCCGGCCACATTATCACTGCTAAAAGAATCTGGGAATATATCGGGCTACAGGCTCAATTTAGACAAGTCATGCACCATGCCCCTAAACCCACATATCACAAAAGACGACAAACAAGAGTGGGGCATCCAATAGTGCCCAACATCTATTAAATACAGTGCCTTCAGAAAGTATTCACCCCCCCTTGGATTTTGTCACATTCCGTGATGTTGCAAACTCAAATTAAAATACATTTATATGGGATTTTTTTGTCAAGTATCTACACAAATTACTCTAACATACTAAAATGTCAGCAGAATAGGCCTAATGGTTTTTTGTGTCTGCTCGTTTGGTCAGCCCCCACCCTGGGTGCTTACCTTGCTGCCCCCCTCGCCTTCTCTGGCTTCTCCCTTCCCAGTTCCGGATATTCTTGCTGCATTGGATTTTGCTTCCAGAACCCTTCCCCTGTACCTGTCCAACCCCCTCTTGAACTCCTCCACCGTCTCTGCCTCCATCAGCCCCCTAGGCAGCGCATTCCATGGCTCCACCACCCTCTCAGTGAAGTAGCACCTCCTCCTCCTTTCTCCCTGAATCTTCCCCCCTCCAGCTTCCACCCATGCCCTCTAGTGGCCCCCTCCTCCTTCCTTCGAAGCACCCTGACTGTTCCTCCCCTATTTACCCTCTTCATGTACCTGAAGACCTCTATCATGTCCCCCCGGTCCCTTCTCTCTTCCAATGTGTACATATCTAGCTCTTCGAGCCTCTCCTCATAGGTCCTGTCCCCCAAGCCCCAAATCATTTTGGTTGCCCTCCTCTGGACCCTCTCTAGGAGTTTAATGTCCCTCTTTAAATGTGGCCTCCAAAACTGCATGCAGTACTCAAGGTGCGGCCTCACCAAGCAGTTATACAGAGGGAGTATCACTTCCTCCTTCTGGAAGTGATCCCCTAGCGATGCATCCCAGCATCCTGTTGGCCTTGGCTGCTGCCCTCCTACAAGTCTCAGAGTTGTTCATCTTGACATCCACCACCACCCCCCAGGTCCCTCTCAGCCATCGAGACTTGTAGCATCCCCGGTGTACACTTGGCCCAGGTTTCTGGCCCCCAGGTGGAGTACCTTGCATTTCCCTGCATTGAACCTCAGCTTCCACTTTCTAGACCATCTTTCCAGAGCCTCCAGGTCCCCCTGTAGGGCCACCCTCCCCTCCTCCCCATCCACCACCGCCCCCAGTTTTGAGTCATCTGCAAAGAGACTCAGATAACTCTATAATGTCAAAGTGGAATGAAACTTCTGGAATTTTTTGTACATGTAATTTAAAATAAAAACCTGAAATGTCTTGATTTTATAAGTATTCGCCCCCTCTGCTATGACACTCCAAATTGAGCTCAGGTGCATCCAATTTCCTTGTGAGATCACCATTACTTGAATGGAGTCCACCTGTGGTCAGTTCAAATGGTTGACATGATTTCAGAGGAAATACATCTGTCTATATAAGGTCCCACTGTTGACAGTGCATGTCAAAGCAGAAACTCTACCATGAAGACCAAGGAGCTGTCCGTAGAACTCCGTGATAGAACTGTGAGGAGGCATAGATCTGGGGAGGGGTATAAAAACATTTCTAGGGTGTTGAAAGTTCCCAGGAGCACAGTCAAGTCCATCATTAGGAAATGGAAAGATTACGGAACCACCCAGACTCTTCCTAGAGCAGGCCGTCCTCCCAAACTGAGCAACCGGGCAAGAAGGACCTTGGTCAGGGAAGTGACCAAGAACCAATGACCACCCTGACAGAACTACAGAGTTCCATGGCTGAGATGGGAGAACCTGTCCAGAGGACAACAATCTCTGCAGCACTTCACAGATGTAGCCTCTATGGGAGAGTGGCTAGACGGAAGCCACTCCTGAGGAAAGGCCACATAATAGCATGCCTGGAGTTTGCAAGAGGCATGTGACAGACTCTGAGACCATGTGGCAAAAGATTCTCTGGTCTGATGAAACAAAAATTGAACTCTTTGGCCTGAATGCAAAGTGCTATGCCTGGTGCAAACCGAACACAGCTCATCACCCGTGTAACACCATCCCTACCATGAAGCATGGTGGTGGCAGCATCATGTTATGGGGATGCTTTTCAGCGGCAGGGACTGGGGCACTTGTCAGGATAGAGGGAACAATGAATGAAGCCAAATACAGGCACATCCTTGAAGAGAACCTGCATCAGTCTGCAACAGACCTTGGACTGGGGTGAAGATTTACGCCCCAACAGGACAACGAATTCCTAAGCATACAGCCAAAGCAACACTGGAGTGGCTTCAGAACAAGAAGGTGAATGTCCTTGCGTGGCCCAGCCAAAGCCCAGACTTGAATACCATTGAGAATCTGTGGAAAGACTTAAAGATTGCGGTTCACCGACGCTCCCCATCCAACTTGACAGAGCTTGAGCAAATCTGCAAGGAAGAATGGGTGAAAATCCCCAAATCCAGATGTGCAAAGCTGATACAGACATACCCAAGAAGACTCAAAGCTGTAATTGCTGCCAAAGCCGCTTCTACAGAGTATTGCCTCAGGGGGGTGAATACTTAAGTAAACAAGATATTTCAGTTTTTAATGTTTCATAAATTTTTGTTACACAATAAAAATAATTTTGCCCCTTTAAATTGTTGAATATGCTGTGTGAATCAAGGGGGGAAAAAATCATTTCAATGCATTAAAAATTCTGGTAGTAACACAACAAAATGTGACAAAATCCAAGGGGGGTGAATACTTTCTGAAGGTACTGTACCTAGGGATACACATCTCCACCAGCAAGCGTCATACTTATTCCAAAAACATAGACAGCCTCCTAACAATCCTAACACAAGATCTGACAAGGTGTTCGGCTCTTCCCTTTTCCCTGCAGGGCCAAATAAATACAATTAAAATGAATTTGCTGCTGAGGCTCCTATACCCACTGGAACTGCAAGATCTATATATCCTGAAAAACTGGTTCATTAAGCTGGAGTCAATTCTCAACAATATCCTCTGGGCAAATAAAAAACCATGCAGAGCCTACCATAAACTGACACTCCCCAAGGAACTGGGGGGCCTCAAGACTCACAAGCTTCTACTTCCACTACCTGGCAGCCCAAACTGGGAAATTCCTATGGTGGACAACTGCCAACTCAATCCCCTACACCCCGCAGTGGTACCACATTAAAAAAAAAAACCTGTACAACTCCGCTCATGTGAACACTGAATCACTAATCCACATTGTACACTCCAAAGTCCCAGCACTTCTTAAATCCACCTCAATAGGCACCTCTCACCAAATCAGCCGACAGCTTCACAACACCTTAAAAACTCAACCAGCACTAGCCCCCAACCAATCCATCTGCGGAACCCAAACTTCCAAATCCAAAAAAAGAACATCCTCCCACTTTCCTCAAAACCACTCCACAAATCAAGCTAGGTCACCTAATCCAGGACAACTGCTTTACCACATATGACGATTTCAGATCTTGCGCCCCGGAATCTACCATAACCCCTTTCACCTTCTTCCAACTCCACCAAGCAATTATAGCAGCACTCCCCCCCACCAGGCCCTGGCGGCTTTACGATGCATCAGCTCGGGAAGAATTAATCACCCTAGCAACCCAACGCCATTCCGCATCCAAACTCCAAAAAAAGCGTCTGAAACTTTCAGCCCCAAACAATCCGGATGTCTGCCCATACTGGGCGAGGATCTTCCCGAGCCTCGTCCTGCAAACAAACAGAGTAGGGATCTGGATGGGAGTCCACAGATGCATTAAGGCCAACAATTTCAAATTAATGCAAGCAAAGGTCATACACAACATGTACCCCACCCCCCAGAGGCTACATAAAATGGGTCATCCTGCCCTCCCCCCGCTATGCGAGATGCAACTAGGAAACTGGTGACCTGAAACACATTTTATGGGACTGCAGCAAGGCAGCCCCACTCTGGCAAACCATTCAACAGAAACTAGATCCCTGACTGGGACTAAACTCTGCTTTCAAACCGGGGATTTGCTTGCTAGGTCTCGGCCTGGACTGGGTGTTTGAGGATAGGAAATTCTATCTCTCTCTCATAGCTGCCACGGCCAAACAGACCATCCTGAAACACTGGCTAGATGATATCACTCCTGCCTACGAGGAGTGGCACAATACCTTCCTTAATGCTGTAAGCGGGGAAAAGATGGTCTGCTCACTCCAGACCTGCCTACACTAATAAAAGCGTAGATGTAGTGCAATGGAAACACTATTCCTTATATAGACGGTACCACTACTAGACAGAAAGAGCATGAACCCACCTACTGAGGGCCAGAAATCTCAGCTCCACCCAAACTCACCATAAGTAAGCCTCTACAACTCTTGATCACCTATGACCCCAGGAAACTAGCAACTCAATCACACAGACTCTTACTGGACTGTTTTAATCACTGATGTTTATCCTGACATGCAGCATCTAAACCTTGTAACCATGTATGTCCTATATCTGTTAACTGTCGTTTTGTTTTAATGACTAATTTGTTTTTTAAAAATGTCAATAAAGTATACTATTTGAAAAAAAAAAAAAAAAAGTCATCTTCAGCATGATCGACAATGAGAGCCACAGAGAAATGGTGACGCCAGCTGTGGCCGAGAGGGAGGAATCTGCGGTGTGTCAGTCGAACCAGCTAACAGGGACCGAGTACCAAGAGGTCCCATCAGCAGAATAACTGCCTGCATTCATAACTCTGGCAGAATGCATTGTATCATTTCTGAAAACGATACCAACACAGCCTGAGAGTAGACGGCACTATGTAAAGGGGCTGGGACTACCTGAGTCAATGGGCCTTGGCCCAACAACAATGGCGTTCTACCATCCATAGCAGGTATGACAGTGCCCAAGCCCAGCCTTTACCTTGGTGTCTCATCGACAGCTGACGGAGCAGCAGTCAACGTTGCCAAAGTGGGCACCGATGAGGACTTATCTTTCTGAACACTATCTTGGACATCGCCAGCAAAGCAGACATGTCCTTATCTCTGTGTCTGTGCTTATAGCTAGACAAGGAGGAAGTCCACGATGATGACCATTCCTTGTCTCAATCTTTAGATTTCAGCAGCCGCTCTTCAATCGACAGTGAGGGCAACACAGATTTTGAACCCTGTGCCTTTTCCATGGCTTTCAATGTCTTGAGAAGGACGTTTTCTAGAGCCTTCCTACAGCATCACTTTGCAGTCTGGCTGAAGTTCTGGCACATCTCACAAGGCCTCACAACGTGAGACAGGCCCATACAGTAAATTTTATGTCTGCAATAACAAATATTGAAAAAAAAAGTTCTTTCAACTTCGGAGGTGTACAGAGACAAAGAACTAAAACATAAAGTAAAGTAATATAACAACAACAGCAATGGCTAGGTTCATAGCGTTTCCTTCAACAGGTCCAACAAGGATGATCGACGGTCAGAAAAGAATTGACGGGTGATGGGGCCACACACATTTATATACTTACAGATAAGGCACATCACTGTGTGTGGCCCCCTGGCTAGCAAAGGTTTCCCTGTGGTCCTATCGCTGAAGGTTTATAGTTCCAAAGGAGTGGCCTAATGGAGGGGATATCCTCAAAGATCTCCCAAATAATCTTCTTCTTCAAAGTCTTTCTCTGTGACCTCTTCACCCACATTTACCCTTCCTCCATGCCCCCCCCCCCCAATCCAGTCAGGGAGCACTGATTATTCTGGTATTGCATCTTGCTGGCACCTTACCTGCCTATGTGTCTTTCCCCAACTGCTAACAGGGGACTTTTTTTGTCTCCTGTGTGTGCAAATGTATTGCTCTTGAAAGGTGCCGAACTAACAGCACTAGAAACCAAAGTCCTCTTTTTATCCACATGAGGGATACAGTACGGGTGATCAGGGGCACACTTTCTCACACTGCCCTGCCAATATGCCTCAACCCAGTGATGGAGGCACCACCACGTAAGTAAGAGTTCAGACTCCATACAGTTTCAGTCCTTGGCCTCTCAAGAAAAACTGCCACCTAGGTGCCAATCAGTGCCAGCTATGTTGGAGGTTTTGTGATGTGGACACCTGCCCACTGGGAACTGGACTAAGACCACCACAATGCATTTCACATCCAATGCTAACCATTCTGGTCTTCCCACCACATTAAGGTAGTGCAGTACAGCACTTCCCCCTTACAGCAGTACCATTCAAGGTACCACATATTGTGCCTAGTCAACAATAAGGTAACACTTCAGCTAATGTGGTACTCCGAATAATACCGTCATAAGGAGGAAATGCTGTAAATTGTCCCTTAATGTGGTAAACTTTTCTGTGGTAAAGCGGAAAATAAGGATGGTTACCACTGTAGGCCTCTGAACAGCTCTCAGGAGATAATGCCTTTCAGCCACTACTGACCTGGGCTGGATATGAATGAGTGACCTAGAGGTGAAAGGCTCAAGTACTACACCCTCAGATCTTGCAACTTCTATTTCCTTGTCAACAGACATGTCTTTTTGTGTAGCTGCTGGGGATATATCCATTTGCTTCAGTTTATTTTCACTGTTCTTACTAGTTCCTGTAACTATCAAGAGGGTCTCCATTTTCTGGTTGCCAAAATCTTATTTTCCTAACAGCTGCATTAGCATACAAGAACATGATGCGTCAGCATCCTTTAGACTCTACTGTATGCCTATCTGCTTACTTGGAGTTCAACAAAACAAGTTACATCAAGATGTGAAATATCACATTTACAATTAGCTTTGCAAATCATCAGAGTTGTAATGCAGTTTTTTTCCTTTTAAATTGCATTCGATGTGTGTTTCCAGACAGCTTTTTTTGGGTGATTTGTACTTGCATCATAGAAATACATGGTGTAAATAAGTGCTGTGACATCACGTTCTCATATGCTAACGCAGCTCTCGTGGACGAGATTTCAACATCAAAAATAGAATAGTTACAGGAGACTAGTAAGAACAGTGAAAATAAACTAAAGCAAACACACATATCATCAAACAGCTACAAGAAAAGAGCTGTCTGCTGACAAGAAAACAAAACCAGTTTACAAGATATGAGGGTGTAGTACTTTAAAATGAGCCATCCAGTTCCCCACAAACTGGGTACTTGAATAGTAATCTTCTGTACATATTACTTAGCATACTGCCTTATTTATTCGTATCCAATATTTACTTGTACTAGAGTTGTGCACTGTACTTTTCTGTATATTGCCAGTTTGTGTATCTCCTCCTCTCCTTATTCTGTATTTTCTTGCATCTAATTTTCTTGTGCAGCATTCTCTTATACTAGTGATTTCACCATATGCCCCATTATACTTGTCCTACCCCTCAAACAACATTGCTAGGGACTGTTGTAAGTGGTCACAATAAACTCTTAGTGGCAACCCCCACGCTATGCCTGCTATGCACCATAAAAGTCAAAAGTCTTCCCTGTATCGTCACAAAAAAAAAATTTAAAAATAACTTCAACAGTGTGGGGAAGGAGGTTGCTATGCTAGTGCACCACAGGCCATTCACAAGATATGGCAACCCTCACAAACATATCTGAGGATATCTGTGACACCCTGGTTGTCTTTAGAATTACAAAAGGCAAGAGTAGTGAAGTCTCCACCCTGTGACTGTGAACACTGGATTCTGTGAGAGGATGGCATGCCAGTAGACCACAGGGTAATTCACAAATCAAGGCCACCCTCACAAATGGCTGCAAAATTCTGTGACACCCACTGCCTTCAGAATTATAAAAAGGCAAGAGTAGGGGTGTCCCACCTTTGTGACTGTGTACAGTGGATCTGGTGAGGGATGGTCTCGTGGGACCCATTTTTGAAAGGGATGGGGAGGATCCCACTGAATGTCAGTTGAATGCTGAGGGTCTAGCATGCAGCAGAAGGGTCAGAAATACTCTGAATGTTAACAGGTGACATTACATGGGTAATGGCCCAGAAACAGGCCCTGAGGTATGGTGAAAGTGGGTTGGGGGCCTTCTAGCAGCACTGTCCATTGCTGCTGCCTCTCTGCATTGCACAACACCATGCACAAAACGCTATGCTCAGAGACTGTGAAACAACACAAAAGCATGTTCGTTGTGCAAACAAAACTGGACACTCATCTGTATTACAATTCAGTTGCAGATGGACCCTCCCTGCCCCCCCCCCCCACACACTTTGAATCTAGTTTGTATGGGGCTGGGTGACAATGCAACAGGCAGTTGTTTGACTTACATTTTGCAACACATCAACCCTTGCAAAAGAAAACTCAGCCCTGAATCCTTAGTTTATAACAGCTAGACCTATATACCAAATGGCCAGAACACATGCAATAGCCCCACCTGTTTAGTTAAATCACTGCATATTTTTTTTTTTTTAATTTTTTTTTAAGATACATACTTTTCGTTCCTCTGCAGCTGGGGAGGCGTTACCTATGGTTCCCCCACAGTCCAGACCGACCAGACAGCCCCTATACCAAGCCCCAAGCTCTACCCCATCTCCGGACCTACACAGCGATCCACCACGGCGGGCATGTAGCCACCACCGCAGGATCTTGGGGGGGGGGGTCCCCGATCAGGGGGAGCATCCAGGGCTGAAGTCAGGTGGCGCCGCAAGGCCAGCCATCAAGTAGCGCGCCGAGGTATTTGTGTTTTTCTTTACCCCTTACACGTGATTGTGCAATGACGCCAACCCAGAGACTGCAGACGTCCATCACGCGCATCCCCGATGTGCTCCCAGCATCAGTAGTACCTCCGGTCTCCACCGAAGGCCACTACCACGCCAGGATGCCCTTGGATCCCACCCCAGGGAGAGGAGAGCTGTCCTCCGGACGCTCAATCCTACTCCCTCCCTGCCAACCCCCAGCACCCGGGCTCGTTCCCGAACCCGGATTGCTGGCATGATGCGAGGTGTGGCATCCAGCACCTCAACCCACAGCGTCACCGGGCCGGCATAAGTCACTACATATTCTAATAGCAAGTACAATTTACCAAGGATATCCCCCTTTTTTTTTTGAACTTCTGCCTGTGCCTTAGAACTACAGCTGTTCTGCATCCATCTTTGCTTTACTTATGGGTGGGGCAGGTTGAAGGTGCAACCTTGCAAACATACTACTACTGTATGTACCAAAATGCCACTTTCTTCCTTCAGGAAAAGTCTGCACACACACTCTGCCTTTAGACTACCAGTTCCTGCCTCTATAAAAAGATCACCAAAAATGCCATAATTTTAATGGCCCAGAAGATTACCACAATACTGAAAGAATGACGGACACCATAACTGTGTGCTGTGCTAGCACTCTGCATCCTGGATGTGCACTTTACAAATAAAAGCTTACCTACCTGTTAAGTTTGGAAGTAAGCTACTAAACCTGCCGGGCTGTTGGTACTGCAAACTTAAAAGATACAAAAACAGTATCTGAATTTCCACCATGCACATTAATATTCAAAAAGTAATCATATTTACCTGTTCCTGTACATCTTCAAATTCTGAGCTAAGTAACTCGATGAAGATGGGTACAGCTCCTGCCTGAATCACTATACGTGTCTGTTGAGAATTCCCTGATGCAATGTTTGTCAACACCCAGGCGGCTTCAAACTGAAAACACAAGGGACAAGAGCCTTCAGTATTTATCGTACTACATGTGTATTATGTTGTTCAGTCAGAACAGAGGGTTGCAGGTTTTTTATCTTGTGGGATAAAATGGTCACTGAAGCACTATTATCTTTTACTGTGTTCCCACTGACTGACAATTCAAACAACTTTGGCCACATCATCCAAGACTCTAATGCCATCAGCACTTATTTAACCAATCAACGCAAAGGAATCCCTCATACTCAGTTGGCAAATGTGGGTTATCAAATGGCACTGAAAAATAAAGCTGATTGGCCAACATCGATCATATCACTGTGCGTCGATTTCACATCAATGCATGGTCACATTTCAAATTTATTTTTTTGTTACAGTCAAAAAGACAAAAGTTACTCACCTATAACTGTTCTTTTACTACTGGTAATTTTTTTAAAGTCACACTTTTGCAGTATCTGAGCATGCACAATCTCCTCAGAAAGACCATTGGCTGTAGCTTCAGTTCCTCCCCTCTCATTCCCTCACCCCCTCCATGCCTTTCATCTTTTGGACATGAACCACAGGAAATGAGAGTCTATGCCAACAGATACCAAATAATGGTTACTGGACCCAAGAGACACTGTGGGACAGAAACCTGTCATCTCCTATAGAAGGGGGAACAATTTATCTGATTTACTTACCCACAGTAGGTATGAAAAAACCACGTGACGGGACTAGAACATGGTTGCCCCCCCCAAACCAACAGGGTGTCACAAATGTGGACACTGTAGCATTTGTAAATTTAGCCAACAGGGTAAAAAATTCCAACATCCACCCTACACCAGAAAAATATAACCATCCGACATTTCATTAATTTTTCAACAACACATGTTGTTTTTATTGTTCAATGTACATGTCCACATATTTATGTTGGAAGAACAAAAGGAACACTAAGGGAATGGATGCAGGAACATGTATGTGCAATCCAAAGAGAAGTGGCTAACACACCAATTGAGGTTCACTTTGAAAAGTTCCATCAAAAAGATCTTAAGTGCTTTAAGTTTATGGGGGTGGACCATGTTCCTGAAAACACTGGAGGAGGTGACAGGCTGAACAAATCAGCACAATGTGAACAAAGATGGATCTACACTATGAGGGCTTTGTATCCAAATGGTTTAAATGACAACCTGGACATAACAGTATTTCTGTGAAGCTTTTTTGATATGTTTATTGAATAAATAAACAATTTCAGAAAAATCTTTAATATCTTTCAATCTGGTGCGAGCAGAACAACTGTGTCTATAAATATGAACACGATTCAATTTGGTTTTTTTTTTGTCTAAATCAAATGAAACTTTTTATGTAGCAACTGCTGACAGACGTATCTTGTGATAAGTGTATCCTGGACCCCTATCTCATGACCATACTCTCTTGCCTTTTATGGTCAGAGTGTCTGAAAACTGGAAAATTTCCTTTGTTTTGCACTTCTTGTCAAACACTGTATGTCCAGTGTGTCCAAGAGGAAACAGCCATGCCATAGATGCTTGAGACACCCAGAGAAAAAAAGAGCAATGCTGCTTAACTACCTCTGTACACCTGTAGCCCTGGTGGTGAAAAGCCATCAGCTGTTTAGACTTAATCACGTTAGAGGTAATTATGTTAGGGCTTATTTGGGTATTAATAAATTGCAACTAGTTTAAAACAACATCTGGTGTAAGGTGGTTTTATTGGTTTACCGGGGACCACTAACCTTGTGCATTTACTACCTTACTGTCATCAGTATGGTTGATATAGTTTGTTTATTTACAGTAAGACCTATAACAAGGAATCTAAGATGCTCGTGTGTATAGAAACATAGAAATTTGTTGGCAGAAAAGGACCCTTGGCCCATCCAGTCTGCCGAAACCCCCGCTCTAGTTCTTCTTACCCGACTGTCCCATACCTTTCCCCTTTTATTTATCCCCATGTAGTTGTCCCAAGCCCTTTTGAATTTGTCAACTTAATCTACCCCACCACCCATTCTGGCAGCCTATTCCATGGACCCATAACCCTCTCTGTGAAGAACAGCCCCCTTACAT
Organism: Neoceratodus forsteri; assembly: GCA_016271365.2. Taxonomy (NCBI): domain Eukaryota; kingdom Metazoa; phylum Chordata; order Ceratodontiformes; family Ceratodontidae; genus Neoceratodus; species Neoceratodus forsteri. The sequence continues at coordinate 165,599,636 of CM057459.1, read as the reverse complement.
CTCCTCTATATCCCCCCCCAGCTTAAAAGCATGTCCCCTAGTGGATTTGTTTTCACTCATCCTGAAAATGCTACCTTCCCTCACTCTATTTATTCCCTTCGGATGTTTGAAGGTTTCCACCATACCACTGGCAGTAGGAGGGGAGGTATTACTGCCCCAATAGATCGTTGGTGAGGTCTCATCTGAAGTACTGTGTCCAGTTTTGGAGTCCTCTCCTGAGAAAGGACAAAGATAGGCTGAAGTCACTGCAACGGAGAGTCACAAAAATGATTCAGGGCCAGCATGGCAGCTCCTATGAGAAAAGGTAGAAATCCCTGAACTCACTGGAGGCCAGACTGGGGCGGGGGGCGGTGATCGAGACTTATAAGTTCTTATGGGGTACAAACAGGGTTAACTGTGAGGACCTGTTCGTTAGAACTAGAGATGATGTCATCACAAGGGGACACAACTGGAGATTGGTGAGATGTAAATTCAAGACAGATGTAAGGAAATTCTTTATTGAAAGGAAGGTGGGGTCCTGGAACAGCTTTCCAGCAGAGGTCATGGAGGTAAGTACCCTCAATGAGTTCAAACATGGATGGGACAGGGACAAAGACAAGGTACTCAAAGTCCCACTTGGGGGAAACCGGGAGGGGGAGGAAGCAGAAAGGTGGGTAGGGGGTGAATAACCCATCACAACACTAGGTCAGGAGGCAGTAAGAAATATAGTATGGGCAGTCTTGATGGGCCATCAGCCTCCTCATGCCATCATATTCTATGTTTCTAAGATGGAGGAACTCTTGAGCTTGACACTTGTCCTTAAGATGGAAGGAGCAAAAGGCGACCATTGACACTATCCACCCTTGCAACCTTAGTGCTTACTGCTCCTAGTATTGGAGTCACTGCACCCGGTCCCACCTCTTGTGCCCTTGCATCCCTTCCATGAATATGTATATCACCCTTTACTATTTGACTATCCTCACCACTGTGCATATGTGCTTGGTTACACTGTTCACTGCCTGTACACTGCTTTCTTGTTATTGTAATACTGTTTGTACATTTTTCCTTGTAATCTCTGGGTCGCACTTGAAAACAGGCATTCATTATCTAGTGTGCCTACCCAGTAAACAAAAGCTAAATAAATAAATAAATTTCAGAGCCTCCTGAGGTGGTGATTAAGCTCAGGTATGTCTGGAGTTCAGCTGTACCCTGCTAAACTCCACACTCTGTGATTAGACCAAATGCGACTTCTCCATGTTCACAGATAACTCCAGTTTGGAAACAATCTCCCTGGTCACCTGGGGAGCTAACGGAGTCTCGTAAGGCCTTCTCCTGATGCTTGAGGGGAAGGAAGTCTCTCAGTTCCACATCTGCTCCCCAAAGGGCATGAAGGCGGAAAGCAAAATAGGCAGAGTAGCTGGCCTGTTGCTCACCCAGTACACCTGCCGTGCACATTCTACACCTCCACCAGTCACGGCGCTTGGATTCCTTGCTCAGGGAGAAGGGCAGCAGAAGCCCCAGTTGTCTTGCACATGTGCTGCACAGTGTCAGTTACTGGACCTGATGCTTCTGTTTTTTCCATGAAGGCATTAAACCACACAAGTGGGCCCGTATACAGACAGTCCCCACATTCACTAAAAAAAATACCACCAACAGCTTAATCTAGTGCCATTTCAGTTGCTTACCATCTGTATCCCCCTTCCCCTGGTCACCCCTGAAAAAGGGACTTCTAGGCCCAGTGGGCTTACCGGGTCAACAAAATTCAATAAATAAAAAAAAAAAAAAAAAAAAAATTAAGGGACCAATCCTGCTGAGGCGAGACAAGACCACGCTACTTCCTCCAGATTTTTTTTTTTCCAACTCTATTTTGACTCCCTGTGAATGCAGAAATATAACTTTATCAGCCTTGTGGTCTCACAGACACCCCCCCCCCCCAAGAAAAAAAAAATTATTGGGAGACTGCTTTGGCCTGCATGGTAGGCCCGTCCCCTCAGGCAGATAAAGGACAGGGAGTAAGTATATGACAATCTGGGGCCCCAAGGAGACAGGAGAGGGACCAGGAGCCAGCTTCACTGTGCTGCAGCTAAGGGTGTTTTTCTTAGTTGCAGTGTCCCTGAAAATGTGGACAGGCAATGATGTCAGCGACATGTAGCATGCTGACATCTGGCATAGCCACCAATCCTCAGCACTTCTGAGGCACTCAGGCGCACTGACTCCTGGCCACCCACCAACAGTCAAACTTGCAGATTTCCTCCTCCCAGCACACCCAGAGGAGGAGAGCTGTCTGATTAAGCCGTCCAATTAATGCTCAACCCCCACCCCGGCGCTCCAGGTTTGCTCCCAAACATGGTCTTGACACCCAAATGGGCGATGCAGCTGCAGGCTGGCACTTTCCCCAGACTGAGTATGGCATCATCAATCAGCACAGCTAGGAACAAAGGGGACTCCTTCAAAAGGGTCTCCAAATGTTTTTACTTCCCCACGGCCACCAACTCCTTTATGGGGGATGTCAAGGGAATATGAGATCCTCTTGAAAGGTGGGAGAAGGATTCCAGGTCCTTAGAGGGGCCTGGTCGTCCCAACCATCATCCTCAAACTCTGGAATATTTTCAACAGTGGAGACATATAATTGGAGCTGGCTGGTGACCATCAGTCAGGGAATCCTTGAGGTGTGTGCCACTAAACCTTGCTGGGCTACAAGTGGTTCACCCGTAAATCTGGCACTAAAGTTCCCATAGAATATGTGGGGTCATATGAGAGAAGGAGCCATATAGGGACAAGGGTGGTGGTGATGGTGGCACCATCATTACTGCCAGGGACAGTGGGGTTACTGGGATAGTCCCATTAAGCCCCATCTGGGGTGGGAACCACAGGTGGAGGCAGTGCCAGAACAGGACCTACCCTAGTTTCCTTATGGGTCTTCAGCCAATGGGGGCCAGCATTAAGCCACTCTACCACCTTCTGGAAGAGAGCAGTCTTCATCTCCAGCATTTTCCATCACTGACTCGCTAAACAAACATACTGAGATAGGGACGGACGCCCACCTTTATCTTTGTAGCACCTGGGTCTATCCCTCCCTCAGGCCTCTCTTTTTAGGCGTCTTCAAGTGTCTCTTTTCTTTTTCCACTTTCTGTTTATACTCTCCCTACCCACTGCACTCTGCTTCCTCAAGAGTCACCTATGGCGTCTGTCCCTTGCCCCCTCTTACCTGGAGCCCATGGTAGTCCCCTCATGTAGTCTTGGTTTGCCCCCCAGGGAGGGACGAGGTGGAGCCCGTACACCCAGAACATCTTCCTTTCATCAGGGCACTGGTCCGGGACAGGCATGGGAGCTGTGGATCAGCACCTGGGTGCTCAGTCTCCCCGGAATGCAGGGAGCCAGTTTCCCTTGTTCTGGGCATGCCGTGCACCCCAACATCAAGGCGTGACTGCTGACGTCTGTCACGCCTCCCCCTTCTCTACATGGCTGGGCGCTTGCTATAACTCAGACCTCTGCCTGAGGCCAGTCAAGTGCCAAGCCTCAGCCTCCCTCAGCCCCCCCCCTCCCCGGAGAAGGCGAGCAGTCTCTTGGACTCTCAGCCTCCTCCTCCCCTGGCCGGCCCTCCGACTCCCAGGGCTTGTTCCCGAACCCAGGTCACTGGCGTCGCAAGCAGTAGCACTACCACTGCGCCGGCATGCCAGCTTTCTTCAAGTGTCTATGGGAGGAGGGGCAGGAACATGTCCTTGATTGGCATGAAGATGTAGATGATCTGGAGCTGAACCTCTGTTATTTCTTAGATTAAGAACCTAGACGCTGACAAAGTGGTCTGCTTGGGGATCACCCCGGGCAAAGATCCTCCTCGAAAGGGAGGGATCACAAAGTGGTCGACACCCTGGACTCATCGACAGACCAAGTAGGCCTAGCTGTTTGGGACTGACAGGACCCATAGGTCTAAAGGGGCACTTGCCCTCATACATGGTCTGGGGCGCACCTCATCTTCGAACTCCACAGAGTGAGGATCCAGCCTGATCACTACCAACTGAATGAGAGCTCAGGACCTGGGTCAGCTGACAAGTGCAGAAGAAATCATGAAAGTGGATCTCTGAGGTACCAGACCCTTGTTCTTGCCTGATCTGTTTCACTGATCAGAGGGCTTGGCAAGTTGATGCTCGTGGCATGCCAAAGACATAGTTAACATGATCTGGTAAGAAGGCAGGTCTTCTTGTCATGCAACAGACCTAGGCAGTACCAGCAGATGCTGTATGGATCTGTTCTGGAAATCTTCTCCATGTCCAAAGGAGAAATTCCTTCACACTTACCGTAATTTCCTTTTCTGTTAGTTCCAACATTGTCAGTGGAGTTAATACATAAGTGTAATGAGCTCCCCAATGGTGGGTGGGGGAGGTTATAGCCCATAGCTGTCAACCAGTATAAAACCCTGGGCACATGAGGATTCCAAAAACAGCAGCTACTCAGTCACCTGTCCAGCACCTATTCACAGCTATGTAGCTACCAATCTCCAATTAACCCTCTCTGCCACCACTACATGTAACTGATTAATCACATGATTTAAAAAAAAAAAATGAACATCATCTCATCTGAAGCACTGTTTGAAGTGGTTTTGCTGAATAACTATTCCATCATACTTCCTAAGCGTCCAGTCACTGACACTCTGACCTTGCAGGCTCGGCTCCAACAATACTTGCAACATAAGAATATTTATTTATTTGGAAATTGGTAATAGGGAAAGGCACACTGAGCCAGGGTTCCTTTCCAGGTGCAATACGGGGGAAGAGTTACAGGAAGAAAAAGCAAACAAATACAGTGCATTTCCAATGGTGCATACATAAAGCGTAGACACAGTACATTATTAATACTTTACAGGCATGAGCACAGGCTCATAAAGAAGTGCAAGTTTACGTAACAAAGTAATTTAGTAATAGGTATGAAAAGAAAACTGAAAAACATTTTCTAATGGTACACTGGCAAGCTAAGTAGTGCAAATAATAACAGATTATTCATGTAGAGATGAAGCCCCGACTAACAAGGGTCACTAGAAAGGCCTCCTATGAGAAACAGGTGCAGGTAGGAGATGGGAGGAGTTTCTTAAGGCACCAAGGGAGGTAGAATGGTGATGGGAAAAGGCAAGCTTGTTCCAGAGTGTTGCTTGGTGACAGAAGAAGGCAAACTGTTCAGCAGAATGGGGGGTGCAGAGTGGAGAAGGTTCTCTGGTTCCTGGACCATGGGAAGCATGGAGCAGGGGAACTAGAGAGGAGTCAGGAGAGGCAGCTAGGAAGGGAACCAAACCAGAATTTGGAAATGAATGCAGAGCAATGTGACTGGCGACGTGAAGGTAGTGGGAGGATCAGAGGGTGCAGTGTTGTGGGAAGGGAGTGGAATTTGTAACAAAATGACAAAACGCATTGCAGATGTGTCCAGTCTAGCTAGGGACGTGCAGGACAATACCAGAGACATCAGCATATGCAAAGACTGGGAGCACCATTCTAGTGACAAGCTCACGGCGGACCAACGGGGGTAGGCAGTCTTCATTACGTTACAAGGCACTCAGCTCAGTACGGAGTTTAGCGTGGCTAGCACTGATGAGGGCTGAGGACTCAAGCTTACTGTTAAGCCACATGCCAAGGTACTTGAAGGAGTGCACCACTTCTAGAGTGGAGCCATCCAATGTGGAGAAGACCGGGACTCTCAAGAGCCTGGCCAGTTTTTGGCTGGTACCAAAAGTCAAAGACACCTATTTTTACTTTTTTTTTTTGTTTTGGGGTACTGACCTTGATATGGCTGCAGTGGAATCAGTGCAGGACACTGTGGATATCCTGCTAAATTAGGTCTTCTACAGAAGCGGGGGAGGGTCCAGAGGTGAAGACGGCTGTGTCATTAGCACAAATGTGTATATGTAAGTTGGCAAAGGGGAGGCCATTCAGAAAAACTGAGAACAGGATGGGGCCGAGGATTGAGCCTTGCGGGGGTCTCAGCCAGAACAGAAAGGACAGGTGAAAGCATGTCACCAACCTGAACAGACTGTAGTCAGCCCGTTAGGCAGGAATGAAACCAATCAATGGCAGGAGCTGAGAGGCCAGCTGAGATCAGCGTATCCAGAAGGAGGGGATGGGACAAGACAAAGGCTTGGGTCAGATCGATGAAAATGGTGGCCATGATATACCCCCTTCTCCATCCCAGTGAAGATGAAGTCAGTGACACACAGCAGAAAGGAAACAGTGGAATGGTGCTTCCAAATGCCAGACTGGAATGGTAAGAGGAAACTGAAGGAGGTGAGGTAGTCTGAATGTCTAGAGTAGACTAAATTTTCTTGCAATTTAGCAAGCGAGGGGAGGAGGAAGATAGGGTGGAAACCACCAGGGGAGCAGGGATCACCCCCTTTGTGAAGTAGAAGGACTTTAACAATCTTCCAGGACTCAGGAACAGAGCAGAAGGAGAATGAGAGGTTGAACAGGTGAGTAAGTGGAGATGCAACTGCAGGTGCTGAGAGGTAGAGGATTCTAGGATCAAGCTCATCTGGGCTGGACTCAGACAGGTTAAGGAAGGACAGGGCTTGCAGAGTTTCCTGAAAGGTGATGTGGGGGAAGTGAACAAGCAGGGTGGCTGGGGTGGGATAAGAGTTGGGAGCAAGAGGGGAGCTGGCAGCAGAGGGAGATGGAAAGGCACAAGTGGTAAAGAACTCACTGAAATGAGCAGCAACAGTGGCAGGGTCTGACACTGGTGAGCCATCAGCCAAGAGTATAGAGGGAACAGACTGGGTAGGGGGCTCAAATAGGGAGTGGATTACCTTGTAGAATTTGGATAGGAAGCTAAGCTTGTTCTGGAGGTTTGTTTTGAAACGGTGGGACTTCGCAGACCAGACAGCCTTGGTGCAGTTGTTTCTCAGGGCCCTGCAGTGGAGAAGATCAGCAAGAGAGTGGGTTAATTTATAGCAGGCCCAGGCAAGATCATGAGACTTACACAGTTTGGTGATTACAGTGGAGATCCAAAGGAGATGGGATGATTTGACCCTGGATTTCTGTGGAGGAGGGGCATGCAAGTCCCACACTCAGAAGAAATTGGAAAGAAAAAAGGGAGAGAGACGCATCAATATCAGAGGCCTGGAGGATGGCTGACCCATCTGTTGCAGCAAGATCACTCAGGACAGTGCTGATATTCAATGGGGACATCTGCTTTTGGGACGAGGGGGGGCGCGCCAGATTTTCCTGACACAGAATGTCATGCAGTGGTCGCTGAAAGAATCAGTCAACAATGTGGTGGGGGTGGGAAGACAAAACCCAGTCCAACAGAGTGTGGTTGGAGGAATGGGAATTGAGTCCTGTGGGTTCAGTGATAACCTGGATCAAATTCAAGGACTCACTCCTCAGGTTGTCAATCAACCTAGTTGTTGGGAAAGCAATAATACAGAACAGGGTGGGAGGCATTGGGCTATACCGGACCGCCCAGGGGTGTCATGAGGCCCAATGCTGCAGGCGGAGGGCTTTATAGCCTCTGGAAGGTCCAGTATAGTCCAATACCGCCCATCCTGGAGGAAAATTGTTCAGCTTAGAAAATCGAGTTACATGTGTGTGTATCTGCAACAAAGTGTTAAATGTTTTAAAAGCTACAGAAAATGCAATAGAAATCAATAAAAAGACACTGTGCTGTAACACAGTCCTACTGGTAGCATTGCCAGCAGAGGGTGCTGCAGTGTTTTTTGTTTTTTTTTATTTATTTTGCTATCCAGTACCTCATTTTCACCCTACATCATAGCACCCGGGCAGGACAGAAGCACTGAGAACATGAGGGGACTTCAACAGGGGCAGTCTCATAACTGAAGGCAGGGAGGCGGCTGCAGAAGAGGGCTATCAGCTGCAATGTTTTAAAATACAGGCAGAGGTGAGGGAGTGGCAGTTCTTCGAGATACTAGCAGTAAGACGGAGTGTCCAGAGGTACAAACAGGTGGGCGGTACCGTTGTGCCACTGCCATTTACTTTCTTTTTTTTCTTCAATTAGAAGACCTGTGAACTTGGATCTGTTGTACGGCATCCCCTTCCCGTGACCCACCCATCAGTGAAAAGGGGGAAGCTGTGTCTAGTAGCGCTTAGCATGCGATGTGCTAGTGCTACACTTAAACTACAAAAACTGTAGGGTTTTTTCCCCAAAGTTCAAAGTTGCTTTCCAAAAGGGTCATCGTGTGTGCTCTGTCAAGGCCACCTTTCTGGTGCCCAGAACCAAGACCTCGCTATCCCAGAGGTCCATCCATTACAGAGCCCCTGCTTGGTTCAACTCCCTCTCACCCTGCATCACAGACATTGCCAAAACTGGTCCCTTCAAAATCGCCCTCCGGAACCATCTCTTAGACGCTCGTTGCTGTAGATGCACCTAATTAATCCCACTTTGGGATCCTCCTGTCAGGCCTCCCTGACCTGACAATGTCCTCTGGACAGCCTATCCTCTCCCTCCCTCCCACCCCACTCCCCATCCCTACCTCCACCCTCCCAGGTATTATCTAGGTATGTCCAGGGCTGTACCCCCCATGTAACCCTTGGCTACCTTGTATTTGACTGTAACCTATTATAAGTAACGTTATTATGTAATCTAGGTGTACTCTATGTTTAATGATCTGCACCTGTACTGTTCTCACTGTTGCAACCACACTATGTAACTCTGTCCCCCCCCTCAACGAGGTGCTTTTGTAAATGAGTCCATGACTCAAAGGTTGTAAATCCGACTTTTCTAATAAATAAATAAATACATGTTTTTTCACAACTCTGACTCCAAGTCCTGATTCCTACTGTTACCGCACGTCAATCTGAGCATTAGTGGAGCTGGGGGAGTTGTTTTTAGTAACGCTTGGCACGTGACATGCTAGCGCTCCGTTTAAACAACAGAAACTAGTTTTTTGGTTTTTTTTTTCAAACTATGAAATTGTTTTCAAAAAGGGTCACTGTATGTGCTACGTTTTGTTTTTGGTTTTTTTACAAGAAAGATTTGCTGTATGGCTTTACAAGACGGAGGGAGGGCTGTATCTCTCACGAAGAGAGAGAACAACTTTGAGGCTATGAGTTTAATAAAAGACTGTGGGGCTGTATGTGACAGTCAGCTCTGCCTGTGTGTCTGTGTGCTTGTGCTGGGTCTCAGGCGGTCTTTGGTGTTAGCGAGCACAGCCCAGTATCTGGAGATTGACTTAGGATGTCATGGCAGTGATCTGTCAGAAGTAGCATATATATGACTCGAAGGTATTCTTAAAAAAAAAAAAAAAAAAACCTGTATCAAGAACTAAGTTCAATGACAGCTGATGTGCCATTTGGACAGGGAGTTGGCACTCAACTACTGACCATGGGGCAGTAACTCTCGCCAAGTGAGAGAAAGAAAATGGTGGCTCTAAAACAGTGAACATTCTAATGACACAGTGATTTCAGAAGGTAATCAGGCAGCAAGAGACTGGAACTCATTAATTCCTGGTCTCTGCTGCCAGATATCGGACCAGCTACCTGGTGACATCAGCCAATCAGAAGTGAGAATGCCTCCTACCCATTTTCTAAGGAGAGATAGTTTATGTTGAAGTCCCTAAGGAGAATGAGTTCACCAGAGGAGGAGTGTGAGGTGTTACTGGAGAGAGAGACTGTCAATCAGGGAGGCAGGAGAGATCTTGTGTGAGGCATAGAAAGCCCCAGTGAAGACGGGTTACAGATGAGGGGAATGAAAGCCTGATAAGGAGATATTCATGGGAGAAGGGTACAGCCTCCCTGATATTCAGGGAGCAGGAGAGTCTCTGGTGAACATACATGGCTACACCTCCACCACATTTACCCCTGTCCTGCATGAAAAGATGGAAGCTGGGAAGGGACAGGCTACATAACTACAGAGAAAAAGTAAAGCACTAGCCTATAATGGTGAAGCACCAATCAATACTCAGGACTTGTTAGCTGTGAACCTGTGAAACTTTAAGTCCAGTAAAACATCAGGATGTCCGTGGTTAGCAGACAATTCATGACATCCAGTTGTAATCTCAAGTAAGTTACCTTTACTGAAATATTAGCTCTTTAGATATGTAGGACAGTATTATGTAATAGGAGCCAGAGGCACCCAGGAGAGCCTCACTGACACATGTCCGAGCTAACTGAAAAGAAAATTACTGTAAGGATAAAAGGAACTTCTCCTTTTCGCTCCATGTTGTCAATGAGAAGTTGATATGTATGGGTTTCTAAGAAGCAGTACTCATTCCAAAACTGGATTGAAGATACTGTCAATAAATATAACCCACAGGGAAAAGCATAATATTCATCTGCTAACCACTACCTATAGAATTCTGCTCCCAAAGGCTACTTCAATAGAGCTTTGAACATGCAATCTGTAGTGCTTAATGAATGTGTGAACGAAGGACCACGCTGTCACTTCGCACAGTTCCAACACAGAGGCTTCTCCTCTCTCCACCCAGGATGTAGCAGTTCTGCTCAGCCATTGGCGATGCAGGCCCATATTCATCTGGCTAAGGTGGTCTTAGAGGCCTTCTGATCCTTTTTTGCTGTTCCAAACAGCATGAATACACTCTCTGTGGTAATACAGGAGTTAGAAGTAATCTTTAATGCCCCTGGAATGATTACTCCTGTGCCAATACTTTTGGCTGTCCTACCCCAAGGCATCCTGCTCAGGGGTTAAACCCTAAAATTGCTTCTCACCTTGTTCTTAGTCACCAAAAAGACTATAACCAGATGATGGTTAACTACTACCAATCCCTACAGTGGAGACTGGCGGACCATGGTAGCTGAGTTACATGCACTGGAGAGATTAACATATTCTCTCCACAACCGAACCAGTTTTTTGAATTGCGTTGGCGACACTGGGTGTGGCACCAAATGCAGATCAATCCCTCCTTTGTGCCTTAAATGGCACTTATTGCTCTCCCCTCTCCTTCCTTTCTCACTTGTTTTCTTCCTGCTTTTCCTTTTCTTCTTTTCAATTGCTCTTCACAGCTCCACTCAGACTTTCCTGCTCTAAACCTTCATTACACCTCAGAACAGCGAATGGTTAGCCTTAGAATGTTATACAGCAGGGGTTCTCAAAAGGTGAGGCCAGCCTCCTTGGGGAGGCCTCAACCTGTTCAAGGGGAGGCTCAAGCAAGTCTGAAAAAGTACTGTATTTAAATTTTGAGTTTTATATAACTTGTGTGAAGAGATGACACAAACTGAAAGAGGATAATAGTAGATGAACATTGTGTATTTATTTACTAATAGGTAACAAGGGAAGGTGAATGAGCCAAGGCACATTTCAGGTGTACATGGGGAAGGGTAGGGAGTGATTACATTTCAAAAGGTAACTGCAAAACAATCAAGAAATACACAAGAACAATAGTGCAAACAAATATGAACAATAAATTAATAATGAGTGGTGGTAATTGATCAATTTGTAGACTGATGGCAGAACAACCAAATACAAGGGTTGAACACACAGACGCCAAGAGCACAATAGCAGGAAGAAGCAAAGTAATCCCTGAGAAGTTGCTTGTGAGCAGGGATGGCGGGGGAGAGGCAAAGTAAGAGGAAGGTTATTTCATATAGAGAGGAAACAGAAAAAGTAGTCTAATCCATGAAGGTACTGCCACAAGGGGTAACAATGGTTCAAGAATGAAAATAGCGAAGGAAGTAGGCTGGCCGGGGAGGGGGTTACAATAAGCTGAATGATAATATTTGTTATTTTATTTATTTATTATTTAGATAACACCTTTGAGCACAGGAGCTCTTTTTCAAAGGTTCCACGTCAGTATAAGACAAAGAACTGAATGTGAGCCAAGTACTCAGAAGGATTTCAATTTATTCATGGTGTACTGCACAAAGTACAGTATGTTATTTTTCTTTAGGGAGGCCCAAGATTATTTCAGTTTTTGGGGGAGGCTCAAAATCTTTTCCATGGATTTGGGGAGGCTCACTGTGACAAAGTCTGAGAACTATTGTTATACAGTATATTGATGGCATTGCTGAAGTTTTTCCCTATAGCCTTTCCTACCTGCTAGGTTAACCTTAGTTGCCCTCTCCCATTTATTTATTTATTTTTATTTATTTTATTTAAACAGCAGTTTGGAAAACCTTTGAGCCATAGGCTCATTTACAAAGGTACCTTGTCACAGTAAGGAACATTTAGTCAGGTACTTCTTTTTGCACACCATATCTTTCTTGCCATAAGGCTACTAAGTCATACAACACTCTTATTTTATTTATTTATTTATTTAAACGTTTCATAAGGAAAGGCATACTAAGCAGTGAATGCTCATTTTCAGATGCGTCCTGGGGCAGAGGGGACAAGGATAAACAGTAAATACAAACAGCGAAAGAACAGATAAAATATAATAAATGGACTAGAGATACAATCAGCATCAGGATGACAAAACTGAATAACAGTCTTAACAACAAAACAGCAAAAATGCTAGAACTATATTAAACAATCAATCAAATGAGTAACAGAGCAAGTGTTAACCTGTGAAATTAACAGAGAGGCAAAATAAGGAGAGGGTGGAAATTAAGTACATCTGCAGGAAGGGGAGAAATGGTCCTTTAGGAGGGTGGTGAGGACCCGAGGAGAGGCAGTGTGACGGGATGGGCGGAGGGAGGGAGTTCCATATAGTGGGGAAGCAGTGGGAGAATGCTGCCTGGCCTGCTGAGGTGGATCTGGGAGGGATAGTTAAGGTACGGTGGTCAAGGTTTCTAATGAAGTGAGAGGAAGGAGGTTTGAGGGAAACAGAGGAGAGGTAAGGGGGAGAGAGAGTGAAACCAGAATTCAGCAAAAAGGTTTGCACAGTGGACATGGTGTCTGCTACAGAGGGAAGGGAGAGAGACTGGTATAGGGTACAGTGATGGGTATGGGGAGAGCAGCCAAGAGCGAAATGGCAGAAGGAGTGGAAAAGACAGTTCAGCCTGGTTAGGGAAGATTTGGGAGCGGCACTGTAGACTACATCCCCGTAGTCAAAAACAGGTAGTGTTATCTTCTGGACAAGAGCTAAAATTGTTACTTTACTGCCTACTACTATGAAATGTCCTTATATTGTACTATTCATCTGAAACTTGATATTGCTTGTACTTCTCTGCCTTCTACAGTGTACACTTTGTACCCGGGTCGCACCTGGAAACGAGCCTTGGCTCAGTGTGCCTTTCCCAGTCACCAATTTTAAATAAATACATAAATAGTACGTGGGCCAGCAGTGGAATACATCCATGATTTCTGTATAGGGTACCTTGTTTGGGGTGCAGTTTTTTGTGGATGGCATCTATATGTCCAGAAAAGGTAATGTTCCGGTCAAGCCAGACCCCGAGGTACCTAAAGAAGGAACTGCCCTCAAGTAAAGTCCCATCTAGATTGTGGAAAGAAGGGAGGGGTTGGAGCCAAGAGAGTCTCTGCCTTGTGCCGAAGGTCATGGAGACTGTCTTCTTGGCATTCAAAAATAACTGGTTTGAGCGAAACCAGAGCTGGGCCTTATCAAAGTCATGCTGAAGTCTGGATGCTACATCAGTGCGGGAGGGGCCAGATGTATACAGGCCAGTATCGTCAGCAAACATGTGGATAGAGATGACAGGGCAGGCAGTGGGAAGGTCGTTTAGGAAGATGGAGAAAAGTAGTGGGCCCAACACGGAACCCTGGGGAACTCCAGTGTTGACAGAGAGGGGAGGGGATGTTGTATCACTAATCTGAACAAACTGTGTTCTTCCCACAAGGTAAGAGTGGAACCAGCTGGTAGCTGCATTTGAGTGCTCTGCAGCTGAGGGTTTGGCAAGCAGGAGGGGTGGGAGACCATACCGAAAGCCTTGACAAGGTTGACAAAGATATCAAACGTGATGAGACCCTGGTCCACACCAGTACATAAAGAGTCAGTAAGCCTAAGGAGGGAGGAGGTTGTGGAGTGGCATTTCCAGAAACCAGACTGGTAACATAGAAATACAGAAGCTGACGGCACATAAGGACCGCAAGGCCCGTCCAATCTGCCCATTTTTTCTACCTTACGAATGTGCCATTGGCCTTTACTCTGTCAATGGCCTATTTATTCATACTCATCTGCATTGCTCCCTTGCACCCATCCCATGCCTGTTTGAAGCCCTGCACTGTGTTCATATCCACCACTTCCTGAGGTAAACCATTCCATGCATCCACCACCCTTTCTGTAAAAAAGAACTTCCTCACATTATCCCTTAATCTGCCTTCCTCTAATCTCATGCTGTGTCCTCTTCTCCTGCTATTTTCTTATATTGAAACATGTTTGACTCTTTCACCTTGTTAATGCCCTTAAGATATTTGAACGTTTCGATCATATCACCTCTCTCCCTCCTTTGCTCTAGGGTATACATATTGAGTTCCGTTAATCTGTCCTCATATTTTCTGATGCAGTCCCTGCACCCTGGTAAGGGATGAAGAATGAAGATAAGTCAAGGTAGGAGGAGAGCTAGGACAGCACCAAGTGCTCCTGAAGCTTGGCAAGAATGGGGAGCAAAAAGATAGGCTGGTAGTTTCCAGGTGAGGAGGGGTCATCACCTTTTGTGAGGGGGATAACAGTGGCATGTTTCCAGACAGATGGGACAGATACTAGAGAGAAAGAGATTTAATAGAAAAGCGGGGGTAACAATAGCAGGAGCACACAGGTAAAGAATTTTGGAGTCAAGACCAGAGGGGCACTTACTCTCAGATGGGTTGAAAGCAAGAAGAGCTTTGAGGGCATCAGTTAAAGATATAGGACAGAAGGAGAAAGAGGGGGATGAGGGGTGGGCTGAATTAGAGGGCTCAGAAGGGGAGAGAGGTAACGAGGAAGAAGGCAGGGTAGAGAGAAGGGTGATAGATAGATAGATAGACAGATAGACAGACAGACACATAGATAGAAAGATAGCACCCCTTCCCAGAGACTTGGAGCATTTAACAGCATTTAAAAACAATTCATACACAGTACAATACACAGCATCAAAACATAAAGCATAGTTCAATATAAAATTTTAGATTTCTCACTAAAATAGCATACAATAAAACAATACCCAGAAGAGCTGTTTGTTTGAGGAGGCGGCTGCATCGGCAGCAAGGAGCGTCGATCGGGGAGCATCCATCAAAGGAAGCAGGCGACTGGATGGCTTTTGCCGTATCAGCAGCTAAGGGGGTCTGCTGCTAAAATCTCTCGCCATATCGGTGGCGCATCTGGAGGACAGGGAGGCAGCCGCATCGGAGGGAAGGAGAGGCATCCAGAGGACTTGACTGTTTCGGGCAAAGGGGGACTGCTGTTGACTGCGGCGGCGCATCCCAACCAAGAAGAGGCGTCCAGAGGACTTGGTTGTTTTGGGCAAAGGGGGACTGCTGTTGACTGTGGTGGCGCATCCAGAGGAACTTGCTCAGCAAGGGAAAGGATCAATCGGGCCCAAGGGTGGGTTTTTTGGACTGGCAACTGGGCTATAAATAGCCAAGCCCAGCTGCTGCAACTGATTCACCCAGAAGAGCTGTACAGCTTTTTGTCCCGCACACCGTCCCTGGCTCCGACCTCTGTTAAATGGTCTTGGGGGAGGAGCTAGCTCAGAAGTCATGGCATGGGGCAGGTCTAACAGGAGTGAAGGAGGAGACATGGGCTGGACTACAGGCTCTGGTCAGGCCTGTTTACTGTATGTTATGCGGACATCTGTTCTGTAGCCTAATTCCTTTATGTTATGCTGACATTTGTTTAGCAGCACAAATTCCTTCATCCTGCAGGGGTTTCTTAGGCAAGTAGCTGCCCAGCAGGCACCTGGAGGGTTCAAAACGGGTTCCAGTAGGGTTGGGAAAAATGTTGGGGCAACAGACTTGGATGGGAAATCAGAACAGAATGGGGACGGGGCTGTGGCATGGTCCTCAGACTACAAGGGCAGGCATCTTTGGAAGGGTGGTAGGGTGTGCTGGGTTTGGGACGGCCATGGTACTAGCCTTGGCTTGGAGGATGGGGGGGCTGCATGGTGTGCCGACAGCTGGAACAACTAAAGGAGAAAGTCAGGTGGTTGAGATGGACGTTAGGTAGGGTAGAGGTGAGGGAAGGGGAGGTGGGAAGGAATGTGCCTCTACCAAGGGTGTAAGATGTGGTGGGGGCAGAAAAGGGAGGGACAGTGAAGACGTAGTGGGTCCAGGGGCAACACCAGTAATGGATGAGAGCAGTCAGGAAAAGGATGGTAGAATCACAAGGGACTACGCAAGAAGGGTAGGAGGTGTAGGGGCGAGCACTAGGGGGGCTCCAGGGGGCTAGGGTAGAGGCAGTCCTGGACTCGAGAAGGGCCAAGGGTGCTGGCAGATTGCAAGGAGCAGAGGTCCAAGGCATGCACAAAGGAGAACTGATTGGGGGGGGCCGCATCTGCCGGGGAAATCGAGACAGTAGGCATAGAGCATAATAACAGATTTGCACCATTAGTACTGATAAATATGGGGGAAATGAGGAATTTGGAGCAGAGGCAGTTTCAGGGGGAACAGAAGAGTTGGGCATGATGGAAGGCTCAGTAGTCAGGAGGAGCGGGGCTTTTCCCTTGCAAAAGGACTCAGCGGTGGCAGGGGGAGAAGCAAGCAGTGGGCAGAGTGTAAGCGAAATTGGGGGGGGGGTTGGGGGCAAGAGCACCGAGGCTAAGGGGGGAGTTGGGGCTAGCACAGGAAGGGGAGCTGGGAGTAGGGAATGTCTGAGAAGGGAGGATGTGGACTCGGTAAGGAGGGAGAGTGGAGCCCAGGGGGAAGGGACCAGCAGGGATGCAGTGAGTGGGAGAGTAGAAAAAAGGACGTGGAGAGGGCAGTAGAGAGTTCCTCTGAGGGACGGGAGGGGCCCCTAGATCCCGGAGGTGCTGCTCGGAGGGACGGAAGTGGCGAAGCATAGAAGGGGGTGCTAGGGGAAGACGGGTCAGTTAGGAGAAAGAGCTGGAACAGGAGGGATAAGGCAGCCAATGGCACTCAAACAGTGGGTGTGACCGGGGAAAACGACTTAGTAAAAGTGAAGGGGGTGGCAGAAAAAAAGGGAAGGCTCAAGAGAAAGGAGGAGGTTAGAGTGCTCATGCTGGGGGACTCCATGATTAGGGGTATTAAGTGGAAAGGACGGGGTGAGGGAAAACCCTGTGCTGTCAAGGTCAAGAGTATACAAGACACTAGTGAGGCCCCACCTGGAGTACGGTGTACAGTTCTGGAGACCTTACTTATGTAAGGACATAGACAGGGTAGAGAAGGTTCAGAGGAGGGCAACAAAGATGGTACATGGATTGCATCACAAGTCCTGTGAGGACAGATTGAAGGAACTGAATATGTACTCCCTGGAAAAGAGAAGGGAGAGAGGGGATATGATAGAGACATACAAGTATCTTACAGGGAGGAACAGGGTGCAGGAAGACACTATTTTTAAGCGAAAAAGATGTTCCAGGACTACAGGGCATGGAATGAAGTTGCAGGGAGGACGATTCAGAGGAAACATGAGGAAGAATTTCTTCACAGAATGGGTGGTGGACAAGTGGAACACCCTGCCAGAGGAAGTGGTGGGGGCTGAAACAATCACAGCATTTAAGAATGCATGGGATAGACATAAAGGAATTCTGGAGGTCAGGGTTAAGGGGCAACAGACTTCTAGGAAAACATTAAGTAAACTTGCAAGCTCAAATGGGCAGACTGGGTGGGCCGTAGGCCCCTATCTGCCGACACTGTCTAAGTATCTATGTATCTATATCTGGTCTATGCTCTGGCAGAGAAATGTGGCGGATCCCCTGACATATTAGTGCACCTGGGCACTAATGACATAGAAGGAAATATGTATGCTGGAGATTCAGGCAAGGTTCCGGGAGCTAGCCACGGTCTGTCTTGCCATAGGGTGCTCGGTCTCCTTCTCAGAGATCCTTCCGGTGCCTAGAGCTAGCGTGGGAAATGAACAAAAAGTTAGAGAGGTAAATAAGTGGTTGTGGGTGCGATGCGAGGCTGAGGGGTATGGGTTGGTGAGACTGGGGTGCAACTGGGAGGACAAGGGGCTGTATGCAAGGATGGGCTCCACCTCAATTTGGGGGGGTTGAAACTAAAACTGACCAAATTCATCCAAGCTAGATGGGGTTTAAACTTGTGGGGTGGGGAGGGATGGGGCTTGAGGCTGATCACAGCACGCACATCAAGGAAGGGCTTGGCATTCTCCCCAAGCGGTGGGGGTGCAAAATGGGAGAAACCGACTGAGCATGGGGGAGCCTGAGCAGGCAGCTACCTGGGAGTTCTCATGTTGGGCACGATGGGAAGGGTAAAGGGGTGGAGGGTGCTCCGGATTGACATCAGGAGCATGGGAAACAAGATGCCCGAGCCTCAGGCGATGTTAGTAGAGGGAGAAGTGGATGTGGTGGCTGTCACTGAAACTTGGGCCACTCCTGGGCATGATTGGGACCTAAACCTGATGGGGTACACTGCATTCAGGAAGGACAAGGTTGTGGGTGGGGTGGGGGGAGTAGCACTCATCATTAAGAATGGCATAGGGATAAACAGGGTGGAGGATGCAGAGGGAAATGTAGAGGTGTTATGGGTCACCTTGCAGGTGTCTGGGGGCAAGAGGGTGAATCTGGGGGTGGTTTATAGGCCACTCATGCAGGCAGAAGATCTTGAGGAAGGCCTGGTGGCAAATCTTAGAAACCACTGTGGTCAGGGGGAGGGTAGAACTATGGTGCAGGGTGACCTAAACATGCCAGGGGCTGACTTGGGGACTATACTCATCGGCCAGGGAACAGCACCTGCTGGACGTCTACTAGAATGCGCTCCTTTCCTAGCTGGTGGCTGACCCAATGAGAGAGGGTCGTATCCTGGATGTGGTCCTGATGGATTGCAAACTGGTTGGAGAACCACTGGCGGGGAGTGATCATGCCACAGTCTGGTTTTCCCTAGACCTGGGGGGAAGAGGAGATCGCACTAAAACGGTGGTAGTTGACTTCAGGGGAGCAGGCTTCAAGAGTATGAAGCAGGTACCATTAAAGCTAAATGGTACCAAATCTCACAAGGTGAACCTCTTTACAGACCGTAAGTTAAAAGGGCTGCCCCTGTACCCCAGCAGTTCCCAGGAACGTACATACAATCGCCGGAGTACAGGCAATTCCCTGGATCCCATCTAAACCAATCCTACAGTATTCGCACCCTCGCCCCCACTACCTGTATTAATATGCATACCACCCCCTCAATGTCTTACCTCCTCCTCCTCACTGTACTCCCCTCTCTGCTACTTTTTCCCTCAGTCTGTCTCCCATCCCCTCTCCAAAGCTATGAACTGAATTGCTCCTATTACTGCACTGGCACTCTTCCTTACGAAGCTAACCCTGCCCACAGGGGACACCACCTCACTACAAATTTGCACCTTCTTATGAGTGTGCGCTGGACCCCGCTATCCTCCCATTGCACAACGCTACTGCTGCACCCCCACATCAATTCCTCAGCTTTCTCCTTCACAAAAAAAGACTTGTAAGCTCTCCCTCAGGGAATTACGCCTGGCCACCCTGCAACTCTTGCTCCTACTCCTGCTACTATCGGGAAATGTTCACCCCAACCCAGGTCTGAAGACTGCAAGGGTTCCCACCCAAACCAAGCAATAAGGCACTCTCTCAATCATATGCCTGAACATCTGTAGTTTACTACCGAAGCTTGACCAACTGCAAGCCTTTGCAAGCATTCACCACCCCGATATTTTGGCAGTGGTAGAAACTTGGCTCACCCCCGCGGTGCCTGACCAAGCAATCTCCCTCCCAGGCTATAATATCTTTAGGCTCGATCATAAGTCTAAAAGAGGGGGGAGGATGTGCACTGTACCTAAAAGACAATCTTCTGGGGCACCCTGTCCACATGGACCCACCGACTTCCTCTGCCCAGTTACTACATATCAAAATCCTACTTGGTGCCCAAAATAAAGCTCTCACGGTCGTTACCGTTTATATCCTGCCTAAAGAACAGGGACCAGGCCTCAGCACTGTGCTGCACCTCATGAAAACACTACCACCTGACTCAGAAACCATACTACTCGGTGACTTCAACGTAAACTGGCTGGGAGTTGAGGCGGGAGCTGTCAGGGATTTTGTCTCATCTGCAAATCTTACCCAGATGCTGGACTCCCCAACCAGAAAGAACATAAAACTGGAACCAGCACCCTACTGGATGAGATCCTGACCAGCCACCCCACTCGGATCACAAACTCCACCCTCCTTCCCGACTCACTCAGCGACCACTCTCCCATCAGCAGTACCTGGTCAAACAAATTTTGCAAACCCCCATCAAAAACCATCCTCAGCAGAGTCCTACCTCGGAGTCACCTATCCCACCTAAAATCACACCTACTCCAACTGGACTGGTCTCCCATCCTCAGAGCCACTGACACAAACACCACCCTGGAACAATTCATCTGCATGTTTAACGAAACCTGTAGCACCTACGCCCCGCTAAAAAAGCACAAAGTTAAATCTCTCTGCAACCCATGGCTATCTGGTGACCTCATAAAGAGGTTAAAACTTAGAGACCATCTCTGGGAACTGGCTAGATCCACCAGGAAGCAAGCTGACATCCAAAAATACAAAAGCGTATGGAATTACTGCACCAAATCCATTCGCCAACAGAAATCGGAGTACTACAAGAAAGCCCTCACTGACTCATGGGGAAATGGGCGAGCTTTATGGGATAACATAAAAGACGTCACTGGAAAGCAATCCAAATCACCACCGACTATGATCCAGGTCAAAGGGAGCACTACTCTGGACCGTAAAATCATTGCTGACACATTCAACGATGCTTTCACTGACCTTAGCAGTGTTCTCCCCCTAGATTTTTTCAACAATGGTGATGCTCCTCTATCCGCCCATCCCAACCAAACCAACATCCCCCCCTTTCTACTTCAAAACGGTAAGTAGAAATGAAGTTCTCAAGTACATCTCCAAAGCCATCTGCAACACCAGAACAAGGTCTGATACACTTGACCTCAAGCTTCTGTCTATCACACTAGAGGAAGTCCTGGGGCCTCTCACCAGGATTTTTAATCTCTCCCTCTCACTCAGCCAGTTCCCTGACAAATGGAAGTCTGCTACAGTCACTCCTATCTATAAAAGTGGTAATAGGACCGCACAAAGAAATTTCCGCCCAATCTCTATCTTTCCACCTCTCTCTAAGGCCCTGGAATGGATAGTAGCTGACCAGCTCACCGACTATCTGGGCAAATACAACATTCTCTGCCGGCAGCAACATGGCTTCCGAAAAGGTCACAGTACTGCCACTGCTCTATCTGAGTTCATGGGTGCCATCCACAACTCTCTGGACAACGGTCTTATAACCAGAGCAATATTTATAGACCTGACCAAGGCCTTTGATACCATCCACCATCGATTCCTGCTGGGTCAACTACAGAACGCTGGGCTCTTCACTGAATCCGTTACCTGGTTCAAAAGTTACCTGGGAAACCGGTCCCAACGTGTGAAAATTGTGGATGTGCTCTCTAATACCAAAGAGGTCCGCTCTGGTGTTCCCCAAGGCTCCTTCCTGGGCCCACTACTCTTCAGCTTATTCCTCAACACACTCCCGGACTCCTGTGCCCAACAAATCATACTGTTCACTGATGACTCAGTCATTCTTGCCTCTCATCAGGACCCAAACCACCTACAACTGAACCTTCAGCATGGTTTCACCTCAGTTGAAAACTGGTTAATAAAACATAAGTTGATCCTTAACCAGAAAAAAAACAAGACCATGGTTTTCAGCAGCTCCCATAACAAACATAAGCATCTCCATCTCTCTGTAAACACCAGCCTAGGTGGCCCTCTGGATCAGGTCCAATCCTTCAAATATCTCGAGATCACCTTAGACTCTCATCTATCCTATGCTGCCCACATAAATAACGCTGCCAAAGCTGCAAACTCCAGACTGGGCCTGCTCTACCGCCTATGGCAACACCAAACACGAGAGGCCCTTGCAGCTACTGTCCAGAGCTCCATCATCTCCTCGATTGACTATGGCCTTGTCATCTACGGCTCCGCCACTGCCACTGCACTTAGACAGGTAACTACCACCCTAAACAAGGCCTGTCGACTCATCACTGGTGCCAAATGTTACACACACACACACACACACACACACACACACACACACACACACACACACGTGCGACCTCCACACTCAAACAAATTGGCTGCAACTGGAAAACAGAATAAAATACCAAACCTGTGTGGCTGCTAAGAAAATCCAGATGGGCCTTGCCCCTCCTGGAGTCTGTACCCTCCTTCAACCAAAAACCAACAGTCGAACCACCAGGGGATCAAAGCCACTGCTGTTTCAAGTTCCTCGCTGCCGCACAACACAAGGTCAAAGATCCTTTCCCTATAGGGCCCCCACCTGGCTAAATGGTCTTGTTACGGACACTACCTCTACCACCCTGCTCGGTGCTTTCAAATCCAGGCTCCGAAACACCCTCATTGCCTCCAGCACCTGTGACTGCCCTGGCTAACAAATCAGCACTCCTCCTGTTACCTGTTGTGCGGGGTTTTGGCCCCCTCTCACACTTACCTTCCATGGGCCCCCTTCTCATGCTCTTACCCACCAGACAATGCCGCCATGGCAGCTTCACCCCACCGTGCCCCTCTCCTCACTATCCCCCCTGTTCCTCCCTGCACCTCTCCTATCCCATCCCTTGTTTCTTTCTATTAACTCCTTCTACCCCCCAATTTCCTTTTCCCTCCCTTCCTCTCTCTCCTATTCCCTTGTCCCCTTCCCTGCACACTATGTGTTTGTGTCCTGTCTCTAAATCAATCCCAATATTATTTTTCCTACTGCAATTTACGTTGTCTACTGTAACATGAGACGTGGTCCCTTTGTTAAAGAGCCTTGGCTCAAAGGTATTTGTAATCCTAGACTGAAATAAATAAAAAAAAAAGATCCTCCGGGGTCACTTGGAGGGGATCAGACAGGCATGGACACAGACAGCAGGTGGGAGATTATTAAAGGAGGACTCCTGAAAGCTACCAAGGCCTGCACGAAGGTTCGACACAAGTTTGGTAGAGCCAAAAAGCCGAGTTGTTGGACCAGGGAGGTCCAGGAAGCGGTAAGGGAGAAAAGGGCTACTTACAGCCGATATAGACGCTCGCATGGGATTATGAACAAGGAGGAGTATGATATATGATATCCAGGAAGGTAACCAGGGTAGTGAGATCGACCAAGGCAAGGCTGGAGCAGAGGTTGGCACAGGGGATCAGGAGAGGTGATAAAGGGTTCATTAGGTACATCAGGGAAAGAAGGAAAGTGAGGGGGCAGATTAGTAGGCTAAGGTGGGGGAGTGGATGGGCTGAGAAGGCCAGGGAGCAGGTGGAGGTACTTAACAATTACTTTGCCTCAGTCTTCAATAGGGATGATGACGGGGCAGCACCATCCGGGGGGGAGGCAGGTTAGATTTGCAGAAAGGGGGGAGGTCATGGATGTTGAAATTCTTGTTTGTAGGGTGAGGGAAGCCCTCAAGTCCCTAAAAACGAAAGTGGCTCCGGGTCCAGATGGTCTTCATCCTAGGGTGCTAAAGGAGATGGAGGATATCCTGGCTGCACCTCTGGAGGACCTTTTTAACTCCTCCCTTCAGATGGGGTGAGTGCTTCAGAATTGGAGGATGACCCACATCGTACCTATCCCCAAAAGCGGCTCACATGAAACATAGAAACAGAATTTGACGGCAGATAAGGACCGCTTGGCCCACCTAGTCTGCCCATTTTCCTATCTAACAGATAAGCTGCAGATCCTAGTTAACCAACAGCTTACTTCCTCCTACCCCCCCCACTAGGACTGCCTTATGTCTGTCCCATGCATTCTTGAATTCCTCCACTGTTCTTGACTCCACGACCTAATCAGGGAGGCTGTTCCATGCATCCACAACCCTCTCTGTGAAAAAATACTTTCTCACATTACCTCTGAGCCGTCCCCCCTCTATCTTCAAATTGTGCCCCCTTGTTCTTGCACATCTCTTTTTCTGAAAGACGCTATCCTCTTGAACTTTGTCGATTCCCTTGAGGTACTTGAAAGTTTCTATCATGTCCCCTCTCTCTCTTCTTTCCTCAAGGGTATACATATTAAGCTCCTTTAGTCTTTCTTCATGTGTCTTCCGGTGCAGACCCTACACCATTTTGGTTGCCCTCCTCTGGACAGCCTCCACTCTGTCTATGTCTTTGCAGAGATGGGGTCTCCAGAACTGCGCACAGTACTCCAGATGGGGTTTCACCAACTGTCTGTACAGAGGGATAACAACTTCCTGTTTTCTACTATTGATGCCTCTTCCTATGCATCCCAGTATCCCCCCAGCCTTCCTTACTGCCTTCTCACATTGCTTGCCCACCTTTAGGTCATCTGATATAATTACCCCCAGGTCCCTTTCCATTTTTTACTGTTGTCAGTATCTCACCCCCCATTGTGTACACTTTCCCTGGGTTTTTGTTTCCCATGTGCATTACCTTGCACTTTTTTGCATTGAATCTGAGCTGCCATAGAATTGACCATTCCTCCAACCTTGCCAAATCCATACTCATCCTTTCCACTCCATCTTGTGTATCAACCCTGTCGCAGATCTTTGTGTCGTCTGCAAAGAGACATACTTTTCCTTCCAGTTCCTCTGCAATGTCACTTATAAAGACATTAAAAGGACCGGTCCCAGTACTGAACCCTCGGTACCACTAGTAACCCTCCTTTCTTCACTGTGACTCCATTTACTACTACTCTTTGCATCCTGTTGTTCAGCCAATTTATCCAGGCTACCACCTTGGGACCCATTCCAAGGCTGGCTAACTTGTGTATAATCTTTGTGTGGGACTGTGTCAAATGCCTTGCTAAAATCTAGGTAGGCCATGTCCACAGCCCCTCCCTGGTCTACTACTTTGGTCACCCAGTCAAAGAAATCTATTGGATTCGTCTGACACGACCTTCCCATTGTGAATCCATGCTGCCTTGGGTCCTGTGCCCCACTGGACTCTAGGTACTCAATAATTCTTTCCTTCAGAAGTGACTCCATCATTTTCCCTACCACTGAGGTCAAACTAACTGGTCTGTAGTTTCCTGCCTCTGTCCTGCTCCCACTTTTGTGAAGAGGAATCACATCTGCCCTCCTCCAGTCCTCGGGTACCACCCCATCCTCCCATGATTTGTTAAAGAGAGTAGTCAGCGGTGTCACTAGTTCTACCCTTAGTTCTTTTAGAATTCTTTGGGTGAGCGGCCCGGTGGCGCTGAGGGTTGAGGCGCTGGCGCCACACCTCATACACACGGCGACCGGGTTTGGGAACGAGCCGGGCCCATCGGGGTTGGAGGAGGGAGAAGGATTGACGCACGGCTGCTCTCCTTCTCCGGGGGGACCACGCCTCCGCAGCAATACCACCACACCTGTTGGGGAAGCTCAGGGTGGTTGGTGCGTTGAGAGAGCCGGATGTGATAAGAGTAGACGTTGGCAGAGGGCGGCCGACGCGGCGCTTCCCACGCACGCCAGCAGCCTTGCACCTTATTGCACCCGGCGCCGGGGAAAAATGGGAGGAAAAAGCCCTTCAGCCTGCCTAGATGGCGCCCCACAGAGCCAGTCTCGCCACCCGCTGACCGAATTAGGCAGACTCCTGTACAGCTCGCTGCAGGACAGAGGAGGTAAGGTTGGAACCTCTCCTCGCCCGGCCCCAGGGGTAATCCGGGCCATCGATGGCGGTCCGATGGCAGTGAGTGTGGTACTCTGGGGCAGACCCTGAGTGTCGGTAGGGTTGGGAGGGTGATACTCCTTGGGGGACCGAAGGAGTGGAAGGTTGAGGGACAGCGAAAAAGGTGGGGGTAAAACAATAAGTAGAAGAAAAAAAAAAATAAAAAAAGAATTCTTGGGTGAATCCCATCAGGCCCCATTGCTTTGTCCACCTTCAATTTTATTAGTTCTTTCAGAACCCTTTTTTCTGTAAATGGACTGGTATCGACCCCCATCTTCAGCGTGTTTCTCTTGTTTGGTTTAGGTACCTCCCCCTCCTCTTCCTTTGTGAATACTGAGCAGAAACATTCGTTCATATCTCCAATCCTAATCTTGTTATTGGTAATTCGAAGGTAGGAGTAACTTGGTTGTCGCAAATCAAAGACTCCAGGGTAGAACAGTTGTATAACTCAACCTCTCTTCTCACATCAGGCGATATCCTCGCCAAATTTGGTATACCAAGTAATGAGACCTTTAAAGTGTTTCAACTCCGCTATTTGGTCTGCAACAAGTTTGGCTTGGTATTTAAACCATCTAGGTACACCCCTTTTTTCTAATATTATTAGACTGAACTCAACCCCATTCCATCTCTGAATCTATTCTTACCTACTGACTTCAATCTGAAGGAGGAAGTAGCTGGGCCCTTGCTCTGCATGCGCCTTCTTCCTGAGGAGGTCCTTTCTTGGAGAACCCTATGGCCTAACTTGCACAAATACCACCTCAGGATAGGTTTCGGTTAGTGCAGTATAATATTGTCAATAACCTCATACTACTCAGTCAAGCTATTTCAAGCGTAAGATGATACGCTTCCTCCGCGGTGTTTTCGGTGTCTTGGGGCCAAGGTAACCCTGATTCATATTTTTGGAGTGCCTAAATTGGCGTTGTGTGGTCCGCTATTATTGATAGCCTAGATCCTTCTGGGTCTGAGCTGTTTTTCTCCAAGTATTTGTGTATTGGGGACGTGACATAGACTCTGTGAGCGCAGATACTATATGGCTTTGATTTGATGGCAGTCAAAAATTAGTGTTAAGACACTGGAAAGACCAATTAGTACTATCCTTTATGGACTGGTTAAAAGAATTGGTGTCGTACCTCCAGTCCGAAGTTTGATTGCCAGCTATAAGCAGAGTAGGGATCTATTTTATAAAAGATGGGGTAAGCTTCAATCCTTTTACCTATCAGGAGATTAAGTTTGTGATCTGATCCCTGGACCCTCACTTTATGTCATATAATGAATTTCATTTTAATGTATGAGCTGAAAGTGATATAATCCAGTCTCTCTCACTGTATTGTGGACCTATTAACATAGCCAGCTATGATGGTAGCTTAAAATGTGATATCCAGACTCTGAAAGTTACTAGATATGCTTTGTGCGGGTGCACCTGGGGGTGGGGGGAGGTGGGATTTGGTCCCTTTTTTGGGTTTTCCCGGCTTATGGGAAATCATGTTTTATGTTATCCTTGTGAATTATTAGGTTTGTTATTTGCCTTTGTATAGCTGACTGAGGGGGGGTGATTCTGTTGTCCTGTTTACTGACTGGTTGTCCTAATACTATGGTACGGTGTATTTTTCTTTCTTTTGTGGAAAATAATAAACTTAAATTACAAAAAAAAAATGTGGTCTTTCTTCGCTCCCTAATATACCTATAAAAGGTCTTATCCCCCTTCTTAACAGAATTGGCTATCCTTTCCTCGGTTTGGGCCTTTGCTATTCTGACTGCCTTCCCAGCCTCTTTCTGCTTTAACTGATAAAGTTCTCTGTCCTGCTCCTTCTGTGTTTCCTTATATTTCCTGAATGCTATCCTTTTCTCCTTAACCTTCCCTGCCACCTCTTTTGAGAACCATAGTGTTTTTTTCCTTTGTTGTGTTTTTTTGATTTGCTTTACACAAAGGCTTGTTGCCTCTGTGATGGCTGTTTTGATTACTCCCCATTGTTCCTCCACTCCTCCTTCTTGCCTGTTTGCTAGTGCTTTTCTGAGGCACTCTCTCATTTTCCTAAAGTCAGACCTCCTAAAGTCCAATACTCTTGCTTTTATGCGGCTTGATTGTATGGCTGTGTTTATTGTGAACCACACTGTTTGGTAGTAGCTTGTTCCCAGATAGCTACCACTTCTAAATCTGAGAATTCTTTCTCCATCCCATTTAAAGTACCAGGTCTAAGATTGCTCCCTCCCAGTGGGTTCCAATACTAGCTGTCTGAGGCATGCCCCTGTAGGGCATCAAGAATGACCCTGCTCTTGGATGTGCCTGCAGCAAAGGTGCTCTAGTTAACATCTGGCATATTCAGGTCCCCCATCAACAATATCTCCCCTTTTTCTGCCATTCTAAGGAAGCCTTCTATCATTTCCTTGTCCATTCCCTCCCCGAGATGGGGGTCTGTATACAACCCCCATGCAGATTGTGGTGCCATGACATGAGGAGCCAGGGAACTACAGGCCTGTCAGCCTGACATCAGTGGTAGGCAAAATGATGGCAGACCATCTTAAAGGAAAGGCTGGGGGTGTTTCTGGAGGCACATGGCCATCTGGATGATCACCAACATGGCTTTGCTCAGGGCAGATCGTGTCAAACTAACCTTGTGGAGATCTATGATTGGATGACAAAGGCGCTGGACCAGGGCAAGCCGGTGATGTCCTCTTTCTAGACTTCAGCAAGGAGTTTGACTCTGTGCCACATCCTGGGCTGCTGGAAAAGCTGAGGGAAATGGAAGTGGGGGAACGGATGGTCATGTGGATAGGGAACTGGCTAGCTGAGTGGTGTCAGAAGGTGGTGGTTGGAGGAGGTTTCATCTCTTAGGAGGGTCATTAGCGGGGTCCCACAAAGATCGGTGCTGAGTCCACTCCTGGTCAATGCTTACATCTCAGACATCAGAAAAGGCATAAGGTAAGAGATGAGCCTCTTTGCTGATGACTCGAAGCTGGGAGCGGTGGTGGAGGGGGAGGAGTGTAGAGAAGCCCTACAGAGGTGGTCATGCACCTGGAAACTAAGGTTTAATACTAAGAAATGCAGGGTTCTACACCTGGGGTTTAGGAACACAGCTTGTAAGTACCTCTTGGGAGGGGAGACACTGCAGGCTTCAGGTGAGGAGAAAGACCTTGGGGTGGTAGTGGATGCCAAAGTGAACAACTCTGAACAGTGTAGAAGGGCTGCGGCCAAAGCAAATAAAATGCAGGGGTGCATCGTCAGGGGATAACCTCGAGAAGGTGGGAGGTGCTTCTCCTTCTGTATAACTGCCTGGTTAGACCCCACCTTGAGTACTGTGTGCAGTTTTGGCGCCCGTACTTAAAAAAGGACACTGCACTCCTGGAGAGGGTCCAGAGGAGGGCGACCAGGATGATGCAGGGTCTGAGGGATAGGTCCTATGAGGAGTGACTTGAGGAGCTCAACTTGTACTCCCTGGAAGAGAGAGAGAGAGAGAAGGGACAGAGGGGACATGATCGAGGTCTTTAAATACCTTAAGTGGGTAAATAGGGTAAGCCTAGATAAGGTGTTCCAGCTGAGGCAGGTGGGGGCCACCAGGGGGCACCCAGTGAAGCTGATTGACAGGGACACTCAGGGGGAGACAAGGAGACGTTACTTCATCGATAGGGTCGTGGAACCCTGGACCACAATGCCTGTGGAACTGGTGGCTGTTAGTACCGTGGAGGGGTTCAAGCGGGGCTGGGACAGGTATGGGGGAAGATGAAACTGAGTAATGCCGAAACTGGAAGAGTTTTTCAGATGTGGGATGGGGCTGGGAGGTTTCTCGGGAGAGGCTGGGAAGGCAGCTCTGGTGCCCCAAATGGGTGCTGATCCTCGAGCAGACTTGATGGACCATAAAGGCCTATTCTGCTCGCATCTTAGTATGTATGTAACAGTCAGTTAGTTTTTGCTCTTCACATAAAAGCTTGATAGAATAAAAACGTTTTTAATCCTTTTTTTAAAGGTTTCCACCAAGGGTGCTTCCCTTAGATGTCTTGGTAAAGAGTTCAACAGGGGTGGCACGGCAACTGAGAATGTACGATCCCCAGAATGCCACAGCCTAGCCCTGGGAACTACAAGGAGGCAACCCTCGAAGGAACTGAGAGCCCGAGATGGGCAGTGAGGAACTAGGAGGTCTTGCAGGTAGGCTGGTCCCCCTTCATGCAGGATCTTATAGGTCAGTACTCTGGCCCTGAAGGCAATCCTCCATCTTACTAGCAGCCACTGCAGTTTGCAGAGGACAGGCATAATATGATCTGATCTCCAGGCACTAGTCGACAAGCTAGCCACCGCATTCTGCACCAGGTGCAGCCGTCGGAGGCTGCCTCCAGATAGCCCCAGGTACAGGGGTTGGAGGCATAGAAGGTGAAATAAGTGTTAAATTCTGTAGCAACTGGGAGAGGATCAGATAGGAAGACATCGCCCATTTTGAGGATTGGTGACAAGGGCTGGGATGGAGGGGAGAACAGGGATTAAACCACCTTCCAGACTTTGGACAAGTGGTTGATGCTTTAATTAAATGAGGCTGTGAAGTATTCAACTTTGGCCAATCTAATTGCCCTAGTGCAAGCATTTCTGAGAGTGCTGTACTTCTGGAAGGTAACCTGGGAGCCAGTGTATTTGTGCAACTTCCACGACTGATCTCTGGCATGTAAGCATGCCATCAGTTGGGCAGTGACCCGACGGAGGTGGGATTCGTGCACTCGGGTGCGTCTTGGAGGGGCACAGTGGTCCCAGATAGCTAGTACCTTGAAATTAAAGTATTCCAGTGCTGAGTCATTCGAGGAAGTATGGGGGATGGGTGACCAATCAGTGGTTGTTAGGTCATGTAATACGGGAGCCAGATTTAAGGATTTGTACGAGCGAATTAATAGGATTTTACGAAAGGCTTTAGGGTAGTGGATTTTGCGAATGGTGTAGATTAAGTACTGGTCACTTAGGGCGTCTAGTAAGATACCAGCTATGATAATGCGATGTGGGTGGGAGGTTAGAGCCCAGTCAATTAAGGAGTGATCGAGTTTTAGTATTTAGTCGGGTGGGCTAATAGCACATCCGAAGCTCTGGCAAGCAGCTCCTCTCGGTTCCATACTGCCGAACCTCCCAATTTCAAAGGTCCTTTAGTTACAGAGCCCCTTCTTGGGTGAATAGTCTACCCACCTCACTTGTAAACGAGAACAGAATTGGCCCCTTCAAAACTTATCTTAGGGACCATCTCCAGTCCTCTAATCCCTGTGACTGCCACTGAACCCTGCTCTATACCCACCTCCCCTGACTAAGGCCACTGGCTGGCTTATCCCCCCTCCCCTATGAGTCCCCTAACCTGAGTCTGCCAGGATAGCTCAATATCCGAGTTTATAAACGTATTGCCTAAGACCTGTACTAATTAATCCTAGTATCTGACTGTTAGCCTTTCACTGTTCTTTGTAACAAGCTTGTCTGTGTCCTGCTTTGAATAGCTATGTAATGTTTGTTTTTGTATCTAAATTCTGTGACGTGGAACCTTTGTAAAGGAGTCTCTGACTCAGTGGTACTTTCTGAATCCTCTATAAATAAACAACAGGGTCAGATTTAATGACGCTATCTTGTTCCAGGTTTTATTTCAACAGAGAGCGTGTCTTTTTGTAAGGCGGGTTAGACGCTTTTTTTTTTGTTTGAATTCAACTATATGTTTCTCTTTTTGAAAACTGAATATTTTAAATACAAAAAAAAAAAGAATAAACGAATATACTCTCAGTTTTCTAAAGTCCTCCATTCCCCTTAGGTCCAGCTTAACTACCCAGAGCAAATCCAGTTTGTGAAATTCTTGTTCTTTCAGAATCACCGGTTAAGGGACAGAAAGACGACAGACAAACGTCCTGATTTACATGGAAGAATATCGGAACCTTGGACAGAAATGACAGAACTGTCTTCAACACCACCTTCTCCTTATGCATTATAAGGTAAGGTTCTTTATGGAAAGTCACCTGGAGCTCACCAATCCATCTTGCCAAGCAGACAGCGATCAAGAAGCACACCTTGTAGGACAAAATGGTCCAAAGGCACTGATGCAAACGGTTCAAAAGACACCCTATCCCAGGGAGTGCAACACCAAATTTAAGTTCCACAGTGGCATCAGAGACCGAAGACAGACAGGTTCTACTCACCACCCTGACGAAATGGATAACATCCGAGTTACTTCCCAGGGATGAGCCGATGGATATTGCCAGCGCTGCCTGCCCCAAGAGTGGATATCTGCCCACACAAAGTACTCAATGCTAGAATTCAATATGATGTGGGTGGTGTATACGCTTTCATACAGTTTGAAAGAGGCAAATTTTTTTTTAATGTTATTTTATTTTCATTACACCCCATTATTTCGCCCTTCCTTCTGGCTTTTTCAGGGGGATTTTACTTACAACGCTAAAAACAAGTTTTAAAAAATATCTTAGAAAATGAAATAGAAAGCTTGCACCTTGAGAAAACAGGGATAGACTTATTAATAAAAATGAACTTGTTTCTGCAAAACTGTAATCATAGCAATACCTTTGGCCGTCTTCCCTGCTCACATACAAGGGCGCTTTTACCCAACTTTTATCATACTTTTTCAATCTGTGGAAACACATGATTAAAGTACTCGTTTACTTTATTTTATGTCATATGCATCTGTATTACTGCTCCATCACAACAGAAGTACCTTTTTTTTTTTTTTTTTTTTTTTTAACTAAACTCTATGTTTTCGCCCTCATAGTCACACTCATTTGGTTACCTGGCTACAAGCCTGCTTTGTTTTAGGTGCTTTAATTTTGCTTTTACTAAGTCTTGAATGTCCTGAGGCCTCTGTATGCTGTAAAAGCATTTAAACCAGTTTTAGTCTCCAATTATATGATGTATATGCCCCCTGAAATTTTTTTCAGTTGTTTAAAAAGAGGTTTTATGTTAAAGCATGCTTTTAAGTGGTCTTGTGATGGCGGCTGCTGAAGAAGGAATGCAAATTGAGTAGCTTCCCCTTGAGCCTGCCGCCACTTTTGACACTTGCGTGATGCCATCTCGTCATGCTGTGTGCACGTGCATGTAGGAGATGCTCGTGCCTTCCTTGGTTGCATGGCAACCAACAACACTGGCACTCCCAAATGAGTGAACAGTAGGAGTGGCAGCTGCAGCCTGGATTTGGCTCTTTTGTTCACAGGGAATGCATTTGCAGTTAGTGCCGATTGCTGATGCACTATATTCAGTTATAGATACAAGTTATAGATATTTGCTAAACAGCTCACTAACTAGAGACTGCTTTTGTGTCCATATTTTTTTAGTAATTCAATTATTTATATATATATATATATATATATATATATATACCTGAAATGGTACAAAGGTAAGCGTAAACTGCTAGAGGTTAAAAAAAGTTTAGGTTAGCAAAACTGCTTTTAGAGAAATTGCAAAGAAAGCAAGGTGTCAGTGAGTACAGTTTCCTACACCATCAAAAGGCACTTGGAAACTGGAGGAAACTCTGACAGGAAGAGGTCTGGTAGACCCAAAGCCACAACAGAATCAGAAGACAAGTTTCTGAGAGTCAACAGCTTGCGTGATAGGCGGCTCACAGGACAACAGCACAGAGCGACTGGCACCCTGAACCAAATGGGCTACCACAGCCTTTTGCAGCGCCATGCAATACCCTCTGGTCTACGCCTAGTTGGTCAGGGGTTCATCCTACAGCAAGATAATGACCCAAAACATACCTCCAGGCTATGTCAGAACTACCTTCGAGGAAAAGAACAAGACGGTAGGCTTCAAATCATGGAATGGCCAGCACAGTCTCCAGACTTAAAGCCCATCGAGCTGGTTTGGGATGAACTGGACAGAAGGGTGAAAACAAAGCAACCTACAAGTGCAACACATTTGTAGAACTTCTGCAACAGTGTTGGGAAGAACTTCCGAACAATATTTGATGTCCTTTGTAGGAAGAATGCCACCAGTGTGTTCAGTGGTTACAGTATATCTGCAAAGGTGGCTACTTTGATGAGTCAAAATTTAGATTAAATTTTGTTAAACAAAATGATTCTATGATTTCTTTTTTATCTCCAATTGTTTATTTGTTCTATGCTTTAATTTCAGAGTACATTGAGACATTAACCTCAGTAAATTTCAATAAAAACTGGAAAAATAAGGGTGTTCTAAAACTTTGACTGGTAGTGTGTGTGTGTGTGTGTATATATATATATATACACATATATATATATATATATATATATATATATAAATGAAATGAAAGGTGGAGGGCTCTAGAACACCATAAGTGGGATGTTTTAGATATGGTTCCCTTAAAACTAAATTACACCTATTAGGTCAAAGAAAGAACATAACATAGAGGTTGGGGGGAGCAAGGATTTACTACATACAGTTGTCTTTTTCTGACCATATTATAGGACCAGCAGGGCAGATCCTATGAAGAGGGCCTCAAGGCACTAAATATGTACTCACTGGAAACCAGAAGGAGGAGGGGAGATATGACAGAGACCTTCAAGTTCCTTGAAGGAATTAACAAGGTAAATGTCAGGGAATTATTTACCCCGAATACCAACTTGAGGTCACGTGATCACGAGCAGAAATTAACAAGATGGAGGTTCAAGAGGGATACAATGAACTCTTCATTTAAGGAAAGGGTGGCAGAACCTTGCAGCAGTCTGTCCGCCAAGGTGGTGGGTGCAAACACAGGGGATTCAAGCAGGCATGGGATAAAATGAAGGGAACAGTGGTTGCCCGGGGTGACAAGAGCAGGGAGGAGAATGGGGATAGAATGGGGAGGGTTAGTACCCTGGAGGAACAACAGGTTCCAGGAATTATAGGGAATATGGGCAAACTGGATGGCCTCTGGCCTTTTTCTGCAATCATGGTCTATGTTTCTACGTACTTAAGGTATGGAACGTGCTTAAACTGCAGAAATAAAAAACTGGCACACTACCTCCGGTACCCTCTTGTCTTTGGTAATGTTTACCCATTTCTGGAAGTAGTGGGTCAATCTTCTTCCCACTGGAAATGGCTGGGTAAAATTGTCAGGGGTTTTGTTTTGTCTAGGGCTTAGGCGCTGGAGCTGCAGCTGCCCCTTCCCCTATAGTAACCTTTTAGTGATTGGTACTCATAGGAGGTGTAGGCAACACCATAATGGGCATATTCCTTGCCTATGCCTCCCTTTCTGTAGGTCCTGCAAGAGGTAAAAAGCTTTTTCCTTGTCACTATTACTTTGAAAGTGGTTTTGTATTCACTTTTTTCACATGTGCCTATGTTCTGTCACCAAATAATGAATGTCCCTCAAACAAGAAATCCATGGCTTTGTTCTGAGTGTTCTGAGAAAAGATGGTACACCTTAAGGACACGGCATGAGCTAGAACTCTAGCAGCAGTGCCATTAGTGTCCACTGCACTGTGGAAATGATATTTTGTAGCATCCAAGCCTGATCTTGCTGTGGCAATCAGGTCCTGTGCCAACTCACCATCTGTTCTTTCGGCGAGTGCAAGAATTGTGTTCCAAAGTGTTTTCTGATACTGTGCTATATGCGCAGAATAAGCTACCTGCCTAATAAGCAAGAAGTGCTGCATAAACTTTTTTTGGCCATCACATCCAATTTTTTTTTTTACATTCCCTTTTTAGCGGGCTGCACAGACAGTAATTTTTGCTCTCTCACAAGCTGCAGCCTGGACTGCTCCATGATGATCAGGGTGGGCACACAGGTATTCCACTCCCTGCCTGTACACCTGATATTTTCTTTAAATTTTCTTATCGATGGCTGCAAACATGATTTTTGATATGACCTTCTTAAGTAGTTTATGTATGGGAAGCAACATTCTGGGTGAATCTATTCCCATCATGTCCATACAATCAACATCCTTTTCATCCTCCTCTGTTTCTAGTGGGAGGCTTCTGAGGATGTTGACCATTTATCTGATGTATGCAGAAAAAGATAAGCAGTCCTCATCATGCCTTGGAACAAAATCTTCTTCAGGCACACCCTCCAATTCCATGAGGTCATCTTCCTCCATTTGCACGTAGTATTCTTTATCCTCTTCCTCTGCAGGCAGATAGGTTGAAGCCTAAGCCCTGGAGGGGAGAGGGGTATCTTGTTAATATTTCCCATGGCCTGGAAAAACGGTCACATTTTTTGACATGTCCTCAGATGAGGGCATTTTTTTCTGTGCCATATGTTTGCTCCTTTCTCTGTTTAAGAGGACTGTCAGTGACATTCTTTTATCTGAATTTCTTTTTAGCAGACACCGTTTCCAGTGTCTGCTCTGAGGCTCTTATTTTTTGCCATCGCACACACCCCAATATCTGAACCATCTTTACCAAGCCCTTCTGATGGCTGTGCAGCTGCATCTTTTTCTCCCTGTCACCGTTCACATTATTTGATGCTGTACATGGGAAGACAGACTCTTCCGATGCATGCTTTCTACCACTGTTGAAAAGTCCCCCCCCCCCCCGAGACTTCTTTTATCATTGTTTTTTATTATTTTTAGGTGTCACACAAGAAGACAGAGAAGGCTACCTTAAACTTTTTTACCTTTTTTAATGAGGTTTTAGGGCAAAACATATGACAGAACTTACAATTTATAAAGCCATGCTGCGGACCCAGGCACGTTAAACAAAGCTCATGGCAGTCTGTTCCTGCCATGAGCTGGAACAAATTTTAAAAACTGCAGGTCGACAAGGTCTCTTTGACATACCAGTCTGAAACAACCTTAAAAAAATGGAAAGCCATTCCCAAAACACTGCAGTGCAAAAGCCAAATAGTAAAAAATGGCTCTTGTACTATGGAAACTGTGCTAAGGTCAAAACGTAGTTCCTGTAAGAGGAACCGATTAAGGTTAAAGGGCACACACAGAAACATAAATTGAAACACTCAGTTTCTGTGAACTGGATGAGGACAACAAAAGTAAACCACTGCTAAAGCTGGTAAAAAAAAGTGATTTATGTTAGTCAAAAGAAAAAGTGGTAGCCAGCTAGGGTAGTCTCCAATTCTTGGGGATCGATCAGGAACCAGAGAGACCATAAATTAATAAAACAACCGCTAGCTAATGCAGAGTAACAGAGTAGATAACTAAATCAGCAAGAAACTATACTTAGAGAAAAATGTATTTATTTATTCTTTGGTAACCGGGTAAGTGCACTGATCCTGGGGACCGTTTTCAGGCACAACCCAGGCCAACAGGTGGCATTAATATACAGGTGCTTGCAGGTAATAATCACAGAACAGGTACAATACAGTAAGTATATACAGTACAGGTATATCCAAGCAGTAAGCAATACGTCAAAAAAAGAATAAATTGTGCATGCAGCATATATACACAGTTGAGTAAAGAAAAAAGATTATAAACAGTGTACAACCACTCACAGGTGAGCAGTGCTACAGTGTACAACCACTCGCAGGTGGGTAGTGCTTGGCATTGGGTATAAGTACAACAGGAAGTAAAACTGTATGCACTGTGAGCGATAAGCCCATTGGGAGGGCAGGCCGGGCACAGGAATAGGAAGGGTAAAGCTGCCGCTAAAACAGCCGATGAGGCGGTCACTATCCTCAATGACAACCTTATTATCCTGGCTAATAAGCATGCCCACTTGGTTATGGTTAGGATGCGTAAAACCTCTAACCCTTGGTTCGCACCAGATCTCAAGGCCACACTCATAAATCGTGACAAACTCTGGACACAGGCTAGACGCACTAAGTGTCCAGCAGACTGGCAGGCTTTTAGAGCAGCCAGGAATGCATGCGTTAAACACATTCGTTCTGCTAAAGCCAACTTCTATATCTCCACTCTCAAACAGGCTAAAGGGAATTCTCATAAACTCTGGAAGATCCTTAAGACTATCGAAGGCCAGCCTGTTACCTCCTCTATCCCAACTAAAATAAACAGCAATGGTAGGGTGGTGGAAAACAGTTGTCAAATACTCGAAGAAATGAACTCTCATTTTGCCACTGATGGCCTAGCTTTCGATTCCTCACCATATGCAGGACGAATTAACAACCTAGACAGGAATAACACTGCTCCCCAAACCCCGTCATGTCCCTTTCAGCTGTTCCCTCTCAATTAATATAAGGAAGCTGAAGATTCGCTCCTCAATCTGGATACTAAAAAAAGCGCTGGCGTTGACAGTCTGGAATCTTTTTTCCTAAAAATAGGCTACCTCCACCTCACTGCCCCCATTCTTCACATTTTCCACCTCTCTATCTCTACTGCCTCAGTTCCCTCTTGCTGGAAGTCCGCCCACATCCTTCTCTTATTCAAATCAGGAGACCCATGCAACTTAAATAACTATAGACCCATCTCCATATTGCCCTAGTTAAAATCTTTGAAAAATTGATCTACACTCAATTAAAGCACCACATTGAAACCTTCTCATTTCTTAACCCAGCACAATCCGTCTTTCAGCCTAATCAGAGTACAGTCACTGCACTGACAAACGTCACCAATGAATGGGTCTCTGCTATGGACTCCAAGAAAATTACTGGTGCAGTATTGCTAGACCTTAGTAAAGCGTTCGATACTGTCGACCACAGCCTATTAGTTAGAAGCCTCATCAAAATAGGCGCCACCCCTTCTACTGCAGGGTTTTATTTAACTCTAAAAATTGATTAGCGTTTTGCTCGTAAAAGTTCTAAAACATTGTGAAAATGCACAGCACTTGCCTCACTGTGCTTAACAAACATAACACTTCTAGAAAACCTATATAAATGCTTTTTGTACAGTTAGCATTGTCCGAAGAAAAAAACTACTAATCAATTATTTAAAACCCTGTACCACTCAATG
This sequence comes from Neoceratodus forsteri, assembly GCA_016271365.2. Classification (NCBI taxonomy): domain Eukaryota; kingdom Metazoa; phylum Chordata; order Ceratodontiformes; family Ceratodontidae; genus Neoceratodus; species Neoceratodus forsteri. The sequence goes on along the minus strand of CM057459.1, from coordinate 165,561,264 downwards.
GTTTACCAGCTACCTTTCTGGAAGGACTCAAAGTCAAAGCCGGTGGCCTATTTTCTGCCTCCTTGCCCATTGTTAGGCTCCATCCTAGGTCCCATCCTTTTTTCCCTGTACATCAACAATCTTGATGCTCATATAGCCAATTCCAAGCTGCACTTCTTTGCTGATGATACAGTGCTATACATATCTGGTTCAACTCTGCTCGCAGTAAGGGACGTCTTACAAGCTGACTTTGCTCAGCTGGAACTTAATCTGATTAATGCCAAACTCCTCCTCACGCCAAGAAAACCAAGGCTATGATCTTCACCCTTAACACCTCCTCTGCTGCTCCGCCTAAAGACTTTGTTGTCACCGCCCTAGGAGAACCCCTTGAAGTCGTTTCCAAATTTAAATATCTTGGTGTGTGACTAGATAATAAGCTCTCCTTTAAGGACCATCTCAGTGACCTGTCCAGGAGATTAAAAGTCAGGCTAGGCTTCTTCTTCTGAAATAGGTCAATTTTTCCACTTGGTACTAGAATCCGGCTTGTTCAGGCCACATTCCTCCATTACTCGACTATGGAGACTTAATTTACACTTTCTCAGCAGTTACAAGCCTAAACAAATTGGACTCCCTCTATCATCGTGCTCTGCAGTTTATCACAAACTTACCCTACCGAACCCACCACTGCGAACTGTACACAGCCGATGGCTGGACGTCACTTTCTACTAGACGTATGCTCCATGCTGGTATCTGGACTCATAAGATACTCCTGAACAAGCTCCCATGTTATCTAAAATCTCTTAACGGCATTTCCCCCAGTTTATACTCCCTCAGGAAAATGACTTCATCCTCCTTGACGTACTGAGGACTCGCACCTCCTTTGGCAAACGTGCCATATCAACTGCCCTTCCAACCCTTTGGAATCAGCTCCAGTCCACACTGAAACTATCCAGCACTGTTTCTGTCAACTTTTTCAAAAGGCTGGCTACATCGAAAATAAAAGATAATTGCAGCTGTTTCTAAGCCACCTCTACACCTTTCCTTCACCTTATGCCTTCTCTACTAGCTGTCACTAGCTCTAGCCCATATGGAATCCGCTCAGCATTTGCCGCAGTCCATTCTGCTCCAAAAAAGTCCTCAGAGACCAACCCTAATGTTATCTATATCCTTTCTCCCCGCTCTTCTCTGCCCCCTCTTTTTCTATACCATACCCCCCCTGCTCTTTCACCTTCCCTCTTCCTCTACTATATCCCTTTCCTACACTATATCCTATCACCACCTCACCCCATCTAGCTCTCTAGCCCCCTAGCTCTTTTTCTTGTTCCCCCCGTATTCTTATTCATCTATCTTTTTTTTGGTGGCCAGTAACCCCCCCACCCCAATGCTCCTTACCGTTCTATGCTCCCTGTACCCACCTTTTCATTCCCTAATTTGAGCAATATGTATCATACTACTTAAAACTGTATTTAATTACTGTGATGTCTGTTATTATGTACTTAATTACTGTGATGTTTGTTATTATGCAATATGTAATTGCCTGCACACGTCACAGAACCTCCTTGTGAATGAGCTTGCTCAACGGAGTTTTCCTGCAATAAGCCTGAACAGCCCAGGTATAGTTTTTTTTGGTTGATCCAAGGGTAATTTTGACGATGAGCCAGTCGCTAGGGGAGCTGTTATCAGAGCACAGGACAAGCGCGGCGGTGTCAATTCATGTATGAAAATGGCAGCGCTCCCACCCCTCTTTTTGCCAGGACGGTCTTTATGTAGCAGGGACCATCCTGCTAGCTGGACCAAGGAGTCAGGAAGTTGTGGCTTCAGACAGGTCTCGGTGAGGCATAGTACTAGGGGATTGTAAAGGGAAACCCATGCTTCAACTTCAGGAAATTTAGCAGGAAGACTACAAATATTCATTTGGGCAAGTATTAACCCGGGTGAGCTGGTCCAAGTGGGGTCTGTGGATTCGAGCATAAACTGCACTGGGCCAGGGTTAGGCTCGATGTCTCCTTCCAATAGGAGCAACAAGAATAGGAGTAGGTGGGTGCATGAAGGCAGGGGGATGGGGAGGGAGACGGAGGGCATCAGAAGTAGAGGCGCTAGCTGGCAATGTTGGAGGTTGGTAAGGATGGCATGAGGAAGGGTGCCGATGGGGTTACCCTAAGGAAAGGGGGGGGTGGACATGGAGGGAGGAGGTCCTCGAAGAAGTGAGACAGGTCAATCTGGTCACAGGATAAAACTGTGGCAGAGAGGTTAGCTAGGATGAGAATACCTGCTAGTGAGGCCACTAGTAGGGGGAGGTATAAAGAATTCATGGTAGAGACAGCTTAAATGGAACAGTGTGCAGAGGGAGAGGTTGTAGCAGGGGAGCTCAATGATGTGGGTGGCGGCAGAAGGTGGCAAGGAGAAATGGGCCCTTTAATGGAGAGATGCGTGGGTAGGTAAGTATCAGTGAGAGAGGCCAATATGGGGAGGATGTGAGGCTAGTGGGCATAAACAATGTGCATTTAAAGAGCGCCGGGGGCAGGGGTGGGAAGGCGGGAGAAAATTTCAGGGGCACTGCACCTGAATAATAAACCGACTGGAGAACAGCCGTTACCAGAGCTCACCACCACTATGGGGCGACTGCTCTCTTCCGAAAAGAAAAAAAAATATCTGAGCAATAGCCAGAGTGGAGGGAAGATGCAGAATTTGAACCTACATAGTGCCCAGCACGGTACCTCAGGGTTCCATGCTGGGCCCTATCCTATTCTCCATTTTCCTAAATGACCTTCCCTCAGTCTGTTCACCCACCTCCATCCACATGTACACCAATGATACAGTTCTCTTCACCTCCAGCCAATCCCCCGCGGATGTTGAATCCAGACTTCAGCATGATTTCAATCAAGTTCAACTCTGGTTCAGCTCCCACCAACTCTCACTCAATGCCAAGAAGACAGTCTCAATAACCTCTGGCACTAGGCATAGTCTCGGAGGTCACATCTGCACAGGTAAAGGATCTGGAGGGGAAGCACTTCATTAATGTCATTTAATACTTTATTCTTAAGTCCCTATTCAGCCTGCATTATCGCTTCTAAGCACTGTAGCTCAGATGATATCACGTAGGGACGTAGCCACCATCTTAGGGAGCTGCTGTGGCACTGGGTTTAAACAGGAGCCAAGGCTTTACTTACATTTCACCAAAACGTTTATGGATTAGTGACTACGTATTAAAACAGTTTCAGAGGACAATGGAATACAGCATTATGTAGGTAAGCCCCTGACCTACGATGCTGTGTTCTTGGGAGGACATATCGCAAATACCTATTTATGAGTCCTTTAATCAAATGAAATGGGATCTCTCTCAATTTTTTGAGCCATAGACCTTCTGTTCAAAAGAAGCCAGACTCCAAGAGGCCAGATCAACAAAAAGGGGATAACTGTGCTTGAGAACGCTGAGGAGGGGACAAACCCTCCAAGCTAACAATCGCTCCCCACCTGACTAAATGAGCCCCCCACCCCAATGAAGAAAAGGGTTACTTACCTTAAGCAACAGGCTAAGGATAACCTCACTAGAAACCTGCTGAAACACCCTACAAAGCAGCCCGTGGTCCTCATTCAGGTACTGTAGTCACTGAAGGAATATTTGGCTAGTAGGTTATAGTCAATCAGAAAAACGCAGCTCAACAGGCATGATTTCTGAATTTGAGGGTGTTCCCTGTCTCCAAGTTGCCTCAACGAGCCTCTAGGTTGCCTAATCTTTGAAACAAACAAACTGGAAATATCAGTTCTTCCAAGAAAGCTCTTTCTATGCAGTTTACCTCAGTGGTACAGCAAAGTCTGGGTAGCTGCGTATCTTCGGAATCCTCACGTGCCCAGAGTTCTATGCTGATTGACAGCTTTGGTCTGTACTGTTACCCCAGTTGGGGAGCTCATTACACTACACATATGTATGAACAATGACAATTGACAATGTGGAGTGATACAGAAAAAGAACAGGTTACTCACCTGTAACAGTAGCTCTAGGAGTGGTATATGTTGTTCATCCACACTCTCTGGCATGTCCCTTTCCCCTTTAAAACTTGCCGAAGTCTTCAAGCTGGCTCCTCCCACCCACCCAGGTGGTAAATACCTCGGCTCCGCCCCATGACACCAGATCTTAGCCCGCTGGAAGCAAGGTTGTGCGCCTAAAGCCAGGGAGATCGGGTGGGTGCGTGTGGATGAACAACATATACCACTCCTAGAACTACTGTTACAGGTGAGTAACCTGTTCTTCAAGGAGCGTGGATATGTTGTTCATCCACACACTCTGGCAGACTCCAAGCAGTTCTCCAGGAGGAGGAAGGCAAGGCACACACCCCCCTACTTGGCAAACGGAGATTGGAGAACCGAGGCCCCAAAACCAGCATCCCGGCGTGACTCAAGGTCAATGTGGTAGTGGGTAATGAAGCTGTTTGCTGACTTCCAGGTAGCAGCCCGACAGATTTCCTGGATAAGGACATCCCTGGAAGCAGCCACCGATGCAGCAGTATAGCAGGTAGAATGAGCTCTTATCCCTCTGGGAGGCTCGCCTGCCAACTCATAGCACAGACCTATGCATGATGTAATCCATCTCGCAATGGTCTGCTTAGCTGCAGGTCTGCCAGAAGCGGCTTCAGCGTAGGTGACAAACAGCTGGCGAAACTCTCCATGAATTTCCGCCATACTCTCCTTATAATAGGAAAGGGCACGTCTCACATCCAGAGTATGGAGCCTGTACTCGGTGTCTGAGGTGTAGTTAGGGTAGCATACTGGCAGAGTCAATACCTGGTTAAGGTGAAACTCTGAAACCACCTTCGGAAGGAATTTCGGGTGGGGGCGCAGGAAAACTTTGTCCCTGTGGAAGACCAGATAAGGGGAGTCCACCGAAAGTGCCTGGAGCTCCCTTGTCCTTCTGGCTGACATGATAGCCACCAAGAAGGCCATCTTCCACGACAAGTGTGAGAGCTCACACTTGTGCATGGGTTCAAATGGCTTACCCATGAGCTTTGCCAAAACCAGCGGAGATCCCACGGAGGTGGAGGTTCACACAGAAGGGATATGTGATCCAGGCCTCTGAAAAAGTGCCCGACCACTGTCTCCTGTGCCAATGTCAGCTGACCGGCCTGTGCCTGGTAAGCACAAATGGCTGCCAGGTGCACCCGAAGGGCCGATGACCGTAGACCCCTTTGGAGAGAGACCAAAGGTAGTCTAGAACATTAGCCACAGAGCAGGATAAGGGGTCCAGACTCTTACCCTGACACCAAATGGAAAACCTTTTCCATTTGAAGGCATAACACTTCCTGGTCGATTCCTTACGAGATGCCTCCACCACAGGGTAGACATCCTCAGAAAGACCCACAGCCTGGAACTCTAGCCGCTCAGGTACCAGGCTGTAAGGTGCAGGGATTGAAGGTCCAGATGGAATACCTTCCCCTGGTTCAGTGATATCAGGTCCAGGCGTGTAGAAAGCCACTCCGGGGCCCTGTAGCTGAGGCTGAGGAGATCTGGATACCAGAAGTGGCGGGCCAATATGGGGCCACCAGGATCACCTTCACCTTGTCCCTCCTCACCTTAAGTAACACCTTGTGGATCAAGGGAAATGGAGGAAAGGCATAGAGGAGGCCTGGGGTCCACGGCCTCGAGAAGACATCCCCCTGCAGTGAGCCCTGCTGAGGGGGTGGGCATGGTACAACCTCAGCTTGGTGTTTTCCCTGGAGGCAAACAGGTCCACCAACGGGAGAACAGACTGTAAGCTACCTCTGGATGGAGAGACCACTCATGGGATGTCTGACCTATGCGGCTGAGAGCATCCGTCAGTTGGTTCGAGACTCCTGCCACAAGGATGGCTAGGAGATCCGCCTCCAACCTGTTTACGAGGGTCCAGATGCAGAGCGCCTCCTTGCACAGCAGATGGGAGTGCATGCCGTCCTGTTTGTTGAGGTAGTACATGGTCGTGGTATTGTCCGTCTGGACTTGAACCACTTGACTCCGGAGCTGAGGACAGAAAGGTGACAGTGCCAGTCTGACTGTCCTGAACTCCAACAGGTTGATGCGGCACTGGGACTACTTTTCGGGGTCCAAAACACGTGGGCCCTGCTGTCCCCCATGTGGGCTCCCCAGCCCATGAGAGAGGCATCGGTCGTCAGGACGACTGTCGGCCCGGGGAGGACAAACTGAATTCCTTCCTGCAACCGTTCTGGGGTGGTCCACCATTGGAGGGTGCACCACATCTTCTGGGTTACAGTGATCAGCTGGTCAAAATGACCAAGGTGCTGAGTCCACTGGGCGGCCAGCTCCCACTGGAGGGGGCGCATGTGCCACCTGGCCCAACGGACCACTGAGGTGCACGCCACCATGTAACCCAGAAGGCACAGAAGGTCCTGGGCAGGGTGCAAGTGCCCAACCAGAAATGATCGGGCAAAGGAGGAGAGAACCTCCGCCATGTCCGCCGGGAGCCGAGCTCTGGCTTGACGAGAGTCAAGCTCTGTCCCGATGAAGCCCATCACCTGAGAGGGCACAAATTCCAACTTGGCCTCGTTGATCAGGAGGCCGAGTTGGGAGCAGGTTCAGAGGGCCAGATACCTGGACCTCTCTACCTCCTGAAGGGAAGAACCCGCCAAGAGCCAGTCATCGAGATAAGGGTATATCCGAACTCCTCGACGCCGAAGATGGGCTGCCACCACTGCAATGCACTTGGTGAAGACCCGTGGGGCCGATGACAGACCGAACAGCATGGCTCAGAACTCTTACAGGGTCCCCTCGACCCTGAGGTGGAGGAACCGCTGATGGGACGGACAGATTGGGATGTGAAAGAACGCGTACTGCAGATCCAGTGAACAGAACCACAAGTTTCGCTCCAGGGATGGTATGATCTGGTTCACAGTTACCATCCAGAAGGTGCGAGACCCGAGATATTAATTCAGGTCATGGAGATCTCGGATGGGACGCCAACCCCCCATCCGCTTGGGCACCAGGAAATACCTGGAGACGAAGCCTGGGTCTGTAGGAGGATCCGGCACTGGAGCTACCACCTCCTTGCAGAGGAGCTGAACAATGTCATCTCGAAGAGCCGACTGAGTGCAAACTGAGATCCTTTCCTCCCGGGGGGCTTGGTTTGGCTGGGAGGGTACTGCTTGAATTCCAGAGGCAGTCCCTGGCCGTCCACTTCTAGAACCCACCTGTCCGGAGTGATATCGGACCAGGTGGAAATAAAGTGGCAGAGCCAGCCCCCCAATGGGAGGACCCAGAGCTAGCGTGACGAGTGTAGGGGTGGCAACCCCCAATTCTTCACTGAGCAGGCTTAGAGGAGGAGGAGGAGGCTCCTGGACCAGCACCTCGGCCTCCTTTACGGGACTGTTGAGGACCCTGCTTGGGCCTGGGGCCCCAAGCTTGAGCCTGCTGTTGCTGCTGTCCTCCTTGATAAGAGGGCTGCCTAACCGCAGGGGAAGAGTGCCGAAAAGGCTTCTTCTTGTGCTTCTGCTGGTTCTTGCCCAAAGAACCCTTCGCAGAGGTAGCGTCCAAGGTGGCAGTAGACTGGTCTATGCGCTGAAGGTGACCAGCCACTCCTGGACCGAAGAGGTCGGTGCCTAGGAAGGGCATGTCAGCTAACTTGTGCTGGGTATCCATCGGGAAGGAGGATAGCCTTAGCCAAGCCCTGCGCCGAGTGGCCACTGCAGCTGCTAAGGAGCGGGCACAGGAATCTCCGATGTCCAGGGCCATCTGGAGCTGCTGTTTTGCAACAGCACGGCCCTGATCATGGACTTACTTCACAGTGATCTGCATGTCCGCCAGGAGATGAGGAAGGACTTCATCTAATGACCCCAGAAGGACATGAGAGAAAAGTGCCATAACAGCCGAGCTGGCCTGACGAAGGCCTAAGGAAGAGGCCACATAAACCTTCTGGGCAGAATGGTCTATATTCTTGGACTCCTTGTCCGGGGGCGGTCAGTGTCGGCTGAGCTGCCAGTGCGTCTGAACACAGAAGCAGTCGCAAGGCTTTCGGCCAAGGGATGTTCTGTGAACTCCGCCAGGGACCCCATGGGCACCGTATACTTGAGGGCCATGCGGACAGACGGAGCTGGGAAGGAAGCAGGACGCTGCCAAAGCTCAAGGGCCGGGCCAACAATGGCTTCAGCCACTGGAAAGGCCTCCGTCGGGGTATCACCCTTTTGAGGATATCCGTTAGGGGGTGCTCCGCCTTTTTCCGGATAGGCTCCAGAGGCATTCCGGTAGATTCGGAGATCAGGCGGAGGATGCCCTGAAAAGAGGAAGGACCTTCCTCCAAACCTGCCACTAATGACTCGTCATCCCTAGGATGCAAGTACAAACCAGTGTTGTCCGAGTCAGAAGAGTCAGGATATAACGGTCTCCGGCCTATGTCTCCCTCGATGTGCCAAGAGTAAATGGGGACAACCGTGATGGACAGACGTCGGGGAAGTCCAGTGTCTGGCCGGTCCTCTTTCGAGGGAGCCCCTCCCTGAGGCTGCTTAGGTGGTGGCTCCACCAAAATCAGTGGAGAGACCATAACAGGCCGAGCCGGCCCCACGGGTGGTGGAACCTAAGCCTTCGGTTCCAGAGGGGTCGGCCTGGGAGGCGGGAGCCAAGTGATAGCCGGTGCTGCCGGCGGAGTCGGCTTCTGATTGGTCAAAATCAGCTGTTGTCACATGAGATCCTCATAACCTCGGAGTTTACGTCGAAGTCTCTCCTCATCCGAGGAGGATGAGGATCGGTGGCGGCACCTCTTTTTAGAATGTTTGTGGCCCTTCCTCGGCCTGTCGACCGAAGGGGTCCTAGTCTTCGATCGAGACCAACGGGGTCAGCTTGTTCGATCAGGAGACGCCGGAGTCGGTGAAAAAGTACAGTTATGCAAGAACTTACCGTAACAGTAGATCTTCGAGAGGAGCTCTTGCAGCAGGCTATAACACTTAGGACTATGCCGCAGGCACTAGGACCCTCCGGTAAAATCTTCAGCCAGCAGTACACAGCAGGGACCGCCCCCGCCGCCGGCCCGGCCCCGACGTCGGCCCTGGTACAAAAGGGGGCGGACCCAGCTCCACCTCAGTTCTCCCGCCAAGGCCCGCAACAAGCCCTGACAAGAGAAGGAGATGAAGCGAATATACGAGATGTAAATGAAGATGGATCTGCACACCTCAAGGGGGAAGGCGGGTGGGAAAGTCACGCCTGCTGCAAGAGCTCCTCTCGAAGATCTATTGTTACGGTAAGTTCTTACGTAACTGTACTATCTTACTTTGAGTGGGAGCTCTTGCAGCAGGCTATAACACTTAGGACTGAATACCAAGCAGTCCACGCCAAAGAGGTAGACGACCCCGGGAGGTGGAATATACTGACTCCAGAGACCTCAGGACAGAAGCCCTTGCAAAACAGCTAGGCCGAAGCCAGCTCGGCGTCTGGAGACGATATCCAAGCTGTAATGCTTGACAAAGGTATGCACCAAGTTCCTGGTGGCGGCTGCACATATGTCCCTTATACAGACATTTCTCAGGGCGGCAAATGAAGCAGACACTCCTCTGGTGGAGTGACCCCTGACCGGGCCTGGTAGGGGCTTATTGTGTTTCTCGTAGCAGAAGGAGTTGCAGAGCTGGAACTTGAGGAGTTATTGAAATCCGTTCTGCAATCTCTCGCAGGCGATCTCCCCTGTCCTGGGGGAGGAAAGCCATGCCTTGGATGGAATCCAAGACCGCTCCAATGAAGACGAGCTTCTGACTGGGCTCCGGAGACGATTTTCGTAGATTCAGGGTGATCCCCAGCCTTCGGACTAGAGTATAGGTGTCTCTGAGGGCGTGAAGTAGGCCTGTTCTCGACGGGGCTATAAGCAGCCAATCGTCGAGGTAGGGGAACATGTAGTGTCCCATGCCCCTTAGAGCTGCAGCTACTACTGCCAAGCATTTGGTGAAGACTCGTGGAGCGGAAGAGAGGCCGAACGGAAGCACTCGAAACTGGTAGTGCTCCCCTTGGAAGTGGAACCTCAGAAACTTCTGGTTGGGAGGGAAGACCCCGATGTGCATGTTATGCATCCTGCATGTCTAGGGAACAGAGCCAGTCTCCTTGGTGCAGCAAAGGAAGAAGGCCTTGGAGGGTCACCATCCTGAACCTTTTGTACTCGATAAAGAAATTTAGAGGGCTGAGGTCCAGAATGGTAAGAAGGTCCCGTGTCTTTTTTGGAACCAGGAAGAAATGTGAATAAAACACTTTTCCTTGCTGATGCAAAGGGACTAACTCTATTGCCCTTTTTTGCAAGAGGGTCTGAATCTCTCCTTCTATTAGTGGGATGTGAGAAGGAGGATAACGGGAGAGCTTTGGTGGAGTAGTCGGGGGAAACTCCGTGAACTCCAGCGTGTGTCCCCTCCTGATGATCTCTAAGACCCATTGGTCCGCAGTAATTGACTTCCACTCTTTGAAGTGAAGGGAGAAGCGGCCCCCGACCGGCTCCCCTGGGTCTTCCTGCGGAAGGGGTGGGGTGGTGGAAGGGAGTCATAGGGCCGAGCCGGGTGTGGGCAGAGAGGCATGGGAGGACTTGGGCCCACGGGTAGGAGCTCCACCAGACTGCTAGTTACCGGACCTCCTACAGAAGCCGCCTCTCTGCCCATGCTGGTTTCCACGGGCGTGACCTTGGCCACCTGAGGGTTTATGAAAAGGCCGTTTTCAATGTCTTCGCTGGTCGCCACGGTACATCTGGCGGATCGACCAGATAGACTTGCCTGACTCTTGGGAGACAAGAAAGCAAGGCTTCCGTCTCCTGCCCAAAAAGCACGGTACCCTGGAAGGGTAAATCCCTGATACCAGCCTGCAGATCCTGGTGAAAGCCAGAGACTCACAACCAAGCGTGGCGTCGTAGGCACACCCCGGAAGTGGCTGCCCTGGCTGCCGTATCTGCAGTATCATACGAGGCTCTCAAAACATGCGAGCCTACGTCTGAGCCCAATTTCAAAATGTCCAGGAGCTCTTTCTTCTGGTCAGAGTCTGGAAGGACCTTCAACAGCTCTTGTCCCCTCTCCCATAGCGCATTCTGGTACTGGACCACATGCATTAAGAAGCTAAGGGAACGTATGGAACAGGTGGAAGCAGAATAAACCTTCTTGCCCACCTGATCCAAATAGAGAGACTCCGGGTTGGGAGGCTGTGAGCCGAGGTGTTTCGGCTGTCTGGACTTATCATGGGCAGCCGTGATCACCGAGGAGTCCGCCTAAGGGTGTTCAGCAAGCAAAGCTTTCTGCCCTCGGGGCCTTGTACAGCCTATCTGACTTCTTCGGGACAGCCGGGACTGAAGCTGGATGTTTTCAGGTAGTTTGGGTGAGGTCCTGGAAAGTACCCACCAAAGGAGGGACCACCAAAGGTTTAGGCTCCTTCTGCCTCAGGTATTTTGCTAGTCTCCGGCGTTCTGGGTCCAGGTCCTCCGTCTCCCACTCATTGGAGGCCTAGATATGCCTCATGACGTCCATAAAGGTAGGACTGTCTGGAGGCGAGCGAGGCTGGTCCTTCTCTCCCGGGGAGCGCTGCAAGCTGAGAGAGGAAGTCGAGGATGAGGGAGATGGACTACAGGATTTCGAATAGCCTGACCTCTCCGTGTGACCAGACTCCTGCTGTCGTCGGTAGCTGGGGGACCAACGTCGGTCGGAAGACCGACTCCGGTCCCTGGACCGGCGACGGAGCAGAGACCGACATCGGGAGCGTTCTCGCCTAGAGGACTGAGAAAGACTCCTAGAACGTGACCTAGACCAACAACGGTCACCAGAGTCCTTGGAGCATCGTCAGTGGTCCTCGGACTGGGTGCGGAAACGAGCCCTAGAGGGAGGTGTAGGCGGGCGCTCCAGAGACTTCCGCGGGGAAGGCTCACCTCCCAGCTGTGGTTTATCCGCTGGGTCCGGTACCAGTGTCTGGGCCAACAATGGGGGGGTCCGCTTGTGGACCTGCCCCCACCAAAAGGAAAACAGCTCCTGTAGCTCATCCTTCGTGAAAATTTCTGCCGCCCAGCCCGTCCAGCCCGCGAGGAGAGCCCTCCTGGGGTCCAGTGGGAGGAGGACTTGGGCGACGGGACGCCGGTTCTTCCACAGCCAATCCTCGCCTCTTCCTCAACCGCGCGGTGTTGGTACTGACGACGGGTGCCACCGGGGGCGCCTGGAGAATTCTTGGCCCGGAGGCGCGTTTTAGCAGGCGGCACCAGTGCCTTGGGAGGTGGGGACGAATCATGCACCTCCAAGGGCTTCGTGGTGACCCTTAGCAGGGTTACCTTAGGCTTAGTCGGCTTCTCCCCCGAAGGGCCGGTCTTGGCCTGAGTCAATTTTGGGCGCACTCCTGATCCCGAGGGACGGGCCTTCTTTGGAAAGGGCCGCAAGTGAGAACGGGACCGGTGCTGGGACCGACCACGGTCTTTACTGTGCCGCTTCTTCTCCTTGCATTTCTCCTCGGAGGAGTGCAGATCCATCTTCTGCTCCAAAAGAAAGGCTTTCAGGGCCTTGAGACGAAGGATGCAGGTCCGGCTAGTAAAGGCCTGGCAAGCGGAGCAGTTCGCGGTGTCGTGTTCCGGTCCCAGGCAGAAGACACAGCAGCGATGGCCATCCTTGGCCGGGATCTGCCTCCCACACTCGCACTTGTTGAGATGCTCCGGTGAGGCCGACGCCCAAGAAGACATCCGTCAGGGGTGCAAAAAAAACGTCGGACAACGGCCGGACGTCGGTAACTATGAAAAACCGTTGAAAAAACGGTAGAAAAGCGGGTTTTGATTGAAGAATTCTTGCTGACCTGGCAAGCTGAAGCTGTTCTGCTCACGTGCGGGATGTGGCGGGAAAAGAACTGAGGTGGAGCTGGGTCCGCCCCCTTTTGTACCAGGGCCGACGTCGGGGCAGGGCTGGCCCCTGCTGTGTACTGCTGGCTGAAGATTTTACCGGAGGGTCCTAGTGCCTGCGGCATAGTCCTAAGTGTTACAGCCTGCTGCAAGAGCTCCCACTCGAAGTAAGATCCGAGGTTCCGGAATGATTTCCTCAATGAGGGCACCCGAAGGTAGTGTCTCCTTGTCGGGAAAGGAAAGGACCGGGGTCCTTTCTAAGGAATCGTCGACTGGAGTCGGCGATAAAGGCTCGATTGGGTCGAGTGTAATCTCGGCCGGTTTGGCAGTTTCCTCGGTCTCGGTGCCTTGGCCTGAAGGAAGGTCCGTAAAGCCGGCGGCCGAGGATGTGATCTCGACCGAGGTCGAGACCGCGTGTTCCTGGGATTCTGACCTCTCTTGGTCCCAGGAGCGTCTTCTTCTGGAGGAAGAAGACTTGGGGTCCTTATCCCTCTTCCAAGGGTGGGAGGAGTGCGAGCCCGTGGGTGCCTCACCCCTGGTGGGGAGAGACTGGCACAACTCCCTTAAGGAGCCCGTGAAAGTCGAGACGAGGTTGAGTGGAACAAAGAAGTTTCGAGTGGCCGAAGCTTGAGCCGCTTCCTCCTCGAATGCCCTCATCTGCTCCAACTGCTCGGCGGATCCCGCGGCTGCAGAAAACGCCCACCTCGCCTCTTTAGATTTCGCCGGCGGGTTCCTTTTCTCCGGTCTCCCCAGTTTAAGGCACGCCTTGTGGTCATCCAGAACGTTGAGATGGAAGGCCAAACAAAATGTGCACGACGAAGTATCATGTCCGATGCCGAGGCAGTACACGCATGTTAGATGGGGATTAGTGCGTGACATCTTCTGGCCACAGGTACACCGGTGAAATCCAGGGGACGATTTGTCCTCCATATTTGAATTGGAATCAATAACTCTTAACGAGTTTAATAGCAAGCTGCGGTAAAACCAACGTTGTGAAGCCAGGGCCTACGAAATACTGAAGTAGCACGAGGGACCTGTATCTTCCAGCGGAAAAAAGGAAGATCTGGCATCATGGGGCGGAGCCGAGGTATTTACCACCCAGGTGGGTGGTAGGAGCCAGCTTGAAGACTTCCAGCAAGTTTTAAATGGGAAAGGGACATGCCAGAGAGTGTGGATGATCATCATATCCACGCTCCTAGAAACACACGATACAGTCACAACAGAAAGTCCAATCATGGAATCTTTGCTGAGTCTACACAGGCGGAAATTGTAGCTGAACATGGTAGCACAAGGATGGGGGGTGGGGGGGGGCACAAAAACTGGTAGACAGAAGAAAACTTTGAAGAAGAAAAAAAAAAGTTTAGGGCACAGCTACCAAGGAACGACCTCTCATTTCTAGCAGAAAGAATGATACGAGGCAAGGAGGTGAGAGAGTAGGAGCTGAAGCTCTAGTCAATGGGCTTTCTGAGGACTTCGCACATGCTAAGGTACTGTATAACTGTGACTATGTAAAAGTAGTCCAGGTAGTTATAAGCCTGCTTACTAAACAGCAGCAAGCCATGTTATAAGTGTAATAACCTACAACAGGGTGTGCGGTAATGCTTAATCACTGTACTACTCAGGGTTGTAAACGTAACTAGTATGACTACCATGACCTCATCACCCCTGGGTGGTGCATCAATTTAGCATTACAGGGTTTTATTTAACTCTAAAAATTGATTAGCGTTTTGCTCATAAAAGTGCTAAAACATTGTGAAAATACATAGCACCTGCCTCACTGTGTTTAACAAACTTAACACTTCTAGAAAACCTATATAAATACTTTCTGAACAGTTAGTATTGTCCCAAGAAAAAAACTGCTAATCAATTATTTAAAACCCTGCATTACCACATACCGTCGTAGGTTATTGAGTACATACATCACGGGGGTTAAACAATAAATACATATATAATGTGACTTTCTCATTTTTAGTAATATGTAGACACACCTCCCAGCTGTCCAACAATAGGAGGTATGCACCTCACTTCACCACTCTAAAGCAGTCTGCCCTACATTCTACACCAACATTTTGTTGGTTTTGAATTACCTCAGTTAAATTTCTGAGACTTTTTTCCCTGGTCGTTTTTCTCCTTTTGGGCCTTATTCAACTGTTTCCTGCCTGATTTGGATTTATTTAATTTCCGTGAACTCTGGACTTTTTGGACTTCATTTAATTCTGTTATTGTTGAACCTGCATCGAGCGATTGTTGACTATTGCTCTTGGGCACTAGGTGGTTAGAGGACTTTGTGTCCAAAAGTTCTATGTGTTTATTTATTTTATTATATGTTATTTTTATTTTATTGTTTGATTTATAATTTTTTGTCTTCTTCCTGGCTGTGAGAAAGAACAAATACCATCTCCCCCTAGTTGTGAGAGAACTTGGGAGGAGTTTTAGTTCTTTTTCCTTTGTTTATATTCCCTATGATGGCTAGGCAGTGAGAGTGCCTTACCCTCTTTTTCTTCCCGGTGGTGAGAGTAACCGGGGGGTAGGGAATAGTTCAGGTGAAGACTTCTTTTTAATGTTATATTTATTGTGCCTTATTTGTTGCGTGATTGCTAACTTAGTTTGTTGTTTTGGTTTTTGGTGTGTATTGTAGTTAAACAGCGACATGTGCTGGCCTTTAGTTCCCACGGCGGTGCGCTATTCATCCTCCTCTCTTCGCGCCCTCCGCCCCTTCGTTACTTCTCCTCTTCAATTTGAAACTTACCAGAGCTGTAGAGCGCTGGGTATTGTTCGTGGGAGAGTGGGGGGGAGGGTTGGCGAACAGGGGAGGATGAACAAGCAGGCTCACCATATCAGGGTAGTCAGGTCCAGAAGGCGCCCTGGGGCGAAATGGAATCCAGATCGAGGTTTACCCTGCCTGGTATCCATACCCAAGGGCACTACTGATTACAGCAGGCAGACAGGCTCGACAACCCCCGAAGTTTGTCCAACTCGGACGGTGTTATGCAATGCCAGGTCTGTTAGGAATAAGACCGCCATTATTGCTGATCTTGTTGGCTCGGCTGACCTGGCATGCATCACCGAGACCTAGCTGGATGAAAATTCAGGCCCGATATTGGAGGCCATGACTCCGGCTGGGTACTCGGTGATACACCGTCCGAGATTGGACCACAGGGGCGGGGGGGTTGCAGTCCGTTTTCAAGACTGAATTGGGTCTCACGAATGTAGTAGTAGGTGAGGCTGGGTCCTTTGAGTGCACAGTCGTAGCAGGTGGAGGTGTTCGAATCGTGCTCAGCTACCGTCCACCCGGAGATGGGAAACGTTTCTTACAGGAAGTAGCAGACTTCCTCGTCGACATGTCGTTTGAGTCACCCAGATTGATGGTTCTGGGCGATTTCAACGCCTGGGTCGACGATGAACTCTCTAATTTTGGTAATCACTTCCTCCAACTGATGTCTTCTTTGAGCCTCACACAGGTGGTTTCCACTGCTACGCATAAATCTGGACACTCTTTAGACTTAGTCTTCCTTCTAGGGATCGACGCATCCGACATGGGGGTGGAACCAGTCGCCTGGTCTGATCACTACACCGTGAGGTTCAATTTTTGCACCCCTCTGAGAAAACCAGCCCCTGTGGAGATGGTCAGGTACCGCCCATTACGAAATGTTACTCCACAAGGTCTAGCGGCGGTCCTTGACCTATCATCCTTCGTGTCGGTGAGCAGTAGTCCAGAAGCGTTGGTGTTGGCCTATAATAAGGCCATCACGACAGCCCTGGATTCTATTGCTCCTGTTCGTGAGTGCCCCTTATCCCTTCGCCCCAGATCCCCATGGTTTGACGGGACCTTGAGGGAGATGCGAAGACAGGGGCGAAGGTTAGAGCGTTGCTGGCGCAGGTCTGCCCTTGATGCCGACCACTCTAGATTGATAGAACACTATGTTAGCTATCAATCTGCAATCACCCATAAGAAGGCAGAATTCCTGTCTAGGGAGATTGCAGTTGCTCAGAATCGATCGGCTCAGCTGTTCCGGACGGTAGACAGACTATGCAACCCAGCCTGCCTGCAAGTCCGGAAAGCTTTTTCGCAAGTAGAGTGCGATGAGCTTGCTCTATGCTTTGCAACTAAAGTGGCTGACATCAGGCGAACCTGTGTCTGGCAACCTCTAAGGGTGATGCTGTTGGACAGCATGGGATCACAGTACCCCATCCTCCTGGAGTTCCTTTAATCGACTAGAGTTCGTGGACATGAGGATCGTCCATATTGTCGTCCCTACAAGTTGCAGTTTGATCCCGGACCGACTCCCCTTATTTTGGGCTGTTCTGATATCATCGGTCCGGTCCTGGCACAAACAGTCTGGTGCTCCTTGGAGTCAGGTGAATTTCCTTGCTCCCTGAAAGAGGCAGTGGTGACTCCTCTATTGAAGAAAGCTTCCTTGGACCCAGACTGTTTTTTAAACTACCGGCCTATCTCTAACCTTCCCTTTATTGGGAAGGTTATTGAGAAGGTCGTAGCCGTCCAACTGGATGACCATTTAACCATCCATAATGTCTACGAATCCTTCCAGTCTGGCTTTCGGAAAAGACAGCACCGAGACTGCGCTGGTTCGGGTGTTAAATGACCTTCTGATGGCGAGGGATTAAAAGAGACGTTCCATTCTTGTTCTTCTTGATCTCTCTGCGGCTTTTGACACTGTGGACCACATGGTGTTATTAGCTCGCCTGAGGCAAATTTGTGGAATGTCTGGAACCGTTCTTAAATGGTTCACGTCATTCCTCACCGGGAAATCACAAAGAGCTGTGTCGGGGATTTTTTCCTCTGACCCAATTTCTTTGTTGTGTGGAGTGCCTCAGGGATCTGTGCTGTCACCCATGTTGTTTGCAGTGTATATGCTGCCCCTCGGAGGTATCAGACGATATGGGCCAAGGTTTCACTGTTATGCAGATGATACACAGCTATATCTGTCTTTTGCACCCGACCAGGATGGAGCTCTCTCGGTGTTTAACAACTGTCTGGGGGAGATCCAAGACTGGATGGATTCTAGCTGGCTAAAGTTGAACTCGGAGAAAACAGAGGTTCTGGTCGTGGACCCAGGTGGTCAGATTAAGTAGGCCGTACTGACGCACCATCTGGAATTTTCCTTGGTGGTGTCTCTCCGTCCTCAAAACGGGTGCTAACCTTGGTTTATTCTTGATGACAGGCTGACCTTAAATCTCAGGTGTCAGCCGCTGTCAAGACTTCCTTTTATCACCTTCAGGAACATTGCCAGGGTTGGGCACCTTGTTCCGCCTGACTCCCTCGCCAACATTGGTCCACGTTTTTGTATCTTCGCCTTGGACTACTGCAACGCCTTTACTTTGGGCTTTCTGGGGTTGAAACCGTCACAGTTGGTGCAGAATGCTGCAGCTGGTGTTGACTGGGACAAGTAGGTCCTGTCACACATCGACCTGCCGCGCCGAACTGCACTGGCTTCCTACAGTGGCGGATCACCTTTAAAGTCATTTTACTGACTTTCAAAGCCCTTCACGATCAGGGTCCAGCCTATCTGAAAGACCTCCTGGTTCCCTACTGCCCTGACCGATCACTCCGCTCGGCCGACATGGGGTTGTTAGAGATTCCAAGAGTAAGTCTAAAATCTTCTGGTAGCAGAGCGTTTGCGTACGCTGCACCCACTCTTTGGAACTCTCTACCATGCCGGTTACGGCAGTGCACCTCCGTGGAGTTATTTAAGAAAGATTTAAAAACACACTTATGGAATATGGCCTTCTTAGATAATTAAGTTATTTGATTATGTGTAGATTTTACTATAAATTTGCTACTATGATGATATGTTGATTTTTTATGGATGTTTTTATGATTTTTATTTAGAGTTTTTGAACTTGTTTTTAAAATTGTTCAGCACCTTGATATTGTGAAAGATGCTATACAAATAAAATTATTATTATTATTATTAACATCTTGCAAGCATTAATTCTTACTAATCTAAGCTGATCAGTAAACAGCAAATAATATAGCATGAAATTACTAATTTTTACAGTAGCCTGAAAATCTATCTGAATATGATGAGGTACCCCATACTTTACTCATTTACTCACATTTTGTGGGGCAGTGGCTCACATTTGCCTGATGTCTGAATGAGAGGTATAATGATGATGCTTGTTATTTAAGGGACATTCCACTCAGAGCACCTCACAGTAACTTGACAAATCAACAGAGGGGTATGCATGGAGCAGAAAAGCTGCAATATTCCCCTTCCTACCAAATACCCGATAAATAATCCATGCTCCTCACCAAGATTAAGTGATCAGTCAAACAAGATTATCATCATGCACAGTGGTAGCCTGTGAGAAGACGCACAATATATAGTGTCTGGATATATCAGGAAATATCACTGAAATCCAAGTGAAATGAATGGGGATTTCCAATGACATATCTAGATATTCTGCAACAAGTCACTGGCTACCACTGTGCAACATGGAAGGATGATATAGATATTGCCTAATTATAAAGTTGACAAACACTGGGAGCCAGGCAGTAGCATACTGCTTGTCAGTTTACCAATCATCATTGTTACAGTGAAAGACCAAAGTGGAGATAATCACTGCATAACAAAAGGAAATCTATTTAACAACAAAAATCAAACAAAACATAAAAACAGATGGACGAATGAAAAGAACAAACCGGTGAACAATCTCAGAATGAGAAGATAGCTGAGCCAGTAGCATGGAGACCAGGGACTACATGCGATCCCCAAACCAGGGCCGGATTAAAGGGGGGACAAATGGGGCAAATGCCCTGGGCCCCCGCCATAAACCGGCCCCCCGGCCGGCCAGAGCATGAGCAAAATATTTAGGCATTATCCTAGTGCAGTGGTGCTCAGTGCTCATTCTACAGTACTTTTCTCTGCATTGCTGCACAGGTATTTTAATTAAATCAAGCAGGCCCCTCCCCCTAGCAGCACGAGGTATTTAAATCAGAGCGAGGCCCCCGCCCCTGTAGCGGCGACTGGAGTGCAAGATATTTAATTGTAGTCGCAATTCAGTAGTGCCCCGGTGGGGCAGACTATGGCGGGGACTCGAGAGGAAAATTAAAGTCAGGCTAGCCCTGGCTGCTCCATGGATATGGAAGGCCCCGTCCCCTGCCAGCAGCGCAGTCGTGATGTGAGAGACTCTGAGATACGTAGTGCTAAGCCCTGTCATTTATCTAGTCTGTATAGACTCTGCAAAATCGGATCAGCTGTAGATGCCCCCAACCCCGGCAGGCAGCAGATGTGTGTAATTTAAGTAACACAGCCCAGCCAGGATACATAAGGTGATTGATTGGGCAGTGCCCCCCCCCCCATTTACACAATTTACAAATGCAGCAGCTCCAGTTTCACCTACTCGGTTTTTTTTTCACCAGCCGGGGGGCCCTCCCAAATAGATTCCTCCGCTCCTGCTGCCAGCACAAACCCCGCAGCGATTCTAGTGCTCAAGACCAGCTGTTCAACTTCTCCAAGATTCAAAGGGAGCGCGGAGTAGCAGCAACTTAGTTTAAAGTTCAGAAAGTGGCTTATGAAGCTGCCCAATCAGAGCCACAAAAGCATAATCACACCAATCAGACTAAGGGGGGCAGAACAGACTTATGATTGGATCAATCAGGAGACCAATGACAAGCCTGCACTGATGCAAATATGGTGGGAAAATAAACAATGGGCACACTTGTTACTTTGCCCTTTAAAAGGGTGCTTTAAACCCCTTTTCGGCATCTGGACCATCCAGTTTGCAGGGAGGCAGCAGCTACTGCTGCTGATCATCATCATCATCATCATCACTTCCGGAAGAAGATACTACGGAAAGGCATTCACCGTCACGATCTCCAGACCGATCATCAGGACAAGCCCTATCCAACCAGCATTAGGTGTGCGCCACCTCGGCTCAGCCTCTGCAAGCAGTGGGGGTTGGTCGAAATGTTTGAGAGAGTGCGCTGTCTTCGAGAGATCATCAGGTCGGGTGGAAGGAATCGGGAGACACTCCAAGCTGGTTTCTCGGCACATCAGCAGCTGAAGAGGTTTGTTTGTTTTCTTAATTAAGCCAGTCAAGTTACTAAAAGGAATAGGCTAAGGCAGATGAATGCACAAGAAAAAACATATAAAATGTTTTATGGCATGTCAGTGTGTCTGTGTGCTTGCTTAGATGAGCTGGAATCAGGCTCTTGCAGCTGGGTGCCATGTCTTCAAAAGCGGTGGCAGATGGCGGTGGAATTAAAGAGAGTAGAGACACAGTCTTGGTGTTTCCAAAGCAGTTTTATCTGTGTTTTATCTGTTCAATGTGTTCTTGAAAGGCTCAGAGGTAATCATTTGTGTGCTGCTAATACATACGCCAGAGAGTCAGAGTTCACAAGCTGGATTGTGGTCATAGAAAGGGTATGTTAATGTTAATGGGAAACCTGGTCTGTAAATTTTGCAAATAAAGGAGATTGTGAGCCAAGAATGCATGGATAAGGTGGTCCTAGATGTTAACACCTCCAGCAGAAACAGCCTGTTGTGGGCTGGTTAATATTTCTTGAGTGCTACATGCCACCACCCCACCTCCATTTCTATGGCTTTTCCTTCAATCTCTGCATTACATCAGCAATCAGTTTCCAGCTTGGAGGGTGAGCATGCTTTGCAGCACAAACACAAATCCTGCTCATTGGCAGAGGTGCCACTTTTCTGATGCATGCTATCACCCCTATGTGAAAACATCTCCCTGCCATGCTCAGCCTCTCCTGCACAGGGGCCAGGACCACAAAGCAGAAGTCTGTCCCCTCCCAGAACATGGCAATTCCAGGCAGCAGCATGAGGCTCAGTCATTTTTTGCCAGCAGTTTAATCCATTTCTCTTGAAATGGTGGCAAAGAATCACAAGATCTCCTTCACCAGGCAGGCTTGAGTCCCTCTAGGATGGGTGATACTTTTCTCTGCTCTTGCAGTCTCTACTGCTTCTCATCTAAAACAGGTTGGTGTATGAAAAACAATGACATTTGACATTCGAGTGGTATTTCTCCCCGATATGCAAAAGGGAAGATCAGTATCTCAGTACTATTTTCTAATGTTTATCAGCAGATCTGACTTTAGCCACCTTCAATTCCCTTTCCCCGGGCTTCCCCTGAATAGACACACACACACACACACACACACACACACACACAGGTAGAGGCAGCTGGTTGGATGTGCAAGGCCTGGGAGGGGAGTGATCTGCTCCAGCCCTTGCCTTACCCTGACCCATCGCCCCAACCGGACTCTCAAACTGAGTAGTCTGCAGCTGGGATTCCCACTGCCTTCATAAACTTTGTTATTTTTGTTATGATTTCATATTCTGACAGCAGGCTTGTTTTGAGAACAAATTACTAATGGCTCCGCTGTTAGACATTACACTTGTTTAATCTTTTCCCCGAAAGGCTCTGTAGTTCACCTTTGATTATTAGATTGTAGTGAAGACAGACTGACGTGTAGATGTAGGGACCGGTTTTCACACTTAGGGAAAAATCTGGGCTTTGTTTCATAAGACTTTATACGATTGCAATTGTAAGTAAACTTCTGTCTCTAGTGTTGGTATTTATGAGCCGGGAGACATTTAAAGCACTCTGGTAGTCAGTGTAGTAATTCATTTGCCTTACATTGTAAGTCTGGGGTATGTTGTAGGTTTCCTGCTGCTGGTTAGTTGCTATGGGTGGGGTTCCAATTTCATTTTAAATTAACAGTAAATCAGTAGCATTGTGAACTCCTGCTTCCTCTAGATCACACCCTCCATGTCAAAGTTTTACCAGAAAGATCTGTGTTACTCCAGCATTCCAAGCCAAAATAAAAAGTGTTCTTGTAAGAAAAGCTGGGTGTTGATTGACATGGACCCCCTGAGTTCGAGTGCCCCGGGCCCCCCAATGGCTTGATCTGGCCCTGCCCCAAACTCTAATGCTGAAGTCTGCTAGGAGCTCAACATGTTGCCAAGGTCAGGCTATGGACTGCAAGGGTAGGAGGGTGCGGGCCGATTTCCATCTGTGCACCTCAGATGGACAAATTGATACTGGAATTGAAGTTAGCCACTCACTGGCTGCCCTCCACGCCAAAAGACAGAGGTGCTGTAGTGACCTTGAACACAAGGGTGGGGGAGAGAGCAGCAGAACCCAGGGAAGAATGAGGAGTAACAGAATACAAAATAATGAGAAGACTGCACTGCTGCTTAAGGAAAAAAAAAAATAGGCCGATTTGTTTTCTTGGCTAAGAAGCTCTTCTGCTATTGGCACTTCAGGGAACACCTAGAAAAACATTATATGACTTGTCCCTTTTGCAAGCTCTTTCAAAAGTTGTTCTTCATAGTTCTGAGTACAAATATGTAGAATGACTGTTTTCGAAATGTGTAGAATGAGCTGAAAGGCAGCATGGGTTCACAGCGGGAAGGTCATGTCAGACGAATCTGATAGATTTCTTTGACTGGGTGACCAAAGTAGTAGGCAGGGAGGGGCTGTGGACATGGCCTACCTGGACTTTAGCAAGGCATTTTGACACAGTCCCGCATAAAAGATTAACAGTCAAATGAACCAGCCTGGGAGTGGGTCCCAGGGTGGTAGCCTGGGTAAAACATTGGCTGGACAATAGGACACAGAAGGTAATTGTAAAAGGAGTCCACTCTGAAGAAAGAGGGGTTACTAGTGGGGTACCGCAGGGTTCAGTCCTTTTTAATGTCTTTATAAGTGACACTGCAGAGGGACTGGAAGGAAAAGTATGCCTCTCTGCAGATGACACATAGTTCTGCAACAGGGTTGATACACAAGGAGGCGTGGAAAGGATGAGAAGGGACTTGGCAAGGTTGCAGGAATGGTCAGAAGTATGGCAGCTAGGATTCAATGCAAAGAAGTGCAAAATAATGCACCTGGGAAACAAGAACCCAGAGGAAGAATACACAATGGGGGGGGGGGGAGGTAGTAACAACAACAAAAAAGGAAAGAGACCTGGGAGTAATCATATCAGATGACCTTAAGGTTAAGCAAGCAATGTGAGAAGGCAGTAGGGAGGGCTGGGGGGTATACTGGGATGCACAGAGTGTGGCATCAGCAGCAGAAAACAGGAAGTTGTTATCCCTCTGTACAGACAGTTGGTGAGACCCCATCTGGAGTACTGCGTCCAGTTCTGGAGACCCCATCTCCGCAAGGACATAGACAGGATAGAGGCAGTCCAGAGGAGGGCAACTCAAATGGTGCAGGGTCTGCAAGAGAAGCCGATGAGGAGAGACTAAAGGAGCTTAATATGTATACCCTTGAGGAAAGAAGGAGAGGGGGACATGATAGAAACTTTTAGTGCCTCAGTGGAATCAACAAAGTCCAAGAGGGTAGCATCTTTCAGAAAAAGAGACGTGCAAGAACAACGGGACACAATTTAAAGATGATTGGGGGGGCGGTTCAGGGGCAATGTGAGGAAGTATTTTTTCACAGAGAGAGTAGTGGATGCATGGAACAGCCTTCCTGAGGAGGTTGTGGGGTCTAAAACTGTGGGAGAATTCAAGAATGCATGGGACAGAGATAAGGCAATTCTTGTGGGGGGTAAGAAGAAATAGGCTGTTGGTTAACTAGGATCTGTGGCCTATCCTGTAGGTAGGGAAATGGGCAGACTAGATGGGGCAAGCGGTCCTTATCTGCCGTCAAAGTCTATATTTCTATGAAACATGCAGAATGGGTTTCCATGGAAAATGTGTAAACATCTTTCAGAGTTGGTGACATTTATTACAGATCATTTAGCAGCTTCTACTAAATGCAGTACTGGCCTCAGTTACCACCAGAGTATGCTATATTTCTAAGTACTGATTCTCTTAATAAAAAAATCTACTAAACCATCTTAAAAAAAAAAAAAAAATATATACAAGGGTGGAGTACAAGATGGGGGAGTGGTACTGATGACCACCAAGCAGAAAAGAGACCTGGGGGTAATCATAGCCAATGACCTAAAGGTAGCCAAACAGTGTGACAAGGCAGTGGGGAGAGCTAGCGGGATGCTTGGGTGCATAGGAAGGGGTATAACCAGCAGAAAGAGGGAGGAGGTGGTGATACTGCTGTATAAATCATTGGTGAGACCTCACCTAGAGTACTGTGTCCAGTTCTGGAGACTACATCTCAGGAACGACATAGAGAAGA
This sequence comes from Neoceratodus forsteri, assembly GCA_016271365.2. Lineage (NCBI taxonomy): Eukaryota > Metazoa > Chordata > Ceratodontiformes > Ceratodontidae > Neoceratodus > Neoceratodus forsteri. Next base: position 165,536,360 of record CM057459.1, on the reverse strand, counting down.
GGCAGTCCAGTGGAGGGCAACTAAAATGGCACAGGGCCTGCATCAAAAGCCCTTTAAGGACAAGCTAAAGGACCTCAATATGTTACACACTGGGGGAAAGGAGGGAGAATGGGGATATGATGGAGACTTTCAAATACTTCACAGGTATAAACAGGATACAAGAGGGAAGCATTTTTCAGGAAAAAAAAAAGATTAAGAACAAGGGGTCATACTACGAAGCTGGGGAGGTGGATTCAGGGGAAACGTGAGGAAGTACTTTTACAATGAACGAGTGGTGGATACCTGGAACAGCCTCCCAGTGGAGGTGGTCGGGGCAAAAACTATAGTGGGATTCAACAATGCAAGCGATAGGCATATGGGAAACTTACTGGTTGGGAAAGGGAGGGTAAAGCCGGAGACCAAGTAGGGTCTGCAGTATTATAGTATGTAGGGAAAATGGGTAGACTAAGTGGTCCTTATCTGCCGTCAATTTCTGTGTTTCTATGTACTAGGGGGAAAAAAAATAGAAAAATATGAAGTTCTGGGCAGAAAACCAGCTACATATTCCAATACCCCCCAGTCCCACATTTTCTCCTTAAACGATGAGAAACAAATTACTGTAAATTTTGTAAATCAAAATTTACTTTGAGTAAATCTAATAAAAATATAAAAAATAAAAAGGTTGGGGTTCTCCTTGACTTAATACCACTAGTATCTTCAGCATATATAACAAGCAATTTAGGGAATATTTACTTTCCACTGTATGGACATTATTTGTGACATATCGCTATATTATAACTGTACTAACAGATCATCTCTATACTGGCCTAAGTTTTTTTTTTAATTTTTTAAATTTGTTTCTAGCCCTAACGGTTCCAAAATTAGCAATATACTCTTAAGCTCTATCAAGTAAACTTTAAAACTGTATGATGTACTATAAACTGTATTGAAACTATTTTAATATTTACTAATATACGAAAACTACTTCCAGGTCTGCCTTATGTCAACCTGACTCCAAGCTTTCATTTAAAAAGCAATAAAGTAGGAGGTACCAGAGAGCCAGCTTCTGGGTAGGATGCTTCCTCTGCCTGCTCCGCATCACAGCGCAATAACATTAAAAATTGAAGCTTCTCAACGTAAAAATAGCCTTGTTTTTTTTGGGGGGGGGAGGGGTAGCACCATCGGATACCTGATGGTTTAGGCTGTCAAACGAGCCTAAACATTAATCTGGGATGTACAAGGAATGCTCAGCCTGCAGCACCAAAGTCCACCGCGCAGCAACCAAGTAAGGTCGGAGAACCTACAAGTACGACAGGGACCAGTTCTATGGGCATAACATCTGATCCCCGTGGCCGGCCTTGCTAAGCTCAATGAAAGCCATGAATACAAAGACTGAAAGGACCTTAACTAAGTTGGAGACCCATGATGCGGCTATTAAAATCCTCGTCGAGCCTGTTGTGGAGGCAGATAAACATTTAACCGCCAGGCAAGCAACAGTTGCTACACTTACTAAAGAGAACACCCAACTCCAGGGGCACCTAGAAGCCCTAAAAGATGAAGTTCGGGCTAGTAATTTGCACCTGGTGGGAGTCCCGGAGGGCGTAGAAGGCATTAATTTATAGATCTTTTTAAGGGACTGGATGGCTACCACATTCTCAGTGCCTGAGAATTTTGACTGGTCTCATCTCAGGTGGGCTTACCGGGTGAACCCTCAGGTCAGGCCAGATTCCTCAAATCTGCTGTGCACTGTCTTACTGCAGCGGATATCTGGAACTGAAGACTACAATGTGCTTTTGTCGGTGGCCTGGTGCAACATATCCTTTGTTCATCAACCACCATGATGTAAATCTTTTCCTGGACCTTTCATTTCAGACAAAAGCCAGGAGAAAGCAGTTTGATGCGGTGCACCAATGTCTTCGAGCTCTGGGAGTGATGCATTCTTTCCTCCTGCCTGCCTGACTCCAGATAACTTACGGGGGGGTTGGAGGGGGGATTGTGGCAATTTTCAGACCCAAGATACTGGTTGCTGGCTGGAGTGCACAGAATCCGAGTTTGCGGCAAAAATGGCATCAAAACCTACAGCTGAGTCCTCAGGATCTGATGAAGGCTGAAGGGACTGAACATTTTGATTTGGGCAAGTGAACCATCTTTGATTGCTGCCTTCCTGGAGAGTTTCTGTTTGGGCTTTGCCTTTTCTCCTTTTTTATGTACCATGGGGCATGTAGCTGTGGGTGACTGGAATTTTGGATATCATGGCCTGCTGCTGTGGGCATTTTGATTGGTCTTCCATATTTTTCTTGAGCTTTTTTGCCCTGACTAGGTTTGCTGGCAAAGGCACCTAGCTTCACCTGAACTCTTTTCTTCTAGGTTGCTTGTAAGGACACAGCAAAGAACCTTACCAGAGCAAGGAAAAGGATTAATGCTTATTTTGGCTAGACAGATTTACTGTGTGTTATTATTTTGTTTTGTAATCACAGGGATTGTTACTATTTGTTGCTAACATTTTATTGCTTTATTTTTCTCTGATTCAAATTGTTGTTGCTGGGTATACCTTCTGCTGCATTATTACAGGGTGTGCCTACAGGTATGTGTTTACAGATTACTGCTGTAATCTTCTGATTCAAATTGTCTTTTGCAAGGTATATCTTCTGTTACTGCTTTATTTTTCTCTCTAGCAAAGTGTTTCTTACAGGGTATATCTTCTGTGAAATTATTACAGGTGGTGCTTTATAGGTTTTATAGTTGTTTGTTTTTTTTTTAATTATTCTTTTTGCAGCACCTGGCTGCCAGAATTATCTGCCCTGGTCACGGACCCCCAGGACCTCCACCTCTGATCAATCATAGCCTGCACTCTTCCCCCAGTCACCACTGGCTTGCCCCCCCCCCCCGGGCAGAGTTGCGGTGCCTGGCCTTTAACGCCACAATTCTGATATCTGGCCGGGGAGAGCCAGCATCGGAGGAGATGAGAGGCCCGGGGGCAGGGCGTCATGAAGACGAGCCAGGCCCAGGTTTTTTTCCCCTGTAAGCAGGGGTGGGGACAAGCAATGATGTCCAGCGTCTGCCCCGCCCCTGAGATATCCAGGCGTCTGTGTGCCTGCAGCAACCCAGCCTCCGCTGGAAGTTGCTAGACACCGAGCACACACACCCACCTTCCCCCCGGAGAAGGAGAGCAGTCTAAGGATGCTCGATCCTTCTCCCCCCGGCCAGCCCTCCAACAACCCGTGTCCATTCCCAAACTCAGGTCGCCGGCGTCGCGAGCGGAAATCCAACCGCTGCGCCAGCAGGCCGACAGGCTTTATAGTTTTAGCTATCATTAAGATACGCTTTCAGGGCTACTGCATTTGTTGCTGGCTGATTGCTTCTGCTCTTACCGCCTTGTTTCCTTTGTCCATGGTTCTTCTTTTTCTGCAGGGGAAGGGTCCAGGCAGCCACCCACCCCATCCCCAACCACCCCACACTACACTCCTTTTATAGGGTAGCACAGTCGTGACATTTCCTGTAGCAAAGCAGGAAGGGGCAGATCAGAGGGGTATCCACACGGTGACCTCATTTACAGGGGCACAAGTAATTTAACTTGTTATAAAAAGTTATACAAAAACAAACAAAACAAAACACAAAATCAAACTTTTGCTTTCATTTTCCTCCTCCTTCTAATTACTCTGATCAGGTTATAAACCCAGCAACTTATCTGGAATGGATATTATTAACTGCAGGTACCGCAGGATGCTTTTAAAAAAGGGCAGTTATACAGGATTTAAGATACTGTCCTACATGCAGGGCCACTGGAGAGCTAAGGGCTCAGCTGCAGGCAGCACGGGCAGAGATTGCGCACCTCAAATCGTATATTCAGGAGGAAATATATTATAAGAACCGCCCACCATTTCCCCAACATCCAACAGAAGCACCTCGACCACAGAGGGTAGTTGACCCGGGACGTTGGCAGGTGGTTAGGAGGGGCAAATCGAGTGCCCCATCACTCAGTGCTCTCCAACATATCACCTCCACAAACCATATAAAAACTACAAACAGGTATCTGCCTCTATCTCCGAAATCAAACAAAGGGGCAGAGGACACTGCAGAGCAGGACACTGCAGCACAGGAGCTAGCACAACAAAACTCGCCCAAAACAAAAAAAACAAAAAAGGAAAATCAAAAAAACTTCTGATCATAGGAGACTCCATGATTCGGGAAGTTGATACCTATCTCCAGCCAGGGGTAATGGTCAGATGTCTCCCAGGTACATCTGCGTGGAGAGACACTAACCACATTGCTAAGACTGTACAGGAAGCAGGAGAAAACACTGACATCCTGGTACACATAGGGACTAACGATGTCACCAGCCGGTCAGCTGTGGAGACCAAGGAACACCTGACCAGGCTGGGTGTCAAACTATCATCAATTTCGTCAGGCATCTCCTTCTCTGAGATCCTGCCAGTCTGGGGGGCAGATGGACGGAAAGGTCAGAGAGGGATATAGGGGAGCTAAACACGTGGCTTAAGGGCTGGTGCCAGGAAAAAGGATGCAAATTTGTACGTAACTGGCAACAGTTTTGGGAGCGAAAGTTCTTTAAATTCGATGGACTGCATCGGACTAAGGAGGGAGTCAGTGCATTGGGGCAGAAGTCTGACGTCTTTGCAGAATATTTAAACTAGCAAATGGGGAGGGGGTGCAGCACCTGATGCATCGAATGAGAAGAACACCCCTTCCCCCTCAGCTAGTGTTCATAAAAACAGAAGTTCAGCATGTTTGTAGTTCATTTGCATCACCAGGTAAGGAAAAAGGTCCAGCTCCCCATACGATGCACAGGGGAAATGCCAGACCTCGCCCAACAACTAACACACCAAAATCTAGACAATGGAAAATCATGTACACAAATGCCCGCAGTCTGGGAAACAAGATCACAGACCTGCAGGAAATAATGGCAGAGGCTAAACTGAATATATTAGCCATTAGCGAGACATGGTTTACCAGTAACCACACTTGGGAGACTTCAGTACCTGGCTATGTACTGTTCAGAAGAGACCGAGGTGCAAAAGGGGGGGGGGGGTGGAGTGGCCCTTTATGTCAATGAAAATATTAAAGCTACAGAAATTCAGAATACACATAAGGAGCCAGAAGAACTGTGGGTCACCCTGGAAACAAGAAATGGGACAGCCATACGAACTGGGGTTGTCTATAGGCCTTAAGACCAGGGGGAGGACATAGGCACATTACTGTTAGAAGATATACAAAACATGACAGCTAAAGGGGAGGTTCTGATAATGGGAGACTTCAACATGCCAGATACAGATTGGTCAATACCGGCAGGAACATCTGCCAGAACTAGACACATGGTGGATTCCCTGCAGGGGAAGGGCCTCAAACAACTGGCACAACAACCCACAAGAGACAGGGCTATCCTAGATCTAGTACTGACTAACAAGGAAAGGATCACAGATCTCCAGGTAGGTCACCTACGGGCCAGTGACCATCACATGGTATGGTTCAATTAGGCCACTAGAACTAAATCATCCCATTCCAAAGCAAAAATAGCCGACTTTGATAAGATGGCCAACAGAGTTAAGCTAGCCCTGGCAAAAAGAAATACAGGTGAGGGGGTACAGGCAAAGTGGGCAAGCATTAAGGATGCAATACTTGAAGCAACATCCCACTGTGTTAGAGAGAAAAGGAAATGCAAAAGAAGAAGGAAACCACTTTGGTTCTCAAATACAGTAGCAGAAAAGGTCAGAGCCAAAAGGCTGGCCTTCAGGAAATATAACGGAACACAGCGGGATGAAGATAGGGAGGCATACCAAACTTCCCTAAGGGAAGCAGGGAAGGCAGGCAAAGGCCCAAACCAAGGAAACACTAGCACAAACAGTAAAAGAAGATGAAAAAACTTTCTACAGATACATTAGTGAAAGGAGAAAGTCCAGAGGGGGTATTGCAAATATCAAAGAGGATAAGGGGGCATGTGAGGAGGAGGACCATGTAAAAGCATCTATCCTGAATAGATACTTCTGCTCAGTATTTACTGAGGAGAAGATAGGGCAAGGCCCACAGCTCAGCATCATGGACACGGGGAGAAGGAGGGAGGTGTGCACTAGTCCCTTCACAAAAGAAAGGGTCCTATAAGAGCTCGATAAGCTCAGGGTGGACAAGGCAATGGGACCTGATGGCATACATCCCAGGGTACTAAAGGAGATAAGAGTGGACCTAGCAGAGCCATTATCAGAACTGTTTAGTGAGTCTCTCAGCACAAGAGAGGTCCCAGAAGACTGGAGAAGGGCTCACGTGATCCCACTCCACAAGAGTGGTTGCAAGCAGGAGGCAGGGAACTACGGACCAGTCAGTCTTACCTCAGTAGTGGGCAAGATTATGGAGGCGCTCCTTAAGGAAAGGACAGTGCAACACCTGGGATCCTTAGGAGCACAGGATCCAAGACAGCAGGGGTTTACAACAGGACAGTCCTGTCAAACTAATCTCATAGATTTCTTTGACTGGGTAACCAGAGTGGTGGACCAAGGGGGAGCAGTTGATGTCGCCTACATTGACTTCAGCAAAGCTTTCGATACTGTTCCACATACAAGATTAATAAGCTGGATAGGCTTGGGGTGGGTCAGCAGTTGGTTGACTGGGTGGAAAACTGGTTGGCTAGCATAAAACAGAGAATGGTGGTAAACGGTATACAGTCGGAAGAGATGCAAGTCACAAGTGGGGTACCTCAGGGATCAGTCCTGAGGCCAGTGCTCTTCAATATCTTCATCAGTGACATTGCAGATGGACTGGAGGGTAAGGTTTGTCTGTCTGCAGATGACACCAAGATCTGCAACAAAGTAGATTATCCAGATGGGGTCGGCAGAATGAGAAGAAATCTGGATAAACTGGCAAAATGGTTGGAAGAGTGGCAACTGGGGTTTAATGCAAAAAAGTGCAAGATCATGCACATAGGGAAGAGAAACCCTGAAGCCACCTATAGGCTGGGAGGGGAGTTGCTGGCAGTCACAGGGGAAGAAAGAGACTTTGGCATCATCATCACAGATGACCTGAAATCATCCAAGCAGACCACTAAAGCAGTAGGTAAGGCTAGGGGGATGTTGGGGTGCATTAGTAGGGGTATCACAAGTCATAAGAGGGAGAAATTATCCCTCTTTACAAGACACTGGTTAGGTCCCATCTGGAGTACTGTGTGCAGTACTGGAGGCCACACCATGACAAGGACATTAACCAAACTGAGGCAGTCCAGAGAAGGGCAACCAAAATGATGCAGGGACTGCATCAGAAAAGGTATGAGGACAGATTAACAGAGCTGAACATGTATACCCTAGAGCAAAGGAGGGAGAGAGGTGATATGATCGAAACATTCAAACACCTTAAGGGCATTAACGAGGTGAAAGAGTCTAACATGTTTCAATACAAGAAAAATAGCAGGACAAGAGGACACAGCATGAGATTAGAGGGAAGCTGATTAAGGGGTAATGTGAGGAAGTTCTTTTTCACAGAAAGGGTGGTGGATGCATGGAACGGCCTACCTCAGGAAGTGGTGGATATGAATACAGTACAGGGCTTCAAACAGGCATGGGATAGGCATAAGGGAGCAATACAGATTAGTATGAATAGATAGACCATTGACGGAGCAAAGGCCGACGGCACATTCATAAGGTAAAAAAGGAAATGGGCAGACTGGATGGGCCATGAGGTCCTTATCTGCCATCAACTTCTATGTTTCTGTTACCTACCCTTACTCTCTGTGGCGAACACTCTCTGATGGGAGCACACTATTATAATGGATGCTATTTTGATATTGTTCTCTTGCACCTATTTCAAGTTTCTACTTTAAATGTATATTTTGCTCAGTATGATTACTGCGGCTGGGATGTGGGGATATAGAGGAGGCATATGCTCATGTTGGTAAATAGCACTTCTGATAAGTGTGTATGTGTTACCTATGTATTTTACCTAGTGGACATTACCATAACCAATGAAGCGGCTGGCATTGTTTGAACATAGACTTTGACGGCAGATAAGGACCACCTGGCCCATCTAGTCTGCCCATTTCCCTACCTACAGGATAGGCCGCAGATCCTAGGTAACCAACAGCCTATTTCTTCCTACCCCCCACAAGAATTGCCTTATGTCTGTCCCATGCATTCTTGAATTCTCCCACAGTTTTAGACCCCACAACCTCCTCAGGAAGGCTGTTCCATGCATCCACTACTCTCTCTCTGTGAAATAATACTTCCTCACATTGCCCCTGAACCACCCTCCTCTATCTTTAAATTGTGTCCCATTGTTCTTCCACGTCTCTTTTTCTGAAAGATGCTACCCTCTTGGACTTTGTTGATTCCACTGAGGTACTTAAAAGTTTCCATCATGTCCCCTCTCCTTCTTTCCTCAAGGGTATACATATTAAGCTCCTTTAGTCTTTCTTCATACGGCTTCTCTTGCAGACCCTGCACCATTTTAGTTGCCCTCCTCTGGACTGCCTCTATCCTGTCTATGTCCTTGCAGAGATGGGGTCTCCAGAACTGGACACAGTACTCCAGATGGGGTCTCACCAACTGTCTGTACAGAGGGATAACAACTTCCTGTTTTCTGCTGCTGATGCCTCTCCCTATGCAACCCAGTATACCCCCAGCCCTCCCTACACCCTTCTTACATTGCTTGCTAACCTTAAGGTCATCTGATATGATTACCCCCAGGTCCCTTTCCTTTTTTGTTGTTACTACCCCCCCCCCCCCATTGTGTATTCTTCCCCTGGGTTCTTGTTTCCCAGGTGCATTATTGCACCTTCTTTGCACTGAATCCTAGCTGCCATATTTCTGACCATTCCTCCAACCTTGCCAAGTCCCTTCTCATCCTTTCCACGCCTCCTTGTGTATCAACCCTGTTGCAGATCTTTGTGTCATCTGCAAAGAGGCACACTTTTCCTTCCAGTCCCTCTGCAATGTCACTTATGAAGACATTAAAAAGGACTGGACCCAATACTGAAACCTGCGGTACCCCACTAGTAAACTCCTCTTTCTTCAGAGCGGACTCCATTTACAATTACCTTCTGTGTCCTGTTGTTCAGCCAATGTTTTACCCAGGCTACCACCCTGGGACCCATTACCCAGTCATTACCATGGTGCTATTTTTTTTCTTTCATTCCTCCTCCCCCCACCCCCACCCCCAACTTCTACTGTGCAAGACTGTAAGATGTTTAAATGTGTATCAATTTATTTCCTATTATGGCATATGTTACTGTACTTTATACTGTTCTCTTGCATGAAATTGTAATCTGTATGGTTTTTCTTTCTGAAAACAAAAAAAAGTACAAAAAAAAGAGCAATAACGTTTATAGCCCAAACAGTTTCAAAATTAGCCTTTTCTAAAGATAATTTCTTGCAAAAAGGTTAACTGTTTAACTGTAAGGGCTAGAACTTTTACTGGTTTTAAATGAAATCTTGGAGTGAGGCCAACATAGGTGAGATCTACAGATACACTTTAAAGTGTATCGATATAGTTTAAAGGTATACTGATATAGTTGTGAGTACATCAATACAGTTATTTTCTTAACTTAAAAGAGGCTTTTATGTTTTTCTGATTTTTGGTGCATATGGAGCCTCTAAAAACATAATTTAGCCAATTTTTATAACCATGCCTTATTTGCAAAGTACTACAACTGCACAGTAAAAACTGAACTTTTTATTTAATGTTCCGTAATCCAGTTTCTTCCATGCTATCACCAGCTGTGCTGGTAAATATTTCAGAAGATAATAAAATCAATTATAAAATGGGCACATTTCTCTGAATCGGACTGGCTGATGGCTTATTTCAGCCATATCCTCATCATGCCATAACTTCACAACCCGGCATTAATTATGCCAGACAATGCCCCAACATCACAGGTATCAGTGTACCAACCTATCACACTCAGCAATTTCACAGTACAAAGACAACCATGATCTCCTAAACCGCTATACCAGAACTGCTGTCTCATTGTAATTCCCTAGATCATTTTTTTTTTTAACTGTCTGACCTGTGCTGCTTGTTGTGGTTACACCTGATCGCAATAAATTCAGCGAAGAGAGTGCTGCCACTTTCAAATGCATCTACAGAACCAGTCCTCTGTTACCAATCGAGCGAGCATAGCAGCAGCTTCAAAATAAAAAAACAGACCCACTCCTCCGCCACTACTTTTATCCAAACTTTATAAATCAAAATAAAAAATTCCAGTATGAGTGACCAGCAGGAAGTTACGACGACGATCTGGTAAGTGTGAAGTGTGAAAAGCACTCAGTATGGCGGCTACAGTGGGACATGCTCGCTCTCAGTGACACCCGGATGGTCGGTCTGAGGCAAATGGCCACTCTGACTATTTGTACCTACCACAAACAAAAAAAAAGTGCTTGGGGGGGGTACAATGGTACTAAAGCAGCAGTGATCGGCAGATAACCAGATAAATATATAGGGAGCCCTCTCCTGCTGTTGAAACACTTGTAGAAGTACTATAACAGGGGACTATTTCATCTATTAAAACCTTTTTTTATATTTTTAATTTTTTGGTACTTTTTTTTTTTTTAAATAATTACTTGGTGCTCATTTTATAAGCGGAATAAGACACTCAAGCTTCTCGTGCCTCATTACGCACCTGGGGCATGCTCTTATCAGGCCATAAACCACACCTCGTTGTGTCTTATTCCTTACGTAACTGTGAAGTACTGGTGTTGCTAGGACACCTCAAGGTTCTGATGACATAAAACTACTGGAGCATCACTCTCTTGGTTCTAACAACCCAGTACTGCTAAATTACTTGTTAATTAGTCTGTACATATTTACAGGACTTTCAACTTCCATGGCATGTATATTCTGTATTTGATATCATATCATAATCCTCTACTGGGGACAACACAATCTGTTGTCACACACATAATTACTGTATGCTGTCGCAAGAAGGGAACTGTAACTTCAGGTTAGAACAGACAAGGTCCAGACAGGGAATGCTTGATGCGGGTATTGCATACTAATGACATCTATAGTTTTTTCTTTTACAATTATGTTTAAATAACTGTATTATCAAAACAGATCTGATGACATGAAAACTGCCACAGTCCGCTTCAAAATGATCTAAATTTTAGTCACTCACCTGCAATGTACAGTTTTCTCGTCTTTTGAGGAATTCAACAAACCTGGCCACCACTCCTGGGGTACCGATTACTTCATCAATTGGGGGATTTGGTTCTGTTAAAACAACGTAAAATACATAATAGTTGTATAATTCTCCCTGATCATCCTTCCCACTCTCCCCTTGCCTACCCCTTTCCTTTTACCCACTCTTTATTCAAGTCATCACTTGTTCCTTACTCCCAGACATCGCTTGTTAGCAGACATGTCACATTCTCCTCCTGGAGCCTCCCCTCCAACTAAAAACTCCTTGAATGGAGTGAAAAATGGATGAAAAGTTCAAATAAAAAAAAATGATTTAAATGAAGTAATAGTCTCCATTTTACACGACAAAGGTAATATAACCACACACAGCCCTCATTACAAGACGGTGACTGTGCTTAAAGACTCCTGTAACAAGGAAGCCCGTTATTATATATGGAATGCCACTTTTTCCCCACTGGGAAAGAAAGCCATTAAGCGTTAAGTATGGTTGTATGAAGGCAGCAGACGACTGTTTATGTGACAACATTCTGACGTATAGTATTCCTGAGACTAAAGTTCGAGAACGAACTTTGAGTTCCTGTGCTCTGGGTATATCAAAGATGGCATGCATGACCTCCAAGCAGGTTGTGCCATTTGCTCTGCACTGCAGCCTGTGACCAGTATTGGAGTCTGCGTCAAACATCTACCTGCCTGTCCTCCAAGCCAGAACAAAAGTGTGGAAGGTAATGGGCCTGCAGCAGCAGTGGATCGAATAGGTCTTGGTGGAAACTAAGTTACCAGCAGCACTGGGTATGCAAACAGGACAATGGGTTATGGCACTAGGACCCCAGCTGGGTGACTCCCACGTACTGGTGGCTGTTAAAGATCCAAATGGAGCTATGTACAATGCACGGGGGGGAACTGGAGCACAAATATTTTGTGAAACAGCCAAATCTAGCAATAAAATGCTACAAAAATGTTTTCCATAAATCAGGGCATGTCCTAGCTGTTTGGGCTGATAAGGAAAGGAATGTGGTTTTACACAGCACCTTTTATACACACTATATCCCAAAGTGCTGTACAATTTTTGAACAGCTGACTGCAGTCATTAGATGCATACAAAGAGGTTAAGAGAGACAAACAGGCTAAGAAAGGGAGGTTAAGTGCATGGAAGTAAGAAATGTCTTCAAATAAGGGGTGGTGGTGGGATCCAAGCTTGGTTTCCAGGTTTAAAGCTATAAATTCTAACCACTACAATACACAACACTACACCCAGATAACATACGAAGAGTATGCACTGCAGGGGAGAGAAATGAAAATTACATACGCACTGTAATTTTTGATCTTCCAGAATATGTTCACTATTCATCACTGGTGGGTCTATGCCAGAGGCACTAGGACCCCCAGAAGCAAAGCTTTGGAGGTAAGGGGCCACTGTCTGTAGGAGATGTCGATGCCCACAAGGTGAACATATGACATGGCACTCATGGGCTGGCCAGTAATCGATGCCAGCCACCCCTGCCTCCTCAGTTCTGTTCGCCTAGGAGAGGAAAGAAAGGGTAATAAAAAAGTGAGGGATTGGAGAAAGGGAGCCCAAGGGATAGACAAAAGGATACAGGATATAAAAAGAACAAAGGAATAAAAACAGACCATATAGAAGAAGATGGGTTTGGGAAGAGGGTCTTTACAGTGGCTAAAGGATGACCAGGACACCTGGGCAGGAGAGAGAGAGAGAGAGAGAGAGAGACAGCGAGTAGCGGGGACCCAAATTCTCAGCAGAAAAGCAAAGGTATCAGAAAAGTTGGCTTACTCTCAAACATGGAGAGCATAGTTTATGCTCCCCAAGAGCCAGCTGACCCTCAAGCAAAGAGCATGGTTCACGAGAACGTCGAAGAACAAGCTTAGAAGGGTAGGTTACAAGGAAAGGAGTACTTCCCTAAAGTCTCAGAAACAAGAGTAGAGCTGTGAGCCCTGGAAAAACATTGCCAGCCATAGTTGTCCCTCTGAGAGTACAAAGACTACAAGAGGCTAGAATTTAGGAATCCCATATCATCAAAACATAATACGGGAGAAATATACAGCCTCCGATCTCGAAGGCCTGAGAATAGTTGAGTCAGGGCTCAAGCAGTGCACCAACAGACCTGGTTTACAAGCCAAGCAGTGAAATACAGGAGCTCAGGAGATAAAAGTGCAAGCCCCAAGAGGGGGAAATGATTAAAGGGGTCCCCGCTAAAGGATAACTGCCAGGTATAGGAATCCACAAAAAGAAAGAATTCCAATACTCCAGATTCCCTGTCTCTGACCAAAACATCCCAAAAATATAGGGGGTTAAGAGAGATTTAACAAACCACTAAAGCAAATACAGGAGGTGAACTGCAAGGAAAACCGAAAGCTGCACTGGTAAGGGAACTTAGGTTACAAGTCCCAAAACATTTCCTGTCCTTAGAGCACCTGCTCCCCTGCAAGGTATTGTACCCAAGAAGGGATGAGAAACGCTTATTCAGTAGCAAACAAAGTACAGTTACGTAAGAACCTACCGTAACAGTAGATCTTCGAGGGAGGCTCTTGCAGTAGGTAATTACATATAGGACTGACGTCGGCAGGCGGCACGACCTCACGGAAAAATTTCTAGCTAGCAGTCCCTGGCGGAAGCTCATATCAGGGTGACCGCGTCAGACGACGCCGGTATAAAGGGGCGGTCCCGACACCCGCCTTCCAGTTCTTTCCTGCCACAGGCCGGATGAGAGAGAAGCAGATTTTCCCTCAATGGAAAAGGAGCTGAAAAGCCTAGGGGATGGAGGCGGAAGGTGTACCACTGCAAGAGCCTCTCTAGAGATCTACTGTTCTGGTAAGTTCTTACGTAACTGTACTATCTTACTTCGAGAGGGCTCTTGGCAGTAAAATTACATAGGACAGAATCCCAAGCAGTCTGGAACAAATGAAAGGCACCGAGGAGGAACTACTCAAGAAGTAGCAAACAACCTTGCAAACCTCAAGATAGGAGGCCTTGCAAGACAGCTGACCAGGCCTGCTCTATGGCTAGAGGCAATGTCCAAACTGTAATGTTTCATGAAGGTATGGACGGAAGTCCAAGTGGCGGCAACACAGATGTCTGCCAGCACATTATTGAAACAAGCATGAGGAGGCTGTTACTCCACATGGAGTGAGTGACTGACTTGACCCGGTAGGGTCTTGTTGTACTTGTCATAACAGAAAGTGATGCAATGAGCCAACCACTTTGATAGGCACTGCTTGGAGACAGCATTGCCTTCCCTTTTGTAAGCAAAATAGACGAACAACTGATCAGTCTTTCTGAGATCCTTCGTCCTATCGGTGTAGTATCTCAGAATCCTGTGGACATCCATGGTATGGAGCAAGTATTCTCCTTGGTTGGAGTACTGCGTGAAAAAGGCAGGTAGCGCAATAGACTGATTTAAGGTAGACTCCGCTACTACTTTCGGGAGGAACTTAGGATTCGTGCGAAGAGCTACTCGCTCTTTGTGAAAAATCAGATAAGGGATTTTACACATAAGGGCCTGAGCTCGGAAATTCTAGAGACAGAAGTAATGGCTACCAAGAAGAGCTGCCTTCCACGATAAGAACTTCAAGTCTGCGGAAGCCGCAGGCTCAAAAGGAGGAAGGGTAAGTTTCTCAAGGACAAAGTTCAAGTCCCAAGGGGGAGCTGGAGTCCGAACAGGGGGCCTGAGATGAAGGACCCCTCTGAGAAAGGTCTTGGATACCTCCAATTGGGCAAATGCTTTATCAGCGAAGGGTACATGGTAGGCTGAAATAGCAGCCATGTGAACCTTCAAAGGGGAGTGACTGAGACCCAGGTCGAAAAGATGATGCAAATAATCAAGCAGAACGGCCACAGGACAGGAGAAAGGTTCCACGTTCCTGGAGACAGCCCAAATGGAAAATCTCTTCCATTTCATAGCGTAGGTGGACCTAGTGGAGGGTTTTCTAGCCTCCACCACAATCTCGGCCACCTTAGGAGAGACGCCAAAACGTGATTGGGCTAGGTCTGCAGGAGCCATGCATGAAGTTGAAGAGACTGGAGTCCCGGATGGACTAGGGTCCCCTGATCCTGGGTCAGCAATCCTCCAGATAAAGGAAGAGGAAGAGGAGGAACCTCTGAGTATTGTTGTAGAAGAGAGAACCAGATTTGCCTGGGCCAGAAAGGAGCGATCAGAATCATTCTCGCTCCTTCCAATGCAAGTTTCTGCAGCACACGAGGGACCACAGGAATTGGGGGAAAAGCATAGACGAATCTGTCCTTCCAGTTTAGAGATAGAGCGTCGCTCCAGAAAGCGCCTCGCTCTGCAGCGAGCAAAAGGTTGGAAGCTTTGCGTTTTGGGAGGAGGCGAACAGGTCTATCTGTGGAGTCCCCCAAATCTGGAAGATGCTTTTTAGAACTTTTTGGTCCAGTTCCCACTCGTGTGGCAGAGCCAAAGAATGACTTAGTTTGTCTGCCAGGACACTGTCAACTCCCAGAACATGGATCGCCGTGAGGTGAAGGTTGTGAAGCGTTGCCCATTCCCAAACCCTCATCGCTTCCCTGCACAGTGGGTAGGACCGAGTCCCTCCCTGCTTGTTGATGTACCATACCACGCACATGTTGTCTGTTTGGACAGCTAGGTGACCAGGAAGGATGTATTGGTGACGGGCCTGGAGAGCATACAGCACTGCTCGCAGCTCGAGCACATTGATGTGGAGAGCTAACTCCAATTTGGACCATAACCCCTGGGTTCGGTGAGGAACCAGATGGGCCCCAACCTTCACCTGATGCGTCCGTGGTCAGAGTCTGGGCGGGGGGAGGATGAAAGAAGGGGACCCCCCGGAACAGGTTCTCTCGAACCATCCACCATTGCAAGTCTCTTGTCATCAGCGAGGAGATCAGGACTAGATGATCTAGGTCGTCTACAAGTTGATCCCACTGAGAGCGGAGAGTCCACTGAGAGATCCTCATGTGGAGGCGCACACGCGGAACCGTCAGGATGGCAGCTGCCATAAGCCCCAGAAGACGGAGCACCGACCTCGCCGGAACCTTCCTGTGTTCCGAAAGAAGGGAACTCTGGGACTGGAGGGAGGCCCCCCTGTCCGAAGGCAGGAAGGCCCTGCACAGTGTCATATCGAGGATTGCCCCGATGAGCTGGAGTCTCTGGGAAGGGTCCAGATGAATGGCTGATGGTTGGAATGGTTGATGGTGATACCCAGACCAGTGAAAACCTGCTGGGTGAGGGGAGAGAAAATGCAGGAGTTCCTCCCTGGACGAGGCCGCCAGGAGCCAGTTGTCCAGGTAGGGAAAAACCTGAACTCCCAAAGTACGCAGGTGGGCCGCTACCACCGCCAGGCATTTGGTAAAAACTCGGGGAGCCGAGGAAAGACCAAAAGGAGGCGCCGGAGTGGTAATGGTCCCCTGGGCATGAGCCCTGAGGTACTTTCAGTGCGAGGGGCGAATGGGGATGTGCAGGTATGCATCCTGCATATCCAGTGCACAAAGCCATTGGCCCGGCGGAGAAGGGGCAAGAGGGCTTGAAGGGAGAGCATCCTGAACTTTTTGTATTCCACATAGAAGTTCAGGGAGCTGAGATCGAGAATAGGTCTGAGATCTCCCGTCTTCTTTGGTACAAAAAAGAAATGGGAATAGTAACCCGTCCCATGAAGGTGAGGGGGGACGGGTTCTATGGCCTGCTTCACGAGGAGCGCAGATATTTCTTCCCTTACCAAAGGAAGATGGTCCCTTGAGTAAGAGAAGTTCAGAGGGGGATGGCGTGGAGGTTTCTGCAGAAACTCTATAGAGTGCCCTCTGCTATGATCTGAAGCACCCATGAATCCGGTTATCCTCTCCCAACCCGGAAGGTGGAGGATTCCTCCCACCGTTCCTCCGGGAGTCCGGCGGTGGGAGAGGAAGGAGTCAGGTGGTGTGAGGCAGCACCGCAGCTGGGGCACCTGCTGCTTTTTTGGGGGCGGGGCCTGGCAGCTGTGGGGCCCGGACGTTTAGTGGCCCGCCTTCCTTGGGGTTTCGTTGGAGGCCGCCAAGGCTCATGTAAAAGGACGGCGCTATGGGGGATGGGGATGGCATGAAATCCACAGATTTGAGGGCTGTCCCTTCTCCTGCAAGTCGGTGATGATGTCCTTGACATCACCACCAAAAGCACCAAACCTCTGAGAGGTTCTTGAATTGCTGACTGCACCTCCGGGACCAGACCTGACACGGGAGCCATGTGAGCTCAAAGACTTACAGCGAACGCGAGCTCTAGTCCTGCAGTGTCCACTGCATCGTAGGTCATCCTCAGAATGTGACGACTGGCGTCTAACGAGCAGAACGAATAGGTCAGCTAATCCTGCTTGACTTGGGAGTCAGGCAAGGAGTCAATCTTAGATTCCGCCTGGGTAAGGACAGCCTTCTGGTAATCCCTCATATGTGCCATATAATTTAGGGCCCTGATCCCCAGTGTGGAAGAAGCACAGATCTTCCTTCCATACTGATCCAGAAGGCGAGATTCCTTATCCGGGGAGACGAGCCCAAATGTTTCGGGTGTGCTGACCGGCCGTGAGCGGCGCTAATCACAAGCGAGTCTGCATGGGGGTGAGAGTCTAGAAAGTCTACACTCTCCGGAGCCTGGTATAGCCTGTTGGACTTCCGAGGAAGTGGGCTGAAGTCTAATGTTGTTCCAAATGGTGGAAACAAGGTGGGCATGAGGCTCAATCCAGGGTGGCACTAGAGTAGGGGCCGTAAGGGGCAAGTCCAGATGTTTGGCGAGTTTAACTCGCTGAGGATCTGGCTCTAAGGAATGCCACTGATGGACTTCCTGGATTTTCCTGAGCAACTCCGTGAAGGAAGGATTCTCTGGAGGAGACTTCGGAGGAGTCCTCGTCCGGGGCTTGAACAGAGAGCGAGGCTCGTCGTCTCTCTCGGAGCATCCATCGGAGGAACTGAGGAGTCCGAGAGAAGAAGAAGAAGAAGAAGAATTTGAAGCAGAGTAAGACTCCTAGCTCGCCTAGGGGAGGAACGGGTTCCTTAGGGGATCCCTGGACGCGTCCTGCTCCTCTCTGGATCCGAGGGGAGAGCCTGGAACTGGAGGTGGAGAGGGAGTGTGCCATCTGGGGCATAATGGGAGCCGGAGGTGACACCTGCCGCCATGAGGCAGTCTCAACTTCCTTGGTGAGCTGAGCTTTGGCCTCAGCCCACCAGGAGGCCAGAGTCTCCTGAAGATCCACCCGACTGGGGGGGTGGAGGAGGAGGAGGGATAGTTCATTTGATTATATCCGTAGGTGAGTATCCGTAACCGCCGCGGGAATACGGAGCTAGGTATTGCGCGCCGGGTACCGCGCGCCGTGGAGTCGGCGCCGGTACTCGCGGCGCAGGATACTGTGGACCCGGTAAACCGCATCAGATAGGACGGGCGGATACCCAGGTACCGGAGGAGCTGCCAGAGCAGACGGCCCAGTAGGGAACTCCACAGGCGATCAACCGTGATAGGCCTGCATGGGGTGGAGGGCCCGATGGGAGAGGAATATCCCCACCGGGCGCTTGAGAGGCCGCTCGAACCGCATCGGCGGGCGGGTGAGTCAGGTCAAGGCTGGGGCCGCACTGGGGATCCGGGTTCTGTAGGAGGAGTGATCTACCTGCAGATACATCCCAGCATCACCTGGGACGGAGGAGAGAAGTCCCTGGCCAGGCAGGGGACTCTGCTCCCGGACGGCAGCGAAGGCTGCGGGGAACCTGGAACGACAGACGATGAAGGGTCTATCGTAGGCTCCGATGCCCGGTGCACGTCGGAGGAGCCAACGTGAGACTTAGGGGCCGAATCCTGGCGGACGCCAGAGGAGCCGGCGTCCGACTTAGGGGGTCCCTCGTCGGAGGCGGGCCAAGGGTGGGAAGCGGCCCGGTCCGAGGGGGACACTGCCGCAGCCGCCCCGGAGGGTCAGGGTACATTAGCGTCTTCTCCCCGCGGACGCCGGAGGAGCAGACGTCCGCTTATGGGAGGCCCCGCATTCAGTAGGGCTGCAAGCTCGCGGCAGTATTGGGGGCAGAAGCCTCTTTGCCTGGAGGCACCGGCGGGCTCGAACGCGAACCCGACGGGCAGGCCAATGCCTCCTCCAAAGCCTTGGAGGCTGCCGTCGGGCGATCCCCCGGAGGCGACGTTACCTTAGCCATGGCTCCAGCAGGAGTCGCAGAAGAGGAGGCCTTCTGCCGCTGCCTTTCTTTGTCCCGCTTCTTGTGTCCGTCTGGGGAAGTCGACGCCTGCCTAAGCTTCTTCAACTCCTTCTCCACTGCGGACATCTTTTTAAGGAGATGGGCTTCCAAAGACTGCTGGCGTCGTCTGCTGGTGGCCGCGCTGAAATGCAGGCAATGCGGGCACTTGTCGACCGCGTGGTCGGGGCCTAAACAAAAAAGGCAGAGGGAGTGACCGTCTTTGTGAGGCAGCTGGGCGCCGCGACGAGTCGCACTTATTTTTGAAGGGACGACATAAACCGACGTCACCTGATGAATAAATTGTAAAATACTGATACTTTCGTAAAAACCGAATGGCAACAGGGTTGAGCACAACTTCACCGCGGGGCACTGCATGAGCTGACGGGCGGAAAGAACTGGAAGGCTGGACCGGGACCGCGCCTTTATACCGACGTCATCTGATGCCAGTCATCTGACGTGTGGGCGGTCCCCGCCAGGGACTGCTAGCTAGAAATTTTTCCCTGGGGTCCTGCCGCCTGCCGACGTCAGTCCTATATGTAACTACCTACTGCAAGAGCCCTCTCGAAGTAAGATCTACAGATCCTCACCACCTGAAGGGTCGGGGGAATCATGAAAAAGGCTTTTATAGCCCATCGCTACTCTAATGCTCTCTCCCCTTCTACATATATATATTTTTTTACATTAAAGAAAAAAAGGGAAAGCAAGGATCTAAAAATGAGTCCTTCCATATCCCCCCTCCCCAAAAGACAAGCAAGGGAAGGCTTTAGAAGGGTTAGGAAGAATTGCACCTAAGTAAGAAAGTTTTTTTTTTTTTTAAATAGACACACAGGGCAGCATGTGACAGAAAGAATTCCCTGAAGAGCTCTGCCCCTTAAATGCCTCCCATTTCTTTTATTATTATTATTAAATAACACAAGAAGGGAGCAAGGCTGCAAAGGAAAGGAACTGGAGAGACTGCCCAGAACCCTGGCCACTGCAGGGGAAGGTGTGTGGGTTGCAGTGATGAATGATTTTTATTTTATTTATTTATTTATTCAAGTGTTTCACCAGGAAGACATGCTGAGCAGTATAGCTCGTTTCCAGATGCATCCTGGAGGAAAGGGGAAGAGGAGTAGTGCAAGTCTATAGACAAGAATATAAAAGAACATTGGTTATGAACACCATACATAGCAGTCATGTGCATGACACAATACAAATTGATAATTACAGTATTTACAGCATTAATACAAGTGCGCTAAAAGATTCATAGTAGCCATGTACATTACATCAAGTACAACCAGATATCTGAGCAAGATTTACAGCATTGTACAGGGCGCAATGAATATATTTCAGCAGCAGGATACACAAGGTAGGAAGGAGGACAACAGACTCTGGGGGCTAGAATTGGGGCAGGAATGATGAAGATATTCTGGAAGCTCAAGAATTACGGTGAGTATGTAATTTTCATATCTTCCAAGAATCAGTCTTCACCACTCATCACTGGTGGGTCCAAGTGCCAAGCTTACCACCAAGGGTGGTGTTGGCAAACCCTGAGGAAAATGGTTGTTCCCTCAGCTTCCTGTGGGGGAAGACAAAGAGGCAGGGGCCCTTCACAGGTCTGACGTGGCCTGAGACTGGTACAGGTTAGGCGGAGGCTCCTGTGGCCTGGGAGCAGGAATGCACTCCGCAAGCTCAAGCCTGGCCCTATGGGAGAAGAAGTGGGTCCCCCAGAAACATAAGGCAATCACCCCACACTGGGCAAAGGGTCACAGCCAGGAAAGACGCAGCCACACCATCCACTTAATGCAGACCTGCAGTTCCCACTAGTCTAGAGGCTACCTCGTTGGCATCACAGAGCACCCTCGCCTGGCGTCTCAACAGCTCCAGACCCTGTGCAGAAAGGCGTATGGCCTGTCTGGTTGCCTCACTATCTGGCTGAGATGCTAAGAGCTCACCCAGCGTCGCTCGCAGTTGTCTGCCTTAGGACATCTGGTGTGCAGCAATGCACAACATGGTGCACGCTGCCAAGAAGAGACTACAACCCCAGATGTCAAACTTGGCTGAGTCTACCTCCAGGGGGACAGCGCACACTGGGTGCCTATGCCCAGAGAGAGCGTCTACGAGTTGGACCCCAGAAAAGGGGTGTAGCATGGCTCCTGGAGATCCCAAGGATGTGCAATATCTGTGCTTGGCATCCCCCGGGGCTGGAGAGGGGGCAGATGGATGGAGTCAGATGTCTCTTGACGGCTCCACAAATGGCCTAGGCCACAGAAGTATGACTGTGGACTAATGACTGTACTCCACAAGGAAGAACAGCATCAAGCATGCAAGATTGCAGCTGGAAAAATGGAACAGTCGCAATCCCCTCATCATTTCCAAAAGGAACTGCTGGTAATGGGTGTACTCAGCATCGGAGGAGAGGTGGACAGAGAAGTCCTCTTCCTCGGTGGAGGAAGATGAAGGGGACAGTGGTGCTGGAGTTTCAGGCTGAAAGACAGCCTTGTCCATTGCCCTCAGGTAGGTGGGGAAGGCAATCACCAAAGCCCTGAACTGCTCCCAGGTCAGGGATCCCGTAGGGCCAAAAATGCTTGGAAGAGGAGGGGACAGGCAGAGGGGGAGGTGAGTCATGACGGACCAGGTCAGGTACTCTGCCAAGGCTACCAGAGTGAACAAGGGACCTCGTACAAAGGGAGGGGCTGTGCATCTTGTCCATCCATGAACGCCCAACTGTAGAGGGGCAATCCAGATGGTGCCCTTGGGGGTGGAATCCCAGGTGGGGACTGCATCAAGTGGTCCCACAGGGCTCACCCCACCCACCTACCACAGGCCCAGATGGTTCCGGGGGTGGGGAGGCCAAAGAACCTGAATCAACACACCGACTCCTGCCAGAGCCACCAGCCACGGAGCCCAGTGTCGACTGGGACCTACCAGCACCCACCTCACTTGAACAGGCCTGCCCCTTGCCTAGGTCTAAGAACATCAGCAGCAGCACGATCCTGGAGCATGGAAGAGCTGGCACCGCAGGCGGTGATGGAACACCCCTCCCACCCCAGCACTGCAAGTGGCACTGGAGTCAGATTCTGCATCGGGGGTAAGGCTGGAACCCGACCCAGCACAGGAAACGGCACCGGAACTAAACCCGGCACTGTGCCCAGTGCTGCCCTCCCGTCCAGCACAGGAATCAGCACTGCGGAACCACAAGCGGCACCGTGAGACTCAGGGGAGGTGGCACCGTGGCCAGCACCAGGCTGAGAAAAAACCCTACATGACATGGATTCTAATGGCCTAGAGCTAGGCCCAGAAAGGACTCCTTCCTCACTAGGACACAGAAGTCAGTCGAGATCATCCCAGTTCTCACCCTCTGGATCATCCGACCACTCAGAAGACGAGACCCAAAAAATCTCCAACAGGTGACTAGCTCCAGAGACCCTCCCTCTCCCAGAACCATGAACAGCAGCAGCAGAAGTGGACTCAGCCGTGCAGGCAGAACCACCCTGCTCATCAGCACTGGCCTTAGTGCCAGGTGCTGAAGCGGCGCCGGACCATCGGCACAGGCCCAGCATTAGATGCGACTCCACCACCAGGGGCGTCTGCCATCTGGACTGCCAAGGGGGTACCAGACTGGGAGGGGTGCGCAACCGGACCCATGGGGGGGGGGAAATGACTGTCCCACAGACCTCTCCGGGCCTCCCATTTCGGCAAGACGAGGACAAGCGGAGGCCTGGTCTCCCTCAGTACATACAGTAACACAGAGGAGCTCAGGGGAAGAGCCCAGGAACCTTACCTTAGCGTCCAGAGTGCAACGCCTGCCTTTCCCCACCTCACTGCGTGAAATCTCCAAGTTATGAAAGTACACTGAAAAGCAGGCATCACAGTGGTCATGTCATTGTCCACTCCAACGCAGGTCCAACAGCAATTACGTCAGTCCCTGATGGACATGTTTCTCCCACAAGAGCACAGACACATGGGGGGGAGATTCAGTCCTCTTGGTAATTTTCTTCTGCTTCCTTCGGCCCCCACCCCACCCACCTGGATCCGGACATGACTGGTTCTCAGAAAACAAGAAAACCAAAAAAAAAAGGGGGCTTTGCACTGTAAAAAGGGAGAGAAAGAAGGCGACAGAAGGCCAAAAAGGCTATATAGTGTCAAGTAAGTGGCATTTAACAGAACTGGCCCTAGGACGCAGCAAAATGGCTTAACACTCCCCACAGAGTGCTTTCCTCGATGGTGGGAAGAACAGAACTGAGGAAGCAGGTGGGCGGCGCCAGGTCATACATTCGCCTTGTGGGAGGCGCCATCTCCGACATCAGTCCCCTACCTCCAAAACTTTCAAGGCATTTGCTCCCGCGGGATCCAAGTGCCTCCAGCACAGACCCACCAGTGATGAATGGAGAAGATTGATTCTTGGAAGATCAAAGTCTTTAGTGGTATAATCTACCCACCGTACTGCACAGGGGAGGAAATGTCAAAGCCTGGGTTTGCTTTGGTGAGAACTGAAGCTACTAACACAGAATTAATTTTTTGTTAGACAATTCAGCCACGACAAAAATGCTTTCAGGTGTGTGATTTGGGGGACACAGGGCACAAACACAATGACAGAAGCAACAGAGAACAATAAAGAGAATGTAATAAGCATGAAGTACAAAAATTCTGTGCAACAACATACACTAGCATAATGGCACTGTACAATGCAATGACAAAGGCAATCAAAAACAGAAAAACAAATCATGCAAGTACAAAGTACGCAGTTCAAGTTCAAAATTCTTTGCTACAGTGTATACAGAAGCTGGATTATGGCAGAGTACTGTGGGTGGGGCACATTAGCCGGAGTAAACTGTGAATTCTCAGAGCAGGGCCCTCAGAGAAAAAAAGAGAGAGGTGGAGGAGCAAATGGAGGGGTTGGGGGTTATTCTACAAATAGAGGTGTTTGTAGGAAAAAGAGGCCTGAGGCAAGGGAAGGCTAGGGGAAGGGTTAGGAGTAAGAACTGCACCTAAGTAAGAAAGCCTTTTTTTTTTTTTCTAATAAGGGCCACACAGGGGCATGTGGACAGAAAGAATTCCCTGAAGAGGTCTGCCCCTTAAGCAAGAGTCAGAAGTCCTAAAAGAGGAAAAGGTGGAGGGAGAAAGGGAAAAGAAAGGAGGAGAGGAAGCAAGGGAGGACAGAGAGACAGAATTTAGACATTAGGCAAGCAAGACAAAATTAGTAGGGTGCACTTTCCAAAGGAGCTGGAATGACAGATATCTGCCTTCAAGGGAAGGGAGGGTCAGCTCAGAATAAAGGAAGTGATGTGTTAGTCAGACAGTTTAAGGCAAAGTTACAAAATGAGTGATAGAGAGGGCCCAGTCGAACAAAGGTGGACCGGGAGGGGGGGCACCACAGACAACATCCATATAGTCAAGCATAGGAAGGATCATTCTGAGCGCAATCTCCCAATGAACAGGGAGAAAGATGCAGGGTTTGTTCCTATAAAGAGTACTCAGTTTAGGGAGTAGCTTTGAATGAATGACACCAATATGTCTGGAAAAGTCAATATATTGATCTAACCAGACACCAAGGTACTTCAAGGAGGGGACTTCCTCTGGCAAGTTACCATCCAGGGTCATGAAGATGAAAGTGCTGGTGACCCTGACCAACCTCTCACTACCACCAAAGGTCATCAAGACCATTTTCTAACATTTATTGTGCACAGATTGGCGAAAACCTATGTTGGATGTTAAAGGCAGGGTCCTTCAGCCTTTGATTCTGTTTACCTGTGTAGTTTATAGGCATTAACAATGACTGCCTCTACTGCACCCTCCTAATTTCAATCAGGATTTAAATGCAAATTAAGGTACTTATATCTGATGGGAAAACCTGCTTGGCTCCATCGCAAAGGTCATGACCTGACTCATGGAAAGCATCCTGGAATGTTATGATGTTTTAGTGCTAAAGCCTGCAGTAGTTAACATTGTATTAGTCAGTGCTGTTGCTGCCCTCTGCAGTCCCTATGTTCTTTTCTTATGCTGGCCATGAAACTTTTCAAGGCATAGTACAGTAAGTGCCCTGCTGTTTTCTGTAAAGTGTACCCGAGTTAGAAAAAATTATTTTAGGGAATACAGGGACTTCACAAGATGGAGAACTGAATGAGAGTACAACTTCTGCTTGCCTTGTGCAGGTAAGCATCAACTCCCATGATGCCCTGCATAAGTGGAGTCATGACCTCTGCAATGGAGACAGAGGTTTTCATACCAGGGCAAAACAGAGTGAAACCTCATTTATATTTAAATTTAGGGATGGGCGGATAGCCAACCCGATAAACTGAACCAGTCAGATTTTCCACTTTCTGACCCTATCCGACCCGATCAAATACTACTGAATATATCGGGTCAGGTAGTGACTGATTCAGAACACATGCTCGTAAACAAATAGCGGCATTCTGAATTTAAAATTAAATGTTCAGTGGCTCAGCTTCCAAATCAGTTGATTTGCTTGTCCCATGACAAAAACAAGTATCCCAGTGAGCTTATGAAACCCAGCACATATTCTGCTTCACCAACCTCCCCCGCCTATAACAGAAGAAAAAATTACTCACCTTAGTAATGTTGTTTCTTCTAATGGAGTCTTGCTATATTATGACTATTGCAGTTTGTCCCAGCCTTAGAACTGCTCCGGAGGTGAAAGAGTTAACTTCCATGCAGAGCATGGAGCTTAGAGCTCGAGCTCGGTTCAGAAGCTCTGTTAGGTTGGTTTCCAAACCAAAACCTAGACTCAGCAAAACTCACTAAGGTTCTGTGTGGAAGCTGTAACCTACATCAGCTAACTGGCCACTACTATATTAATACACTTTCCTGGTCCCAAACACAAAGACTCAAGTCAGTGGACCAGAAAAATAAGATAAAATAACTAAATAAACACAACACCCAAACATGAAAGACGGCATCAATAAATGCCAACAGAGGACTACCAACCCCATACCCAAAGTAGGAGTTCTGAGAGGGGCAGGCTGGGGGGGGGAGGTCATAATATAGCAAGACTCCATTAGAAGAAACAACATTACTAAGGTGAGTAATTTTTTCTTCAAAAAACATAAAGTCTTGCTATATTATGACTATTGCAGACTACACAGCAGTACCTCTATGGAGAAGGGACAGAACCTACTTAGGGAATAGGCTCTGAAGCACGGCTGTGCCAAACCGAGCATCCCTCCTAGCCTGAATATCCAGGGAGTAATGCTTGGTGAAAGTGTGTACTGTCTTCCAAGTAGCTGCCTGACATATCTCCAAGATAGGGATGTCTCTAGCAGCAGCTAGAGATGCAGCTGTACCTCTGGTAGAGTGAGCCCTCAGGCCTGAGGGGGGAACCTTACCCAGCTTTTGATAGCAAAATTGGATACAAGAAACGATCCGCCTGGCAATGGATCTCTTAGTGGCAGGTCTCCCTTTCCCAACCTCACCATAAGTGAGAAACAGTTGGAGGGAGTCAAACCTGTGACCCTTGGTACGCTCTATGTAGTAACTTAGGGCCCTCTTAACATCTAAGCTGTGCAGCCTCCTCTCACCAGAAGAGGAATGGTCAGTGAAGAACACTGGAAGTGAAATAGATTGGTTAAGGTGGAAATCTGAACCAATTTTAGCAAAACTTCCTGTTAGTCCTGGGAGGACTACTTTATCCCTGTGAAAGGAAATAAAGTCAGTCTCTACTGATAAAGTCTGTAACTCATTTATACGCCTGGCAGAAGTGATGGCTACCAGAAATACAGTTTTCCAAGTCAAATACTTAAGCTCTGCCGAAGACTGCGGCTCAAAGGGGGGTTGCATTAGCTGAGCAATGCATACATTAAGATCCCAAGCCGGAGCAGGGTCCCTGAATGGAGGATTGGTGTGAAGCAATCCTTTAAAAAACTTGGAAAATACAGGATGAGCAGAAAGAGAAGATGGATTCCCTGCTGAAATGAAGGCAGAGACAGCAGCCAAGTGCACTTTCAGGGTAGCTGGTCTCAGTCCCAAAGAATTAAGATGGACCATGTAGTCCAATACAGTGGGTAGATCAGCAGATTCTGGGGAAACATGCTTCCCAGAACACCATATGGAAAACCTTTTCCACTTGGAGTTGGAGTTCTGGTGGAAGGCTTCCTAGCAGCCTTCAGGATTTCGAGAACACTGAGAAAGTTGTAAATCAGCAAACTCTAACTGCTCAAGAGCCAAGCCTTGAGGTTGAGGGATTTGAGATTCGGATACCAAACTCTCCCCTGAGCACAGGTTAACAGATTGTGGTTCCTGGGGAGACACAGGGGAAGATGGACTGCTAAGGACAGAAGGAGTGGGTACCAGGGCTGCCTGGCCCAGTCTGGAGCAATCAGGATCATTTTGCAGGGCTGAGACCTGATTTTGACTAGTACTTTGAACAGGAGAGGGAAGGGGGGAAAGGCATAAAGAAACTTCCCTTCCCAATCGAGGAGAAAGGCATCCAGGGGAACTGAGCCCAATACTGGGGGCCTGCAACAAAACAGTGGAAGTTGATGATTGTCTGGGGCTGCGAAAAGATCTATCTGAGGAGTGCCCCATCTGGCAAACACTATCCCCAGTACTAGGGGATCCAGTGACCATTCGTGTTGGCCCTGGGAAATCCTCCTGAGAGCATCTGCCAGGACATTGTCCTTGCCTGGGAGGTGAACTGCTATGAGGGAAGTGTTCAGGGAATAAGCCAGAGACCACAACTTATCGCTTGTGCACAAGGTCAAGACCGAGTGCCCCCTTGTTTGTTGATGTACCACATTGTAGTGGTGGTGTCTGTTCTGACCTGTACCACCTTGTTCTGAACAGATGCAGAGAAACCCTGAAGTGCTAGAAAACAGCTCTGAGTTCCAACAGATTGATGTGGAGCAGAGATTCCTGAGGGACCATAACCCCTGGGTGAGAGGTCGCCCATGTGAGCCCCCATCCCAAGAGGATGCATCTGTAGTAAGGGTCAAGGAATGGGACAGAGGGATGAAAGGCACCCCTGTTCAGATTGCTCTGATCCTGCCACCACTGAAGGGCCTGGATCAGAGTTCGAGTCACTGGGATTAACTTGGATAGAGGATCTTCTTTGAGACCAGAAAGCTCTCAAATGGAACTGAATGTCCTCATCCGAAATCTTTTCCTTGCACCACAGCTGTGGAGGCAGCCATGTGCCCTAGGAGCTGCAGGAAATACCTTGCTGGTCGACAGACCTGCAGAGGAAGGAGGCGCCAGGGCTACTAAGGTCCTTACCCTTTCCAAGGAAGGAAGGCTCTGGACTGCTTTGTGTCCAGTTTTGCCTATAAAGGTGAGTACCTGGACAGGTTCCAAAACTGACTTTGGAAGATTGAGAAGAAATCCCAGAGAGGCAAGCAGCTGCTGGGTAACTAGCAGGTGTGGATTTGACCTGGTCTGGAGACTGACCCACAATGAGCCAGTTGTTCAGGTAGGGAAAATGGCAATCTTTTGCCTCTTAGATGAGCGACTGCTACTGCCAGACATTTTGTGAACACCCTTGGGGCAGAAGTGAGGCTCAAGGGCATTGCTCTGAACTGATAATGGCCTGAGGGCAGTTCCAATCTGAGGTACTTTCGATGGGAGCTTCTGATAAGAACATGGAAGTTGGCATCCTTGAGGTCCAGGGAGGCTAGCCAGCCCCTGGCCTTAGGGAGGGTAAAATCATTCCCAGTGTCACCATTTTGAACTTTGGCTTTAAAAGGTGCTTGTTTAGATATCTTAGATCCAGGATAGGCCGCCACTCTCCTGTCTTTTTTGGGGTAAGGAAGTACCTGGAGTACAGACCCTTGCCCTGGTGAAGGGGAGAAACCCATTCTACAGCTCTGAGAGCCAAGAGGGTTGAGACTTCTGTTTCAAAGCAAGTCTCTAAAGGGTTTGTAGGTGGAAAAGATCTGGCCTCATCTTTGGAAATTTCTTGAAGCTGAGAATCAGACCTGGCTCACTACTTCCAGGACCCACCTGTTCAGTTAAAGACTGCCAGTCCTGACGGAAGTGAGCTAACCTGCCCCCTACAGGTAGTGGAGAGTCGGACCCTGGGCATCCCATCAGGTGCCTGTTTGGCAGGGGCTTTAGGCTGAGGGATGGGAGGCCTGCTCGAACCTGCCTGCCTCTCCTCTGAAGAACCCCTCTGTACATAGGCTGAAGAGGAGAAGGCCTGGGTCTGTAAAAGACATGTGAAAATGCCTACCCTTACCCCTGGGCTGCCTCTGAGGAGTGGCTTCGTCGCCTTGGCTTGTGTACTTCCTGTAAGTGGTTCTATATTCATCCATTTTCTTCATATAATTCTCTGTCTGCTCCCCAAACAGAGAATTTCCCACATAGGAAAATCCATAGCCTTAGACTGGGTATCCTGTGACAAAGTAGTACACCTGAGCCAGGCCAATCTCCTAAAAGCCACACAGATGTGCCATGACTCTAGAGGATACATCGTAGAATCCACTGCAGCATGGAATTGCACCTTAGATGCCTCAATACCTATCAAGAGCCACCTGTTCCAGCTCCTTTGAAGCTGGCCAGGGACCTGTTTATTAAGGCCATGACAGTATCCCATCTAGATTTCTGGTATCTCGCAACATAAGCCATATAGTTTGCTTGTCTGAGTCCCAAGGATGCTGCCATGTATTGTTTTTGGCCATGGCATCAATCTTCCTGGAACTCTTGTCAGGAGGATGTGAAGCCAGTGGAATATTAGTTTTATCACAGGCTGCAGCCTGAACTACCCCAACACAACTGCATTGCTGTGAAAGAAAATCTGTATCAGGACCTCGATAAAGTGTACCTCCTGTCCATCTTTTATCCACAGGAGGCACAGAATTAGGAGCTTTTAAAATTTTTATTGTTTGTTTTCTAAAAGATTTATGTAAAGGGATGGACAACCTCCTGACTCTGGGATATCCATCATCTCCACATAGTCAGGCTCCTCTTGCTCATCCAAAGCCTCCTCTAAGGGAAGCTGAGGGCCTCAGCAACTTTTATAAAACAAAAATGAGAAGGGACTCAGAAAGCCTAGGGGAGACTCACCTGAAGGTCTGTCTGGGGAGATGTCCGTTCAATGGGCACATCCAGACTTTCAAAGTCACATTTACACTGATCATAATCCTCATCCCCCTCCTCTGGTTCATAGAACTCTTCTATATCATAATCCTGAACCACTGGAGCCGACCGAACCGACCTTTTGCCAGACAGTGGCGGTTCGGAGAGAACCAGGGACAGGGACTGGACAATCTGTATTGCCCTGGCTATCTCTGCAGCAGTTGGAGAAGGAATTTTGGACTCCAAACCTGCTGATTTTTTAGTTTTCTTTGCTGGAACTGGCTCCTCAGAGCCAGCTTTTCGTTTGCCCGAGGAAGTCTCACCCTGGTCAGAGGGCACTCCCTCCGGTTCGGTTGGCACCGAACCGGGCTGGCCATCTGGGTCAGCGGACTTTTTGGCCTCTCGTTCCCTGAGCCTGCCCACTCTCTTGTCCAGGGTGGCTGCAGGGAAATTTTACAAATCTGGCAGTCTGAATTGAGGTGGTCAAACCCTCAGACAATAGACACATGTGTGTGGGTCAGCCTGGCAAAGGCTTCCCCACAGACACTACAGTGTTGAAACCCAGTGGGCCCACTTTTCTTTTGGGTTTCTCAGACATGATGCCAGCCTAACCAACAAACTTGTCTTTTTAATGGCAGTGCCAGGCAAGACACCCTTATCGGTTCCAAACCGTGTCACGGGTCGTGGAAAAACCGTAATGAAATCCGCTTTTTTTTAGAACCGATAAGAACTGGGCATCAAGATTTTAAGAAGCCTTAAAAGGCTTTAAACTTAAATTTTAATAATACTCGATCGGGTTCAACCGAACCGATAACACTTTACAAGTTCCACACAGAAAAACTCTATCTATTACTTATGATTACCATAGACAGAGCTTTTGAACCGATCGGGTTTTATGTGTTAAAATAATTAAATCAGTTAAATTAAACCGAAATAGCGCTTTAAATCAAGAAATGAACCGAGCAACAGGAGGAATCTCCGGAGCGACTGTTCAGTGAGGCGGAGTAAAGAATCTGACGGTTTCGGTTTGAAACCAACCTAACAGAGCTTCTGAACCGAGCTCGCGCTCTAAGCTCCATGCTCTGCATGGAAGTTAACTCTTTCACCTCCGGAGCAGTTCTAAGGCTGGGACAAACTGCAATAGTCATAATATAGCAAGACTTCATGTTGTTTGAATACATGCTCACAAACAAATAGCAGCATTCTGAATTTAAAATTAAAAGTTTGGTGGCTCAGCTTCCAAATCAGACGATTTGCTTGACCCATAACAAAAACAAGAGAATTTTTAACAAGTTGTTTTTTTTTTTTTTTTCATACTACTATCTGACCCGATGTAAAACCGGATCCGATCAGACAGTAGTCACAAGGTATCCGGATCAAATATCCGGTCAGATTTCGATAACCACCCATCCCTATTTAAATTAGGAGGATGCAAGAGAGGGAATCACTGTTCATGTCTACAAACAACACAGGTATATAGAAAATAGGTTGTGGGACTTTCCCTTTAATGGAGTCGTGCTAGAATGCCACTTCCACCCAAGGGCCAAGAGAATATTCAAGAAGAGCAAAGTTTCATCCATGTACATGTGAATCTGCACAATGGAGCAAGCCTTTGGGAAGTCATTCAAAAATACTGAAAACATGATAGGGCCAAGGCTTAATCCTACGTGACACCAGAGCCAAGCGGATGGTGGTGGTGGTGGCGTCACCCACAAAGACCGAATGGTACCGACCAGACATGTGGAAGTGGAACCAACCAAGAGGTCAGATAATCCTAGTCCAGATAGTTCGGACAGGCGGCTACCTGAGAGAACGCTGGAGCCACAACGTAAACTACCTGAATTTCTATGCAAAAAGAAGTCGGGCTGCACAACTCACAAACTGACCACCTCAGATGATAGTTGCATGATAAAAAAAAATATTTAGATTTATCAAAATAGGATAAAGACACACACAGCATGTCCTCCCTGCTAACACACCAACATTTCACGTTTCTCTTAACACTTTTTCAAGGTGTGGCTTACTAGTGTACAGGTATTACCTTTTAAAGCACATTCTCAAAAGGCACAGCAGTTAAAGAGATTCACCAATCAAAGGCCATGCACCTGAAAAATCGGTGCCTTACCGCCAAGGAGTCGAGAACTGTGAAAATTTTGACGAGATACCAGTGAGAGTGCGGGGGCGTGCTCCATTATAATCAATGGGTGGCAGCTTTTCCATCAATTTTATATATTATTATAGGCACTTGGTAATGAAATGTGAGCACTAGCATCTCGTCATAACGTTAGTGAGTGTGGGGGCGGAGCAAGGGCGGCACTTATAACAGGGAAGTTAGTGGGACCCTGTTTCAAGAATTTTACAAGGGACAGTTTTTTCTTCATGGATTACATTTGGAAATTTTTACAGTTCTCGACTCCCGTGGCAGTAAGGCACCTATATTTCAGGTGCAGGGGTATTTCTATTGATATTGGTGAATCTTTTTAAGTAGTTAAAAACAGTAGCCACTTCACATACATTTAGAAAATACATAACCCCACCCAATGCACATTGCAGAAACAAATACAAAACCAATGTGAAACATATATTAACAAGTTATAAATACACATACTACATATAAAATCACTTTTTTTGTTTAGCTTAGTACCTTTTCTAAACCAAAAAAGTAATTTTATATGCAATATGAGTATTTATGACTTGTAAACATGTTTCACATTGGTTTTGTACTTGTTTCTGCAATATGCATTAGGTGGGGTTATGTATTTAACTACTTAA
The DNA here is from genome assembly GCA_016271365.2 of Neoceratodus forsteri. NCBI lineage: Eukaryota > Metazoa > Chordata > Ceratodontiformes > Ceratodontidae > Neoceratodus > Neoceratodus forsteri. The sequence continues at coordinate 165,503,290 of CM057459.1, read as the reverse complement.
CTAACTGCTGTGCCATTGAGAATGTGTTTAAAAGGTATCACACCTGTGCACTAGTAAGCCACAGCTTGCAGCCAGATGTATTTTTGCTTAGTAATCCCAGTCCAGTCAGTTTGCTAAATAGGAGTAGATGTGACATTGTGTCGAACATGGCACTTCTCGATTTCCTTCAGGACACAACTGGTTAATCTAAGGAGAAAGGAGAGTGGAATGGGTTTTTCTGATACCCAACTGAAAGGGACTGAGGAAAGAAAAGGAGTCGAGGAAGCAGGAGAGCTGAGAAAGCACCACCTTCTCTTGAAGTTCAGTGAGGGCAGGGATGACAGAGATATGCCAGTAATTTCTGGGGTGGTAATGTTGCCAATGTTATGGAGAGGAAGACCTTGACATGCTTCCAGGCACCTGGGGCTTTAGCGATGGAGAAAGAGAGGTTTAAGAGAGTTGACATTTGGACAGCAACAGCTGGGACTGAAAGACAGGGAAGCTTAAGATCCAAACCACCAAGGCTACTGCTTTTGAATGAAACATAGAAAGTGACAGCAGATGAGAACCAAAGGTCCATGTAGTCTACTCAGATCCTACTTCCCTACTCAGATACTTTTTGTCACTATCCCCTTGTGCCTATCCTGAGCTGATTTAGATCCCCATACTGTTTTGGATTGGATGACTCCGGCAGGTAGGCCATTCCATTGATCAACCACCCTTTCTGTGAAGAAAAATTTGCACATGTTGCCTCTGAATCTATCCCCCCCCCCCAGTTTCATGCCGTAGCCTCTTGTTCTCATGGAGTTGTTAATAAAGAAGAACTCCTGGGTGGGGACTCTGTTTATGCCCTTTAGGTACCTGAATGTCTCAATCATGTACCCCCTATATCTGCGCTGCTCCAGGGAGTACACCTTAATCTGTTTATTTTATTTATTTATTCATTCGGATTAAACCTTTGAGAACAGGATCATTACATAGGTTCCACCTCAGGGTATTTAAAAAAAAAAAAAAAAAAATGGAAATAACAATACTTAACAGAGATTCATAGGCACAATGAATACTTCAAAACAATACAAAAGTCTATGTTCATAAGACAACTCATGGAGACCATGAATCATTTCACTTGCCCTCCTCTGCACCGTCTCCTGTCTGTCTATGTCCTTCCTGAGGTAAGGCCTCCAAACTGGACACAGTACTCAAGGTGGGGCCTCGCCAGGGACCTGTACAGTGGCATGGATCAAGTAAGCGAAGGGCAGAGGAGTGGAAGCCAAAGTAACACGGGAGGAAGTGAGCGAGGGTAGGGGATGGAGTGGATGAATGAGAAGCTAGGTAACAGAGAGGAGAACTAGTGCAAGAGATGAGAAATTATTAAAAGCAAAGGTGATGTCACAGGGGTCAGAAATGCAGGAACCGGCTAGTGGAGGCTTAGAAGGGGTGACTAGAAGGGAGGATTCAAAGAGGGGGAAGGTGGAAAAGGGGGAAATTGTTTAACCAGCAAAAGGCACACTAAGCCAGAGCTCGTTTCCAGGAGTGACCTGGGAGTACAAGGAAGACAAGTGAGGGATGATGGGATTCAAACCCAGGTTTGCAGCTCAGTGCCCTTAACCACTGCACTATACTTCCCCCCAAAACTTTGAAGAGCTGCTTAGATAGTTCTGGAGGTTTGGAAGCAAAGTAGTTACCCTTGGCCAGTCTAATAACCTTACTACTGGTGTTTTGAAACTTCCTGTTTTTTTTTTTTTTTGCTCCTCCGTACGTCGCCCCCGACTGGCCACTCCTTCGAGCCACCTAGGACCCTCGACCACCCTCCTCCTCCTCCAGTCAGCAGTTCTTAAAATATGCTAATGATGCCAGCTTGTCGATGCAGAGGTAGCTCCACCATCTGTAACTGGAATTCGGGAATGCACTCAGGTCATCAGGGGCTGGCTGGGGAGGAGAGAGAGGCTGTGTGACCAGAAGGGGTGCGATGGGGTACCGGCACACCATTCGAAGGGCAGGAAGCAGGCTAACATCACACGACTATGCACTTGTGTGAGTACATGTGCTTCGCGTCCTCGATGGATGGCTTCCTGTGAGGGAGAGAGGGAGGGAAGAAAGTGAGGAAAAAAGCCCGTCGCCTGTAGACGACGATCCCCAGTAAATCTAGGCTCTGCACTTCCACCTGCCTACCACCCAACACAAGATGATGTTGGGGTGGGTGTACGTCTCCACCTGAACTCACATGAGGGGCTATCTAATAAGCCACAGAGGATGGCAGGTAAGAGATGAGGGAGGCTGAGTTGTGCCTAGGGGCTCCAGAGGGAGTCAGGCACAGAACCAATGGGGAGGAAAAATTAACAGATTGAAAAAAAAACTTTGCTAATGTGATAAGGAAGAAGGGTGGAGCACAAGATAAGTGGTGCAACTCGACAAAAAGCAGGATATCTGGTACAGAGGATCAAGTGCACACACCGTCCACTCAAATAGCAATGTCCAAACTGTTGCATTTCAAATCATAAACAGTTCATTACCAGTACAACGACAAAGGCAGCAGCGCATCTGCACTGCATAATACAGCTTACGTTTCACCCTGCCTTCAGGGCTTCCTCAGAGCTGGTTTAAACAACATAAAAGGTGCATTTAAATAATCAAGACAAGTGTCATCAGTTAGTGTGGTCACCAATGGCCATAGGGTTTTCATTAACAATGTAGGAAGTGCAATCATGTGGTGTAAGTGCAACCAGTGAAAAACAAAAGGCAAACAAATGCAACACTCAATTCATTATATTGTTCATTATGCATCTCTAGTTCTTTTAGCTGAATATCTTCAGTTTCCACCAAACTTTTTGGTACTTAGGTAGCAGCTTATAAATTACCTCTTATTCAGGGGATATGACTATTCTGGTTGCAACCTGCAAACGTATAAAAACAGCAAGATACATCAAAACAGAGGAAACTGTTTACACGTTGCTTTGCACATCTCCATAATCGGAGTGTATGAAAACAAGAAAGAAAAGCACAAAGAAGGGGAAGGAAGGAGGGAGGGGTTGGGGATATGGGGGGGGGTGGAAGAGGAAAAGAAAGAAGGGAAAAAAGGGGAGTAAAAAGCTAGACAATGGGGGAAGAAAGAAGGGATGGAATAGGGGAGGTGAAAGAAGGGGAAAGGGGAAGAAGGAGAGAGGGAGAAAGAAAGAAAGAAAGAATGAAAGAAAGAAAGAAAGAAAGAATGAAAGAAAGAAAGAAGAAAGAAAGAAAGAAGGGAAAAACCAAATATGAGAGGAACTGGTTAAGCTATTTTATTTATTTAAAAAAAAAAAAGGAGCCAGTTCAAACTTATCATTAAGATCAGGGTGTTTTAGTGCCCCCAATTTGAAGATCCATTTCTGGTCTGCGCAATTCAGCACACTCTCCAGGTCTCCTCCTCTTAAAGGGGCACTGTCAGCCTTGACCCTCGTTTTTTTTTTAGAGAATTACATCAGTGTGCCTCTATGTACACTGATCTCTACGATGCACATAATAGCTGTTATGCCATTTACAGCAGTATTTCTTATTCATATTTTCATTGCTTCACTTTCCGGCCGTCTACTCATCCTCCTCCTCGAGCAAGAGTTTCCAGTGAAGCGTCACGCCAGATTGAGCCTTTTAGACATGCCCATGCTGACAAGTTAACATAGCATGGCCTTCTATTGTTGTACTAGATTCACCATTTTAAATAAAACCGCGCTGGAAAGTTAAAACATTTTTTAAAAGCAGCTGCCGAAATCTCATGCATGCGTGAAAGCAGGATGAAGCACACATCCCACACATGCGTCACGCTTTCACGCATGCACGTGATTTCGCCGACTGCTTTTAAAAGTTTTGGTTTTTTTTTTTTTTTTTTTTTAACTTTCCCAGTGCTCAGTTTTATCTAAAAATGGGCAGGTCTAGTACAGCAACAGAAGATGCATGCTGTATTTAGCTCGTCAGCATGGGCATGTGTAAAATCAGTGTCCGTGCCGGCACTCAGTGTCAGAAGTGCTCTCTTGGCTACCTTATGCTTCCGAGGGACGGGGTACTTGCAGACGGACCTGAAGGAAAGTGAAAATTCGTGAAAATAACGAATACTGGTAAGAATACTGCTGTAAAGTATGTATATGGCTATTCTGTGCATCGTAGGGGATCAGTGTGTGCATAGAGGCACACTGATGTAATTCTGCAAAAAAACGAGGGTTAAGGCTGACAGTGCCCCTTTAACATCCCCGTGCACCCATTCCACATTCATTGCTGTAACTGTGTGTGATCGCTGGGTTTTTATGTACATGGTTGGCCATTGCATAACTGAGGTTCTTTTTTCTAATTGCCTGTATGTGTTCGTCCACACGAAACCTCAGCCTGCGTTTGGTCCTACCCACATAAAAGCTCCTACATGAACAGGTGAGGAGGTAAACAACCCCTTCAGCATTGCAATCTATCCAGCCCCTAACTGTCTCTAGTTTGCCACTACAAGGATTGACAAATGTCTCTTTTCTTTCCATGCACTGGCATACCTTACATAGGCCACAAGGTTTAAAACCCCATCGGGTGGTAGTCTGTTTTGTCCTAGGATCTGGCTAACTGTGTGCCAGTTTGTCCTTAAGATTGGCTGCTCTCCTGAAGGATACTCTGAGGGGTTGTTCCAGGAGTGTTTTCAGCTCAGTCACTCCCCCGAGTATGGACAGAGTTTTCTTTACAATGTCCACAATCTCTTTAGTACCTCCCCCATAGGAGGTTACAAACGAAATGCCTGAATCAAACTGTTTCTTCTTTTGTTTGGGCATAAGTAATATTTCCCTGGTTTCCTCTCTGATGTTGTGTGAGAACTCAGATAGTTCCCCCTGTGGGTACCCCCTAGCTAGAAATCTGGCCGCAAGTTGTTCAGATTTTATGTCAAATAGTTCTGTAGTTGAGCAATTTCTTCTCAACCTAGTGTATTGTCCACTGGGTAGGTTATTTATCAAATGAGGAGGGTGACAACTAGTGGTGTGAAGAAGACTGTTAGTATCTGTGGGCTTTGAATAGGTCTGTGAAAAATGAACCATCCCCAGATTTGCCTATAGTCAGATCCAGGAGTTAATACTGGCCATACGCACTGTTGCTTTAAATTTAAGGTTGCAACTGCTACTCTCCAAAAAAGTTATAAACTCCTGCAGTTCAGAGTCATTACCATGCCAAATGATGAATATATCATAAATGTAACGTCTGTAAACATCAATCAGATCAAAACATGGATTTTGCCTTTCATCATAAACCATCCTCTCCTCCCACTCTCCAAGATAAAGATTAGCCAAACGGGGGGTCAAAGTGGCCCTCCATGGCTATTCTCTTAATTTGTTTATACACTCAGCCCTCAGATATAAAGATATTGTTATTCAGGACTATTTCTGTGACTATAGTAACCATGTTAATGGTGGTCTGTAGGAAATTGGTGTATTCTAACAAGGAATGCTCTATGGCCTGTAGGCCCTCATCTTGTGGAATGTTCGTATAAAGTGAGTCGACGCCTAACGTGACTAACTTCCATTCTTTTTCTACCTGCATTTCCTCCAAGATTCTTAACATGTGTCCAGTGTCCTTGACATGACTCCATAATTTTTCCACCAAAGGATTAATGTAAGTGTCCACAAATCTGGAAATGGGCTCAGTAATCCAGCCCACCCCAGATACTATTGGACAGCCAGGTGGAGAAACACTATCTTCATGGATCTTGGGAAGAGTACACAGGGCAGGTTTTTTGGGTTCCTAAACAGATATATAAAATAATTCATCTGTAGATATAAGTGCATTTTCATGCAACTCTAACAGAACCTGTTCTATACATTTTCTGAAGTTAGCGGTGGGATCAAAAGTTGGTAAAACGCTGTATTTGACAACTGTCTATGAACCTCTGCTATATATTTATCAGTGTCCTGGATCACAATACTGCCCCCCTTATGTGCAGGCTTTATTGTGATGCGGTTATCTGCTACTAAACCTGCTATAGCTACCCTTTCCATTTTAACGAGGTTACAACTAGGCATCTTAGGACCACTGGTATACAACTCCCCCAAATCTTGTAGACAGCACTGTAGAAAAGTATCAACTGCTGGATAAAGTGGGGAACACAACGCAGAAGTTAGTTTGAATCTGACAACAGTTGGACCACCAGAATCTTGAACAGCATTTTCAATACCTTCCAGACTACAGACAGTACCATCTACTGTATTATGTTTATGAAAAAAACATTTTTAAATTCAATTTGCGAGCAAACTTCTGCAAATCTAAAAAGAAGTCAAAATCGGTAACGTATAAGTAGGCACAAAGGACAAGCCTTTCAAAAGTACCTGTGTCTCTATTTCAGTCAGTGGTCTGATAGATTCACCACATTTAATATCTCTTGGTCATCATAGCTCGAGCTGATCGTCCCCTTCTTCGACCACTTGACCTTCCTCTACCTCCTCATCTTCCTGGAGCGGGTACGTCTGTGTTGAATGTGAAGCATGTTCTCCTGCTGCTCCTCCTGGGTAAAACTTCCCCAGGAGGAGTCTGCCCAAAAAAAGGATCAACTTCGGGTTCGCTATCATCCAAGTCAGTAGAACTCTCTCCAGTGCTGGTTTCGGAAGAGATAACTCCGGTGGAATGTTTCAAAATGGAGCACGAAGTATCTGTGCTGGTGGACGCAACTGGTGTCGTGGAGACGTCAGATGGTACTGTCCCAGATGTTCCAGATTTAGTCCAATTAAATACTCGCCCCAGCAGGTAATCCTTAGTGTCCCTTATGAACTTTTTTTGTTTCCAAGCTTTCAGTTTGCTGTCATAGTGCGGCATATATTCTTTAAACTTAGTTCTGACATGCAGCAAAGTCATTATGCTCATGAAATGTCTGAACAGTGGATTCCTGCACAGTTGCAGTTGCTCAGTACTATCCTCAATAATGAGGTCAATCAATTTCTCAGTGGCCTCATGAAGAATAGTGTCCCATTTTAAAATAAAGTCAGTTCTATCTTCCCCGAATGCCAGGTGTTTCATAATTCGCAACCCGCGGGGGGATCTTTTCACTGCAGTATACACCTGCATGACTATTCTGAGCCAATGTAGACATCTTGCTGTGGTGGCTATTTTTTCCATCCAAAAGAGTCTCTGATGGTATTATTACCTGTTGCATCATTGTGCTGTCTACAAGATTTGGGAGAGTTGTACAACAGTGGTCCTAAGATGCCTAGATGTAACCTCACTAAAATAGAAAGGGAAGCAATCTTAAGGACAAACTGGTACACAGTTATCAGCCAGATCCTGAGACAAAACAGATTACCACCAGATGGGGTTTTAAACCTTGTGGCCTATGTAAGGTATGCCAATGCATGGAAAAAAAAAAGAGAAATTTGTCAATCCATGTAGTGGCACACTGGAGACAGGGGACGGTTAGACTGCAACTCTGAAGGGGTTGTTTACCTCCTCACCTGTTCATGCGGGAGCTTTTATGTGGGTATGACCAAATACAAGCCAAGGTTTCGTGTGATCAAACACATACAGGCAATTAGAAAAAAGAACCTCAGCTATGCAATGGCCAACCATGTGCATAAAAATCCAGGGATCACACACACAGTTACAGCAATAGGTGTGGAATGGGTACACGGGGATGTTAGAGGAGGAGACCCGGAGAGTGCGCTGAATTGCGCAGAACAGAAATGGATTTTCAAATTGGGGGCACTAAAACACCCTGGTCTTAATGACAAGTTTGAACTGGCTCCTTTTCTTAAAAAGAAAAAATAAATAAAATAAATTAACCAGTTCCTCTTATATTTGGTTTTTCCTTTCTTTTTTCTTTCTTTCCCTTATTCCCCTTTTCCCCTTCTTTCGCCTTCCTCTCTTCCACCCCTTCTTACTTCCCATTCTCTTAGCTTTTCACCCTTTTTCCTTTCTGTTCCTTCCTCCCTCCCCTTCTTTGTGACATTTTTTTCTTCTTGTTTTCATACACTCAGATTATGGAGATGTGCAAAGCAATGTGTAAACAGTTTCCTCTGTTTTGATGTATCTTGCTGTTTTTACATGTTTGCAGGTTGCATCCAGAATAGTCATATCCCCTGAGTAAGAGGTCATTTATAAGCTGCTACCTAAGTACAAAAAAGTTTGGTGGAAACTGAAGATATTCAGCTAAAAGAACTAGAGATAAATAACAAACACTATAATGAATTGAATGTTGCAATTGTTTGCCTTTTGTTTTTCACTGGTTGCACTTACACCACATGATTGCACTTCCTACATTGTTAATGAAAACTCTATGGCCATTGGTGGCCACACTCACTGATGACACTTCTCTTGAGTATTTTAATGCACCTTTTATGTTGTTTAAACCAGCTCTGAGGAAGCCCTGAAGGCAGAGTGAAAAGTGAGCTGTATTTTGCAGTGCAGATGTGCTGCTGCCTTTGTTGTTGTACTGGTAATAAACTGTTTATGATTTGAAATACAACAGTTTGGGACTTTGCTAATGAGTTTTTATTAAAAATATGTAAAAATAGAGGTAAATAGGTGAACAAAAAACATGGATCCATGACCGTTCTTGACATCAACAGTAATTTCCATGACATTCTCTGGGTCTTGCTTCATGAGCAATATTCATGGTGTTAACTGACCCATTTGATAATATTGTTTGAGACTGGGTAAGCCTAAGCCCCCTGTTCCTTAGGTCGTTGTAAGTCGGACCACCGTATTCTCGTTCCCCCCCATACAATTTGTGTTACAGAGTGCTATAGACCATCTATGAGTCAATTTGTGTTACAGGGTGCTATAGATCACCATCGGGGGGGGGGGGGCTAGACCTACTGAACCATCTTCGCAATCTGTTGGACACTCAGACCTCCAAAGTGATCATAATGGGAGACTTAAACCTTGATTGGCTTTCCCCACACTCCAAACCACTAAAAAGACTTCAGTGACACATATGACCTCACCCAGCTCATCTCTGAGACTACCTGCCCCAACAGCAACAATCCTGCAAAAAAGCTCACACTTTGACTTGATTCTTGTAAATAAACCACACATCTCATACACTGGGTGTTCTTCAAGGACATAAGTGATCATAGCACCATAGCCTGCGTGCGGACCATACCCAAACTCATTTCTACCTCCAGATACATATTCAAAAGGAAGCATCAGAACTTTAACAGCAACAACTTCCTTGCAGATCTAAGCAATATTAGATGGCAATATTTTCTCGCTAGCACAGTGTCAGAGGCCTGCAACCGGTTCCAGGACCTTGTATTAGAGGTGATAAATAGGCATGCCCCCTTATCCAAAGTTAGAACAAGGAAGAGGTCCTGCCCCCGATTCACTGACCACCTAAAATCTGCCCTCCACCAGAAGGACCTCCTCTGGAAGCAAGCCCGTGAATCTAAACAGCCTTCGGACTGGGCGGCCTTCAGAATGGCGAGGAACCTATGTACCAAATTAATGAAGGCCAAGAAATCCAAATTCTTCAAATCTGAACTGGACGCATCTTCAAGTAATCTGACTTGATTCTGGAAAACTTTAAGTGATATCAAAAGACACTGTCCTATCTCTGTTCCTGCCAAGATTACCACTGGTGATCTAACCACCTCTAGCAAACATTGTATACTGGATCTCCTTAACAGTAATTTTCCTACAGCCAGTCTAGCCTTCAACACCTCTCCTGCTAATAAACTACTCCCCCAGTGCAGCAATTCATGTACAGAAGACCCTGATGCCAAGGCCACAGCCTATGAAGTCAAATTCAGTTTCAGTCCAGTTTCCTCTAAGCAAGTTGAAGACTTGTTGCTGGCTCTAGATACTAAAAAAAGCGCCAGAGCAGACCAGCACAAACCTTTCTTATTAAAACTGGGCCACCACGTGCTGACTGCACCCATCACCCATTTGTTCGACATGGCCACTTTTGCAAGACACTCTCCCCGCCTTATGGAAAATAGCGCATGTTGTCCCGCTGTTTAAGTCAGGTGACCCAAGTGAGCTCAATAATTATACACCTATATCCCTTTTACTCACACTCTCAAAACTTCCTCGAAAAAACAGTCAACTTACAATTATGAAATTACCTAGAGTTTCTCAATATGTTTAACCCTGTCCAGTCTGGTTTTCGGCCTAATCATAGTACCATAACTGCCCTAGCCAAGGTGTCCAATGACTGACAATTGGCGCTGGATTCTAAAAACCATGTGGGCGCAGTGTTTCTCGATCTGAGCAAGGCCTTTGATACAGTAGACTATGACCTGTTACTTATCAAGCTGCGAAACATTCGTCTTGACGATGTTATGAAATGGTTTCAGTGCTACCCAATAGGCCACCAACAGCAAGTAAAGGCACAAGGTGACCTCTCTCCTCTCAAACTGTTTCTGAGAGGAATTCTGCAAGAGTCAATACTGGGGCCCCTGCTTTTTGAGGTATACATCAATGACATTAATTCTGGCATTAAGACTGCGAATGTTCATCTCTTTGCAGACGATACCATGCTCTATGTCTCTAGGCCCACCCTCGAACTAACGTGTACCGTATTGCAGCAAGAATTCGACATACTTGCAGCGTAACCTTCTGCAACTGAAATTGTTGCTTAATGCAAAAAAAAAAAAAACCTAAAATTATGTTCCCATACCCACAATTATACTCAACAACTCCATACCCTTCGGGAACAAAGCCACAAATTACTACACTATTAGGCGATCCACTGGAGACAGTGAACAAATTTAAATATTTGGGGTTCTGGATCAACTGTAAACTCTCCTTCACTGTACATCATCAAGGAACTATCCAAAAAACTAAAACAAAGGCTAGGACTCTTTTTTTCAAATCAACCAACTGCTCACCTATGATGCCAAAGTTAAGCTGGTACAAACTACTTTTCTCCCTCTCCTGGATTATGCTGACCTTATCTACAGCCACTGTCATACCTCTGCACTACCCAAACTGGACACGCTGTACCACAGGGCCATTAGATTTATCACTTGCGCTCCTTATAAAACACTCACCATTGCTCCCTCTATTTGCAGCTGGGCTGGCACTCATTAAAAACCAGAAGATTATAAAAAATGCAGCCATCTAGACTTAGAGCTCTTACCAATGAACTTCCCAAATACATCTCCAACCTCCTAGCCAGCACACAAGGGAATTACTCCCTCAGGAGTTATTCTTATATCTTATTAGACATTCCCAGAATGAGAACCGGTCACGGCTCTTCCTCTGTAAAAGTCACGTTCTTCTCACCTTAAGAACAACCTTCAAAGGACTCTGAAACTAACACATTTTGTTAGTTTGGCAACCTTCAAATCCCTACTCAGACAGTCACTCAAGGACTCATGTAACCAGGGCTCTAGATAAGATTTTTTGGGATGAGTACCTGTACTCCTCATTTTGAAAGTGAGGTGAGTAAAACAAAATTCAGATGTGTACCAATGTCTTGCTAGAGTGGACTGAGTAGTACATTTATTAAATTTTTTTTGTTTGTTTGTTTTCTATGCAAGAATTTCATGTGCCAACAATGCTCCAAATAATGTTGGCAGGTAAGAATTTACTCACCAGTTTTAAAACATAAGGAGTAAAACAAAAGTGGGACACATACAAGTGCTGTAAATCTGGCAAAAAAAAACTGCTTCTTTTGAATCACCAGTTATGTTATGAAGCACTATTCTTTGGCGTGTGGAGTATTTACAAATGTTGGGTGAGTACTGGTACACGTTAAAAAAAATATCTGAAGAGTATTTCCTAAAATGAGGTGAGTAAAATAGGCCGGTACACACCTTATCTGGAGCCCTGCCTGTAACTGCTATGCCTAAGCTCCCCACCACCAATTTCAGACAAGACATTTACTCTAACATTCTCTCTCTCTAGCATTTTAGCATATTCTTGCATGCTTTATATCATGCCGTGTTAACCTTGTTCTTCTCATCTACCACAGATCTAATCAACCTGCAACTTGCACCTTTCGTTAGTTACTAAATCTCCAGATCTCCCTGAGGCAGGGCTGCTACGTTTTTAAATCTCAGCCGGCCTTCTTTATTTTCTAAACAGACTTTTCCATTCCGTTGCACCTCCTAGGGCTCCTTCTAGAGTGGGGCCTACAACATCATCTTGATTGCACTACTATTATGGATTATCTGTCATTGCCGATTTGCACTAAACAATGTCATTTAATTGACTTACACCTAATATGTAATTATTGTATTTTTTCAAAATTGTTTTCATTGTTATATGTTCTGTACGTTTCTGTCCAGGCCCACCCTGTAAATAAGTTTTGCTCAATGGTGCTTCACCTGGTAAAATAAAGATTGATTAATTGATGTAAAATGATGTAGGGCTTTGTTTACCTTCAGCCAATATGTCCGTGGAATTTTTAAAGGGAGAACTTGAAATAAAAACAAAAAAATGGCAAAATGTTCATGCGAATGGCATCTATTTTCCACAATAAAGTGAGGGTAAGTAATTCCCATCTTTAAGATCTGTTAGTACCTCTTTAATAAGGGTGCCGTAATTTACTTGGTACAGGCGTTTGTTATCAACAGGGATGTGTACCCCTAAATAGCTGATCTGAGTTAAGAATCACTTAAACAGAATCAAACGGGTAAGAGCAGGTGTCCTAACTCCACTTACCATGGTAACCTCCATTTTTCCTTTGTTTATTTTGAATTCGGAAACATGTTCATATTGCTTCAGAACTGGATACATGATCAGAAAGGTATGGGCACACATAGTGTTGTCTACATAAAGAAAGATCCCATTACCCCCCCCCCACCACCTCAATCCCCTCAAGGTCTGGATGCAACCGTAACAGCTCTGCCAGAGGTTCAATACTAAGGGCAAAAAGGATCGGGGAGAGTGGGCAGAATTGTCAGGACCCTCGACTAATAGGTATGGGATCCGACAATGTGCCATTAACTTTAACTCATGCCGTAGGGGCTGAATAAAGGGCTCCAAACTATTTACAGAATTGGGCCCCAAAGCCATACTTGGTCAGGGTGGCAAAGAGGAAATTCCAGTTAAGATGATCAAATGCCTTCTTGGCGTCGATGGTAATCGCTATCTGAGTATCTTTTGTTTGTTGACCATAATAAAGTATTTTCAGGTGGTGTCTGATGTTGTCCAGAAGGTGACAGTCTGGAATAAATCCAGTCTGGTCTGGATGGATGAGATTTTTTATGAATTTGATGACCCTATTGGATAACATTTTTGTAAATATCTTTGAATCTACATTTAGTAAAGAAACAGGGCGGTATCATTCACAGTGCTTTGCTGGCTTGCCTGGTTTAGGGATTACTGTTATAAACGTTGATTGCCAGGTCAACCCCCTTCCAGACATGAGCCGAACACCTGCACCAGAAGAGGGGCAAGCTGGTCCCAGAAAGTGCGGTAAAATTCGACGTTAAAACCGTCACGGCCCGGTAACTTGCCTGTGGCCATATGTGAAATAGTTTGGGAGATTTCTGTGTGAGTAATAGGGGCATCAAGCATTGTCCATTCCCCTTCTGTTAGTGTGGGAAGGGTAATCCTTGCCAAAAAATCAGAGATTTCATCTTTAGTGGGGTCGTTAGAGGTATCTGGGTTATACAGGGAACTATAATATTTTTGGAAGGCAGCAGCAATATCCTGTGGGGCCATTTGTATGTTGTCCCCCTTTTTTTTTTTTTTTCTTTAATGGTCTTAACCGACCTCTCCGCTTAAGCCCTGCATAACCTAAACGCCAACAACCAGCCAGCTCTGTTACCATGCTTGTAACATTTTTGACTGACATAACGCAGATTTCCTTCAATTTTCTCATCCCATAAATTTTGTTAAGTCCTTTCAGACCCTCTGCAGCTCCTGATACAGTATCGGGGAGCCAGACTGTTTGTGCTGCTCTCCAAGTTTATATAAGTTGGATTCCAATTTCATTTGTTGCTCTGCTTTTTGTTTTTTTAAGACTAGAGACAAATATGATAACCCCATGTAAAGTGGCCTTCAGAGAATCCCAACACCATTTAGGTTTAGTTTCAGGGTTTAGGTTATTTTTGAGAAAATCTGCAATTGCATCTTTAATAAGGTGACAGAATTCTTCTCTATTTAATAGGGATGTGTTCATCCTCAAGAAACACCTTGGACCAGTTCCCCAGCTGGGTTTCAAGGACTACTGCAGAATGGTCGGACAAGACTTTTGGGTGGATAGAACATGTTTTGATTTTATGGAAGTCCAGGGTACTTTCCAAAAAATAATCAATTCTGGAATGTGATTTATGTAAATTTGAATAGAATGTATAGTTTCTGTCTGACTGATGAAATTCCCTCCATACATCCAAGAGAGCTAGTTCTTGTACTCCTGCTCTGACTGCTCTGACAGCTCTGCCCATCAATCGACTGCTAGTGGAAGAATGGGAAGAACAATCCCATTGAGAATCAGTAACACAATTAAAATCCCCCTCCTATCAGGATCATTCCATCCCCCAAGTCCACTGTTTAGGAAAATACCTTCTGAAAAAATCTGGGGAGTCCTGGTTAGGGGCGTAAATATTAATACAGTGAATTTTTGAGAGGAAATAGACCCCGAGACTACAACTAACCCTCTCTGTTCAGTAATTTCTGAGTGTGCGACTCTGAGGAGCAAGTTTCTTCGAATTAGAATTACCACTCCAGCATTTTTACCTGATAGGAGTGAGGCTGAGAAGACCTGCCCTACCCACAATCTATGCAATTTGAGGTGTTTTCCCCTCCGAAAGTCTAGTCTCTTGAATGAACCCAACATCCGTATGAAGATGTTTAAGATAAGTTAAAATATATGTTCTCTTTACTGGAGAATTAAGACCCTGCACATTCAGAGTAGTGATCTTTAGGGATACCATAACGTCAAAAAGTAACAGCCAGATCAGATTCCTACCCACTATGCCTGTAGCATGTCTGGACCCCTCGTGGTCACCCAATAATTCAAATCCAAATGTAAATTACTAAGCATCATTAAATTTCTAAGAATAGTGAAAACAGTTGTAACAATAAACAAACATTCCTGCACAACTGGTGCAGTATCTTGTAAAATGCCTGAAACAGTAAACATTTTAAAACATTGAATTTGTGCTTCCAAGGCAGAGGAAACAGCGTCCACTCCTGATGACTGAGTGGAAATAGCTATAGCTACTATGCTTGCTATCTGAGCAAGCCTGACCTGTACAGCGACTGGTCAATTAAGGTCCCAGGGCTGGGGCCACAAGTGAGCTGCCAAAAAACACTGGAGATACAGCTCATTGCCCAGGAAGCCAGGAGCAGTACTTATTGGTGCCATTGTGCAAAACAAATTAACCCCATGTATCCTGAAAGAGGAGAAAAAAAGGGGGGCAACATCTCTTGTTGATACAGTGCTGTTTTGAGAAGTAACTACAAAATAAATTCCTTTTTGTAAAGTCATAGTTATACGATTGTTCAAAGTGTGTGTAGGAGTGCCATTAAGCTATTATGAAGTAATGTTTGTATAAGCTCCATGAAGTTAGGCCCTGTCCACACTACACCACTAAAACCCTGTAACGGTTTCAAACTGTTGCAGACAGTAAACGTTACAGTGTGTCCACACTGCCAGTGAACCATTTTAACGGTTCAGAACCGTTACAACCGGTCCACATTGTGGGTGACAGGTGACCGTTACGGTCAGCACCCTATCCCACAATGCAGTTCGTGCTGCACTGAGGGCAATGCTGGGGCTACATGCCCACGTGTCCACACTACAACTGGCAATGTTACAGAGGCAGAACTGTTTTCGTAACCATTGTTGAAACCACCTCATAAGTGGTTTCAACAACGGTTACGAAAACACCTCCTGTAATGTTACAGGTGTAAACGCAAACCATTGCGGTAATGGTTTCGACCCTCTGTAACGTTACAGAGGGGAGTTTTCAGTGTGGTGTGGACAGGGCCTTAGACAGCCATCTATAAAGAGAGCTGTAAACAATTCCATCTTAAGAATAGAAGTCAAGTGAATGGCTCATAACAGGGATTGATAGTCCAGGCACTCGTTTAAAAACAGATATCCCCATGTCCTCGGAAGTCCAGCAATAAATTCAAATGAAAGAAAGAAGAAAAAAGGAGAAGAGGGATTTATTCTACATCCATCAAATCATGGACAGAGTCCAGGCATGGAAAAGTTCAATCCTGACATATATGTAAAAAAATTCTATCTTCTGAAATTACGTAGATACCCGAAAAGACCCAGGTAGTGTAGTATAGATGGGGTCAGTTTACATCTCTGAGTTAGGTGTGCTGAGCAATGCTGTATCAGCAGAAATAGAGCCAGTACCTTAACGGAGAACCATGCATGTCAGAGAGCCTGCTGCACAGATTTCTTCTGCCAAGATGGATTTGTTGAGGTTGCGTAGCTCCTAATCTAGAAAGTGTTTAAAGTCCTCTCTCACATAGTGTGGCCAGGTTTCTGGGCAGATGCTGGCTCATTTCAGAATCCCTGCTCTGTGCCAGGCCGTTAAGGCCAAATTGTGCTCCAGTGCTTCCATGTCAAGATCCGGGCAGTTGATACCCATTTTTCTCAGGGTCGGGGCTGCTTCTTTGAGCGAATGAAAGGTCTACAAGCCTGAATCCGTTTGAATTCTCAGCCAAGCAAGGTAAAACAACTGAATCTTAATATCTTTAATCTTAGCTTGTTTAATAATGTCTCTTACTCGTTGGCACTTCTCATTCAGGATATCAGAGAAGTCTTGGTCGAAGCAAATTCTTTGCCCGTCTATGTTAAGATCTTTAAGGCGCCAAGCAGATTATAAGATTAACTGCCATTTAGGGAACTCAAACGATCGCATGACAATAGATCTCAGGCATGCCTTTTGGTCTTTCGGCTTCTGGAGCAGAGAGCGGTGAGCTTTTTTGACTAGCAGGGCAACGTCCTCGGGAATCTTTACTATCAAGCAGAGAACGTGGGTAACAAAATCCATCATCAAATTAAAGGATTTTTCCATGTCTTCTGGAACTCCATGAATGCAGACATTTTTCTGCCGTGCCCTATTTTCCTGGTCTACCAGGCAGCTGTGGAGTTCCCTTTCATGAGCCAGCAGGTATATCAGCACCCGGTCATGTCGTCCCACCGAATCAGTGACATTGCCTAGGCCTTGCTCTGTTTCTGCCATCCTTTTTTCTATATCTTCCTTAGGTCCAATCAGAGGTCAGCCACAGAAGACTCCACACACCGTATAGCTTTGCTAATGCCATCCAACTTCAAAAGGATGATCCCTTAGTCTGCTGACACAAGCCAGTTTTCCCTGCAGTCTGTACTTGGTGTCGAGGATCCCGGGCGATCATCTGAAGGTAGGCCTGAAACAAGATCACCTTCCATCAGCGCTTTTAACTTTGCCTCCTGTGACTGATTTTTCCTAGATCTGTTACTGGCCATCTTGTGCGCTTAATTTAGGTAAAACTGGTGGCTTGTGTTGATGAATGGGGTAGTTTGAAACTGATGTTTGCCCACAGCTCCCAGAGCACTGAAAATCAGGTAGCCATCATCCCTGCGACATCACCAGAAGTCCTCCAACGCTGTTTCTAAAGTAGTCCCTATGCCACTAGCAGGTGCAGCTGTGACTAGTTGTTGATTCTGTTTATTGCCATTACCCCCACCTTGGAATTCCATTTGTTTTTAAAAAGTAAACGGTTATGTTTTTCTGAATATTGGTTAATAATTAATTCACTAGTCAACTGGATCCCTTCCCCCTTGAATCACAACTCCAGAACAGTTTCTCAGTTATCGAGGCCTGGTTTTCTAAGCATAAGCTCCTAATGAATCACAAAAAGACTAAAACCATGATCTTCTCAAGCCCACACAACAAATACAAATCCCACCAGTTAACCACACTGAACAACACTGGCTCCCCCCTTGAACAAGTCCAACACTTCAACTATCTCGGGGATCACACCTGACAGCTCTCTGTCTTATGGTACCCACAATGATCTTGTTCCATGGGCTGTTAATACCAAGATAGGGCTGTTATTCAGACACAGACACTGTTTGACCCCAGATGTGCTCTGGCTTCCTGTAAATGGCTCAGTCCTCTCCATAACAGACTACAGTTTAGTAGTCTACAGAGCAGCTATGGACACCACGCTCAAAAAGATCTGCACTGTGCTAAATAAGTCATGCAGGCCGATTACTGGAGCCCACAGCCTAACACATACATGTGACCTTTTTGCACAGACCAAGGACAGAATAAAATATCAGACCTGTCTCTTAGCCAAAAAAAAAAAAACAGTCTTGGACAGTCCTCACCCGTTGTCCAGAAACTCCTAATCCCAGCGTCTAACCCTCATCGCACTCACGGCATGTCAAAACAGGCCTATGAAGTTTCATTTTGCCGCACCTCCGAGGTGCAGCGATTATTTTTATATAGGGTGCCCAACTGGCTAAACAACCTCTCCTCGGATATCCCGGATGAGACAAGGATTGACCATTTTATGAGTAATCTCTGCCAGCACCTCACTGCACTTAGCAGCTGCGACTGCCGCCTACAGGGTGCCTTCCTACCCATACATGGGGCACATTCTCCCCTATTCACCTACCCCCTCTCCTAGTCACCAGATACAACTGTGTCGACTCTCGCTAGTAACCCCCCTCTCCTCTCCCTCCTTCCACCCCCTTCTTTCCCACTCTCGTGATTCTACTACTGCTTCTCCCTCCGTCATTCTTAGTGTCATTACTTCCCCCCACACTCACTCCTACATCACCCCACACTCCCAACAAAGCCTACCTCTGGCTGCTGTTTACCTATCAACTGTTTTTGATAATATCCACTCTGTTTTTAGTTTGCCTCATTTTGCATTTACTACTGTTATTTGACTATACTGACATAAGTGCTTCTAAATGCCTCAATTTTATTTATTGCTATTATCGAATGTTCATCTAATTTGTCTTTTATACTTTTTTTTTGGTCAATCTACCGACATGGAACCTTTGTAAAAGAGCTCCTGGCTCAAATATATTGTAATCTGAGATATTAATAAATAAAAATAAATCATTTTTATTGGATTAAAGCAGCTGTGAACAGTTCAAATTGCTTGTCTGCACAGAGATTTGTGTGAGACTATGAGTGTGCACAGGAAACTTTACGTCACGAACCAGGAATAAGGATGACACTGACTTGCCTGTAATGCTTGTGGAGGGGATGCAAGGACAGATCAGTAACTAGGAGTTGAGAAGAGTGAGGAAAAAATACACAGCAGTAAGTTGAGGAGCAAGTAGTATTCTGGAGCTGAGGTGCCCATCTACACTTCAATAAGGGTGGGGACACCCTAGAAACATATCGGCCAGTTACCAGATGTGAGCCCATCCGAAAAAGGACTTCGAAAAACAAGTTTCTATGTGTAGTGGCCACAGCACCAGTGCTGCCTCTTAACATTTCCTGTCCTACACAGAACACCAATGTCTGGTAGTTTGGCTAAGTGGGAAGATGGGGAAGCTATGGAGTACCAAAAGCTAAGTTGGAGTTACGGTGTCAAGGGGTAGGTAAGCATGGTGATGCTGGCAAGCTTAAGCAAGGAAACAATGGGATGATAAAGAAAAAGTATAAAGCATGGAAAGGAACCTGAACCAATATTATTGGGAGCAGCAAGTTGTGCTACCATGACAGAGAACTGGGTTTATATTATGGACCCAACTTCCTTGCATTGGGGTGGTGGTATATGGGGAGTGCTGCAGAGAAAATGCTCTCCAACTCTGGAGGGAGAGTTCCACCCACTCAGCAGAACAGTAGGGCCATTGCAGAATAGTTAAGTAGGGTGGGCAGACTGGATGGGCCTTGTTCTGCCATCGTTATCTATGTATCTCTGGAGGATGTGGAGGACTGCAAAGCAGCACAAGATGCCAAGGATGGCCACCATAGCAACCTGAACTCACTCAAGGGCACAATACGAGTATACTGATGCATATCCAGGAAGTGGGTGTCTTTAAAGGGGACCAAATTTAGTGGGGGCATGCAGCCCACCCCATGCACCAACAGCCTGCTGTCTCTCCGTTCCTTCCTGTGCCCACTGCAGTTGATCCAGAAGGAGTGCTGGTGACACACTGCTGCAGGGTAGAATCTGCTGGGTGTCTGCCCTGGTGGAGAACTGGGTAAGCAGATACCGCAGTAGCAACAGGGACAATACATCAGATGGTATAAACAGTAGTGCAGAGAGGCCTATAAATCTACCAGCTCACAATCCCAAGATTAAGTTGCTCTCACCTTTAGATAGCAGTTTTCTGAATTTCTGGGTGGCTGTTAGTTGCTGCTCTGGACTGTCGGAGAAAATCATTTCGATCATGTCTGCAGTGATGACACCACTGTGCGTCTGCAGAAACATAAAAGAAGGTGACAATGCGTGCTCTAACATGGATGCTGTAGACTTGTAACAGAAGGGTGTACATGGATTTTCTCTCCATGATGCTAAACATGGTTGTCTTCCCCCACACCCCCAGGGCCAGATTTTCAAATGATCAAGACAGCTGCAAGCCACAGGTGTGCCAAAGATAAGATGCATCGGGCTTGCAGCAATCTAAAGGGTTTGTCTATCCCTTATGACAAATGACGCTGGCTAGACCATCTTTTTGTGGTCTAGCTTGCGTCAATTAACGGAGACCGTTTTAATGGAGTTAGTGCCAGAGATCTGGCACAAGCTACCATAAAGCAGGTAAACTGTCGTAAGTGCACCCGAGATTGTAAAAATCAAGTGCAGTTGCAGCAAACAGGAATGACACAGCTGCAGCAATGAAGGGTTTGACACCGGGCTTGAAGCAAGCCCTGCACGCCCCCTTTGAAAATCCAGCCCCGGGTGTCTACTTTGCCCCATCTTCCACTAGCCTTGCCACTGCTCTTATCCCAAGGTTTCAAACCCCACTCCCTCAACTGTGGCAGGGCTCTGGGAAGTTCCAGCCTACCCCTGATGATCAGGATTTGATGCAGGTGGCAGACTCCACAGTGAATGGCTCAAGTGAACCAGGGCCATCATGTATATAGTAGCCGGGTTTATCCTGGTTTTCATCCACTTTCTGCCCATGACACACACTGCAGTCAAGCACTGAGAAAACCAAAAAGTAAGTGTACACAACAGATACAGGGTTTAAATAGTTCTTGGTGCACAAGCTTAGAAATAGTTGACCAGTACCCCTTACGCATCGCCTCCTTAATAAGGCTTCATCTGGGGGGCAATGGCAGAAAAAGACATTCAATCAGTTCGTGACAAAAACAAGAATTGCTTGAAATGGTGTAGTCACGATAGAGTGCAATTATAACGAGTTACTAGACAATACCAGAACTTCAGTGTGACATAAATTAAAAACATTTATGAAAAAAACACATTTGATAAAAAGACATAACTGATCTGTTTGACTGTAGACTGCTAAAATGAATGAGCTATTTCCAGTTAATATAGTGCAGTTGGTATGGGTTGTCAGAGACATCAACCTTTCCCATAGTTTAGAGCAAGTTAAAAGACCATTAGCAAAATGACGAAATACTGCATTTGCAATGTAAAATATAAAACACATCCAGATCGTGTTATTGACAAGATTTAAATGTTTTAAAGATAAAAAGTTGCTAAGGTGAAAAAAGAGTGGAACTATAGCAGATTGAAAACAGCAGGGTCAAATAAGATCTTAAATGGCCCTGGAGGATTTCAAAAATATAATACAGACCAAACGTTTATGTAATACAGAAGTGAGGCTTCAGAATATGATAAACAAAACTAACAGCAGGTTTGTGTAGAACACAAACGGACAGCTTTTAATCTGATTAAAGAAAACATTTCTATTTTAATTTTTTTAATAATAAAATATTTTATTAAAGAGACACTGTTTGCTTCCCTTTTTTGTATCATATTTTTATTTTCAAAAAGAACAAATACGCCACCAACACATAAATGATACAAATACAAATAAAAAGAACACAAACAAACAACAACGTGCCACATAAAAGTCATATTGACATCTTATTCTCAATAGAATAATAACAGTGCGGCTCCCTATGCATAGTATCGCAGAGTACTTTAGAGCCCATCTAATCAGAGTCACATGCAAGTCCCTTAATCCAGTATATTAGGAGCTCTGAAAACAAACTTAGGCACTTATTCTGTTAATCAAATTTCCACTCACTGGACCAGACCCACTGTAATATCATATACGTGTAACACATCGACAAAAATGATCAAAACAAAAACATCAAACCCTCCCCCACCCCGTCCCAGGTTAGTATACCTAAAATAAATATTACAATCCTCTTCATATGAAGACTAAATAAAAAAAAAGAAGACTATATCATAGCCACAAAGAAAAATCACTCCAGTCTTAAATTCCGTACTGCCAGGCTTGAGTCCCATTTAAATCCCATAATTCCCCTCCTTCCAAGAAACTCTCCACCCACTTCAGCAAAGACAAAAGGGCTACCACTTCACCGCATCATCCTCATGGTTCCAAATATGATAGAAGCCACCGAGCCCCCCTCACAAAACCCAGCTACTCACCTATTCTTTAACTCCTTCCCTCAGCAGCAAGACCTCCCCAGCTGTTAGGGCATCCAGGATTTTACCCCAAGCATCAATAAACCGTTTTTCTCTGCTCTTCTGTACATATGACAATCTGTCCACCGCCAAAACTTATATTAACAGTTTTTTTCCACAAATGTAAGGTAGGAGCTGTCCCAGCCACCCAGAGATTTTGGATAGTACTCCAATCCATCTGGGGTACAGGGTCCATTCATCTGCCTCCATGTCTGCCACCCCAAATAAAAGTGAAAGGGGAGAGAGAGTCACATTTGCTCAACTCTCATGGCAGAAAGCTTTTGTGCAATGCCCTGCCAATACTTTTGCAGTATCAGACACTCCCAATAATTGTGGAAAAAGGTGCCCTACATCTCCCACACCCCAGAGACACCTCAGGATAAAACTTGTGCACCACATTCGGGGGGGAGGTACAAGCAATGAAGAAACTTGTATTGCATTTTTTTTTTTTTTTTTTTTAAACATCATCTTGTTTCTCCCCTCACTCCCAGTTGGCCCTCTATCTTTCCTGTCCTCCCAAGGCACGTCCCTTAATGTCAGGCTTAAATTTCCCTTCTTCCCTGACAGCTTTCCCTCTGTGGCAGGGAGCCCCCAACTCAACCCGCCATTACCAGATCCAGTTCGGGGAAATGCCTTCTCAGGGGTGGCGCCTGCATAGGAGAGGCATTCATGCCGCTCAACCTGGGACCACTTTCCGCTTTTCTGTGGAGAGGAGCATGCCCTGCGAAAATGGCCGAGCTGCGTGCACTTCCGCATGCAGGTCGGCTGCTCCACCTCCGAGCTCCACGTTGCCAGACACGGCGTGCCAACACCTAGCTTCCGCTAGGTGTCAGGCAGGTGCCGGTCACTATTCCCCACTCTCTCCAGGAGAGGAGAGCCATCTCCTGGACGCCTGACCCCCTCCCAGACGACCCACTCACAGGGCGAACATGGGTCACCAGTATGGCAAGAAGTAAGGCACGATGCCTCAGCTCTCCACACCATTGGGCCGGCTTATATTGCATTTCTTTATATTCATCATACAAAGACGAGACCCATGTGTGATCCTAAAAGAAGCTCCCAGTTACTGCCTGAAATCCAGAGGCCTAAATCAGTTTCCCCACATGCCCGAACCCTCGTAGTACTATTAGGAAACTAACTTCTATCTAGCCATACCGCCCTATCTATTAAACCCTTTTCACTTTTCCAGGCACCAAAATCTCTTTCTCCACCTCTACCAACGGCGAGTCTCCCTACTTCATTCTCTACAACTTTTGGCAATAATGCCACAGCTGGAAGAACTTAAACAAGTGCGAGCCAGGAAGGCCCAAAGCCATATGAAGGTCCTCAAACAAGTGCACAGCCATATTTGACTTCAGGTCCCCCAGACACCTGACCCCCCTCTCCTGCCACAAGGAAAAGACAGAATCTCCTATGCTAGGTATGAAGCCAGGATTATCAGCAATACGGACCAATAAAGTATTGACTCCCTTGGCACCCCTTCTTTTCTTTATGTCCCTCCTGGCTCCTAAGGCTGCAAGAACCAGGGGATTAGGAGAGCCCAGCTGTCAGTAGGCCTTAATGCCTCCCTCCGCCAGGTGAGCAGAGAGCCTCCCGGGATAGCCATCCTCTTCCATATCCAACCAACTAGCGAATTTCACCCATTCACCCAACTGTGTATATATCTATACTGGGATGCCAAATAGTACTCCTTAATATCCAGAAAATCTAATCCCACATTTTTTTTTGTTGCTCTGAGTTTCTTTAAAGTGTATCCTCAGCCTCTTCCCATTCCAAATTAAGTTTGAGAACCCCCTTTCCAGACTTTTCAGATCTCTATTAGATGGGCAACACAGAACCATCTGCAGGATATATAATATCCTCGGCAAGACGTTCATCTTCAATAAATTAATCCTGCCTAACCAGGGTACTGGAAGGACTCGCCATCTAGCCAGGTCCTTGATGATCATGTCCAACAGGGGGGAATAGTGAAGCAGGGTTTTAAATAACTGATCAGCAGTTTTTTTCTTGGGACGATACTAACTGTTCAGAAAATATTTATATAGATTTTCTAGAAGTGCTGTGTGTGTTAAACACACTGAGGCAAGAGGTATGCATTTTCACAAAGTTTTAGCACTTTTATGAGCAAAACGCTAATCAATTTTTGGAGTTTAATAAAACCCTGTAAAGGCATACAAACTGCCAAGATCTGACCCTACCCTAATGCCGAGGTAAGGGAAATGCCTCTAAACCAACTTCAACCCCCACGTTTCTTCCAGCCCCCACCCCATCCCTGTCCAAAAACAGAAGCTCAGATTTATTCCAGTTCAACTTACTCGGTTAGTGGACAAAAGAAAGCCTGAGCCCATCGAGATTGTCCTCTACACCTTATGGATCATTATGCCCATCAAGTTAATTTAAAAGCCATCTGTCAAGTTTATTTTTAAAGTTGTTTATATGATCACAGTCTATAATGTCTTGTGGCAAAGTATTCCAAATTCTGGGTGCTCAAACTGTGAAAAATTGCTGTCTTTTATTTGTTTTGGTTTGATCAATTTCAATTTGTTTACTATGACATCTTGCCACAAGTTTCCTAGATGTAAATGAAATTCCACATAGTTCCATTAGGGTCGGAGAATGAACAATCTTAAACAGCTGAAGATGATCAGCTCTTGTTCTTCTAAGACTGAGTGAATACAATCCTGTTTTTTGAAGTCTAGTTTCATAGTCTAGCTGGGAGAGATGTGGTGCAAGTTTTGTTGCCCTTCTCTGAATCCGTTCTATTCTGGAGATATCTGCAATCAAATAGGGACTCCAAAAGGGTGATCCATAATCAGTGTATGGTCTGGCATGAGATTTGTAAAGGGACTTATACCCCGAAAAGGCCGCAAACTGGGTAATGACCTGGAGAAGGGCCAGGATGGATTCCTCCGACCTAGTGAGGAATAACAAAATATCATCAGCATAATGGGTAACCACATGTCATCCCCACCCCCCAAAAAAACCTGGCACACTCTGAATTCCCTGGTGACTCCGAATCTTAAGCGCTAGGGACTCAATTGCTATGGCAAATAATAGAGGGGACATCCCTGCCACATATCTCTACTCAAGCAAAATTCCTTCCAGGGGAGACCATTCACCACCACCCGTGCCAGGGGCCCGATAAAAGGCACTCACCAGTCAAATAAACCCATCTCCCTGTCCAAACCGGTGGAGGTCACTGAATGTTGCTTACCTTTTTAGTAGAAATTAAATGCATGCTAATGGTGTAATTGTATTCAGCCTTGTTTTGTTTCAGATCCTTAATCTAGTCCTACTACATACTTCCTGAACATTAGAACACCCCAAACAGTGCAGCCACACATGGTGCAACAGGAAAAAATTACTCACCTTAGTAATCTTGTTTCTTCCAAGATATTCAACATTCTTAACTCTTGCAATCAGCCTGTAGAGTAGAACTGCCTGGAGCATGGAACCCATGACTGGCTCGTGCCACTATTCAAACTGCAGCCCTAATCAACTGCTGTGTTCTATAAATGCTCAGATTTATCGGAGACTGCAAGGAAAGGCCCCTCCTAAGCTAATCTATCAAATTTTGTACTAATACCCTTAGGTAATAACAGTAAGATAACAGAAATATTTGTGATAACAACAATAACAAGCCTCCCATTAGAGGTACCCCCCAAAAAAAAAAAAACTGTCAGATATGACCTGAAGAGGGAAAACACACCCAAGGGGGATCAAAAATATTGAACAACAAAGGTGAAAACACCCCCCTCCGTACAGATAACCAGCTTGAGATATAGAGGCCACTGGTTCTGGAAGGGGAGGCAGGATGGGAGAGTTAAGAATACTGAAGAATACCTTGGAATAAACAAGATTACGAAGGTAAGTTTTTCTTCTAACCCCAGGAATTCTTCAATATTCTTAACTCTTGCAGACTACGAAGCAGTACCTTTGGAGGTGGGCACAGAAATTATTTTGGAAACATCTCTGCAGAACTGCTGTGCCAAACCTGGCATCACTCCTGGACTAAGTGTCGAGGCAGCAGTGTTTCGTGAAAGTGTGTACTGTTCTCCACGTAGCTGCTTTGTAGATTTCCAGTAGTGGGACGTCTGTGGCAGCTGCTATGGTAGCAGCTGTGCCCCTTGTGGAATGGGCCCCAGAGTACAATTGGGGGCTCCTTACCCACTTTTGAGTAACAGAATTGGATAGACTGAACTATCCAGCGAGAGATAGTCCTTTTAGGTGCTGGTTTTCCTTTTCCCACATCCCCATAAGTCAGGAACAGTTGCTGTCTGTCCTGCCTGTGTTCCTTGGTGTGAGTCATGCAGTAGCTCAAAGCTCTCTTGACATCCAAGCTGTGAAGCCTATGTTCACCTGAGCCAGAATGCTCAGTGAAAAAGACTGGCAAAGTGATGGACTGACAAGTGGAAGTCAGAAACTACTTTAGGAAGGAACTTCCTGTTAGTTCTAAGCACCACCTTGTCCCTGTGGAAAGAAATATAGTTCTGTTCTATGCACACAAGGCCTGAAGCTCACTAACCCTTCTGGCTGAAGTAATGGCCACCAAAAACACTGTTTTCCAGATTAGATATTATAGGTGATCCGAGATCGCAGGCTCAAATGGGGGTTCCATGAGCTTGGCAATGCATACATTAAGATCCCATTCCAGCACTGGTTTCCTGTGAGAAGGGTGCAGATGAGATAAACCTTCTAAAAACTTCTTGAAAATGGGATTGGATGCTATGGAGACACCCTTACCAGCTGAAATAAGCGGAAACTGAAGCCAGATGCACCTTCAGGGTAATGGGTTGCAAACCCAAGGAATGCAAATGGGTAAGGTAGTCCAGCAAGGCTGGCACCCCTGCCAGTGGAGGTACTACATCATTAGCAGAGCACCATATAAAGAACCTCTTTCACTTATAAGCAGAAGTCTTCTTACTCAAGGGTCTCCTGGACCCCCTCAGAACATACAGAACACTTATACAGAGCTGCAAGCCTGCATACGCTAGGTCCTCAAGAGCCATGCCTTGAGTCTGAGGGATCTGAGGCTCGGGTACAGGATCCACCCCGGGAGGTTAGCAGGTTGTGCCGCCGTGAAAGTTGTATTGGTGGAGCCACGGACATGGAGAGCAGCAGCAGAGAGTACTATGGTTGCCTGGTCCAATCTGGAGCTAGCAAAATCACTGATGCTGGCTAGGATCTGAGTTTGAGTAGGACCCTGAGAAGCAAGGGATAAGGTGGGAAGGCATACAGCTTTTTCCCTGACCAGTCCAACACCAAGGCATCCAAGGGTACTGTGCCCCTGGCTGGTGGTATGCAGCAAAACTTTGGCAACTGGTGGTTGTCGTGGGACGCAAAGCAATCTATCTCTGGAGTGTCCCATTTCCAGAACACCACCTCCAGCCCCCGCCTGTTGAGGGACCATTCGTAATGATCCTGGCTGATTCGACTCAAGGCATCTGCCAGGGTGTTGTCCTTCCCTGGCAGATGAATGGCTGCTAATGAAGCCCAAAGTGAGTAGACTAGACTCCAGACCTTCATGGCTTCTGTGCACAAGGGGCAGGACCTTGTTCCTCCCTGCTTGTTTATGTAGTACACTGTAGTGGTATTGTCTGTCTTGACCTGTGCCACCTTGCCTTGTACCATGGATGTGAAGGCCTGCAGGACTAGAAACACTGCTCTTAGTTCCAGCAGGTTTATTTGCTGGAGTGACCCTGCACTTGACCAAGTGCCGTGTACTGTATGGTCTACCAGATGACCTCCCCAACCCAGGAGGGAGGGAGGCATCTGTTGTGAGAAATACTGATGGAGACTCCGGCTGGAAAGGGACTCCTTTCCTGAGGTTTTCCCTTACCTGACACCACTGAAGGGCTTGCAGTAATGTCCATGTTACTGGAATCAGTTCTGAAAGTGGATCCCTTCTTTGGCACCAATGTGCCCTGAGGTAGAACTGCATGTCCCTCATTTGGAACCTGGACCCTATGACTGTGCCCGTTGCTGCAGCCATGTGTCCTAGGAGCTGTAGGAATTGCCTTGCTGGTTTTGGTTTGTTTAGCTTGAAAGACCCAGCAATCTGGAGGATGTTGCTTACCCTGACCTGAGGCAAGTAGGCCCTTCCCCTCAATGTGTCCAGCTCTGCCCCATGAAGTGCAGTACCTGCACTGGTTGCAGGATGGATTTCTTGAGGTTTACCAGAAACCCTAGGGACTCCAAAAGATCCTGGGTTGTCGTTAGGTAATCGCTTACCAGTTGTGGTGACTTTCACACCACTAATCAGTCATCCAGATAGGGGAGCACTGTGATTCCCTGTCTTCTTAGGTGTGCCACCACCACTGCTTGGCACTTCGTGAATGCTCTTGGAGCTGAAGTGAGACTGAATGGCAGTGCTGAGAACTGGCAGTGACCTGAAGGGAGTCTGAACCAGAGGTATTTTCTGTGAGACTCCCTTATAGGGATGTGGAAGTAAGCATCTTTTAGATCCAGGGATGCCAACCAGACTCCTTTCTGGAGGGTCGGCAAAATCATGGCTAAAGTTACCATTTTGAATTTTGGCTTTGTGAAATGTCTGTTCAGTAACCTTACGTTGAGGATAGGTCGCCACTCCCCATTTTTCTTTATGGTCAGGAAGCACCTTGAATAAAATCCTTTTCCCCTTTCCTGTGGAGGGACTGGTTTTACTGTCCTTGACAGTAACAGACTTGCCACTTACTCCTCCAACAGTTTCTTCTCAGAGTTTGAAGGTGGTCTGAAAATTATTGTTCTCAAGGTTGGGAAGGATTTGAAACTGAGGGACAAACCCTGACTCACTACCTCCAGGACCCACTTGTCTGTGGTGACGTTCTTCCACGCCTAGAAGTAGTGAGTCAGCCTGCCCCCTACTAGTACAGGGGAGGCGACCTTGGCAGCCAAGTTGGAGATTCTGTTTAGGCTGGGGTTGGGCCTGGCCAGCCTGACTCCCTCGCCTAGATCCCCTTCTTCCCCTACCTCTAAAGTATCCTGTTTGCTGGGGATACTGCTGGTACTGCTGTATGGCCTGGGCTTGAAAGAAATGTCTGCCATTGGCAGACCTACCTCTGCCCCCCCTCCCCTTTCCAGAAGGCCTGTAGAAAGTTGAAGGCTTTTCCTTGGCCGTGTTGCTCCTGTAGGTGGTTTTGTATTCATCCACCTTTTTCATGTAGGCCTCTGTTTTGTCCCCTAATAGAGAATTATTCTCACAGGAGAAATCCATGGCCTTCGTCTGAGTATCCCGAGAGAGATTCGTGGCTCTGAGCCATGCAAATCTCCTGAAAGCCACTGTAAGGGCCATCCATCGAGCAGCAGTGTCGTTAGCATCCACTGCCATCTGGAATTAGTATTTAGTTTCTTCTAGGCCAAACCTTGCAGTCTCTGCAAAGTCTGCTGCTAGACCAGAGGAAGCCTTGTCAGCCATGACCATAACAGACTGCCACAGAGACTTCTGGTACTGGGCAGAGTAGGCCATTTAGTTAGCCTGTCTGACTGACAAGGAAGCGGATAGGTTTCCCTTCTTGCCCATGCTGTCTATCTTCCTTGAATCCTTATCTGGAGAATGAGATGCTAAAGGAACCTTTGCCCTGTCACAAGCTGCAGTCTGTACTACGTCTTCATGATCAGGGTGGGAGAATAAAATTCTGCCCCTGCCCTGTCCAGCTGGTATTTTCTGTCTGCCCTTTTGTCTGAGGTACAGAATTTGGGGTTTGGAGTATTTTCAAAATATGTGTCTTCAGAAATTTGTTTATCAGTAACAATAGTTTCCTAGGTGGTGTTAAACCCATGAGGTTGTGATGTCCAAGGCATCCATCTTTTTTTTTTTTTTTTTTTTTTTACAAAAGTACAGTATGATGAAAAATCCTCAGGTAATCTCAGTGGTGATTTAAATTCTTGATCAGGGGAAACTTCATGCTCAATGGGTTCCCCATCATCATATTCTTCAAATTCCTTGTAATCCTGGATCTCAGCAACCGAGGATGCAACCGGAGTTACCAGTTGCGGAACCTAGGGCTGAACCAGGGGATTGATCGGTACCTGTGGAACCGGAACAGGTATCGATCCCTGTTAAAGGCTTATATAACCTTCAGTGCCTGAGCAACGTCCTCTGGTGAAGGCATGTCTGTTTTCTCTCCAGAAGTCCCCATGGGCTTTCCAGCAAGGGGTTCTGTATGTTTTGTTTTCTTTAGTTTCTTTAGTTTCTTTAGTTTCTTTGCCAGTTCCGGTTTATCCACCAGGTCACTGGTTCGCTTCGTTTTAGAAGGCCTCCTCTTATTCAGGGTAGATAGATCTGTTTCTATGATTTCACCCATGTAAGTAGAGGGAGAGGGCTTGTCAGAGCTGTTATCACCCGGTTCATTTGAAGAAGCCATCTTCTTTTTAAATTGTTCCAACATTTTTGATTGTTCTGCTGGAAACGTTTCGCAAATTTCACATTCAGCTGTGAAAGGATTTTCACCAAGACAGACAACACACTTGCCATGCTTGTCTGCTTTGGCAAAATTCACGCCATACTGAACACAGTTTTTAAACCTGGAAGGGCCCGTTTTCTTCTTAGGTTTATCTGACATTTTAATCAGATGACTAAACCCAAAAGGAAAACTGCAATTTTTTTTTTTTTTTTTGCAGTTGCTACCAAACTCTCTAGAATTTCCAGCCAGGGGTTGTGTATGTTTTGTTTTCTTTCTCACTCCTGTGAGGAAAAAACACTACAGTTACCACAAGAAAAAGAACCGAAAAGTACTGGTTCATGCAATAAAAAATAGCAATAAACTAAACTACTGTAAAGACTAAATAATAAAGTAAAAAACCCTGTCCGAAGCATCGGTTCCTCGAGGGTTACAGAGAACTGGGAGGAACCGCTAAATTAAAGAAATCAAAACTAAACTAACTTAGAGCTAATTAAACAAAAAGTAAAGGCAGCAGATGAAAACAGATTAAATCATTACTTGTTTTACGATGAAAAGCAACAAAATCAACAAAGAAAGTCACGACTGTGAGGAGGGATCCCCGAGGCATCATGACTAGCAAGGCGGAGAATGAAATCTGGGCATTATAGAACACAGCAGTTGGTAAGGGCAGCAGTTTGAATAGTGGTACAAGCCAATGATGGGTTTCTTCATTTACATACGTTCCATTCTCCGGGCGGTACTACTCTACAGGCTGACTGCAAGAGTTAAGAATATTGAAGAATTCCAAGGGTTAGAATCTCCTCTCTTCCCACCACACGAGTGTCTAAGTAAGCATTAATCACCGCTAGAGGAGGGCTCTGCCGGTGGATTAATGCCCGCTGGGGGGGGTTGGTGCCCGAGGGCGCAGCCCGAGGGGTCCAACTGCCCAGCAGGCATTAATCCATGGCAGAGCCCGACGCTGAAGGTGATTAATGCGCTTGTAACATAGGCCCGCGCCACGAAGCTCTGGCGTTTCAGCGCTCACCTCCAGCGACCTCTATGCTCCGGCAGCACCCCTATCCACAGAAGAGGCGGGACACAGATGTTGCAGGTAACTTCGCTTATTGCGCTTTACAGGCACAGGAGACAAGTTCGACTCTACAGTGCTGGAACAGTGATATATAATTGGAGCAGTGTGCATTCTCAGCTCTCCAGCACTAAGAGTCCCTGTGCGGTCTTGCCCTGAGCCGTCCTCTGTCTGCAGCGTTAACCTTGGTGTGTGTTTCATTTACATAATATTGTGTTTGTTCTGTGAGTGACCGACTTTGCCACTTGCACAGTTGTTTCATTCCTCAGTGCTTTCGGTGTTTTGCTTCCAGCCGTGGAGATCTGCAAGCGGACGCTTAAACTCGGGCTGCCTGGGCTGTCTGTTTTGTACTTGTATTATTTACTGTTGGTGCAAGCAAATTAAACTCATCAGTGCTGGAGCAGTGATGAATGATTGCGCTGTTCGCTGGCGGTCATGCGGCGGTGCCCTGCCTCGGTGGTTGCAGTCCGGTATATTAGGGCTCAATGATTTCCCTCTGCTGGCTCCGGGAGGCGGACGTTCTGTGTCTCTGCGTGTGGCCAGGCGCTGGTGCTTGATGCTGGTGGGTGGGGTGGTGCAGCGCCACCGCTGGCGCCGCGTGGTGGTGACTCGGCGGGCGGGTGCCCTCTGGTGTCTCCATGGCCACAGCTGGTACTGACCGAGCGGGCGTTATGTGTGGCTTAATACCCGCTCGGTTTCAGTCAGCTGTGGCTGTTCGGCGAATCCTGGCACTCCTTTCGAGCAGGCAACAGTGAGCCATGTTACAAACTGTGTTGAGGTGTTCCCAAGTCCAGGAAAAATGCAGTTGGAGATCAAGGAATGTAAACGAACACATTTGGTGTGGTAACACCAGTATGGCGGGCAGTCTGTTTTTTCACTTTTAAAAAGAAAAAAAGGAATCTGAATCAAACTACCAGCTACATCAGCACATTCTACACAAAATGAGCAAGCATAAAATGTATTTTTAAACTAGGGACCGTTTTAGGCCTGAAGTGGGTTGAAAGTGTCCCTTTAAGAACTTTTTAAAAAACGAAGAGTACCGTTTCAAAATAGAGTACACACTTGGTGGCAGCATCAGGCATTTGATAACAAAATGCTGCAAGTTACACAAATTAAAGGTTTTTAGAGTACTGCATTTGATTCCGCCCCATACATAAAACATTTCTACATTATTCTGTTTTAAGAAGCAGCAGTGTTCTGGAAGTGTAATCGGGCAGCACAAAAAAAGGGGGCGGGAGTATTGTGATGGCGCTGACCACCCTCAGCCATACAACAGATTTTGCTCCATCAGTTTATTTTTTACCATAGAGCACGGAAGATTGTAGACCGTTGGGGTTGCCCTAAACAGAGTTGTACTTGTATTCACTTCAACACAATTAGGAGTTTAAAGTACAATCATAAGACTAAACAACAAACGTGACAAGCTAGTATACCACCGACTATATTAAAATCCCATTCTTTTTAGAAATATATAACACTAAAAGAAAAAGAGTTATGATGGAAAAAGTAATGTACTTTAAACTACTGCACTCTTCTGTTAATAAACAAAAAATAATAAAAATACAGAAACTAAATAGTACAGTTATGTAAGAACTTACTGTAACAATACATCTTCTATAAGAGCTCTCAGCATGTTACACCGTTAGGACTGAAGCCGGCAGGTGCAAGGACCCCACAGAACACTTCTAGCTAACAGTCTAAAGCAGGGGACCACCCCTGACATCCGCCTATGGTATAAAAGGGGCAGTCCCCCAGCACCACTTCAATCCTCCCACTGGAGACCCCAGCAAGCACAGAAAATGCAGAACTGGGGTGTTCCTCTGAAACTGAGGAAAAAGAAAAGTGATGGAGAAGCAGTCACCAGGGGGATGGAGGGAGGAAAAGCAGCACCTGCTGCAAGAGCTCCTCTCGAAGATCTACTGTTACAGTAAGTTCTTAAGTAATTTTACTATCTCACTTCGAGTAAAAGTAAAAAGGACTGACCCCAGTCAACTCGAAGGAGGTAGAGGTCAGAGGAAGGCTCTCAAGAAAGCAGGCCCTGCAGGACTGCCATTCCAAAACCTGCCCTGCACCTAGAAACAATGTCCAGACTGTAATGCAGGATGAAAGTGTGGACAGAACTCCAAGTGGCCATTGCACAGATGTCAGC
Source organism: Neoceratodus forsteri (assembly GCA_016271365.2). Taxonomy (NCBI): domain Eukaryota; kingdom Metazoa; phylum Chordata; order Ceratodontiformes; family Ceratodontidae; genus Neoceratodus; species Neoceratodus forsteri. The sequence goes on along the minus strand of CM057459.1, from coordinate 165,469,221 downwards.
AATGAACACATTTCCAAGGAATGCAAACAAAACGGCTACACCCCTGGTAGAATGGCCTTTAACCAGGCCCGGTAGAGGCTAGTCGTATTTGTGGTAATAATAAACAATGCAACTGACTAACCTTTCGGACAAACATTGTTTAGAAACTGAAGCCCCTTCTTTTCTCGGAGCGAAAGAAACAAACAACTGATCAGTTTTTCTGATGGCTCAGGTGTAGTCCAAATAATAACAAAGCACCCAGTGGACATCCAGAGTATGTAGTAAAGCCTCTCCTGGATTCAAATACTCTGGGGTAATACACGGGAAGGTGGATGTCTTGATTCAGGGTAAATTCAGACACCATCTTAGGAAGAAACTTAAGAATGGTTCTTAAGGACACCCTGTCCTTGTAAAAAAACTTAAGCCTCTTTACACATCAGAGTCTGAAGCTTGTAAATCCTTTGAGCAGAAGTAATAGCAACTAAAAATAACGCTTTCCACGAAAACGCTTAGCTCGCAGCTTGTGGCAGGCTCAAAGGGAGGCAATGTAGGCTTTTCTAAAATGAACAACAGATCCCAAGGGGGAACAGGGTCCCTTACGGGAGGTTTCAGATGCAGAATGCCCTGTAAGAAGGTACAGGACAAGTCCAGTTGCACAATGGTCTTCCCTTCGATAGGTGCATAGTACACAGAGATGGCTGACAAGTGCACCTTAAATCGACAGGTAACACAGGCCCGGGTCAGATAAGGAAAGGAGATACTCTAGAATGAGATTCTGCGGACAAGTAGAAGGATCCATTTGACAGGCAGTGGCCCATATGCAGAACCACTTCCACTTCATAGCATAAGTAGATCTAATGGAGGGTTTTCTGGCTGCCACTAGGACATCTGCCACTCGGGGAGAAACCCAACAACTGCTGAGTCTACAGGAGCAATGCATGAAAGTGTAGTGACTTGACGTCCGGATGGACCAGGGTGCCTTGCTCCACTGAGAGCAAGTCGGAGCACAAAGGCAGGGGAATCGGGGTTCCACTGCAAGCTGCTGGAGAAGTGGAAACCAAATATGGCGTGGCTAGTAAGGGCTATCAGGATCATCTCTGCCCCTTTGGACTGCAACTTGAGCAGAACTCTCTGCAGCAATGGAAAGGGAGGGAAGGCGTACAGCAACCTCCCTGTCCAATAGGGGGAAAACGCATCTAGCCAGAAAACACCAGGCCCTGATCTAGCGAGCACAGACTGGGCAGTTTTGCATTGGATGGGGATGCGAACAGGTCAAGTTCTGGATGGCCCCACCTGTCGAAGAGATCTTCGACTGCTGAGGGAAGACGCTCCCATTCATGAGCCTTGGACCGGGACTGGTTTAGACTATCGGCGAAAATGTTTTAAACTCCTGGAACATACGAAGAAGCCAGCAGAAGAAGGCCATTTGGTTTATCAAGTCTGCTCGTGTTGCAGGGTCCACAGCTTGAGCTACTGTCCCTGCCCTCTCTCCCCACTCCTCCCATCCTTCCTACCCATGACCCTTACCTTCCCCCTATACCTGTCCCAGCCTCTCAAAGCTGCCCACTGTCTTCAACAAGATTACCTCTTCTGGCAGCGCATTCCAAGTGTCCACCACTCTCTCTGTGAAGAAGTGCTTCCTGACCTCCCACCTCCAGCTTAAGACTGTGCCCCCTCGTGTTATGGTTGCCACCAGCTTAAAGAGACTCTCCTTATCAACCTTATTTATCCCTTTCAAGTACTTGAAGGTCCCAATCATTTCCCCTCTCTCCCATCTTCCAGGAGTACATCTTCAGTGCCCTCAACCTCTCCTCATATGTCTTACCCTGCTGACCAGCTATCATCTTGTAGCCTCTCTGGACCTTCTCCAGCAGGTTAATGTCCTTTTGAGGTGTGGGCACTAGTACTGAACCTCAGACTTAGATGCGGCCTTTCCAGTGACCTGTACAAGGGCAGTATAACCTCCTCTCTCCTACTACTGATCCCCCTAGATATGCATCCCAGCATCTTGTCTTTGCTGCTGCTTTCTTGCACTGCATGGAGTGCTTCAGGTCACTAGTGATCATCACTCCTAGGTCCCTCTCCTCCACTGATGCAGATACTCGGACTCCACCCAGGTAGTACTCTGCCCTAGGATACCTGGCTCCAATATGCATAACTTTGCATTTCTTGGTATTGAAGCCAAGCTGCCAGATCCTGGGCCACCTCCCTAGCTTTTCCAGATCTTCCTGTAGGTCCTGTACCCCTTCAGCTGTGTCGACTGTCCCACAGAGCTTGATGTCATCCGCAAATAGGCATATTTTGCCCTTAATGCCATCTCCAATGTCACTGATGAAGACACTGAACAACACCGGCCCCAGCACTGAGCCCTATGGGACTCCACTGGTTACCTGCCTTGGCCAGATGACTCTTTCCCCCACAACCACCCTCTGGGTTCTGTCCTTCAGACAGTTTTCCACCTATCTGGCCATCTTTTCCCCAACCCCGAGATCCACCAGCTTCCTGATCAACCTTTTGTGGGCACAGAGTCAAAGGCCTTGCTGAAATCAAGATAGAGGATGTCTACTGTATGCACAGCAGTCAGGATCAGATGGTGCTCTGTGGCCCAATACCAAACTCTCCTCGCCTCTCTGCAGAGGAGGTAAGAATGCGTACCACCACCCCACCCCCCCCTTTATATAAAAGGCCACGGGCATATTGTCTGTCTGGATCAAGAAAGGACCCGGGAGTAGTTTTGTCTGGAAGGCCTGAAGAGCATACAGGATCGCACGCCTCTCTAAAATGTTGATGTGGATGCCGGCCTGGTGGCGCCGAGGGTTGAGGCATTGGACGCCTTACCTTGTGCTACACCAGCGACCCAGGTTCGGGAATGACCTCAGGTCGTCGGGGTGCTGGCACAGGGGAGGGACAGAAGAGCGGGACTGAGCAAGTCGGCGGGCTGCTCTCCTCTCCCTGGGGGTGGTGGGGGTGGGTTGTTGCTCCCTCGTAGCTCTGCCCCCACTGGGTGGAGGTCCAGTGGGGTAGCATAGGCAAGGAGGAGGCAGCAGTATGGGTGGGTGAGTGGATGGGGCTGAGCTGGCTTTCGGTGTGCGTACGTGCATGCATGCCTCCACATGCACATACAGCCGTATGCCGTGGGGGAAAGCGGGAGAAAATCTACGGAAAAATACCATAAAAATATCTATTCGTTGGGGGCTCTGACCTCACATACAGGAAATAGAATCTTGTTACAAAACCAGGTTTGAACCTAAGGGTGTTATTAGAAAGGCCGTCCAGGTTATGAGAAGACAACTCCCAGACAGAACCAACAAAACTAAATGTTTATGGGATAGGGATATGGGAGTGGCTCTGTCAGAGGATCAATGGCAGCAGCTTAGAGATACACATCAGGGGCTGTTGATGTGTAATAGGTATAAGAAGTCAGCATACAAATTTATGCATAGACTCTATTGCCCTCCTGTGGTGGTTAACAAGTATAATCCAGCAGTATCTGCATTGTGCAAGAGATGTGGCTCGGCCTTGGGCACGTACTTCCATTAATTTTGGTCATGTACTGTACTTAAGGCCTTTTGGGGCCAAGTAGCGGAAGAAATAGCCAATATAGGTGAGGGGGCCATGCAGGTGGACCCGTTCCTAATGTTATTTGGTATGGAAGGAACAGAAGCGACAGAATGGTCCCTTGTTGATAGATGGATACGAATCCTGCTGGCCTTGGCACACCAATGTATTCTGAACACGTGGTTTTCTGGGGATAAGCCAATTATAGGGCAGTAGAGGAACTTTGCATGGGGGGCCTTACAACTGGAGAACCTGACATACAAGGCCAAAGGAAGGGAGGGAGGCATTCCTTGCAATATATGGCTCCATTCTGAGTACTGTAGCTCGAGGAAAGGGGCTTTGATATGGTAAGGACACTTAATGGGGGGGATGCCGTAGGTGGAAGGGATGGGGCACTGTAGAGAGATATTATCTGGTGCTTTCCCAACCATGTTGGCAGACACCCAAGGTGTATATTATTGTGAGGATGGGAAGGGGACGATGGACTATCTAAAGAAATATTTCCCATGGGAGTGTATGAAATGGACATATTGCTAAAGTTCCTTGTTCTTTCCTTTTTTTTTTTTGTTCTTCTTTTAGTTTATCTAGCATGTTGCTCTTTTTCTGTTATGTTTTCTGTTTCTGGTTTAAAAGCATAGGTACAGTATCATGTATGGTGAAATGTTATATACACATGCAAGCAGATGACATGGACCTGTGAACTGTAAGTACGAGAATATCTATTTAATGAAATGATCATATGGAGGTGGAGGTTTCAGGAGGAGCAGAGGGAGGATGGAAGTATAAGGAACCTGGGTGGGGTTCAACAAAGGGGATCAGGGATAAGGGGTAGGGGGGTGGTGTTAGTAAATGCCAGGAGCTTGGGAAGCAAGTTGCCAGAGTTCGAGCCATGCTATTCGGGGGTGGATGTGGCAGCGGTCACGGAAACGTGGGCCAACAAAACCATGACTGGGATCCAAACGTGGGGGTACACTATGCTTAGAAAGGATAGAAAGGAGGGCAGAGGGGTGGAGTGGCTATGTTCATTAGAGATAACATAGAAATTGCTAAGGTAGAAGAGGCAGAGGGAAACGTGGAGGCCTTATGGGTCACCTTACGAACCCCAGCAGGAGGTAAGGTCAAGCTGGGTGTAGTATATAGGGCCCCCCCCCCCCCGGGATGGGTGATGTTCTGGAGGATGGTTTGCTGGACAACATCATTGCCCAGTGTGGACCAAAAGGAGAAAGAGTGGTGTTGATGGGGGACCTTAATATGCCAGGTGCAAACTGAGGAACCATGTCCTCTAATGTGGCCAAGGAGCAGAGGCCGCTAGACGGCTTCCAGGATGTGTTCTTAACACAGCATGTGATGGAGCCCACAAGGAAGGGGCATGTCCTGGACGTGGTTCTGGCAGATAGGGATCTGGTAAGGGACCTGGTTGTAGAGGATCCCCTGACTGGGAGCAACCACAATACTGTCTGGTTTCAAATAAGCATTGGGGGAAGAGATCTAGGACACTGGCAGTGGACTTCAAGAGGGCAGACTTTGTGGGCATGGGAAACATTCTCAAGGATCACTTGAAGGGGATTACATCAATGACAAATGTGGAAAAGAGATGGGAGGTCATAAACCGGGGACTTCATGAGGCAGTCAGGACCTGTGCTAAGGTGAAACGTAAGGAAGCAAGGTCACATAAACCATGCTGGTGGTCCAGTGAGGTTCAGGTAGCGGTCAGAGAAAAGAAGGCAGCCTACAAAAAATATAAAACAACAAGAGGGGATAGTGAAAAGAAAATGTACCATCTCGCATCAGGAAAAGTCACCCGGATGGTGATGGGGGCAAAGTCCAGTAAAGAACAGCGGCTGGCACAGGGGATACATGGAGGGGAAAGGGGGTTCTTCCGGTACATTGGGGAGCAGAGAAAAACTAAGGGCCATCTTGGCAGATTGAGATCAGAAGGAGGGTGGGTGGAAGAGGCGAGGGACCAGGCAGAGGTATTAAACGAGTACTTCACCTCTGTGTTCACTAGGGAGGGGGATGGGATATCTACAAAGCAAGGCACAATGGGGATAGAAGTGGTAGTGAGTGGGATCAGGGGAGCAACAGAAATGGTGCAAGAGGGAGGGAGAGGTACCCAAGGGGTGTCACATCAGGATAAGGATGAAAAGGCCAGTAAGGTGGAGGGGATGGATGATGCTATCTCCACCGAAAGGGTGTGGTTAGCCCTCAAGGCCCTAAAGAAAGATAAATCTCCTGGGCCGGATGGCATTCATCCAAGACTACTATGGGAATTGGCGGACATACTGGCTGCACCCCTGGCGGAGCTCTTCAACAGGTCGCTTGAGACAGGGAGGGTACCTAGGGATTGGAGACAGGCACATGTGGTGCCAATCCATGGGGGTTCCAGCGGAGTACCAGGTAACTACAGACCCATCAGTTTGACCTCGGTGGTGGGAAAATTAATGGAGAGTATACTAAAGGAACAATTAGGAGTGTACTTGGAGGAGGTGGGAGGTCTGGATAGTCGGCAACATGGGTTTGTGCCAGGTAGATCATGTCAAACCAATCTTGTGGAGTTCTACAAATGGGTAACATCAGAACTGGACGGGGGAAAGCCTGTGGATGTATTATTCTTGGACTTCAGCAAGGCGTTTGACTCTGTCCCCCACAATGGTCTGGTGGAGAAACTGACAGGGTTGGGAGTAGGTCCTTTGATGGTCAAATGGATTGAAAACTGGCTAGCTGGATGCACCCAGAGAGTAGTGGCCGGGAGGGAGCTCTCGAACCCTAGTGAGGTCGGTAGTGGGGAACCGCAGGGCTCGGTCCTGGGTCTGATCCTGTTTAATGCATACATATCGGACATCAGGGAGTGTATAGGGTGTGAAATGAGTCTCTTCAGCTTATGACTCCAAGATGGGAGCAGTAGTTAAGGGGAAGAGGGAGGCTGGCACTGCAAGGGGACCTGGACACCCTGAGCTGGGCTCCTGCGTGGAAATTAAATTTCAGTATCACCAAGTGCAGGTGTTACACACTCTTGGAGGAACCCTAAACACAGGTACACCCTGGGAGGGGAGGCGCTGGAGGCCTCAACAGGGGAAAAAGACCTAGGGGTCATGGTGGATGCATGCATGAATAACTCTGAGCAGTGTAGGAGAGCGGCTAGCAAGGCAAACAGGATGCTGGGATGCATCATAAGGGGGATCACCTCTAGGAGCAGGGAAGTGATTCTGCCGCTGTACAATAGACTGGTTAGACGACATCTTGAGTACTGTGTACAGTATTGGAGACCACACTTGAAGAGGGACATACAGCTCCTGGAGAGGGTACAGAGGAGGGCAACTAAGATGATACGAGGACTAGGGGATTTGACGTATGAGGAGAGACTTGAGGAGCTCTGACTGTTTTCATTGGAGGAGTGGAGAGACATGATTGAGGTCTTCAAGTACTTCAAGTGAATAAACAGGGTAAACATGGAGGGGATCTTTAGACTAAAGCAGGGAGGTATCACCAGAGGGCATGGTTTGAAGTTGGAAGGTGGAAGGGTGAGGGGGGAAAAGAGGAGAAGGTTTTTCACTGAGAGGGTGGCGGACCCTTGGTTTGCGCTGCCTGGTGGGCTGGTTCAGAGATCCACAGTGGAGGGCTTCAAGAGAGGGTGGGACAGACACAGAAAGTGGATGTATCAGATGATAGCCTGGCCCAGGGGGTTGGGGATGGATGATAAGGGTTTCTGGAACACAAGGGGGGGGGGGGCCTTGGCACCCAACCAGGGATCTGAGGTTTGAGCAGACTCGATAGACCGTAAGGCCTAATCTGCTGGCAATTAGTATGTTAGTATATGAAATAATGGTATTATTGGTAAATACACTGTCACCTATGAGAAAAATCAATAAAAAGTTTATACAAAAAAAAAAATCTATTAAAAAAAACAAATGTTGATGTGGAGATGCTGCTCCAATGGGGACCAGGTTCCCAGAGTCAGTCTGCCAGATGGGTGTCCCAGCCCTGACCCTACACGTCCATGGTCAGGATCTGCCAAAGTGACTCTGACTGGAAGCAGACCCCTTTGGAGAGATTGGAGGAGTCCAGCCACCACTGCATGGTTTGTCGCACTAAGTTGGATATCGACACTGGAAGATCCAAATCATCTACAAGCTGATCCCACTGGACCCGAAGGTTCCACTGGGTTACCCTCATGTGCAAGCGCACCAGGAGACACTGTCACAATAGCCGCTGCCATATGACACAGCAATCTGAGAACTGCTCTGGCTGGAACTTGAGAAAACGAGACCAGCTGAGCCTGAATCTCAAGGCATTCTGCCCTGTCTGGGTGAAGAAAGCTTTGCCTTGCTCGATGTCCAAGATCGGCCCTATGTATTGGAGCCTTTGGCTTGGCCAAGGGGAGGATTTGGGGTTATCCCCAGACCCTGAAACAGAGAGAGATGGCCTCCATGGTTCTGAGCAACTGCTCCTTGGTGGGAGCGGTCAGAAGCCAGTCGTCTAGGTAAGGGAAGATATAATGGCCTTCCCTCCTTAGGGCTGTTGCCACTACTGCAAGGCACTTTGTAAAGACTTGAGGGGCTGAGTACAGGCCGAATGGTAGGACCCAAATTTTGTAGTGGCATCCTTGGATGCAGAAGCGAAGAAACCTTCTTTGGGGCTGGAATACCAGTATGTGAAGGTAAGCGTCCTGCATGTCCAGGGAGCAAAGCCAATCCCCTTGATGAAGTAAGGGGAGAAGACCTGGAAGAGTAACCATCCTAAACCTTTTGTACTCTATAAACTTGTTCAGATGGCTGAAGTCCACAATGGGACCAAAGCTGTAGGCAGTACATACACCATGTAAGCCATGGTGTACAGATTTAGTTTCGTGGGGCACCATTTTGGTTGACCCCAAGGACACTATTTGTCCAACGTTCTGATGTTATAATAGGATTGTTGGTGCTCTGGGTCAATATGTCAGTGTGCAAATACATATATCTGTGTGCTGCTTTATTTTTCTCCCATGCTTACCAAAGCATTGAAGTATACAACTGTATAGCATCACACAGGTTACAGCTAGAGGCAACATACTGGGTACACCTGGGGCAGCATGCTGGCTAGGGGACACAAACAAGGTACAAATGGGTCACACAAGGGTAGGGGCAACAAACAAGGTCATAGTGTTCGCACTGGTGTACAAACCATTTGTTCCTAGCTATGCCCCTAAATGGGACGCAGATCTCACTTTTTTTTTTTTTTGAACCAGGAAGAAATGCAAGTAGAATCCCGTCCCTCGCTGCACTGGCTGAACAGGTTCAACAGCCTGTTTTCGCAGGAGCGTTTGGATCTCTTCTTGAATCGGATGGCCTGAGGGGAACTGGAGGGAACAAGAGGGTTGTCCAGGGGAATCTCCACAAATTCTACGGTGCGCCCCAGTTCCACTAACTGCAGAACCCACTGTTCCGAGGTTATTCTGCACCAACCCTCTCCACAGAGAGAGAACCAACCCCCCACCGCCTCCCCAGAGATTCTGCTGGGGAAGGGGAGTTGGGTAAGGAGTCAGAGGAGCCAGAGATAGGCAACGCAAGCTGCGAGTTTCTGGGAACTCAGGCACTGAACCTCCTGTGTTCGGGAAGTAGCCTCTCTTTTAAAGGCACTCCTGGGCTGCAGACTTCTGGTTTGCTGCTTGGAGGTGCGACGAAACGGCTGTGGTTGGGACAACTTAGGCTGAGACCGGTAGAGAGTATAAACCAAAAGAATAGTCTTGCCCAACTCTTGGAGGCGAGTGAATATATTTTGAGAATTCTTGCCAAACAGGACGGCGCCTCTGAAGGGGGCATCCAAGATCTTAGATTGGACGTCCGGGGACAATCCGGAGACCCTAAGCCAGGAGCAGCATCAGACGCAAACTCCCATAGCCAAGGCTCTACATGCGGAGTCCGCAGAATCATAAGAGGCTCTGAGGACGTGGGTCTCCACATCTGAGCCCGACTTGAGGAGGTGCAACAGCTCAGCCTTCCCGGGGATATCAGGCTGAGTATGTGCCACCTCAAAAGCCTTCTCCGAGAGGGCAGTCTGACACTGGACCATGTGGACAAGGAAATTTAGGGAGTGAATAGCACATGTGGCTGAAAAATAGACCTTTATGCCAAAATAGTCTGCCTAGAGTCCTTATCAGGAGGCTGAGTGCTCAGGTGTCAGGGTCGTTTTGAATAGTCATGAAACGCAGTATGTAAATCAGCCTCAAGGTGCTCCCCATGAAGGGGTTCATCCCTTGGGGCGTTGTACAGGCCATCTGCCTTTTTGGACATCGCTGGTGTAGCGGATGGGCACTTCCAAGCAGCCCTACTGACATTCTTGAAGGAGTAGATTAATGGGGGAACAACTACAGGTAAGGACTTCTCCTTGAGGAGGAAAATGGCTGGCCGATGTCACTCGGGGTCCACTTCCTCAGTATCCCAGCCCATGAGGGCCTGGATGTCCCTCATCCCATCCATAAAAGATGGGTTATCTGGAGGAAACCATGTGGTGTCCCTGGACTCCTCCAACTCTGAATCTCCAGAATCATCGTAAAAGGAAGAAGAGGAATATTCCCAACTCACCGGAATCCAGAGAGGAGGAGCGTCAAGGCTTATGCCAATGGGTCTTACGACGACCAGTGCCAGCCCCTACTTGTTGTGGTGTAGGTTCTCAGCCAAAAAATTCCAGCACTCACCACCTTGAATTTAAATTAGGATGCCTTCATGAAGAAAACTTACTGCAAAGTTATTTATTACTCAGAAAAGCCACACATTCCCTGCCTGACATGTTTTGGATGACTCTGATAAAGAACAAGTCATCCGAAACATATCAGGCGGGGAATGTGTGGCTTTTCTGAGTAATAAATTACTTTGCAGTAAGTTTTCTTCATGAAGGCGTCCTAATTTAAATTCAAGTTGGTGAGTGCTGGAATTTTTTGGCTGAGTACGTTAGATTTTTTCTTATTAGCATCACCAGTCCGAGTGCGTATCCTTGTGTATACACACTTGTGGTGTAGGTTTCCTAGGCGGAAACTGGTCTTTAGAAGGAATGGGAGGAGGGTCCCTCGGAGTTGGAGCTGGGGGCTCCTTCGAGGCCTCCTCGTCCTTGAAATACACCCAACAGGCCACAAACAGGGCGTTAAGGTCTGCAGGTGGGTTCTGAGGCAAGGTCAGGGGAACTGGCGTCTGTGGGGTAGGTATGAAGGGCCCCAGCATCAATTCGTTAGGTTGTGGCAACCCTGGCATTGGATCCACTGGCCTCTGTTTAACCGGTGTCAGATCCTGAGGTAAGGAACAGTCTGGCGTCGGTCTGACCGGGGTAGAAAGACCAGGCGTCAGTCTCCCCGGCGTCGGCTGTGTGACAAGTCCAGCCGGCGATTGTGGAAGATTTGGGGATAATGGTTGAGGTCTCGTCGGGGTCGGTGCCGGGGAGGCCAGCATCAACGGGACAGGAGCAGGATGCCACCACTCTGGTGAAGCAGCCGGCGGCGGCCTGGAGGGAGAAGCCTGTATAGTGGAGCGGACTCCCAAGCGGGGCAGAGGCGTCACACTCACGGCGGAGGTGACCGCATGGCCCTGACATAGCAAGGAGGCACTGAAACCAACTTCACAGATGCCTTGACCGGGAGGGTAACACGCAAAGACCCTGCTCCCGAGAAGGACCCAGTCGAGCCACCGGGCTGAGAACCCATCTGTTGAATGGGCCTGAGCTTCCGGGGCTGAGAGGCTAGGGTCGAAGTCCCGAGCCCCAAGCAACCACTGTCCAATAAAAATGTAAATATATTTAAAAACTTTATTTTTATACAGGAGGCAAGTCATTAGGACAAAAACAGTCCTGTTTACAAGACAGTCCTGTGTAGAAAACTTACATTACAAGTCATAAAATACATTAAACAAAATATAAATATCACAAGACATACAATATCAAAATTGACAATTCAAATTCATGCAAAGCAATTACATGAATGAACTTCAGATGTCTTAACAGCCTGTAGAAATTTCGGATACTCAAGAATTGCTCTAACATTTGTGTGCTGGGAATTCCAGATAGCGGCTGCCCTAGTAGAAAGGGTCCTACCACCAAACCTATTTATGCATCTGCTAGGCAAAATTTTATTTGGATGTACTGATCTATTAAAAACTCTCTCAGAAGTTTAATTTTTTTGAAAACGATGGCTAGAAATCGGGTGGCCAGATTATCTTAATTTATGCAACAACTGCCAAGTTCTGTTATGGTTTATCTCAAGGGGCTGCCAATCCAAACTACTTAATAAATGCCAATGATGTGTACGAAAACTACATTTTAACACATATCTAGCAACACTAAACTGAATTTTATTTAAACGCAACAACAAAGATTTGTTGGCTGTTCGATATAGTAACTGGCCACATGTTAAAGTAGGAATGATCAGTTGTTCAGCAATCCTTTTCCTAATAGGCCGTTTCAAGAACCCTGTCGATCTTTTTAACACTCCCAATTTCTTATTTACCTTTCCTATTGTGTTAGTTATAGGCGGTGCAAAAGTCAAATAAGTATCAAAAAATACCCCTAAATAGCAGTAGCTCTCAACCTGTTAAAGGACAGCAGCATCCTCTGTACTAATCTTAGGTGTGTTCTCACTGTTTTTTACATCCCGTCTTGTTTTAGGAGAAAAGTGCATTTATCTAGTCTCTTTCACATTCATAAGCAACTTCAACCTGATGAAACACCCACCCCTCTACCTGTCCAATACAGTTAGAAGAGCAAATGGTTTTACCACTGGCAGACCAGAGAGAGAGAGGGCTGATGGGAGTGGAAGAGACCAACCTCCGGCAGGAGAAGACCCATAATCAATGCCAGACTTGCGCGGGGACCTGGAGCGTGAAGCCAACTGTGGTTTCTCCCTAGGCTTCTCCCGGTGTTTGTGCTTACCCGAAGACTTCTTCTTGTCCTTAGCTGATGAAGACGTAGAGGCCCCGGAGGCCAGGGAAGAGGAGGTACTCTGGCAAAGCTCCTTCTCCATTACTGAGAGTTTTTGCTGCAGTAGGAAGGCTTCCAGGGACTTCTGGCAGCGAAGCCGGGTGCACTAGTTAAAATCCTGGCAGTGCTAGCAGGCCTCAGTGTCATGGTCCGGGCCTAGGGCAAAGCAGGCACGACAAGTGGTCATCCTTCTGGAGAAGCTGCTTTCCATAAACGCATTTTGTTCACCGCCACTCAACAGAAAAGGAAGAAGAAGACAAGCAGACTGCTGTTAAACTGAAGAAAAATTTGAAAATAATAAAGTACATGTAACGTAAAGAAAATGGCGATCGACTAAAGCAGAAGGCATCTGTGAAAGTCCACTTGAGCAGGTCGACGACGGGAAAAGAACTGAGGTGGTGCTGGGGGTTCACCCCTTTTATACCATAAGCAGACGTCGGGGGCAAGCCGATGTTATGGGGCAGTTCTCCGCTATAGACTGCTAGCTAAAAGTTTTCCCTGAGGTACTGGCGCCTATCGGCTTCAGTCCTAATGGTGTAACCTGCTTCAAGAGCAGAATAAAATATAAATGTTTTCTTTAATTGGGTTTAAGGCTGTTCAGTCATGTTCTACACAACCCTGGTATTAGTTTTGTTTATCATATTCTAAACGCTCACTTCTATATTATGTAAACTTTTGGTCTGTATTATATTTCGAAACGCTTCTTAAGATCTTTTTTGACCTTGCTATTTTTTTATAATTTTTTTTTTTTTTTTTTAAACTTCATGTTTATTTTCTGTATAAACAGACAACATTCACAATATCTCATAAGTGGTAACTGAAATTAGAACATAACTTCTACAAAGATTTGATATAAATGTAAGCTAGGACGTGTAGTCTTGTACAGGTGGATTGGGGGTGGGGAGCGTACTGGGCTGTCAGCCCTTATATACGAGTCCCAGAAGACTCTTGATAGTTGCCAGCCTCTTCAGTGGTGTAAGGTGTGTCCATTAGGGAGAGTCCACGTAAAGATAAACACAGTCCAAAAACTGCTGGTTAAATCTATTGCATTACTAGGGAGAAAACAGAACTAACTGCGACTCCTTTATAAAGCCCCCGCCCCCACAAGTATAGCAAATACCTAAACAAAACTAGCATAGCACTTCTAAGCCCAATATGTTAGAATGTAATGCTATATCCCTTCTAAAAGACAAGGAGTATAAACAAAAACAATCATACTTTTTATTAAAACAGCTCTGTCTTAACAACAAATATACTGCTAATTAACAACTATCACAGTGCTCCCTGCTACTGGGCACATATGATGAGGATTCATGTTATGGCAGAAACTCTGTAATCACCAAGTGGCATGTAATGCTTTAAAAAATTCAAACGTGTAGCCCCATCTACTATACCCTCGATAAACATTTTAAATTGTTGTAAGAGAGATAAACAGACTCCCTACAATTCCAACCATTTAGAAATTTAACAGGGAATAATGCTGTTCAGTTCAGATCTGTATCTTTGGCTCATTTTAACTCACAGTTCAGGTATCCTCCGAATCAGATCTCCGAGATTCGGACGGAGCACAACGTGCTGCAAATTCCCGTTCAACTTTCTCCATCCAGCGGCCAGCATCTTGTGGATTCATGAATTGCCATGTCTTCCAACCGTAGACAATGCAAAGTCTTGCAGGCAGTTAAAAAAAAAAAAAAAAGAGTGGATGATCCCCAAACCATTGAGTCGATGGCACACCGCATCAAAACTCGCACCGTTGAGCTCTAATGGGTATGCTGCTCTGGTCGCTGCTAGCATATCGCGAACATCCGATCCCCTGGACTTTAGTAAGATGGTACATGGCTGATTAGAATCCACCGGTCGGAACCTCAGATTAACTCTGTAGGCCTTAGTGAGGGTTTCCCAATTAAAGTCTTCACCCAGATGAAGTTTACTTTTAAGCCAACCCAGCAGAAATGGTAGCAGGGACGTTCCTTCTGCACCTTCAGGAAACCCTACAATTCGGATATCCCCGGCCCGTACTTCATTTTCAAGGGCCTCCATACATCCTCGGAGTTGGCCATTCTCTTTGATTAGGGAGGCAATGGTGGCAAGAGTGGATGTCATCCTTTTGTCCGCTTCAGCTACGGACACGGTAAGTTTCTGGATAGCGGCATCATGATTCTCCAACTTTTGCAATGTCTTTTCAATTTTTGAGTCCATGGTTCACATAGACTCAAGCATAGCCTGCAAGGGTGGCTCCGTCGATACCGCTTGGGTAACAACTCCACTACCTCTCGAGGGACCCGTGGCCTTATTAGACTGCACAGGCTGTTCTCTCTGTGGTCCCTGCTGTTGCCCTTTTGTCCTTCCCATGTTAAGTTTGGTATCTACCAGTTCAGGAAAACATGCTGTGTCAAGTACTATGATTTGCTTTTTAGTAAAAAAACGTAATATCTTTAATTTCTAATTTGCCACCTCGTGGGAGAGAGCTTACAGGAGTGCTACCGACCTGGAAGATGGCTCTCTGGCACCCCCCAACTTTACTATTTTCAATCTGATACAGTTCCACTCTTTACCTTAGCAACTCTGTCTTTAAGATACTTAAATCCGTGTCTTATCTGTAATATGATTTGGGTGTATTTTATATTTTACATCTCAAATGCAGTATTTCTTCATTTTGCTAACGGTTTTACTTGTTCTATACTATGGGAAAAGCTGATGTCTCTGACTACCCATGCTGACTGCATTATGTTAACTGGAAATATCTAATGAATTTTACCAGTCTACAGCCAAAAACATCCATTGTGTCGTTTTATAAATTATTTATAAATGTTTTTCATAAGTGGTTTTGAATTTATGTCATGCACTGAAGTTTCTGTGTTGACTACTGTAAGTTAAATCTGCACTTTATCGTGTTTACACCATTGCAAACAATTACTGTTTTCTATTACAGTCTGAATAAATGTATTTTTCTGCTAATTAATAGCTAATTCTTAGCACTATATAAGTGGTATCTTCACGATCCAAAATTAGACCCTGACAAAGCCTCATTAAGGATGCGATGCATAAGGGTACTGATTGGCTATTTCTAAGCATGAGCACCAAAAATATTTAAACCCTGTACCTGGTGGATGCACAGTTGCTTTTTTTGTTTTCTTGATGTTGTACAGACAGTCGCACTTTTAGGAGTGAAGCATGCTCCCACTTCCTTCCCTTACAGTCGTATCACGACCCTACCCACTCCCAGTGCTAGAAGTGGCCACCGGCAGCACCCTCTCAGTCTGGCCACTTGTGCTGCATGTACCAAGTCTGCTCTTGAACCAGGGTCACCAGAATGGCAGCATAACTGGGCCAACAGGCAGCCCAAATATGTACACTTCTGTAGCAAGAGTACTGAGTCTGGTTGTTTTTATCCAGTGTAGAGTTCTCCAGTAAATAGCATACATTTGGATGTCAATAACAGAACAATTACGCCAGCCATTTCGGTAGATGTGTGTTTTTAGTTCCACTAACTGAAAGAATTTGCTTTATTTGGGGGAGGAGAGAGCAACTAAAGATCAGATGCAAACAAAATTGGAGTTAAAGTTACACTACTGGGGTCTTTCTGCAAATGGGTTTTAAATTATGTTAAAAAAAAAAAAAAAAACCCACAATAGATCCCCAGTACATGGCCAGTTTTAGACACCAGTAAACCCTGCGGTCGATGGGGACCCCAGCCAGAGCTGGCAAACCTCATCCTCATTAGTTTTAAAATACATATATTGTAATTATTTGTCTTGTTAAAGACTTGTTTGATATAATGCCTACACAAGGTATGATTTTGCCAATCAGAGGTAAGTGGGCAGAAATGGATTGGGATGCGCAGTCCCAAGGACTATCATTACGGCTTCCCAATAAAAACCATAAACATGTCACTGATTGTAATGAAAGTAAAATGCTGTGCATATGGGATACAATAACACACATGGCCAAAGAGGGTCAAGTAGAGTGGCCCTATGACTTAACTAATCCAGCCCAGGGCCCCAAAATCGTGAAGTCGTCCCTGTCCTAGTAATAGGTGAGAAATATTCTTCTGGCATATCAAATCATGTCAGTCCCACTTTAAAGCTGTTTTGAGAGCACCCTATTCCCATTCAGCCTAATTTATTCTACTAAGCTAGGGCAAACTCTTCCGGCTCAATTTTTCGAAAGGAGTACCCAAACCACTTGCTCACAACATCTCAAACTGAGTAGATGAGCTGCATCCTTCATGGCAGGCCAGGAGTCATTATGGCACTATCCTTGCTGTTCACTTACCGATGTCATTTCCATGTTGTTTATAAGAGTTTCATGAACAAAACCATCTGACATCACCTCTTCCTCAGTTTCTTCTTCTGCAGACGCAACATTTCTGCGTTTAAATAACTGAGACAAAAGAGGGTTACATTAATTATAGTAGTGCTATGGAAAACAAAAACGAAATGCCTGCAACCTTACCACCTTGGAGCCTAATTACCATTAGGTCTCAGAAGCTAAGCAGGGTCAGGACTGGCCTTTAGTCAGATAGGAGGTCTCTATCAAACACTAGATGCTGCAGAAAGTGATGTTGGAAGCTTTGCAGGGGGGCACGGTCCCCTTGGTTGTGAGTAACCAAACCAATGCCATGCATGGCATTATGAGGCATTCGGCCATTTGTGAGGTGCAGTCTTTCAGAAGACACGTTAAACCAAGGACCCATCCAACTGTTCTGATGGTCATTAAAAACCCAATGGCATGGGCTTGCATAAAGGTCCAATGGAAGTGCAACATGCTTCTTGCCAGTGATCCAGGTTCGGAAGCGAACTTGGAAGCTGGTAACTGTCAGTCTGGCTGTGGAGGCCACGCTACTAATGGTAGTGTGTCCCAGCCGGGGATGTGAGGTGGCACGTTCAAACTCTGCAGCAGCTCCTGTTGGTGGACCAGGGAGCTTGCTTTCCCCATATAAGAAAACGCTGCATGCCTCCAACATGTGTGCCACCTGGGGAGAGGGAGAAAAGCAGGAAGGAGGAAAATGAATCCTAGCAGTGGCAGGATGACTGCCCGGCCCTCTGCAGACCCCACCCCGCTGACCACGGCACCGGTCCTGCACCATAATCTGGACCATGGAGAAGGAAGACAAGAGCCACTGTCAGGTTGGGGGAGGCACCACAGTGAAGATGGGGTGAATCTGAAGAACATCAGTGTCAGGGTTCTGAGAGGGCAAGCCAGGCAGAAGCATAAACAGCTGGATAACAAAAAAGGTCCTTCTTTAGACAAGTATAAGAATTTCCCTGATGCCCTGGCTAAATTTACCCTTTATCACGAAACCACCAACAGCTTAACCTGGTTCAGCATAAAACTTTCTTTTATCGACCCCTCCCCTCCCCCTACTACAGTAAAAACTGAAAAATATCTGGTTAGAGCCAATGATTTTCTGTTGTCAAAAATGGACAATTTTTTGGGGGCAAAATCTTAAAATCTGCTTTTCCCCTAAAACTGAGGTCAAATCAGAAAGTTCTGTACAAAAAATTGGCTTAAATTTATGGGTTTGCCCAAAAAGCTGGTGGAAAGGGGGGGTTTTCATGAAAAACTGAATCCCAAGTGCTGGTTAAAAATGATTAATTACATTTTTTAATGATATTTTCCATTGAAAATGAAAAATCACTGGCCCTACATAGTTATCGCAGAATTTGAAATTGCCCACGGTATCAATTCCATGACTTCCGATACCGTGGTATACCATATAACCATGATACTGCGACATCTCTAAATGAAATAGTATAAATATCTACCTGTGACTCTAATATATAATTAAAAAGACACCAGGGTCTGCATATTCAAATAGAAACTCAAGTGCAGCACAAATATTTGCTCTGTGCTTGCACCTGACCCAGCGGCTGCTATATTCAGTCGGACAGCAAGCGGCACTATCCGACTGAATATCAGACCGTGTCGGTGCAGAGTTAAGTGAAACTGCGCCGCCATGAAAGGGACCTGGGCTGTGTATAGCATACAGGGAATAGCGCTGCCTGACACAGGATAGCACCAAGACCTCTGTGGGTTATATTCAGCCACAACATACAAATGAGTCCATTGGGCATGCAAGGTGCCAAGTGGCCATTTACATGCCCGTTATTCAGTATGTGGTGCAGCAGCCCCAATGAACATGTCCACCCTGGTGGTCTAGTGTGCCCTGCCCCCCCCAACTGCTCGTTCGATGATTGTACATAATTCCTGATGTCTAACATTGCCTCCACCCCAACCACATGTTCCTGTCAATACAATAATTTCCTGGTGTCTATTGACAACCCCACCCCCATTGCCCATTTACAAATAGTATGTAAGCCCTGGTGTCGGTGATGCCCCAGTCTCCCCCATTGCTGGTTATAAACATTATATCAGCCTGGTATCCAGTGATACCCCAGCCCCCCAAGCATCTGCTGACAAAAGTACAATGAATCAGTGGTGGTCCTGAGTTCCCCCCATCCCCTCTCCCAACACCCGTCCTGCCTGCTCACACAGCACCACCCTGCACCCCACCCTTACATGGGTCGCCATCAATCAGTGAAGCCTGACACGGTGACTAGCACAGCCTTCCTCTCACCTCCTCGACTGGCCGCCATATGAGCTGTCAGTGAGCATGCGTATGCACACTCACTGACCGCTAATATTGTAGCCAGACGAGGAAGTCTCTGCCAGTCACCATATCTGGCTTCACTGATCGCCGGCTACCCAGGTAAGGGGTGGCGGATGGGGGCCGGGGGTGATACGTCAGTGGCGGAACGGGTGGAGGGACACCTGACCACTACTGATTTGTTCTTTTTGTCAACAAACATTTAGGGGGCTGGGGAAACCACTGGACACCAGGGCTGACATACTGTTTGTAAATGGGAGATTAGGAGGGGAGGGAAACCACTGGACACCAGGGCTGACATACTGTTTGTAAATGGGAGATTAGGAGGGGAGGGAAACCACTGGACACCAGGGCTGACATACTGTTTGTAAATGGGAGATTAGGAGGGGAGGGGGACCACTGGACACCAGGGCTGATGTACTATTTGTAAACGGATGATCGGGGGTACCACTAGACACCAGAAAATTATTTATAATCATAGTAGGCGCATCGGGAGTGGGAGGAACCACTGGACACTGAATTTGTTTCTCTTCTGAAATGGGTGATCGGGGCGGCGGGTTGCAATACAACTGCCCTGCCTTCGTGGGTGGGAGGGTATTAGCGCCTCTATTAAGAAGAGTTTTGAAGAGCAATAAGCGCCACTTTAGGGTCATTTATCACGCCACAAACCTTTGAAGATACCGTCATGAAAACAATAGGCATGTCGGGACCTCCATTTGCATAGATGCAGCTGTATTATAGCGTTTTGACAGTGGGGGTTTGCTGGCACTCTTAGGGCTTCTGAATATGGGCTGCCTGGGAGTGCCAGTGCAAATCCAGGTTAGCGCATCCGCTAACTCTGTTAGTGGGTGCAATAATCTTTGAATAGTAGGCCTCAAAAGAACTTTGCCTAAGTGAAAGAGAGTAATGCTTTGCTAGTTGTTACACTATTCACACCACTCCTAAAAAAAAAGAGTAGTGGATCACATTTGGTAATCAAGATTAAGAAATTAAAAGCATGTTATTTTTTACTTGCTATCAATTTTAAAAATTGCACTAAAGGTGATAACCTGTTCCTCGCCCTTCTGCTTCCGTAACTGAAGGCCTTCTTCTTCTCGTCTTCGCCTCATCTCGTCTGGATTCAGAGATTTGTTCTTGTAGCTTTTAAGTCGGAGGTTGTCCTTAGCTGAACTCGTCATGGTGTCTGTAAGAATTTTAAATAATACTTTAAATAAAAGAACAAAATCATACACTCGATGATATTGCCGCTACTACGTTGGAAAGCTCCTTTAATCTAAAGACCTTGTTAAGCATGCAGCTGGCTTATAAATTGTAAATCAAGGTGGCAGTATAGCTCACAAGATTAAAGAATCAACCATATGATGGCTTGCTGACCTTCCTCTACTACAGCTTGAACTTTATTTCCAAGGTTTCTGGCATCTCCAGAAGTCTTGTTTCCTGCTCTTCCTCTGGCATAGCTATACTTTTCTTTCCCCTCTCTCTGCTTTGCTGTACATGCATTGTTTTCCCTCCTTAGTTGAGGAAGTGAATGATAGCCCTTCTTTATCTGAAATAGTGCCCTGGTATACCCCTGCATCAGCCCCCACCCATCTAGTTTAAAGGAACGCTCCCCAGGAGCTACCTTCTTTTACGTGCAATCTCTAACAGTAGCAATTTACATAGAAACATAGAATTTGACGGCAGATAAGGACCGCTTGGCCCACCCAGTCTGCCCATTTCCCTACCTACTGGATAAGCTGCAGATTCTAGTTAACCAGCAGCCTACTTCTTCCTACCCCCAACCCCCTAGTATGGCCTTATGACTGTCCCATGCATGCTTGAATTTCACCACTGTTTTTGACTCCACAACCTCCTCCGGAAGGCCGTTCCATGCATCCACAACCTCTCTGTAAAATACTTCCTTAAATTACCTCTGAACCGCCCCATCTTCAAATTGTGCCTCTTGTTCTTGCACACTCTTTTTGAAAGATGCTACCTCTTGGACTTTGTTGATTCCTTGAGGTACTTGAAAGTTTCTATCATGTCCCCCTCCCTCCTTTCCTCGAGGCTATACATATTAAGCGCCTTTAGTCTCTCTTCATGTGTCTTCCGGTGCAGACCTCTGCACCATTTTAGTTGCCCTCCTCTGGACAGCTTCCATCCTGTCTATGTCTTTATGGAGACTGGGTCTCCAGAACTGCACGCAGTACTCAGATGGGACCTGACCAGCCGCCTGTACAGTGGGATAATAACTTCCTGTTTTCTACTGGTGATGCCTCTCCATGCATCCCAGTATCCCCCAGCCCTCCTTGCTGCCCTCTCACATTGCTTGCCCACCTTTAGGTCATCTGATATGACTACCCCCAAGTCCCTTTCCATTTTGTTGTTGTTAGCATCTTACCCCCATTGTGTACTCTTCCCTGGGTTTCTGTTTCCCAGGTGCATCACCTTGCACTTCTTAGCACTGAATCTAAGCTGCCATACATTTGACCATTCATCTAACCTTGCCAAGTCCCTTCTCATCCTTTCCACCCCACCTTGTGCATCAACTCTGTTGCAGATCTTTGTGTCATCTGCAAAAAGACATATTTTCCTTCCAGTCCCTCTGCAATGTCGCTTATAAAGACATTGAAGAGGACCGGTCCTAATACTGAACCTCTGCGGTACCCACTAGTAACCCCCCTTTCTTCAGAGTGGACTCCATTTACTATTACTCTCTGTGTCCTATTCTCCAGCCAATTCTTTACCCAGGCTGTCATCTTGGGACCCACTCCCAGGCTGGCTAACTTCTATATTAATCTTTTGTGGGACTGTGTCAAATGCCTTGCTAAAGTCTAGGTAGGCCATGTCCACAGCCCCTCCCTGATCTACTACTTTGGTCACCCAGTCAAAGAAATCTATCAGATCTGCCTGGCATGACCTTCCTGCTGTGAATCCATGCTGCCTTGGGTCCTGTGCCCTCTGGCCTCTAAATACTGACAATTCTTTCCTTCAGAAGTGATTCAATCATTTTCCTATCACTGAGGTTAAACTAACAGGTCTGTAGTTTCCTGCTTCTGCCTTGCTCCCACTTTTGTGAAGGGGAATCACATCTGCCCTCCTCCAGTCCTCCTCGGGTACCACCCATCCTCCCATGATTTGTTAAAGAGGGTAGTCAGTGGTGTCACTAGTTCTACCCTTAGTTCTTTTAGAATTCTGGGATGAATCCATCAGGCCCCATTGCTTTGTCCACCTTCAGTGTTGAGAGTTCTTTCAGAACCCTTTCTTCTGTAAATGAGCTGGTATCAACTTCTGTATCCAGAGTGTTTCTACTGTTTGTTTTAGGTACCTCCCCCTCTTCATTTGTAAATACTGAGCAAAAATATTTGTTTAGTATCTCTGCCTTTTCACAGTCTCCCTCTGTCAACCCTCCCTTCCCTTTATTAAGCCTCACTATCCCTCCCTTGGTCTTCCTTCGCCTCCTGATGTACTTATAAAAGGTTTTATCCCTTCTTAACTGAGTTGGCTATCTTTTCCTCGGTTTGGGCCTTTGCTGTTCTGACTGCCTTCCAGCTTCCTTTGCTTTAACTGATACAGTTCTCTGTCCTGCTCCTTCTGTGATTCCTTGTACTTCCTGAATGCTTTCTTTTTCTCTTGAACCTTCACTGCTACTTCCTTTGAGAACCATAGTGGTTTCTTACATCGTTTTGTTTTGTTTATTTGCTTCACACAAAGGCTCGTTACCTCTGTGATGGCAGTTTTTATTATTCCCCATTGTTCTTCCACCCCTCCTTCCTGCCCATTTGCTAGTGCATTCCTTAGGCACTCCTAAAGTCCAGTACTTTTGCCTTTGTATGGCTTGACTCTATTGCTGTGTTTATTGTGAACCATACTGTTCGATGGTCGCTAGTTCCCAGATGGCTACCCACTTCTACATCTGTGATCCTCTCTCCATCTCCATTTGAGAGAACCAGGTCTAAGATTGCTCCCTCTCAAGTGGGCTCCAATACTAGTTGTCTAAGGCATGCCCGCTGTAGGGCATCTAGAATAATCCCACTCTTCGAAGTGGCTGCTGCAACTGCACTCCAGTTAAAATCTGGCATATTAAGATCACCCATCAGCAATATCTCCCCTTTTTCTGCCATTCTAATAATACTTTCTATCATTTCCTTGTCCATTTCCTCCCCCTGAGAAGGGCGTCTGTATACAACCCCTGTGTGGATTGTGGTGCCATTGCCTGTCTCCAAATTTACCCACAGTGCTTCTTCTCCTCCCTGTTTACCCTTTTGTTCTGTTGCTTTGATTCCTTCCCTTATGTAAAGAGCTCCTCCTCCTCTTCCTCTTTTACCCTCCCTGTCCCTCCTGTAGATAGTGTATCCTGGTATGTTTACGTCCCAGTCATGGTTTTGTGTGTACCATGTTTCTGTGACTGCCACGATATCCAGATGTTCCTCCTCCATCAAGGCCACTAATTCAGGAAGCTTGTTACCCAGACTACGGGCATTGGTACTCATTGCGCTCCATTTTTTGATGGCTTTACCTTCTGTTGCAGCAGCCCTCACTGACCTTTCTACCTCGGTCTTTTTCTCATTTAGTACCCTGTTTTGTAGGGAGAGGCTGGGATTTTTCTGCTGCTTATCAGTGCCTCCCCCTTTGACTAGTTTAAAAGCTTGCCGATGAAGCATTTAAACCGATTGCTAAAAAGACTTGTTCCCTTTCTGGACAGATGCAGACCATCCTGCCAGTATAGGCTGGTGTCCCTCCAGGTGGAACCCCAGTCCCCAATGAAGCCAAACCCCTGTGCTCCACACCATTTTTTCAACCATTCATTAAACTGCATGTTGCAAAGTACCCTCGCCTCACCCATGCCACTGACAGGCAGCACCTCTGAGAAGAATACTGTGTGTGCTACTTGTCTTAGGCCCCTCCCCAACTCTACAAAGTCCTCCTGCACTGCTCTGATCTCATGATGAGCCAAGTCATTTGTTCCCTAGGTGGACAATGACATCCGGCTCGAACTCCCGTGCAGCTGTTCTCGTGATCCTGAGGATGCACTTCCTGTCCCTCAAGCCATGGCACCAGGCAGGCACCTTACTTCAGTTTCCCTGCTCCCCCGTTCTATCCCCTAATAATTGGAGTCCCCACCAGGAGCTGCTTCCTTTCCCTGTGGTGTCCTCTCTGCCTCCTTCCTGTGGGCCTCCCTTGTGACAGCTGTCCTCAGCCTCCTTAGTCTCCTCTGATGGGTGATCCATAGGGGAGCTATGCTCCCCTAGAATGGTGTATGAATTGTGGAGTGGAACAACTGACTGGGTGTGCCTCTGTTCCACCATCCTCACCCTCCCTGAGCCCACTGTGGTCCAACTGCTGTGCTTTCTTCGCAACCTCTGAGGTAGTGGTGGTGGCTCTGGTGCTCCCTGGATGGGGGATGTTCCCTTCCTACTATCCAGTGTGGCCTGGGGGAAGGTTCCCTTCCTACTGTCCAGTGTGGCCTGGGGGAAGGTTCCCTTACTACTGTCCAGTGTGGCCTGAAGACGGGCGACTTCCTTCCTCAGGACAGAGAGTGGTCTGCAAATAGGGCAGCATCTCAGCCTCCAGAAAGACTCCCGGAAGACTGCTGCTCCACAGCCATTACATTGCATTGCACTACTCCCCACATGTTTATTTTTTTTTTGTTGTTTTTGTGTGTGTGTGTGTGTGTGTGTGTGTGTGTGTGTGTGTGTGTGTGTGTGTGTGTGAGATTGGTTTGTTATATAGAAATATACATATTATACAATGTGTATGCTTATATCGTCAGTGCAGTGTGCTAGAGAGGATATGACAGTGATATGCACCTTGCACTCTTGAGGAAATGATGTCAGAACCCCAAGTATAAAGGAACTATTTCCAGCGGTGGGTGGGGTGACAGATGGGTAGGGGTTGGGCCTAAACTGTGCCCTCACGAAACAATCAGCTAAAAGCTATGACCCACCGCTGCAATGAGTGCCTTCCTGTCAGCAAGATGCCCTACACAACAATTTGACGGAGAAAGTACCCTGCTAATCAAACAGAGAAAAATCCAGACATTCAAGTCAGACACAGGTAAACCTCCCCAGCCCCAAAACAGCCTGGTGGTTTGTTAGCCACAAAGGAAAATCAAATATGCAGTTATTTCAACCCTTCTGAAGATGCTCACAAGATAAGCAGTTTTGAAAACCCCCTTCCTGAATTAAAAACTAAAATAATTAAACACAAAGCAATACCAATGTAAGACTGTAAAGTAAGGAAAACTTCCCTCAGATGTAAGCAAGAGAGAGATTTGTTGCAGATATCTAGTCCAATATAATTTGCAGATAACTCTGCTTTTCCACAAAACCGCTATAAGTTGCTTGTACAACACAGTACAGGAATGGCATTTACACATTTCCAACGGCATGAATAAGTCTTTTTGATACCCTTTAAAAGACTCAATTCATGATTTGGGGAGGACTTGCGCAGTTTATACTTGGTCCTGGTATGGCAGCGAGATCAGTAAGAAGTCAGAACTATTAATACCTCCTTCTGTTCATTCATAACTTCGACACACTTTCCCGTGGTTTATCCCCTGCTTGGAAGTCAGCCACGGGTGGTTCTGGGATGCACCCCTAGTGGTGGAATTTACAAAATGACCAGCAGGAGGGATAGCAGAATCAACAAAATAAAATAAACTACACCACCACCAGAGGTAAAATGTTACTTTAGTTGCAAAAAGCTTAATTGATGAATGCCCCACACTAAGGCGTGGGGGCAATTCATAATGGATGTTTCATTTTTATGGCTGCAGTAGGCGTAGCACTGCAGACGTCATGCAAGTACAGTAGAGAAAAGGGCGCCTACCGGATATCGAACAGACTTTTAAATAGTGGAGGTGAATGGCAATCACTGTGTGACCACCACACTATTTTGTCCGTTGGTCCAGTGAAACACAGCACTGTCTGCCATGTACAAGATGACCACCAGAGTTCTCTGCCAATGTGCGACGACCCGTACATGTGCATCAAACTCCAGCGGCAAAGTCCACCATGTCCAAGATGGCCACTGTAGCCCAGTGCACATGCATGAGTTGTCGCACATGCGCAGAGAACTCCGGCAGTCATCCTGGACACGGCAGATGGTACCACGTTCCTCTGTGACCTCGGCTACAGCCATACCGGCTCTGGCCAGAGCTGGTTTGTTACTGCTTTCATATAGACAGAACCTGGGCATTTTTCTGCTCTTCTTGTACAACTTTTGCCTAGTTGTATTATTTAATATTTGTTCCAAAGTTACTTTTAAAAGCAAGTTTTTAAATTTAATAATTACATTTTCTTTCAAATTTAAGTTCGGATCTCCAGTAAGACAGTCTTCCTTGGTTTGACGTCACTTAAGAACTCCCATCAGATACGAAGTACAGTTACATAGGAACTTACCGTAACAGTAGATCTTCGAGAGAGGTTCCTTCAGTAGGTCATTACATACAGGACTGCCACCACCTGGCATCAGGCCGCACGGCAGACTTTTCTAGCAATACCTGATAGGGGATCGCCTACCTGACGTCACATGACTGATGTCAGCATGACTGTATATAGTGGGCGATCCCCACGCCCGCCCTCCAGTTCTCCTGCCGGAGCCAGGAAGAGGCCATACAGCAGGAGCGAACAGGAACTGGAGTCCCTGTGAAACATAACATGAGGGGAAGGAGGGAGGGAAAAATATGACCTACTGAAGGAACCACTCTCGAAGATCTACTGTTATGCCTACGTAACTGTACTACCTTACTTCCAGAGGGTTCCTTCAGTAGGTCATCACATACAGGACAGAGTCCCAAGCAGTCCCTCCAGAGAGAGACCGAGAGAAACTAGGGAGGAGGAAGCTAACTCCAACAGAAGTCCAGCATGGACCCAGCCTAGGACAAAAGGCCCTGCAGGACGGCTAATCCAAAGCCGGCCCTGCGCCTAGAAGCAATGTCCAGACTGTAGTGTTTGGTAAAGGTGTGGACAGACCTCCAAGCAGCGGCAGCACAGATGTCCACTGTGGAAACGTTCCGAAGGAAGGCCGTGGAGGCAGCCATGCCCCTAGTAGAATGACCTCTCACGGAACCCGGAAGAGGCTTATCGTACTTCTGGTAACAGTACCGGATGCAGTTTCCCAACCATTTGGAAAGGCCCTGCTTAGACACTAGTTTGCCCCACGACCTGGGGGCAAAGGAGATGAATAACTGATCACAAGAGCGGAGCTCTTTAGTCCGGTGAGTACAGCACCGAAGGATCCAATGGACATCCATCATGTGAAGGAGTGCCCCACCCTTGTTAGAAGGGGATGGGTAGTAAACCGGAAGCTCTACTGATTGGTTCAGTGTGGATTCAGACACCACCTTGGGAAGGAACCTCGGATGCGTCCTAAGGACAGCCCGGTCCCTGTGGAAAATCAAATAGGGCTCCTTGCAAACTAGAGCGTGAAGCTCCGAAATCCTTCGGGCAGAGATGATGGCCACCAGAAAAAGCGTCTTCCATGAAAGGAAGCGCAGATCACAGCTCATAGCCCGCTCGAAAGGAGGAAGAGTGAGCTTTTCCAGGATGAAGTTCAAGTTCCAAGGTGGAGCTGGACTGCGGATGGGGGGTTTCAGATGGAGGATGCCTTTCAGAAAGGTCTTTGAGACCTCCAACTGAGCCACGTGTTTACCATCCACTAGCTCGTGGTACACGAAAATGGGTGAAATATGGACCTTCAAAGAAGAAGAATAGGACAGACCGGAGTCTGATAAATGAAGGAGGTATCCCATGACTTGAGGGGCTGAACAGGAGAAAGGGTCCCAACCCTGAGCGGTAGCCCAGATTGAAAACCGCTTCCACTTCATGGCAGAAGTGGAATGGGTGGACAGTTTCCTGGCCTCGATGAGGACCTGAGCCACTCTAGAGGAGACCCCAAAGCGAGAAATCGCTATGTTTGAAGGAGCCACGCATGAAGATGCAGGGTCCTGAGCCCTAGATGAACCAGCCTGCCCTGATCCTGAGTCAGGAGGTCGTGAGTCAGTGCAAGTGGAACCGGTGGTCCCCTGGAGAGCTGCTGTAACAGCGGGAACCAAATCTGTCTCGGCCAGAGAGGAGCAGTAAGGATCATTTCTTGCCCCCTTGGCTTGAAGTTTGAGGAGAACTCTC
Organism: Neoceratodus forsteri; assembly: GCA_016271365.2. NCBI lineage: Eukaryota > Metazoa > Chordata > Ceratodontiformes > Ceratodontidae > Neoceratodus > Neoceratodus forsteri. The sequence continues at coordinate 165,441,027 of CM057459.1, read as the reverse complement.
TGTAGAATGGGAAACGCAGGGAAAGCGTATAAAATTTCCCTGTCCGATAGAGATAATGCGTTCTGAAAGCACCGCGCTCTGGAACAGACGAGCAAAACTGGGAAGTTTTGAGTTGAATTGGGAGGCGAAGAGGTCGATTTCCGGACGTCCCCAATTCTGGAAGATGGAGTCCTCCACTTCCTGATGCAATTCCCACTCATGAGCGAGGGTTCGAGTTCTGCTGAGACTGTCCACCAGGACGTTTAGAATGCCTACAATGTGCACGGCCACCAGGACCAGAAGGTGCTGGACAGCCCAGTTCAACACCCGGGTCGCCTCCCTGCAAAGAGGGTACGATCGGGTTCCTCGTTTGTTGATGTACCAAACTACCGACATGTTGTCCGTTTGGATCAGCAGTGTTCCCTTGGGAAGCAGGGTCTGAAAAGCCTGTAAGGCACATAAGACCGCCCCGAGCTCCAGAATGTTGATGTGGAGAGAAGTCTCTATGCCTGTCCAAAGGCCTTGAACTTGATGATCCCCCAGATGGGCCCCCCACCCCATAATCGAGGCATCCGTGGTGAGGGTAGCTGCTGGTGCAGGGTTTCGGAACAGAAGTCCCAGGGAAAGATTGTGGGGATCCTCCCACCACTGTAAATCCCTCTGGACCACTGAAGAGACCAAGACCGGATGGTCCAGGTCGTCTAGGATCTGGTCCCACTGCACCCTTCATGACCACTGAGTGATTTTCATGTGTAGCCTTGCTAGGGGAATGGTCGTAATGGAAGCCTGCCATCAATCCCAAAAGACGAAGGACCTCCCGGGCAGGAATGGTCCTGAGACAGGCTACTTTGCGAGCCTGGCTGATGTGCAGGTGGGCATCCTGCATGTCCAGGGCGCAGAGCCAATGATTCTCCAACCGGAGAGGAAGAAGGCTCTGAAGCATCAGCATGTGGAACTTCTTATACTCTACATACTGACTGAGTTGACTCAAGTCGAGAATGGGTCTGAAGTCCCCGGTCTTTTTTGGAACCAGGAAGAAATGGGAGTAAAACCCTTTTCCCCCTTTGCCCAAAGGGAACTGGCTTGATCGCTTCTTTGAGCAAGAGCGCACTAACCTCCTCGCGAATGAGGAGGGCCTGGTCCCGGGAATAAGAGGACCTCCACGGAAGAGTATCCAGAGGGATCTCCAGAAACTCGATGGTGTGTCCAATGGATACTAGTTGCAGGACCCACTCGTCTGAAGTGATCGCCCTCCATTCCTGCCCGTGGCGGGCGAACCTTCCCCCCACCTGCTCCCCGTCATGAGACTGAGGGTGCAGTGGGGCCGGAGAGTCAAGAAGTGACGGGACATTCGGGAGGAGGTCCCTGAACATCGCTGATTCTTGGGAGCGGGGGGGGTAGCAGTATCCGTGGCCTTACGCCTACCTTGGTGTCTCGCCTGAGCGTTTTTCCGCTGCCTCCCAGTCCTTTTCCAAAAGGGCTGCTGCTGTTGTTGAGTGCCCAATCGGTACATGGACCTAACGGATTTAAGGGCCACACCTCTGTCCTGTAAATCCATTATGATGTCCTTGGTATCTCCTCCAAAAAGGACTGAGCTCCTGAAGGGGGCATCCTGAATCTCCGACTGGACTTCGTTGGCGAGCTCAGAGAGACGAAGCCAGGAATGCCACTTAAGGGCAACAGCAGTTGCCGAAGTATGGGCCACCAAATCGACAGAGTCGTAGGTGGCTCGAAGAGCATGCCTACAGGAGATCTTGTAGAGGCGGAGATCCTTGGCAAGTTCCTCCTTAAGGGGCGAGGGATCCATAGACTGGACCCTCGCCTCCAACCTGGCCATAGTCTGTTTTTGGTGAGATACCATGTGGGAAACGCAACTAAGGGAGCGAAGGGAGCGAAGGGCGCATGTGGTAGACAAGTAGACCTTCTTCCCGAACTGGTCCATCAGCCTCAACTCTTCGTCCGGAGGTGTCATGCTCATGTACTTGGGAGCTGTGGAGCGGTCATGAGCAGCCGAGATGACCACAGAGTCTGCCTTAGGATGAGCCTTCAAAAGAGGTGCATCCTTTAGCACCCGGTAGAGCCCTTGGGGACAGCCGGGATCAAATGAGGCCTCTGCCAGACAGTGGTGGTGAGGACCCATCCATGGGGAGACCAGAATAGACAGCAGAGACTCTAAATCAAGACGTTCCGCGAGTCTCTGCCGCACTGGATCCTGGTCCTCCAATTCCCAGTCGAAATGATCTCTCAAGGTCCTCAAGAGGTCCGAAAAGGAAGGATCCTCCGGAGGGGATTTGGGGGAGGTTCTTCCTTTCGTATCCTCAGGGTCCTCCACAGGTTCCTCCTCGGAGGAATCCTGCCTCCCATCAGAACTGTTTTCCGCCTCCTCAACTGAATGATGACTTGAAATCCCACAAGAGAATGTCCTGCTAAGTCTTCCCCAAGATGTGGACGATTGAAACAGAACTGCTCGGGGAAGGGGATCTAGGAAGCGGCAGCTTTGGGAATCTGGCTTCCAGATCCGTAACCAGCTCTGATCTAGCCCCCTGCCACCAAGACTGTATCAAGGTCTTGAAATCCGGACCACCGGAGGAGGGGAGCAGGGGCCAGTTGAGGCTGGGGGGAGGGCGACCGGAGGGGGATAATATCCTTGGAAACCCATGTAAGGGGAATATGGGTTGTATCCATGGTGGAACTGCCCAAAATGGCTCCAATCAGGAGTGGAACCCCCTCCCCGGGTAGGGATCCCAAGGATACCCAAAAGGGTAATGGGGGACAGTTCGGGGCCCAGAATATGTTCCCGAAGATGGATCAGGTGTCGGGGGAAACCCACGTCGGACCCGCCGTTGTGTATATGGGAGGAGGGTCCGGCGTCAGGACAACCCACGTCAGAGGGACCTACGCCGGCACCAGCGCAGCCCGGTCCAGCACTGGAAGAGGGTCCGGCGTCAGAGGGGCCAGAGTCGGAACTGGATCAGGGAGCTCCGGCGTCAGGGACAGAGGTAAGGGCCTGTCGGACGGTCCCGGCTGAGGGACTATCGTCGGGATCACTGGCGTTGGGGGAGGCGCCGGCATCCCGCCGGAAGGCGGAGGGGCCTCCACAGGTAGGCCAGACAGCCTTGAAGGAGCCTCCTGATCCAGGACCCCTGCAAGGGAATGCGGAGAAGTACCCACTATATTGAGAGGCTTGATGGGGTCTCCGAGACTATCACCGGATGCGTCCGAGGAAGAATGAGAGGATGCAGGCGCAGTAGTAGAAGGGAGAGGGGCTTTCTCCCTTTGGTCCCGCCGGACGTCGGGTGAGGCGCCGTTAGGCCTCGAGGGGGGAAACCAGGCCCATGCGGTCATCGGAAACGGCCGTCTTAGCGGGCAAAGTCAGGCGGTCAGGGGAGGAGCCCCTGGCCAGCTTATCGACCGTGGCCAGGTGACTGCCCCCAGCCGGGGGAGTCGACTTAACGGCCGCCATGCAGTCTCCAGAGGAGTCGGGGGTAGACTTAGTGGCAGATGCAGCTCGGTCGCCGGAGAAGCCAGCGGCCGACTTACCCACTGGAGTCTTGTCCGACTTACCGTCTTGTCTTCGTTGGCGGTAATTGGGCCTTGCTTGTGGACGGCCTGGCATTGTCTGCGGAACAAGCCCGCTCCCTAGACTTCTTCTTGTGCTTTTTTGAAGGGGAACATTTTTCAGACGAATCCCTAAGGCACTCCTTCTTTTTCTCCAAGGAGGCCAGACAAGATTTAAAAAGGTGGGCCTCCAATGCCTGCTGTCTCCGTTTTTTTAATGGCCTGGTTGAATGACTGGCCCTCAGAGCAGGAGGAGATAGGATGGTTTGGGCCTAGGCAGAGAACGCACTTCTGGTGACCGTCTTTGTGCGGGATCTGCATGCCACAAGCTAAGCACTTTTTCTTCGGAGTAGACATCAATGGTGTTGAAGAATTATTAATGAGAATTGCTAGGGAAAACCCGACACGAAAGAACTTTCTTGACGATCGCTACTGGAAGTCTGCGATGCAACTGACATGAGGCGACAGCGGGAAAGAACTGGGGGGCGGGCGTGGGGACTGCCCACTATATACAGTCACGCTTGACGCTGGTCAATGCGGACGCCGGGTGGGCGGTCCCCCGCCAGGTATTTCTAGAAATTAACAGCGCGGCCCGACGCCAGGTGGTGCCAGTCCTATATTTAATGACCTACAAAAGGAACCCTCTCGAAGTAAGATCTTACTTTTCAGGAATGATTAGAAGATATTGAATTGACAGCAGAAATAGCGCTCCTTGGGGTTCTCCCATCTCATAACCCCACCCCACCCCTGGAGAGGCACCCTGCTTCTAATATTCCTACTAGCTGCCAAGGAGGCCATCGCCAGAAGGCAGATGATGAAAATCATACTGTCACTACAAGAGTGGAGCAAAATATTGATGAATATACATCAAATAGAAAAACTTACAGCAGTCCTACAGGACAGAATTATTAAGTTTAATGAAAAGTGGCAGAGATGGGTGCTATGTATGCTGCAAAATGATACATATTTTGACCACCAGGACTTTGACTGAAATGATTTGAGAGGTGCTGCTCTCACTGGGTGGGGGTTACTTGGTGCTCTTTGGGAGGATGTTTATTATCCGTTATAAAATAAAAGGATAATCTGTGAAGATGTCTATATTACATTATCATAAGTATATAAAAACTGCATTAACTGGACATCTGATTTGAATTGTCTCATGACCAAATGAAAAAATAATGCTAATGGACAAAGCACTCTTTTGTGATGAATGTGTTGTGTGTCTTGCTGGTATAAAACTAATTAAAAAAAACTCCCATCAGGTCTTCACATCCCTCTTCTCCCACTACTGAGAGGTTGCAAATGCAACCCAATATGATCTTTTAAATTTACCAAGATATATATCTATATCTCAAGGCATAAAATAAGTGGGTTTGCATCGCAATTTGCGACCCAAGATCAGTAAAAAGAGAGTCAAATCTGGCAATGATTAGCAGTCAATGCTAACCATTTCCAATGGGTCCTGGGTCCTGTAAAAGTGCCTTACTGGGCACCGTCACTTAATTTTTTTTTTCCCCCTGGTATCCATTTTTTGCCCTCCTCCTCTACACCACGCCCCATAAACCCTGAGCTGTTCCCTGATTGGCCCAGTGATGCTCCTGCCCCCCCCCAACCTGGTCTCCACGTGGGAGAAACGTGACCGAGTCCTTCTGCGGCGCATCATGAAGAGGAAGCAGGCATCAGGAGGTCGAGCAAGAGTGCAAAGGTGAGTTTTCTTTATTTTACTTCACATTTCTTTTTTTTTTTTTGTTAAATAGCCGTTGAGCCATCATTCAGTTAACTAAATTGTGTTTTTTTGTTTTGCAAGTGGTCGGAAGCCAGAGCCGGGAAGAGTGATGGCCGCACCGCAGAGGTGCTGGAGGGAGAAGGCCTGGCCGAGACAGCGAGAGGGCACAGGGGCGACATGGACGGAGACCAGGTGGCTGCATCGCAGGGCAAGGCATGGCGGACGGGTAGATTCAGAGGAGAGCAGGAACGCAGCAGAATCAGGGAGTTCAGCAGCAAAACCTTTTCATTTGGTCGGGGAGCTGGAGGAGGAAAGAGGGGCACACGGACTTCAGGGCACAGATGGGGGGACGGTGTAATGGCAACGAACAGGCAAGGGCTAGAGCTGGACTGTGGGTGGTGGGAGAACAAGGGCATGAAAGGGCGCCCTGCCTTGAACTATAAGTTTGTGCCCTGCTTTTAGTGAATTTGGGAACAAACAGTGAACGTAATTGCAGTAAACACCGAGAACAGAATAAAAACTATGTGTCCTGCTTTGCAGAGATTATGGGGGAACCAGAACGTAATGTGCCCTGCTACTATGTTGTGTGCCCTGCATCTTTGCAGTGAACATTTGGGAACAGATAAAGACTAACTAAGCAGCTCTGCCTGCTTTGAGAGCTTGATAACCAAGAAGTTGTGTGCCCTGCTCTTGACTTTGCAGTGAATTTGGGAACAGAAAAAGAGACTAAGTAAAATGTGCCCTGCTTTGCAAAGATTGGGGGAACCAGAACTTATTTAATGTGCCCTTCGTCTGCAGTGAATATTTGGGAACAGAAAAAGACTACATTAATATTTATTTTATTTTATTTATTTATTGAGTTTTGTTGACCCGTTAAGCCAGTGGGCCTAGAAGTCCTTTTTCAGGGGCGACCGGGGGGAGGGGGGGGATACAGATGGTAAGCAACTGAAATTGAACCAGATTAAGCTGTTGTTGGTATTTTTAGTGAATGGGAGAAATTTGGCCAGGACACAGGGGAAATTTCCCTACTCTTGCCAGTAGGGGGATCTCTGGTCACCGACATGGAGACCTCAGTTGGTGTTCAGCCTTGCTCTGAGGAGGTCATGGATTGCACTACCGTGCTGCCGGCTGCGGCAGCTCCTGTTATGATTTCAGGGACAGAGGATTCCCATTCTATGCCAGTTGTGGAGGATAGACCGCTTTTTCAGCCTGCGCTACGGGATCCTACCTTGCATGCACGTCAGTATCATCCTGTGCCTTCTACGGTGGTTCCTCTCTCTGAAACAGAACCAAGTACGGAGAGGGCAGCATGTGTTCACGGTGTTCTTCCCCATGCTGCATCCGGGGGGTTCGGGATAATGCCCAGCGGCTCAGAGTGCATTTGGGGAGTTACCTCTGCCCTCTACTGCGGTGCCTCTGCCGATGATTTCTCAGGCTGCCTCTACTACTGCCACACTAATCAGCAAGCGCTTCGGTTTGCGGGATGCCCCGGAGTTTACTGCACCATCCTGGACTGCCTCGGAAGCGCTGTTTCGCGTGGGTTGGACACGGACTGCATCGGGCACCTGGACACCGGATTTGTCCTGGGAGGAGGACAAACATGGAGTACTGTTTTCACCACACAGGCCTGCAACGCCCAGCAAGAGCTCCACCAAGGTACCCAATTCTGGGGACCGTACATCCCCTACAGACTCTGTTGCTGACACCACTACTGCTGTTTCTGGGACTAGCTGGGGGGATATTGTTGATAATGCAGAATTGGTGGATAATATACATGTCTCCACTATGGAGGGGACTGTGGCTTCTCATGTGGGGGCAGGTGTTTGCACCATAACTAGGGAAACTGCAGTTTCAACAATTTCCCCTTCTGACCAACCCCTCGTTGACTGTGCCTCTTAGGGAGTTGCGTTTCGTGCTCTGTTTCACCCTCTTCCCCTATAGCTCCTACTATACTGGGTACTGTTCCCCCTGCTGCACCCAGGCAGACTTCTGCTTCTTGTTCCAGTCTACCTACACCTCTCCCTAATACTGTTCAGGCGTCCTCGCCTCCACTGGATGATCCAGGGGAAGGCCCCTCAGCTCTACCTCTGCCCCCAGCCCTGCCTCCACCCTCAGCTCTGCCTCCACCCTCAGCTCTGCCTCCACCCTCAGGTAGGGGCCCTGTTCTTTCTGATCTCTTCAAAAACAAATTGGAGCAGGCCCCCAGACATAATGCTGTCCACCTTCGATACAGGGGGGGCTTAATGACTTTCCGGACCGATATTATGTTGCTAGAACTTTATTAAAAGGTTCTATGCATTTTCAGGCCTCAGACATCTATGCATTGATTCACATATCAGGTGAATAAACCTTTGATATTAGCTTCAAAACTAATGTAGGTTTGGACAGGTTTTGGCACAAATACACAACTTTGAAACACACTCCTTTATGGACACCCTTTTATGCGATCCCCTTGACTAAACCTGCAGTACGCACCGTCACTGTTATGTTTCGTAATGAAGGTGTGAGTGTTGGTGATATTTATCACTGGTTACAAAATAGGTGTACAGTCTTGTTCCCCACCAAAGCTATTATTAATGAGGAAGGGCTGTGGACTGGTGGATGGAAATTTCGTGTTAAACTTTTCCAAGGCAACTCAGAGGTGGTACATCTCCCTAATAGTTTCTTCCTGGGCAAAGATAGAGGCATTTGTTTTTATGGGGTCCAGCCTAGGGCCTGCTACAAGTGCGGTGCTCGCACACATCTCAGTAGCACTTGTGATATGTTGAAATGTGGTTTATGTGGGGGATATGGACACCCTAGCATGTCCTGTGACAACGTTTTTCAATGCAATCTCTGTGATGAGAAGGGACATGCCTACCATCAATGTCCCATGGCCAGTAAGAACCGCAGTGAGGGTTGGAATCCTAACATTTTAGTCCAGAAAGTACAAGACAAGGCACAGGAACAGACTACTACCCCTGTCACTGTTTTGGATCCCACGGACGCCTCTTCGCCCCCCCCCCCCCAAAAAACTCCTCTCATAGTGACAGTAGCTTCCCAGGTAGAGTTTGAACCCCCTACTGCCACGGATGCCCCTCTCCATACACAGGATATGGTAGACACCACCCCACACCCTACCACCACACAGACCACTGACCCACCTCTTGCGGATTTGGATGGTTTTACACAAAGCAGACGGATTACTAGGGCGACCACTCGCAAATCACAAAAACTTAGCGAGGTGCCCCTTTCCAATGCTTTCGAATGTTTAAAAGGGGTTGGGGAGGACTCAGATGGTGATTCAGAAGCCTCTGTTCTACCATTGGATATGGAAGTCACTGGTTCTAGACCTCCGGATGTTGTCCATAAAAAAGTTACCAGAACAAAGAGGGGGAGTAAAAAGCGTAAAAACATGGCTGTCACAGATGGGAGTGGTTGATTTTTAACTCTGGCTACCATTCGGCTTTCCTCATTTAATGTTCATAGTCTGAAGAACTACAAAAGACGGATAGCGTTTTTTCATTTTGCTGCCTCCCTCCAAACTGATGTTCTCTTACTCCAAGAAACCCGCCTGACATCTCTTTTTGACATTAAGCAAGTTAAGAGGGGTTGGGTCTGGGGTCCCTCATACTGGACATTTGGGGAGGATCTGGCAGATGGTGTGGCTATCCTGTTTACATCTACAGCCTTTTCCATCTCACGTATTATAGACATTTTTCCAGGTAGAGCTTTGATTCTTGACTGTACTTTTCAAGGCCATTCCCTTCATATTATTAACCTCTATGCTCCTCAAACCAAAGCTGCCAGGATCAGTTTACTTGCTCTCATTAAACCTTATCTCTGTACCAGTAAACATATTATCTGGGGTGATGATTTCACTTGCTTAATACATGTTTCCTGCAGAACAGCAGCAGAGAAAATAATATGTTGTGACTCCCATGCTTTATGTACTTTGGTGAAAGATGCTAACTTAACTGATGCATATCGTACACTGAAATCTGATGCTGGATATACTTATTATAGATCCATTTACCATACTAGGATTGACTATTTCTTTTCCTAACGTTATTGTATGCCGCATCAGATTTCACTTCGTCCTATGGAGCTTTTGGACCATCACTTGTTAACTGGGACATTTTCTTTGGGATCGGCCCCTCCGGTTTTTTTCTCAACCTCGGCCCTGTGGAAACTTAACAATTCCCTGTTTTCCCATCTTCCTGTTCAGGCACAAGTCCAATCCCTCTTTCGGGCCCAGATTTCTGTCCTTCGTTGTTATGATTCCGTATGGACATGGTGGAAGGATACAAAAATGGACTTACAGATGTTTTTTCAGACTATGGGAAAACGTATGGTCAGGGATAAATATCTTACTTATTTGGATTATAGGAATCAATTATATAAACTCTCTATCACATTGTTTCCTCCCTATTGATTATTCCTCACAAATCAAAAAAGTCCGACGCTGCATGTTTGCGCATCAATATAATAGCACCTGTACCTTAGAATTTTTAATGACAGTGGGTACTTCAGTTACCCCCTCCACAAATCGGTTTTTTGCCTATACAGATCGGATGCATGCTACGGTTATGCAGGGTCTCTACGACCCAGCGGGTAACATTGATTGCTCTATTTCAGGCATGCTCTCCACTGCAACCTCCCATTTAAAGACTCAATGTTGCAATCCGCCCTGCAGTCCGGCTGTCTTGTCAGAAGTTTTTGCGGCGCCTGTTCCACAGGTCTCTGCACATCATGCAAGAGACTTAGTAGTTCTCATTACACAAGAGGAAGTGGCTTGTGCCATTTCTCAACTTAAGTTAGGAGTAGCCCCTGGTCCGGATGGCCTTACCCATGAATTTTATAAAACATTTCGGGATGATTTGGTGGAAACATTAACCCAAGTATATAATTATGTCTTACAGGGAAGGGATGAGATTTCTGACTTTGGATTGTCCTTTTTGAAATTTATCTATAAAAAGGGGGATAAATGCTCACTACAGAATTGGAGACCTCTTCACCTTCTTAATACTGACTATAAAATTTTGGCTAAACTACTTGGTACCCGATTGCAACAACTGGCACCTGATATTACTGACCTTTCACAATCTTGTGCTATTCCTGGTCGCTCGATCCAAACTAATCTGTTCCTGCTCAGGGAAATTTTTGAAGCAAAACAGACAAATCACAGAACGGGTTTTGTCCTCTCCTTGGATCAAGCGAAAGCGTTTGATTCAGTGCATCACTCATACTTGTTTCAGATCATGAAGCTGTATGGTATTCCGGACGTCTTTCTCACGTGGCTTGCTCGTCTATTTTCCATAGCTAGTTTTACTCCTTTAATCAATGGATTTTTGGGGGATAATTTGCTCCAGAAAGTTGGGATATGACAGGATTGTCCATTAAGCCCTTTATTATACACTTTTGCTTTAGACCCTCTTATTAGACAAATTAAATGGGATTCACAAATTGTAGGGTCAGCACCCGGTTCTACTTTATTCCCGGTAAAGATTTCAGCATATGTGGATGATGTTGTTTTATTTGTCCATAATAAAGAGTCTGGAGACCAGGCGGTCCGGATCTTTCAGAATTTTACTTTGGTTTCAGGTGGGACCCTTAACCTCCAGAAGAGTGTATCCATCCCTTTAGATATGGATTCCGCATTTATCCCAGAGGTGGGTGGCATTCGGACATGCACCTCTCCGCAACGAATATTGGGTTTATGGTTCAATGTTGCGGATGCAACGACACATAATTGGGAAAAGCAACTTCTTATTGGGGAGACTAAGGTACACTTATGGAAAACTTGGAAATTGGGGAAGAAGAAGCAAGTTTTGGTAAATCAAGAAATTTTTACTTCCCATTTTTTTATTTCTCAGTTATGTTTATGCCCCCCCCCCCAGCATTTAGAGACGAGACTCTTTAGTATTTTTTTTTTCCAGATGATATGGGGCAGTCGACTTAATCCTGTAAAAAGAGACATCACCTACTTACCAGTACAACAAGGAGGGCTTGGGATGGTTCACCCCATGGCCTTTTTTCTCTCTTTTTCATCTTTTTCACAGCATACGTTACACATCCCACACTTGTGATACTTGGGTCAGCAGTGCTATGCACTCAGTTATGGATAAATGGGATACTCTCCCACCCAGACATTCCCGTACTTTCAATATCCCATCCTATGCCATAGACAGTTTCCCGTAAATTATGATTCTGGAAACTGAGCAAATCATCCATCCTGACGCTCACTAGAAGACAGCTCTATAACACCTTTGTAAATGTTACGAAACCAACGTTACTGTTTCCAGAATGTACCCCTTCTCGTATGGGATATGCTTTATTATTTCTTCATGATAAACGAATCCCACAGCATATGTGGGATGTCACCTGGCTCTGTTGCCATGGCAGATTACATGTCCGAGGAAAGTTGAAACATAAGTCCTCTCAAGAACGGTATTGTCCTAAGCCTTCTTGTTCTCACATAGAAGAAACAATGACTCATTTCTTTTTTGAATGTCCGGACGCTCTTTTGTTTTGGAAAACATTAGCTAACAAGTGGCAATGGCCGTTTCTCAGTAGAATTACCTATCAAACACTGATACTAGGTGACTTTTCTGGACCATGGAACAGATTTCATCATAGTACTTTACGGGTTATTTTAGCCATCTGTAAATATTATCTGTGGCAAGCACGGTGTCAATATGTTTTACAGCAACTTCAAACCTTACCACATTCTATTATACTGCAGATGGAAACAGCTTTGTTGAATATAATGGAATTGGAACACCGACAACTTTCTTTACAACGCTTTCAGTTATTGTGGAAACATATCGATTTTTTGCATTAGTATCATATGTCTACTGTTATGCTATGAAGACTGTTTCTTTTCTTTTTTTCGTTTTCTGATTAGTTTACAGTGGATGTATGAATACTGTGTATGTTTTTGTTACTATTTTCTTTCTGTTTGACTTGTTTATTTATGCCTGATGTTATGTTTTCTTTGCACAATAAAGTTCCCCTACTCTTTTTCGATAAGTGCCATGGGATCTTTAACATCCACCTGAACTACCACCAATCCAAGCAGATGGGACCTCGGTTTAACGTCTCATCCGAAAGACGGGACCTCAGAAGTGCAGCACCCTCCCTCATGCTGCACTACTGTGTCAGTATTGGGATATTAACCCAAGTGCCAGATGTGGGAACTGAACCCACAGCCCTCTGATCTCCCAGCCTCAGAGGCGCGTGTGCTACCTACTGAGCCACTGACACGGACAATATGCCCTGCTTTGCAGCGGTCTGTGTCCCATGCAGCTAGTTGTGTGCCCACATGAAGTGAACAATTTGGGACTAGAAAGAGTGACTAAGTAATGTGCCCTCCTTTGCACAGATCTGTACTCTGACCAATATTTATTGTGCCCTGCTTATGTTGTGTGCCCTGCATCTGCAGTGAACATTTGGAATAAAGACTTGCTTTGCAGAGAAGATGGAAACCTGGCACTAAGAATTATATGCCAGTGCTTATGTTGTCAATGATGTGTGCCCTGCACTTGCAGTGAGCAATTTGGGAACAGAAAAAGACTAAGTTATGCCCTGCAGCTTTGCAGAGAATCCAAGGGGACCACAAAATGTGCTCTGCTAAATGTTGTGCCCCGCTCTTTGCACTGAACTTGGGAACACTCAGAATAAGACTATGTGCCTGCCCTTTGCAGAGATCCATGAGGGAACTAAAAAGACTTGTGCCCTGAGTCACAATGGAAGGGATTGCCCCAGTCAGGAACAGGGTTGGTCTGAGAAGTGCCAGCGACTGTCCCGGGGGGAGGGGCCTGGGGGGTCACATCTGCTCGCTGCCATGTTCTCTTTTTCAGGAAAAGCCTCATCATGTGTTAATTTAAGTAGCTGCACACCCTGACACCTTGTTTTGCTAACTTCAAACCTTTTAATAATTACAGTCCAACATGGCTGGAGTTAAATTAGCAACTGCAAAGGGATGGCACCAAAAATATGATCCAGAATAAAACTGGCTACAGATTACCAGTGAGGGAGACTGTGCAGTGCGTGTTAGTTGCAAATTGTGCTGCGAGTGCAGCGAGAAGCTACGTGGGTTGAGGAACTTCAGTGAGGCATTAATTGCAGGGATTACAGGCCCCCGGCTAAAAGTGACATCTTCCGGAAACATCTTCTTACAGAGCAGCACAAGAAAGCTGTTAACATTTTCAAATTTGGTAGAACAAGGTCACCACTTGATATATATCAATATACAACAATTGGTAAGTTTAAAATGGGGGGGTGTTGTACCGAGACTTAAAACTTATTTGCAGGGAGAGCTTTCAGTACTACAGAGGAACAGCATAGAACGATTCTAGGCAGGCTGATGGAGATCTTGTATATGATGGTCAAAGAGGACATCCCTATTAAACAGTCTGAAGCGATAGCAGAACAAGAAAAGCACCATTGGGCAATAAAGTATTACTTGTTTTCTTAACATATCTTAAAATGTACTCTAACCTATGTTATACTGTATGTACTGTGTTGTTGTTTTTATGTATGAATTTGTACAACTGTGCTTATCTGTATTCTGTCTTGTGCTCTCCGGGGTCGTGCCTGAAAATAGGCAGGATTGTTGCCTAGCGCACTTACCCAGTTATCAAAAGCTAATAAATAAGTAAATAAAATGCTGTTAGTGGGAAACTCACAATGTGTATTGGCAAGCACCTAGAAGAAAACCTACTGGCAACTGTCAAAAATCCCAATTATTTTTCGGTGCTTGTGGATGGTAGTACTGACAGAGGTGTAATTCAAAAGGAACTGGTTTACGTAATTTATGTAAATCCCATCAATGGTCAAGTGGAGACTAAGTTTTTACGAATGAAAGCTGTATCAGGTGGCACAAGTGAGGGATTGAAAAATCTCCGTTTAGACATTTTTACTTTGTGGCCTCAATATCAAAAACGTGGTTGGGTTTGGAGCTGATGGGGCATCTGTCAACATGGGTGTAAGACGGGGTCTTGCTGCTCTTTTAAGGGAAGACATTCAGTGGTTAGTTGGTGTTCACTGTTTCTCTCACAGATTAGAACTGGCCATAAAAGACGCTTTGGATAACACCTATTTCAACAATGTTTCAAACTTTCTGACCCAACTGTTTTATCCCTATCAGAAAAGTCCTAAGAGACTCAGAGAGTTACGATCCCTTGCCCAGGCCATGGAGATGTCAGCTGAAAAGCCCACGAAGGCCCATGGCACACGCTGGGTGCAACATAAATTTCTTGTCACCTGTGCTGTTACCAAATCATTCCCCGTAATTTGTGCCCATTTAGAATCTATGGCCGCAGACCCAACTCATGACCAGGCCAAAGCCAAGGGAGTGTTGCAAATTATGACTAAATTCCAAATGGTGGCACGCCTTTTGTATTTTGAACAGCTGCTTCAGCCACATGCCAGGTTCTCACTACCACTTCAAAAATAAGTTTTTGAAATGCCAGAGCTACTTAGCTCTGTTGAAACTTTGAGAAACACTCGGCATGCTAAGCAGAGTGGTCCCATAGGTGGCAGTGAACTTGACATTCTCTTACAAAATGGGTTGGATGTTCTTTCAGGAGCACGTGCTCAAGTCTCATACAAGGGTGTGAAATTAACACATTTTAGTGGCCAAGTTGTTAAAACTTTTAAACAACAAACTAAGAAATACATTATAAACACTAAGAACTATTGTGAACAAAGGTTCGGTTTGACTGATGAAAATAATTTCTACAACCGTGCAAAAGTGTTAGATACCAGACTTTGGCCAGCAGTTGCAGACAGAAAAGAACTGGAGCTGTACGGTAAAAGTGACATTACTGCAGTATCTGACCACTTTTCAGCACTTTTGCAGCGTGACTGTGACAGCATTCTGCTACTTGCAGAACGGCAAGAGTTTAAGATGTTTGCTCAAACCAATGTCATCAATCTTTCTGCCACTATCTGGTCAAAGCTGGCATGTGATTTCCAAAATTCTTATCCAGATCTGTTGAAGCTTGTCAATGTGCTGAGAGTATTTCCTATGTCTAGTGCAACTGTAGAAAGGTGTTTTTCAACAACGGACAAGGTAAAAACTGACTGGAGAGCAAGTCTGGCACAAGATACTGTAGAAACATTGATTCACATTAAAAAGCAGGGCCCCCCTCCAGCTGAATTCAACTCAGACAGGGCTGTAGACATATTTTTTTAGTGCTAAACCAAGACGTCCTGGTGATTTGGCAGCTGAGGATGGTGGACCACCCCAGGTCCCTCCCTCCCAAAACAGGCTACATGCCTAGTGGAGAACAGTAACAAAATAGATCGCCCCCAATCCTTGTTGGTAATTGTGTGGTCGATCACGGTCCCAGGTGGTTACTGTGTGGTCAACCACAGTCCCAGGTGGTTACTATGTGGTCAATCACAGTCCCAGGGGAGTTATGCTGCGGCAGGGGTTTGTGTTTAATTTGTTACGACTCACAATCACGCTCACGAATTCATGGTCTGCTTTGGCAGACATCCTATCTCAGCTCTTAAAATGTATGTGCTGCTGCACAGGAATTACTGTATTCTGGAAATGGCTAAATAAAACAGATAACAGTCTCAGAAACCTGTGTAAACGTGCATTTAATCAATACAGAGCAAAATAAGTACATTTTATGGGGTTTTGAGCAAAAATATGAATTTCTGGTAACTGCTAATCAACTTCAGCCAATTGCTAATCATTTTTTACTTTGATCAGCGAAGGCTGCTAATCAAGTCTCTGACACTAATTTATGCCTTGATATATCTACATGTCTATATATATATATATATATATATATATATATATATATATATATATATATATACACACACACACACACACACACACACACATATATATATATATATATATATATATATATATATATATATACACACACACACACATATATATATATATATATATATATATATATACATACACACACATATACACACACACACACACACTTATAGAACGAGCAGAGGGATATATATATATATAGAGAGAGAGAAATATATATGAAAGAGAAATAGAGATATATATAAATAAATAGAAATATAAAGAGATCTGCTACATTTTATGAATCCCTTACATGGTACTGGTGAGCCTTCTGTGTTGTCCTCTGGTCTTTGTTGTACAAATATTAGAAAAGTCACACTGTTTCCCCGACACCTGCTGCAGCTTACATTCTGACTTTGTTTTGTATTTGCCACTGTAACGCTACACATCTAACCTGTTGACGCCATTTGGTGTACAAGCAGGACTGTGGCAGGGTATTGACACTAATGCTCAGTGTGTGCCATTCTCTTTTTCCCCTTAGTAAGCGAACCCACGGCAAAACAACATCTGTCGCCCGGTGCCAGCACCATCCCTCACTTCAGCACTCTTGACTGAATGCCTCCGCATGCTCCCGCTGTACAGAGGACGCACCACTACACAGCATCAGTCTGCCAAAAACTGACTGTTGCTCAGAATCTGCATTTTTGGACCTCTATTACTTAGCTATCTGGCCATACAGCAGACGTTATCCTTATCCTGGCAAGTGACTTCATCAGGGCTCAAAATAATCGTCTGTCCGCCTGTCTTGGACAGCCCATTTTTAAATGGGACAGCCGTTTCTTTCATTGTGCCTGTCCCTGGGACAGGCAGATGGTTTCATACATTAATCAAACTCTGATGGGCACTAGAACCCAGGAAGCAGGTTGTGAATCAGGTCAAGCCCGGGGTAGAGAACGGGGTGAACGTCACGCACGACGTGCACATCGCGACGTCATGTGGTCGCCGAAGTTAGACTCTAGCCCAATCATCTTGTGATGGACTGGATGGCAGAGTCGCGGTATGTTGGCTGGCGCTGGTGGGCTAAATGGTCAGTCTTCCTATCTGCCAAGGTAGGGAAACGCAACTGAAAGGGGCTGGCAGTGGTAAATGTGCATGCACAGCTAACTTCTCTCTCGCCCACGCTGCCGCGTTCCTCGTTTCATTTTGAGGCATCTGAGGAGCAGCAGTGTGAGACGAGTATCGATGTTTGGTTAAAAAAAAACAAAACTAAACAGCCATTTTAAGTCAGAAAGAAAAAGCAGGCAGGACTGCAGGCAGACAGTCAGTGTCCAAGCAAGTGGGAGGGATTGGAGAGAGACTGTGCCAGGCTGTACAGGAGAAGAGGATTTACTTGCTGTTACAGACAATTGTAGGACTGTGGGAGAGAGACAGACATTTAAAAATTAAGTAGAATAAGAAAAAGGAAGGCAGGACAACAGTGTCCCAGCAAGAGGGGCAGGAGAGACTACAGCCAGACAGTGCTGCTACAAAGAGCCCTTTTCAGGGCTCTGGGAGAGGTAAAAAAAATAAAATAAATCAAGTAGTAAAAGAAGAAAAAGGAGGGCAGGGCAGCAGTGTCCCATCAAGGAAGGGGATAGGCAGCAGTGTTCCATCAAGAGAGGGGATAGGAGAGAGACTACAGCCTGAGAGTGCTGATGAAAACATTCCTTTTCAGGGCTCTGGGAGAGGGACAAAAATAAAATAAATCAAGTAATAAAAGAAGAAAAAGGAGGGCAGGGCAACAGTGAACCAGCAAGAGAGTGGACAGGAATGACTACAGCCTGTGTGCTGCTGAAAAACAGCCATGTTCAGGGCTCTGGGGGACAAAAAAGTGTGGACAGGTGAAACTTTTGTGGGACAGGCAATATTTGCATCCCACCTGTCCCATGGACAGGCATCTCAAAAAAAGTATTTTGAGCCCTGGACTTCATTGAAAACAAGCACCAGAAGGTGGCCATTCCTCCCTATGTAAATACAGGCCCACCTGGCTCTTCCCTGCCCTGGCTAAGATGAAAGGAAAAATGTGTTCTCTCCCAGCAATCCAACTATCTTGACTCTTCTTCTTTCCTCTCCCCTTTTACATAGAAACATAAAATCTGACAGCAGATAAGGACCATGCGGACCACCTCGTCTGCCCATTTCCCTACTCAGTGTTCAGTTTTTTCACTGTTACCTCTCAGATCGGCTCCAGTCAGTCCAAGCTGGTGATGCCTTATACACCCCTCTGCCCATCAAGTCTGGTATCTCCGAGGGTCACATCCCATGACTAATCCTCTTCTCCATCTTCTTAAATAAGCTCCCCTCCTCCTGAATCTCGCCTCACATACACATGTATGCAGATCACAATTCTATTTTCGTCAGTCGTCTCAGTCCCCGAGCTGGAGTCCTCACTCCAGTGAGATTCTGACAATGCCTAGCATTAGTTCCACATAAACCAGCTCTAACTAAATGCCAAAAAACAATCTCTCTTACATTCGGCACTAGACAAAGATTAACAAGGCTCCAACATACACCTGTCTTCTCAACGTTAGATGGGAACCTGCTTGAACAGATACCCCATTCAAGTACTTAGGGATGTGGCTAGATTAGAATCTGCTTTTCCACCAATTCTGATGCCATGCACAATAAATTTTGCCCTACGTTTGGTATACTGTACTGAAACAAATCATGCCTTCCATTCCCAGTCTGCCGTGGGATCATCCTTAAAATAATCCTGCCTATGTTTTTTTTTTTTAATTTCGTTTTTATTAAGAGAATCATCATAAGTACAGAAAAAATATGCATTTACATGCCAATAAATATGTAATCGATCAGGAACAATAATGGCTTATGATGTTGACAATGTACAACAGGTTCAGATTAATAGGAGCAAGCTCAGTAGGTAAATTATGAGAACCCCAAGTAAGATTTTAGGCAAAAGAAAATTAGAAGAAATCAATTTTCTCAGAAACAATCATCTGCAGATTGGAGGATGTTATCTCACCTCAGGCTTATCTCCACCCTCCATGGTCCAATATGTATGGACCCCCATGGGGCCGAGTATCCCCCCCCCCCCGCAAGAAAACCATGAAATGCTCTTACTTCCCTAGGACACAAATTCTGGATCATGTTGTGCCATGTAAAAAAACACTGTTGCAATTTCTCCCAGAAAACTGTTTGCCTATCATGCAGGTCAGCCTTAAGACCCTCTAACCTGTAAATATCCAAAAAATGTTGTCGCCATTCCAACACCGTAGGTATTTTAACAGACATCCATCTACTAGTTATGGTTGTTTTTTTAGCTGCTTACAGGTATAGGGATAACAGAGTACGATGCCATAAGGGTTTGTGTGATGGGCAGATAGACAGTACCACCATTTCAGCTGCGCGCTCCACCCGCTTCCCCAGACAATCCTGTAGCTCTTCCTGCAGGGTACACCAATATGGCATTCATTTAGGACAAAGCCAAAGAATATGACCCAAGTCTGCCAATTTACAACTGCAGTTCCTCCAACAATGACCATAGGAGGCAAGAAGATATTAAGCTAAAATAGCTGGGG
Organism: Neoceratodus forsteri; assembly: GCA_016271365.2. Lineage (NCBI taxonomy): Eukaryota > Metazoa > Chordata > Ceratodontiformes > Ceratodontidae > Neoceratodus > Neoceratodus forsteri. Next base: position 165,421,412 of record CM057459.1, on the reverse strand, counting down.
AATGAAAGAATCTCGAACGGCACTTCCAAGCAAATTCTCTCCATTTATTTGCAGAGGAAATTTTAATTGCTTTTAAGGTGGAATCCCACCACAAAGAAGAAGGGATCTCTAGTTCCAAATCCTTATTCCAACTATCCAACACCGATTGTGAGGAGTCCACCAAGTATTCCTGCAAAATAGTATACAAATGGCCTATAAGTCATCCCCAAGAATGACCTAGTAGGGTATCTTTAAGTAAAATCCAAAATACCGGCAGGGGAGCACTGCAGGCAACCTAGTGACAACATCCCTTTGCCACAAGATATAATTTCTGACCTGGAGATAACAAAAAGAGTCTCTATAAGTGAGACCATACTGCTTTTGTAAATCAGAAAAAGGTATAATGCCTGAAGGTACTAAGAACTGGTGATAGTAGTTAAGTCCTAGCTGTCTCCAGGAAATAAAAGTGGTGTCAAGTCCGGAGGAATGAAAGTTTTCATCTTCAGATAGCACTGTATAGAAAAAATTAATTTGTTTAAGGGCTCGTTTTTGTTTAAGTTTGTACCAAACTCTCAAGATCTGGGCTGTATAGTTGACAAAGTTGCAAAGTTGAGGTATCCTTTCCTGAGGCGCAAAAATTAAAAATTACTCACCATAGTAATGTTGTTTCTTCTAATGGAGTCTTGCTGTATTCAGACATAATGCAGACTACCAAGCAGTTCCCTATGGAGGAGGGAATGCAGAACCTACTTTGGAAAGAGGCTCTGCAGTACTGCTGTCCCAAACCTAGCATCACTCCGAGCCTGGATGTCCAGGAAGTAATGCTTGGTAAAAGTATGTACTGTTTTCCAGGTGGCTGCTTTACAGATCTCCAACAAAGGTATATTTCTGGCCACAGCTAGAGAAGCAGCTGTACCTCTAGTTGAATGAGCCCTCAGGCCTGAAGGGGGCGTTCTACCCAACTTGTCATAACAGAATTGTATACAAGAAACATTCCACCTGGCAATAGTTCTTTTAGTGGCAGGCTTACCTTTCCCCACTTCACCATAAGTGAGAAACAACTGAAGATAGTCATTTCTATGTGCCTTAGTATGCTCAATGTAGTAGCTAAGGGCCCTCTTAACGTCCAGACTGTGTAACCTTCTTTCACCTGAAGAAGAATGACCAGTGAAAAACACAGGGAGAGAGATATAGACTGGTTCAGATGAAAATCCTATACCACTTTGGGCAAGAATCTCCTATTGGTTCTTAGGACCACTTTGTCCCTGTGGAAGGAGATGAAGTCAGGTTCAACTGACAGAGCCTGTAACTCACTAATCCGTCTGGCAGAAGTAATAGCTACCAAGAACATAGTTTTCCAAGTCAAGTACTTCAATTTGGCCGAAGCCAGAGGTTCAAAGAGTGGCTGCATAAGCTGAGCTATGCAGACATTAAGATCCCAAGGCAGAGTGGGCTCCCTAAAGGGAGGGAGGGTTAATGTGAACCAGTCCTTTGAAAAACTTTCTGAAAACAGGATGAGATGCAAGGGAAGAGCCCTTCCCTGCTGAGAGGAATGCAGAGACAGCTGCTAGATGAACCTTCAGAGTGGCAGGCCTAAGACCTAGACCATTCAGATGAACCAGATAGTCTAAGATTGTGAAAATGTCTGCAGAATCAGGCAGGATGCCTTTCTGAGAGCACCAAATACTGAACCTTTTCCATTTGGAGTTGTAAGTTTTTCTAGTGGATGGTTTCCTGGAGACCTTCAGAATATCCAGAAATCCCTGAGAAAGATGTAGTGCTGCATATTTTAACTCTTCAAGAGCCAGGACTTGAGATTGCGAGACTGGAGATTGGGGTACCAGATCCGCCCCTGGGAGGAGGACAGGAGATTGTATGTCCTGGGCAGAGACAGGGGACGTGACACTGACAAGGACAGCAGTAAAAGGATACCATGGCTGTCTGGCCCAATCTGGAGCCACCAGTATCACTGTGCAGGGTTGTGTCCTGATCTTGATCACAACTCTGAATAGCAGAGGGAAGGGAGGGAAGGCATAGAGAAACCTGCCCTTCCAGTCCAAAATGAGAGTATCCTGGGGAACCGTCCCCAGGACTGGAGGTCTGCAACAAAATAGAGGAAGCTGATGATTGTCTGGTGCTGCAAAGAGATTTATCTCTGGGGTGCCCCACCTGGAGGAGAAGATGACCTTCAGTATGTGAGGATCCAGGGACCATTCGTGGTGTCCCTGTGAAATTCTGCTCAGAACATCTGCCAGTATGTTGTCCTTCCCTGGAAGGTGAACTGCTACCAGAGAAGTCTGAAGAGAATAGAATAGGCCAGAGACCACAGCTTCATGGCTTCTGTGCACAAGGCCGGGGACAGAGTGCCTCCCTGCTTGTTGATGTACCACATTGTGGTGGTGGTGTTGTCCGTTCTGACTTGGACCACCTTGCCCTCGACTGAATCCAAGAAGCTCTGCAGGGCTAGGAAAACTGCCCCGAGTTCCAGGAGATTGATATGAAGGAGAGACTCTTGTGGGGACCAGACTCCTTGAGCTGTCAGGGCTCCCAGGTGGGCTCCCCACCCTAGGAGAGAAGCATCCATAGTTAGAATTACTGATGGGACTTGAGGGAGAAATGGAACCACTTGTCTGAGGTTGTCCTGGTCCAGCCACCACTGGAGAGCTTAGACCAGAGTCTGAGTCACTGGGATCAGTTTGGTAAGTGAATCCTTCTTTTGAGATCAAAAAGACCTTAGATGAAACTGAATGTTAGATCAATGAGATACTGGGGAACACCAGGCATCCGGCTCCCAAGGATATGCTAATTAACTATACTCTTTGCAACAACCCCCGTACCATAGCCAATGCTTTCAACTCACTTTTTACCAAGGCTCCAAATATCTCCCCTTCAGCATCCTGTGATCCCATCCCCCCCTTCAGCTCCTCCGCCACTTACCCTTTCTAATATAGCACAATCAGATGTTCTCAGGCTACTTCAGTCCATCCCCCAACCCCCACCCCGAGGCAGCCCTGGGCCTGATGGTACTGAACCAAGGATAATTAGACTTGGTGCACACCTCCTCGCTACTCCAATCACCAGGTTGTTTAATTTGTCTGTCTGCACCTCTACAGTACCTACAGCTTGGAAAGCTGCCAAGGTTATACCAGTATTCAAGAAAGGTGACCCGAACGTCCTAGCCAATTACCGGCCCATAGCCTTACTACCAACACTCAGTAAGATGCTAGAGAAACTTATTCATCGCCAGATCTCCACACACCTGTCGAATTTTAATATTCAATCTCCCTCTCAACATGGCTTTAGGGCAGGACATAGCACCACCACTGCCCTCACGCTTCTCACCAGCGAGATTAAGTCTAATATACACAACAGTCTTCCCACCGGTGCTATCTTTATCGACCTCACCAAAGTGTCTGACATGGTTAATCATCCATTACTCCTGAACAAACTTTACTCTGGATCTACCGTCCTGGTTCAGCAGCTACTCGTCAACCAATACCAATCCATCTCCTCCAGGAAAGTTCTTTCATCCCCTGCCCCTATCACCTGTGGCATCCCTCAAGGTTCCATTCTAGGACCTTTACTCTTCTCCATCTTTACTAATGATAGTCTCTTCTCTCCTCTCTTCCACACTGTCACTCCATCATGTATGCTGACGACTTGGTGCTCAACGCCGCCTCCCGGTCTGTCCTTGAAATTAACATTCACCTATCCTCCTCGTTCCAACTGATCTAAAACTAGCTCTCCTCCAACTCACGTATTCTCAATTTGCCTAAGACTCAGGCCATGCTCTTTGGATCTGCCAGGAAAGTCCATGCTGAGTCTACCAAGCTTCATGTGCTTAGCTATGATGGGACAGTAGTTACTTCGACAGATGCCTTCAGATACCTTGGAGTGACCCTAGATCCTGTGCTTAATTTTTCTGCACATATAAACGAGGTATGTAGATCTGTAAACACCAAGTTAGGTGCAGCCTACCGTGTGCGACACTCCCTGACCCCTGTAGCCAGAACCTCTGTGGCGCAGGGGGTACTGCTTCCTAGGCTACTTTATGCTCTCCCCACTCTATCTCATGCAAATACAGATATCCTTCATAAATGGGACACCTCCTATAACATCTGTAGATTTACCCTCTCTGCCCCTCGCCTTACCCACCAGTCTCCTATACACCTCACTGCATTGGTTGTCCCCCAAATCACAGCACTCCTTCTCTCTGGGTTGTTTTATTGACTCCATGGAGTAGCGCCCCCCCCCGCCCTGACAGTATTGCAGCCATACTCACTCCCATGATCCATTCCCGAACTTTGGGATCCTCTAATTCGCCTCTGCTCTCCATCCCTCTCTGCTTGACAAAAAATATGGGGGAGCTTGCTTTCACCCATTTCACCCCTAAATTCTGGAACTCCCTACCTGCCTAAGGGCTTATCATCTCACTCAGCTTTTAAATCTGCACTTTTTTCCCCACCTTCATGCACTCGATTCCTGTGTCTGTACCTAATTCTTCTCTATACCCTGCGTCCTACTTACTGGTTTCACTTACTCTATTGTGATTGCTCTCGACTCGCTGTTACAATACTACACCCTCGACGGGGTCAACAATGTTATCCCTGATTAAGTTATATCTCTGTGATCTCCTGTAGTACTGTAATCACCCTGTATCTTGGAAAACCTCACTTTGTGAACTGTATGTATGTACCTGTTTGTAAACTGTACTCTCCCGGGTCGTGCTTGAAAATAGGCAGGATTGTTGCCTAATGCACTTACCCTATTACCAAACGCTAATAAATAAATACAATTTTCCCACCAGAATCACATACCACCCCTCTCCTTCTACAATCTTCTCCCTTCTTAGGAGTACAGTAAACGCTATCCAACTCCTTCCCAGTTTGTGAGGAGACGTATACCTCACTAAACCCCAAACTAATAAACGTATCAAGCTCAGTCTGAGATAAATCTCTTGAAGAAATATAATTTCACATTTCTCCCGTCTCAGTATGTGTGAGATCCTGAAGCGTTTATGAGGCTGTGGATTCAGTTTACATTTACAAGACAGGATGCTGCTGTACTCTTCATAACAAAGAATTTAGGAAGGATCTATCATTTGACTAGCAAGTCTAACAAAAATTAAGGCACTGTACCCGGTCCCCAAGTATCTAGTGCTACTATATCCCTCTCCCTTACAGACTTACCCAATCCCTCAAGAGGAAGTTCGACCAAAATTCCAGTATTTGAGCCAGCTCAAGCCATGGCCTGTAGCTGAATTAAAAAATTAAAAAGTACTAGAGAAACGTCAGTGAACAACAACAGCAGGGCACCAACTGGGCAACCTGTAAAGAAAAAAAAAAAAAAAAAACACAACACTCAGGACAACTAGAAACAGCTGGTAACTTCCAAGGAAGGGAGGGAGATTACCTTTCTAACTGCTGTGTGACACCTGGTGGTGGTCTGGTGTCACTGGGGGTGGTCCAGGATGTCTAAAGAAAAAACAACCACACTCACCAGTCCACTGAATGCAGCCAACTTTACACACACACACACCACTGGAAACGGTAATAATTCATCAAGCACCTGCGTTTAACGTAACAAGTATGATCAGAGCTCTCCCACATTCAGTGAGCTAAGGACCACTCTCCCAGATGCCCTCATGCTTTGCTCGTTTGAGCTTCCTCTTTATTCAGTTCAATTTGGGTAGCAAGCCCTCAACATGTACCGCCCCTGACCTGTGAGCACTGTATTCTCTGCACCTGGGGGTCTAGGGTGTACCTGGGCCCCCAGTGCTGGCCAAGTCATACAAGTATACAAAGTACCACAATGCTACAGCAAGCTCCAATACCTACTGATGGATTAATCGCTTCTCTCTTGCCAAATTTTAAAAGTGTAATTTGGAGGCAAGAAGCATGTTAGCTGCTTTGCTTTAACCAAAATGCAATGGACCCCGAAACTGAAAAAGGCACAATGGGCTGGTTTCCAGTGTGGTGCCTCTCGCCCGCCCCTCAATGGGAGGCCAGAGGGAGAGAGAAAAAGGAATACATACACCATAATTTAACACTGTTTAAAAAAAAGTCAGCGGTTGATCAGTCTGTGGGGCCACTCATAGCCCCCCTTTTTTTTTTCTCTATATGTACTTTATGCTTTTTCCCCATTCTCAACCCCCCCCCCCCCACCGATAGTCCCGGGACCCTGGCAGACACAGCAGTGCATTCACATGAAGGTGCGCACACACTCTAGGTACCAGCTCGGCCCATTCTGCCCCAACCCAGGCTTATCGCCAGGCCCCCTGCAGCTCAACTGCCATCTGTCCTCCACCAGGTGGCAGCCAAGGTCCAGGGAAACCCCTCATCCCTCCCAGGAAGAAGAGAGCCACCTTGCGGCAGCTCAATCCTGCTCCTCACCCTTCCCCCCCCCCGCCAACCTCCAACAACCAGGGCTAGTTCCCAAACCTGGGTTGTCGGTGTGGAGCAAGGTGTGGCGTCTGGCGCCTCAACCCTCAGTGCCACCAGGCTATCTCATGGCCCCCTCTCGACTCTGTCTTCCCCACTTGCCTCACTCTTCAATCACCCTCAGCAAAGAAGCACAAGGACCTCATCAGAGTGAACAAAAGCTGCATCCCACAATGGAGTCGGGTTGTCACAGGGTCAAGGGCTAACTATATTACTATTTCCAAACCACCGCAAGGGTGACCAAGGTAGCCATTTGATATAGGACTCTGCAAGAGCAGCTAAACTGTGAGTGGGCAATAACCAAAACTCCATTGTGAAGTGGCTAGGCTGGGGCACATGGTGAAGGACAGGGCCTCCTAAAGAGACAGGCTCTATACTTCCAGACTGCCCAACCCCACAGATTACTTGTTCAGGGAGATGGAATAACAAGTCAGCCTTAAAGTACAGTTTCAAATAATCTGTCACGATGCTCTACTAAAAAAAATATCAGGGAAAGGCATTTTACAGAGAGGGACGGAAGTACCTAAGGGACTAACCCAAGCCAGCACTAAAACACAATGGTGACAGAACAACCCTTTCAAGGCAGAAAGGGAGGGAAGAACAACAGAAGAGCCCACCAGACCCACAGCCATAATACTCTAGCTTCCCAGGGGATACAAACAGTGCAACACCACAGACATGAGCCTTGCTCACCTTGTACGCAAGAACTGAAATAATTCTTCCATCCAGGATGAAAACATGTTACCCAGTGTAGCGTATTACACAATGAGTCCCTATCACAGTCTGTTTTGCAGAATGGAAGAACTGTTGTAGCAGGTACCAGATTGACTGCGGATCCTTGGAACGTGTATCCTTCACTGCCTCAGTCATTGCATGATGCAGAGTTGCGAGTTAAACAGCATCTCTCTTTTCCTGGGCTGCAGGCTCTCATAGTTGTTGCTGCTGTCTGGGGTCATTCTGCCTTCTCTGTGGGAATGGCATAGGGATGCCTCAGTGTTCCATGTCTAGTCGGGGCTCCTCCACTGTATGGTAAACAGCAATCCCATCTGTACAGTGCACCTGAAGTTTCACAAGGAAGGGCGTTTGAAGTTTTCAGTCCTGCCTGTTTAAGAGCACACAGGTAGGGTGAATATGGCAGCTGCTTCTGCTGTACTGGAACAGCACAGTCATTGTCAAGATATAGCCTGATTTGGCCCAATGTTGTTAATTTTTTTTTTTTTTTTAAATGTCGAGCCACCTTAAGAACAGCCTCCTTGGTATAAAAACGGAGAAGCCATCCTAAGCACAAAGGAGTGTGGTCGCTGATTAGAGGACGACTTGGGGGCCAGGGCTCTATGTATCCATCTGTCTCACAACTGCATGTCTGCAGGAAGTCCAAAAGCTCATCGAGGAGCCAATCCACGTATTCTGCAATGTTGGTGCCCTCTTCCACCTCAGGTAATCCGTGTATATGGATATTTTTCCCTTCAGACGTGGCCCTCTAAGTCACAGTTTTTTTCTTCAAGTTGCAAAGTTCTGTGATAGAGGGCACGGGCCACCTCCATAAAGGGCACGGGCCACCTCCATAAGCTGTTCTGTTTGGACAGTGGGAGGGCAGAGAGGGACAGTAAAAAGCAGGATTACTGAACGAATACTTCTGCTCAGTATTCACAAAAGAGGAGGAGGGGGAGGTGCCAAATCCAATTAACAGAAGCACTCTGGATAGAGGGTCAATCCCAGTCCTGTCACAGAAGAAAGGGTTCTGAAAACTCCTAAAACTGAAGGTGGACAAAGCAATGGGGCCTGATGGAATTCACCCCATAATTCTAAAAGAATTAAGGAGAGAACTAGCGACACCACTCACTACCCTTTTTAACAAATCATGGGAGGATGGTGTGGTACCTGAGGACTGGAAGAAGGCGGATATGATTCTCCTTCACAAAAGTGGGAGCAAGACAGAGGCAGGAAACTACAGACCTGTCAGTTGGACCTCTGTGGTAGAGAAAGTGATGGAATCACTTCTGAAGGAAAGAACTGTTGAGTACCTAGAGGCCAGTGGAGCACAGGACCCAAGGCAGCATGGCTTCACAGCAGGAAGGCCATGTCAGACGAATCTAATTGATTTCTTTGACTGGGTGACCAAAGTAGCAGACCAGGGAGGGGCTGTGGACATGGCCTACCTAGACTTTAGCAAAGCATCTGACACAGTCCCACACAAAAGATTAATAGTCAAATTAACCAGCCTGGAAGTGGGTCCCAGGGTGGCAGCCTGGGTAAAACATTGGCTGGACAACAGGACACAGAAGGTAACTGTAAATGGAGTCCACTCTGAAAAAAGAGGAGTTACTAGTGGGGTACCGCAGGGTTCAGTACTGGGTCCAGTCCTTTTTAATGTCTTTATAAGTGACATTGCAGAGGGACTGGAAGGAAAAGTATGCCTCTTTGCAGATGACACAAAGATCTGCAACAGGGTTGATACACAAGGAGGCGTGAAAAGGATTAGAAGGGACTTGGCAAGGTTGGAGGAATGGTCAGAAGTATGGCAGCTTGGATTAAATGCAAAGAAGTGTAAGATAATGCACCCGGGAAACAAAAACTCAGGGGAAGATTATACAATGGGATGGAGGTAGCGACAACAACAAAAATGGAAAGGGACCTGGGGGTAATCATATCAGGTGACCTTAAGGTTAGCAAGCAATATGGGAAGGCAGTAGGGAGGGCTGGGGGTATACTGGGATGCATAGGGAGATGCACCACCAGCAGAAAACAGGAAGTTGTTATCCCTCTGTACAGACAGTTGGTGAGACCCCATCTGGAGTACTGCGTCCAGTTCTGGAGACCCCATCTCCTCAAGGACATAAACAGGATGGAGGCAGTCCAAAAGAGGGCAACTAAAATGGTGCAGGGTCTCCAAGAGAAGCCATACAAGGAGAGACTAAAGGAGCTTAATATGTAAACCCTTGAGAAAAGGAGGGAGAGGGGGAACATGATAGAAACTTTTAAGTACCTCAGTGGAATCAACAAAGTCCAAGAGGGTAGCATCTTTCAGAAAAAGATGTGCAAGAACAAGGGACACAATTTGAAGATAGAGGCGGCGGCTCAGGGGCAACGTGAAAGTATTTTTCACAGAGGGTGGTGGACGTATGGAACAGCCTTCCTGAGGAGGTTGTGGGGTGTAAAATCGTGGGAGAATTCAAGAATGCATGGGACAGACATAAGGCAATTTTTTGGGGGGGGTAGGAAGAAATAGGCTGTTGGTTAAATAGGATCTGCAGCTTATTTATTTTATTTATTGCAATTGTTTGACCAGGAAAGGCACACTGAGCAACAAGATGCTCGTCTCCCGGCACAACGGGGAGGTACACATGGATATGATAACACGCAGGTTATCAAGTGAACAGTTAACAGAAGCAAATAAAAAGCATCATAAGGATACATGATTGCATGAATATACGAGCAGCGCACATTAAATGCTTAGGATATTATAGTATCAAATTACAATTTTTGTGACAAGAAGCAGCAGACAAGGTAAATTGGCACAGCAGTAACAGCTGTAAACAGCAGAGGATGTATATCACAGTTATACACAGTACATAGGGCAAAACAGGCCCAGGACATAAGTGCAAGGTTGGGGTTATATGCCAGCTTCTGTAGCAAGGCTAAGGCCGCTGGTCAGACATTGGGGAGGGGACAGTGGGGCATGGCAGGTTCAGGGACAGGAGCAATTTGTAGTAAGGAAGTTTGCTAGGGTGGTAGACAGAGTAGGAAGAGGAGGAGGAAGTGCCCTGTAGGTAGGGAAATGGGTAGACATACTGTAGGTAGGCCAAGCGGTCCTTATCTGCCGTCAAAGTCTATGTTTCTATGACCCATTATTATGGACAGAGAACCCCCTGCTTTTCTATTTGCTGCTCCTCTACTTTACCCAGGCCTGTACCAAATTATTGATTTTTTTATCTAGTCCATTACTTCAGCTCAGAACGCCGGCAGTACATGGAGATGCGCACGATAGTCGGGTCAGTTGTTTCGAAATCAGCATTCTGAGCCAGAGAGTCCGCCATGCTGCTACACAAGCAGGGTGGGTGGCTGAAGAATTGAGTAGCAGACTCGCTGCACAGCACAGCTTATTTTTCTTTTTCAACCCTTCCATAGTGTACACTTCTCAGTGCTATAGAACTCTGAGGAACCAAAAAAAAAAAAAAAAAAAAAAAAAAAAAAAAGGGCGCAGTTTCACATTGCCGCCAGAATCAAAGTTTGTTATTTTACCTGTTTTTCCCCTTTTTTGCCTATTCAATTGTATAGCATACAACTCAATGTATTCTAATCTGAATTTGACGCTTCACTGATTCTGTACAAATGTCCTTGTCCGCCACTGGTGGCACGTTCCTTTAGCTCACAAACTGGCTACCCTATAGCCAACATACTATATATGTACACTTTTTAGATTGTTTTTGTCTTGCTCTGAAATTCACTACTTAAAAGTACAGTTATGTAAAAACTTGCCGTAACAACAGATCTTCAAGAGAAGCTCTTGCAGCAAGCCATACAGGCAGGACTAAGCCAGCAGGTGCTAGGACCACGTGGAAAACTTCTAACTAGAGGACGACCGACCGCCATCAGTCAATCAACTGATGTCAGCCTAGCCTATATAGGTGGGCAGCCCCCACACCTCAGTTCTCCCACTGGAGACCCTGTATGGACAGCTAAAGGAGAACCAAGGAAGTTTTCTGAGAGCCAAAAGAAAAGCAGAAGCAGTGCAAGAGAAAAAACAACAACGGGGAAGGATGGAAGGAAGGAAAGCAAGGCCTGCAGCAACAGCTTCTCTCAAAGATCTACTGTCATGATAAGTTCTTGCGTAACTGTACTATCTTACTTCGAGGATGGCTCTTGCAGCAGACCACAACAGTAGGACTGAGTCCATTGCAGTACCGGGTATCACTAGAATAACACCATCGGGAGGAGGAGGACAGATCAGCAGTCAAGAGCTCAGGAGAGAAGGCCCTGAAGAACTGCTAGGCCAAACTTGGCCCTGTGCCTAGAGATGATGTCCAGACTGGAATGCTTGGTGAAAGTGTGGACAGAACTCCAGGTGGCAGCTGCACAGATGTCTGCAGTAGACATGTTCCTGAAGCAAGCCATGGAGACAGCCATACCCCTAGTGGAATGGCCCTTGACCACTTCTGGAAGGGGTTTGTTGTACTTGTGGTACCAATAAACAATGCAATTTGCTAACCTCTTAGACAAATACTGTTTGGAAACGGGCACGCCCTCCCTCTCTTTGGCGTGAACTAAATAAACAACTGTTCAGATTTTCTGAAAGTCTTTGGGCAGGACATGTAGTACCACAACATCCTATGTACATCCAAAGTATGGAGCAAGGCCTCCCCCTGATTGGAATACTCAGAAAAATAAACTGGAAGGTGGATGGACTGATTCAAAGTAAACCCCAACACCATCTCGGGTAATAACTTAGGATTAGTATGCAAAGACACCCTATCTTTGTGAAAAAACAAACAAGACTCCTTACACATCAAAGTCTGCAGCTCAGAAATCGTTCGAGAAGACATAACAGCAACTAAAAAGAGCACTTTCCACTACAGGAAGCACAGCTCGCAACTCTCAGTCGGTTCAAAGGGAGGCAAAGTGAGTTTCTCCAACGTAAAGTTGACATCCCATGGAGGGACCGGGTCCCAAATGGGAGGTTTTAAATGCAAACTGCCCCGCAGGACTGTGCGGGACACCTCAAGCTGGGTGACAGCTTTGCCCTCAATAGGTGCATGGTATGCAGAGATGGCAGAAAGGTGCACCTTAAGAGAAGAGTACCCCAAGCCTGAATCCGAAAGGGAAAGAAGGTACTTCAACACCTGAGTCACTGGGCAGGCGAAAGGCTCTAAATAGCAAGCAGGAGCCCAAATGGAGAAGCGCTACCATTTCATAGCATAAGTGGACCTGGTGGAGGGTTTCCTGGCAGCCACAGAACATCTGTGACCATAGAGGTACCCCGCAGCAGGCAATAGCTAAGTCTGCAAGAGCCACACAGAGAGATACTGACTTTAAGTCCGGACAGACCAGAGTGCCCCTTCCTGGGATATCAAGCCGGTGCACAGGGGCAAGGGCACCGGAGGTTCCACAGCCAGCTGTTGCAGCAAGGGGAACCACATCTGTCATGGCCAGAAAGTGGCTACGAGGATCATCTCTGCCACTTCCAACTGGAGCTTGAGTAGAACCCTCTGCACAAGCAGGAAGGGAGGAAAGGCGTACAGAAACCTCCCCTTTCAGGAAAGGGACAATGCATCTCACCAGAAAACTCCAGGCCTGGGATCGAGCAAGCAAAAAAGAAGCTGTTTTGCGTTGAGTGGGGACACAAAGAGGTCCAACTCTGGATGGCCCCACCGGTCAAAGAGATCTTCAACCACAGAGGTTAGAAGCTCCCACCCATGAGCCTGCGAACTGGAGCGGCTGAGACTGTCGATCGAGACATTTTGCACGCCAGGAACGTGTATGGCCGTGAGTTCCAGCCCGTGCTAGATGGCCCAATACCAGACTCATTACCTCCCAACACGTGGGGTAAGAATGGACCCCCCCCCCGCTTGTTCATGTAATACACCACACACAGTGTCCGTCTGCACCAAGAGTGGACCGGGGAGGAGCCAAGTCTGAAAGGCCTACAGGGCATAAAGAACCATCTGCATCTCCAGGATGTCGATATAAAGACCGTCCAGGTGCCCTGGGTCTGGCGGTCGGCCAGATGAGCACCCCATCTCAGGCTGGATGCGTCTGTCGTGAGAATCTGCTGGGGGGGGTCAACAAGAGACACCCCAAAGGAGGTTGGCCTGATCCAGCCACAACGACAGGACCCTCTAGAATGGGTCAGAAAAATAGGACCAATTGGTCTAGGTCATCCGTGTGCTGATCCCATTGGACCCTCAAGGTCCACTGAGGAACTCGCATATGCAAATGGGCCAGAGGAACCGTGGCAATTGCCGCTGCCATGTGGCCCAGAAGGTGCAGGAAAACCCTGGTGGGGATCAGCCAACGGGAGGAAACCAGACATGCCTGCTCCATCAGATGCTCTGCTCTGTCCTCAATCAATCAATCAATCAAAATCTTTATTTAATCAGTCGAACATCATTGAGCATAGCTCATTTACAAGATGGACCTGAGTGGTCAAGAAGTGCAAGTGTTAATACATTGACAAGGGTAGCATAAACAGTAATACAATGACAGTGGTAACATAAACAGTAATACAATGACATAAGTGCTAATATATAACCATTTACATATGTACACGGCACATTAAAACTATTAATCTGTGAGACAGAAGGCAATGGACGCATCAGGAGTAATATGTAGATTATAGGACCTAGCATGCATTTTGAGGGTGAATCTTGGGACTGGAAACGGGAGTTTTATCAGCATATAGGAACACGAAAAAGAAGAAAGGTAGGGTAGGGCCGGGGTTTAGGCAGCTATGGAAGCAGTTGCAGAGTTCTGGGAATAGGGTGGTGAATAATCTTTTGAAGGATATTAAGGGTAGGAGGTTATTTAGCTAAGATTTGTCCTCGAGCAAAAAAGCCTTGCCCTGACTGGTGTCCATTACTGCCCCTATATACTGGGGGCGCGGACAAGGAGAGAGGCAGGATTTCAGCAGATTTACAGTGATCCCTAGGGCCTGGAAGAGCTGGAAGGTGTATTCCATGGTCTGAAGTAAGCGGCTCATGGAGGAGGCCACTAGCATTCAGTTGTCCAGGTAGAGGAACACATAAAAAGACCTGCTTCCTCAATGCAACTTCCACCACTGCCGGGGATTTGGTAAATACCTGGGGGCCAAGGAAAGGCCAAAAGGGACGGCCCAGAATTGAAAATGGGCTCCCTGAAAATGGAAGTGAAGGAAGCGACGATGGGCAGGAAAGACTTGGATGTGCAGGTAAGCATCATGCACATCCATCCAAAGAGCAGACCCAGTCCCCCGGCACAAAAGGGGTAACCATCCTGAAGCACTTGTACTCGATGTAGAAATTCAGATGGTTCAGGTCCAAGATGAGCCGAAGATCCCCCGTCTTTTTGGGGACGAGGAAAAAGTGGGAGTAAAAACCCCTTCTGCACTGAGCCTGAGGGACAGGCTCTATGGCTCTTTTCTAAAGAAGAGCCTGAATTTCCTCCCGTATCAGAGACAGGTGTGCGGGGGGTATGTGGAGTGAACAGGAAAGTTTTCTGACGGCCACTCCAGGAACTCCAGAGTGTGACCGTGTTCTATGATATGGAGCACACAGCTGTCTGTGGTCACCCCCTGCTACTCTTCTAGGTGGATGGAGAACTGACCCCTGACCGCCTCCCTCAGATCATCGGACTGAAGTGGGGGGGGGGTCGGCTAAGGAGTCAGGAGGTAGAGGCAGGTGCAGGCAGGGGGGCTGCGGGGGACCTGGGGACTCTGGCGGCAGCAGCAGCAGGAGCCGCTAGGGCCTTACACTTGTGCTGACCCTTGGCAAACTGGTTCCGAGACTGTTTGTGGGAGGACCTGCGAAAGGACTGACATTGGCCTGCTCTCAGTTGGGTGTGACAGAGCCAAGGGACCGACTTGAGGGCCCGCCCTGACTCCTGCAGAGTAGAAATGATATCATGGACATCCCCCTTAAAAAGGACAGATCACCAGAATGGGTCGTCCAGAATGCTAGCCTGCACATCCGAGGCAAAGCCAGATACCCAGAGCCAAGAATAGTGTAAGACAAACCCCAGCAGCAGCCCCACGCCCAGAGGACTTGACAGCGTCATAAGCCACCCGGAAGACATGACTGCCATCATCCGAGCCCGACTTCATAAGTTGGACAAGCTGCATTCTCTGGTAAAGTCTGTGCCGGGTCTCTGGCTTGGACCCAAAGAACATTCTGGTATTGGACCATATCAGCCAAATAATTTATGGCCTGGAGAGCCAGAGTGGTAGAGACAAAAATACATCTGCCAAGGTGATCCAGCTGCCTTGACTCCCGGTACAGGAAAAGGGTACTAAGGTGCTTGGCCTTCTTAGTACAGTCATGCACCACATGAATAACCACTGAATCCCCCTTAGGGTGGCTCTCCAGAAAGGGTTTGCCAAACCAGGGCATGGTAAAGGTGGCAGAGGGAGGGTGGTGGAAGGATGATTCCAGGCCACCTTAGTAACATCCTCACAGGAGTCAAAGGGGGGAACCACCAGGGGGAGGGCATCCTGCTGCCAGAGATACATGGCCAAATGGCGTCTCTCTGGGTCCTGCTCCTCCATTCTCCAAGTCCATAATGGACTGGATGTGGTGCATAACATCCAAGAAGGATGGGTCATGGGGGGGGGTACTTTGGGACCTCTTTAGCTTGCTCATCCTCCTCTGAAGACTCACCAGGAGAGAAGGAAGACCCCGAAGAACCAGAATCATCCTCAGTAGAGTCGCTTTCCGGGACCAACGCCAGGGGGTGGCAATTGTCCTTCCTAGAGCCTGAACCAACTTCAGGTCAAGCCCCTGAGGATTCCAACATGCAGGGTTCACTCAGATCAGCCCGCTCTGGGTTCTGGGATGGCGGTCCTAGGGAGGACGGGGGAAGACACCAGAGGCCGCCCTAGAGGGGCAGGGTCCGAGGGTCTGCTTCTGCATGAAGGACCACCACGCCAGAAAGAGGGCATTGTAATCCACCTGGGGTGCTATATTGTACACCGGCAGAAATGCGAAAGACGGTGCCGGGGAAGGGTACATCGGCTGAGGAGCTGGTGAGGGTGTCCCCTGGTGTAGGTCCACCTGGCGTCGGGTTAGGGGCCAGTGACGGCCTAGCAGGCATCGGCTGCAGCACAGGTTGCGGCAGAGGTAACGATGGGGACAAGCCCATAGGCTGGGGCTGCAGCAGCACTGGTGGCGGTTCAGCAGGTGACGGCCTAGAGCGCCAAGGGGACGGATCCCCAACACTGGCCCAACTGAAGAAGTTGGCGCCTAAGAGGATGAGGACCCCCCCCCCAAGAGTCAAAGACAAATGCGACGCTGGTCAGGAAGAAACAGCGGTAACCTGTTGCAGGCACTGCCTGGCAGGACTAACGTCTGTACCAATGGTGGGAACCGACAAAGGCAGCACCGTGGTCGGGGGGGCACGGTTAAAGAGCTGATGCCCGAGAAACTAACACGGACCAAGCCACCTGGCTGAGAGCCCGTGGAAGATATGGGCCTGAGTGTCAGGGGCTGGGGAGCAGGAGATGAAGTCCCCTGCCCCGAAGAACCGCCACCGGAAACGGAAATAAGGGTGGGTGGTGGAGCCACCGGAAGCCCGGAAAAAGAGAGGGCTGGCAGGGCTGAAGCAGCCACCCCCAACCCCCGAGAGAGGATGACCCCATCGCAGTCGATGGTTTATGGGCAGCCGTGACGCTGAATGGGCCTGTTCCTGGTGTTTATCCTGGTGCTTATGGTTTCTGAATTTCTCCTTGTGAGAAGAGGAAGAGGCCCCAGAAGACAGTGCCAGCGAGGCTGAAGAGCTCCTGACCTGCAGCACCTTCTCCATTACGACCAACTTCTGCTTCAAAATGTAGCTCTCCAGAGTTTTTAAATGACGTCTCCAAGTGGCCTAGTTAAAATTTCTGGCAAAAACCTGGCAGGCTTTGGTGATGTGGCTGGGGCCTAGGCAGACGAGACACGCAGAGCGGCGGTCCTTTTCAGGGATTTGTTTGCTGCAGGCACACTTCAAGGAGCGGTCAGAAAACAAGGCTGGTGGAGAAGACAAACTTGTCGAAAAGGAACACAGAAAATTCGATGTTTAACACAGAAAAATGAAAAATAAAGCACAGTAAGCGAGGGCAATGGCAGTCAACTGTAGCTGCGGCGTCTGCTAAGGTCCAACGTGCGCGGATCAATGGCGGGAAAAGTACTGAGGTAGGTTTGGGGGACTGTTCATCTATATAGGTTAGGCCGACGTCAGCTAACTGACGTTGGCGGACACTCACCCGTGACAGACTGCTAACTAGAAGTTTTCCACGTGGTCCGAGCGCCTGGTGACTTAGTCTTACCGGTGTGGCCTGCTCCAAGAGCATTCCTCAAGGTAAGAGCCATGATTTTGTTGTACATGTTCGTGCACCTATTGTTGTCACTTTGTCATTGCTATTTCACTCCCTGTTGTACCCATTCCCTCTCCCCCTCCCCACCCACACCCCCCAGTGTCGGACATGGAAAGGAGCCTCAGCTCAGTGTGCCTATCCCGGTCACAAAATTTTACATAAATAAATAAGAAACCATAATTAAAACTAGGCAGCTTACCTTCAGCAACTGCAAGTCAGGCCTTCGGGATGATTGCATGTCTGACTCTATAAGCAAGGCCTAGCTTAGAGTTTACAGACTTGCAGATAGTGGAAATGTGAAGGGAGAACCTTAATAAGGGGTAAAGGGTGATTCCACCGTACTGTATTTAAAAGGCTCAGCAGAATCAAGCAGAGAGATCTCAAGACAGGCTACGGACTTAGTACAAGACCTGCGTTTCGAGCTGGACCCAAATGACACTGACTTTGTCTTTTAAAGCATCAATTTGTTTTTCACAACCAGGTCTGTACAGTAAGAAAAATCACAGTTCAGTTGGGAGTTCAGGTTGGCCAAGTTATTAAACCTAAAACAACTGCCCAAATAGGCACAAAAATGCAATGTCAAAGTATAGCACACAGAAATTATTTATGTTTATTTATTTATTGAATTTTGTTGACCGGGTGAGCCCGCTGGGTCCCGGAGGTCCCTTTTTCAGGGGCGACCTGGAGGAAAGTTACATACACAATCAAAGGAAACAGTACAGGTAATAAAGTGACAAGTTGGTATACAATGAGATCATTAGGGTTACAATCAGGTAGGAGGCAAAGGAACATATAAAGACCATAGGAACATGTGGAAGTGAATATTTACAAACACTGTACATGCATCAATCTTGGGGACCCAGGAAGAGCGCAAGGTGCTAGCTAGTTAGCCTTAAGTCAGGGTCCCATCCCGAGGAATCAAGGTAGAGGGGGAAGGGTGACCAAGGGGCATGCCTTCAGAGTTAGGAAAGGCAGTGACGGGTGGTCAGGTCCTAAGGCACTGGCAGATACTCCTATCGAGCAAGTGTGCTTTAAGTTTAGAGCAGAAGCTAGGGCCTGTTCCTGCCTCTCCTACCCCTAGAGGGAGGTTGTTCCAGGTGGAAGGGGCTGTAAATGCGAAGGACCTGGATCCAGCTTTAGTCCTAGTTTTAGGGACCTCGAGGAGAGTTTGTCCTGAGGTGCGGAGACACCTCAGACTGGTTTTAGCCCAGACTAGCCCTTTGAGGCTGGGGGAGGGGAAGGGGCCCAGTAGCTTAAATGTCAGGCAGAGAGTCGGGTAGATGAGGCGGGCTTCCAAGGACGGCCATCTGAGCCTAGCTTGGGCCTCACAGTGGTGGGTTCTAGGGTGGGACATGGTAGCAAACCTGGCAATCTTGTTGTAGAGGGTCTTTAGCCTGACAAGTTCAGTCGCGCCACACCTTGAGAACCGGGGCTGATGAGGAGCTTGGGAGTAGGACGCTGGTATGCATGGCTACCCTGGCTTTAGGGATAATCAGGTCCTTTATTCTATAGAGGATGCCGAGTTTCACATGAATGGCTTTGGTTAGTAGGTTGACGTGTTGTTTCAGAGTAAAGCTTTGGTCTAGTGTTAGACAGAGGTACTTAGCTGAGGGAACCACTTCGAGCTTGACTCCCCCTCTGGACTGCAGCTGAAGGAGCGTCGACCTATCAGATCCCAGGGATCTTGGCCCAAACAGCATCGCCTTGGTTTTGCTGGTGTTTAGTACCATTTTGTTCGAGGCGAGCCAATCCTCCACCTGGAGGATGTCATCTTGAAGGGCTCTCTCCAGTTCTTTTACATTGGGAGAGGCGCAGTAGATGACCGCGTCATCAGCATATTGGATGACTCTGCTGCTCCCACAGTGTAGGTGCAGGTCATTTATGAACAGAGTGAAGAGAAGGGGGGCCAAGTATAGACCCCTGTGGTACCCCTTCTTTAAGCGGTGCAGTCTGGGAGACATTGTCCAACCACCTGACCCTCTGGGTACGGCCTGAGAGGTAACTCGCGAACCAGCCTAGCGCGTGGATGTCCAGGCCAAGACAGCACATTTTGTGCAACAGGAGGTTGTGGTTGACCAAGTCAAAGGCATTAGAGAGGTCGATGAAGACCGTGCCTGTGCTGACCCCCAAGTCATTGTTGTGCAGGACATCTGCCGAGAATTTGGTGAGTGCCGTGTCTGTCCCATGGTTGGCTCTGAAGCCGTGCTGGGACGAAGAGATAACCTGGTGAGTTTCCAGGTATTCGCGAAGTTGGGAGTAGACTAGCTTCTCCTGTATTTTCGCCAAGCAGCACAGCAGGGAGATAGGCCTGTAGTTCCCTATTTGTTCAGTGGTGCCTCCCTTGTGAATGGGAATCACTAGGGCCTCATTCCATGGCTCAGGGACCGTCCCCTCCAACAAGGACCGGTTAATCAGCCAGGCTATTGGCTTAGCTAGAGCAAGGGCGCCCTCCTTGAGAATTCTTGGCTGGACCCCGTCAGGGCCCCCAGTGCCTCTCGGCTGCAGGGATTTAAGTATGAGCAGAACTTCTTTACCTTAACCAGCCGCAGATGAAATTGAGGGCGGTCAAGTTCGTGGGGCTGCTGCTCGTGGGCCTTTTTTTTGTCATCCGTGGGACCCACCTTGTACGCATCCAGGTTTGTGAAGTAGCCATTTAGGGCCTCGGCGATGCGAGACCCCTCCTCCAGTACATGCCCGTTCACCTGGATAGGGCCGGTAGTGGATTTTTTAGGCCCTTTCAGGAGTTCATTAATATGTGACCAGAAAAGCCTGGGGTTACCCAGGTTAGATTTTTGGAGATTGGAGATGTATTCTTTCTTGGCTTTCTTTATGTTTTGTTTGCAGAGGTTTCTGAGGGCCCTGTAGCTGGCTAAGTCCACGGGGAGTTTAGTTATGGTGAACTTTTTCCATGCTTTGTCCCGGGTGGACATCTGGGCTTTTAGTTGGGGTGAGATCCACTTATAGCAGTTCCCCTTAACCCTGTAGGTTTTCATAGGGGCAACCAGGTTAGTGATATGAGATAGGGTGGTTTGGAAGAATTTAACAGCCTCCTCCAGGTTAGGAAGATGTCTTATGGGTTCCAGTCAGTGCCGTTTAGGTAGCCTATGAACTGGTCAGGATGGAAGTGGAGAAGTCCCTAGAACTGATCGTTGAGCGGACATTTGTCCTGTTATTCTTCCATAGCAAAAATTGGCGAGTGGTCGCTTGGGGCATCTGCCAGAGTCCCTAACTTTACATTAATTGGGGATGAGGTCAGGACCCAAGCTATAGTAGAGTGTCTGCCAGATTTGTGGTTCATTCTGGTCGGTAGGGAGATTAATTGAGCAAGGTGGGAGTCCTGGGACTCCGGATATTGCCGACTTAGGCAGCTTGTGCCCAGTTTAGGTTGAAGTCGCCCAACAGGATAATCTCAGCAGCTGAGTCCACCACGGAGCTCTTCAGGAGCGTATCCAGCAAGCCAATGGCATTGGTTGGGGGGCTGTATGCACAACCTATTGTGAGGTGTTTAGCCCCACCTAGAGTGAGCTTAAGGAAGACTGCTTCTGGGTCCAGGGCTGAGTCCTGGGGCAGCCTGAATATGGAGGATGTAAGGTTGTCCTTGACATAAATTAGCACTCCGCCCCCTCTTTTCGAGGGTCTGTCCTTTCTGAAAAAGGCCAGAAATCATCCGGATCTCCCAGCACTCCAAAACAACAAAAACTGAACAATCACTTCAAAACACATGTCACTGCTGTGTCTACAATGCTGATTCAAACTGCAACACACAGCAAATATTTCACTGCTGTCTTACAATGCCCATTCAAACTGCAGCAAACTTTTTCAAAGGAGGCTGGTGATGTCATGTGAGGTAATTCAGCAACTCAAGCATATGCACCGGATCATGTATATGCATAAGACAGCTCCTTCAAAAACAGCTCAGGGAAAACACCTAAAAATTTGATGGTATTGCCTACCTCACCTTTCGTTGTTTCAGTAGCAGCAGTCCATGGCATCTTGAATTTTCTGCCAGCAGGCCCCAATGAGTGATCAGTTCCTACACCTGCTGCGGCACGCACTACACCGTCTGCTAATGAGCACTGTGTGTTCATGCTCGTACAGTTGTCTGTCCTCCTGTGTAAGTTTCATGCACTGATAGCTCCATGGGGGGCCTTAAGCCCCGCCCCCAATTTTTTTTTTTTTTTTTTAATCCAATTGTTCTGGACTGAAAATGACAATTTTAAGTGCCGACACCCCACCACCACCGTTCTTTAGGACTAGAGCCTCTCCTGACTGTGTGCATGTGGGTTTTGTGTCAGAGTGGGAGAACGGGAGTGCCTGAAATGTCAGGGAAAGTTTGCTATCTTAGCGCTACAGTGGGCGCTGACAGGCGTAGATATGCACAGTACCGGACATGCATGGGAAGCACAATGACATGCCCTGCAGCTACTTCAAGTGCGGTTGCAGAACACAGAATGGCACACCCTGCTCCATAACCAGCTGCAAGACCAGGTGTGCTAAAAACCTGAACTGCAGAAAAGCAAGGTCTGTATAAAATACATGGAGCACACTTTAAAGACGGAGAAGTACTCCTATTCAAACCTTTTATGTACTCCTTCCCAAACTGTGCTTGCCTGATGGCTCTTTGGAGTCAGGATAAAATGTAACCACTGTTTCCTGCCCCCGACCGCAGCTGCTTGAGGGACCAGAAAAGCAGCGATCAGCCGGAAGTGGCTGTATTCGGCACTGTACGCACCCTCCTGATGCTGCAAACTGAGGCTGCAGACCCATTTTTTTTTTTTTCCAGTGTTCTCAAACCCAGAAAACTCTAGTACTGCATCAGGGGAACCGGAGAAATGCTGAGAGGGGCGAGAACTGGCTTTTTTTTTCCCCCATAAAGGTTTTTATCTGCCTAGGCAGAACGAGTGGCTTCTCAGCCCTGTCCCTGTGCACTGGCGGCAGTTTCTTACCTCCTTTCAGTCGGAGACTCCCATTTCCCTCAGGTCCCACACCCCCACGGCGGGGTATGAGGGGGAGGCCATCCTCCCCACCCCCAGGGTCACACATCCAGCTCCATCCCAGAGTGGAGCAGTAGAGCCGGCCACACTGCAACGAGCATGGCTTCACAAAAGTATGCCCTCCATTTTTTTTCCTGTTTTCGCCTGGGCCCACAGATGTGCAAATAAGCACAATGTCTGTGCTCTGCCTCTGCAGAGATGCCCCTCCCCCGCACTCTGTACATGGGATCCCTTCCCGTTGTATTACTCAAGTGTGCTGCTACCCCAATACCTCCAGATGGCAGTCAACCACAAGACACAGCAACCCCTCCGACCCAAGGAAAGCAATCCTACAGATGCTCAATCCTCCCTCACTGAGCCATCCCCGAGCGATCTGCATCAGTCTCCAAACCCAGGTCATTGGCGTGGCAGGAGGTGAAGTGCTCAGTGCCTCAGCCCTCCACACCATGAGCTGGCAAGAACTGTCTTTTTCTTCGGTGCTGTGCACACCCAGTTTCTACCTGTCTTCTGGATGTACTTCAAAGGGGGCTACCGAAAGAGAGCACATTGGTGTAGGTGACTAGGCGGGGAATCCCCCACTATACTGCCCCAGGCAACCGGAACCTAAAGCTCAGCACCACTCACAACACAGCTAGGGGCAAAATAAACTGTTCTAAGGGCAGCAACCCTAATAAACTAAACTTCAGAATAAAGTGCCCACAAGCTCCATAGGTAGCTGCCATCCTGTTGACCCGGACAGTCAGTCAGTCAGGGGTCAGGATTACCAGAGATGCTTCACAATGATTCTGAGAGGATTACACAGCAGGCTTGCTTGGTGCCTTACCACCAGCCAACAGGGCATGCAATGAAAGCCTCGCAGACAGCATATTGTGACTCACACCAGGGACCACTCATGAGCTTTTCTGAGACAGTGAAGCTCTGAGGGCAGTGACAGAACTTGGCCATGGGCAGTTAGTTTTCTCTGTAAGAGAAGAGCCACAGCTGCTGGCCAGAACTCCTTCAGCAAGCCTTAACTCTACCTGGGGTTTCCACATCCTTATGAACACCAAAAGAAGTGCTGCTTTGGCTGACAAGTTGTCAGAATGACACCCAGTGAGAAAGAGACTTGATTCCTGTCTGGAAAAGGAGGTAATTGTGTGACAGCCCAGCACAATCACCACCACAGCTGCCAGCCTGCAATGGGTGAGAGACTGCTTTGTGCTGCCATTCCACAATGCATTTCTGAGGCAGCAGTCATCTGCAGATTTGTCCAGCTGTAGCCAGGCACTGGTTAGCATCACCCACTGTGGACTGGAAGCCATGATGCAGTGTGCGGAAAGTGTGGCCCTGGTTTCCTGGACTGGTTTACCCATCAAAGAAGGCGTGAAAGAGGTTCAGTTGATTGCTAAAGAAAAACCCTGAAACCATCCAAGAGGCACATGAGACTTGCACCACTGACCTGATCATGCAAATAAACTGCCCAATAAACAACCAAGAGAGCCCAAAGTTGTGAGGGAAGCCTAGTTTCATCAGAACCAAAAGTACCCTCAAGACTTTCACTGCAACTGGGATTGTAAACAGTTTGGCAACCAGTTTCTTCAACTCAGCCATCGGGCCAGGATCTACAAATCCCCAACATGGAGATTAGCCATTTTAGCACTGACATGGCCGTTGGGTTTGGGGTTTAAAAATTTAAAGTTGGCTAATTTTTTTTAAAGTGCACCACCACCAGTCAACCAGCTGCAATATAAACTGATATTCACCATTTCCATGGGTGGGTACCCAGTGAAGCACCAGCAGCTCCCCCACAGATTTAAGGATTGAAACACTGGTACCAGCGGGGAGAGGGTAGTGCCTTAAGTACAGGTGAACAGCAATAAAAAAAGGTAAAATCATGTAATGTTCAATGTGTGGGAATGGGCACTCTGTTTTCGCCACCTGTGCTTAGATGGGCATTTTTATCTACAGCCTGGGAAACAGATATTTGGTCGCACCTTCTTACAGCAACTAACTGCGGTCTTAGTGGGCTGACCTAGACAGGCACCTAACTTTAGCCATGATTTCAGCCAGTTCACAAGCTACACTGCTTAACGCTTTCCTTTTACTCTTCTAGAACCTTAATACCCATAATACATTATTTTATTTAGTTTTTCACTCATAAGCATATTATTAGCAACAGTCACCAATTAAACGTTATTACAAATTGTTACTGTATTGTTTGCTTTCACATTTGAGGTGGGTATTGAGGGGGTAAGTGAAAAAGCTAATAAATAAAACTGCATCCCAGAAGGCTGTACCACTCTGACACTGGGTATACTCAAATGTAATCTCTGGGAGAAGGGACTGCACATTTCTAACTTTGATCCCCAATCAGAAGTTAAACGACCCAGGCCCCATAAAAATTTGAACCCACAAGACAGTGGTAGTAAATGTAATGTACACAGCGACATGGTTCCATCTGTCACTACTGAAAAACTTTTAAGAACATTCTGTAAATATGTTTCAACACAAACATTTATTTATTGAAATCTAGGATTAAACACCTTTCAGCTAAAAGCTTCTTTACAAAGGTTCCACGTCAGTAGGAGGGTACACAATATTTACAGAAGTTATACAGGCAAGACAGTAAAAATAGTGGCAATTATATTTACAATACATTAGGTTTGAGTACACAGTAAGCAATCAATGAGAGCAAACCTGAGCTTGGTTGGCAACATGTAATAGGAGGAAAACAGGCAGATAGAAGTTAGTAAGGTGCAATGGGAGTAAGTGGATAGAGGTGGGGATGTGAGTGAGGCGGGGAAAGGGGCAGCAGTCAGCGACATTGCTGGAAAACGACAAACATGTGTTATATACAGTATGTAATAAATAAACCACTCTGAGGTGTGCGGTCACGCTCTGATATACGCACGAGGCCACAGGCCGAGAGCGTCAACCACCCAAGGTGTGCGTATATCGGAGCACGACCACACACCTCAGAGTGGTTTATCTATCTTATAAAATGTCAAAATTGTTTTGAAGGGAGATAAAACATAAACAAAAAAAGATAAATGCACAGTCATGTGATGATAAATATCCAATGTATCCCAAGCAATTTCCCTACCCATTTAATAATAATACTTAATGGTTTTGACTGTGGTGACCTACATAACCAATACAACACAACTGGTTGTGGGTTGTTGTCTATGGGTTAACGCATGGCAGATAGGAACTTCCTGTATAGTAACATATGGACTGGTGGGTTCAGTGTCGGGATATAACCACCAGCAGTTATATATACTGTACATTAATACTCAACGGGGTGTTGGTTATGCTGTGATCTATTACTTGGTATGAAAGAACAGAAGGCGTCCAGAGCCCATCGAGACTGTTCCCCACACTATGTGGGACATTATTTATCCATTATCCCTCAACCAAACATCTAATTTGTTTTTAAAGACAGTGGCACTAGTTGCTTCTACCAATTCTTGTGGCAAGGTGTTCCATACAATGGATGCTCTTATTGGAAAAAAGTTTCTGCTTTTGCTGGTTTTATAAGTTTTTACTTCAAGCTGTTTATTATGCAGTCTCGGAACATGTCTCCTTTTGGAGAGTGTTAGACCACATTTTTCCATTAGATCTGGTGAATTTATTAAATTAAAAACCATAAGCATATCACCTCTTAATCTTCTAGTTTGAAGAGAGAAGAAGAAGAAGAAGAAGAATCAGCATTTATATAGCGCTTTTCATACATCCAAAGCTCTTTACAAGCAATGCTAGACTGGTAGTGAAGTGACTGAATGTGTGGCGTGCCATATGGCACATCATCACCCACACACAACCTGGATAATTGCATGAACCGGTTTATGGGAAGGGGAATGTTGGCTAGGACACCGGGAATGTTCTCTACTCTTTGCGAAGAGTGCCCTGGGTTCTTTTACTTCCACCTGGACACCCACCAGGACAACACCAGGATGGTCAGAAGGGACCTCGGTTTAACGTCTCATCCGAAGGACGGCACACCCCAGCAGTACAGCACCCCCCAATACTGCACTCAGATGCCAGCGATTTTTAGGTGCAAGTCCAATCCCGGCGTGGGACGAGAACCCCCGACCTTCTGGTCCAGAGGCGGATATGCTACCAACCGAGCCACGCTGACATCAGTGACCAGTAGCTTTTAATCTGTTCTGATAATCCAAGTTTGTTAATCTTGGAATCATTCTAGTTACTCTCCTTTGAACCTGTTCAAGAATTGCCATGTCTTTTTTTTGGTTTGGATTCCAGAAAGGGGAGCCATAGTCTAGATACGGTCTAATGTATGCCCTATACAATGGAATAAGGCATTATTCAGTGCGATTAACAAAAGTGCGTTTTATTTGCCTCAAAAGTCTGTTGGTCATGCAAGTAGTTCTAACACAGTGATCATTTGATGTAAGTTTATTATTAACATATATCCCTAAATCTTTTTCACAATTTGATGACTGAAGTGGTAGGCCGTTTATATATCGTTTTTGGATTATTTACACCGAAATGCACTACTAAACATTTGTCTTGATTAAACTGCATATGATTTTCATTTGCCCAAAGTGTTCATTTTTCCAAATCCTTCTTTAATGCAGAAATATTTTCTTGATTATTAACCTTGCCCCCCCAAAATTTAGTACCGTCTGCAAATTTAACTATGAAGTTATTTGGCCTTGTTTGTAAATCACTGATAAAGAGGTTAAACAATGTTGGTCCTAAGACCGACCCCTGTGGTACACCACTTGTCACACTACCCAAATCAGACAAGATATCATTAATTCTGACTCTCTGAGAACGATTTGTCAACCAGTTTAAAGTCCAGGTGACAAACCTAGATTGTGCATTTTAGTAATGAGTTTTTCATGTGAGACTTTATTGAAAGCTCTACTAAAGTCCAAAAAATTACATCAGTAGGGATACCCACATCTAGTAGAGTACTTATATTGTTAAAAGATATCAGATTGGTGGTGCAGGAATACTTGGGAGTAAACCCATGCTGATTTGAATCATAAATTCCTAATTTTTACAATCTTGATCTATTAGAGACTTCATTACTCATTCCATTAATTTACCAGCCACTGAGGTCAGGCTAATTGGACGATAATTTTGCACAGAACCTCTACTGCCTTTTTAAATGTGAGAATAACTATTGCTGAGCCAATCATTTGGTACAATGCTTTCTTGTGAGAGTTATTGAAAATAATTGACAAAGGTATAGAAATATTTATAGAGGTTCGATCAGAAACCATGGATGAATACCGTCTGGGCCCGGACTAGTATTTTTTTTTTTTAGTTTTTTGATAGCCTATATAATGTCAGTTGGATAGAACCTATGATAATCTACGTGGTGAACTTTAAATGTACGAATAGGTGATTTTTGAGAGAAGACAGAACAAAAGTACTTATTAAAGAGATTCGAGGTTTCTATATCAGATAGAGAAGAGCCATTGGTTATAATGAGACCAATGGTCCTTGATACCCCTTTTTTACTATTTATATAGGAGAAAAGAGATTTGTGACAGTCTTTTGTGTGAGCTAGTTTAAATTCTAGCTTATTTTTTGCCAATTTAATAGAATTTTTTAAGTTTTTCACAGATAGTCTGTATTTATGTAATAGAGTAGTTTTAAATGGAATAGAACTATTCTTAAGTTTACTAAAAAGTTTAATTTTTATTTTAATCTGATTTTTAATTGTCTTGTTGAACCAAGAGGGAATTTTTCCTTTATTATTAAATTTCCTCTTAGATGGAATAAAGATATTTTCCAAATAATGTACAATGTTTTTAAAAAAGTTCCAAGCTTGTGGTGTTGTACAATTAAGAAGATTAGATTCCCAGTTTATGTTTTGTAAGTATTCATTGATTTTAGAAAAATTTGCTTTGTTATAATTTTTTGTATAGTATAACTTCCTTTGTGTAGTTTTAAACTGCTGAATTTCAAAAAGAATAGATGAATGATCACTGGTCCCAAGTGGATCCCAAATTTGTAAATGGCTAATTTGTTGCTCTATGTTAGTAAATAATAGATCCAAAATATTAGGACCTCGAGTGGGTTCAGTAACAAGTTGCTGTAATCCAGTACTAACTACCACATTTATTAGTCCTTTCTCGGCATAGGACTGTCCTGAGAATGAGTCCCAGTTAATATGAGGGAGGTTAAAGTCACCAAATATTACAGTATCTTGAGATTCTGAAAAATGTGTAATTTCTTTAAACATATCAGTTGTGTAATCTGAATTTGCAGATGGAGGTCGATAGATGTTACCAATAGTTATATAGGACTGCTCCGTCAATAACATTTTAACCTATATACTTTCAAAGGAAAGGAGAACACACTTCAAAGAAGGAATATCATTTTTATGTACATACAAACTCCACCGCCTTGCTTACTAATCTGTTTTATGATATGACTTATAACCTGGAATTTCTCTGGACCAAATTGAGGATGCGTCCCACCTAGTTTCAGTTACTCCCACCACACCTATAGTTAAAGTTTTACATTTGGCTCCAAGTTCTGCTAATTTGAGTTGGTTTAAAGATCTTGCATTCAAAGCTAGGAATTTACATTTAGTTGTAATAATATTTTGGTGAGTATTCAGAGGCTTGGGAATAGACCCATTCTTCCCCATTGTTTTTAGTTTAAACAATGATTTATGATTTTAGTGATACTTTTCCCCATAAGTGTACTACCCCTACGACTGAGATGTAAACCATCCCAGCAAAACAAGGAAGAACGATCTGAAAATGATTCCCAGTGGGTAATACAGGGTATATAGTGCTTAAAACACCACTTTCTCAACCATTCATTTAGGGCTTTGATTTTCTGCATCATAGTAGATGTTGCTCTCGGGACAGGTAGAATTTCAGATATGCATACAGCATCCCTATCAAGTAACATGTTACATAGCATACATAGTCCTATTGTAACTGATTAAATGGCGTGTTGTTTATATCATTAACACCAGCATGTATGATAACCAGTGGATTTTCCCCCGCATTTTGTAAAATTTTAGGCATCATGGAGGTAATGTCAGATACCCTGGCCCCACGGAAGCTAGAACAAGTGCGGTTGCTCTTGTCACTATTGCATACCGCCCTGTCAATGTGCTTAATGATTGAATCTACCAGGACTAACACTTGTTTTGAGACAGCAGGGGTACAAGAATCAGAAACAGGTGATTGTTTAACACACTCTGGAGCGATTAACTTAATAGGTATTGATTTGGTAGCTTGAGACTTATTAGGACAAGTATTCATGGGCATTAACTCCTGATTGAAAAGTGTTTTTGAACCATTATCAGCAGAGGGTGATGCACAGGACAAATCATGTAGCACTTCATTATTTGATACAGTCAATTGCTCAAACCTATTACAAGTTTCAATAGGGGCACTACTGTGTATTTGACCGCCCCTCCTTTTTTTTTTTTTTTAGAGGCTTTGTGACAATGGTCCAGTCATCATTATCATGAGAAGAGGGCGGATAATCATCCACCTTGTAAGAGGGGGCAGAGGCAACAGGTATACTAGTACTAGTCGTTACAATTGCCTCCTCATCAGGAGGCATAGAAATGCTACTTAAATGTGAAGGAAATTGTTCATCAGAATGAAGTTGTTCATCCCTAAGATCAATGTAACTGTCCAATTCCCTAATATCAGTAGAAACTGGTTTAATATTAAGCAGAAACGCTATCTCTGCTTCAAGAGTAGTAATCAGATGGCAATTAGCACATACATACTCGCTCCCATACTTTCCCTCCCTATACATCAAACATTGCATACACTTACTAAGTTCTTTTTCCATTATGAAAGGTGTATATTTACTAAGTAGAGGATATGCTAAAATTATCTTATCCAAGTTTGTCTAATGCCAGCAGTTTCAGCGGACACAGCAGACACGCAAATGTGGCTTCTTTTAGTTAGCTGCTTTCTGATCTACAAGCAAGGCAAGCAACAGGAAGTTGTAATTTGAGTCACCTGCTTTTATAGTGTCTAAGCCACACCCCCCAATTTAGTTATCTCTCCTCCTACTGGTTTAGCAAAGTAAGTTGATAGAGTACCCTTCGCAGCACAGAACACACACTGACTTTCTCTCTTTTCTTTCTTTTTAACCCTAAATAAGACCCCTTCTACTTCTAATAAAGTATCTGTCTTGCTTAATCTCAACAGACACTGACTCCTGGTGAGATATAAGTGTTAAATTAATAAGAAAATGTAGCTTCTTTTACTTAGTTGCTTTCTGCTCTACAAGCAAGGCTAGCAACAGGAAGTTGTAATTTGAGTCACCTGCCTATACCCTGGTTTTGAATTAATTATTCCTCCAATAGTTTTTTGGTAGTAAATGCCTTATTGAGCTATAACTTAAATGTGACAGGGTGTGTGTGTGTGTGTATGTATATATATATCTATATGTAAATAAAATGGGTAGGGAAATTGCTTGAGCTACATTGGATATTTACCATCACATGACCGTTACGTTCACTTAACAGTGACTGACAGGACCTAGATAGTCCATGAAAACAGGGGTGTAGCCATAAGTTTCCTTTTTTGTACACACAGTCTCCAACAAATGCACCAACCCCCAATTAAAAAATGTACATATCCTCTCCAAATGGTAACCCCTTCCAAACAAGTCAGATTGCTGTCAGATGCTTCTAATCTCTAAAGAGTTTATACATGTATCTGTCTCCTAAACAACAGAAGTTTGAACAGAGACACTCCTCAGTGGCCTACTCTAACCCAAATACTACAAATTAGAATGAAAATGCTAACAGAAAGGCATATGGTTTGTGACAGGCACTCAACAAAACTGTACTCAAATGTGTACAGTGAGTATGCCTGTCTACACCCTTGCATGAAAACAAGACCGTTTGCCTTTAAAAAGCTATTTTCTGCTATATTTCAGAGAAAAAGAATGAAGTTTATTTTGAGACGTCTGTCATAAAGTAAACTGTTAGCATACGCATTAAAAGGAAGCTGACGATCCAGGCGGCTCCACCTACAAATTGCACGTTCCCTCATACCTGTACACGCTGCAGTATTACACGATTTACATTTAACCTCCATTAAAACTGACTTGCTCTGTTAAGTTACTAGATCCGTCTGATGTTTGTTATGCACCCACACTATTACAGTTCACTCATATATTTACATCACTCTTCTGTCAGCCGTCGTCTGAAAAGCGTTACGACTATCACTGCTCCCTAGTCTTAGACCAAGTACGATGCTGTCATGAAGACAAGAGGAGGTCATACGGTATAGTACCCACCATAATATACAGGGACTTGGTTCAATAGTATATAAATGCACCTCTCCCCAAACAGCAGCGCGCCAGCACCGTGTACCCCCCACGTCGCAGCAGCCAAAATTACTGTAGCGTGTAAAATTTCGGCTACCTCGTCAACTTCCGTGTAATTTTCTACCACTGCCGTTTTGGTTTTTTTTTTAATTCAAGAGTTAATTAAAAAAAAAACTAACACTGAAAGCCATTTGCAATTACAAGTAAAAAAAAATCCTATCAGTCTATTCAGCACCGCCGGTCCTCAGCTCACCATCTTTAGTTAGCCACCCAACCAACATGCGACAGCATAACACATTGACACCCCTCGACAGTAGCAAATTAACATTCTTAAAGGCTGTCTCTCTTACCTTCAATCGTCAGAGTTTTGGCACGATATGTAACTTATGATTTCCCCCAATATATAATGCGAAATGCCTTTTTCCCCCCTTTCACAGCTGTGACGAAAGACCCTCTTTTCCAGGCCGCACAGGGGGAGCCGGTGTACGAGTCCACGCAAGAGCACTCACGTCTCGTCGCCTGTCAAAAAGGGATTCTGGGTAATGTAGTCTTAACACCAAGTCCTGTGACGAGTTCACGGAGAATCGGCGACACAAGTAACGTAGTTTCAGTCCCAGATGCTAAAAAACATTCACAGAGACGCTGGTACACAGATTGCTAAACTGTAGAAGCAAAAGCTAACAGTATACAAAAAAGAGAAATGTATAAGTCAATATTTATTCATGAGCCTAGTGAAGGTCCTGGTTGGCTACTGGATCTGACAGTCTCAGCTGCCTGCTGAGGCTGTGTAGTACGCATGGCTGGCACCACACAACTAAAACCTAAATGAAATGTTTTAAAAAAAAAAAAAAAAGGTGTTATTGCAATTACACTTACTATGCTAAATTCTGGAAAGTAATCCACTGCCTTTTTTAAACCCCCTCCCGCCCCCTGCCCAGTCTGCTCCCACCATCGGGGTTAATTATACAATGGGCTAAAACCAACAGCCCAATCCCTGCAACCTGATTGGTTGGCTGGCACCTTTTCGCGGGGTCGGACTGGGGTACAGAGGGCCCACCTGAAAAGAGGATACAAGGGCCCACCTGGAAAATCAACACAGGAGGGCCCAGAGAGACACACTCATATCAATATTCCACTTCAATTTGATACATTAGCTCTGTGATTACATCTTACATTTATCTACGGCATCCCAGATACCCCATTTAATTAGAAAAAAGATGATAAATACAAAAGTTTTCAGAGTTCAGAAGGTGACCAGGTACCCAACTGAGGGGGGGCACACCTGGAAATTTCCAGGTATCCAGGTGGGCCAGTCCAACCCTGCCTTTTCGCCGTGATAAATTGGCCAGTGTACCCACAGGAAGAGGTGCCAGCCAACTACTCCCCCCACCCATACCTCTCAACCTTCTGTCACTGAAATGAGGGACATTTTTGGACACTCAAAATGAGGGACCCAGACCCTCAGAATGAGGGACCCATCCTCAGACATGGAGATACAAGCTCAAAACACTGTGACAACCATAGTTTTTACTTGTACAAAGTTAACTTTTGGTTTGGTATTTCAAAATATTAAGAATTCGTGCTTTAAAATCTGCATTTACAGCACATTCTCTGTGTGGGTAGCACCTTTTCCATGAGGGACAGAGCCATTTTAAGGGGTAAAATGAGGGATGTCCATCATAATTAGTAAAGCTACCTACAGTCCCTATTTTCCCAGGACAGTCCCTACTTTAGGCAGCATGTCCCAGTGTCCCCACAAGTTTTACAAAATATCACTTTTGTCCCTTTTTTTTGCTTACTTGTCTCAGTTTTGTCCTTTTTTTTTTTTTTTTGCTGACTGCTAATCCACGAGTGACAGTTATTTCAGCATCACTGTGGCACTGCTCAGGCTGGACAGCAGTTTACAACTTCAACCACTGCACCTGTGTTGCACTGCAAGCATGTCAGTGGGAGCACAGTAAAGCATGTTTCTTCCCGTTAGATTAGACTGGGTAGTAATACAAACAAGCACATGTGGATGTCTGCCTGCCAGCAGCTGAGAGGGATTCCAGACAGAGAAGAGATCGGCAGCAGTGAACTAAGGTACCCGAACCTGATCAGCCCTAGGGAGTGTGTGAAAACAATCTGGTGTGGTGGTGGGAGTCACTGAAGTGAAGTTTGCTCAGCAAATGAGGTGAGTGTGAACGGGTTGGATGGGACTGTCAGGAGGAGCAATACATGCAGCTCAAATGTCTGATCACAATTTAATGCAGGTTTGCTTCTAATGAACTTTTTGTACATCATGGATTTGGAACTTACTGCAGCAGAATGATATATTGTTTTAATCTGAATGTTTGCTACTGGTGTTACTGTGGGGTGGCATGGCCAGAGCAAGCAGAAAAATGTAATTGATTGTGCACAGCATTGTCTGCGGTGGTGCCCATGGAAGTGACACAGTGGGGGGGGTCATGGTTTGGATTGACCGTCCCAGTTTTGGGCCTCGGAAAGTTGGTAGCTTAAATAATGAGGGACACTTGAGAGGTATACTCCCACCGCTCATGCCAACAAACAATATCCCTACGAGCTTCCACATCAAAGCACAGCTGCTGCCATTTTTTTCTCCCATTCGGCGCTTCAGAAACCTACCTGTGAAATTTAAAAAAATGAATACCTCATTCGAGTCGTACGACGAACCTGAGCTAGAAATAATATTTAGTCAACAAAATGAGCCCCTAGATACAAGTTTCAAACCTGACACAGAGCCACTGCAGTATTTTCTTTCAGCAGCCAGCACGAATATCGTAGCAAACCCTCCCACAGTAGCGACCGCCTCTGAAAATACAAGCAGCCAGCCTGCAGTGCATCTTCACGGCAATAGCTTCCAAGCACATTCCGATCCCTCCACAACTTCACCAAACAAGGCTAATTTAAAATGTCTTCTAAAGTTTGTTTCTGTACTTCTATAACCAAGGTACTAGGGACTATTTTACTTAACGTAACAATATCTCATACTAAATAACGATTCTTACCTAATAAAATAAATAAAAAATACAAAATAAAAAAAAATCTATTTAAAACCATTGCATAATAGCAATATACCCCTCCAGAGTGACCGAACCACACCAGCCGTGGTAAATCCAGCAGTATACCCACACCCTGGAGGGGTATATTGCTTAAGTAGTTCACCTGTGTCTGATCCTTCTTCTGTTGCTACTTGCTTCAATTAAGCAATGTACCACGACAGGATGTGGGTTATGCTAGGATTTACAACACCTAGTGTGTTGTTTGGTCATGGCCGAGTGAGCAAAACACACCAGGCATGGTAAATCCTAGCATTACCCACACCCTGGAGTAGTGCATTGCGATTATACAATGTTCCCCCTTTTTTCAGTATTTATAATGGGACCAAAATATGTTTTTGTTTTCAGATTTAAGCTTGTTTTGTGGTGTTTCTTGCTCCACGAGAAAAAAATAGTCCCGGATTCCTAGGGTGTTCGTGTACTACGCATCTGCAGGAGACCAAACCCTCCCAGGCAGCCTAGATTACTGCAGCGATGTACTATAGCCCTTTTTTGGGGGGAGAGACACACTTAACTGAAGCTTGTTTACAGGTGCGACCTGGGAGCACAAGGAAGTGAAGTGACTTGCTCAGGGTCACACAGTATGCAAGTGGGGGCTGTGGCATTCAAACCCAGGTCTCCAGGTTTGCAGCTCAGAGCCTTAAACCACTGCGCTATACTGCCTCCTAAGTCCCTGCAGGAGGGAGGTGAGAGGAGTTTAAGCTAGTGCTTAAGGGAGGTTGGGGAGGACGAGGTATGGAGTGTCATAGGGAGGAGGTTCCAGAGAGAGGGGAGATGAAAGGAGAACGATGCCCAATGGAGGAGTGAGGGTGGGGGAGGGATAAAGTGTGGGGATCCCTGGAACAAAGGGAGAGCAGGGCAGATGGGATGGTAGAGATGAGACAGGAAAAACACAGGGGCAATTCCTCAAACCAGTATTTAGAGATGAAGGAAGCACAGTGATGCAGGCAATGGGAAGGAAGAGGGAGGATGGATAGGGAAGAGTAGAGTGTGCAATGATGGGTTCAAGAAGGTGAGTTAGTGGCAAAATGACAGAAGGCATTACAGAGGGTATCCAGTCTGGTAAGAGGAGGCTGGCAACACAACCTAGAGGTTCGAGGAATGAGCTTGGTACATCCAGCAGACCTGGGTTTGGTTCCCACAACCTCCACTTGCATACTGTGTGACTCTGAGCAAGTCATGTAATCTCCCTAGTGCTCCCAGGTCACCCCTAAAAACAGGCACTTGTGCCTAGTCAGCCTTACCTGGTTACCAAAGAAATAAAAAAAAAAAAAAAAAGGAGGATGGAGCTGCACAATATACATGTACCACATCAGCATAGTCAAAGACTGGTAACACCATTTTGGTAAGCAGCTCCCAGTAGACATGCAAGGACAGGCAGTCTTTATTACAGTACAGGACTTCAAGTTTGGGAGAAGTTTAGTGTGGATGGCATCAATGTGTGCAGAGAAGTCGAGTCTGCTATCAAGCCGCACACCGAGGTACTTATAGGAGTTGACCACATCAAGGGAAGAGCTATCCTGGGTTGTGAAAGAAGGGAGTGAGGGAGGCAAGCCTGGACAGTTTCTAGTTGGAACCAAAGGTCATGGACACTGTTTTCTTTGTGTTGACCTGGAGTTGGTTGGCCTGAAACCAGTGCAAGACATGGTGGAAGTCTTGCTGGAGTGTAACTTCAACAGCCTTGGCTGATGGGCCTGAGGTGTAGAGAACTGTGTCATCTGCATACATGTGAATATGCGAGTTGACACAGGCTGAGGAGAGGTCACTGAGGAAGATGGAGAAGAGGATAGGGCATGGGATGGAGCCCTGTGGGACCGAGCCTGAATAGGGAGTGGAGATGACAGGATATCACCAACCTGCACTGAATGCTGATGGCCAGAGAGGTAGGAGCAAAATCACTTAAGAGCACAGTCTGATAAGCCAGCAGAACTCAGCTTATCCAGGAGAAGGGGATGGGCCACTGATCAAATGTGTAACCCCTAGGTGGCACTATCCCAAGGGCTACTAGCCCTGCCTGCATGGCTAGTTGCAAGTTAAGGGGCCTGGGTACTGAAACGGGTGCCTCCACCAGGAGGACAGGGTTGTTAGTAACAAGGCTAACCTGGGTACAGCCGTCCAGGACACTGTAGCCCCCCTTTTTCCCTTCTAGTAGCCTAGACAATATGCAACAAACATTTTCACAGTAGCCCCTATTCAGCATACAATTGCCCACACTGTTTGCACTTACCACCAGGGCTGGTTCCACCAGTTCGACCCTGGAGACCCCTTGTAAAACAAGGTTAGGCACAGTAAATGACAACAGTACAATGCTTTTGGTACAAACTGGAACCCAGTCAGATTAAATGCAAAAAGAGTTAGATCTGATTTATTCAGGGGAATTGAACAAGGGAGGGGTGTAATTAGGTTGATTGATTCTAAAACTGATCTTGTCAGGCAATTATGCATTCACATTTAGTCCCTGCACAGTCACACGCTCTGGGTACCCAGTTGGAAGTAAGGTGGCCTAGCCTGGAATATTGCCTGGGGTAGGCCGGCATCGCAGCTGGTTGGCGCCCTGTGATGAAAAGAAAAGGCATGCACAACCACACACAATTTGTAATCCAGAGCCTGAAGGCTTAGTTCATGAACGGAAAAACAACAATGCAATCAGATGACAACACTTCAGATTTAGCTGTTGCTGCAGAGACCTACCCTGATTGTTACTCATGCTACCCAATACGAGACACAGACTAGACGAAATGGAGACTGCAGATTGATAACTGGTTTGCCAGGAGAAGCAGGGCCCATACAAATCACCAAGGTGTCGTTCCTGTTCGAGATGGTTGAGCAGGGGGCTGATCCCCGGGCGAGTCTCTCGTCGATGATGGTTTCTATGCCTGAAGTAGCTGGCTGGGCCAGGTGGCAAGGCCCAAGCCTGGTGGAACAGTTTGGATTTTGAGTCCAGTAGTGCTGGATGCAGCTTCCAGCAAGCTTGGCACATTTACACAGTGGGGAGCCAAATCACGACCCACTAACAGCACACAGCACATTTATAGTAAAGCAATCACAATACCACAATGTGGAAGGCAGTCTGGCCACAATATCAGTGTCTCTGAGCAAAACTGGGAATTCTATGATAAATGGATGTTCTGACAGGCCGATCGTGTACAGCAAATCTTCGGTCTTCTTCAGGTTCAAGTCTGGTCACTCTTCAGTGGCTTTGTCACATTCCAGTTCAGATACAGTCCGATTGCTAAGCCTTTCATCATATTTCACCAGAAGAAGTGCAGACTGAATTGTTGAGGTTGAATATTTCTAAGGCAATTGGGCCTGATGGGATTCCATCCAGACTGCTTAAGTATGCTGCCCCTTGTATAGCCGAACTATTGACTTTCATCTTCAATTTATCTTGTAATTGTAGTGAGTTCCCAGAGGGATGGAAGGTGGCTAGAGTAAAACCTATTTTCAAGGGTGGGGACAGGAACGAACTGGGCAATTATAGGCCCATCTCACTCCTGTCACAGATTTCTAAGATCTTTGAGAAAATTATCTCTGTCCATTTGAGAGAATATTTGGACTTTAATGGTAGAATGTCTACTTATCAGTCTGGTTTTAGGTCCCAACACAGCACCAATACTGCATTGGTTAAGGTGGTTAGCGATCTGCAGTGGAGCCTGGACAGGAGACAAATGGTTGGAGTTTTATTTATTGATTTTTCTAAAGCTTTTGATACCTTGAACCGTCAGGTGCTCCTGTCCAGGCTCAGCCAGATAGGGTTATCTATCCAAGTTGTTAATTGGTTTTCGTCTTACTTAAGTAGGAGGAAACAATTTATTGAGAGTGGTCCATTTAGGTCTAACCTAGTTGATATGTTAAATGGTGTCTCACAAGGGTCAGTTCTGGGACCTTGGTTATTTAATATCTAAGTTAATAATCTTAGTTTTGACCTTCCAGATATAGGGTACCACCTTTATGCTGATGACATGATAATATATGTAGAGGGTCCTTGGATGTGATTAAACCTAAACTCCAGTCAGCTTTTGATCAGGTACAGGATTTCTTTTTTTTTTTTTTTTTACTTTATTTCTTTATCTCTCCTTGCCTGCTCCCGGAGTCCTCTCCTTCCTTCCTCTCATACCCCGTTCCACCTTTCGGGGAATCTGCCCCTAGAGTGCCTCCTTTCCTCCTCCTCCTGCACATTGGAGTCTGTCCCTCTTCTTGGTGGTCCGGATGGTACCCGAGAGGCTATCATCTAGGGCTCCAAGAGGTGTTTTCCGTTTTCTCCCCTGGTTGTTCCCCCCCCTACCCTCTGGGACGTCGAGCGCTTAGGACGTACGTCCCGAGTGGTGGCATGCTGACGCATGCCAGACCACTCATGCGCCACCGACGGCCCCCCTCCCCGGCTCCGACGAGCAAAGCTGCCTCCATCCCCTTCAATTGTCGGTGCTTCCACGGCTCTGAAGGGATGCAGCGAGTGAGTTCCTTGGTTCCCACCCTGAGGAGGAGAGCATCCATCGGGACGC
Organism: Neoceratodus forsteri; assembly: GCA_016271365.2. Taxonomy (NCBI): domain Eukaryota; kingdom Metazoa; phylum Chordata; order Ceratodontiformes; family Ceratodontidae; genus Neoceratodus; species Neoceratodus forsteri. Next base: position 165,382,124 of record CM057459.1, on the reverse strand, counting down.
TCGATCCTCCCTCTCCTGCCGAATCTCCCAGCCACCCGGGTCCGTTCCCGAACCCGAGTCGCCGACGTAGCGTGAGGTGTGGCATCCAGCGCCTCAACCCTCTGCGCCACCGGGCCGGCTGGGTACAGGATTTCTTTAGGAAGCATCTAAAAAGACCCAGGTTGTTGTATTTAGGAACAAGCAGTCTAAAGCTCATAATTTAGGTCTGAATATAACAACTATGGATGGTACTTTTTTAATGAAAGGGTCTTTGGTTAGATTGTAACCTATCTTGGTCACTTCATATAAATAATATGATAATGGGTTTAAATAAGAAATTAGGGGCTCTATATAGGTTTAAGGGATACATGTCCAGGGATATTTGTTTAAATGTTGTGAACTCTTTACTAATGCCTAATTTAGATTATGGGGATCTCCTTTATGGGGGAGCCTCTGTTTTTTTTTACTGGATAGGGTGGATTTGATGTTTTATAGAATGGCTCAATTTGTACTGGAGGTCCCTCATAGGACTCATAGATGTCTCCTGTTCACCAGACTGAGCTGGGTGCGGCCTTCTGAGCGTAGGAACCTTTATCTCCTTAAATTTATGTTCCAAATTTGGAAAAAAAGGGTTCCAATTTATATCTCTCAATTGTTTCCTCCTAGAAGTATGAAGGATAATCTTAGGTCTGCCCAGGGGTTGCATTATCTAATCCCAAGAAGTAATTTGAATATTGGTAAAACATCGATTCCTTTCAGAAGGTTGACTCTTTGGAATAAAATTCCTATGTGTCTAAAGGATGAGAATCAGATAACTTACTTTTCTGATTTGTATAAATGGTACTTGCGATGGGCCAGTAGTCAATTTAACTGTAATCAATGTGATATTTATTAAGTAACTGATTGCTTATATATATATATATTGCTCCTTGCTGTATAATTTTATATTTTTATACTGTAATGTGATTGTGTTGATTGTTATGTCTCTTGAAACTGATGTTTGATGTTGTTTGTTTTTTTATACTTGGGACTTCATTGTAAATGAGTTATGCTCAATTGAATGCTTCCCTTATTCTTTATGAATAAAAAATATTTACTACTATTACTACTACTACTACTATTACTACTTTCAAAGGATTCCCTCTCGAGGGACTGTAGGCAGACAGGCCAAACTCGGCCTTTCCACTAATCTCCTGTGCGAACTACGCAGGGCCTGCTGCTCAAATCACTCAAGCTCTTTACCCTTCAAACTCTAACTCCAGACTGACTGACTACAGCAGGCAGCTTGGGAATTTCTCTTCTGTCCAAAAGGTTCTGGTTGGTTGATCCATCAGTCTGTCAAAGCAAGGGCTCCCCCTCCAGGTGCATTTAGGTGCCAAAGTCTCAAAACTACAATTCCTACAGAAATTCACTCCCACAAGACTCCTGGGGACAGACTCCATTTTAGGATCCCCAAAGGTATTGATTGGCCCATTCTGGCAGTCCAGGACCAAGATGGTGGCGATAAACAGAACTGTCCATGCTGCAAAGAAGACAGGTTAGGCAAACTACAAAATCATTACTATATTAATAGATAATCAGCACATAAGTACAGCTTCTAACAGAGCTCCCTCTGCACAAATCGTGATGGCAGAACGGAGCGATTATCTGACAGCCCGGGCGGGACTCGAGCATAAAAACACTCAGCCCCCTCCAAGATTAAATAAGCACCACGTTATAGGCAGCTCTTAAAGAGACAGATCACAGAGGCATTAAGGCACTCTCATAAACACTTTTAAAATGCCAAGACACAGGATACCAGCCTAGCAGTGAGCATTAAGGCACACCCAAGGAAGACTTTCAGGAACCCCCATTTATAGGGGGGTTACACCCTTCTCTGCCTGGAAAAACTTGGCATACGCATCAAGTCTACACCATCACAGTACTGAAGAAACAATATATATGAAATGTACGTTATGTTAGCGTACTATGGGAATAATATCTGATACATCAGTTAACATAAACTTACCACATCACAATACATTTCACTAATATTTCACTATACCATATCTTCATTGATAATACTTACGCATTTCATACATTCTATACTGATTCTATTATGATTAGCATACTATGAACAGTTACCTATGACTTCACTTTACAACTTCTTATACAGTAAACAATGCAGAAGGGGGCCTTTTCCTATCAGCTAACTTGGGGCTAGATGGGACAGGGACACCATGTTCTGAAGGAAGAACAATTAATTGGGAGGTGGTAGTCAGACTCAGTTTGGGCAGTGAGCTCTTGGAAATGTTAACACCTTTATGGACCACATTGAGAGGCAAGTCCGCAGGCCTCCCAGGGGAAACATAACTAAAATGTAGCACTGGTTTAACAGGTCGCCCAGATTTTCTGAGGGGAACAGACACAGGCTCTGGGCGGTCAACACTGGCACTGATTTCTTCTCCTGTAGTGAGGGATGCCTCTGCACTGGCTGAAATGTTCAGATTGGGAACACTAGTAGCTCCTGGCTCTGCAGAAACTGTTTTCACAACACTTTGCTCATTATTATCTTCTGACGAGGGCCCAGGTTGCTCATTCTGAGGAGACTCTGGCACAATTAGGCTTTGCGGCACTGAAGGAGTGCTGTTAACACTTTCATATTGTTCTTCAAGTTCTAGTATGTCACCAGGGAGAATCAGACCATCAGCCCCTTCTTTGGGCAAGTCAAACAGTTCTATAAGACCCAGAGAGTCTGCAACCTCAGACATGATACTTTGCACCTCACTTTCAGCGGGCACTAGGTCCAGGGAAGAAGCTGGGGGTTAGGCAGTTCTGAAGGCCCAGCTTCATCCCCATGATTCTGCAGAGAATTGACTCGAAACAACTGACTCAGTTCATATGAGGGATTATAGGCATTATCACAGTCACTTTCATCAGAGACAGATGAACAGTCATCACTATCACTCTGGGCCAGCTGAGGGGAAGGCCTTAGTTCTGGAACAACACGGACAGGTTGGCTCTATTTCCTCTTTGCAGCAGCATGAGTCACTGGCTCAGGAGAAAAGTATCAGGTGTTGGTTCAGCATCAATAACTTGGCCGATGGGCAGTAAGTGATTACGGTGCATGGTCTTCACAGCTTTGAAATTATTTTCTGGGCGCATCCTGTATGCCAGCAGATCATCCAATTTACCAGCTATTATGTGGGGAAGATGGTGCCATCTATCAGCAATTTTGTGTTTTCCATGCAGTCCCAAATTGCGTAGTAGCATCCTATCTCCAGGCAACAACTCCTGGGCTTTTACTCGTCGATTATGTCTTTCTTTGTTGGCAAGATTTTGCTTAGTAGCCATAGTTTGAGCTAGTTGATAGGCATGATTCAACTGATCTTTCAATTTCTGTACATACTGAATGTAGTTTTCGGCTCGGAGCCCATCTGCAGAGACCCCAAAGCAGACATCAATTGGCAGTCGTGCCTCCCTCCCGAACATGAGACGATAGGGAGAGAACCCAGTAGCATCATTTTTGATGCAATTGTATGCGTGTACCAAGGTGCTAATCTGCTGGCTCCACTTATGCTTGTCTTTTGGATGGAGGGTGCCCAGCATGTTTAGAAGGGTGCGGTTAAAGCATTCTGGTTGAGGTTCCCCCTGTGGGTGATAGGGGGTGGTTCTTGACTTCCACACCCCCCCCACAGAGAGAGAGAGCATTTCTTTGATTAATCTACTTTCAAAGTCTCTGCCTTGGTCAGAATGGATCCGCTGGGGGGCACCATAATGGACAAAGAATTTTTCCACCAGCACCTTGGCCACGGTAGATGCCTTTTGATCTTTAGTTGGGAAGGCTTGTGCATACTGTGTAAAATGATCAGTAACTACCAACACATTGCCAATGTTCTTTTGGTCGGGTTCTAAGCATAAGAAGTCTATGCAGACCAATTCTACAGGGGGCGCTGGTAGTGATATTGACAACAGGGGCAGCTTTCTGAGGCAGGGCTTTTCTTTGGAGGCAACAACTGCAGGTCTTTATGTGGTGCATGACATCTGCCCCCATCTTTGGCCAGTAGAATCAGGATCGTACCAAGTCGAGAGTTCTGTCAATACCGAGGTGCCCATGTGATTGTGGTGGGACTTCAATACCAGCTGTTTAAAGGCCGTGGGTAGAACCAACTGTTGCTTGTCTACTTGACCATGATGATCCACTGCCTCTCTGTACAACAACTGATCATGCAACTTTAACCTGGGGCCTTCCTTGAACAACAGAGCAGTTCACAAGTCAGGGGAACGCAACTTGGACACATCTTTCCCCGCACGCAGGGTGTCAAGTGCTGGTTGAATCATGGGATCTTGGGATTGAGCCCACTGATTACTGTCATTATCGAACTGAGGTAGTGCACTAATATCCAGGGCAGAGAAATGGCAATAGGCAGCCAGTATGCAGGTATCAGGAGGGCCCAAGCAATGTACGAGGCAGTCCACGGTGTCCACAGACATTTGTTCATCTTTATCAAACTTCTGGCATAATGCTTTGATGTCAGGTTCAGACAATCTGACCCAATTGTTCTTAGAAGCTGGCCTTCATGACAGGGCATCAGCATCAATGTGGTTTGGTCCCGGTCTGTATTCAACAGCATAATCATAAGTCGATAAGGCAGAGAGCCAACGGTGCCCAGTGGCGTCCAATTTAGCCGAAGTCTGCACATAGGTCAGTGGGTTATTGTCAGTCTTTACTAATGTCTTTGCCCCATAGAGGTACTCATGAAACTGGTCAACTATGGCCCATTTTAGAGCGAGGAATTCCAACTTGTGGACTGGATAGTTCCGCTCTGATGGGGTCAAGCTCCTATTGGCGAAAGCTACAGGTCTCAAGCCATCTTGGTAGTCTTGATATGGCACAGCCCCAAGGCCCTGCAAACTAGCATCCATATGCAGAACATAGGAGTTAGTAGGATCAGCATAGGCAAGGACTGAAGCGTAGGTGAACTGGTACATTACTTCAAAGAACGCTGCTTCACATTCGGGTGTCCACAGAGTCCCAAAAGGCTCACCTGTTCGAAAATACACTTTCTCTTGGTCTTTGATAGACCCCTTTTTGTATTTGCAGTTGGTAGGAGGGTAGCCTTGGGTAAGGTTAAGGAGCAGTCAAATCACCTTGAATAGTCTTTGATGAACCTGTGGTAGTAGCCACAGAACCCCAGGAAACATTGTAGCTCTTTTAGGTTATTGGGCTGGGGCCAAGTGGTCAAAGATTCAACTTTACTGGGATCTGTCTGTATCCCTTCTGCAGACACTGTGTGTCCCACATATTTCACAGATATTTGGAAAAACTGGCACTTGTCTATGGAAAACTTGAGGCCGAATTCTTCCAAATGATCGAGGACTTTGAATAGTCTGGTCTCATGTTCCTCCAGCGTGCGTCCAAAAACAATGACATCATTCAAGTACATTAAACATTCCAGCAAGTTCATGTCTCCCAACGCACGTTCCATCAATCTCTGGAAGGTGGCAGGAGCACCTGAAATCCCCTGTGGCATCCTCAGAAATTCAAAGAACCCCAAAGGACAGATGAAGGCTGTTTTCTCATGGTCCTCCGGGGCCATCGGAATCTGATAATATCCACTGCAGAGATCCAGTACTGAGAACCACTGACCCCGGTTCAGGCAATCCAGGGCATCCTGTATGCGTGGCATGGTGTATTGATCTGGGATAGTACGTCGGTTGAGGTTCCAATAATCCACACACATCCTCACAGATCCATTCTTTTTATGCACCACTACGATGGGGGATGTATATGGGCTTCTTGATTCCTGAATAATACCAGCAGCGAGCATTTCCTGCAGGTGCCTCCTCACATCGAAATGGTCAGTCATCACGCAGGCGTATATTATGCTCAGCATCATGGACACACCCCACATCCCACTCTTTTAGTGAGAACACTTGGTCTCTCTGAGCAAGTTTCCTGCTAATTCCGGTCTTCCATTCGGCAGACAAGAGGAATCACCAAAGTCAAATAAGTCTGGGGTCACTCTCTCCCTTTCACCAGAGTACTTGTTACTGGATAATACTGAAGTGTCTGCGCAGTGTACTGTAGCATACATCCCCAGTTAACACGAACTTCCCTGTCCGACATGTTTCTCACTTGCACCATCACTCGGTGAGCATAGGCATGGGCAAGTGCAGGTACTATACTGGGCTTAACCATCAACCCCTCTGGCAGCTTCCCATCACCAGGGGTGTCTATCATCAATATTTTGTTCTTTACATCTCTCCTTAGGCGGACTTCTCCATGGATCGTACACTGGGCGTTGGGGGCCAACACCAAAGAGTCAGGATCCTTTTTCTACACTATCCCACTGGCTCATCTCAGTCCACTTCATCGGGTTTCTGTTGCAAGTCATAAGCCCTTTTGATTAATGCTGGAATTCTTAGGGCCCATCCAGTCTGTTGCCCTTGTTTCTCATGACAGAGTTGTGCTAGTCTCCCAAACATGTGGGCATTTGTTCTAATTAACAGGGCAAATCTATCATACAGTCCGGTGGGGGGACACACTAGGGCGAGTGTCTCAACTTGTTCATCTACCCTAGCCATGGCGGTAGGGAATGACAGCCAGATCCGGATATACCCCGAGTATGGGTAGGACTTCTCAATCAATCCCCACACATGTAGACATTCCAAGGGTTGTAGGGGCACGTCAGGCAGATGCTTCCGGTACCAGTCTTGAAATACTGTGGTCACTTGAGATCCGCTGTCAAGCACGGCCTGGGTAAACACACTGTTCACTGTCACTGTAATTTCCATTGAAGGACCCACCACCTCGGACAACTCAGGTGACTTGGGCTTGGACGTCGGCTTTACAGCTGTCTTGGATGAATAGCTTTTCCAGGCAGCTCCACCTTGCGGCCATATGTTTGTCCGTCAAATCAATGCCAGCAGTCTAGTGGTAACATTTCTCAGATTGTCAGGCGAACGGCAGGTGAACCAGGTGTGCCCATCCTCTCCACAGTGGCAACAGAAAACAGGCTCTTAGAGTCTCTAGGGGGAAGAGGAGCTGTTCCCCTGCTTGAACATAGTTGGGGAGTCTCGGGGTCTCTCTCTGCTCAGGGGTTTGCTCTCTTGACTCTCTGAGCTCCCCCAAGGGTCAGTGTTTTGGGTAGCTCGGAGTAGGTCTTCTACCAAAGCTCTCAGTTCTTGTACCTCTTCCAGCAGGCTGTCTTCAGGCTGGGTTTCAGAAGAAACAACATGTACCCCCACCCCTCCCGGCAGGACTTCCCTCTTTGTCTCGGGGGGGGCTGGACAGGAATTAGCATCTTTGGCTGCCTTGGGCAGCTTGCTGACTGACTCTTAACTCAGTTAACTCCTTGATCAGTTCTCTCATCTGTTGCATTTCAGCCTCCTCACCTCTCTCAGGGGCCTGGCAGGTGTGGGCAGCCCCAGCATAGGGCTCCCATCCCTCTTTGCCATTTTCAATCCCACGGATCTCTCTCATTAGGTCACAATATTGGGGGGACTTCCCCTTCTGTCTTGCAGTTTAAGCTTCAATAACATTATGCTAGAGTGTCTTGCTGACTTTAAGATGTGATCTAGCCTGACCCCATTCAATTCATTGGTGGGCACCCCTTCTTTCCGGTGGGCCTGCTGCAAAGCTCATTCAATCTGAGTGATAAACACTGACAATTTTTCATTCTTCCACTGTTTTGTGGATTTAAACTTCCACATCAGGTCATCTCCTGACTCAGTGCTACCAAATACCCCCTCCAGGGCAGAGAGGTATTCAGCGGCCATGGCCTCTAGGCAGGTGGATCGCAGGAAGCAAATGGCCTCCAGTGCAGGGCCCCTCAAGCTCTCCATGAGCCTCTTCCTCTTTTCCCTCTCAGCACACTGCCACTCCTGGAACAATGGGGTGGCATAGTCCATCCACGTTTCCAAATCGTCCCCCCCCATGGGCACCGGTACTGTGCCCAAAAAGTGCCTAAGTCTGTGGTATGAGTCCAAATGTACAGTAGGTATCACTATGGGGGAAGCAACTGCAAGGGTGGCAGGAGAGGCTATGGGGGACTGCATGGGAGTGATCTCAGAAAGCTTTAACATTTGTACTAGCTTTGTAGCAGAGCGTCCCTCTGAGGCTAACAGTTTAGACAGCTTATCTTTAAACCCCTCTGTGACACATGGACAGCCAGTTCTGAGTACATTATGATTTTTTGTAATATAAAAAAGTGTTATGGACTATCTCTCATGAGAGATGCTGAGACAGCATGTGAGATGACATACACACACACACACACACAGGTTTTAGATACAAGGTGTTACCTGGAAGGCCAGAAGCTAATTATAGACTAGAACAGGCCTTAACCAGGCATCTTCTATTTACCTAAGTTAATCATAGCTTTAACTACTAAGAGGGAAATCAATATCCATTTTATGACGTTTAGAGGAGGAAACCAAGTATGGCACCCTGGTGCGAAATCATAAATGCTTTGATGTCTATGTGAGAGGGGATACTGCTCATAGATGAAAGGGAATTTACAGACTTGATTGGGGAAGTCACATGGGGAAAGGAGTTGTAACCTTAATTAACTTTCCTTCTAAAATGATGAAACTTCCTGGGTGTATGATTTTTAATAAACAGAGGAGGAGCTAGGTGACCTCACACAAAGGGGTTGTCAAAGACAGTTTTTTTAAACAGTAGTCTGTTTTCCTTCAGAGATATTTTTTATCTACACTCTGACAAAGAAACATCTTTGAGCACTTTAAGCAGGTATTTAGAGAGAGAGAGAGATAAATCTAAGTACTGCAGTGCGAATTGCACTGTTAAAACCTTGTTCTTTTAAAATATTGTACGGTTCTTGTGATATATAGTTCTGTATTTTATGTTTTAAACATACTTTTATCTATTTTAGTAAAACTCTATTTTTAGAGCCTACTTGGACTGTCTTTGAATTTCTTTTCTTTAACAAGTGAAGCATATGTGGTTAAAGCAGACACTGTGCATAAGCTTGAATGGTGATACTAAACTGGAAAAAGGTAAGAGTTTAATCTGAGGTCTTTATTAGAGTTTTTAAGGGTTCATTTTGTACACCTGGTTATTTATTTATTTAGTTTTTGTTAACTGGGTAGGTGCACTAGCCATAAAATGACTATTTTCAGGCACGACCCAGGAGAGTACAACAAAAAGAGAACAGTTGAACAACAGTAACATGGGTACAATAATACAAATAGAGGAACAGTACAGCAGTGCTACAAAAATACAATGGGTAGAAACAACAAAAAATAATGGCAAGCATTATACAGATAATGGCAGTAAGATATATAATAAGTGCAGAAACCACGGACCTGACCTGTGGAGTGAAAGGGTTAATAAGATAGTAAGGTTATATAGAGAGGAATGTGAGGAATGTTCAAACATAACAAGAAAGACTGACAGAAGGAAGGTCAGGGGTGGTAACTGGCAAAACAACAGTGGATGGTCAGCAAGAAGGTTCGAGAAGGAAGAGAGCTAGTAGTCAAGAAGTTATTTACAAAAAGAAGGAAAAATATGGGGAGGGGAAGAGGAGACAATCTTGGAGCTGGATTAGAGCAGGGGTGACATTACTGGTAAGTCTCAGGATCTTCAGGTTGGGTCAAAGCATGTACAAGCATCAGCTAAGGATAGATAGCGATGATATTCACTTTTAAATCCAAAGTGAGACTGAGACAGCCGGAGGTTGAGTGGAAGAGCATTCCATAGCCTGGGAGCAGAGAATTGGAAGGCCCCATGCCTTTAGTCGTCCGACATCTCGGAACATAGAGCAAGGATTTGTCAGCTGATCGCAGGCCATGGGAGGATGGGTGAGGGACCAGCAACGCCGCCAGCTGGGATGGGTTTTTGTCCCGGATGATCGAGTCCATTAGTGATCCAAGGTAGTACTGTCTACTGGCAGAGGGTGAGAGCCAATTCAGATCCTTATAAAGAAGGCAGTGATGTTTGAGTCGAGGCGACAAAGAGGCAAATCGGCATATATTGTTATAAGTTATGTCCCATTTTAGTAGGGAGGTTTTATGGGCAGAGGTAAGAATAGAGACACCATAAGTAAGGGTTGGGAGCAGAATACCTCAGGCAATTGCTAATTTGGCCAAGGGCGTAAGCATGTAGCTCGTTTTGTAAGCTACTCCCAGTTTCGAGTTTACAGCTTTGCACGAGGATTGAATGTGAAGATTAAAGTCCAGGGACTGGTCCAGCAGGATCCCAAGGTACTTGAAGGAAGTAACATTTTCAAGTGGAAATCCTCCTAGGTGAAGAACCTCCAGCAAACTAGAACAGGCCTTAATCTTCGGTGCGGAACCTAGGAGCATGGCTTTCATTTTCTTTTCAGTAGTACAAGCTTACAGTCTAGTAGCCAGTCTAAGACCTTATTAAAGTCTGAAGTAAGTGATGTGTTTATGCAGGCAATACTAGAAGAACTAGTATAGATGATCAGGTCATCAGCGTAGAGAATAGCTGAGCAGGATTCCAGGACCTCAGTTGCATTGTTGATAAAAATTGAGAACAGAAGGGGCCCAAGGATGGAGCCTTGGGGGACCCCCAAGGTTGATAGTAGACGTGTTGGACAGGGAGGAGTTAAGTTTGACAGCTTGCGACCCCTTTGACAGGTAGCTACAGAACCAGTCCACAACAGGGGTAGAGAAATGGAATTTATGGAGAGTGGAGAGAAGCAGGGGATGGTCTACAAGGTTGAAAGCCTTAGTGAGGTCAATGAAGATGGCACCTGTGAGTTTTCTAGAATCCATGTTGGACAGAATATCAGTAGTTAGTTGAAGAAGAGCCGTGGTGGTGCTATGACCTTTTCTGAAACCATGCTGGGTGTCTAAGAGGAGACTGAAGAGTATAAGGTAGTCAATGGTCTGCAATGCAACTATTTTCTCTAGGATCTTGCTAAGAACAGAGAGAATTGCTATAGGTCTGTAACTGGCCATGTCCTTTGGGTCACCTTTTTTAAAGACAGGTGTTACTCTTGCAGATTTCCATAAGTCCGGCACAGTGCTATGGATAAGGGATAAAGTGTAGATTCTGGCAATCAGAGAGGCAATGAGTGGAGCAGCCAGCTTAAGAAAACAAGGTTCCAGTGAGTCAGAACCAGAGCTGGTATTGGCAGATATGGATCTCAGTAATTTCAGCACTTCCGCTCTTGATATAACCTTGAAATAGAATGGTGGCGCTGGAGGAGCATCATATGATAGGGCAGTATGGTTGTCTGATAGTAGTGTGGTAGGTAGATTGGAGTGCGATCCACTAGGTTGCAAAACCAAGGTATAGTGTGACAGATCAGAGAAAAGATTGTTAAAACTGTTTGAGATGGTCCTAGGGTCATTACAAAGTGCCGCATTTATGATCATTTCATCAGGAGTGACCAACCTCGAGGCTGGTTAGGTGCCCATAGGCAAAGATATCTGGCCCCCCGAAGACAGAATTATCTGAGCCTGTGCATTGGGTACACTAGCAAGAGGTTCACAGTTTGAATCCTTCCAGAACTAAAACCAAAGGTTGATTCAAACCCACAAAACAGACAGGAGGGTTACCCTGTTTCTGTTAACTGTTCACAAGACTGCGCTAGGAGGTTGGCACTTTGGGGTTAGAGGGCTGACCTCCTGAGTGGGTTTGTGAGAGATTGGTTGTCAGCAGTGTGGATAAATTTTGGTATTACAAGCTTTTATTGTTCAGTGTGTCAGCTTGAGACCGTCAGCTCTCTTGCAAAGAAAGAAAAAGGCAGTGATTTATTTTTAAAAAGGAGACAGAACTATATCACTTGGCGTACAGTCAAGTTGCTACCCGTTTTTTTTTTTTTTCCTAAAGTGCAAGTCAGAGTAGCAGTAGTTAGGGAAGATGGCTTCCAACTACAGCAGGCACACTGTAGACTACTAAAGGCAGTTGTGCGGGGACAGAGGAGTCCCGTTCGAGGTGAAAGCCAGCAAACAGAACCTCGTGGAGGCCCTCATTGCAGCAGATATCCAGAGCAGCGAGTCATAAACCGTGACTGAAAAGGACCAAACCTTGAGTGTGGCAGGGCTAGCGGCCAGTGCAGTGTCCAGATCTGATGAGGGCAACAGGACCCGTGCCAGGGAAAGGTCACAGCAGCAGGGGAAGGTCACCAGTATCCTGGATCCAGAAGTACTCAGGCTGCAAATTGAGTTGCACAGAATGGAGCTGGAATTCCAGAGAGAAGAGAAGCGTGAACAGCGGGAGGCAGATGGTGAGGAGCCGGAGCACCAGAGGCAACATGAACTGGAGAAGCTATGACTCCGACCAGCGGCACCAGAGCAGATAAGTGGCTTGGGTTTAACTGGGACTGCAGGACTGGGTTACAAATTGAATTACAAATTAATAGCCAAGTTTAAAGAGGGGGAGGACATAGATGCCTTTTTAAATTCTTTTGAAAAAGTTTGTATTCAGGCTAAAATTCCTAGAGAGTCCTGGAGCTTCCAGCTATCCCTGCTACTTACCGGGAAAGCTCAGAATGCATTGGGTCAAATGGACAATGAGGACAGTGATGATTACAGCAAACTTAAAGCTGCTCTGTTAAAAAAAATTGAATTAACTGCTGAATCATACAGAGCTAAATTCTGTAAGCTCAGGAGAAGCCCTGACATGAGCTATAAGAAGCTAGCCACGAAACAACGTCAGTTTTTAAAACATTGGTGGGAAGGAATTGAGGCAAACTCTATTGATAAAATTGAAAATGTGATTCTGCTAGAACAGTTTTTCTGGGCATGCCCAACAGAGCTGAAAACTTGGCTGGAGGACCGAGATCCCAAAGCAGTGAAGAGGCTGCTGAACTCTCGGACCGCTATGCCAAGAGCAGACCTACTCTGAGAGCGAATGGGGTGGGCATGGCAGCGCAGAAAGGGAAAAACGCGCCTTCAGGGCAGCTAAAACCCTCACTGCCTCCACCGAAACCAGTTAGCCCCAGGTTTCAGAGAAAAGATTTCTCTGAAAAGAGAAGTGAATGTTGGTTATGTAAAGAAACTAGGCATATTGCCAGACAGTGTCCCAAAAGAATGAGCAATAATACGCAGAATGGTACTAGAAAAGAAGTGGGTTGTTTGTGTGTCCCTGGGAGCATGCCAGTGGACATGAGGGAACACATGCACCCAGTCATGGTGAATGGTGTACAGATGCAAGGGTTAAGAGACACAGGGGCATCCCTGACATTGGTAAAGGGGGATCTAGTAGAGCCTTATCAGCTTATACCCAATAAATACATCACTGTACAGGACTTTACTGGTGAGGCGAAAACATTGCCACTGGCTAGTGTTCTCCTAGACTGGGGTGAAACGAGGGAACTGTGCAACAGGTGGCTGTTGCCAAAATCTTAGCAGTGGATGTGATCCTGGGCAACAATCTAAAACAGGGGATGGTATGTGCAGTTACCCGTAGCCAAATGGTAAGGGAAAATTGTAGTTCCTTGAATCCCACAGAAGCCATTGTGGAAGCCGCTGAGAGGCTGGTTCCCTAAACTGTGTCTCCAGATGGGGAGATCAATGAAAAGGGGGTAGAAATTTCCCCAGTAGCAAGTAACCACACAGCTACAGAGGGTTACTCTGAAGAGGGAGGGTGACTCATTGTCAGAGGGTTGGGATTGAAGTGATCCTGAGTGCCCTGATGCTAGTGCTAGGGACCCTAGTTTAGCCACTGAAGGGAACTGTCCCATGCCTTGGGAATGTGTGAGGGGTTTGCAGCTGCTCAGAGAAGTGACCTAGTTTAGAGAAGCTGAGGGCTTGGGCAAACTCAGACGACGCACATGGAGGTGACGGCAGACATAAGGTTTATTGGGAAAATGGATTTATGTATACTCAGGCTGTGCAGACAGAGGGAGGGATGCTAGGCAGGCAGCTTGTCGTTCCCCAGGGGTATCGTGAGCAGTTGCTCAAGATTGCACATGATATTCCCTTGTCTTGTCATCTGGGAATTGTGCGCACGACGCAGTGGTTGGCCTAGAATTTCTACTGGCCTAACTTCACCCAGCAAGTGAAGGAGTATTGCAGGTCTTGTCACTGGTGCCAAAATAGGGAAGGGCAAGAAAACCCAAGCCGCCCTGATTCCATTGCCCACAGTGGAGGAGCCATTCCAGAGGGTGGGAATGGATATTGTGGGGCCTTTAAATACCTCCAGCTTCTCAGGGAAGAGATTCATTCTGACTGTGGTGGATTATGCCACCTAGTACCCAGAGGCAGTCACCCTATCCTCACTTAGGACAGACAAAGTGGCAGATGCCTTACTTGGGATTTTCTACCACGTTGGGTTTCCACAGGAAGTTATCACCAATCGAGGGGGTTCCTTCATGTCGGACCTGATGAAATGTTTATGGAAGAAGTGTGGGGTGGTGCAGAGATACACGACACCGTATCACCCACAAGCCAATGGGCTTGTGGAAAGATTCAATGGTACCCTAAAGTCAATGCTCCAGGCATTTGCTGAACAGCATGGGAGGGACTGGGAGAAATACCTTCCCCACCTGTTGTTTACATACAGGGAGGTGCTCCAAGAGTCGAGAGGATTTTCCCCCTTCGAACTCTTATATGGACGCCGGGTATGTGGGCCCCTAGACTTGATCCGGGAGGACTGGGAAGGCAAGCACGCCACCCAGAGAACTGCCATTGTGGATTACATCCTTAGGTTTAGGGAAAGGCTGAAGGAGCTTATGGGGACAACCCAGAGCAACCTGGCAGCTGCCCAACAGAATCAAAAAGTGTGGTATGACAGCAGAGCCAGAGCTCGCTCGTACATGGTGGGACAGGAAGTCATGGTCCTTATTCCGATCCAGAAAGACAAGCTGCAGACTGAGTGGGCAGGACCGTACAAAGTGGTTAGGAAGGTAAATGACGTGAACTACATTGTGGAGTTACCTGACTGAAGACAGACAGAAAGGATATACCATGTCAATGTGATGAAGCCATATGCAAATAGGGCTGACATGGTGTTTGCAGTGTGTAGTCCTGGGGAGGGGATGGACAAAGGAGATCCCCTTCTGGACTGGCTGGAAGAAAGCAAGCGGGAGTCCTCTGTGGAGGCAGTACAATTGTCTCCCGAGCTGGCCCCAGACCAGATCCAGAAAGTAAGGGAAGTTTTAGCAGACTTTGCCCCATTGTTTAGCGCCAAGCCTGGACTAACCCCCTTAGCAACGCATGATGTGGAGACAGGGATACAGACGCCCATACGGCGGACAGCATATTGGGTGTCAGAGGCTGTCCAAAAAGACATTAGGAGGGAATTGGAGGAGATGCTGGTTTTAGGGGTAATCCAGAGATCCCACAGCCCCTAGGCCTCACCCGTAGTCCTTGTGCCTAAGCCAGATGGCTCTACTCATTTCTGTGTGGACTATCATGGACTGAATGCAGTCACAAAGTCTGATGCCCACCTGTTGCCCCAGATGGATGAACTCCTGGACAAGTTGGGAGGGGCGACCTACCTTACAATGACTGACCTGACCAAGGGGTATTGGCAGGTAGAGCTGACAGACAGAGCTAGGGAGAGGTCGGCCTTCATCACTCCGATAGGCTTATTTGAGTTTAAAGTAATGCCTTTCGGAATGAAGAACGCCCTGGCCACTTTCCAAAGGTTGGTGAACCAGGTGTTAAATGGTGCTGAGGAGTACGCCGTGGCGTACCTGGATGACATTGTCATCTTTAGTGCCAGCTGGGAGGAACACCTATCCCACCTTAGGGAAGTGCTGGGTAGGATACAGAGGGCCGGGCTCACTGTCAAAGCTGGGAAGTGCCAGTTGGCCATGGGAGAAGTAGCATACCTCTGGCATGTGGTAGGCCGAGGACAGCTCTGTCTTAACCAGATAAAGATATATGTAATCCGGGCATGGCCCAGACCAGAAACACAGATGCAGGTCAGGAGTTTTCTAGGGACAGCAGGGTACTATAGAAAATTTGTACCCAATTACAGTGCCCTGGCTGCTCCCCTATCTGACCTGACAAAGAAAAGGATGCCCAAGAAAATTACCTGGGGCCCAGCCTGTGAGGAAGCTTTTTCCAAACTAAAGGAGGCACTGTTCAGTGCTCCTGTTTTGACAAGTCCTGACTATAGCAAAACTTTTATAGTTCAGACTGACGCCTCAGACGTGGGTATTGGGGCAGTACTGAGTCAGACATCCAGCCAAGGGACAGATCACCCAGTAGTGTACCTGAGTAGGAAGTTTCTTCCCAAGGAGCAGGCATACTCCACCATGGGAAAAGAATGTCTTGCAATAGTGTGGGCCCTAAAGAAGTTGGAGACATACTTGTATGGGCAGCATTTTATGGTGCAGACTGACCACAACCCCCTGGTTTGGCTGACGCAGATGGGAAAGAACAATGGTAGATTGCTAAGATGGCGTCTTGCTTTGCAAGGGTATGATATAACAATCGTACATAGAGCTGGAGCTAGAAACCAGAACTCAGATGGTCTCTCGCGTGTATGAGGAGTGAACTGATTTGGGAAGCTCATCCCATGCCGGGGATAGAGCCCGTAAATTCAGTCTAGGTGGGGAGGATTGTGACATGTGGGCAGCCAGTTCTGAGTACACAATGATTTTTTGTAATATAAAAATGTGTCATGGACTATTTCTAATGAGAGATGCTGAGACAGCATGTGAGTTGATAAACAGAGACACCCAGGTTTTAGATACAAGGTGTTACCTGGAAGGCCAAAAGCTAATTACAGACTAGAACAGGCCTTAATCAAGGATCTCCTATTTATCTAAGTTAATTATAGCTTTAACTACTAAGAGGGAAAGCAATATCCATTTTTCGAAGTTTAAAGGAGGAGGAAACCAAGTATGGCACTCTGGTGCGAAATCATAAATGCTTTAATGTCTGTGTGAGAGGGGATACTGCTCATAGATGAAAGGAAATGTGCAGACTTGATTGGGGAAGTCACATGGGGAAAGGAGTTTCTGCTGATGTAACCTTAATTAACTTTCCTTCTAAAATGTTAAAACTTCCTGGGTGTATGATTTTTAATAAACAGAGGAGGAGCTGCATGACCTCACACAAAGGGGTTGTCAAAGGCAGTTTTTTTAAACAGTAGTCTGTTTTCCTTCAGAGACATTTTTTATCTACACTCTGACAAAGAAACATCTTTGAGCACTTTAAGCAGGTATTTAGAGAGAGATACAAATCTAAGTACTGTAGTAGGAATTGCACTGTTAAAACCTTGTTCTTTTAAAAGACTGTATGGTTCCTGTGATATATAGTTCTGTATTTTATGTTTTACATACTTATCTAGTTTAGTAAAACTCTATTTTTAGAGCCTACTTGGACTGTCTTTGAATTTCTTTTCTTTAACAAGTGAAGTATATGTGGTTAAAGCAGACACTGTGCATAAGCTTGAATGGTGATACCAAACTGGAAAAAGGTAAGAGTTTAATCTGAGGTCTTTATTAGAGTTTTTAAGGGTTCATTTTGTACACCTGGTTAGGTGCCCATAGGCAAAGATATCTGGCCCCCGAAGACAGAATTATCTAAGCCTGTGCATTGGGTATGCTAGCAAGAGGTTCACAGTTTGAATCCCTCCAGAACTGAGACCAAAGGTTGATTCGAACCCACAAAACAGACAGGAGGGTTACCCTGTTTCTGTTAACTGTTCACAAGACTGCGCTCAGAGGTTGGCACTTTGGGAGTAGAGGTCTGACCTGCTGAGTGGGTTTGTGACACCCTCTACATATGGGGATCCTCCAGGAGCAGCCGGGTCGCTATGTAAGTGAATGACCCTCCACCCCTTTTGGGACCCTTCAGGCAAAATGACATGGAGTACCTTCTCTGGTTCAATGGGCAAGCTGCAGAAAGTAGGGCCACCATAGTTTGATCAAACAGGTTGGAATCCCTTCCCCTTACTTCAATCTTCCCCAAACACTTAATTTGTTTGACCACTTCCACAATAGTGGCATTTTTGGTCCCAAAGGGGACATCCATTAATAGTAGAGCCTGTCAGGGGTCCATCCCCTCTTCCTCACTCCACCCCATCATATGGTGCACTAGCAACTTGTGGGGAGCAAGTTTAAACTTGGGCGTAGTGAGCACCTCCATTTTACCACAGTTTTTGAGTGTGGGGTTGTAGTACCCACTTCTGACCACTAGAAGGCACAAATCCCAGCATTGGTGCCTCCAAAATGTAACCCCTAAGTGGCACTATCCCAAGGGCTACTAGCCCTGCCTGCTTGGCTAGTTGCAGGTTAAGGGGCCTGGGTACTGAAAAGGGTGCCTCCACCCGGAGGACAGGGTTGTTAGTAACAAGGATAACCTTTGTCTGACTCATCATGATAATCTTCAATTGTATTTAACCTGCCTGTAAATCGTACAACATGTCCTGATTGTAATATCTGTATTACTCAATTTCCCCTGAGTTGTTCCTACTGTTTAATCACCTGTAGCCTGTAATTAATCCTGGGTTGCCACTGAAAAAGGGACCATAATGGTCTCAGTGGGCCTACCCTGTCACCAAAATTTTAAATAAATAAACCTGGGTACAGTCCTCTGGGACACTGTAACCCCCCTCTTTCCCTTCTAGTGTCCTAGACAATATGCAACAAACACTTTCACAGTAGCCCCTATTCAGCGTACAATTCCCCACACTATTTGCACTTACCACCAGGGCTGGTTCCACCAGTTCAACCCTGGAGAACCCCTGTAAAACAAGGTTAGGCACAGTAAATACTAACAGCACAGTGCTTTTGGTACAAACTGGAACCACAGTCAGCTTAAATGCAAAAAGAGTTCGATCTGATTTATTCAGGGGAATTGAACAAGGGAGGGGCATAATCAGGTTGATTAATTCTAAAACTGATCTTGTCAGGCAATTATGTATGCACTTTTAGTCCCTGCACAGTCACATGCTCTGGGTACGCAGTTGGAAGTAAGGTGGGCTAGCCTGGAATGTTGCCCGGAGTAGGCCGGTATTGCAGCTGGTTGGGGCCTTGTGATGAAAAGGCATGCACAACCACACACAATGTGTAATCCAGAGCCTGAAGGCTCAGTTCGTGAAAGGAAAAACAACAATGCAATCAGATGACTACACTTGAGATTTAGCTGTTGTTTCAGAGAGCTACCCTGATTGTTACTCACGCTACCCAATATGAGACACAGACTAGACGAAATGGAGACTGCAGATTGATAACTGGTTTGCCAGGAGAAGCAGGGCCCAGACGAATCACCGAGGTGTCGTCCCTGTTCAAGATGGATGAGCAGGGGGCTGATCCCCGGGTGAGTCGCTCATCGATGATGGTTTCTGTGCCAGAAGTAGCTGGCTGGGCCAGATGGCAAGGCCCAGGCCAGGTGGAACAGTTTGGATTTTGAGTCTGGTAGTGCTGGATGCAGCTTCCAGCAAGTGTGGCACATTTACACAGTGGGGAACCAAATCGCAACCCACTAACAGCACACAGCACATTTATAGCAAAGCAACCACCATATCACAATTTGGAAGGCAGTCCGGCTGCAATATCAGTGTCTCTGAGCAAGACCAGGAATTCTGTAGTAAATGGATGTCCTGACAGGCCGATCATGTACAGTAAATCTTCGGTCTTCTTCAGGTTCAAATCTGGTCATTCTTCAGTGGCTTTGTCACACTCCAATTCGGATATAGTCCAATTGCTAAGCCTTTCAAAGGATACCCTCTCGAGGGACTGTAGGCAGACAGGCCAAATTCAGCTTTTCCACCAATCTCCCACGTAAACTACGCAGGGGCTACTGCTCGAATCACTCAAGCTGTTTACTCTTCAAACTCTAACTCCAGACTGACTGACTGCAGCAGGCAGCTTGGGAATATTTCTCTTCGGTCCAAAAGGTTCTGGTTAGTTGATCCATCAGTCTGTCAAAGCAAGGGCTCCCCCCTCCAGGTGCATTTATGTAGCACTTTATAAATAATATTTTTCCATCTTTGGATAATATTAAAATATAAATAACCATGTGATGGTGCATTTTATACATTATGCACACTGTATCTATATGTATGTTGTAACTGTAATACAATCTTTTTTAAAGTTCAGTATTTATTGTATAGCACTTTAGGTAGCAGTATACTATATGTGAACTAACTAGTTTAGGTTATTCATTTTTGCATGGTACCAGCATTTTAGCATTGCATAGTATTGCATACTGTATGCTAGCAAATTGTATGCACTTTAGATAGCAGGGTGCTATGTATAAGCATCACTTATGACTGTGCAGGGGTTATATTTACATCATATTTATTATGGTGCTTCTGTATATCGCATAGTGTATGCTAGCAAATTGTATAGCACTTTAGATATCAGGGTGCCATGTACAAGCATTATTTTATGATGGTGTAGTGGTCATGTTTACATCATATTTATTATGGTGCTTCTGTATACTGTTTAGGGCTAGTAATTTTTTATGGAATCTGAGAAATATGCTAGTGTTGAATGAAGTTTAGACATCATATTGTCTGCATTTTGTTTTAGTTTGTGTGTATGTCTTTAATTAAATTGTGGGTCTGACACTATAAATACGTGCATCAACACACGCTGCTGACGTCTTGAAAAAGCGTCTGGGAGGCGTGAAATGTTGATGCTTGTGCACAGGGGGGTGCTTACTTTTTATTACAATAAATGATGCTGCTATTTGGAGCTGATTGCGTTTTTCTGGTGCTGTAGAGCCCGCTTGTTCTTATTTACTGGCTACTCCGATGTGGTGTGCTCCAGCTGACATCTCCTGAGTTGTGTTGCTTGCATTTTTCTTGAGGACAGGTGATCACAAGTGGTAAAAAAACTCATTTAGATGAGTAGCAACTGACGAAGGGCCAGAGACTGGTATGGTGAGAAGAAATGTAGCAGCACTCCAGGATATGCTTAGATTGTTTTTTTCCAGAGACTGGTATGCCATTTACAGTGCCTTCAGAAAGTATTCAGCCCCTTGGATTTTGTCACATTTTGTGATGTTGCAAACTCAAATTAAAATAAATTTATATGGGATTTTTTTTCACGTATCTACACAAATTACTCTATAATGTCAAAGTGGAATGAAACTTCTGGAATTTTTTGTACATGTAATTTAAAATAAAAACCTGAAATGTCTTGATTTGATAAGTATTCACCACCTTTGCTATGACACTCCAAATTGAGCTCAGGTGCATCCAATTTCCTTGTGAGATCACTCTAAAACTTGAACGGAGTCCACCTGTGGTCAGTTCAAATGGTTGACATGATTTCAGAGGAAATACACCTGTCTGTAGGAAATGGAAAGATTACGGAACCACCCAGACTCTTCCTAGAGCAAGTCGTCCTCCCAAACTGAGCAACCGGGCAAGAAGGACCTTGGTCAGAGAAGTGACCAAGAACCCAATGACCACACTGACAGAACTACAAGAGTTCCATGGGTGAGATGGGAGAACCTGTCCAGAGGACAACAATCTCTGCAGCACTTCACAGATGTAGCCTCTATGGGAGTAGGCTGAGCCAGGACCACTCCTGAGAAAAGCCACATAATAGCATGCCTGGAGTTTGCAAGAAGGTACGTGGCAGATTCTGAGACCATGTGGCAAAAGATTCTCTGGTCTGATGAAACAAAAATTGAACTCTTTGGCCTGAATGCAAAGCGCTATGCCTGGCGCAAACCAAACACAGCCCATCACCCATGTAACACCATCCCTACCATGAAGCATGGTGGTGGCAGCGTCATGTTATGGGGATGCTTTTCAGCGGCAGGGACTGGGGCATTTGTCGGGATAGAGGGAACAATGAATGGAGCCAAATACAGGCACATCCTTGAGGAGAACTTGCATCAGTCTGCAATAGACCTTGGACTGGGGCGAAGATTCATGTTCCAACAGGACAAAGTTTTAAACCAACCGTCTCTGGGTGAACATTAAAAAACAGTGTTTTTGATCTTTGGAACCAGCCAGGAATTGGTCAGGTTCTCAAGACTAATGGTCTTCTGCATGCTGGATGGCTCCCCTCTTGAAGTGGTGCAATCCTTCAAATACCTTGATGCAAGTGGTAGACAAGAAGTACAGGAACTCAGGCACTGGCAAATATGAAATGCAGAATGGAGATCTTCAATCTGAAGGATAGCTGTGTGAAGACATGTCTATCTGTGTAGACACTAGTAGATTCAGTTAGAGATATTGAAGTATTTCTAGCAAAATAGCACTGTTGTACAAGTCAGATGTTATTATGGACACCCTGATTTCAGGTCACAGGGCCAGAAACTGTCATTATGTTGCTGGTTTAAGAATTTCAGTTCCAGTGTCAGTGGGAAGAAGTACAGGAACTCAGTTCCTGCTTCAAAAAAGGTACAGAAACTGAGTTCCTGTGCATTCCTGTTCACTTTCATCACTGCTTTGGTGTGTGGCTGGACAGCACACCTGATTTCTCAGCCCACATTAATACCATCCATGCAAAACTTAGTCCTAAGTTGGGTGCCTTGTACCATGATAAAAACTGCCTTCCCCTGCTGGTCTGCCATGAGCTGGTCATCAAAACGGTGCTTCTGGTCTTTGACTATGCCAGTGGGGTCTACGGTGCCCCCTCCACTTCCCTAGCCAGACTGGACACCCTCTGCAATACCTTTTATCTCTTTGCAACTAACTGCCCTCTGTACTCATCATTGCTCCCTCTGCTCCTCTCTTGCCATTGTCACCCAGTTGCATTGTTTTTCCTTTATGTCCAAATACTGGTTTGGGTCCCTTCCTTTCTACCTACCATCACTCCTCTCTCCAGTTACCTTTGCTCCTTGCCCTCTCTGTTCCAAGGAACTGTGAACCTTCTCCATTCCTCTGCTGGGCAACACACCTTCTCCTGTCACTTTCCTACTTTCTGGACACTTGCTCCCCTCATCCCTCCATCATTCAACCACCTCAGGCTCCTTCAGGCACCAGTTGAAACTCCTCCCACCCTGACCTGCTCCTGCTTCCCCTAACAAGTCTTTCCTGTTACACTGGCATCACAGGGCTTTGGTTGTTTCCCTGTTTGCACTTGAGTCTAATGCACTGCATTGCTCGTTGCTGATCATACTCTATGGTAAATGTTTGTTGTATCTTGCCCATGCACTTGGTATTTTACTTGTATATAAGCTTGCACGTTAATCTACTCCATGAGTATTATACACCGTATTGCACCTGTACTTTAATTCTGTATCTTGTAATGCACTGTATTTTGTTTTGCTACTCCCTCCATTTTCCTTTTCCCCGGGTTGAACCAGGAAACGCGCTTTGGCTCAGTGGGCCTTTCCTGGTTATCAATTTTCAAGCAAATAAATAACAACCTCAAAGTGTTATTTTCCTTGGATTCATGACCAGCTGGAGGGAGGTGGCCCCCCAATCGGCTGTTAATCCCTTTGGAAATTACCAGCTTCTCAGTTGTTACCTTAAATTTGTTATGGTCCCTATGGTTCTCCTGCAAGTTCTGTCCTCCCGGGGGGGGGGTGATGCAGACTATGCCACTCCTTGCTTTTTTAAGATTGTGGACTGGGAGAACTTGTAAGGGAATATCCCGAGATTGGTGACTCACAGAACTAGACTAGAAAGACTAGTTTAGTTCTGTGCTCACATTCTATGTGTAACCCCCCCTACAAATGGGGGTTCCCAAAAAGTCTTCCTTGAGCTTGCCTAAATGCTCACTGCCAGGCTGGTGTCCTGTGTTTTAGCAGTTTAAATGTGATTGCCAGAGAGTGCCTGTATAGCCTCTGTGTACTGTCTCTTTAAGAGCTGCCTGGATTGCAGTCATAATTAATCTGAGAGGGAGCTCCATTAGAAGATGTACTTGTTTGCTGATCATTTGTTAGAGTAGTAATAATATTGCAGTTTGTTCTAACCTGCCTTCTTTGCAGCATGGACAGTTCTGTTTGTTTCCATCATCTTGGTCCTGGACTGCAGAATGGGCCAATCAGTACATTTGGGACTCTAAAATGGAGCCTGCCTACAGGGGCTTGGTGGGGCCAAAACTTGTAGGAATTGTAGTTTTGGGCATTTGGTGCCTGAAATAACTTGGAGGGGGAGCCCAATGTTGTGACTGACAGACAAATCAGCCAACCGAACCTTTTGGATCTTGGGGAAAGTCCCACACTGCTTGCAGTTTCAGTTAGATCTGAGTTGGGAAGTGAAGAAGTAACAGCTCAAGATAGTTCGAGCAGCAATCCATAGTGGATTTGCGTGGGAGAACTATGGAAAAGCTTGAGTTTGGCCTGTATGTTTGCCTGCTGTTCCTGAGAGGGAACTTGCGTTTTTTTTCGAACTGAATCCGAACTTGGAGAGCGAATTAAGCCACTGGATTGTGACCAGACTTTAATCTGAAGAAGACAGAAAATTTGCTGAATGCGATCGGCTTGTCAGGACTTCCACCTAACTCTGAACTCCCGGATTGTGCAGAGACTCTGTAATTACGACCGAAGAGCCATTTGCCTGGTACAGTGGAATTTCCTTACATGTGAATGTGCTGTGTTCTTACAGTGGGTCACGATTTGGTTCCCCACTGTGTGTCTGAACTGTGTTTTGCTTGCTGGAGGCTTTATCCAGCTCCATGGACTGAATCCATATCCATTTCAGTTTGCTTGGGCCCTGCTACACTGGCCCAGCCAGAATACCTGCTATGCAGAGAACATCATCGATGAGAGACTGGCCTGGGGATCAGCCCCCTGCTCAACGCCTTGAACAGGAACAATGCCTCAGTGATTCGTGTGGGCCCTGCTTCTCTGGGCACTCCAGCTCAACAGCCTGCAGTCTCGATTTTGTCCTGTCTGTGTCCAATATTGGGTATCGTGAGTAAACATCAGGGTAGCTCCCTGCAATAACAGCTTAATCTAAAAGTGTTGTCATCTGATTGTCTTGTTGCCTTTTCTTTCACTTACTGAGCCCTCCGACTCCGGATTATAAATAGTGTGTGTTGTGCATGTTGCTTTCTTCCATCACAGGGCCCCAACCAGCTGCAGTGTTTCTGGCTAGCCGACCGTTTTCTTACCTGGGTACCTAGAGTGTGTGACTGTGTAGGGACTCTGAACTGCATGCATAACTGTCTGATTTATTTATTGAATACAATTGGAATTAATACCTTTGAGTCAGAGACTCCTTTATAAAGGCTCCATGTCATAGAAAACAATACAGAGCATACAGTGTACAGACATCACAGTATAGATAGTGGTGTGGGAAATATCACACGTTACAAATGATACATGGTAAAGTACAACAGGTGGATATGGTACAGGATAATTACAACAGTCATAGACAATGCAGTACAGTGGCAAAATACAATAAATACAGTAACTATGGGGCAATCACACAGTACAGTAGCTGTTGTAGAGAAGTATTTATGACTGGAATGTGCAAGTAGTGCAGTCCAGTGAGTGTCAGCTAGTTTGAGGCTCGGGTAAGACCGAAACTAGGGAGCGGCACTCTAGAAGCGGGACCAAGTGGGTCCATTGGCATAGCATTTTTTGGTCGTGGGTAGGTCAGGTACAGTCACTGGTGGAGTCACGCAAGATATTGCTACGGAGAAGGGATTTGAACAGTCCCAGGGTATCAGCCAGGAGGACTGGTATGGGCAGTGAGTTCTACCAATTGGGGGCGCGGTATCTGAAAGTTCTTTGCCCCATGGAGGTTTTACAGAGGGGAACCTGGTAGGGCGATTACTCAGCGTGATGTGTGCATCTGGTGCTGTTGGAGGGGGGAGCAGTGTCACAAGAGCAGGGGGCGTGAGGCCAGTCGTGATTTTCTTGGCAAGGAGACAGGTCTGGTACTTTAGGTGATCATCGAAATTAAGCCAGTTTGTACTGGTATACGGCGTACAGGTGTGCATAAGCCGGTCACATCCTGTGGCCAGTTTACAGGCTTTATTCAGGGAAACCCTAATTTTGTTGAGAGAAGTGTTGTCGGCAGCACCATAGAAGATAATCCCGTAACCAATGAGTGACAGGACGAGGAGAGATGGCTAGCTGTAGGGCTTCGGGGGGAGACAGTGCTTGTAGCAGTGGAGCAGACCAATGCGCACATTTACAGCCTTATTAAGTCGGCGGATATGTTCATGGTAGGTAAGCCCTGAGTCTAGGGTAACCCCTAAATATTTAAACGTAGAAACTTGTTCCAGGGTCTCATTATGGGAGTTATGGATGAGCAGGGGGGTGGTTACTGAACTTGTTTTGGGCATGGGCAAACAGCATGGACTTTGTTTTTTTATAGTTTAGAACAAGCCTATGGTCAGTAAACCAGGACTTGGCCTCATTAAATGACCCTTGGAGGCCTACTTGGAGGGTGGTAGGGTGGGTGTGGGTGCTGAATAAAACCGCATTGTCTGTGTATAGAAAGAGACTCCCAGAACAGGCCTTGGGCAGGGAGTTAAGGAATAGAGTGAAAAGTAGGGGGCCAAGGATTGACCCTTGGGGGACCCCAAATGTAACTCAGAGGGGATGATAAGGTATGCCCTAGTCTGACTCTCTGGGTTCTGTCAGACAGGTAGTTTGAGAACCATGTGGTGGTATCCTATGAGAAACCTATTTGGGTTAGCGAGGTTAGGAGAAGTGAGTGGCGGACAGTGTTAAATGCTTTGAAAAGATCTATATAGACAACACCAGCAATCTGGCCTGCATCCAGGGTCGCATGGATAGTGTTGGTATATTCCAAAAGCATGGTTGTGGTGCTATGGTTTTTCCGGAAACCATGCTGTTCGGGGCAGAAGAGATTGTGTTGAGCAAGGTAGTCTGTGACTTGGGTGGCGACTATCTTTTCAAGAACCTTGGAGGGGGGGGGTGGAATTCAGATGGGCTGATAATTACTAGGCAGGGTTCGGTCACAACTCTTCAGGAGAGGAGTGATGAGGGCAGTTTTCCACATGGAGGGGAATTGACCCAGGGCAAGGGAACGGTTTAGCAGGGCCGTGAGGGGGTAGAGTACTTCAGGGAGAGTGAGCCTTAGTACTTTAAGATCGAGATTGTCACTGCTGAACCGGGATTTGCTGAGTGCCTTTAACAGAAGGGGGCAGGGTGCAAAAAAGTTGGCAGGGAGCACACCGCTGAGGTCCGAGAATGAGGAGTTCAGAGCATTTGCTATTGTGTCAGGGTCCGTGGAGATACCACCATTTACCAGTATCGGGGGGTGGGCATTAGAGATTTTGCCACTAAGATCTTTGAAGGAGTCCTAGAAGTTGCACCCCTTCCCCCAGGAGGTGGTGAGGGCTGCTCTGTAGTATTCTGCCTTTGCCTGTCAGACCTGCCAGGTGCAGCGGTTCTTGGCCTCATGGTAACGTTGCCTGTCAGTGGGCCTCCCAGTCTCCAAGGCTATGTGCCAGAGACTGTCTCAGTGGCCCATGAGGTCCAGAAGGGACTGGGACATCCAAGAGGTGTCAGCACCTTTAATGACTCATTTGCAGAAGGGTGCAAAAAGGTCACAGGTGGAATAGAAGGAATTGACAAAGTACTCCAGGGCTGAATCAATATCAGGCGAGGCAGCAATGGGAGACCAGTCCCAGCTGATGAGGTGGTATTTCAAGAACTGTAGCTTGCCTGGCCTGAGTTTTCGCTGAAAGATAACTTTAGGAGGGGCCTTTGTAGCCCAGTAAGACAAGCGCTCGATTACCGGCGAGTGGTCACTCAGTGCTTCAGAGAGCACAGAGACCTGGGCGAATTTGTGAGGGCGATTAGTAAGAATTAGGTCAATGAGGGTCGAGGTACCTGTTCTCAGGTTGTGTCGGGTGGTAGTGGGCACAACTTGAGATAGACTGAGGGTGGCTGCAGTGTCCCTATATGGTGCAGCAGTGTCTGCTAACCAATTGATGTTAAAATCACCCAGGGCAATCATTTCTGCCTTATCTGGGTGTTGCTGGAGTTGGGTGAGAACTAACTGGAATGCATTTTTTTGATTCCTGGGCAGGATGTAGATAGAAGAGATGGAGAGGTGTCCTGGAAGGAGCAATATTAACTTGGAGGGAGAGGACCTGGGCACCATGGTCAAGAGCTGGGGAAGGCAGAGTGAGCCCTTGGAGCGTGTCACGGAGTCTAGTGTACTTACCCAGTTACCAAAAGCTAAATAAATAAAATTGCACATCCTCCCCCTTTTTTGGCTAGTCTGTCACTCCAAAATATTGTGTACCCTGGCAGAGCTACTGCGGAGTCAGGAGTGCAACCATTTAGCTAGGTTTCTACCACCGAGATAATGTCTGGTCGCTGTTGAGCAACCCACCCTTGTAGATTATCAAATTTCTTTAGCAAACTACAGATGTTGATGGAGGCTATACAGAGTTCCCCTGGTGCAGTCTGATTAGTTGGTGGCAAGGGGGTAGGACCAGGGTTAGGGTGGATGTTTCCAGAGATCAGAAGAAGTAGGATTAATACCCGTAGGGAGGCGAGCCTCAGATTTGTTAACACCCTGGAGCGCGTTCGGGTAGTACAAGCAGGGAGCAGCACACAGACAGGGGTGGGCATATCCCTTAGGCAGGGAGAGGCGAAACAAGGCAGTGACCAGCGGGAGGTAAGGCCTAGAACACAGTGGCTGGAGATGGGTGAGGGGATCCTGGGAGTCCTGTGGGTCAAGGTAGAGAAGGGTGTGTGTGTCCAGGACAGGAGTGTCAGGCCCCCTGAAACAGACCCTGGGGTACAAAGGCAGAGCCCTGGTAAGCAGTAGCTTGGAGGGGTATCTACCATGATAATGGTGTGTAGTAAGAGAAAAGGTAGGGGGCGATAGATAATGCTGGTGATGGAGAGAGTGGTCATGGTAAGGCTTAGTAGTGCAGGATCTTGGGGGGCGATGACTTTAAAGGAGATAAAGCAAAGGGCAATTCTGTACTGACCCAGTGGCACAGTGAAAGTGTCATGGACTTTGGGGAACCTTGGTGATGTAGACAGCAAATTGTTTTTTTAGTAGACTATGGAGTCAGAGGCTTTAAGAGCTTAAAAAACTAAGAATAAGTTTGCCTGATTTGTTGGTTTAGTGGCAGAGCTGCTGACCCTAGTGTCAAAGGTACAGGGTTTGAGACCTGTGATAGGAGATAAGTATCCCCGGCCGAGTATGAGACAAAAGGCTTAAAAGCTTTAAAACAGACAGAAAAAGTAGACTGGCTCAGTGATATTGCTGCTGACTTTGAAACCAAAAGTACAGGGTTTGAGACCTACAGTGAACAGTAGCAAAGAATGGGGTACAGTGGTAGGAACATGGGAAGGAGGAGAGACTAGAGAGAGAGGTGAGAAGAAAACAGACAACAGGAACTAGGGAGGGCACTGCAGTAGTCAGAAATTATAAGCTGCAAATGGGAAAGTTGACACCTTAAATGACGGTGAGATGTGTCATGTTACCTGTAAGCAATAATAAAGGTAGAGCCAAGCTTGGGTGGGTGCAGCAGTCAGCACACAGTGCTGAGTGGGTAACACCCCTGTACAAGTACCTGGAAGGAGGCTTTACCTCTTACAGCTCTCTGGAGCTCCCCTGATACAAGCACCTCAACTGGGCAGTGTTCTGATTAATATAGCTTTTAAGCAAATCAGCCTGATTACACCCCTCCCTTGTTCAAGTCCCCTGAATAAAACAGATTTAACTTTTTTTTTGCATTTAACCTGACTGTGATTCCAGTTTGTGCCAAAAGTACTGTACTGTTGCTATTTGCTGTGCTTAAACTTGTTTTACGGGGGTCCCCAAGGTCAAGCTAGAGGAACCAGCCCTGGTGGTAAGTGCAAACAGTGTAGGTAATTGCCTGATGAATAAGGGCCATTGTGGACATGATTATTGTGTACTGCTCAGGCCACTAGAAGGAGAAAAGGGGGGGTTACAGTGTCCCGGAGGGCTGTGCCCAGGTCAGCTTGACCACTACCAACCTTGACCTCCGGGTGGAGGCACCCATATCGAATCTAGGCCCCTTAACCTGCAACTAGCCAAGCAAGCAGGGGTAGTAGCCCTTCGGATAGCGCCCCCTAGGGGTTACATATGCTTATATCCGGAGAGTAGAATGGAAGCTTCTTATTAGTCTGACGGGCTGACGTGCGTGTATGCTGGATCTCTAAATCACAGGTCAGACGTATTTCCGCTTTCATTGACTCGCACACAGCCAGGAACCATACATGCCTAGGAAGTGTAAGCCATAGCTGTTAGTTTATAGTCACGGCTAGTTCCCATACATGCAAAGGACCTAGCAATGTCTGCGTAATATATATTACAGCCCCACTAATGTATAATTGCAAACAAATATACTATATGTATGTTTAGACAGCTCCCTCCCCCAATTCCACTAATCTCTATATACAGTGCCTGCAGCCCCGTTCTCTACCACGTGTCATCAAAAAGCTTTTTTCAGGGCCGGAGATGCAATGCTGTTCCGCCACCCGGCTTCTACACAGAAGTTACAAGCCGAGCATAAAAATGTAAGTAGTTCTTTTAATCACTAACAAAAAATTCAGAAATGGGTTAAATTAACTCCCTGAGCAGGCAACTTCTTGGCAAGAGTTGCCTGCCCTAGGCTACATAATCATGTCAGCTGCTCTTTAAGGTACAGCTTTCAAGCTGACTGATCTGCCATAAAACTTGCCGTTCAGTGCCTGCAATACATGAATGGAGAGCCACATGCCTTTTGCTATGTTATAGGATGTGCAGCAACAGAGGGCTCTGATTTTTTGTCACAGCCTGGTGCCTCAGGTCAGTTTCTTTTCTATTAAAGGGAAGGGCACTGTTAGTTTGTTGAGATTAGTATTAATCTTTTCTCTTTTTTCCATTAGTGTTCTCTGGTGATGGACCCTTCCTTCACCATCCCTTATTTTGATCAGAAGACAGTTCAATGAACTGTTTTCCTGAGCAGAGCCAGTTAGAGTGATTTATTTGTGAAGTGAGGAGTTGCTTAGTTTTTTTGCTCACTCCCACTGTTACTGGTTCTTCCTAGTATACCTAATTTACCTAAGGCTTGCTTCTCTTTATTTTGGCAGGGTGATCGCCGATGCAGCATGGGCGGTGTGTTTGCTCAGTATTTTCCTGGGTCCATGGCACCATTACAGGTGACTTTCAGCATGACTGCTTCGCACCTTTTTTCTGTTCTGCTGTGCGGCACCTCAGAGGGGCGTGTCCTGCTCCAACCTTCGCTACACGGCGCCTGCACTCAGCGTGCTCATTCCTGATGTCTATCACATGTGTCATGATGTCACATGTGTCGTGATGTCACATGTGTCATGATGTCACAAGCGTTGGCACTACTTCTGTATATCAGCATATGCTGTCTGCAAAGTACAGTGCACCTGTCCAGCTTGCAACTGCTGGGGAGCAGGTCATGCAGCTCCCACTCCTCTGAGTTTTTATGGGGCGTGGATGGCAGTTAAACAGAGTGTTTTTGCCTCCTGCCACCAGCATAAGCTCTTAGATCCAGATTTTAGCTCCTTGGTATTTGGTGGGGAGCAGACATCCCTGAGACATTCAGTGGGTGGCTGGACTGCCTGCAGGCGACCCAAATTTATCTTAGGTAGGGGGTTACTACTGTATATGCTAGTCTTTTTTTGTGTGCTGGAGAGTGTAGGACTGTTTTTTTTTAAATCTGCTGGTTTCAGCGTCAGAGCATAGGGGGTCAGCAGTGACTGTGGGCACATAAGGAGATATTGGGTTGTTTGTCTTTCTTTCTGGCTGTTAGGCCAGTGTGGATCAGTGGCACCATGGTTTACAGGAGACCAGAAATGTTCAAAAGATGCAAGACCTGCCGGAGGATGAAACCCTGTCCTTTGGGGTCGTACTGTCCTAACTGTGTAATGCAGTCTAATATGTCCATCTTGGTCCCCCCCCCCAGCTTAACCTCTGAGCTTGAGGGGGATGCACCTGTGCTACCTATGGCAGTGGTGCGACTGAGTTGCACAAATCCTTTTTGCTACTCTTAAATGAGCTGTTGAGTTCTGATGTCCTGCAGGACATCCCCACCAGTACAACCGAACCCAAGATAGGACCCTCAGGTCATTAGGGGCCCATAAAGGGACATCCAGGAGCACCAGAGCAGAGTGATCCTACTCACCCAGATTTACAAAAGAGCCCTGAGCTTGATGGAAGGGAGCATCAAGATGAGGATGCAAGAGAGTATGGGAAAAATCCTGACCAGATGGCACTGGAGCCATCAGATGAAAAAAGTCTGTCAGGAGGAGGGGGAGTGTACAGAACCTAAGAAGAAGATTCCAATCCCACTAATATTTGATACAAAGTAGATGTCTTATCTCATAACTGAAGCATGTTGCACTTTAGAGCTGAGGGAGGTGTAAGACTCGGAGACTTTGAACGTGACTCCTATCCTGTCAACCTTAGCTTCGGCTCCAAAATGTATCAGCAATTTTTTGTACTGCAATCAGATTATTGACACAATACTGTTAAATACACATCCGTAACTCTTTGGGGGGTGCTCCCCTGTGGATTTTCTCTCACAGCAGGGCCGGCGGAGACTCTTATCCAGAATCCCCCCACCTACCAGTGGAGCAGCAGGGCGGGCTGCAACACCTGGGGCAGGGCTTCATGAAGCCTTGTCCCCCTTCCATTTTCCTCCTGTTTTTCTCCCATGCTCCCAGAGCCATGGCATGGCACAGAAACATACGTGTTCTGGAACCGAGGCCTCCTTCTACCCACCCAGACATCCATCTGGCCCCCTGTAGCATCGGCACTACCACCAGAACTCCACCTGGTTGCAGCCAAGAGCCAGGAAGGTAAACCACTCCTGCCCAGGAGAGGAGGGCTGCCTGGCAGTTGCTCACTCTGACTCACACCTCCCCCCCCAGCCCCTGGCAACCCAAGCTCATTCCCAAACTCAGAGCGTCGGTGTGGCATGAGGTAAGGGGCTCCATAGTGCCTCCCTCTGCACCACTGGGTCAGCTGAACATGACTGTTCCTGTTGAGGGTGCTACAGCCGTGTATGATTTTAACAGCAAGAGAATAGATGCTTCCTACAGACAGGCATTTGCCTCGAATGGGGAACATCTTCGAATTACATATGCATCATTTATTGTTTCCAGAGCATTAAACTCTATGGTTACTGCTCTGGGCAGCATCGTCCCACAAGGCTCAGAAGGAGCAAGTGTTTTACAGCTCATATCCATGGCCTCTGCCTTTCTTGGGGGTACTGCAGTGGACAGTCTATGGATGTTAGCCCGATCTGCTTGTCATATAGTAGGTGCTATGAGGAGCATGTGGCTTAGGCACTGGGTTGCAGACCAGTCATCCAAGCCTAAGCTCTTTAGCATGTCTTGCTGGACAACTGTTGTTCGGATCTGAGCTGCACATTGTTCTAAAAGATGTCCAGGACAAGAAAGGACAACTACCAGTATGCAGATATCAGCAGAAGTCAAACCCAGTCTCAACAGGTTATTATACATGCTGGGGTCAACAACATCGTTCACCAAAGCGTACAAAGTATTAAGGAGGAGCATGTTGGCTTAACAAACGTTGTCAGAGCTAAAATGTCATATTGCATTTTCTGAACTCCTACCTGTACCTAGAGCATTTACCAGTATAAAAAAATTAAACATATGAACAACTGGTTGCGTACATGGTGTATTAGACAGCGCATAATTGAAGGGCGCAAGCCCGTGGTTATGTGGGGGAAGAGCTCCTCCTCCACATCCTATTTAACCAAGCAGCACACTACCACTCTGCTTAGAGTGAGTTGCACTCTTTGTGCTTGCTCCGTCGCGTGCTGGGACAGGTTTCTCCTGCTTCCCTTGTTTTCCCCATGCTTCCCAGTTGGCTTGCTCCCCCCTTTCCCCTTGTTCCCTTGTTGTTTGCCTGCTCCCCTTTGCCCCTTTTTTCCCGTGTTTTCCTTTGGAGGGATCCTTCTGGCCCATGCCGCAACCTCGTTCAGTTTGTTCGCCACTTACCTTGGATTCTGTACCGCTTCCTCCGTTGCTTGCAGTCTTTCCCTGGCGCCTCCATTTTGGCCTGCATACCGCACCGCTCCGATGCCACTGCCTTCAGCAACCACTGCCTTGCCCTTCTCCTGTCTCCTGCTTGCTGCTTTCGCCTCTCCTGCTGCTGTTTGATGCCTGCCTTGCCTCACCTCATCCTCCTTGCCTTCATTTATCGGGCCGCTGAGCTTCCGGGTATTCCATTCCTGCTACTGGCTCATCTTGGGAGACTTGACCATGGTCGGTACTGTGCACACGCCACCTGCTGGAGAAGCCCTTTAGTTTTTACTTTCTGCTATTTTTCTATGGCTCCACTGCCATTGCAGTACTCGCACTGCGTGGCAGCCAGTTCCCTTACCTTGGGAACATTACGGACTCCTCATCCTCAATCTCCTGCTTCATAATTCAGGGACAAGGCTTCATAAAATAATGGCCAAATGACCTACATCGGAGGCACATTCTCAGACTTTGAGATACCCACCCAGATGGTTAGTGGAGTATGAGGCTTAGTGCTACCTCCATTTCTAAGAAGAACAAGTCTGCAACTGTAATGTATGCCATTGTTTGTGCTTACCACCCCTCTGTTTAGCTAAGGTATCACAACTTTAGGAGTTCACTTTGGGGCAATCGGGGGCAGCTGAGAGGAATGCCTGCTATTGCATTCCGGTCCTCTACCCTAAAGGCTCACTACAGCGGACTAGTGCTTGTGTTGTACTTTTCCATTCGAGACTGCTTATTTATTTCTTTGCATAGTGACCAAGGCTAGCATCTACTATTTCATTATTATTATTCAATCCATTCCCTCAGATTAGCTCCTCAATGCTCATACAGCTCTCAGCTTGCTTTTACTTTACCTGCCTCGCCCAATGTCGGGCCGGAGGTTCCCAACTCTATCAACTTGCCACACACAGTCTGGGCTGGTGATTCGTATACTTTCTCTCGTTACCTACTGCGCCTCCTACCTGCTTCACCTACAGGGCCTAGAGGTCTAACTGTTCATAGGCTATGCCTGCCTGTGCTGTGTCCGGCCGGAGGTTCATATATCTCTCAACCTGCCATGCCCAGTCTGTGCCTGGAGATTCATACACTCCTGACTTCTACCTGGCTTCTACCTACTTGGCATCGACTTCAAGATCATATTTTCTCACTGGATTTAGTCATTCGTTCAAGTTCCTCTCCTCCTCGGAAGTCCTCCTCACTTACTGGAATTCCTAGTCAAGTATAACTCCACCTATATGGATCGCATATGCTCACTTGCGGATCTCACTATTTCTCATACCAGCTACCTACATGTGGTCCAACTGTGCATGCTAGCTTCTGTGGGGCTAGCAGCCAATCTTACTTACCTTACCAACTGACCTTGCGTGGTCTAGTCGCCTGCTGGCCTTCTTGGGTTTGGCTGCTATTTCTATTTACTCGTTGACTGCCATACTCATTCAATCATACTATCTATGGTTCATCGGCTGTCCTGCACGTGGTCTAGCCGCACTTCCTCTCTCATTGGGCTAGCTCCCCTTCGTTCCCATGAATGCTTCCTACAGAGCTGCTTTCATTCAGACCTACCATTCTGAACATGCTCCCTAGGCTTCCGCCTTATGTTGGACATTTCTGGAATATGTCAGATGTTCACTTCAATTCTTGGATGCTCATTGCCATGCTACTTCATTTTTCCTGCAGTTACTACTGCCATCTCTGCCAGGACTCCCTGCTGACCTTATTCCATATTGTCTTCCTTAATTGAACTACTGCCTCACACATTGAATATCTACAGTTTCAGGATGCTTATGGCCTCGTCAAGTTGCCTACCCTTCTGCCAAGGTCTCTTTGCTGCACTCCCTACCATCCTCGATCTTCAGGATACGTCAGTCTACAGCATCGTTCTACTCTCATAAGTCTGCCTTAAAGCTACAGTACTACTTTGCACTACACTGACTCAGGATATTGCCACTGTTACAATACCATTTACAATTATTCCTGGCTACTTCGCTGCTTTTCTGCATTGCATGCAGTTCGACATTTCAATCGCATTATCTGCCTCTGCTCTGCATCCTGCCTTGCCTTGCGAGTCGAAGGTTAGCCATTGCATTTAGTCAGACCTGTGCCCTACGGGCCTGGAGGTCCTTCGTTCCTATATATTACCGCTTCATAATCGCCTGCTGCTACGACCCGCCTTCGCCCATTGGGCTGGGGTTTACCTACTTACTTTATGCCTGCCTCGCCCAGCTCGGGGCCTGGAGATTCACACATTCTATTGTATGCCTACCTGCTGCCGTGTCAGCCAGCCCAGGAGCTCCTTTACTATGGACTCAGGTCTGCATGTTTCTACGTTCATCATCTCTTCTTGGATGCTTTGCCCTGCCACTTCAGCTGTATGGAATTACTACTACTTGCTCTTTCTAGGACACTTAGTTGGGCTTCTCCTGAAGACCTTCACTATCCTGATTTCTTATAAAAAAAATGTTATTAGGTGTTTCTGTACAGTAAGCGTTATCAATGCATCACAAACCATACAAGTTCAGAATCAGACAATTTATCTTCTCCACTTAGGTACACATGGTAATAATTTTCATTATCCTCTCCTCATTTTATGTTGGGAACACATAATTCATTCATTTATGGCTATTTTAACAATTCTGGGAAGTACCCTTATCCTTCTCCTGTTTCAGCAGTATTTGCGCCCTTCCCCAGCACTATCCAATCATTCCTTTTCCCCTCCTCCCATTTCAGTCGTTTCAGGGAACAAAATCCGGATATCTATCTAATTGATATCTTATCCACCTAGCCCATTTGTCTTGGAATTTTTTTACGTTATCTTTCATACTGGCTGTAATCCTTTCGTATGAGTAAATTTTTCTGGTTAAGCTAACCCATTCTCCTACCTTTGGATATGTTTTAGTGCCCCAGTGCCTAGTTGTAATCTTATGTGCTGCCAATATCAAAATTGTAGTCTGGACATATAATGTCCTGGAGATTTTCATTCCTTGTGCCAGAGTCGCCATCAGAATATAGAGGGGTAACAATAACTCCGAACATTCCATCATGCTCCCAATTTCTCTTAGGATATTCTCCCAATAAGGAGCTACCCCAGGGCAATCCCAAAGGATGTGTTTTTGGTCGGCTTTTAAGCTGCCACATCCTCTCCAACACTCACCCCTGGAATGTCCTGTGTATTTAGCCACCTTCATTGGTGTTCTGAAATATCTATTACGGAGCTTCCACGCATATTCCCTCCAATATGGAGAGCTTGTAACTTTCAGCATTGGAAATTCATAGAAGTTCCAAGATACATTTGGGATTTCTAGCTCTAGTTCTTTTCCCCAAGTTTTCTTGATGTTTTCCGTGGTGACAGGGTTTATTCTCCCCAAGTCTGAGTATAACCTACTTATTATATGCTCTAAACTGTCTCCCCTAATTTGAGCCAACACCGTCTGAATCAACGGTAGTGTGCTCTCTGCTATGTCAGATAATGCTTCCTCTTTGGTTTGCATCATTGCTTTCATCTTTAAATATATATTCCTACTTTCTTGAGGAAGTCCAAAAACTGTTTGAATTCTGCTAAATGAATGGAACCCCACCGGTCCCACCATTTGGAATACTTGCCTCAGTCCCCTTCTGCGCCATCCTAGTATATGCCCATCTAAGTTATTCAAGGGTTGGGCCCTTTCTGTCCTCAGCGTTCTTAGGCATAGTTGTTCATCTGGAGTAAAGACTTTATACCTAATGTGTAACCAAATTTTAAGGGGTGGGATCGTATATTTTGAGAATTTACTCAGAGGACAACATGCTGGAGTGCACCCAAAACAGGCAGTCTGTAAGATCTGACAGATCGCTCCAGGTGACTTCAAACTGCTTCCATGGGGCGTCATACTAGGGGTTCATCCAACAAAGTAATGTTCGTAACTGAGCTGCCCACCCATATCTCTGTAGGTTAGGTAGGCCAAGGCCTCCTTGTTCCCTTGGTAACTGCAATATAGTGTATTTAATCCTAGGGGATTTACCTTGCCATACAAATCTCGAGGTGTTTGTCCCATGTCTGGTAATACATCTTGCTTGGGATAATAGGGAGGGTTTGCAAAAAGAACAGAATTCGCGGGAATATATTCTGCTTAACTGCCTCTATTCTGGGCAGCAGGCCTAATGGCATTTATGTCCATCTTGCCATATCCGAGGCCAGCTGTTGTGTCAGTGGCTCAAAATTTGCCATTTCTTAGCCGGCCCAGTGGTGCTGAGGGTTGAGGCGCTGGACACCACACCTCGCGCTGCACCGGTGACCCAGGTTCGGGAATGGACTCGGGTCAGCGGGGGTCAGCGGGGGGGAAAGGAGGATCGAGCATCCCAACGGATGCTCTCCTCCCTTTGGGGAGGGCTACCAGGGGTGCCTTGCGCACCCACTTCCCGAGGAGAGCCGGTGGAAGCACGGGCTATCCCGGGTTCTGACAGCTCCGTTCACTGGAGTTGGGAAGGGGGGACACTGTCAGGCACTTGGGAGAAGACGTGTGTCAGCACGTCGCCTCTCTGGACGTATGTTCTTGTGCGGCATCCAGGGGAGGCTGGGGGAACCACAGAAAACTAGAAATGCCTCAGAGAGCCTAGATGATGGCCGCTCTAACAGCCATCCAGGTCCAGAACCCACGGGCAGATCTCCGCTGTGCAGGTGCTCCACGAGTAGGGGGGAGGAGGAGGTAAGGAGTTACCGGGCACTCTAGGGGACAGATACCATGGTAGTGGACCTAGGAGGGACATGAGCAATGCCTGACGGAGTGGAGCACTGAGGGGAGTACAGGAGGAGGAGGTATAAATGGGGCAAAAAGGTGTCCCAAAGTAAAAAAAAAAAAATTGCCATTTCTTCATGGATAGGGTTTTTTGTTATTTTAATTCCTAGATATCTCATAGACTGTTTGTGCCATTTAAATGGGAACTTTTTCTTTAAATTCTCAGAGGGGGTGAATTGGCAGAGCAGCACCTCTGTTTTCTGTTGATTTACTTTATATCCCGATAGTTCCCCAAACAGAACTATTTGTTCCCATACTCTGGGAATCGAAGTCTCCGGGGACGCTAAAGTGAGTAAAATACCATCTGCAAAAAGTGAAATCTTGAAATTTTTAATTTTTTCCCCCCATTGGGATCCCCTCTATTGCTAAATTTTTCCTAATAGCTTGGGCTAAGGGTTCTAGGTAAAGGGCAAAAAGAAGGGGGGATAAGCGGCACCCCTGGTATGTTCCCCTTTACAGGGAAAAAGGCTCAGAGAGTGATCCATCTAATTTCAAATATGCATAGGGTGTCTTATATATCTGCTGTAGCTGTACGATCAGTTCCTTCGGGAAGGCATATTGTGCTAGGGCTTCCCAAAGAACTGCCCATGCCACCCTATCAAATGCCTTTTCAGCATCTAGTCGCAGCAGCACCATTGGTATCGCCCTCTGGGCTGCATAATCTTTGATTAAAAATGTACGTCTTACCGCGTCATGTGCTTAACGTTGGGTTATAAATCCTACTTGATCCGCCCCAATTATAGCTGGTAACATTTTCTCCATCCTTCTAGCCAGAATACCCATGTGGAGTTTGTAGTCGTAATTCAGCATCAAGATTGGCCAATATGAAGATGGGAGATTAAGGTCTTTTTCTGGTTTGGGGATGGCCGCGATAACTACTAATTTCCAGGATGGGGAAGGGGGTTCTCCTTCCTGCACCTCATGCTAAGCCTTTATGAGGGATGGAAGTAAGAATTCTTTAAATTTTTTGTAAAATTCTAGGGGATATCCATCTGGTCCTGGGGATTTTGCTGTTTTTAGCTTCCTTTAGTTGTGTCTCCATTTCCTCCCTAGTTATTGGGTTTATTAGGGCTTGGGCTTGTGGTTGAGTTATTTTGGGGAGGTGTAATTCTTTTAAATATTCCTCTGTTCTTGTGGTTGAAGGGGTACCTTCGGCCTGATATAGTTCCTTATAATAAGTGGCCATTATCTGCCTGATTACTCTTGGGGTGGTAGCTAGGGTCCCTGTTTCTGGATCTCTCATGACCGTGACTGCAGCCCTAGCTCTCTGCACTCTTAGTTTCCTGGCCAGTATGCATGCCCCTCTAGGGCCTCCCTCATGCATGTTGCTTTTTAGGTAAAAGAGTTGTTGTTCTATCTTTGCGTCAATTATTTTTTGAATTTTTATGTTGCTTGCACGCATGTGCAAGAAACATAGTGCCATCATCGGAGATTTCGGAGGTGTGTCACCTCCTCCTCCAATTCAGTCAGTGTGTTGGCAGGTGCGGCCCCTGTAAGCCAATGCATTCTAGAGCTGTCTATGACAAGCTCCAAAATGCAGTGGCATACAGTTGAAAGGGGGAGCTACGCCTGAGTGAGCAGCGATAAGATATCGGCTGCTCACGGCAGCTCCCACAGACACCCATGCAGGCGTCGCCCCCGCTCCCCGCATGCACTGTATAGCCGACAAGGGTGCCCAATCCCGTCGGCTGAGCTCGTCCCCTCCCCATAAAGTAAGGGTGCCAGCTGAGGCCCACCCCAGCGTGGCAGCGATCCTGGCCGGCCCGGGTACCCAATCCCCGTGGCTGAACACCTCATCCTTGTGCCACACTGGGAGCCCACCCCAGCGTGGCAACGCCGCGCTGCCGTCCATTTTTTTCCTGCAAAAGAAAAGCGGTCCTCGTAGTCTCCTGGCCCCCCTCCACAACCCGCACCCACCCTCGCACCCTGCCTCCCCACCACCCCCATACTTGCCTCCGGACCTCGGCGTGACGATCTTTGGTGGACGGGAGCACGTCTGCACTCTTCAAAGCCAACCGCGAACTGAGGAAATGCCGGTAAGCTGTATAATGGGCTAGATAGGGGTTTCAACTGTTGCATATCTCAGGCATTTTGGGAATTTTGCAAATTTTCAACATGGGGTTTTGGGACCCCTTCTCATGAATGATGTCACTGTCATGGGCGTTATTCGGGCCGAAGGTGATTTCGCAGTCACTGTGCAAAATCACCTTTGGGCCTAGTAACACACATGCCAATGACATCATTCAAGAAGGTCCCATAATTGAGCTGATATAAATCAAACATCAGCTTCATTTCAATAGATTTACTTGCAGTTCATGCAGCTCGTGGATTGTAATTTCAATATTTTCCTCCAGATTTTCAACATTGCCATTTATCACACCTTCTTATGAGTAGTACAGCTTTCATTTTTCATATCTCACCCAAAATGTGTTTCCGCCCATATGCGCACAATGGCGCATGATCGGTGTCTTGAGATCAATGTCTGAGACAAATTAAGAAAAATCACAGTGACACTGTTCATGAGCTCAGGTGTTAAAATGGCTATGCTGAAAATTTGGTAAAATTCCAAAAATGACTGTTTCTGAGCTGCTGTTGTACAGTTCCTACAGGTCGTAAGTTCACGAATTTTCAATATTTTCACTCCAGATTTCCAACATTGCCATTTTGCCACACCTTCTTATGAATAGTACAGCTGTCATTTTTCACATCTCACCCAAAACGTGTTTCCGCCCATGTAGTGCACAATGGCGCAGTCAGTGTGCGAAATCAATGTACGGGATAAATTAAGAAAATCACAATGACACTGTTCATGAGCAAAGGTCTTAAAATGGCTATGTTGAAAATTTGGTGAAAAATTCCAAAAAATGACTGTTTCTGAGTCGTTGTACAGTTCTCATTGCTTTCGTAAGTTCATGTTTAATATTTTCACTCCAGATTTTCAACATTGCCATTTACCACACCTTCTTATGAGTAGTACAGCTGTAATTTTCACATCTCACCCAAAACGTGTTTCCGCCCATATGGCAGCACAATGGCGCTGATCGGTGTCTGAAATCAATGTCTGGGACAAATTAAGAAAATCACATTGACACTGTTCATGAGCAGAGGTCTTAAAATGGCTATGTTGAAAATTTGGTGAAAAAATTCCCTCAGATGTTCTGCAATATTACTAATGAAGACATTGAACAGAACTGGCCCCAGGACCGATCCTGCAACACCCCACTGGTGGCCCCTCTCCTAGACTACATACCATTTACCACCACTCTGCCTCCTGTCTGTTAGCCAGTTTCTAACCCGGTTACCACCCTTTCCCCATGCCCAGCCTACTCAGCTAGTTTATCAGCCTCCTATATGGGATGGTGTCAAAGGCTTTGCTGAAATCAAGGTAGCGTTGTCCACTGCCCACCTGATTCACTTCCTTTGTCACCCAGTCAAATAAATCAACCAGATTTATCTGACATGATGTCCCCACTGTGAATCCATGTTGTCTATGGTCCTGGGTTCGATGGCATCTAGATGCCCACTATCCTTTCTTTAAGCAATGTCTCCATGATCTTCCCACTACTGAGGTGAGGCTGAATGGCCTATTGTTCCCGCCTCCTCCTGCTGCGGACTTGTGTAGAGGGACCACATGTGCCCTCCTCCAATTCACTCATGTTGAATGACTCAGTGAACATGGCTGCCAGAGGTACTGCTATCTCCCATGAGTTCTGTTAATATCCTTGGGCGTATGCCATCTGGTTCCATCGCTTTGTCTACCTTCAATTTAGTGAGCTCTTGCAGGACTCTCTTGCCTTTGAATGGATTATTGTCCACCTCTTCACCCCCTTGGCAACTGCTGTACTGCTGTGGCCCTTGCCCCTCCCACTCTTCTGTGAATACTGAACGGAAAGACACAGTGGATGTCTTGGGAGGAAGGCATGAAACTGTCACTTCCAAATACCTAAACAGCACATACAAGCAAGCAACATTCATCATTGACAAATGCTTGTTTGTTTCAGTTTTGACATCTGAGTTTTTACTGTTTTATCCCCTTGATCATAAAACATTAGAAGGGTAGCCAACTCGATCTGTAGCTGTTTGAGCTGATGATCCCTGTTTTTTGCCTTTCTTGTGGCATATGCCACTATCTCTCCTCGCAGCACCATTTTGATTGTGTCCCAAGAATTGTATTTGGAATATCTATGCTCGAGTTTTCTTTTATTATTCTAGGAATTGCTTCCTGTATCATCTGTATAAATTCTAGATCTCTAAGTAGTGCCAAATTTAATCTCCAAAAGGATCTTTTGGTTTCACCCCCTAAAGCTACCTTCACATAAACTGGCGCATGATCCAACAAAAGGATACGTCCATGCCATACATCCTGGACTGTGTCTAAATGTTCCACTTTAGTGAAGACATAATCCAGTCTTGATGCCACTCCTGTCACAGGGGAGTTATAAGTATATTGTCTCACAGTTGGGAAACTCTGGCGGCAGAGATCTGAAATCCTGAGCATAGCCAGGGTTTCTCCCATGTATTTTTGTAGTGGTGTTAAGCGGTGCGAGCGACACCTAGAGACATCCATTAATTAATTTAGCACTGTATTTAGGTCTCCTCCCATTAGCAGTTGTCCGTCTAACATCCTCAGTAAATGCGTAAAAAATTTTTGTGCTACAGCTTTAGTGGTTCCCGGTGGTAGGTATAATGAGACCAAAGTCACTGGTCTATCGTGGAACTTGCCTGTGGCTATCACATATCTCCCTTCTCCGTCTCTGTAGGTCTCTCCTATTTCAAACGGAATCCCAGCCCTTATTAAAATTGCTGTGCCTCTCCGCCTTCCAGATTTATGTGATGAGGCAATTACTGTTGAGAAGCCCCACCTACCAAATTTATCATGCTCAATGTCCGAGAGGTGTCTCTTGTAGGAAGATCACCTGTGGGCCCTCCCTCTTGGTATGCTGTATTTGTCGTGATCTTTTAACTGGGCTATGCAACCCGTTAATGTTCCATGACAATATTAAGGAAGGCTTATCCATCTTTATTTCTATATCTACTGGTCAGGATGGAATATTTCCCATTTTGTCTCCCTCTTGTCTGATGTTTATCTTTCCTTTGCTATCTAATTTTATTTCTCAACTCTAGTGCTCCCCCTAGTGGTCTTCTTGCTATTGGTAATTCAAGCCTTTCTGATTCCCTTACACCTATTTTTTTAATACATAAAACAAACCTTTGATAATAACAGTTGGTCCCTTTAAACTGGGAGCATAATCTCATTAACAATTTTACTCTTAAGAGCAACTTATTAATCTGTTGTGTTTCCTCTTTACAATCCATATTCCTTTTTTTTCAGCAGTGTTCTACAATCTTGTAAACTTAAATAGATTAACTAAGCCACCTTTAAAAACATTCTGGCCCAAAAGCAAATAAACCATATCAACTTAACAGCAGCATTTTTAATCCTGTTGTAATTCTTTTTAAAACTCGACTTCCAAGGCAGGAAGGGTAAAGTGGTCCCTTCTGTGCTGGGGTTAATGTGTAAACCCCATGGGGGAAATCCATGTAAAGAACATGGGCCCCCTACACCGCACCCTGAACGAATCTGAGTGGTGTCTGGGGTCATCCTACACTGGGAAACACCTAGTATGAGCCACTGGATAAACATTTGTAAAATCTCCATGACTCAGGATGGCCACTTATTTCGTCAACCGCCAGGAAACCTACTGTATTCTACGTTAATTCTATATTTTCTGATCCCAACACAGCCCAGAAATATTTATCGCAGAATCGCCCGCCATTTATCTTTTGCAGTTGGATCACCTCCT
Source organism: Neoceratodus forsteri (assembly GCA_016271365.2). Lineage (NCBI taxonomy): Eukaryota > Metazoa > Chordata > Ceratodontiformes > Ceratodontidae > Neoceratodus > Neoceratodus forsteri. The sequence goes on along the minus strand of CM057459.1, from coordinate 165,337,798 downwards.
CCCCCAACCTCCTGCGCCAAAGGATAAATTACTCCATCTTTCCCCACCTTAAACACATTCAACATTACCCCCAAACATTATTTAGTCTCTAATCTTTGGTAAAATTTTAATCAGTTTGGGTCCCTTAGTTTGTTCTGTATCGCCCTTCGAATCTCTCACAGTTCTTCTGCCCCTTCTCTCAGGACTTGTGCCGTAGCTACAGCTTGAGAAAGTTCATTTGTTCAATTTAAGCTTATCTCACCCCTTTCAGGTAGCTTGGGTTCTCAGGAATTTCTGTAACAACTTTTTAACGTCCTGCGACGTGGACGTACCCTGCCGTTTTCGTGCTTGTGAGTCTGCAGTTTTGAGCCATACTTCCTCCCGGATTGTCTGCTGGTCTATCCTTGCAACCTGCCATGGAGGTTGAGGTACTGCAATTCCCTTTGCTGTGAGTGCTTTGGTTGCCTCCTCCGGTGTGTCAAAAGTCCTAGGGCCTTCAGGGAACATCACTGTAAGTTGTGCTGGATATGGAGTGTTGAATCGCAATTGTTGCTCCTTCAGGATCTTTAAGATTAGAGCATATGCTCGTCTCTTCGCTGCTACTATCAGTGAGAAATCGTTATCAGAATAGATTCTTTGACCTTTAAACATTATTTCTCGCATTCGCCAGGCTCTGGTTAGTAATTGCTGTTTAAGTGCATAGTTTAAAAATCGGATGATTATTGCTCTCAGCCTTGCATGCGGTCCCTGCGGTTTTGGCTGAAGAGCCCTGTGTGCAAGCTCAATATCTATTCACAGTGAGGGGTCCAATTGAAGAGTGTCTCGAAGGAAAGTACTCACAAATTCGCTCATATCTCTGCCTTCTTCATTCTCCGGTACCCCGTGAATTCGTATGTTGTTGCGTCTCGAGCAATTCTCTAGATCTTCACATTTTTCTTTAAGGGCCTGCTGCTCCTCCAGAACATGTACGATTACTCTCTCCAGTCTATCAGCTCTGGAATCCAGGTCAGTTGTGCTCGTCTCAACTTCATTTACTTTCTGAGTTAGATTGTTGAGCTCCGTACAAAAGTTCTTCGCTTCGTGCCTAAATTCTTGTAACTGTGCTAATATTGCAGCATTACTAGGTTGGTTTGATTGAGTGGGGCCTGTCTCCGCCATCTTCCCTTTCTGTTCAGTGGATGGCCAGGAGGGTGGCGCAATCCTCTGGAATCCTGACTTCTTAGTGTTCGGTTGGCTTTTCGGCGTCCTCCCATTCAAGTTGCAAGCTCCCTGTTTTTTAATTCTATGGCTTTTAAGTGTTCGTTCTCTTTGTGGGAGTACTTTTAATGCCTGGGCTGGTGGAGTCCCGCATTTATCCGTTCATCCCCAGTGGTGACGTCGCCAGAAGTGACTATCCTGGTTTCTGCTCTACCACTTCTTGGACCCTGTGACAACGTTACTTCATTCGGCTCAGCCTCTTCAGTTATCACCATCCAGGACTCCTGAGCTCGATTATTCAGGACTCATCAGGATATTCTCCAAGTCCAAAAATTTGGATCCACGAAGCTTCTCCTCAGTGTCCTTTATCCAATTCTACTACTTATTCACTTGTCACTCTATTTACTTACCAGCAGACCTACAAAGGTCTGGCTGCACTTTCATTTTACCTGTAGCTAGCCGCCTCTCCTTACCTCACCAGCTGATGGTTAAGCTGCACATCTCACCCGAGGGAGTAGCTGCCACGTTCTGTTATTCCAGCAGACCTCTGTAGGTCTGGCTGCACTTTCCTGTTGCCTGGAGTCCCCCCTCTTCCTTACCTCACCAGCTGATGGATAAGCTGTGCATCCTTCCGGGGGACTAACTGCCACCTTCTATTACTGCCAGTGGACCTCGTAGGTCTGGCTGTGCTTTCCTGTTGCCAGGAGCTAGCTGCCTCTCTACTTACCTCACCAGCTGTCGGATAAGCTGCGCATCTCACCCGAGGAACTAGCTGCTATGTTCTATTCCGTGTCACCTGGCTAACTTGGTGCATTACTTGCTGCTTACTACCTCATCTCCTATGTTTTGCGGTCCACCTGCACATACTTACTTATTGGGCTCACCCTGTTTTACTTCATGATCACTTTCTAACCTCGTACCAGTGCTTCAGATTTACTTCCCTTGCTGCCTGCCATGATTCCACCTCAGCTGTACGGCCATTGCCTTCTATATCATCACTTGGGAATATGCTCTACTCCTATCGTACTTTACCGGTCCTGGATTCGTCAGTCAGTAGTCTTGCTGCAAGCCTTCTACCGTTCCATGCATCTTACAAGTCATCCTTATTTATTGGAGCACTCCACCACCTGCAGTTCGTCGCTTCAGTTCATCTCAACCATGGATTACACTCTACTTCATTCTGGCCTGCTCATGGATTCTCAACCTTGGAGTTTACTACTTGGATGCTTGCTCTGTTCGCCTGACATGTCATGATTCGATACTTCCTCAGTTCTCAGTTTCTCTGGCTTGGGTTCTACGACTTCAGGGTTCGGATTAGCCAATTAAATTATTTAGGATTACTCTCCTTTAGTATGCCCAGGACAGGCAGATCAGTAGCCATGGGCCCTCAGAGGTTTCCCCCCCAAGGAGGTTTTTCCTCTCCTGCGTGCTACTGGTCACACTCTCCGGAGTTGGAGGAGGTGATTACACTGCTACTCGTTTCTGTTGGGGGTCGTCATCCTACTCGACTCCTTCTATTGGTCGAATATAAAACAATCGTATGATATCATTATTTTTTGGGGGGGTCTCATACTATGGGACTACACATCCTTCTTACAGTGGGATACAGAGAAAGGCCAAAACAAATATCAAGATATAACAAAGACTCATCAGTTCAAACATCTAAGCACCTTGCATGTACTATCCAGTTCATATGTACTATAATCACTGACTCGTTCATGTCTATGCTGAAGTACCTAAGCACAAATCATTCCATAGTACTAGTACCTGGCAAACATTGTCTTACTTACCAGCTGGCCTCTGTATTCAACCACAATCTACATCATCCCGCTACAGTATGTAACATAAGCACTGAGCTATGAACCACACATAATTGAAGGGTGCAAGCCTGTAGTTATGCGGGGGGAAGAGCTCCTCCCCCACATCCTATTTAACCCAAGCAGCACACTACCGCTCTGCTTAGAGCGAGTCGCACTCACCCTCTATCCTCCCCTAACACCTCCTCCTTCTGCGGCACTCTTATCCCACCAGGGGGGTCTCATGCTGTGGGACTACACATCCTTCCTACAGTGGGATACAGAGAAAGGCCAAAACAAATATCAAGATATAACAAAGACTCATCAGTTCAAACATCTAAGCACCTTGCATATACTATCCAATTCATACGTACTATAATCACTGACTCGTTCATGTCTATGCTGAAGTACCTAAGCACAAATCATTCCATACTACTAGTACCTGGCAAACATTGTCTTACTTACCAGCTGGCCTCTGTATCCAACCATAATCTACATCATCCAGCTACAGTATGTAACATAAGCACTGAGCTATGAACCACACATAAGAAAAAATACTCATCTTAGTAATTATGTTTCTTCTAATGGAGTCTTGCTGTATTCTGACAATTGCAGTGATTCCCAACCTTTGAACTGCCCCGGAGAACAAAGAGTTAGCTTTCTATGCAGGGCATAGAATGCTGAGCTCGAGCTCGGTTGAAGTCTCTGTCTGGAGTGTTTCAAACTTAAACCGTCAGATTCTTACGAGCCCAACTAACTAAAAATTCCTAGTAGCCAACTGGCTGAAAAAGGTTTTGGATTCCCAGGGAAGACTCAAGTCAGGAAACCCAAAAACCAATCTACTACAATAACAAATAATAATAAATCAGCACCCAAACAAAAAGGAGGAGGGTGCAAGCAAAAAACACCCCTGGGGTGCAACACTGCACCTGTCCACCCACTTCCCAAAAACAGGTTCTGAGAGGGGAGGCAGGAAGGGAGGTCAGAATACAGCAAGACTCCATTAGAAGAAACATAATTACTAAGGTGAGTAATTGTTTCTTCAAACAACATGAAGTCTTGCTGTATTCTGACAAGTGCAGACTACCAAGCAGTACCTCCAAGGAGGAGGGACAGAACCTACTTTGGGAATAGGCTCTGAAGTACTGCTGTGCCAAACCGAGCATCACTCCTAGCCTGGATATCCAGAGAGTAATGCTTGGTAAAGCTATGGACTGTTTTCCAGGTGGCTGCTTGACAAATTTCTAAGAGAGGGATATCCCTGGCAGCAGCCAGGGAAGCAGCTGTACCTCTTGTGGAATGAGCCCTCAGACCTGAGGGTGGAGTTTTTCCCAGTTTTTCATAGCAGAATTGCATACAAGACACAATCCACCTGGCAATAGATCTTTTGGTGGCAGGTTTGCCCTTTCCCACTTCTCCATAAGTGAGGAACAACTGGAGGGAGTCAAACCTGTGACCTTCGGTACGCTCTATGTAGTAACTAAGGCCTCTTTTAACATCTAAACTGTATAGCCTCCTCTCTCCTGAGGAAGAATGATCAGTGAAGAAAACAGGAAGAGACATAGACTGGTTTAAATGGAAGTCTGAAACCACTTTGGGCAAGAACCTTCTATTGGTTCTAAGGACCACTTTATCCCTGTGAAATGAGATAAAATCTGGTTCCACTGACAGGGCTTGCAATTCACTGATACACCTGGCAGAGGTAATGGCTACCAGGAACACAGTTTTCCAAGTCAAGTACTTAAGCTCTGCTGAAGACATAGGCTCAAAGCGGGGTTGCATAAGTTGAGCAATGCAAACATTCAAATCTCAGGCAGGGGCAGGGTCTCTAAAACGAGGATTGGTGTGAAGCAATCCTTTAAAAAATTTACAGAACACAGGATGGGAAGATAGTGAGGAAGACTTCCCCACAGACAAAAATGCAGAAACAGCTAACAAGTGTACCTTGAGAGTAGCTGGTCTGAGGTCTAGGCCATTACGATGGACCATATAATCCAGAACCGTAAGCAATCCAGCAGTGTCTGGAGAAATATGTTTCTTGGAACACCAAATGCTGAATCTCTTCCATTTGGAATTATAAGTCTTTCTGGTGGAGGGCTTTTGAGAAGCCTTGAGGATATCCAGAACCCATTGGGAAAGATGCAGATCTGCAAACTCTAACTCTTCAAGAGCCATGCCTTGAGATTGAGAGACTGAAGATTGGGGTACCAAATCCTCCCCTGAGAGGATGTTAACAGGTTGTAATTCCTGGGAAGAGACAGGGGAAGATGGACTGCTAGGGACAGCAACAGGGGGTACCAGGGCTGTCTGGCCCAATCTGGAGCAATTAGAATCACCTTGCAAAGTTGAGACCTTATTTTGACTAAAACTTTGAACAGGAGTGAGAAGGGGGGAAAGGCATACAGAAACTTCCCTTCCCAATTCAGAATTAGGGCGTCCAGAGGGACTGAGCCCAAGACTGGAGCTCTGCAACAAAAGAGAAGTAGTTGGTGATTGGGACTGCAAAGAGATCTATCTCTGGAGTGCCCCACCTTGAAAAAAATCACTTTCAACACCTGAGGGTCCAGGGACCATCCGTGATGGCCCTGAGAGATCCTGCTCAGTGCATCTGCTAGCACATTGTCCTTGCCTGGAAGGTGAACAGCTACAAGAGAGGTTTGTGGATGCATGGAACGGCCTTCCGGAGGAGGTCATGGAGTCAAAAACAGTGGTGGAATTCAAGCATGCATGGGACAGTCATAAGGCAATTCTAGGGGTTGGGGGTAGGAAGAAGTAGGCTGCTGGTTAACTAGGATCTGCAGCTTATCCAGTAGGCAGGGAAATGGGCAGACTGGGTGGGCCAAGCAGTTCTTATCTGCCATCAAATTCTATGTTTCTGTGTTTGCAAGGAATAAGCCAGGGACCACAACTTCATGGCTTCTGTACACAAGGCCGTGGACCGAGTGCCTCCCTGCTTGTTGATGTACCACATGGTGGTGGTGGTGCCCGTTCTGACTTGAACCACCTTGTTCTGTACTGACTGAGAGAAAGTTTTTAGGGCCAGAAAAACTGCCCTGAGCTCTAGGAGATTGATGTGGAGAAGGGATTCTTGGGGGACCACAGCCCCTGGGCAGTGAGGGACCCCAGATGGGCTCCCCAGCCCAGAAGAGAAGCATCCGTGGTAAGGACCACTGAACAAGGCTGAGTAACAAAAGGAACACCTTGTCTTAAATTGTCCTGATCCTGCCACCATTGGAGGGCTTGGATCAAGGTCAGAGTCACTGGGATCAGTTTGGTAAGGGAATCCTTCCTCTGAGACCAAAAAGCTCTCAGGTGGAACTGAATATTCCTCATCTGGAATCTTGCCCCTTGGACCACTGCTGTTGAAGCTGCCATGTGGCCCAAGAGCTGGAGGAAATGCCTTTCTGGCCGAGATACCTGAAGGCTGAAAGAAGAGGCTAGTTCCATAAGAACCCTTGCCCTTTCTAGAGGAAGAAAGGCTCTTGCTTTGAGTGTGTCCAGTTCTGACCCTATAAAGGTAAGAAGCTGGACTGGTTCGAGAACTGACTTGGGAAGGTTGAGAAGAAATCCTAGAGAAGTGAGCACTTGCTGGGTCACTTGCAGGTAAGACTTGACTTGGTCTGGAGACTGACCCACTATTGTGAGTGTCAGATATGGAAAAATGGAAATTTTTGCCTTCTTAGAAAGGCAGCTACTACTGCCAGGCACTTTGTGAAAACCCTTGGAGCTGAGGTTAGGCCAAAGGGCATTGCTCTGAACTGATAGTGGCCTGAGGGCAACTCAAACCTGAGGTACTCTCTGTAGGAGCACCTGATGGGAATGTGAAAGTAGGCATCTTTGAGGTCCAGGGAGGCTAGCCAGTCCCCTGGCCTTAGAGAGGGAAGGATTATTCCCAGAGTTACCATCTTGAACTTTGGTTTTAAGAGATGTTTGTTTAAGTATCTTAGGTCTAGGATGGGTCGCCACTCTCCTGTCTTTTTGGGGGTCAGGAAGTACCTGGAGTACAGTCCTTTGCCCCAGTGTAGGGTAGGTACTCTCTCTATGGCTCTTAAAGCTAGGAGAGAAGAAACCTCTGCCTCTAGGGCAAGGGTTTCCGAGAGATTTGCAGGCGGAAAAGATCTGGCTCTCATCTTTGGAAATTTTCTGAAGCTGAGACCCAGTCCCTGGCTTACTACTTCCAGGACCCACTTGTCTGATGTAATAGACATCCAATCCTGGACAAAGTAAGCCAGCCTGCCCCCTACTGGAATAGGAGAGTCGACCCGGGCAGGCCCCTCAGGGTGTCTGCTTGGCAGGGGCTTTATTCTGAGGAGTGGATGCAGCCCTGCTCATCCCCCTTCTGCCTCTCCCTCTGAAGAACCCCCTCTGAGAAAAGGAAGAAGAGGCCTGTGCTTGGTAAAAAGGCCTGCCCCTGCCCCTAGACTGCTGCCTTTGAGGAGTTGCCTTCCTCTGCTTGGCCTGAGAACTTCTGTAAGTGGTCCTGTACTCATCCATTTTCTTCATGTAATTCTCTGTCTGCTCCCCAAACAGAGAATTACCCACTACAGGAAAATCCATGGCCTTCGCCTGGGTGTCCTGAGAGAGGCTAGTACATCTGAGCCAAGCCATCCTCCGAAGAGCCACAGATGTAGCCATGACTCTTGATGACACATCATTAGAGTCCATAGCAGCATGAAACTGAACCTTAGATGCCTCAATCCCATCTGTAGCTACTGCCTCCAGCTCCTTGGCTAGCTGAGGGGAGGCCTGTTTAGCCAGTGCCCCACCTGGACTTCAGGTACCTGGCTGTATAGGCCATGTAATTCGCCTGCCTGAGTCCCAAAGAAGATGCCATGTACTGCTTCTTTGCCATGGCATCAATCTTCCTGGAGTCCTTGTCTGGGGGGTGTGAAGCCAAGGGAATATTTGCCTTGTCACAGGCAGCAGCCTGCGCTACTCCAACATGGCTGCATTGCTGATATAAGAACTCTGTGTCTGAGCCTGAAAGTGTATATCTCTTGTCCATTCTTCTATCTACAGGAGGTATAGTGTTAGGAGACTTTAGGATTTTTTGTGTCTGTTTCCCAAAAGATTTGTGGAGGGGAATAGACAGTCTCCTGGACTCTGGGATGTCCATCATCTCTACATAATCAGGCTCCTCTTGATCTTCCACAGCCTCCTCCATAGGAAGCTGGAGGGTTTCAGCCACCTTTCTGTAGAACATAAAATGAGAAGGGGACTCAGAAAGCCTAGGAGGGGAAACACCTGAAGGTCTGTCTGGGGAGATGTCCGGTTCCACAGGCACATCCAGACCCTCACTTCCATCATCATCCTCAAATTCCCCTTCCTCTTCAAATTCCGGTTCATAAAAATCTTCGAGGGTATAATCTTGAACCGGGGGAACCAACCGAACCAAACCCCTGCCAGAAGGAGCCGGATCGGTAGGAACCGGATGGAGCGATTCCACAATCTGAATCGCTCTGGCGATCTCTTCGGCGATTGGAACATGAACCTCTGGATCAGAACTGATCAATTTGTCTTTGCATTTTCTTTTTGTCGGAACCGATCCCTTGGAATCGGCTCTCCTTTTGCCTGAAGAAGTATTGCCCTGGTCAGAGGGCACTCCTTCTGGTTCAGTCGAAACTGAACCGGGCTGGCCATCTGGGTCAGTGGACTTCTCGGCCTCCTTTTCCCTCAGTCTGCCTAATCTCTTCTCAAGGGTAGATTTGGGAACATTTTTACATATTTAGCAGTCTGAATCTAGGTGGTCAAACCCCAGACAATAAACACAGGTGGTGTGGGGATCGGCCTTAGCAAAGATCTCCCCACACTCACTGCAGTGTTGAAACCCAGTGGGCCCGGTTTTTTTCTTGGGTTTCTCAGTGTGAAATGGTGTGGGATAAACAAAAATGCTCGGACAAAATTAGCAGAATAAACTTAAAAATTTATTACCTAGAGCGGACTGGAAACGACAAAATAATAAACCAAGCCATAAAGTCCATAGTTTACATATCAGAGGTAGTACTGACTATCTCAGGACTGGGCGTTGACAGCTTCACACCCTCCCTTACACTGCTAGCTTCCTAGGCAGTTTTACTTAAATAGTAGTCCCTTTAGACATGTGACTTCATTGCTCCACCTCTAAAGTTTTAGCCATTCAATCTTTTCCAAAATTAAAGTATTTTATTTTATTTAAAGATAAATTAACATTCCATAAACACTTTAGTATCCAAAACTTGGTTTTAATGAATTTATGAGTTGTTTTAACATTTAAATTTTTTTAAAGGAGTTCCTCTTGGAAGGGATAAAAATAGGGAACTGGGGCGGCGGTTCATAAAGTAATAGTGTGGCGGAAGCATCCAAAGCAGCAGCGTTTTGGCTACACGAAACTTCATAAAAAAAAAATAAAGGGTACTTTTTTCCACATTCTTTAAGTTTCATTCAAAGGTAAGCCAAGTTTCACTTAGTTCCTTTTCAGCACAGCAAAATGTTTCTTCTTATTGGTGTTGGTAATGCAGTGTTTAAGCAAGTAGCAGGGACACACATACCACACAAACAAAGTTTACTCATACAACACCCTCTTTTAATAGCGCTTTCTAAGGGTGAACTCCTTCTGTGTCCTGAAAGGAGAATTTATTTTAACTAAATGAAATCACTTACAAATAAGACTGTAGCCCAAAACCAGTACTTTTCAGGCGCATAATTAATTTTCTAAAGACCACCACTTAAATGGCAAGGCAGAGCCCAGCGGGAGTTTAAACAGCAGCGGTCTGAACTTTTCGCATTTCCCATAAAAGGAAAGGCTTTACTTCACTGCAGTGTGTTTTCTTTTCGTCCATTCTGTTTGTAATGCAGGCGGACAGATTTACTAAATTAAACATTACTTCCAGAGCCTTTTCCTACTCTGCGATAGTCACGGCGTTTGAGCAGACTTCTTAAAACGCTCCGCTTTGTCATAGCGCCTGCCTTCAACAGGAAATTAAACAAATCAAATGGAGACTTATAAACTATAATTTTTTATTCTAAATCAACTTCTGTCTCCCACATGGTTTCCAAGGATTAACGCTGCTAGCATTTGGAAGGAGATCCATGATGTACACAAAGGGGGTCACACACAACAAAAGACATAAACAAAAAGATTGTGGGTGGCCAGCCAACAAACACAACACACAACAGGACACACTGTACATCTCAAGTCCTTCCGAATACCTTCAGTATTCAAAAAATAAAAAAAAAAAAAACGAGGGGGTGGTTTTTAACTTGCTCTCTCACACTAGACATGGCCAGCCTAACCAACTTACCCTTTTTATGGCAACCGCCAGGCAAGACTCTGTTATCGGCTCCTTACCGTGTCACGGGTATTGGAAAAAAACGCACTAAAACACTTTTTTTTTAGAACCGATAAGAACCGGTAACCACACTCTAAGTAAAACACACAAAAGACAATATTTCACTATCAAATGGGCGGTTCAGCTGAACCGAGCCACACTTTTACAAGTTCCACACAGAAAAAACAGAACAATTCCTATCTAGAACTCACGGCACCACAGACAGAGACTGAACCGACTATGCGGATAACTTTTTTGGTTTAAAAACCGACAAAACTGAAACTTTAACCGACTTTCGAACCAAGCTGAAGGAGAAATCTCCGGAGCAACCATTCAGTGAGGCGGAGTAAAGAATCTGACGGTTTAAGTTTGAAACACTCCAGACAGAGACTTCAACCGAGCTCGAGCTCAGCATTCTATGCCCTGCATAGAAAGTTAACTCTTTGTTCTCCGGGGCAGTTCAAAGGTTGGGAATCACTGCAATTGTCAGAATACAGCAAGACTTCATGTTGTTTGAAACTGTATAACTCACTGGGAGGACTTTGAATATAGACAGGACCTGGTTTGTAGGGATGGGCTGTACCCAAATAAATTGGCCATGTTATTGCTTGGCAAACATTTAAATGATTACATTGGGAAGGTTTTAAACTAATCCCTAGGGGGGAGGGGCATCAACTAAATATACCTCTGTACTCTGAAAATATGTTTGAAACAGTAGCCACTAATATGATGTCAACTACAGTAAATAATACTAATATTTGTCTTTCAACATCTAGTCAAGACAAAAACTTTTCTGCGAAACATGCATATGAACTTAAAATTCTCTTTCTAAATGCCAGGAGTTTGAGAAGCAAGATGGGCGAACTACACAGCCTTCTTATAGAGGAACAAGTTGATGTATGTGGAGTTACTGAAGCCTGGTTTCAGGACTTGGACTGGGAACAGGACATACAGGGGATATAAATCATTTAGCAAAAATCGTACACATACTAAGGGGGGGGTGGTATAGCTTTGTTTGTCAAGGAAAATCTAAGCTGTTGTGAAATTAAAAATATAACCGACTCGGGATAAAGCAGAAATATTGTGAGCTCGAATCAAAACTTCAACAGAATGGCTAACTATTGATTTGTGTTATCACCCACCTAACTTGGATAGCTTGGGTAACAAAGTATTTATGAATACTTTAGAAAACTTTAAGACTAAAGGTGATTTGATTATAATGGGGGATTTCAATCTGTCTAATATCTGCTGGAAATTGTTGCAAGGGAAAGGTGCCCTTGATAACAGATTTATAAAATGCTACTCTTCATTTGAATTTGGAACAAATAGTTATGGAACCAACGAGGTCAAATGCAATCTTAGACCTTATACTTACAAACATTAAAAATATTTGCTCACCACCTAGAGTGTTAATGCCATTAGGGGGACAGTGACCGTAATATAATTCTCTGGTCTTTTAAATGTTACTGTACTATTACTAAAGGAATTACTGTTAAGAAAAACTTTAATAAAGCTGACTTTGCTCAAATAAAAAATTATTTGAATTTCTGGGACTGGGAAACAGACTTTATGGATCTTAATACACCACTGGAGCCCAGAGCTTTGCTGCTAGACTCTGATTGGTGCGGTGCTGCTGCTAGTGACCTGTGATTGGTCCTGACAGCCTTAGGCAGCACGGTTATTGGAGCACCTTTCTTTCTCCTGCATTTAGCTCTTCTAGCTACTTTCTTGTACTCTGTTTTTTAAGTTATGTGCTTTGTTTTAAGATTTATGCTGTGGTGTGACTGTTGTTAATCCTTAGCTGCCACTACATTGTATCTGCCATTCTGCCTGAATATTAAGTTTTAAGAGTTCTGCTGCCTAAATTTTAAAGTGCAAGCCTGTACTGTAAGTTTACTGTTTTCTTTTCCTCTCGCCCTCTCGTCTCTCAGACCACTACCACAATTTCAGCTTCAAAGCCTCCCACAGCTTGATCTGCTGTTGCCCTAACCACCTACACACCTGCAAACCCCTTCCAGTCTGCGAAATCTTTCTTTTTCATTGCTCTCCTCTCTCTCCCCCTTCTCCTGTTTTCACCCCCTGACTGGTGTTTAACTCATCCGAGAACATGCCACCGCTACCCTCCCCCGATCGTTAATTCCCCTCCTCCTCCTTGCTCTTAAAGGAAAACTACACCCTCATATCTTCTAAATGTTATTTGTTTCCCTGGCAACAGACAATTCTTTTCATGTAGCTGTTAAAGATGTTTGCAATTGCTTCTGTTAGTTTTCACACTTCATACTAGGCCCTGTCACTCTCCTGGGAGGGTCCATTTCGTGGTTGTTGAAATCTCATTGTCCTTGAGAGCTGCATTAGCATATGAGAACATGATGTCAGATCAACCATTTATATAATGTATCTCTATGCTAAAATAACAACTACCCTGCAAAAACTCTCTGGAAACTTATAAATTGAATGGAGTTTTAAGGGGAAAAAAACTGCATTACAACTCAGATAGCGTATAAAACTCACTGAAGGTAAATGTGGCATCTCACACCTTTTTGCAGCTTGGTTCTTTTAAAACTACTTAAGAAGACAGGCATACTGGGGAGTTTAAAGGTTGATTACGCATCACATTCTCATATGCTAATGCAGCTCTCAGGGACAATGAGATTTCAACAACCACAAAATGGACCCTCCTAGGAGAGTGATAGGGTCTAGTATGAAGTGTGAAAATTAACAGAAGCAATTGCATACATCTTTAACAGCTACATGAAAAAAGTTGTCTGTTGACATGGAAGCAAATGACATTTAAAAGATATGAGGGTGCAGTTTTCCTTTAATTTGCATCTCTCTAAATCCCTTTGTCCAATTTCCACCTCTCCTACTGCCACTTCAACTCTGCCTTTGTCATTCATCTGCACCCCGACCCTCCCTCGCTGATGGTCTGCCGACAGCCTCCTGCCCCCCCCCCCAGCTCTCTCAGTCCATTTAACCGGCCCCTTTTCTCTAGTTCCCACTAGGGATCCTGCCCACACTGATGGCACTACTGCCGCCAGCAGCACCCAATGGCTGCAACCTTGGCTGTTGCACCAGCCCCATCAGATTGCCTGTGACCACCCTCCTGGAACTCGGACACGGATCACCTTGCAAGGTACGAGCGCTTAACGCCACTGGAGCCCAGAGCTTTGCTGCTAGACTCTGATTGGTGCAGTGCTGCTGCTAGTGACCTGTGATTGGTCCTGATGGCCTTAGGCAGCATGACTATTGGAGCGCCTTTCTTTCTCCTGCATCTAGCTATCCTAGCTACTTTCTTGTACTCTGTTTTTCATCTCACCCCCCCCCAGGCCACCTTTAAATACATTCTCACCCCTCCCACTCTGGGAATCCTTCTCCCATTGGATCAGTCCTTTCAGCCTAACCACTCCTTCTCCTCACCAGCAGTTCACACTTTCTGCTGCTAGTTTTGCCCATGTAAGTGACTACCCTCACCCAGAAACTGATCACGTCCTGCCTAAACTGGCATATTAAGTTGCTTGTAGTAGTGGTGATGATTCTACTGCACTGCCCCTTTTCCCTGTGCCCACCTTGTCCCAACCTCTCCTTCAGCAAGCACCTCCCTACGACATGCACTACACACTAGGTATGACTACGGAATCTCATTCTGTTAATACCTCAGCCCACTGCACCCCAATATGGCACATTGGATACCTTCTTAAACTAAAAGCAGTCAGCTCCCTGGTGTACCTTCAACAAATGCTAGTAACCTACAACCTAGCTGGTCATCCATGGTGCCTTGGCATTTGGAGGCACAGAAGACTAACAAGCAAGATGATATGCAATCTGCTCAAAACCTATCTCCTGAAAAGTCTCCTTATGCTGCTTCTGCTCTCTGGTAATGTTCACCCCAATCCAGGACCATCTGGCCTGACAGCGCATCTCCCGAACAGGAGGGAAGGGTCCCTCACACTCGCTTCCACCCACGCCTGTAGCCTCCTCAACAAGCTTGATGACCTCCATACATGGATACAACAACACAAGCCTGATATCCTCTCTGTTGTTGAAACTTGACTAAACCCTAGAATTCCAGACACTGCAGTTTCAATCTGTGGCTATTCCTTATTCAGACAGGACAGGACTGCAAAATGAGGTGGGGGCTGTGCCATCTACCTAAGGGATACCTACATGGGCCACATCATTCCCTCCCCTATCCAATGCTCCCCATCTCAGATCCTCACCATTAAAGTTCTACTTGGGACCCACAATAAGGAACTCACTGTAGTCTCTGTTTATCTACCCCCTAAGGACCAAGCCGTTGGCTTCAATAGCGTCATGGAATACCTAAGAAGCCTGCATCGCAACTCGGAATTAATTATTTTGGGCAATTTTAACATAAACTGGCTTTTGCCTGAGACCAGCATTTATAAGGATGCTATCACGGCACAATACCTCACACAGCTTGTCCCCGCCACCACCAGGTGCAACTATAGGACTGGGACATTCACCCTTCTTGATTGGATTCTGTCAAACAGCCCCGAATGAATCTCTCTGGTTTCAGTAATCCCTGACTCAGTAAGTGACCACTCACCTGTCCTCTGCTCCAGGGCAAACAAACTCAACAAACCCCCTCCTAAGATAATACACACCAGGTTACTTAAACAGGGGCATCACTAGCTGCTAAAACCCTATCTGTGCAACCTGGATTGGACACCAATTGAAACAATCAATGATACTAACAAAGCGTTTGACTTGTTCATCAACTGCTTCACTGCGGCCTGTGATATCTATACGCCCCTGAAAAAGATTAAGGTCAAAGGTGGGGCAAACTGATGGATAACCGCTGAGCTTGTGGCATGGCTGAAACACAGGGACCACCTCTGGTATTGTGCTTGCGCAACACCTACGCAAGGAAACATACAAAAATATAAAGCTACTAGGAATGACTGCATTCGAGTGATTTGGAATGCTAAAAGCAATACTTCAAGGAGTCACTAACCAACTCTTGGGGTAATGGTAAAAACTTCTGGAAGAATCTGAAAGAACTCACAGGCAAGGATCCAAAGGCACCACCCACTATGCTCAACATCGATGGAATACCAACACTTGACCTTGGCACTATTTCCAACATTTTCAACAATGCATTCTCCAACCTGGGCAGTGTCCTTCCTCCAAACTTCTTTGATGCCCCTTTCTCCACTTCACCCCATAACCCCACACCGCAGTTGCAGACAACTCTGCAGTTCTTCTTTAAAGAGATACCAACACATGTAGCCAGAACCTATATCAGCAAGGCCATCTGAAATACTGGGTACAGTGGTTACTCCCTGGACCTGAAGCTGATCTCACTTGTTCTAGATGAAATCCTTGAACCCCTGACAAAGATCTTCAACCTCTCCCTAAGACTGGAGCAATTCCCCTCACTTTGGAAGCTGGGCACAATCACACCAGTATATAAAAGCAGAGCTAGGGCCCTACACACCAACTACAGGCCCATCTCATTCCTCCCCCCTTATCTAAAGCCCTGGAACAAATTGTCTCGGACCAATTAGTCGAATTCCAAGATAAGTATGAAGTTCAATGCCCAGAGCAGCATGGCTTCAGAAAAGGGCATAGTACCACCACGGCACTGTTGGAATTTACAAGTTTCATCTATGCCACGCTTGACCAAGGGAACTGTGTGGGAGAAGTATTTATTGACCTAATGAAGGCATTTGACACTGTAAATCATCCACTCCTACTCAGGCAACGGACTACTCTCGGGCTCTCCAATGACGTACTGCAATGGCTGGCCAGCTACCTCAGGGGCATGTTCCAACGCGTTAGGATTGCCGGTGTCACCTCAGATGAAAAGCCAGTCCTCTCTGGAGACCCGCAGGGGTCAATACTGGGACCCCTACTCTTTTCCCTTTTTCTGAACAGCCTCCTTAGCATCTGCCATCAAAAAATACTACTCTACGTGGATGATGCAGTCCTGTTCACAAGCCACCATGATGCCAAACTCCTGGAATACCAGTTGCAGCTAGACTTTAAGCATGTTGAAGATTGGTTGAGCACCCATAAACTCGTCCTGAACCACAGCAAAACTAAAGTCATGACATTCTATCATGCACGGAGCAAGTTCAGATCTCTGCCCCTTTCCATCAAGAACCATTCGGGGACTTCACTCGAACATGTCTTTGAGTTCAAGTACCTTGGCATCACTCTTGACAGTACCCTCTCCTATGCTCAGCACATTGACAATGTAGCAAAGGCCGCCAACATACGAAGTGGTATACTCCATAAGCACAAGCATTGTATGACTACAGATACCCTCAGACTGGCTATCTACAGCTCTGTCACTTCTGTCATTGACTATGGTCTTGCCATCTATGGGTCTGCCTCTACAACTGCCCTATGCAGGATCTCAGTGTCACTCAACAAAGCCTGCAGGCTTCTAACGGGGATTGCCCACCTAACACACACATCTGTGACCTGTACGCCCAGGCTGGATGGCTTCCTCTACACAGTCGAATACAATACCAGACCTGCCTGCTAATCAAAAAGGTACTCCTTGGGCTCATGCCTCCAGGTGTTGAAAAGCTCCTTAGTACCCATAACAGTACCCAGCATACACATAATACCCAACATCAAACCTTCCAGGTTCCCAGGTGCAGGACAACAATGGGCCAGTGGGCATTTACAGCCAGGGCTCCTCAGTGGTACAACACCATCAACAAAGAAGCACTTTCTTCTGCTTTGCTTGGACCCTTCAAAAGGAATCTCCGACTCTACCTCACCTTAACCACTCAATGTGACTGCTTCTCCTAAAGGGACTGGCTCTCCATCCACCCAGTCATTTCTGACCTGCGACTTGTAACCATTGACAGCTAACCACCTGCACTGTGGCACCTGCTATCCCTGCCCCACCCAGGCCCTCCCTACCCCACCTTTCACGCCCCTACTACATCACTCCTGCCCTTCCCCCATCTTTCACACCCCTTCCCTCCACTACTGCACCTTTCAGACATCTGCCCCTTCATCTCTAACTCTGCCTATACTACTTCTACCCACCCATCACTCCGACAAAGGCCCCTCAGCCTGCCAACCTCTTCCGTTCCCCTCCTACCCTGCTCACCCAACTGTCCTTCCAGTATTGTTTTCATTTAAGCTACACTCTGAATTCTCCCCACACTTATGACTGTAACTGTAAAACATGTTATGACTGCAAATCAGTGTCTACCTTTGTATGTACGTTACCCTCCATCCTCTGATGTGGAACCTTTGTAAATGAGCAGTTCTTGCTCAAAGGTATTTGTAATCCTAGAGTTTAATAAATAAATAAATAAAATAATACTGAAAGCATTTGGAGAAAACTTAGGGAAACAATTGATTTCTGTATTCAACACTGGGTACCATCTTGTAAAAATATAATCATGGTAAAAGAAGAACTGGACACTGCACTGGCTGCTAGCCCTTCCACATTCAAGGATCGGTCCCTTACAGTCACTGCCTGTGACTCGGTGCTCTAGGTGTCTGCTACCACCAGGGCATCCACGAGGTTCTGCTTGGTGGCTTTCACCTCAAACAAGACTCCTCTGTCCCTGCACAACTACTTTAAGTAGTCTATAGTGTGCCCGCTGTAGTTCGAAGCCATCTTCTTCCCTAACTACGACTACTCTGACTTGCACTTTAGAAAAAAATAAATAAAACAGGTAGGAAACTCGACTGTAAGTCAAGTGATATAGTTCTGTTTCCTTTTAAAAATAAATCACTGCCTTTTTCTTTCTTTGCAAGTGAGCTGACAGTCTCAAGCTAACACACTGAACAATAAGAATTGTAATGCCAAACTTATGCACACTGCTGCCAACCAATCTGTCACAACCCCACTCAGCAGGTCAGGCCCTCTGCTCCCACAGTGCCAATCTCCGAGCACGGTATTGTTAACAGAACAGGGTAACCCTCCTGTCTGTTTTGTGGGTTCGAATCAACCTTTGGTCTCAAGTTTCTGGAGGGATTCAAACTGTGAACCTCTTGCTAGCGTACCCAATGTACAGGCTCAGATAATTCTGCTCTTCAAGGGGGCCATATATCTTTCGCCTATGGGCACCTTAACCAGGTGTACAAAATGAACCCTTAAAAACTCTATGAAAGACCTCAGAATAAACTCTTACCTTTTCCCAGTTTGGTATTACCAGTAAGCAATGCACAATGTCAGCTTTAACCATATATGCTTCACTTGTCAAAGAAAGAATTTCAAAGGCACACCAAGTAGTCTCTTAAAATGAAATGTTTACTTAAAAATAGATAAAAATGTAAAATGTAAAACACAGAACCATATATCACAAAACATTACAATCACTTAAAAAAACAGGTTTAAAAGTGCAATTTCCTACTGACCATATACTTAGCCTTGCCTAGCTAATATATTCTTATACTGCTAAAAGATGTTGTAGTTTCGGGCCGGGATATTCAGACTGCGCCGGGCTGTGGCGCAAGCCTGGGTGCAGCGCAACTGGGATGCACCAGGGTATTGACAGGGTGATATTCAATGGTGCTGTGCTATGACTCAGCACCGTTGAATATCGCACTGTGGCCACCCGCATTGCGCATGGCGCAGTGGCACTGCGCCAGCGCAAGTGGCCAGAGAAGAGCAGGGGGATGCGCCAGCGCAAGTAACATTGCGCTAGGTGCAGCAATCACAATATTCAGCAGTGGATATGCAATGGGACCGCTAATGCATGCAGGGGTGCAAATAGGGCCATTGCATGTCATTATATTCATTGCATACAGGTCGCGCCCGATCCCGGCGACTTGGCGCCCTGCCAGGCTGCAGCTGTCAGGGACCGATGCCCCCTGCCCCTCAGTGGGCAATGCGCCCCAACGCCTAGTCACGGGCTCTGTAAGGAAATAGAATCCCTGGTGGTCCAGTGGACCTGCTCCCCAGCCTGATTGCGGGCTTAAATACAAATGAATACTACTTGGTGGTCCAGTGAACCCGCTCCCATGCCCAATTGCAGGCTTATAACAAATAATTGTATCCCTGGTGGTCCAGTGGACCAAATCCAGCCTGATCGCAGGCATTATGATTGAATAACATCCCTGGTGGCCCAGTGGCCCTAGCGGTACCCCTCCCAACCCACCACTCTGTCCCGCCACCCGCTCCCCAGTCAGCGGGTGGCAGCACCACCGCAAGCCACCTGGCCGCCCCACCGACTGACAGTGTATGCGGTATGGCTGTCGCCCATTGGTCTGGCGTGGGCCAATGGCGTGCTGAACCATAATGTACTACACAGTCCTAATATGTGAATGAATGGATTCATTCACATTTTGGGAACTGTGAAGGTGCTGTCTGATCTGCCGCCCACTGGCCCACACTGTGGACCAATGGGTGTACAGCCATACCATATGCTGTCAGTCAGCAGCGGCTGGGTGGCTTGCACGAATGACTGCCGCTGACTGGGAGAAGCGGCTGAGGACTGAGTGGTAGGTTGGGATGGGTACTGCTAGACCACCAGGGTACCGCTTACATCGGATTGACCACAGTCAGGCTGGATGCAACCACTGGGCCACCAGGGATGTTATTCTATCATAATGCCCACAATCGGGCTGGGGAGAGGGTCCGCTGGACCACCAGGGGGCTTAAACATGTACATAGCCCGCGATCGGGCATGGTGGGGGGTGACACCGACAGGCGGTGATGCCGGAGCTCGGGTGGCCACCCACAGCTGGTGGCTGCTGTGTTGTGCCATGCAATACAGCAGCTCACCTGTGGGTAGCCAGCTGTTGCTCCTTTTATTTTTGGCTCAACTGTGTGTGGCGCAAGTAGGGGTTGCTCCTGCATATGCTCAGCACATTCTGGGCTTAATATCGGGATGTGCAGAATATGCATGGGCATGCCTCTTACTTGCGCTGCATACATTACTGATGCATCCCGGCACATCGGGATTTGTGCAGTGCATGATCCTTTTGAATATCATATTGGAAGGTAGAGTCAGGTTATGCATGGTGCAACTCCCATTGCACCATGCACAACCCTTTGAATATCCCGGCCTCAGAGTCCAAACATGTGGTGTGTGTGTGTGTGTGTGTGTGTGTGTGTGTGTGTGTGTGTGTGTGTCTAAAGGACAGTCACAGCATAATTAAAACAACTGTCTTGAACCTGCATTCTCCATGATGTCACCCAGCTCCTCCTCTGTTTATTAAAAATTATACAAACAGGATGTCTTATCATTCAGAAGGTGACATCAGCAAAAACTCGTTTCCTCATGACCCCTTTGATCTAGTGTATCTTTTCCAGTATCTTCTTTCATCCATGAGCAGTTTCCTCTCTCAAGGACATCAAAGGACGTTTTATGACTTTGCACCACAGTGACATAACCTGTATTCTTCCTCTAAACATCATAAAAGTTTATGATTTTCCAGCCTAGCAGCTGTCAGCTACAATCAAGCTAGATAAACAGGAGATCCTTAATTTAGATCTCTTCTAGCCTTTAATTATCTTCTGGCTTTTATCTTTTAGCTGAAACAGCATGTCTCATGAGAGACACTCAATAACACATTTTTATATTACAAAAATCATAGTGTAATCAGAACCAGCTGCCCAAGCGCCACAATTCTCCCCTTATTTTCTAGTTTGGTACGAACACAAATTGATTATTGCTTCGCCTTTTGAGGACCAACTTCTATAGGCACTAAAACTGCTATGGAAAAAGTGCAAAGGAGGTTAACAAAAAATATTAATAAAGTACATAATTATACTTATGGGGAAAGATTGAAGCCCTTGGGCCTTTACTCACTTGAATATAGAGCCTTAAGGGGTGACCTCTGCCTATTGTACAGGGCCACTAGAAACCCAGCATTGCTTGAAACTTTATGTTTACAATTTGTGGATAATATTAAGAATACTAGATCACATAACTTAAAACTACAAACCAATATAAATTATTCGACTAAAATAAATAATTTCATAATGCAGTGAGACCCACGTTTTTGGGACTCTTTACCAGCCATTGTTGTTAACTGCTTAGATATTTACCAGTTCAAATGTAATTTGGATTTGTATATGGGAAATAGAAAATTTCAAATTCTGCCGTCAGGTTGATGGCAGCGAGTTCATAAATGGGCCTTCACCCTTGAACTTGTATCTGTCCTACGAACCTATGAACAGGCCATGGCTCTGGCTGGCAGTGGCAGGTCAGAGGCAGTTTTCTGCCCTTTTGGAATTCTGAAAACAAGAGAAATAGGGGAGCATATTCTGGATTCAAAGGTAACAGTAACAGAGTATCCTTTCCCCACAAGCATAATGGAAGTGCGGGTAGAAGACGTGCTTCTCAATGATGGTACATGGGCTGATTTTTTTCCCTTCCCTTGGTGGAAGTCTGCAGAATTTTTACCATCAATGCACCTAAATAACACCAGCTGCATGGGTGTTGGAGATCCTGGCTATGGGATATGACAGAATTCTCCATGGTACTCTTGCAAGATCATTTTCTACAATCACCAGTTCCATTAAATCAAGTGAGGAGGCAGGCAGCTAGTGAAATCTTAGAACACTTGCACCAGATCAAGGCAACTGTTCCAGTTTCTGGAAACAAAGAGGGGCTGGAGTTCTACTTGATTTATTTTGTAGTCCCCAAGAAGTCGGGATGTTTCTGATTGATTCTGGACTGAAACATTGACTCCTTCTTTTTCACCCTTTACCAGTCTGGTTTCAGGAAGTTCCACTCCACCACCTCCTCTCTCCTTAGACTCACTGACTCCATCCTGACCAGCATGGACCCAGGACTCATCACCTCTGCTATCTTTGTCGACCTTGCCAAGGCTTTTGACACTGTCTTCCACCCCCTCCTACTCACCAAACTCTCTTCCGCTGAGCTCTCAGATGCAGCCACCAGTTGGTCCCATTCTTACCTTATGGGAATAACCCAATCCATATGGATCAGAGAGACAATATCACCTACTCTCCCCATAACCACTAGAATTCCTCAGGGTTCTGTTTTGGGACCACTGCTATTCTCAGTCTTCCTTAATGACCTTCCCACTGCCTGCCCTCATACTCCATCCACATGTATGCAGATGATACCGTCCTGAATACATCTAGCCCCTCCACTGCTGATGTAGCCGGCAGACTTCAGCAGGATTTTGACAAGGTTCAACTCTGGTTTAACGCAAATCAGCTGTTTTTGAATACAAAGAAGACAGTCTCCATGAACTCTGGCACAAGGCAGAGACTCTCTCGGATCCCATCCCTACCTTCCCTTCTACACCCTAGATGGGACATTACTTGACAACAGTATGTCCTTTAGGTACCTTGGGGTCTGGCTAGGCCAAAATCTCAACTTTTCTGGATATGTGGACTCCATCCACAAAACACCTCTCCCCAAATTGGGTGCCCTCTACAGAAACCGTGGGTGTATTCCATTGCCGGCCCACCATGCACTTGTCCTGAAAATGATCCCCCCCACTATTTTTGACTGTGGGGATGTAGTCTACAGTGCCTCTCCCAAATCTTCCCTAACCAGGCTGGATACTCTCTTTCATTCCTTCTGCCATTTTGCTCTTGACAACACTCTCAGAACCCAACACTGCAACCTATATCAGTCTCTCTCTCCCTCCCCTCCCTTCATGATAGGTGCCATATGTACAGCGCCAGCTTTCTAGCTAAATCCTGGTTTTACTCTCACCCCCCCCCCGTATCTCTACTCCTGTCTTTCACGCAGACCAACCTCCTCTCACTCCCTTAGAAACCTTGTCTCCCTCACATTAAACATCCATCCCAGATTCACCTCAGTAGGCCAGGCAGCTTTCTCACACCACCTCCCAAAACTCCGGAACTCACTCCCAATGCCCATCTGCCACACTGCCTCCCCTCATGTCCTCGCTTCCTCTAAAGACCTCTACCCCCCCCCCTGTTGCTGTGGCTAAACACTGCTCCACTTACACTGTCACCCTTGTTCTGCTTAATACATGATTGCATTTTCTATGTTACTCGTTTAATGTTTGTTTCGTTAAACCTTCCTCCCCCACCCTTGTGTTCTGTGCACTTGTTAGCACTTATCTATATTTACTGGTGTTAGTGTTTGCTTAGTTTAAACTTCCTAGTCTTTTCTGGAATTGTAATGTGTGAAATCAATTGTTCATCATGCATTTTTGCTGACTGTATCTCTTATTTAAATTGTCTTATTGCAAGTTCCTTTTTGGTTGATTGTATCATATACTGTTTCCCATTCCCCCTTGCCCCAGGACACATCTGGAAATGAGCAGTCACTACTCAGTATGCCTTTCTTGGTGAACCACTTAAATTAAATTAAATACATAAATAAAATCCCACCCAAAAGGTGAGTTTGCCAAGTGACCATGAAAGTGACTTTCGGGAAGGATTTGCTTAATTCCACCATCACTGTTCAAGAAGCTGGGTCCCAAAAAGGCCATGTTGCAAATTTGGGCTAAAAATATGCAAAAATGGCAAAGTTATGCCACAAACTTGAAAACCCCATTGAAATACATTGTACTGCACTTTCCTTAGTTTCTCATATTGCAGCCAGTGGTTCCAGCAGCACGACATGTCTTCGATCAGAGAGTGGATCTTTGCCTGTGACCTGTTCAGGTGAGTGAGGGTGTGTGGGGTTGTATGGGGAATGTGGGGTGGTGGGTGCTGAATGGGAGATGGGGGGGTCAGATCGTCGAGGGACCGTCTTCTTTTTTGCAGGTTTATAACAAAAAAAAAATAAAATTGAGGGATGGTTTTCTCTTTTTCAGATCAGGATGGTGATCGGAGGGTGGGGCAGGGGTACCACTAGACACCAGGAAAAGACAAAAACATGAGGGGGCAGTGATTGGAGGGTGGGGTTGCAACTAGACAGCAGAGAAAAACAAAATCATTATGGGAATGGCGACAGCAGGTTGGGGGGTGCCAGTAGACGCCAGGCAAAGACAACATATAGGGGTGGCAAGCAGAGTGGAGGGGTGCCACTAGATACCAGGGAAACACTGAATAAATATGGGAATGGTGATTGGAGGGTGGGGGTGCCACTAGACACCAGAACAACATTTCATACATAAAGAGACGGCAATGGAGGGGGGACTAGACACCAGGGAAACAGCTGCTCTGTATGATTGCAGATGCCTGTTATGGTTTATAATTTATGGCCATTTTAATCTGTCAACCAAACAGTACCCACTATTGACCTTGCATCCTCTTTTTAGCATCCAAAAAAATGATCACTATAATTTCCTACAGCTTCCTTGACAGTCTCCTAGATCTAATTTGTACTGTAAGCCCCCCGTGGGCTTACTACAATGCCCATAGTGCAGGCGGGTTGGGTGCCAGGACCCATGATGTACAGGGCAGGACCTGGGCCCCGCTATAAATTGGGAGTTGGCACAAAATTCGAGGTCACCGACCCTCAGGAGCATCCAGGGAGTAGGAGGGTCCATTTTAGGTTCTTGGGCCTGGGGTCGGGGCCAAGGTGGGGCGATTGCCACCCTGGCCCCCCGTCTGTCGAAGTTCACTGTCCATAAATAGAATGGAGGATTGGAGACATCAGGGTGCTGCCCACACCCCAAAGCTGCTGTGTGGGGTTCCCTATGCCACGGAGGGGGAGTCAAGGCCCATGTTTGGAGGCCTGCACCGTGACCCTCGGCACGGGGGCAGGCAGGCATAGGAGCCCCATGTGCAGTACTGTTTTTGGCTGCCACAGTGTGAGGACACAGGCAGAATTGAGAGACTGTCTGTGGGGGGGGGGGGTCCCAAGGTGACAGATTCCATAGCCCTGTTAGTGCTGTGTCCACCATTGGAAGTCAGAAGACAAGGTTAAGCAACAGTTTGGGTCCTGAAAATACTCCTAACTGCAGAGTGTGTATGAGAGACCATTGGATGCAGGGAGTCTGAGTTTTGGGGACCTGCACTGTGAGGTGCTTGAAGTTTTATACTGAAGGAGTTCAGAGAGTCAGAGAGGGTGCAGCATGGAAACAGAGTATAAGATTAACAGTTTAGGGAGGTATGGCAGTGGGAAAGCTGTGAAAGAAAAGAAAAGGGGGGGGGTTGCTGCCATCAAGACTGGGAGCTAACCAGCCCCACAGAGGTTTGCCTAAAGAATTTACGGATTCCAACTCAAAATGAAATATGCTTTGTCTCTGGCCAAAGTTGACCTAATGTGCTGCACCAAGTGTGCCCCCAATGCTCCAAGGAGCTGCCATTTTAAAAGAAAGTTTGGACTGTGATTGTTTGCAAGTTGAATCAATTAAAACAAGTTTCTTCCTTTTATCTTAATCTGGGCAATGGATTCTCTTCTTCAGTTGAACCTGCCTAATGAATGTTGTTGCTGTTTTCTAACAAGTTTTGTCCCCCAGCACATGCTGCCTGCACCCAGGTTGTGAGTACTGCACCCCTTGATGGAGCTCATCCATCAACTAGCAACACTTGCAGGGAACCAGGTTTTTTTTTGTTTCAGATTTTTATTGATGTCCACATTACAGATTGTTCACAACATCTTAGTACATCTGTCATTAGCCTCATTATGTAAACAATATAACATTGCATCGTGATATATTTCCACAGTTCAATCTCCACTTTAACACACACTTCCTCTTTTTGTAATTTTATAATTCAAACTCAACATACATTGAAAAAACAACTATGAAATAAACAAATTGTGCCAAGGCTTAAACATTACTTAGTATGACTTTTACCAGGCCAGTGTTCCCAAGCTCTATATCAATTGAAAAAGGCATGGCTTACCTCTGTCTTCCCGAGTAGCTTATTACCTACCCCTTTGGAGACCTCAAGCCTCTACCTCCTACCTGTGTGGCAGGTTGACCCATTTCCCCTTCCATTCTTGTCGTAAGACATTCCACTGTACCTGTAGAAATACTGTAGTACATTTGGGACATCATGTCACCCCTTGTCTAAGCATAATCACCTCTCCCCCAGGGAGGGAATCAATGTACTTGCTATAAGCTTTACACTGTCCTCCTTGTGGAATAAATTGCGAAAAAAACTGAAACTGAGGTAACCCATCGGCATCTCATCTTTCAAGTTCTTATATTCACGTCTCAGAAATGATCAGTGCAATTGTTTCCCATGACCATGAATTGTCATCATGCTAACCTATACCATTTAGCCATGAATGAATTACTTCTAATGCTTGTCTCTTCCTTGACCCTGGTCTGTCATCATGCTTTCATGTAACACCTTGATGCCTCTGTCCTCCCTTTGATAATGGTCTATCTTCCCGCTTTCTCCAGCCTTCTTTTCACAACTCTATATTGCACTCATCCACAATCTACACACAATCATACTATAAAAGTCCTAACTCCCCTTTCCCTCTCCCCGTAGGCCCCCACCGCCACATCAGTTCTACCGACCTATCCTTGGGACTTCACTTCTCACAATGTTTATCCTTCGCTTACATATTACATACCCTCCTGGTACCCTGCCTGCCATTAGTTGGTGGTTCTCCAAGCCATTTTCATGGCTAGTACTAGTGACTGTCCCTGGTAAATGAACTAACTGATACTTCTATACAGAGAACATGGTTTATATACAGTTGCATGGTTCAATGGTGGACCTGCCCCCTTGTATTTGAATCCTTCTCTGTTATGGCTTGCCTTGTCTTCCTTTATCATTTGACTCCCCTATTACTGCACCATTGTGTTTGTGTTTATATACTTATTTACATGTATTTATATGTTTTTATGATGGATGTTACCCGACCCTGTTCTAACCAGGTCCATCTTGTAAAAGAGCTCTGCTCAATTATGTTTGCCTGGATAAATAAAGATTTTGATTGATTGATTGATTGACTTGCCCCATTTAATAAGAAACGGAAACCCGGCATTTAAAGTTTCTTTTTTTTATATAATTTATTTTTATTCTTAAAGCACACAATGGTAGATACATGTAGGCTTCCATAGTGCATCATCCGCATTTCATGAATTATATTGTAAGGCAGTCTTACATATGCAACCAGTCTCACAGGCCTTGTAACGACAATCTTCTGCTATGCATGAGTATACCTTCAAAAATGGAGAGAAAGCACTAACATCAGAAAAATTGGGTCCAGGCAGCTCCAGTTTCCACAGTGATCTCCACCCTCCTCACAAGAAGTTAGTAGTCCTCCTCAGAACCTCCATCCCCCATTCCCACTCACAGTGGCTAAGGAACAAAAGAATCATCTCTCATGGAGATATAAAATACCCAGGATCTCCACCTATTCTCAAATTGTGGAGTACTGCTATTGCATCTTGCAATAAGGTGCTCTAGAGCATAAATATAGTTTATACTCTTATGCCAGTGAGTGAGAACTGGTGTGAGGGGCTGTCTCCAGAGGCGAGTAATTGCCTTCTTGACTGCCAGAAGATATATATATATATATATATATATACATACACACAGGAATACATACACACAGGAGAGAGCCACCTGAAATTCATAAATCTTTAGGCGGTATCGAGAGATGGACCAATTCTGGGGTTAGTACCACCTTGGCTCCCACCAACACATACAAACTGTTCATGATCTGCTGCCAAAATTAAGACAGCACTGGGCAGGTCTAGAATACATGCGAGTGGGTAGCTGAGGTCTCACCACAGCTCCTCCAGTAATGTCCATAATGCACCAGAAGAAATTTTGTCAACCTGGAGGGAGTATTGAACAAGTGATTACAGGTCTTCCTTGTGAATTCCCTCCAGTAAGGGGCAGAGGAGGTCTTAATAGAGGGAAGTACATATTTATCCCAGATTTCCAATGGGATGGTCATAAAATGCTCCTGATTCCAGGCCTTCAGTATCCCCTGTGTTGAGTCACCCAAGTGATTTCGGAGGGCTCTGTACAGGAAACCTATTAAATGCTGCCATTGTGTTCCATTTAGAGAGGTCATGCAAATTTTCAATAATAAGGTGAGGGGTTCTGGTAGACAGCTCCTCTGGGGTCCCTTAAGTACATACCTGCAGATATCTGAAATAGTCTCTATTTGTTAACTGGTATGTGGCCTGTGATTGAGCAAGTGAAACAACCCCCTGTGAGTCAAGAAACTGAAATATGTAGGATAGGCCTCTAAGGTGCCACCTCTGGAAAGTAAGATCCATGCGGGATGGTAGGAATTCTGTTTCTGCCACTAATAACGGCATATAATAAAATATGGGGGAGAGCGAAGAGAGGGAACAAAGTTTGTACCATATTCGCAATGTATGTTCTGCCCCTAGATAAAAATCTGATGGGGTTGGGAGGGAAGTGAAAGAGGCAAATACTACTCGTCCCACGTCATGTAGGTCATTCAGAGTGCATTCTATCTGTTTCCATGGTGTCATGTAAGCTGGATTCAGCCAACACGTAACTGTACTTGCTGACACTGTTTGAAAGTAGTGTTGGAGGTTAGGTAAATTTAAGCCTTCTTGAGCTAAAGGCTGTTGGAGTATGGACCATCTCAAGCAGGGATGGCGTCCCGCCCATACAAATCTAGAAAGAGTTTTATTCCACAATGTAAAGTAATATGGTTCAGGAGAGACAGGGATAGTCTGAAATAAATAAAGAAGTCTGGGTAATATATTCATTCTGACTGTCTCTGTCCTAGAGTAAAAGGATTACCTTAATTGTGACCACTTATGGAGGTCCTGTTCAATGACTTGGGCTAAGGACTCATAACTAACTGATACCAGGTTTTGTATTGATTGCGGAAGATGAATACCTAAATATTTCAGCTTTGTACTTCTCCACCGTATAGGGAGACAAAGCCTCAGCATCGGGGAAGAAGAGTAATTCAGAGTGAGAACTTCAGTTTTAGAGGCATTTATGACATATCCAGAAATGGTAGTGAAGTGTTGTAATATCTGCCACACCGCAGGGAGAGATTGCTCGGGTTCCAGAATGGTTAATAGAGTGTCATCTGCATATAGGGATAACTTGTAAATCTCACCCCCAGAGGGACTCCCTCCATCTCTCGAGACTCCCAAATCGCTAGGTATTTAAAGTGTCTTCTGATTCTGGACTAAATAGTCCAGCTGTCAGTGCCCCTTCCCCAAAATGCAACACCTTTATACTCCTAGACATGGGGGGGGGGGGCTTACCATACACTTTGGAGTGATCACTTAAAACCTGAAAAAAATGCACTGATTTTTGTGATAGACTATAGCCTATCCCTGGTTGCAGCTCCTCTCTAGTGTGTGTGCTTCAATGCATGAAAAACATATTGACTAGGCCAGGGACCCCTCAATTTCTTGAACCTAAACAGTGGTTCAGAAATCCTCCATGAGCTACAGCTCAGCTGATACTGCAAGGTACTAGCCCTGACTTTTGGATTTGGTACCAATGGAAGCTGATTTCCAAGAGGCCCACACTATCTCCTGCTGAAGACATCTCTAACTATTGTATCTCCCTCTGTCTCTCTAGTTGAATTTATGTGCCAGGGTTTAATAATTTGTTTAATCTTTACAGTCATTTTAAGTTCTGAGTTGATATTAGAAGTGAATTTTGAGCCTTGACTGTGTATACCTTCTCCTGCTCTCTGGCCTGCACTCTGTGTCTACCCCAGCACCCAAACAGTCTGCTGTGCTCTCTGTCTCTGCCCACTTCTTTTGTTCTCTTTTTTCTGATGTAACAAGCCTCATCTTCCAGCCTTTAAAAAGCCTGTTTTTCTACTTTACTTCAGGGATTCTTTTTTTTTTTGTTGTTGACTTTTCCATTAGCAGATTATATCCTCTCGCCACTAGAAGGCTATATCTCTGGTAGCAGTGCCATTTTCTGTGTCTACTCCTCTATTAGGAGGTTATATGCAGCTGCCACTAGGAGCTCCCATCCTATTTGGCACATCACACACTCTGTTCCCCAGATTTTATCAGCTCAGATGTATCAACCCCAACCACCACAGCCCACTCCTCAAACGTATCACCTTACTTCTTCTGCTCTCCGGGAACTTCCACCCCAACCCTGGTCCTGGGTCTTCTACCCCCTCTCGCACCCTGCTGGGTGTGGCCTCCACATTGCCTCAATGAACATCTGCAGTCTCCCAAAGAAAACTGCTGCACTCCAGTGCTGGGTTGCACAACACAGGCCCAACATCATTGCCATAGTGGAGACCTGGCTCTGCATCAACCCCTGACTCAGCTGTCACCTCCCTCCCTGGTTTCACCCCTGTTCGGATAGGATCGAAGCAGGTGCCGCAGGGAAGCGGATGTGCAGTCTACTTGCGTGACTCCCTCCTTAGCCATGCTCTCCTTCCCCCCAAGCTCGGCCATGGTGCCCAAGCCATCACCTTAAAATCTCCCACGACCCGAGCATGGCCCTCTCTATCTTACCACTACGCACATACCCCCCACGGGCCCAAGGACCAGCAATCCACTTCTTACTGAATATCTCTCACTCTGCCCCACAGAGCTGGAGCAGCTCTCCCTAGGTGACCTCAATGTCAACTGCTGGGCTCTACTGCTGCAAACATAAAGGACTCCTTCACTGCCCTTGACTTAGCTCAATCAGTCACTCTTCCTACCAGATTTAACCAGTCAAGGCACCAGATCCTCCTTGACATAATGCTTTCCAACCGCTTCACAAAATCAAGACTGTTAATGTCCTAGCTAACTCTCAGTGACCATTCCTATCCTCTGTTTCTGGTCCTCCCCATGCAAAACCCACACGCCAAGCTCTCCACCTCCCACCGCTCCCCCATCTCAGATATCTGTCAATGGTGCTGTTACCACTGACCCCCACATATTGCTGACTGCCTCAACACGGCTTTCTCTGACCTATGTGCAGTCCTTCATGTCCACTTTTTGACCCTATCCCCTACCTCAACCCCCCACCTGAATTGCCCCCCCATTTCTCCTCCGCACCATATCTCCTCATGAAGCCAAACCACTCCTACTAAAAGCCCACTCCAGCCACAACACCAGCTGTGACCCCATTGATTCCAGGATTCTCCGTCTAACTCTAGATGTCATGCTAGCCCCTCTCACCAACCTGTTAAACTGGTCTCTGTGCCTCGGTCAATTCTCGAGTGCCTGGAAATCAGCTGAAATTACCCCAATTCATAAGAATGGAGATCGCACATTACCAAATAACTACAGACCGATCTCCATCCTCCCCCCACTCTCTAAAGCCCTGGAAAAAATAGTATCCACCCAACTCATGGAATAGCTATCCAAATACAGCATACTATGTCCAGAACAGCATGGATTCCACTCTGGACACAGCACCACCACAGCCCTCCTAGAGTTCTCACAGCAAATACACTCTGCACTTGACTCTGGGGACATTGCTGGGGCAGTGTTCATTGACCTATCTAAGGCCTTTGACACTGTGTGTCACCCCCTATTGCTTGACTCTCTCCATCAACTAGGCTTCTCATCTGGCCCCCTTGCCTGGTTCTCCAGTTACCTCCATGCCAGATCCCAACGGGTCAAGATAAACAGTACCCTATCAGCTGCCTTACCTGCTCGCCCAGGTGTCCCACAGGGTTCCATCCAGGGCCCAACATTGTTCAGTCTTTTTCTAAACACCCTTCCTATCTCCTGCTTGGGCAGTATGCTCCTATATACTGATGATGCGGTTCTCGTTGCCTCCCACCCCGACCCCATCACCCTCCAGAACTCTCTGCTACTCAGTTTCAGCCAAGCTGAAAAATGGTTCCTTGACCATTGTCTAGTGCTGAATCTCAAGAAGACAAAATCTATGCTTTTTGCCCACTGCCAGAGTAACTCCAGAAATGCCCCCCTTCTTATCCTCCCCAGCACCCTACAACCCCTTGAACATACAAATATCTGGGCATCACCTTTGACTCGGCTCTCTCTTGCCACTCTCATATTAATTCCCTGTCCACTGCCGTAAACACCCAGATTGGACTCCTCTACTGCCACAATGACTGCCTCCCTCAGAATGCCCTCTGGCTGGCTATCACCTCCTCCATCCTTTCATTGGTCGACTACGGGCTCCTTATCTATGTGGCTGATGACCCCACCGCCCTCACCAAAGTCCAGACCTCGATCAACAAGGCTTGCAGGCTCCTGACCAGTGCCCCAGTGGAATGCACACGTGCCAGCTCTACTACTCCTCGAACTTACTCACCTTTGATGAGCGCCTGCACTACCACCCCTGTATACTGGCAAAAAAATCACTACTAGGGCTCTCCCACTCGGGGGTTGCTGCATTCCTAAAATTGGCCTCCCACTCGGTCGCCACCCGAAGCACAACCAAATCCACCTTCCAGGTCCCGAGAGCCAGGACCTCTCTCGCCCAAAGATCATTCCACCACAGAGCCCCCTTTTGATAAACTCCCTCCCCACTCGTGTCACAAACATCCCCAAAATTGGCCCCTTCAAAATCGCCCTCCAAAACCACCTCACTGACACTCGGAGATGTAAATGTCCCTGACTGGCCCATACCTAGAGCTCCACCTGGCCCAATTTACAGGCAATGTCCTTCCAGCCTTCTCCCCCAGCAACCACCCCTTCCCCCCCAGGTATCGCTCCCTAGAACCCCTAGCGGTACCTTATTATTTATATACTAGACTAATTGAAGCCTTTGTACACCTTTGTATTACTGGAATTGCTTTGTGTGTTCTTTTATTGCATCTCATCTGTAATGTTCTCCATTGTTGTACTCCACCACTAATTGTTGTCTACCCTCCCTGCGATGAGGTGCCTTTGTAAATGAGTCTCTGACTCAAAGGTTGTAAATCCAAATTATGAAATATATAAATAAATAAAATAAAAAATGAATATTCCAGTTCTTATTTAATAATGATTGCTGTGAACTATATGATGCTACAAGAGTGTTATAAGGAAGTTGCACTACTATTTAAAATTGATTCCACTTCTGTCAACAAATCATCTACTGATACTATCAAATGTATATTACTGACAAAGGGCGATAGTGATGAACAACGGACCTACCCTGGACCTATAACGTAACTGTGGTTCGAGAATAACAGACTGCAACAAAAAATGCATAATTAGAAGTGCTTATGTCACATAAGATGGCACATCACAGTGTGCATATCGGTTTAACAGGAATAAATCTGATCTGTGTTTGTGAAGTTTAGTAACAGGAATAAATACAGCGCGGGCTTGTGCTCGTTGTAAAATTTTGTATTAGTTTGAGATGGGTGCTTTACCCCCCCATACCCCCTTTTCTTTTCTTTTTTTTTTATTTAAAGGGGGTGTGGGGGTGGCGAAGCTATTCAACTCAAATAAATGAATACAAAAAAATAACCGAAATGTAGTTCTCAGAGAGTAGCATAACTTGAACTCTACGCTAATAGCGTAGGTCCAGGGTAGGTCTGGTATTTTCCACCATCGCTGACAAAAGGACTATTCGTATTTAATAGTGATTGTTTATAAATTATCTAATACTGGAAGAATCAAGCTCATAGTTGTAGTGCATAAAAGGTACTGCTTAATTGCCATAACAAAAAACTTTGATTTTCAAATACAAACATTATCATGGGTGGTCACTGTCACTTTTACAGTACTTATTAGGTTCACATAACAGCATCCGAAATATGCCGTGAGTATTAAAACCTTTTTCTTAATGGGATAATAAACATCACCACTAGATATACAAGTCAACTGGCTTGTCAATGTGGTGCTTCTCAAATTATTGTTACCGGCACTTGGAAAACCGTTGATCGTCACTAAATGCCAACAAATTCCTCCTATTGTAAAAGTTTGCTACCACAAATTATGTACCTTGTATGTATTACCATATTGAAGCCATGGCTATGTACCTGCCTGTGAAATTGTACTCTACCTTGCTAATGTTTCTCTTATGCAATCATGTAAATTGTCATTATTGTATATGTTTGTATGCTCTCCCATTCTCTAATGTACATCATGTATTTGACCTTACTGTATATGCTTGTATACGCTCCTATTCCTCCTACCCCAGGGCACATCTGGAATTAAGCAGTAGTCTGCTCAGCATGCCTCCCTGGTAAAACATTTAAATAAATAAATGAATAAAATTGGTGGGGTTGTTCCTCTCTCTATATTAAACCAGTTCAGTTAACCATGTTCTTCAACCCCTAAGTTTACGCATAAAGATCATCCATCTTCATGCCAATTTTAAGGAGCTTTCACATTAAAAACTACTTAAAGAATGACAGTGTCTTACCAGGCACACCCCTCAGAGGCCACTTTAATGTAAGCACCCACGACTACATTGGCATATATCCGTGTGTGTCTGTAACACTAACGTACCTGCTCTGGTGATGTATCTATTGACTCACCTAGTGCCAAAATCCCAATATTTTGTCATTTTGAGGATCCCTAGTCTAAGGTTGCCTCCTCACATGTCCACATGGGTTCTCATCAAACTGGTTATGTTAATACAAATCTCAGGATATACCAGACTGCGATCATAAATGCTTGCTTCCAGAACAGAATTCTATATATTCTAATATGGGTGGTCCGAAATTTCACTGCTATTAACAACCCAAATGTAAACTTCAGCCTAATACATACAATGCCAGTTGGATTTTTGCAAGCTGCAGCTGAAACATAACAAACAGCCAATTATGATAATAGGACTACGGTGGTGTGCATGTTCAACCACCATGGCCAAAGGCAAACCTCAGAAATCATGATGAATATTACTTTTAGGTTTTTATTTAAAAACTTAGATTAAAATACTAAAGAGGTAAATTCCAAGGGGTCCAAAAACACGGACAGAACCAGAAACGCGGATAGACTGCTGTTACAACAAAAAGAAACAGTACACTAGCTAAAACAAAGCAAGGCACAGTTAACTTTCTCGCATGTAGGCCCCTCCTACTGGAACTCGCTGCCCCTAGATGTCCGCCTTGTACCTAATCATGCCATGTTTAAGAAATTGCACCGCTCCCTCCTTACTACTTGTGCTCAATGTACCTGCTTCAACCCTCCATAGGTCCAGATTTACCCTGCCCTGGCCGCCTTGGTTACACCTTCTACAGTGTGAGATTATACCTTGCCCTCAGCCCCTTTACTCCCATCCCAACTTTACTCTCCCCTGCCCTTCCAAACCAATACCCTCTCACTCAGTAACTTGTTATAATGCCGCTGCAGTAGGTTTCTTCTCTATGTACCTCATATTTTTGTGTATTACTATGATAATCCACACTTGGGCACTTGTCTCCAATTGTATAATTTTAAACCAGTTATGCCTTGTATCGTTATTTGTCCTAAATTTGTTTCCCCTTATGCTTGCGATGTAATGCACGGCTCCTGACACTGTATTCTATGTAACTGTTATCTCTCTATGTTGTTTGACCCCCCAGGTCATGCCTGAAATGTATTGCACAGCTCCTGACACTGTATTCTATGTAACTGTTATCTCCCTATGTTGTTGACCTCCTGAGTCGTGCCTGAAAATAGTCACTTTCGTGTCTAGCGCACCTACCCAGTTATCAAAAAATTAAAAAAAAAATAAAAATAACTCACAACCTCACACAAGCTTTAGCTCACTGACTTAGTCACGCCCTCACAGGCACAGAGAGTTCCATTTTCAACATTCTGATTAAGTCCACACCCAGGCAAAGAATAAAAAAAGTAAGGCTACTCTACCAAACTCCCTCCTGCTCGTGCCATGCTACAGGCTCCCTCTCTCTCGCATTTCAATCAGCAAGTGAAGTGAGTAGCAGGTAACTAAAAGGCTAAAGCTTAGTAAGGTAAATGACTTCCTTTCCATTCATTTTCTACCACCAAACACTTCACTAAAAAACTCACATGCTGCTGGTACTAGGGTGAAAGGCAGGATTCACAGAGGGCAAAAGAGCCATTTAGCTTTCACGCATAGTTAGCACCTCATTACTACTTAGTCAAGGCTGAAGTCAGGGGAGTGATTAACACTTCAGGTGTCTCTGGTGTTGGGTATAGCAGGTACTGTTAATTTTATTTATTTATTTATTGAAAAGTTTCACCAGAAAAGGCACGCTGAGCAACTACGATTGCTCGTCTCCCGGTGCATCCTGGGGGAGGAGGGTACAGGAGGAACAAAACACAATGCAGTGCAAACAGTGCAATACAACAATTACAATATGAAATTATACAGCAATATATGGCATGAGCACAAGGACAAAATTATGGAAAATAATAACAAGAATAATATACATTGTAGTAAGTGCTGGCAAAGATGAAGTGCTAGAGCAGATAAGGATATACAGTCAAACGACAGATAATGAGGAAGAGGAGAGGGTGGAGGCCAGTAGTGCCAAAGTTAAACTGGAATGAGAGGGGGGAAGGCAGATAGAACATACTAGAAGCAGGAGCAGTTGGGAGAGAGGAAGTTGTGCAGGGAAGCAGAGAAGGAGTGGGGGCTGGAGGAGTCTCTAATTTGAGGAGGCAGTTGGTTCCAGAGTTTAGGAAATCGGTACAAAAATGCTGATTGGCCAGCTGAAGTTAAGCGATGTGGGATGGCCAGGGTACGAGTGCCATGAGATCTGACAGAGTAAGTGGAGGGGGGGAGGGTTGCTAATAGAGGATGAGAGAGAGGGTGGTAGAGAGCCGAACCAATATTTGGAAATAAATTTGATGAAGTGGGAGAGGCACTGGTTGTCAAGAGAGGGAAAGGCTAGAGAGTGATATGAGGCACAGTGGTGAGTGTGGAGGGGAGAATCCAGTGCAAAGCGAAAGAAGGAGTTAAAGAGGGTGTTCAATCTGGATAGGGAGGTCTTGGGAGCGGCACTGTAGACTACGCCGCAGTAGTCAAAAATAAGGGAAATCATTTTCTGTACAAGTTCACGCCTTACCGGTAGGGATAAACAACTACGGTTTCTGTACAAGGCACCTAGCTTCGGTCACAATTTTTTCAGGATGGCGTGCATATGAACAAAAAAGTTTAGGTGCTGGTCAAGCCACACACCAAGGTATCCAAAAGAGTTGGTGTCCTCTAGTGTAGTCCTATCAAGGGTGTGGAAGAGGGGTAAGGAGGGGAGTCTTGAGAGTCTCTGTCTAGTGCCAAAGGTCATGGAGACAGTCTTCTTGGCATTTAGAAACAGCTGATGTGAGCTAAGCCAGTGTTGAACTTTATCAAAGTCAGCTTGAAGTCTGATAGTTCCATTGATGGGAGACTGTCCTGAGGTAAACAGGACAGTGTCGTCGGTGTACATATGGATAGAGGATGAGGTGCATACCATAGGAAGGTCATTTAGGAAGATAGAAAAATGTATGGGGGCCTAACACAGATCCTTGTGCTACACCAGTATTAATAGGGAGAGGCGGGGAAATAGAGTCAGCAATTTTAACTGACTGAGACCTGCCTGAGAGGTATGCACCGAACCAGTTTATCTCAGAGTCGATTAGGCTGGCCGCAGTTAGGTTGTGTAAAAGGAGAGAGTGGGTGACAGTGTCTAAGGCTTTCGCATGGTCGACAAAGATAGCGGAGGTGATTAGGCCACAATCCATCCCTGTGCAGATGGAATTGATGCGCCTAAGCAGCGAGGTGGTGGTGGAATGATCCTTCCTGAATCCAGATTGGAAAGGTGTGAAGAAGGACGATTCTAAGAGAAAGGCAGTGAGTTGAGAGAGGACCAGGTGTTCCTGTAGCTTGGCAAGGATACAGAGGAGGGAAATTGGACGATAGTTGCCAGGTTAAGCACCATCACCACACTTAGGTAGTGGAAGGACAATTGCATGCTTCCAGGCAGTGGGTACAGTAGCAGACGAGAAGGATAGATTTAGTAAATCTGCTAGCGGTGAGAAATTTGTATGAGCAGATAATAATAATAGTCTGGTATCAAGCCCATCTGGTGATCTACTTTTAGAGGGCTTGATTGCTAGGAGGGGGTGCTAAGGTTTCTGCAGGAGAGACTTGTGAGAAGAAGGTGACATGCTTAGGGTTGATGCTACAGGATGGTGGTGGGGAGGAGGGTGGAGGAGGGAGAGCAGATCGGAGGGCAGAAGAGCAGGAAGTGAAGCACGTGTTAAATTCAGTGGCTACAGGCTGGGGGTCCGATATAAAAGAACCATTTGACTTAAGGAGTGGAATAGATGGAGTGGAAGGCGGGGAGAACAAGGCATGGACTCCTTTCCAGAATTTTGAGGGTTTGTTTATATTTGCTTGGAAAGTAGAGTAGAAGTACTCGGCTTTAGCAAGCCTAATGGTCTTGGCAACTGAGAAGCTTTGTGGGTCTTCCAGGCCTTATCACGAGCACGCTAGTAGGCCAGCAGTTCAGGAGAAACCCAGGGGAAGGTAATTATCACATACCCTGGTGCGCCTGATGGGGCATGATTGTTCCAAATGCGAAAGAAGTTGTTGCTGAAACATACCAGAGCATCATCCACTTGAATTAGCTGAAGAGATGGGTGACCAATCAGTCTGCAGAAGGTCGTGTTGGAGGGGGGATAGGTCTAGAGATTTATAGGATCTGGTTTGCAATATTTTGTGCGAGGCCTTGGGTCTGGGAATTTAACGAACTAGATAGATCATATGATGATCACTTAAGGCATCTGGTGGAAGGCCTGATTGAATGACCCTATGTGAGTGTGAGGTGAGGGCCCAGTCAATAAGGGAGTGGATTTGGGTTTTATGGTTTAACTGAGTTGGCTCACATATCAATTGTGAGAGATTCACTACATCTATATGATTTCAGGTTTTGCTAAGAGAGGAGGACAGCCAATTGAGATTGAAGTCCCCCATGACATAGAGTTCACCTGATGAGGTGAGTGAGGTGATGGTTTTTCAGAGATCCATGGCAGTGGCAGTATTAACGCCAGGATGGCAATATACCCTCGCCACAAAGATGGGTACAGAGAAAGGGAACGAGAGTCTTATAATAAGCATCTCATAAGCCAACGGGAGCGATGTCAATGGAATAGTGATATATTGAATACAGGAGGAGATGAACATTGCCACACCTCCCCCTCTACCAGCATGGTCTTGTCTAGAGAGGGTGAAGCCAGGAATAGCAATGGAGGATTCAGGAATTTTAGCATTGAGCCAGGACTCAATAAGTATTAGCACATTAGGGGCAAGAGATGCCATGAGTGGTAGCAGCACGTCAATTTTGGGAGGAGACTTCTAATATTAAGGTGGCAGATTTTAAGATGACGAGGGACAGAAGGGTTAGGGGAGGAGGGCCAGGGTTGGAATTTATATCACCAAAGGCTAGAAGTAGAAGTGTGATGATAAAGTAGATAAACTTATTGCTCCTGTACCATGAACAAACTGATAGGGAGTGTGATTTTGAAGGGTAAGAGGGAGGGGAGGAGAAATAAATTTTGAGTAGTCGAAGTATAGCACTGGAGATAGGCAATGGGAGGAGAGAGGAGCAGGGTAAGAGTGAAAAATGGGACCAAGATAAATGCTAGGGAGTGGAGGTTGTAGAATAGGTGAGTAAAGGAACAGTTGGCCTATAGAGGTATGAAGGGGGTAACATGGTGGTTGAGTGACTGGAGGGGTAGGAGGAGTGCTAACAGAAGGTATAAATAGTAGGAGAGTGCAAGACAGGATTAGTAACATGATGGGATTGAGTAATCGGAATGTAGGGTGTTTAAAGGTGGTTAAGTAGACAGAGTGAGAGATTACTAAAGAAGGGGCTGAAGAAGAGGTAGAGAGAGAGATAGAGAGAGAGTCTGCTGTATGGAAAAATAATATGAGCAGGTGGGCATACAGAGATATAATGTACCCGCGTAGGTAGAGAGAGGGAGTAATTACTAATGAAAGTATTCAATTACCCAAGCTTAAGGTATGAAACTAAGAGGCAGAGAGAGAGAGAGAGAGAGAGATAGAATTGCCAAGGCAGACAATCTAATGTTAAGAGTAGACAAGTGGGACAGAGGGAGAAACCAATGGCAAGCAAAAAGAGAGAGAGTGAGAGAGAGAGAGAGAGATTGCTAAGGAAAGCAATCTAATGTTAAGAGGTGTTCAAATGGGACAGAGGGAGAGACTACGAGCAAGTAGGAGGGCACGAGAAGCTGTCTGACATTGTACCTCAGACACATCGATTCAGTTCCCCTAGTGAGTGAGTAATTAGGAGCAGATGGAAAACAAAGGAATTAAGCTGCAGATGTTATGTAGTGGGAGGGAGGGAAAACAGGGTTGAATGCTGCAGGTAGAAAGAATGGGAATAGGGCATACATGGCGGGATTGAAGAGAAGAAAAGGATAAAATAGGTCCTTCAGTAGATTAGATGTGTACGCACTTTAAGGGGGGCATACTGCTGGCTGTTAAATCAATTGGATGGTTGACTTGGTGGGGTGAAGCCGTTTGGGCAGAAAGCCCACTGAAAGAGTGCTGGGGGTGGGGGTATGACTGTTCTTGTGATTTTGGCAAGTCACACACTGTTGTGAAGAACTGCCTAAGATTTAGGCATATAGAAATATAGAAGCTGTCAGCAGAAAGCGACCTCTTGGACCATCTAGTCTGCCTTAAAGTCCCTACCTACTATGCTACCTTAGAGCCTAATTGATCTCCGGCCTTAACCTTCCCCCCTAGCCCTTTTACTAAGGCCCCCATGTGTCTATCCCATGCATGTTTGAAATCTGTTACCATTTCGGTACCCACCACCTCTGCTGGGAGGTTGTTTGCATCCACCACCCTTTCCATGAATAAATATTTCCTCTCATCCCCTCTAAGCTCCCCCCCTTCCATCTTCTTATCATGTCCCCTCATCCTTGGGCATCTCTTATGCATCGGCCTCCACTACCATGCTCTCCCATCTCAAGACCCTCCTCCACTCCTTCTGCCATTTCGCTACAAACTCCCCTCTCAGGACTCACCACTGTTCCCTTCTCTCCTCCTTAAACCTGTCCCCACCTCTCACACAGAAGATACCTCCACTCCCTAACTTTCATTGCCAAGTACTGGTTTGACCTCCACCCCCTTACTTATCCTCTATCCTATCCCTATTCCCTCCTACCCCCTGCGCTCTTACCACCCCAGCACTTTCTCCATCCCTTGCAACAGGTCCTCCTCAGGCTTCGATGCTTTCTCTTCCTTCCTCCTCCACCTCTGGAACCAGCTACCCCCTCCCCTCCATGACTCCCCTTCTCTCCATACCATCAAGCATCAAATAAAGCTCATCCCCCCTCCTTGCACCTGCCTCCCCTCCCTCCCATCCCCGTCCCCCAATCTTTTCTCCCTCTAGCAAATCGACTGTCACCTGGCAGGATTCCTGGGTATAGCTTCTATTACCTCCTGCCACTTGTTCCTAAATGTAATTCCTCTGTGTTGTTTCATGTACAGTCCCCTACTTCCCTTTCAGATAAATTTGTAAATCTGTATATCTTAAATGTAATCTAATGTATTGTATTACCCTGCATCTCCCTGTAGGAATTATTTATTTCCATCTTCTGTCTGTATTCTCCATATTCACGTTCTTGCATTCCCTGTACCTTCCCTCAGGTCACACCTGGAAATGAGCCTTGGCTCAGTGTGCCTTTCCCAGTTATCAACTTTAAATAAATAATATGCCACTCTCCTGTACCTTATTGATACCCTTGATGTATTTGTTTCTATCATGTCTTCCCTTTCTCTCTTTTCCTCCAGTGAGTACATCTTGAAATCAGCCCTCCTGAAGTCCAGGACCCTAATTTTAGTGTGGCTTGGTTCTAGTCCTGTCCTTATGCTGAATCACACCATACGATGATCACTGGTCCCCAAGTGGCTTCCCACTGTGATGTCAGCAACATTGTCCCTGTACCAGGTCCGGTAATGCCCCCTCATGAATAGGTTCTTTAACTAGTTGCCTGAGGAAGGCCACCTGCGGGAGTCGAGGATTTCCCTACTTATAACTGATGCTGCAGCAGGTAGATCCAATCCACATCTGGTAGTTTGAAGTCCTCCACTAGCAGTACCTCGCCCTTATTAGCCATCCCTTGTATTTTATCTATCATGTCCTTATCTACTTCCTCTCCCTGTGTTGGAGGTCTGTAGATCACATCCTAATAGCAGCACCCCTCCCTGTCACCAGGGTGACCCATAGTACCTCCGCTTTACTCTGTCCCCCTTGTATTTCTGTGGCCTTTATGTAAATGTAATGCATATGTAAAGAGCCACCCATCCTCCCTTTTTTCCTACCCTGTCCCTCCTGAATAGTGCATATCCTGGTATGACTACCTGTCAGTCCTGCCATGGTGACCTCTATGTCTGCCATCTTGTTGCCCAGACTTCGAGTATTTGCACACATGGCTCTCCATTTTATACTGCCATCTCCCCCGTTCTTGCCCTTCCCCCCTCCTCTTTTCCTCCACTGTTATCTTTCCTCTTTCCCCTTCTGTCTTCCTCCTGGTTTCCTATTTGTGTTTGTTCCCTGTGGGACTTTCCACCCTCGGGATTCCCATTGCTGACCCTGTAAGCATGTAGGGGGTAGGGGACAAGACACACTATGTCTTCCTTCCTTATTCCGCTTCCCCCCCTCGGCTAGTTTAAATGCTTACTAATGTAGCATTTAAACTGTTCATTCAAGTTCTTGGTTCTTCTCCTGGGGGGATGCAGGCCGTTGCCCCAGTACTGGCCTCTATCCCTCCAGTTCGAGCCCCAGTCCCCCAATGAATCCAAATTACTTTTCTCTGCACCACTTCCTCAACCATAAGATGAAGTCCCTGGTGAGAAGCCTCCTGTCATCCCACTTGTCACTGAGAGGTAGCACTTCCGAGAAAGTAACAGATTGTGTTACTTGCCTAAGACCCCTCCCCAGTTTCCTGAACTCTTCCCTGAACTGCATCTGGTCTCTCCACAGCCAGGTCATTTGTCCCCTAGTGGACAATGACATCTAGCTCT
The DNA here is from genome assembly GCA_016271365.2 of Neoceratodus forsteri. Taxonomy (NCBI): domain Eukaryota; kingdom Metazoa; phylum Chordata; order Ceratodontiformes; family Ceratodontidae; genus Neoceratodus; species Neoceratodus forsteri. The sequence continues at coordinate 165,294,875 of CM057459.1, read as the reverse complement.
ACCTCCCTCCCTCCCTCCTCGGCGATTCTTAGGATCCTCCTTCCATCCCTATGAGCCATGACACCAGGAAGGCACCATACCACCCTCTCCTCATCCCTACCCATCCCCAGCTGTATCCCCCTAACTATCGAGTCCCTCACCAGGATTCACTTCTTCCTCCTCTGGGGTCCTCTGTCACCCCTCCACTTGGTGTCTCCACCATGGAGGACCTTCACATCCATTCCAGTCACTACCTCAAGTGCCCCACCCTGCCAGTGTGGGGTAGGAGTTCCACAGTGATATGGGATTTGGGATGTGCCTACGTTCCACCACCCTAACCATCCCCAAGCCCACCACTGTTCAATCGCTCCTCATACCCGGCACCTTTTGAGGAAGTGGAGGTGGACTTGGTGGTCCCTGAGTGGGGGTTTAGGTCCTCCTAACCCAAGCCATCTCAGCCTTGAGTCTGGCAACCCTCTCCCTCAGCTCAGAGAGGTGCCTGCAGATGGGGCAGTACCACAGTCTCCAGAAAGTCTCCCTGAAGACTGCCACCTCACAGCCGCTGCACTGCACTACTCCCATCATAGTTACTCCCTATAGCTAGACCATACCTTGGAAATCTTGGCCATGTGCAAAACCTGTGACTTCTCTTTGTGGTGCTTTAAAATATCAGGTGATCCAGCTGACCTGCAGACCTACTGCACCCTCCACAATGGCTGTACAAAATGAGTTTGGCAGGCCAAATCGGAATTTTTCAAATCAAGATTATAAACCTCTAGTAACACTCCGTCCTCCTTCTGGAAGGACCTTCAATCACTTCTACACCCTTCCTATGAATCCTCCCACCCTCTATCTGAGTGGCAAACTCACTAGTTTTGGATTCTGTCTTAGTTGATGAAGCCCTGAATAAGTTCTTCATGACCTGTGCCCTTCCCCAAGACCCCCCTCCTCCCTATTCTGCACCCTCCCCACACATCCCCCGGGCTTCCAACTACTGCCAGTATCCCCCCACAGAATTCCTTAGAGCTCTTGTCTCCCTCAACCCCAATAAGTCCAGCCCTGATGGTTTACACCCTAGACTCCTCTGCACCATCTATTTTGACCTCCCCTTATCTTCATCCTCAATCTTTCACTCTCCTCAGCTACTGTACCCTCATCCTGGAAATCCACTGCAGTTCTCCCCCTTCACAAAGGCAGCGATCCCACTGTCCCTGGCAACTACTGCTCAATATCACTCTTCCCTTCACTCGCCAAGGTCCAAGAATCCCTGGTCCTCTCAAGGTTAAATGATTTTCTTCTTGCCTCCAACATTCTTTCCTCTGTCCAATCTGGATTCAGAAAACTCCATTCTACCACTTCCTCCATTCTTTATTTTACTGATGCTATCCACTCTGCTATGGATCGGAGCAGATCACCTCAGCTATTTTCATTGACCATGCAAAGGCCTTTGATTCAGTCTCCTACTCCCTCCCCCCAAATAAGCTAAGCGACCCCAGCCTTTCCCCAGCCTCCATTTCCTGGTTCAGCTCTTATTTAACTGGCCAGTCCCAGGCAGTAAAAATCAGTAATGTCCTTTCTCGCTCCCTACCCATCTTCGCTGGTGTATCTCAGGGTTCGATTTTTGGACCTGTCTTCTTTTCCCTGTTTATCAACTACCTTCCTTTTGTCTGCACCCATGCTAAGATCCATATGTATGCGAACAACACCATCCTCTTCCTATCTGATCCCAATGCCCCTGCCATCTAAACTCCTCTTCAACACAATTTCTCAGTGGTCACAACCTGGTTCAATGATAACTGCTTCAAATTGAACATAAAAAAACCAGTAGCCATGACCTTTGGCTCCAAACAGAAACTCGCTAGGACTCCCACCCTACCCTCCTTCTCCTAAGGTGCGAACACTCCTCTCGACAATGTCCCTGCCTACAAGTACCTCAGAGTGTGGCTTGATCCTTCCCTAGACTTCTCTTCCCATTTTAGTGCCCTTCACTCCAAATTGTGCCCTAAATTAGGACTACTTTATCGCCACAAGGATAGTCTTTCTCTTCCAGTTAGACGTGATTTAGTGGTAAAATGAATCCTCCCCATTTTCGATTATGCAGATGTAGTTTTCAGTGCAGCTCCAGCCATCTCCCTCGCCAAACTAGATGTCCTTTTCCACACCTTCTGTTGGTTCACCTCTAGCTCCCCCTATCTGACACCCCACTGCAACCTCTACTCCTCCTTATCCCTCCAATCCCTCTCACAGAGACATTCATCTCACTGCACCACCGTCATATCTAAATACTGATTTGGGACTCTTCCTTCCTACCTCGCCTCTCTCCTAAATCCTGCCACTCCATCCCCCTACAACTCGCATGCAAACCGTGTCCGCTCCTTTGTCCTCCCATGAGTCCACAACTCAGCTGGTAAACTAGCTTTCTCTTATAGAATTCCCACCATCTGGAACCTCCCCAACACGCCTAACCCCCTCCTTTCCCATCCTCAAGTGCCTACTCAGACTACTACTACTACTTCCTGCACTTGCCTAACTTCCTAATTGACTCCTTTTTCTCCTGCCTGTGTTACTTGTTTACCTGTATTCAATTGTGCATATATATTTATGTAAATACCAGAATGTAAATAGCTTCTATGAGCATTGTATAACATTGTATTTGCATTCTGTTCCCCCTCTGTTGTATCTACACCCCTGGTCTCTGGGTCGCACCTGGAATCGAGCTTCTGCTCAGTGTGCCTTTCTCAGTTATCAGATTTTAAATAAATAAATAAATTATACCTGCTACCTCCTAACAATTTACTCAGTCCAATAATTAACCTACCCCCTAAACATGTACCCAATCCAGTAGTTAGTCTACAGGCTAACAACTCCCAGAAGCACTATTTGTATCAACTAACCACAGGGAAGTCTAAATGCAGACATCTGGTTTACTTTTGCCTAAGCCACATCCCCCAATTTACAGCTCTCCTCCTCACCCAGCTAACTGCAAAGATGATAACATTTCCCTTCCCCCAACTCAGACTAGCACACTAGCTTTTGTGTGTGTTTCTTTTTACCCTAATTGAAGGTAGTTCCTTAAAACTGACATGAAGAGGAGTGATCTTTATGTGTGCCTAACGTGTTACTATACTTCTGTGTGGCCAGATGAAGGGGGTCTTTAGCAGGCAGATTTTGTACAGTATCTACACTATGGGCTAACTGAAGATCATGCCAGTTGAATTCCAGGTGTTTCATGGCATTCTCTTTCATCCCAAGATGCTTAAGGAGCCACTCGCGCCTCGATAAGAACTTTGAAAAGCATAATATTAGGACACAAAGCAGCTTATATTTTGCATTAGCTCTCAATTTCTTATCCATATTATTTATTACTGAGGTCATATGTATGAAAACAGGATATTTGTTCCTTGAGGGTTCATCAGCTCCTATTGCTTTCTCCCAACACTCTGCTTGTGACAGTACAGAGATTCCCATGGCAACAGGCTGTGAAGTCACAACAGAGCATTATGACTTCAAGTAAGTATTCATCTATAGAGGCAGGTGAACTCTGAGGAATAAAGATCTTATTTTTATGGGAATTTCTTCAGTAATAAATAATGGAGATGAGAAATGTATAAAAGACATATGAAATACAATCTGAATTGTGTCTAAATATTATGTTTTCCAAAGTTTTCCCAAAGGCGTCGGCTGCTCTTTACTGTTTTCATTTCTGCATCGAAAAATTGTGTCACATTAATTATTTTACACAACCCACTTTTTAAAATAAGAGACACTATTGCTATGTTCTTGTGGTATGGTGCACACCATGTCAAATCAAATGTTTCAGTTTAGAGCATCATGTTAAAGTCCATGTGGTTGGGGTGGCTTAGCTTACAGGTATTTTTCCTCAGACTGCTCTCATAAGTTGCAGGCAGGAGTCAGAAAGCAGTGGTAGGTTCAGGAACTATACAACCAAGAACTAGCACATCTAGTCCAACAGCTGTTTCAGGTCACGTGCTGTAAATCACTTTGACAGATGCATAAAAGTCCGAAAACATCATCAAAGCCCATCACAGCAAACACTAACATCTTACTGTGTGCACTTCTTGTGTACACCCAATAAATTTGTAATGCACTGGATATGTGTCAGATTCATGCTGCAGTAGTCCTCCAAGGCTCACAGGATGAGCAAGAAACAGATCAGCACAAAATAGCCTTCTTTTTGGGGTGGGAGGTAGCGCCAATTGTGCTTTTTTTTTTAAATTAGCTACAGTACTCTTAGCTGTAGCTGCAGAATATCTATATCTATAGCTATCTATCTGCAATAGAACAATCAGTTTTTGTTTGTAAAACTTACATTGTATGGTATTTAGCAATACTAACAAAGACCATGACAGTTTCAGATAGTAGGAAATATTAAGGGGAAAAAAGCCTACCTTGTGTCTTGTGGATAACAACTTGGTCCTTAACGCCTCAAAATCACAAGCTATGTTATTTGGATCCCGGATCCAACGTACCTCCTGCCCTCTCCCCCAGACATCAGATGTGTTAACGGCTCCCCTATATCCTCAGTCCAGGAATTCAAATACCTAGGCATCACCTTAGAAACTAGCCTGGATTTCCACCTCCACACCACAAACCAATGCAAAGCTACCAACACTCGTATTGGGATGGTCTACCGCCTCAAACATCTACTTACACCCCCTACCCGGAGGACCATTGCTCAGGGCCTACTCCTCCCCTGCCTGCAATATGGTTCCCTACTGATATCTAACGCCCCCTCTAGTTCCTTGCAGAAGTGGGACGTCACATATAACAATGTCTGCCGCTTTGCCCTCTCACCCCCTCGTCTCACTCACCACTGCACTCTCTACAACTCCCTCGGGTGGCTATCACCCCTGGCTTCCCAATGCCTTGCACTAGGTTGCTTTATATATAAACAATTACAGTCCCCCTCTCCTGCTATAACCATCCTGCCCTCTCCTGGTGTTAATGCTACCTACGCCCTCAGATCCAGATCTCACAATCCCACCCAACTTGCCACACCCAGGTGTGCTACCAAAATGGGAGAACAGACCTTTTCATCTTTTGCACCTAGACTCTAGAACTCTCTTCTTCAAACAATATGCAGCTCCACCTCCACCCAGACCTTCAAGTCAGCTCTAAAAGCCCATCTCTTCCAATCCACTATCTGTACATGCTTCCAACTCCCTTTTATTTATTTATTTATCAAGTCTAGGATTACAAATACCTTTGAGCCATGGCTCTTTTACAAAGGTTCCACGTCAGAGAAATACAAATTATGGGGAACATCAAGACAGGCATTACAACAATGTGGACATTGCAAACAGAGTACAGATTAATACAGTTCAAGGGTAGCATTGTAACAAGGCAGCCAGCGGCATTTGTCAGAGAAGATAGACAACAGAATAAGAAGTGCCAGAGTCATAGGGAGAGGGAAGAGGGTGGGGGAGAAGGAATGTAGGAAGGGTGGCAAGAGGGTGAAAGTGCAGCATTGGGTATACCAAGATGTGAGTGGTAGAATACAGTGGGGGGGGGAACAACTAGAGCAGAAAGGGAAGTGGAGAACAAGGTTAAGTTGGGCAGTCACAAGAGCTGTTGGTAGTGAGATAGTCCCGGAGCCTAGTTTTAAACATATCAATAGTTGGGGCAGAGGAGATGGTTGGGCTGAGGCCATTGAACCAGAGTGGTGCTCGATAAGCAAAAGAGCGTTGTCCCTGTGAAGTGTGACAGTGGGGGACTTTCAGTAGCCGTAGCGTGGATCTCCTAAAGCACCATTTGTTAATTCGGTGTTGTAACAGAGTTGAGACCCCAGAAGGTGCAAGGCCAAGGTAGATTTTTTTCACCATGGAGCAGGTGAGAAACTTTATGTGGTTTGATAGTTGGAGCCAGCTGGTCTGAGTGTACAGGTCACATGTGTGGGTGAGACGGTGAGCACCAGTGATGAGCCGACATGCTTTAACCTCCCCAACTCCCAATCATGCCCTTCTGTCTACTCTACTTACCTCTCTCTCTCTCTCTCACCTCACCCCCTCCTGACCTGTTGGTACCTCAGCCACCACTTTATGTGCTGGTACTCCACAGATCAGCACTTTGCCACAAATTGGTCTAAAGTGTACAATTGTGATAACTCAAGCCACAGCACTTGTCTACTATATATTTATCCACGGTAATAACAAGTCTGTCTACCACATTCTATGTCAAACCTTAATGTTCTAGGTTGCTGTCTTTCTTTTGCTCAATGTAAACCATGTTTCTAATCCTCTCTGTACTGCTGTTATACAATAATTCGCTGAATCAGAGCTGCCTGTATAAGTTATTGTTCCTTCTATTTATATTACTCTGCCATCACAATGCTGTGTGTTCATGAATTGTAATCTAGTATGATGAAAATGTTAATGTAAATTTGTTCTTGTTCTTATGTACTGTACTCTCCTGAGTCACACCTGAAAATAGGCACGCTGTTGTCTAGCATTTTTACCTGGTTACCAAAAACAAATAAATTTAAATAAAATGTTTCAAAGGAGTCTAGGAGCCGTAGCAACAGCAAAAGACGTGTTCCCACCAAATCCTCAAGACTCCCTAAATATAATGCAAAGATTAAACTATTTTTTTGTCAAAGGTGTTGTATATCATTAAACCTTTGGCTAGCACCTAACTGTATTTACAAGAAATAGGGGACCGCAATGGGGGGGGGGGACTAGGCACCAGGGAAACTGCGTCTCACTGCTCTCACTGCAGCCCATAGTACGAGTTCCAGCAGTGGCTGCAGAAGTCAAGAAAGTCCCCCTGTTCTCATACAGAGAACGTGGGTGAAGGGCTCCTCTCGCTAAGCTGGGCACCCTGGATTTTGGATGCCAAAAAAAGGTATTTCTGCCCCTCATTTTAAAAAACAAACATCAAAATCTAGCTAAACCAGGCCCGTTTAGCTAGGTTCTGGTGTTTGTTTTTTACAATGAAATTTTTTTTATGTATTTTTCCATGCTTTGTTAGTTCAAGAAAAAAAGTTACAAGATGGCGGTCTCACAGCCAAAAAAATGTTTAATGTTGTGCCAAGCAAGTGGTGAGAAACTGAACAAGCATTTGTCAATGCCGAATGTTGTCTTGCTGGCATTGGCATTGGTAGTGCAGGAGCTATAGAGATGCATAATAGGAATGGCAGTGAAGTATTGAACTAAGGCCAACCCCACCCCCACCCTGCAGAGACTGACAGGCGTTGGGGTATGCCTTTGGGTTATCAGCCATAACGCTCATGCCATTTTACCTCGCCCTGCTCTGCAGACACTGACAAGTGCCCAGTGTGCTTTGGGGTCTTCGGGCCTTATGCTCACCCAATTCCATAAGGAAATACACTGAGATGGGTGCAGTATAGGAGAACGGGGTGAGCTTTGGGGCCAAAGACTCCAAGGCACACCTCGATGCCTGTCACTGGCTGCAGGGTGGGGGTGGAATGGTGTGAGCATTACAGCTGACAACCCCACGTCACACCCCTGATGCCTGGCAGTCTCTACAGGATGTTTGTTGGTATTTTTACTCCAGATTTGCAACATGGGATTTTTGTGACCCCACCTCATCAAGAGTGGCACTATCAGTTTGTTAGTCAAAAGGTGATTTTGCACAGCAACTGTGCCATTTGGTGCCACAGGTGTGAAAACACATTTCGGGCAGGATCTGAAAAATGAAAACTGTGCTGTTCACGAGGAGGTGTAAAAAATGGCAATGTTGAAAATATGAAAAATTGGTGAAGTCATGAGCATGTGTAGAAACTGTGCAAAGCACACCCGTAACCCAATTATTTTTGGAATTTTTTTAACTACATTCTCAACATAGGCATTTTGGTTCCGCCCCTGATGAACAGTGGTGCTGTGATTTTGTTAATCTGTCCTGAAAGTTGATTTCCTACATCGACCGTGCCCTTGTGTGCCACAGGTGCGAAAACACATTTTGGGCAGGACGTGAAAACTGACAGCTGTACTGTTCATAAGGAGGTGTGAAAAAATGGCATGAAAATATAAAAAATTGTCAAAGTTACGAGCATGCGTAGAAACTGCTCAATGCATACTCGTAATGCAGTAATTTTTTTGAATTTTTTCACCAGATTTGCAACATGGACTTTTTGGGACCCCACCTCATGAACATTGGCACTGTCGTTTTGTTATACAGTCTCGAAAAGGTGATTCCACGCAGTGACTGCAAAATCACCTTTTCAGATGGAGTAACGAGATGACAGTGTATGTGTTCATGAGGTGGGGTCCCAAGAACCCCATGTTGAAAATCTGGTACCAAAATTCCCCACAATGGCTGAAATATCCACATAAGTTGAAACCCCCCATTGCCTGCCATTATAAAGCTTACCGCATTTTGTTCAGGTCCCGGTCTGCTTTTAAAGGTTGCAGACGTGTTTCCACTCCACGGAAGATTGCAGTGCTGACCTCTGGAGGTAAGTATGGGGTGAGGGTGTTGCGGGGAGGTGGGGTGCGCAGATGGTGGGCGCGGGTTGGGGAAGGGGCACACCAGGATGATGAGGGACCGTTTTTGTTTTCCACAGGTAAAAAAAAAAGAAACTGGACTTTGGGGGACTGTTCTCTTTATTTACAGGTAAAAAAATGATTTTGGGCACACTGGGGTGGGCTTCCAGTGTGCCACGAGTTTGGGGGGGGGACATGATGCCGACAGGGATTGAGCAGCCCTGTCGGCAAAGAAAGTGTGTGTGTGTGGAGGGGCAGAACATGATGCCAACAGGGATTAGCCCCCCCCACTGGCAAACAAATTGAACTGTGGGGGACATGCCGACATGGCGATTGGGCATCCCCAATGTCTGCTTTGTGGGGATTGTGTGGAGGGTGGCAGGAGCCACCATATTTATTGAAATGTTTCACCAGGTAAGGCACGTAAAAGAGCCTTGTCATCTGACACTCCAATGAAGAAACTGCACCTCACTGGAGCGGTAGATTTCTTTCAACTCGTTCTGTTATATAGTCTTGAAAGGTGTTTCCATGCAGTGACTGCAAAATCACCTTTTCGGACTGAGTAACGAGATGACAGTGTATGTGTTCATGAGGTGGGGTCACCAGGAACTCCATGTTGAAAATCTGGTACCAAAATTCCCCAAAATGGCTGAAATATCCACATAAGTTGAAACCCCCCATTGCCTGCCATTATAAAGCTTACTGCATTTTGTTCAGGTCACGGTCTGCTTTTAAAGGGTGCAGACGTGTTTCCACTCCACAGAAGATTGCAGTGCCGGCCTCTGGAGGTAAGTATGGGTGAGGGTGGTCTTGAGGAGGTGGGGTCACGCAGAGGGTGGGTCACGGGTTGAGGAGGGGCATGGCAGGGTGATGAGGGACCGTTTGTTTTCCACAGGTAAAAAAAAGAAACTGGACTTTGGGGGACTGTTTTCTTTATTTACAGGTAAAAAAATGATTTTGGGCACACTGGGGTGGGCTCCCAGTGTGCCACGAGTTTGGGGGGGACATGATGTCGACAGGGATTGGGCAGCCTTGTCGGCAAAGAAAGTGTGTGTGTGGAGGGGCAGAACATGATGCCAACAGGGATTAGGCCCCCCCACTGGCAAACAAACTGAACTGTGGGGGACATGCCGACATGGGGCTTGGGCATCCCCAATGTCTGCTTTGTGAGGATTGTGTGGAGGGTGGCAGGAGCCGCCATATTTATTGAAATGTTTCACCAGGAAAGGCATGTAACAGAGCCTTGACATCTGACATTCCAGTGAGGAAACTGCACCTCATTGGAGCGGTAGATTTCTTTCAGCTCCATGGCTTTTTCTGAAACTGCTGTCATCGCCAGCACGCTCGCTAATTGGTGGCTGAGGGATGCACCCATTAAAGCGTTCCCTGTATTCACCACAACATTGACACACCTCTGAATGTGCTACTACCACAAGATATGTCTTGTGTGTACGTGCAAGACAACATAAAAATGGGTCCCGCGATACCCAATTTTTCATTTCACAGAATGTTAGCTCAGAAAACCTACTGCGCATGCTCAAAATGGAAAACACAAAACTTGAAAGCCCTATAGCTCTGGAACAGTCTAATATTTTGTCACCAGACCTATCAAAGGCACTAACTTAGAACATGATATGTCCCCTGCAAGTTTTGGGGAAAAAACGCCATTCCGTGTAGGCTGTAGGTGAGTGCAGAAAAAACACAGAAGTATAGGAAAAAATGAGCTTTCTACAGAAAAATGACATATGCGGATATCAGAAAACGCACAAGCTGCTGTCACAAAAATGTCCATAGATCAAGACCTTGCCCACTAGACAACACATGCAAAATTTCAGCTGATTTAGTCAAACAGTGCCAAAGATATTCATGTGCAAAGTTAGGGGTTTAACAGTGAACACCCTACTCAACGCTAGCTATAGTGGCACCACTATAATTAAAGCACAGCAGATAAATTATAGAAGGATATCCAGACAGACGTGCAATCAAAAACGTTATCACAAAACAACAGACACCCCAGTGCTGGCATACCAGACACTGTTCTCCAGCAGGAGCTAGGCTCCTGGCAGGGCCTCACTAACAATGTTGGAGCTAAGAGAAAGAAAAGTTATGCAAGAACTTAACGTAACAGTAGATCTTTGAGGAGATCTCGGTCATCAGGTCACACATGTGGAACATCGCTGTTGGTGAAGCAAGATCCACACAGAAGATTTTCAGTACTACAACTGGGGCCGCACACGCCGATGTCATCTGTCAATGTCACCAACCCTATAAAAGTGAGAGTGGCCCCGCTCCCTCCTCAGTTCTTTCCCCCCCTAGAGTCTAAGGAAGCAAGGATCATGCCACAGGGGACCAGGGGTTGGGGGGAGAGAGAGAGAGAGAGAGAGAGAGAGAGAGAGATATGCCCAGGCCTAAATAAAAGGCTGGATACACCGTATAGCCAATTCTGAGAAAGGCCCCTATAATGGGGGATGGAGGGAGGGAAGACTGACCTGATGACTGAGATCCTCTCGAAGATCTACTGTTACAGTAAGTTCTTACATAACTGTTATATCTTCATCGGGGGTATCTCAGTCTTCAGGTCACACATATGGAACAAGTCCCAAGCAGTTCCATATGCAAAGAAAAAGTCTGGGAGGAGGGCCAGCCCTAAACTTAAGACAGGGGGCCCTGCAGCACAGCACAGCCAAAACCTACATGGACTCTAGAGGCAAAGTCCACACATTAGTGCTTGGTGAAAGTATAGAGGGTACTCCAGGTGGCAGCTGCACAAATGTCAGCAGCTGAGACCCCTAGAAACAGGCTACAGAGGTAGCCATACCCCTTGTGGAATGGGCTTTCACTGCTCCTGGCAACTCTTTGCCATGCTTACTGTAGCAAAACACAATACAATGTGCCAACCATTCAGACAAACATTGTTTAGAAACCTGAATGCCCTCTCTACCTGGGGTGAAAGAAATAAAAAGCTGCTTCGACTTTCTGCACTCCTTAGTACAAAGCACATAATACTTTAAATTGTGTGCATGTCTAATGTATGGAGCAGTGCTTCCCCCTGGATTGGCATGCTCAGGGAAGTAAACAGGTAGGTGGACAGATTGGTTCAGGGTAAATTCAAATACCACCTTAGGAAGAAACTTAGGATTCGTGTGCAAACACACCCTGTTTATGTGAAAAATCGAATAAGGCTCCTCACACCAGAGGGCATGAAGCTCGGAGATCCTTCAAGCAGAAGTAATAGCAACCAAAAATAACGCTTTACAGGAAAGAATGTGTAGACTCGCAAATCAAGGCTAGCTGAAAAGGAGTCTGAGTCAACGTCTCCAAAACAAAATTCAAATCCCAAGCCGGGACAGGGGAATGGATTGGAGATTTCAGATGCCAGATGCCCCTAAGGAAGGTACAGGAGACACTCAATTGAGCCATGGTTCAGCTGCCAACAGGCTCATGAAAGGCTGAGATAGCACCTTGAGAGAGGGAGTACTGGAGGTCTGAGTCTGATAGAGGTATCAGGTAATCCAGGATCTGGCTCTCTGAACAAGTGAAAGAATCCAGGTGATGCTTGGCAGCCCATATGGTAAACCTATTCCACTTCATGGCATATGTGGCTTGAGTGGAGGGCTTCCAAGTGGCCACAAGGACACCTGCCACCTCCTGGGACACCCCAAACTGGTTGATGGCTATGTTCTCAGGAGCCAGGCATGCAGACGAAGGGACTTAAGGTTGGGATGGACCAGGGTCCCCCGAGCCTGTGTCAACAGATCCCTGCAGAGGGGCAGAGAGACCTGAGGTTCCTCTGCTAACTGTTGCAATAATGGAAACCAGAGCTACCAGAATCATGCTGGCCCCCCTCCATCTGTAGCTTGATTAGCACCCTCTCAATCAGAGGAAATGGAGGGGAGTCATAAAGGAATCTCCTACGCTCCATGAGAGGGACAACGCATCTCGCCAGAAAACTCCAGGCCCGGATCTAGTGAGCAGAAACTGGGCAGTTTTGCATTGGGTGGGGATGCAAAGAGGTCTAACTCTGGATGACCCCATCTGGTGAACAGATCTTCTGTGATGGATGAGAGAAGTTCCCATTCATACATGCTGAACTACACCGAGTACCAAATTCTCGTGGCCTCCCTGCATAGGGGATACAAATGCATCCCCCATGCTTGTTGATATAGTAGACAACACTGAGGTTGTCAGACTGAATCAGCAGCTGACCCTGAAGGAGACAATACTGAAAGGCCCGCATGGCATATGGGACCACCTGCATCTCCAGGACATTGATATGCAGGGAGGTGTCGATCTGAGCCCTGAGTCTGAAAAGGATACAGATGCACCCCCCATCCTGACCCGGAGGCATCCATTGTGAGTGTAACCGCCCTACAAATGGGGGTCACTAAAAAGCCTTCCTTGGGTGAGCCTAGATGCCCACTGCCCTGCGTTTGGCCTTTAAATGTGATTGCCAGTGAGTGCTTTTAAAGCCTCCATGTACTGTCTCTTTAAGTGCTGCCTGCTTGCAGTCGTAATTAATTTGGATGGAGGGGTCTGTGTGTTTCCCTACTTGAGACCCGCTCAAGCTGCTGCCAAATCACTCTGTTTCTGCCATCGCTAAATGTGCAGAGGGAGCTCTTTTGAAAGATTAACCAATTGCTGGTAATCAGTTAGAGTGGTAATGAAAATGCAGTTTGTTCTAACCTGTTTTCTTGCAGCCTAGACTGTTTCTGTTTGGCTACACCATTTTGGTCCCGGACTGGTGAGTGGGACCAATCAGTACTTAGGACTCTAAAATGGAGCCTGCTTTGGGCCAGTCAGGACTGGGACTCTCATCTGGAGCCTGTTGAAAGGGGACTGTATGGAGGGTGCCTCTGGGTAATGTAGTTTTGGATCCTTGGTGCCTTTTTGCACCTATAGAGGGAGCTCTACTGTGATTGACAAGAGAAGCAGCCAACCGAATCTTTTGGTCCAGAGGGAAATTCCCCAGCAGCCTGCAGCACAAGGTCAGACTGAGAATGGAGCTGGAAGAGGGAGCAGCTCGTGGAGCTGCTGCCCCATGGGGCAGCATGGGGTCTTGGCAGAAAGGCTGAGTCTGGCCTTCCTGCACTTGGCTCTCCTGCAGGGAGAGAAAAAGGACATCTTCATCTTGGACCATGTCTCCAAATTACTTTGTTGTGCCCCAAGTTATGGGCACAATGAGCAGAGAGGAAAAGAAGGGTATTTTCATGTCGGACTGCGTCTCCGAAACAGTTATGTGTGTGCGAGTGGCGAGGTGCACCGTAATTCAGCCAGAGTCATGGATGTGCCCTAAGGAGAAGAAAAGAAACCAGATTCAAGTTGGGAGCTGGAGAGAGAAGGAGCTCTGAGTGCGCGAGCGGCCTTGTGGTGCCGTAGTTCGCGCAGGAGAGACGTGGAAGGCGTGATCCCTGGCCTGCTAGCCTGCTTTCTGCCCTGAGAGGGAGAAGAGGATGTTTTTGGACTGAATTTGAATTTGTAGACAGTAAAGCAAGCAGCTGAATTATTACCAGGCTCACCCTGTAGAAGACCGAAGATTTTGCTGAAAGCGATCAGCCTGTCAGGACTCTAGTTACTGAAGTGCTCCCGGGTTTCGCAGTAATTTTTGTGATCGGGATCGAGGAGTCATCTGCCTGATACAGTAAGCATTCTTTTTACATATAAATGTGCTATGTGCTGGAAGGGGATCGTGATCTGGTTTCCCCATTTGTTGTAAACTGTGTGCTAGTGCTGGAAGTAGTTTTCCCAGCAAGAATCAGACTGAATCCGTGCTGCCTGGTGTAGATAGGCCCTGCCACGAGGGTCCTGCCTCACCACCTTGCTGCACAGAAAGATCCATTGTCGAGGGGCCAAGCTTCCTCTGGCAATCCAGAGAGTTCATCTATCAGCCCTCCTGTGTTTAGCCTAGGTATCATGAGTAATTATCAGGGTAGCTCCCTGCAACTTTTGTTTAATCAAAGTGTGTCATCTGATTGTTTATGCTTTTCTTTCCATGAACTGAGCCATCCGGCTCTGGATTACAACTTGTGTGTGCATGTTCTTTTTCCATCACAGGGCCCCAACCAGCTGCAACGGACCTGGCTAGCCCCTCTCCCATCCTGGGTAGCCAGAGAATGTGACTGATTGGGAATCTAAGTGCATGCACAGTACTGTGATTATTAATGTGTTTAAGCTAATTAACCTGATTTCCCCCCTTCATTGTTACAGCCCCCTGAATAAATCAGATCTGTTTGTTTCTGCAATTTACATTGACTGTGGTGTCAGTTTATGCTGAAAGTATTGCTTTGTTGCCACTGTACTGCATCACCTTATTTTACAGGGGGTCCCCAGAGTCAAGCTGAAGGAACCAGTCCTGGGGGTAAGTGCCAAGCACAAGTGTATGCGGTTTGCATATCTGGGGTATTGGGAAGGTTACTTCTGTGTACTGTGTGGGCCACTACTGGGAGATAAGGGGGGTCACAGTGTCCCACAGGGCTGTGGCCTGGTTAGCGTAACCCAAACCAACCCTGACCTTTGGGTGGAGGCATCTGTTTTAGAACTGAGGCCCCTTAACCAGTTAGTAGCCAAGCAGCAGGGGTAGTAGCCCAAGGGATAGTGCCACCTATGGGTTACATGAGGATCTGCTGGGGGGAAGAGATCTGGAATGGAACCCCTTGCAACAGGTTCAGTGGGTCCATCTACCATTGGAGCACCATGCAGAATGGGGAAGAGACCAGCACTAACTTTTCTAACTCATTCATGCGTTGGTCTCATTGCACCCTGAGTGTCCACTGGAGGACTTGCATGTGTAGCCAATCCAGTGGCACCGTGGGAATGGCCACAGCCATCAACCCCAACAGCCTCAGGTATACCCTTGCTGTAACATTATGGCTCTGGGCAACCTCTTAAGCCTGAGTCATAGGGCACTCCACTCTGTTCTAAGGCAGGAAGGCCTTTCTTTGTGCCGAGTCCAGAACCACCCCTATATATTACAGCCTTTGGGATGGGGTTAGGACCAACTTGGGCAAGTTGACCATGATGCCCAGATAAAGAAACAGCTAAAGGGTTCTCTCCAGAGTCCGGAGAAGCTGTTCTCTGAATGAGGCTTTTAGGAGCCAATTGTCCAGACAGGAGAAGACATACAGTCCCTCTCTTCTGAGAGCTGCAGTTGCTGCTACTAAGCACTTGGTAAAGACCTGCGGTGCAGAAGATAGGCCAAAGGGCAATACCTTGAATTGGTACTGTTCACCCTGAAAGAGGAACCAGTGGAATCTCCTGTCTGGTGGAACCACCGAGACATGCAGGTAGTCATCCTTCATGACCTGGGAGCACAGCCAGATGCCCTGCTTGATTAGAGGCATCAGACCTGGCAGGGTTACCATGCAAATTATTTTGTATTGGATATACAGATTGAGGTCCTTGCGATCTAATATGGGCCTCAGATCTCTGGTCTTCTTGGGGATACAGAAGAACCCGGAATAGAATACTGTGTTTCATTGGTGCCTAGGCACTGGCTCAATGGCCTGTTTGCGTAAAAGAGACTGTACCTCCTCCCGGAGAACAGACAGATGGGCCAGAGGTTAGGTGGAGCAATCTGGAGGAGACTCTGGAGGCATCTCGATAAGCTCCAGAGTGTGACCCCTCTCTATGATCTGAAGAATCCAGGCATCTGAAGAAATGGTTCTCCATTGATTGAGATGGAGGGAGGGAGAACCGAACTCCGACCACCACCTCTTGATCGGGGACCAGAAAAGGGGGGGGGTCTGGCAAGGAGACAAATGGAGGCAGATCCAGCCACTGGGGCTGATCCATCAACCCTAGGGTGCTTCACAGCAGCACTGGAGGAGGATACTCTTTTCTTGCCCTGGGTTCAGGAGGCAGCTCCAGACTTGTGGGGCACCTTGTAAAGAGGAGGGTGCTGTCTGCCCCTAGGCTGGGTATGACAGAGTGAGTGGACAGACTTAACAGCCCTACCAAATGCCTGTAGCTCATTTATGATGCCCTGCCCATCTGAACCAAACAGCTTGGAGCCATTAAAAGGGACATTAAGCACCTTTTGCTGGACATCAGCTGGGAAACCCGAGACCCTCATCCAGGAGTATCTACTAAGGGAACTGCCCGTGGCATCAGCCCTGGCACCTGCATCCACAATGTAGTAGAGACTCTGCAGAAGGTGCTTGCTAATATCCTTAACACTCTGCCAGCATTTAAGAATCTCCTGTTTCTGGGCCACGGCCTTGCCCTTCTTCAGATAGTAGTCTGGTACTTTACCATGTGGGAGAAGAAACTGGCGATCTGCAACCCTAAGGTGGAGGAGGCATAGACCCTCTTGCCCCAGAGATCAATCCTATGGGATTCTCTGTCAGGGGGAGGGAACTGAGGTGCTTGGGCACCTTCGACCTATCATGAGCTGCCTTAATGACCACAGAATCAGTTTCAGGCTGGGCAGCATAATGTGGCAGACCCTGGGGGCATGATACAACTTAACAGCCCTGCAGGACATGGCTGACATCATGTTAGGCCTGTGCCAGGCTGCATTAGTGGCATTCCTCACAGCAGGAGGAATGACCTTGGGGGCAGACTCTGGGATCTCCAAGAAGTCCACCTGATCTCTTCTGATTGCATCCTCCTCCTCCTCAATGTGGAAGCCCATGGCTGAGGACAGCTGCTTCATGACATTGAAGAAGGCGGGGTCCTCTGGAGGAAACCTAGGAGTATGTCTGACAGAGTCCTCACTCACTGAGGAGGCAGTGGACTTGTCAGAGGATGGAGGCTCTTCCTCCTCTTCCTCAGATAAGATGAGGTCAGGATAGTACTCCTCCTCTATGTCGACCTGTTCCAGCACAAGGTCTGACGAGCGAGGGACCATCAACGGCCTGTGGGGGCTGAAGTGGTGGCAACAATGGAGTCATCAATGGCGCAGGTGATATAGGCCAATTAATGGACCAAGACTGTAGTGAATTTGGTCAAGATGTCATTAAAGCAGCAGTACTAGATAATCAGGAAGTTATCATCAAAATTCTGCTTTGTGGCTGGAAGCATGCAGCCATAGTTCTGGTTTCCTTATCTGTAAATATTTGTTTTTACCTATCTTTAGTTTTTTAGATATTTAAAATTTATTTCCGCTGGCCTGGTGGCGCAGAGTGTTGAGATGCTGGCACCTCACCTCACACCACGCCGGCGACCTGGGTTAGGGAACGGACTCAGGTTGCCAGGGGTTGGCAGGGGAAGGAGAGGATTGATCATCTGTATGACTGCTCTCCTCTCCTGGGGTGGGTTAAAGAGCCACTACGCTCTGCAGCAGCCCCCGGTAGAGTCCTGGAGCACTGCAGAAGCGTCACAACGTGTGAAGTGCCATAAAAGGAAAAATCACTCCAGATTAGCTGGATGACAGCATCCAGTTCACTGACACCCTCCAGGCTTCCTGCGGGCCAATTTGCCTCAGCAGCGCCCCAGAGGCTGAAGAAAAAATATAGTGTGCTGGGTTTCCCCTGCCAGTGCCTTGCCCCTCAGAGGAGAGGGACCACTCGTGAGGAGTGGTAACCAAGCTACCTCACAGGGGTCAGCTGTGATATGAGGCGAGGGCTTGAGGGAGTTAGTGGAGGAGTGCCGGTGACCTAGGCTGACTGAAGGAGAGGCGGATCCAGAGCATGGTAGGGGAGGAAAATAGATAAGTCAGAAAAGAATGTACTTCCATTGGTGTGGATCTACAGTAAATATGGCTGCCGCCTAATATTAGCTGAGCTCCTCACGTCTCGTCACGTCTTTTGTTTTTCTTCTGTGGGACCCTGTGTTGCACATCCTTGCTCTCCCTGTGTAGTACTGCGAGTCATACGTATGCGCATTTGGCAGCAGAGGGTTCCAATTCAACATGCCGGATGGGAGAAATTTAAAGAAAAATGGAGTAAATTGCAGGGTGATAGTACAGCAAAAATATGAAAGATTACCAGGTAAGTGCTCAACAGAGCACAGGAAACAAAAGATCCAATTTTTTTTTTTTATCTAGTATTCCTACTTTAAGGTTGATGAGACTGGAATGGTGCGTTGACGACGGAGGGGTCAATGGCGCAGGGTGTGATGTCCCCATCCAGTGGGCCCTGAGTGCCTAAAGCCCAAGGATCTAGAGAAGCATCAGACCTCAATGGGAAGGCCGTCGACGACATGCCCGTTGTCAACGGCGTAGGGGCCAACATCACGGAAGTCAACAACCGACTGCCCTGAGCAGTGGGCGGTGGGGCTGTCGGTATGGGTCTGGTAGGAATAGAGACCTGGACAGCAGCAGGTGTCGGTGCAGCTGCAGTCGACAGAGTGCCCCCTGGACGAAGAAGAGGAGGCTGTCAGGGAGTGGGAGTGCTGCCGGGGGGGGAGTGATCCCTATCTTGGTCCTTTTCATTACTTTTCCCTGAGGACTAGTCTCGGGCCTTAGCAGCCTGGGAGCTCAACGAACCTGCTGGCAACTTGGAAAGAGGTACCCCAGAGGACCCCTACCCAGAACTGGCTACCTGTTGCTCCATCAGGAAATGTTTGAGAAATGTTTTGCGTCGCCTGAGGGTGGTTTGATTAAACTTCTGGCAGAGCTCACAGTCTGACACATCGTGGTCAGGCTCAAGACTGATAAGGTCACATCTAGAGAGTATGGAGTTCAGTACTGGTGCCCATACCTCAGAAAGGACATTAACCTGCTGGAGAAGGTCCAGAGGAGGGCTACAAAGATGATAGTTGGTTAAAGCTACCAACTGTCCCTATTTTCCCAGGACAGTCCCTGTTTTAGGCAGCATGTCCCAGTCTCCTCACAAGTTTTGCAAAACGTCACTTTTGTCCTGGTTTTTGCTTACATGTCCCAGTTTTGTCCCTTTTTTTTTTTTGCTAGCTACTAATCCGTGAGTGGCAGTTATTTCAGCACCACTGTGGCACTACTCGGGCTGGACAGCAGTTTGTAACTTCAACCCTTGCGCCTGTGTTGTACCACAAGCACGTCAGTGGGAACACAGTAAAGCATGTTCCTTCCTGTTAGATTAGACTGGGTAGTAGTGCAAACAAGCACATGTGGATGTCTGCCTGCCAGTAGCTGAGAGGGACTCCAAACAGAGAAGAGACCGGCAGCAGTGAACTAAGATACCCGAACTTGATCAGCTGTAGGGAAGTGTATGAAAACAATCTGGTGTGGTGAAGAGAGTCACTGAAGTGAAGTTGGCTCAGCAAATGAGGTGAGTGTAAACGGGTTGGATGGAACTGTCAAGAGGAGCAATACATGCAGCTCAAATGTCTGATCACAATTTAACACAAGTTTGCTTCTAATGAACTTTCTGTACCTCATGATTTGGAACTTGCAGCAGTATGATGTATTGCTTTAATCTGGATATTTGCTACTGATGTTACTGTGGGGAGGCATGGCCAGAGCAAGCAGCAAAATTTAATTGATTGTGTGAGGCATTGTCTGCAGCGGTGCCCGTGGCAGTGACATGGTGTGGGGGGTGTCATGGTCAGGATGGACTGTCCCAGTTTTAGACCTTGGAAAGTTGGTAGCTTTATAGTTGGTCAACAGGGTAAGGCATACAAGGAGAGGTTGAGGGCACTGAAGATGTACTCCCTGGAAGACAGGAGAGAGAGAGAGAGAGAGAGGACATGATTGGGACCTTCAAGTACTTGAAAAGGATAAATAAGATTGATAGGGAGAATCTCTTTAAGCTGAGTGGCAACCATAACATGAGAGTGCACAGTCTTAAGCTGGAGGGTGGGAGGTTTAGGAGGGAGGTCAGGAAGCACTTCTTCACAGAGAGGGTGGTGGACACTTGGAATGCGCTGCCAGAAGAGGGAATCTCATTGAAGACAGTGGACAGCTTTAAGAGAGGCTGGGACAGGTATAGGGGGAGGATAAGGGTCAAGGGTAGGAGGATGGGAGGCGGGGAGGGAGGGCAGGGACAGTAGCTCAAGCTGTGGACCCTGCAACACGAGCAGACTTGATAGACCAAATTGCCTTCTTCTGCTGGCTTCTTTGTATGTTTGTATGTAAGACAGCAGACACAATCTTCTTTCCACAGCGGCAGTAACGGAAGAGAGAAGCTGAAGGATTAACTCTCGACATACACAAAATAAAGGACTCTCTTTAGAAAAAGAGATTCTAAAAGGCTAAGTATGAAAAAAGCCGTAGGCAAAAAAGGCGCGAAACTGAGGAGGGAGTGGGTTCTCTCCCTCCTTTATAGGGCTGGTGACATTGACGTATGATATTAGCGTGGGCAGCCCTAGTTGTACTGCTGAAAATCTTCCATGTGGATCCTGCTTCACTGATGGTGAAGTTCCATATGTGTGACCGGATTTATTTATTTATTTTATTTATTTGCTTTTGTTAACCGGGTAAGCACACTAGACAGCCAAGTGTCTATTTTCAGGTGCAACCCGGGAGATTACAAGGTACATACATGAACATCAGGCAAAAACAAATGAAGGATTACATTAAAGAGAATTAGCACACAGGGTCAATACAAGTAACAGTACCAGCAGGGGTTTACATTGCAGGCAGTAGGAAGAAGTACAGTATGGTTTCATCGTTCCAGGCAGCAATGTTGTAAGGCTTGCAGGTAGGCAAAGAGGAGTCCATTGGGATAGAGTGGGCCCAGAGCAAGATAAGGGAGTGCACAGTAATAATGCTCACCCTGTTGGGCAGGTGGGCCTAAGTGGTCTATTTTTCTAGTAATGTCTTCATAAGTGACATTGCAGAGGGACTGGAAGGAAAAGTATGTCTCTTTGCAGATGACACAAAGATCTGCAACAGGGTTGATACACAAGGAGGCGTGGAAAGGATGAGAAGGGACTTGGCAAGGTTGGAGGAATGGTCAGAAGTATGGCAGCTAGGATTCAGTGCAAAGAAGTGCAAAATAATGCACCTGGGAAACAAGAACCCAGGGAAGAATACACAATGGGGGGTATAACAACAACAAAAGGAAAAGAACCTGGGGTAATCATATCACATGACCTTAAGGTTAGCAAGCAATGTGAGAAGGCAATAGGGAGGGCTGGGGTATACTGGGATGCATAGGAAGAGGCATCAGCAGCAGAAAACAGGAAGTTGTTATCCCTCTGTACAGACAGTTGGTGAGACCCCATCTGGAGTACTGTGTCCAGTTCTGAAGACCCCATCTCCGCAAGGACATAGACAAGATAGAGGCAGTCCAGAGGAGGGCAACTAAAATGGTGCAGGGTCTACAAGAGAAGCTGTATGAGGAGAGACTAAAGGGCTTAATATGTATACCCTTGAGGAAAAAAAGGGTGAGGGGGACATGATAGAAACTTAAGTACTTCATGGAATCAACAAAGTCAAGAGGGTAGCATCTTTCAGAAAGAGGACGTGCAAGAACAAGGACACAATTAAAGATAATGGGGGTGGTTCAGGGGCAATGTGAGGAAGTATTATTTCACAGGAGAAGGTAGTGGATGCATGGAACAGCCTTTCTGAGGGAGGTTGTGGGGTCTAAAACTGTGGGAGAATTCAAGAAAGCATGGGACAGACATAAGGCAATTCTTGTGGGGGGTAGGAAGAAATAGGCTGTTGGTTAACTAGGATCTGCGGCCTATCCTGTAGGTAGGAAAATGGGCAGACTAGATGGGCCAAGCGGTCCTTATCTGCCATCAAAGTCTATGTTTCTGTGTTAGTAAGCTGTGAGTACAGGAGGTGTATAAGCGCAGAGGGACTCTACCTAAGTCATATTGTTTAGGTAGCATCTCAGTTAGTTGGGGCGTCACAGGCTGAGAGGGTTTGTCTAGTGCAGAGACAGGTGGAGGCTGTTTTGAGAAAGCCCCAGAGGGAGGCTTTAAAGCTCTGGTGGGAGGGAGAGGAATGAGTGCTTGATGGAAGAGAGTTCCAAACCCTGGGCGCATTCGCAGCGAAGGCTCGGTCACCAATTTGAGTGCGGTTTTAGGGTTTTTTTAGGTTTAGGATGACAGATACCCCAGATGAAGATAAGGAAATTACAGTAAGGATGAAGACATTTCTATTTTGTGTAGCACTCCACATTGTCAATGGGTAATTGGAAGATGTGGGTTCTAATAAGCACTATCCCTTAAACAACCACATGGAGGAGAATTTTGGCCCATATGCAAACTGCAAAAAAGGAGAAGGGAAAAGGAATTTGCCTGATAACTGCCAACTGCAAAACTTTGCGACCAAAGGCTGCATCAGCAGAACTTTGAACATCCAATTTGTAGTGCTTAGTGAGCATGTGGACAGAGGACCACATTGCTACCTCACACAATTCTAAGACAGATGCCTGACCTTTCTCTACCCAGGAGGTGACCATAGCTCTGATGGAATAAGCCTTGATAAGAGCCAGAGCCCTCTTCTTTACTGCGACATAAGCCTTGGCAATGCATGCCCTCACCCATCTTGCCAGGATGACCTTGGAGGCTTTTTGTCCTTTTTTGGCTGCTCCGGAAAGTTTGAACAACTTATCCGATTTCCTGAACTCCACAGTCCATCTTAGGTATGTCTTAACTGCCCTGTGCAAATCTAACTTGTGCAACTTTTTCTCTTTTGGATGAGCTGGCTGCAGACAGAAGGATGGAAGATAGATTTCCTGGTTCATGTGAAAGGCTGGAGGAACCGTCGAAATGAAAGATGGAACCATTTTCAGAACCACCTTGTCCTTATTCATGATGAGGTAAGGTTCCTTGTGGGACAAGGCCTGGAGCTCACCAATCCTCCTGACAGAACATATAGCAACTAAAAAACACACCTTGTAGGACTATACGTCTAGCGGTACCAAGAAAAGAGGTTCGAAGGATTCCTTACAAAGAGCATTTAAGGCCAGATTCAGATCCCATGGAGGGACAGGGGACTGAAACAGGGGTCGGCTCCTGCTGACAGCTCATAGAAAATGAATAACCTCCCATTTATCCCCTAAGGACGAGCCCAAGGAGGTTCTAAGGGCTAACATCTGACCTCTTAAGGTGCTCAAGACCAAACCTTTTTGCACAACTTCCTGCAGAAAGTCCAAAATCTGTGGAACAGTGGCTGTAGAAGGCCAGACATTTTTCTCTTTGGCACACGCCAAAAAAGTGGTCCATACACAAGTGTAAGCTGCAGATGTGGAATTCCATCTGGCGGCCATCAGGGTGTCCACTACCTTTCTAGAGAAACCCTGTTTTCGGAGTTTCCTTCTTTCAGGAACAAGGTCGCTAGCTGCATCGCCGCCAGGTCTGGATGTAGAATGGGGCCTTGAGAGAGAGGAGGACCCCTGGATTGGGAGTTGAAACTATGCTTAAGCTAGATTCACTAGGTCTGGGAACTACAGCCTTCTGGGCTATTCTGGAGCTATCAGAAGAAAGCTTCCACTTGAGTGTCTTATTTTGCATATAATCTTGGGAAGGAGTGGCAGAGAAGGGAAGACATATGCTCTGCCGAAATTCCACGCCTGTGACAGAGCTTCCACTGCCTCTACCTGTGGCCACCGGTGGTGGCTGAAGAACCTCTACAGTTGAACATTCTGGCTGGAGGTGAACAGGTCAGTTTGTGGATGACCGAATCTTTTGCACAGAAGGTCAAACACCTCCGGGTTCAGCATCCACTCCCCTGGGTGGACATTCTCGCAGCTTAGCTAATTGGCCTGAAAGTTCAACTCTCCCACCAAGTGAGCTGTTGACAGAGAGAAGGTTCTCCTCTGCTCACTGCAGAAGATCAGTTGCTTCCTTTAGCATCTCTCTGCTCTTTGTGCCCCCCTGATTGTTTATGTACGCCACCCTGACAGCATTGTCTGACTTTATTTTCACAGCTTTTGACTGTACCAGATTGTGAAAATGAAGGAGAGCAAAGTGTACAGCCCTCCTCTCCAGGACATGGATGTGCAGGTGTTGTTCCTGCACAGACCAAGACCCCTGAATGGGAAGGTGGTCCAGCACTGCACCCAAGCCCGACAGGCTGACATTGGTTGTCAGGATCAACTCTGGGGGAACTTCCAGGGAGACCCGTTGTTTAGAGTCTCTAAACTCACCCACCAACTCAGGGACTGCTGCAGGGTTGGGGAAATTGGAATCCTGGCTTGATATTTCTCCGAGGCTGGGTCCCAGGCCATCAGCCACTCGATCTGGAGGGGTCTCATGTGAAGGTGAGCCCACAGGACTAGTTCTGTTGTTGCTGTCGTGAGGTCTAGAATCCACAGTAGATTCAGTCACTCAATCAATCCGATCAATCAATCAAGTGTTTATTTATCCAGGTGAACACCATTGAGTAGGCTCATTTACAAGATGGACCTGTGTTACACAAGGTCAAGAATAACACTTGTATGTACAGATAATAAATAGACATAATTATACAGAAATAGAAAAAAATACACAGAGCAATAACAAGTATTTCAGGTATAGAGTTAACAAGGCTAGGGAGAATGGTATGAGAAGGGGAATTAAAACATTCTGAAACAGCCAGCGTATTAAAACATTTTCAAACAGCACGGCATATCATAGGTCAGGACATAAACAGACTTAAGGGGCAGATATTGAGGGGAGGGGTACAGGACTGCTGTTGTTCTAGGAGGGGTGCAACGGCAGATGGGCTGGGGACATATATGTTAGGAGTCTGAGGGTAAGAAAGGTAGTGGATTAGCAGAAAAAAGGGGGGTATAGGTGGAGACAATCCAAGGACAGGGTTAGGTGGAGATGTAGTGGGCAGGTAAGCAGTAGGCACCCTAGCACGCCAAGCATGCTGGAAACAGCTGCATAGCTCCTTAACAGCCTTGGCATAGATTGTGAGCTAAAGCCGATGACTGGTTCCTCAACCACTGAACTTCTCTCATAAAAGTCTCCTTCCAGGCTGCCAAGAGGAAGACCTTCCCCGTGTCCATCCTGAACACTGCTCCCAGGTGCTTCAGAGTCTGAGATGGGTTGAGAGAGCTTTTTTCCTGATTGACCACCCAACCATGGGACTCCAAAACCTCCAGAGTACTGGTCACTTTTTTCCTTGCCAGTGTGGCAGAAGGTGCATGAATGAGCAAGTCGTCCAGGTAAGGGCGGACATGATGTTCGTCCTGCCGGAGTTGTGCTACCAGGGCTATGAGCACCTTTGAGAACACTCTGGGGGCTGTTGTTAGCCCAAAAGGAAGTGCCCTGTATTAGAAGTGTTGCCCCAAGACCATGAACTGGAGGAACCTCTGCTGAGAATGATGGATGGGGATGTGAAGATATGCTTCTCTCTGGTCTATGGATGCTAAATGATCCCCCAGCTGGACAAACCGAATGATTGATTTTAAGAACTCCATCTTGAAGGACGTGTGGCGAACAAACTTGTTTAGGTGTTTCAGATACAGAATAGGTCTGAAACCCTCTGACTTCTTGGGAACCACAAAATAAATTGAGTAGAATCCCTGGCCTTGTTTGTTGGGTGGCACCGGAACAATCAACCTGATCTGTTTGAGGTGATCTAATGTTCGAGATGCTGCTTGTCTCTTCATGGGGTCCTTTTATACAGGGGATGGTAGAAAACATACCAGACCACCACATCAATTTCTTCAGAGCACTCCAAACAGGTGGTGCTAAACCCGTAATGTAAACTCCAGCACTTCCAAATAGTAAAGCACTTCACACACAGATATTGATGCAGCAAATGAAAAGTTTACTTGAAGTTTCATTTAAAATAACAGTTACACCGGGAACTCACAATTTAACTCACAGCTTGTTACTTCATTGCAGATTTTCACAGTATTTAATTCATTCGAGCTTGTGACAATGTCCCGTAACTGGAAACCAGATGTAATTTGTGTGTGAAGTGCTTTACTATTTGGAAGTGACAGTAGGAAGCGTCCCCTTAAGGGAATGGTTGTAAACTCTTTTGCATAGCCTAAAGCCAGTGTAACCCCCAGGTGGTGCTATCCCAAAGACTACTACCCCTGCCTGCTTGGCTAGTAGCAGGTTAAGGGGCCTGTGTTCTGAAACGGGTGCCTCCACCCGGAGGTCAGGGTTGGTAGTGGTCAAGCTAACCTGGACACTGTAACCCACCCCTTTCCTTACTAGTGGCCCAAACAATACACAATAATCACTTTCACAATATCCCTGATACACCACACAAGTACCCACACTGTTTGCACTTACCACCAGGGCTTTCCTCTGGCCCAGCAATGGGGACTCCCTGTAAAACAAGGTTATACACAGCAAATAACAGCAGTACAGTACTGTTGCACAAACTGGAACCACAGTCAGTGTAAATGCAAAAGAGTTAGATCTGATTTATTTAAGGGACTTGAACAAGGGAGGGGCAATCAGGTTAATTTGCTTAAAGGCTCATTCAATCAAACAGTTATGCATGCACTTCAGGGTCCATAAACAGTCACACACTCTGGGTACCCAGATGGAGAATGGTGGGCTAGCTAGGAACATTGCAACTGGTTGGGGTCCTGTAATGGAAGAAAACAACATGCACAACACACACTATTTGTAATCCGGAGCCAGAGGGCTCAGTTTGTGAAAAGAAAACAACAAGACAGTCAGATGACACACTTTTAGAGTAGGCTGTTGTTGCAGAGAGCTACCCTGATGATTACTCACGATACCCAAGACTGGACACACGCTGGACGAAAATCGAGACAGAAGGTGGTTAATCTGGAGTGCTAGGAGAAGCAGAGCCCACACGATTCGCTGAGGTGTCGTTCCTGTTCAAGCGTGGAGCAGGGGGCTGATCCCCAGGCAGGTCTCTCATTAGTGGCGTTCTCTGTGCAGTAGGTTAGTCTGGCAGGGCCAGCGTGGCATGGCCCAGGCCAAATGGAGATGAACACAGATTCAGTCCGATTAGGCTGGATAAAGCTTCCAGCAAGCAGAACACAGTTCACACAGTGGGGAACCAAATCATGACCCACTTTCAATACACAGCACATTTACATGTAAAGGATTCTACGGTACTGGCAAGCAGAACACAGTTCACACAGTGGGGAACCAAATCACGACCCACTTTCAATACACAGCATATTTACATGTAAGGAAATTCTACTGTACCAGGCAAACTGCTCTCCAGTCACGATTGCAAAGTCTCTGCACAAACCGGGGATTCAAAAGCAGCTGGAAATCCTGACAGACCAATCGCATTCAGCAAATCTTCAGTCTTCTTCAGGTATGAGCCTGGTAAAAAAATCAGTGGCTTACTTCGTTCTCGCAAACTTGGATTTAGTTCGAAATAATTCTCTTCTCTCCCTCTCAGGGGCAGCAGACAGACATGCAGGCCACAGCTCAGGCCTTTCCACAGTTCTCCCACTCGAAACTACTCAGATGGCTGCTTGACTGTCTCAAGCTCTTGCTCATTCAGCTCCCAACCGAGATCTGACTCAACTGTCAGCAAGCCAGTGACTTTCCCCATAATCCAAAAGGTTTGGTTGGCTAATCTGTTTGTCAGTCACAGCAAAGGCTCCCCCTTCAGGTGCAAAAAGGTGCCAAAAGCCCAAAACTACAATTCCTACAGATTTTGACTCCAGACAGCTCCTGTAGTCCGGCTCCATTTTGGGTCCCACCAGAACTGATTGGTCCAATTCGCAGTCCAGGACCAAGATAGTGGAGATAAACAAAACAGTCCTTGCTGCAAAGAAGGCAGGTTAGACAAACTACATTATCATTATCACTGTAAATGATTTTCAGCAAATAGTTACATCTTTCAACAGAGCTCTCTCTCAGATTACTTATGACTGCAATCCAGGCAGCTCTTAAAGAGACATACAAAAAGGCTATACAGGCACTCTCTGGCAATCACATTTAAACTGCTAAAATGTAGGACACCAGCCTGGCAGTGAGCATTTAGGCAAGCTCCAGGAAGCCTTTCAGGAACCCCCACTTGTAGAGGGGGGTTACACCCTTCCCTGCCTGGAGAAAACTTGGCATCCGCGTCATGTCTGTACCATCATGCATCACTTAACATAAACTTATTACTTTACTATACATATTCACTACACTTCATGATACTATATCCATTCTGACAACACACTGTGCATATTTCACATAGGTAAATTGAACATTACTATACCGAATCAGGTAATAACTTCTTGCACCTTAAACAATGCAAGAGGGAGCTTTTCCCTATCAACTAACTTGGGGCTAGAGGGGGCAGGGACACCATGGTGAGAGGGAAAGACAAGTAACCTGGAATTAGCTGTCAAGCTCAATTTGGGCATTGAGCTTAGTGAGACATAAACACCTTTGTGCACCACATTGACAGGCAAATCCACTGGCCTCCAGAGAGAATCATAACTGAGTGTACTACTGGCTTGACAGTTCGGCTAGTCTTTCTGAGGGGGCAGCTACAGTCTCTATACTCTCAGCACTAGTCTGGGGACTCTTGTCACTTGTCAGGGGTGCCTCTGCCTGAGTGGGAACGTTCAAACTTGGGGCACTGTTTGCTCCTTGCTCTGCAGGCTCTCTTTCTACAACACTTGACTCATTTTGCGAAGGCTCAGGCATAATCAAGCTTTGAGGCACTGAAGGGGGTGGTCAGCACTCTCACAGTGTTCTTCAAGTTCTGGTATGTCACCAGAAAGACTCATTCCATCAGCCCCTCCCTCAGGCAAATCATACAGTTCCACAATACACAGAGACTCAGCATCTTCAGACGTGATACTTTGCACTTCACTTTCAGGGAGCATTGGCTCCAAGGACAAAGTTGGTGGGTTAGGTAGTCCAGAAGGCCCAGCTTGATCCCCACAATTAATCATGGGGTTACCTCAAAACAGCTGACTCAGTTCATAAGAGGGGTAAAAGGCATAGTTGCACTCACTTTTGTTAGAAGTGGACTGACAGTCACTATCATTCTGGACCTGCTGCGGAGGAAACCTTAAATCTGTGACCACAGGAGTAGGTTGACTCTGTCTCTTTCTTGCAGCAGCATGAGTCACCGGCCCAGGGGGCTCAGTTTCTGGGGGTTCAGCCTCAATCAAACTTGGCCGATAGGTAGCAAATGGTTACGGTGCATGGTCTTGACAGCTTTGGAGTTATTCTCTGGGCACACCTTGTACACAGGTAAATCATCCAACTTTCCAACTACTACATGGGGAAGATGGTGCCACTGATCAGCAATTTTGTGTTTACCATACCGTCCCAAATTGCGTAACAACACACGGTCTCCAGGTCGAAGCTCTCGAGCCTTTACTTTTTTATCATGCCTCTCTTTGTTGGCTAGATTTCTCTTGGTGGCCATTGTCTGGGCCAGTTGATAGGCATGGTTCAATTGAGCTTTCAGTTTTTGTACATATTGCAAGTATTTTTCGGCTTGGACCTCATCTGGAGAGACCCCAAAACAGATATCAACTTGCAGCAGGGCCTCTCTCCTGAACATGAGACAGTAGGGGGAGAACCCTGTAGCATCATTTTTCGTGCAATTGTATGCGTGTACCAAGGTGCTAATCTGCTGGCTCCATTTATGCTTGTGTTTTGGGTGGAGGGTGCCCAGCATGTCTAGAAGGGTGCGATTAAAATGTTCTGGTTGAGGATCTCCCTGCGGGTGATAGGGGATGGTTCTTGACTTTCGCACCCCCCCCCATAGAGAGAGCATTTCTTTGATTAGCTGACTCTCAAAGTCTCTGCCTTGATCAGAATGAATCTGCTGGGGGGGCACCATAGTGGATGAAGACATTTTCCAGTAGCACCTTGGCCACAGTAGGTGCATTTTGATCTTTGGTGCAAAAAGCGTGTGCATACAGTGTGAAATGATCCGTAACCACTAACACATAGCCAATGTTCCACTGATCAGGTTCTAAACACAAGAAGTCTATGCAGACTAGTTCCATTGGAGGGGCTAATAGTAATATTAACAAGGGGGCAGCCCTCTGAGGCAGGGCTTTTCTTTGCAGGCAGCGACAAGTCTTTACATAGTGCTCAACATCAGCCCCCATTTTGGGCCAGTAGAAGCGAGATCATACCAAGTCAAGGGTTCTGTCAATACTGAGGGACCTCAGTAACAAATCTTTAAAGGCCATGGGCAGGACCAATGGTTGCTTGTCTACTTTGCCACTACGATCTACTGTCTCTCTATACAACAACTGATTGAGCAACTTCAATCTGGGGCCTTCTTTAAACAATAAAGCAGTTCGCAAGTCAGTGGACCGTAACTTAGACACATCTTTCCCCGCACGCAGGGCATCAAGTGCTGGCTGAATCATAGGATCTTGGGATTGAGCCCACTGAATGCTGTCATTGTCAAATTGAGGTAGTGCACTAATATCTAGAGCAGAGAAGTGGCAATAAGCAGCTGGTATGCAGCTGTCAGAAGGGCCCAAGCAATCTACTAAACAGTCCACTGTGTCTGCAGACATCTGTTCATCTCTATCAAATTTTTGGCACAATGCTCGAATGTCCGGTTCAGACAGCCTGACACAATCACTCTTGGAAGTGGGCCTTTGTGATAGGGTGTCACCATCAATATGATTCAGGCCTGGTCTGTATTTGACAGCATAATCATAGGTTGATAATGCAGAAAGCCACCAGTGCCCAGTGGCGTCTAACTTAGCTGAAGTCTGTACATAGGTCAATGGGTTATTGTCAGTCTTCACCAATATCTTTACCCCATAGAGGTATTCATGAAACTGGTCAACGATGGCCCATTTTAGCATAAGGAACTCCAACTTATGCACAGGGTTGTTTCGTTTGGACAGGGTCAAGCTCCTACTAGCGAAAGCTACTGGTCTCAGGTCATCCTCATGGTCTTGATACAGCGCCACTCCTAGACCCTGCAGACTAGTGTCCATATGCAGCAAATAGGGTTTGGTGGGGTCAGCATAGGCGAGGATGGGGGCGTGGGTGAGCTGGTATATGATCTCATGGAAGGCTGCTTCACAGTCGGGGGTCCAGCGGGGCCCGCAGAGTTCACCTGGGTGGAAGTATACTTTTTCTGGTTCTTTAACATCCCTTTTTTGTATTTACAATTGGTAGGAGGGTAACCATGGGTAAGGTTCAAGAGTGGGCGAATCACCTTGGAATAGTCTTTTATGAATCTGCGGTAGTAGCCACTGAATCCCAGGAAATATTGTAGTTCCTTCAGATTATGGGGCTGAGGTCAAGTGGTCAGTGCTTCAACCTTACTGGGCTCAGTCTGTATCCCTTTTGTAGATACTATGTGCCCCACATACTTCACTGAGGTTTGGAAAAACTGTCACTTGTCAGTGGACAGCTTGAGGCCGAATTCTTCCAGTCAGTCTAGGACTTTAAACAGTCAGTTCTCATGCTCCTCTAAGGTGCTCCCAAACATAATGACATTGTCCAAGTACACCAGGCATTCCAGCAAATTCATATCTCCCACCGCACATTCCATCAGTTACTGAAAGGTGACCGGGGCACCCAATATCCCCTGTGGCATCCTCAGAAACTTGTAGAACCCCAATGGACAGATGAAGACTGTTTTCTCATGGTCTTCTGGGGCCATCGGGATCTGGTAGTATTCGCTGTGAAGATCCAACACCGAGAACCATTTGCTCCCATTCAAGCAGTCCAGGGCATCTTGTATACGAGGCATAGTGTATTGGTCTGCCGGTCTGCCGGTTCAGGGTTCGATAATCAACACACATCCTCACAGACCCATTCTTCTTACGCACAACCACAATGGGAGAGGCGTATGGGCTCCTGGATTCTTGTATCACGCCAGCAGCAAGCATTTCCTGCAGGTGTCTTCTCACATCATCTGTGTCTGCTGGGGCTAGGCATTGGGATCTCTCTCGAAATGGCCGTTCGTTGTGCAGGCGTATGTGATGCTCCGCACCCTGGACACATCCCACATCCCATTCCTTCAATGAAAACACTTGGTCTCTCTGGGCAAGTCTCTTGCTAATTCTAGTCTTCCATTCAGCTGGCAATGGGGAGTTACCAAAGTCAAACAAGTCTGGGTCACTCTCTCCTTCTCACCAAGGTGCTAGTTTCTGGGCAAAACTGCAGTGTCTGCGCAGTGTACCGTAGCTAGGGTGCACCCTCTGTTCACCCGGATCTCCTGATCTGATTGAGTAGAGGCGAAACAGAACCGATGGTACTTTTTGTTTCAACGAGGGAAGCAGAACGGAACTAGACTGAGCCTGTGATGCAGTTTTTTCTTCTTGAGCTCCACACGAGGTCTGCTCTTGATGGCGGGAGATGAAGAACTGGCGGGAAGGGGCCGACGATAGCTAACAGCCAACCTGTGAGCGCCAAGCAATATGTCAGCCTTGAGGGTGATGTCGTTCCTGCGGCGGCTCTGCCCATTCAAAAAAAGAAAGAGCTCCCGCGGGGTCATGACCTCCGGCCATATACCCAACTGTGATGAATGGTTTTCCACAGTGTGTAATAGTAATATACCACCACTGGGTATGGGTATTGGCAAGATCTGTCCACTTGTGGTGTGGTTTCCTCACTTGGCTGCACCTCATGAGCAAACCACACCAGGCATGGGTAAATCCTGCCATCACCCACACCCGGTCATGGTATACTGCTTAAATATCTAGTTGATCCTGCCTTTTTCAAATCTGTTTCAACCACTGGCTGTCTATTGTCCCTGCTTCCTTATTAGCATGACTGAAAAAAACTTATGGGCAGCATTGTCGTATGACATCAGCACTGCAGCAGAACAAAAAGTCATTCTGCTGCAGTAGGGACATCAGTAGTGCAGCAGAACAACTTTTTTGACAGCATGGAATTCTATGCTCAACAATGTTCCACCATACACTATATTTGGTTCTTATCTTATTATGTGTATGTATATATATATATATATATATATATAATAACAGCATGGTAGTTCCACTATAGTTAGGGTTCAGGACCCCATTTAAGGTTAAATCTGAAATTTTGCACCTTAATAACTTTGCCATCGTATACAGATTTGCCTGAAATGTGGAATGCATGGTCTGGTACCATAGCTCTCTGAACCTGCCAAGTTTTGTTATGGTTGGATGTAGGTTGCGGAGCTACAGAGCGCCAAAAAACACATAAAATTATGGGGTTTTGCATGTTTATTTGCTTGCACCTACAGCCCACATGGTTTGTGCTATCAGTCCGAAAACTACAGGGAACATTCAGCTGGGGTCCCCAATGTGGCTTTCAAAAATTTGATGAAAAAATATTAAACGGTTCTAAAGGTATTAAAAAAACACTGAATCGGAGGACTTCCGGTGCACGCACCAACATGGTCGCAGCCTGAACCAAGAGCTCCACAGCGCTGCAGAACTAAATTCACCTGCAATCGGTAGGCATCTCATTCCATCCATCACTAAATAGAATGGAGACTGATCAGCATAGCAGCTAGACATAGAACAAAAAAGAAACTGGGTGAACAGGCAGCAAAACAACAAAAAAGCTGCTAGACTATACACAACCCATCCAGACCCCAGCAACCACGGTTTTGGACCAAGCGGACCCCAACCCCAAGGGCACCACTGACTCAGACTGCACGATCACATCAAAGCAACTATGTGCCACTTTACAAAAAATAAGTGCTACTTTAGAACGCCTAGAAGCAAGAGCGATGGAAGATCATTAACAGCTGGAAAACCTGACCCAGAAAACAGAACATATGGAAACAAGTCTCACAGACTGCTCCACCACGGTGGATGTATATAACTCAGCCCTACTAGACCTCCACAGGTGGGAACAGCAATTAGAGAGGAGGCTGGAAGACCTAGAAACAGGCGGAGCAATATCCGCATACACGGGCTACCAGAGGGAACTGAAACCCAGCAGATACCAGCATTGATGGAGTCCTTCTTAAAAGAAATCTTTAACTGGCCATCAGATAAGCCCCTTAACATAATCAGGGCTCAACGTTCTCTGGTGCCCCGGCCGAAAGATCCAAAATTCATGGCCCCGATCAATGGTTCTCACCTTCATGGACTTCCGAGTGAAGGAAGAAATCCTTTGACTTGCATGGGGAAGGAAAGAAATACTTTTTGGGGATACTCGTTTGTTTTTTGAACAGGACCATACCCCTAAACAGTTGGCAAAATGGCGAAAAGTCCTGGTAGTAATTTGGGCACTGCAGGCGAAGAGGGTTAAAGCCTACATTGAGTACCCAGCTAAATTAAGAATTACCATGGAGAATGGCCAAAAAAGGTTTCCTGACCTGTTAGCAGCAACAAAGTTCCTCCAGTTGCTCAACATCTGCATTCCAAAGGACACTAACAACCAGCAGAGGGCGCGAGTAGCTGAAAGATCCTGGCAAACAACGGGAACCAAAAGACCGGGTCAGCGAGTCGACACGTACATCTCTGAGGTGTGGGACACAGTCCGACTGCATAAGGAGCCACAACTTCCTGACAGTCAGGATCCCGAGCCGATTCTGGAGGATTCTTCATATGAAGAGGTAGGGGGATCCAATACTGGCAAACCAACCTGAAGAAACTCATAATGAAGTGGAATGGCTGATTTTGGCTGCAAATGCAAATGAAAGGCAAGACTTTTGATGTGGTTTAGCTCGGACTGATTGATTTCAGTTGAGAGTGATGGGGGAAGAGATCATATGCTTGCCCAGTTGACTCTGGGACTTTCAAAAATATTTCTAAACCTTATGGGTGAGGCGATCAGAATAAAACAGCCTAAAGCAATGAATGCTTATTTTTGTGACCGGGGGGAGGGCGGGGAACAAACGGTCCTGCAGGGGAAGCTGCTTGTGCCTGAGTTTCTCGTGTCGGAGGGAGGGGCTCTGGGAAGTGGCCTGGTGGCTCCAAAAATTTTAATATATGGCTCGGGGGAAGAATGCGCACAGATCTCAGCCAATGGAGGTGCAGAAAGGCAAAAAAGGGGTGAATACTCCAATATTAAAACAGACAAGGGGCATAACAACTGGAAGGTCTATTAGTGAAGTGGGCACTGGTGGAAGACCCCTATACAAGATAATAATAAATTTAGGTAAACGAATGGAAAGGAAGTGAAGGTTCTGGAGGTCAGGTTGGTACCCCGATTGGGGATTGCCACTGACGAAGGACATCACTTCAATTGGTAATAACATTGAAGCAGAAGTGAATGGAGTGACCCCGAGACTTTCAGCAATTTACCACCCTGGTAGCTGAGGCTTAAAAAGATCCTCCTTTGGCTCGGATGTCGAGCAGCCCTCAGAGTAAGAGGAAATAGTAAGATACGGCTGGAATTAATTGGGACTGGAGAGCTCTGGCCGCTTGAGTCACCCTGAGGGACCCTCTACCCAGGTTGAGAACAGGCACTTCCTTACTCACCCCTGAGATTGTACAATTGGCAGAGGTGGATTCCCCCATATTCCACACACACTGGTCCAGACTGGGGCATTCCCCCTGGGGTCACAAGAAGTTGAATACACAGTAGTGGTGCAGGGAAAACTTTCGGCTGGGGGGAAAGGCATAATAAGTTTGAGACTCCTGCAATCACTGGTGCAAGATCTGATACCTGCCCTTCTGGCATGTGGGCTAAGTGAGGGCTCACGCTGGGCTGAGAACCCAATTGTAGTGGGTGAGTCGACCACACATCAAAGAGTCAACCAACTGTAGAGTGTGGAGCAAGGGCTTATACACCTTGCAGAGTTTTGTTTTGTAATAGAAAGAAAAATGTTTAGCAAATTAAAACTAAAGTTGAATGTTACATGGTTTATAGTTAAAAAGTTACAGTATCTGTATGTTGGCAAAAATCGATGGCACACAACCCAGATTCCCCTAAAGAATATAACTACTAGTTTTCACCAGAGTGAAAATGGCTGATCTTATAGTGGTATCCCTCAATGTGAGGGGAATTAACAATCCAGCTAAGAGAGCCAAGATCTTACAGGACTTACAAAGGAAGAAAGCAACTACAGCCTTTTTGCAGGAAACTCATTTAACAGCACAGGAACACCTTTATTTATTTATTTATTAGCTTTTGGTAACCAAGTAGGTGCGTTAGGCAAAATGAACCTGCCTATTTTCAAGCACAACCCGGAAGAGTACAGAAATGCGTACATAAATACAGAGATACTAAATTAGAGGGAGCATTAACAGTCAAAAGATGGTACAGTATAGCAATCAGGACCTCACACAGAAGGGTCAAAGTACAAATCATCATTACTATATTGGTTCCCACATTGAAGTGCTACAAACAAAAGCAAATAACAAATTTAACCTATACTGGACCAACACTGGAGGGTCGGACAAAGTAGACTACATTTAGACAAAGGACACCCAAAGAGAAGAGGGAGAGAAATGAAAATTACGTACCTACCGTAATTCTGATCTTTCTGTGTATCTTCACCATTCATCACAGATGGGTATTGGCCGGAGGTCAGGACCCCGTGGGAGTTTTTTTTTTAAAGGGGTAGAAGTGAGCCGACACACCATCAGCACGCCTCGAGGCTTCACGATCATGTGTGGCCAGTGTTGGCCGTTAGGCTGTCGACCACCTGCCTACCAGTCTCTGAGTCACTGGAGAGGTAAGAGGAAGGATGGAGGGTGGGACAAGAGAGTCCAAGGACAGAAAAGGAAAGGATAACTGAACTAAAAGGAGAAATAATGACTGAGAGGACAGCAAGAAGAGATTAGACTAAGGGATTGGGTAGGGGCCCCAATCTCTGGAAGCAGAAGAAGGGAGGGTAGGGAGGGAGGAATTTAGGAGAGTGAGAGGTATCAAGGTATCCAAGACCTTGTCCGTCACCAGATTGTAGAGGAACTGCAAGGAGAAGCAAAGCTCTCTGCCAGAATTCAAGGCACAGAATAACTGGCAAATACCCCAGAAGCAGAGTCGGCTATTCTGGAGGAAGGACAGGGTACAGGGATTTAATACTCTCTCAGGAAAAATGTTTGGTGAAAAAGGTTTTTTTTTTTTTTTTTTTTAAAACAGTTGGATGGAAACCAGAAGGAGAACAGGAGGAGGGCAACCACCAACTCCCACCCCATCGGGGTGGAGACATGTAGTAGAAAGGAATGCGCCGAGCTGTCTACCCTTCATAGGAGAATACCCCCATGTGTCCCTACTTTACCCCGCTCCTAAAGAGGAGAGGGAGAGCCACAGAGAGGAAGGGGGACCCAGAGACTGAGGCCCCAGGGGGATGGTGGGTGGGGTTGTGATGAAGGGTGAAGATACAAAGAAAGATCAGAATTATGGTAGGCACGTAATTTTCATATCTTATCTGTGTCAATCTTCACCATTCATCACAGATGGGTGAGTACCAAGCCCCCCCGAAAGGGGTTGTTTCATTACACCCTAAGGGACAGGGTCCCTTAGCCCTCAGTGGGTGACACACTAAGGGGGGAACCTTCAGGGCCTGGGGAGGCCTGAAGGTGGGGAGAGAGATGGTCCCCAGAGGGGAAGGAAGTTGCCCCGACAAAGCACCGAACTCTCGCCTACGAGAAAGGTAGGTTCCCTGGGATGGAGCAACCCCACGCCGCTGGAGGGTGACAACCGAAAGACATAGCCATGCCGATCTCCTAGTGCAGATCACTGTCCCATGACCTGGTAGCTACCTCATTGGCATCATAAGATGCCCTTGCTGTGCCTTGCTAGCTCCAGGCCACGTGCAGAGAGCGCAATGGCTTGTCTGGTTTGCTCCGAGTCAGGCAACAAGGCTAGGATCTGACCTAGCCTGGACCACAAGAACCTGTTGTAGGCTGCATAGTGGGCCTGGTGAGCAGAAATAGAAAGGAGCAACTGTGCCGATTAGAAGGTCCTCCTCTCCCAAAAATCAAAATCCGAGGAGTCTTGATCTGGGGGCCGGTCATGGTGGAGGACATGAAGCCCATCAGGAGTGTCCAGATGCATCAAGCCAGACTGTGGATGAGGCATGGAACCTGGAGACTCCAGGGAGCGTAATACCTCTGGCTGAGGTCCCTTGGGGCAGGAACTCCGGAGAAGGGCCTCTGCCAGAAATGCAAGGATGCCTCCTGAAAGGGAGCAGGCCAGGGCGGCACCACAAGGGTGGCCTCGCCAAAATAGCCTAGAAAGGCATGCACCGCATGCTCAGGATTGCTGACAGTAGAAGGTGAAAGGTGCAAGTCCTCCAACATCCTCACGAGGAAACGCTGATACTCCGAGAGATCAGCAGCCGGAGAGATGTGGACAGAAGGTTCCTCTTCCCCAGAAGAGGGGAATGAGGAGCTGGAGGTCACCATATGTTCCGAGGGTGGCTGCACGTGGGGAGGTTGAAAAACCTGGCTGTCCATAGTCCTAACATAAGCAGGGAACTGGGCAGCCACCGCTCTGAACTGCTCCCAGGTGAGAGGGCCACTAGGACCAAGAATGCCTGGGAGCGAAGGAGAATGTGGCAGAGGGATAGGGGCAGAGCCGAGAAAAGAAGTCGGCTGACCTCTGCCAGGGCTAGGGAGTGGACCGTGAGCACCTGAGGAGGGTGCCCCAGAAGACTCCACAGCCGACAGCTGTACAACCACGTTGGTACTGCCTTGGCTGCACCCAGAAGAATCCCTCCAGTGAGGCAACCGGGGCCGTAAAGGTCCAGAAGGACAGTCTCCTGCCTCAAAAGAACAAGACTCCCTCAAGGAACCTGAGGGGGGAAGGGTGGAAATCCGCACTACGGCTCCATCCAGGGCCCAAGTGGACCCCAGAAAAGGGCTGACCCCACACCCCTCGACCCCTCAGAGTCTGAGAGAGCTCTCTTCCTTGAGAGGGCCAGCCTAGGTAGCTGGCATCTCTGGGCAGCCCCCAAAGGGGAGACCCAGGGAACAGTACCTTCCCCTCCTGTAGGCTTCTCGATGGGCCCCAAAGTTGGGCGATCAAGACACACCACTGGAGGGGGTACCACCACTGAGGGGTCGATGAAACCTCCAAGACCAGGTTGCAGAGCTATGGTGGCTCGCACCACTGCCTGCTGGTCAGCACCACTGACCCCAGTCCCGGGGGCCACCTGACTCTCCTCAGTAGGGGGCTGGCTCTGACTCGTCAATGAGACCACAGTGCTGCCCTCCTCTGCAGCCAACCCTGAGGGGTGTGACTGCTCGTCTGACTCGGAGCTCGACTCCGACTCCGAAGCGGTAGAGTCCGAAGCTCTGAGCCAAACTGTAGGAGGGCGGGCAGAACCAACCTTGCCACCGGGCCCGGCAGCCAGAGTTGTGGCCGAGTTGATGCCCGTGCCCTCTGCAACCCCGTGAGCGGGACCTGCAGGAGGCACCGGGGCAGCTCAAGCCAAAGGTCCAGAGCCAGGGCCAGACACGGTGCCGTCGAATCCACCAGCACTGGGGGCAGTACCACTGACAGGGATGGCGCCGACAGGAGCCCCAGAAGCATCCTCGGTGCTGAGACCGCCCAGCCCCACGGCACTGCGAGCGGCACCGAGGACCGAAGTGGCGCCGACGATGGCCCCGAAGGCAGACCCGGCACCGAACACGGCACCGACCGCCCCTTGGTGCCGCAAACAGCACCGAGAGCATGGATGGCACGACAGATGGAGTCGAGGCCCTCACGGCGCTGAGCCGCGAGGCTGGCGCGGCTTAACCTCGGTGCCGAGGGACGCACCGAGGGGAGACGTGGTGAAGGAGGATGCTGGATCCGGTCCTATGGCACCGCAAATGGCGTCGGCACTGCGAACAGCGTCAACTGGGCCCACGGCACTTAGCGATGAGTCAGTGACGACGACGGCACCGACAGGGCCCACGGCGCCGCGAACGGCGCTGAAGGCTGCGACGGTGCCGACCGACGGCATCGAGGACGGCGCCGACTGGGGCCTTCCGAGCCACGGGAGTGACACCGGAGGAGTCTTCACCTCGAAGGGGCGATTGCCGTGGCAGCGCCTCCCACCCGCTCCCGGGAGGAAGCGAGACAGGCCTCCTGCACCACGGGAGGAGCCTCGGCGATGGCAAGGCTACAAGTAGCCGAGGCTCCCTCCTCCTCGGTCCGTATAGAACCGGGTGGGGACCCGGAGGAAGGGCCGAGAGAGCACGGCTTGGCCCAACAAGTGCGAATCCTACCCCCGAAAGTCGGTGGAGCTCGCCTCACTTTCAACACGTGCTGTTCAAGGACCCGGCGGTCCATGGAGAAGCAGGCGTTGCACGAGTCCATGTCATGAAGCGGGCCAAGACACGCAAGACACTGGTCGCTGGTCGGTGACGGAGAATTTTCAGCACGGGCACCGACGCATGGGGGGCCGACCTGCCTTCAAGACTTTTGCCTCCGACCGAGACATGACCCGACGGAAAAACACCAAAACAGACTCGACGCCGCAGAATTCAAATAAAAAGGAAAGATTCTTCGGGCGACGCCGAGTGAAGGCAGAACACAGAACTGGCAGGCAACCGACGGACTGAAAACGCCGATCTCAAAAGGCTGAAGGCCTAAAATTCTTGACAGAAGCTTCCCACGAGGCGACCTTGATGGCGGGAGATGAAGAACTGGTAAGCAGGCGGAGTCGACACAGCCTAACGGCCAACCCTAGAGCGCCACGTAGTACGTCGGCCTCGAGGGCTGTGCCGATGGTGTGTCTGCTCCGCCTACCCCTTTTTAAAAAAAAAAAAGCTCCCACAGGGTCCTGACCTCCGGCCAATACCCATCTGTGATGAATGGTGAAGATTGACATAGATAAGATCCAAGGAACCAGACCAACATGAGTAGTAGAATAAGCACAGGAATTACAGACAGGACATAACTACAAAGGGGAGGATTAAGAGCATTTGCAGACACCACATGTCATTAGGTAAGAGAAGAGTGCGTTCTTGAATGAGTCTTGAGAGGTAGAGCCCCTAACATGGGGAGGAAGGGAGTTCCAGAATTTGGGGGCAAAGTGGGAGAAGGCTTGTTCACCCATTCTTCTGGTGCAAGGGGGAACAGAGAGTAGAGGGAAGGCTGAGGACCTCAGGGAGTGAGAATAAGTAACTGGGTATAACATTGCTCCAAGAGAGTCGGGTCTGGGGATACGGGAAAGAGAATTGATAAAGCATCCAAGAGTGTAGGAGCACAAGTCATTGGGAGTCAGCCAGTTTAAGGAGGAGTAGAGTATACAGTGGTGGGTTAGTTGAGGAGCAGACAGGGCAAATCTGCAGATGGTATTATATGTGACTTCCCATTTGTGGAGAGCATTAACGTTAGCCGGGGACAGGACTGGTAGTGCATATTTAAGTCCCGGGAGGAGGATACCCTGGGCTATAGCGATCCTTTCAGAGGGGGTTAGTGAATGGCGAACTTTGTAGGTGACTCCAATCTTCATGTTTATGCATTTACAGACATCATTTATATGTGAGGAAAAATTCAAAGACGGGTCAAGAGTCACGCCCATTTATTTAAAGGACTCTGTGTTTGATATAATGGATCAATCGAGGCATTGGACCTGCAGACTGGATGTTAATGTCTGAACTTTTCTGACTGACCCAACGAGCATGGCATTCATTTTGGGTAGGTTAAGGATAAGCTGATTCAGGGTGAGCCAGGATTGGATGGTTTGGAAGGAGGATGATAGCTGATCACTTATGTCAGCGACAGATTTAGAGGCTGAGAAGAGGATCAAGTCATCAGCATACATGATGGTCTGGCAGGAAGCGGGAAAGGAGGGGATATCACTAATGAAGAGAGAAAAGAGCAAGGGACCAAGTATGGAACCTTGTGGGATGCCACAGGAGAGTGCAGCTGAGGATGAGAGGACTTTATTGAAGGCAACCGCTTGAGTTCATTTGGTAAGATAGCTGTTAAACCATGACATGGCGGAGCCTGCGGCACCAAGCATATGGAGTTTCATTAAGAGAAGGGGGTGGTTGACCAGGTCAAAGGCTTTCGTGAGGTCAATAAAAACAGCCCCTTTAAGGAGACCCTTGTCCATGTTTGTCTTGACTCCACTAGTAAACAGAGTCAGGGCTGTGGTAGTGCTATGTCCCAGCCTGAAACCATGCTGGACAGGAGTCTGGATATTGAACTTTAGGAGATAAGAAGAGACCTGACCGTGGATTAGTTTCTCAAGTAGTTTGCTGAGGGTAGGCTGAATGGCAATAGGTTGATAGTTTGATAGGATCTTGGGGTCACATTTTTTGAACACAGGGATAGTTCTTGCAGTTTTCCAGACCTCCAGTACAGTAGAGGAGGAGATTGAAAGGTTAAATAGTCTAGTAGTAGGTGTGGCAAGGAGAGGGGCTGCCAGTCTAAGAATCCTAGGTTCAATGCCGTCGGGACCTGCACTACTGTGGATTGGAATAGATTTCAGTAGTTTCAGGACTTCCAGATGGGAGACAGTGGCAAGAACCAGTGGTGGGGTACTGCCATTTGAGTCCTGCTCAGCGGGAAGAGGGCATTGGGCAGGGAAGGGAGATGTCATGGGAAACTTAGTAAAGAGGGAGTTGAAAGCATTAGTGATAGTGGAGGGGTTATTACAGTTGATATCATTTACAAACATCTCTTTCAGGGTCTCGGACTGATTACTCCCTAAGATCTTGTTTATTTGGGACCAGTACCTTCTAGGGTCAGATGAAGAGGAGCGAAGGAGCTCACGGTAGTAGTTGCTTTTTGCAAAATGAATCTCTCTCTTGCAGACATTACGCAGAGCACGATACTTCTCATAATCAGAAGGAAGAGAGGAGGGTTTCCAGGTAGACCATAGTTTGTCCCTCAGCTTCAGCTGTTGTAATAGAGGACACTTTAGTCATTTCGTGGTTTTGCCCCTTACCCTTTGCGTAGTGGTAGGGATATGCCTCTTCTGTAGAGAGAGTAAGGTGATGTTGAAATATTCAGCCACTTCATTGATATCATTTGTGACAAAGATGGGGGACCAGTCAACATGACGCATGTCCCAAATAAGGGAAATCGGATCAAGTAGAGCAAAGTTGGAGAAAGTTAGCACTTTAGGTGGATAAGAAGGTGGAGAGGCATCCCATACACAGTAGACAGGGCAGGGGTCACTGATCGAGTCAGGGAGTACCCCAACAGAGGCGAGTCTATCTTTTCTGTTTGTTAGTATCCAGTCAATTAGAGTATTGCTGGACCCATTAGCAGAAATCCTTGTGGGTGAGCGGACGAGCTGAGCAACGTTTGCTATGCTGATAGTTGATGGAAGTTGAGAGGCATTAGGGCCAAGCCAGTCGAGGTTGAAATCACCCAGGCATACGATTTCATTTTTCAAGGTCACAGAAGGTAATTGGTCAATAAGTTCATCAATACCAAGTTTACTATTTTGAGCGGGTAAGTATACATTAAATATGTGAAGTTTCATTGAGCCTCTGAGGAGTAAAAGAGAGTGAAGTACTTCTCAATTAATCAGATTTTGTGTAGGTATAAGGGTGACGTTAAGGTGGGCCTTATAGAACAGTGCTAAACCACCCCCTCTTCTGGAGGAGGGACGGTCAACTCGAAGTAAGTTGTAGCCTTGGATAGAACATAAGGAGCTGGGGTAGAGGGCTTGAGCCAGGTTTCAGATAGAGCTAGTAAGTCGGGGTTATTTATTTGGACCCAACTTTGTAGCTCAGGGAAATTATTAGTAAGACTCCTGATATTAAGGTGAGCTATGCTTAGACCCCGGGACTGTGGTAGCGTATGGGTGAATAAGGGGGCAGAGGTTTGACTCCCAGGACCTGGGTTGGTCTCAATATCACCTGATAGGGTTAAGGATAGGGTAAAGAGCCAAGCAGCGGCGTAAGTAAGCAAGATATTCGCCCAGCAAACGTCTGCTTTGTGCGTAGCAAGTATCTGATCAGAAATCCTGTAACTTTGTAGCTAAGGCTCATAAAGGGTTCAGCCGCTGTAGTTTTAAGCACAAGTATATTCAGATAGGTAAAGTTATTTGTGGATGCAGGGGAATTGGTAGAGTTGGACACAAGGATTTGTCCCAGGAAATCTGTGGTTTGTAGGGCAAACAAAACGGTGATACAAAGACTAAGCATGTGCATTCTAGATTGGAGAAGGTTAAACATTTGTAAAAAGAAAGAAATTGTGAGTGCAGGCTTTAGA
The DNA here is from genome assembly GCA_016271365.2 of Neoceratodus forsteri. Taxonomy (NCBI): domain Eukaryota; kingdom Metazoa; phylum Chordata; order Ceratodontiformes; family Ceratodontidae; genus Neoceratodus; species Neoceratodus forsteri. The sequence goes on along the minus strand of CM057459.1, from coordinate 165,250,686 downwards.
TTAAATGCCATTCAGTTAAGCAAAACTAGAGCAAAGACCAACTGAAGCCCCTGCCAGAATCAGGGAGAAATAGAGAGAAGTAGCACACTCTAGTGGCGGTAGGAGATATCCTGCAAATGGTAAAGTAGGGAGATAGGTAATTTTCTATTGCAAAACCATCTCCACATGTGATATCACCGATCTATAAGTCTGTAGGATAGCTAAGGGTGGGAGAGTATTGGGGTGGTAGCAGCCGCAAAGCGCCACGGGGAGCACTTAAGAGAAAATTGTAGAAACGCTTAGTAGCAGAGACTGTGTCCATGAGAGCACCTCTGACTTTACCCCAGCATGCGCACAGCACAGGTAACAATCTGTAACACAGTGCTCAGACTGCAAAAACGAGTCGGATATCAGTTCAGTCTTTCAGTTTGCCATAGGAGCACAAGATGCATCCATCACAGTTCACTTAATAAAAAGTACGAGTTTTGGAACGGCCATAGGAGCTGAAAAGAATGCCCGGGAGCTGCTGTGTGACTCAGCTTATAAGCAGGATCCTGTGATCAGCTTACATTAGCTAAAGATGCTGTTAAAAATGGGGCCCAGGTATGAACGATTTTATTAACTGGGCACAAAGGATTTAGTAGCTAGTGAAAAACTAGATAGCACTACAGCAGAAAAAATGAGTGGCCGAGTTGAGCGAAATGGTGCCAAAATTTGAAATACAGAACAAGAGCTGCAGGGTGCCATGAGGGAAATGCTGACGCCACTGTTTTCTGTTAGCATACCTTAGGTGTCTTGACGGGGAGCTGCTCTGAGGGCACCAAGCCCTGCTGTGACCAGGGGCTTAGGTGTCTCGACGGGGAGCTGCTCCGAGGGCACTAAGCCCTGCTGTGACCAATACTAGCTTTCTTACAAGGGAAGACTTCAAAGAAATGTTAAACAATACAATACATAGGTACGAACAGGAGAACCCCAGAGGAGACACAAGAGAAAGTATTAGATGGGACTCTATGGAGTGTTGCCTGAGAGGGGAAATCATTAAATATTCAGCCAGCCTTAAACTGAGGAGGTCATGGGTGGGGCAAGTGTTGGCATCACATTATGAGGCAGCCCCACATAGGAGGGGGTTCACGATTTTGGCTCGAAGGGACACCCCCTACAGATTACACAGGTTAGAACAGATCCTGAGGGCAGATATATCCAAATACAGGGTACATATAGGGGGCAGGACTGCACACTGACAAATTTGTATGCCCCAAATGAAGAGCCATCCCATATACCCTTCTTAGAGAAAGTGATCAAGGACAGTGTTATGGACGCCCACAGCCTTGTTGTAATAGGGGGAGATTTTAATGAGGTGATCCATGTTGGGGAAGACCATTCTGGGAGAGACCGGGGGGGGCGGTAACACAAGAACAGGCAGCCTCATCAAAAGACTGAATCAGGAGCTGGACCTGACAGAATGTTGGAGATTTCTCCATTCAAGAGGCAGGGACTTTACATACTATTCTCCCTGCCATAAGAGGTATTCTAGAATTGATTATTTTCTTGTGTCCACCAACTGGATTTAGAAAGTGAAGACCTGTGAGATAGGCTTTATAGCCCACTCGGATCATGCACCGGTCACCCTTGGTCTCTCCATGGTGATAGCCCAGCCCCAGACAGAATTTTGCTGGAGACTAAATACTAGCTTTCTTACAAGGGAAGACTTCAAAGAAATGATAAACAATAGAATACATAGGTATGAACAGGAGAACCCCAGAGGAGACACAAAAGAAAGTATTAGATGGGACGCTATGAAGTGTTGCCTGAGAGGGGAAATCATTAAATATTCAGCCAGGGTCAAAAGGGAGAGAGTACAAAAAAGAGTGCAGTTAGAACATAAAATAGCTGAACTGGAATCATGTCACCAAGATAGGCCAGAGGATAATATAAAGAGGGAACTTGATCAGGCTAGGACAGAACTGAATAGATTGTTGGATATACAGGTAGAAGGCCAGTTAAGATTCGCTAGGCAAAAGTTCTATGAAAATGGGAATAAAGCAGGAAGAGTACTGGCGTGGCAGCTGCATAAAGAAAGGGTAAGCAGAACAGTGGTAAAAATAAGGGAGGAAAGAGACAAACCAGCACTGACATCCCCAACAATCATAGTAAAACAGTTTGCTACGTTTTATCAAGCACTATACGATACAACAGTCCCTCGAGATCACCAAGCTAAAATACAATGCTTCTTAGACTCCCTGTTGATCCCCACACTTGACGAACCTGCCAAAATAATGTTAAATTCTCCCATTACTAAACAGGAAATAATAGTCAAGATTAAACATCTTAAAAATGGTAAAGCCCCCGGCCTAGATGGCTTTCCAACAGAATTCTTTAAAGAATTTCATCCTAAGGTAGTAGATTCCTTACATGAAACTTACGTCCCCCCTTCTTGGAACTCAGCACAGATCTCGGTAATCCCCAAGCCAGACAAGGATGTGGAACTCCGTAGCTCATATCGCCCAATTTCACTACTTCCTGTGGACATGAAGATATTCACTGGTATACTAGCAGATAGACTTCAATCCTGTATGGCTAGGTTAGTGCACCATAACCAAACCGGCTTCATTGCAGGATGCTTTTTGCAAGACAATATAAGGAGGTTGCTGAATATTATTTCTGCCCAACACTATTCCAATAAATTCCAAATAGCCATCAGTATGGATGCAGAAAAAGCCTTTGACAGGATGGACTGGACATTTATGTCCTCCGCCTTGTCTAAATTCAGATTGGGTGAGAAATTCACCTCTGCCATTTCAACACTCTACCTGAAACCGGAGGCCTGGGTCAAGGTTAATGGCACCTCTTGAACCGCATAGCTTTGAAGAGGGGCACAATGCAGGGATGTCCACTTTCACCCCTGCTTTTTGCTCTTACCTTGGAGCCCCTAGCTATCTGGATTCACAGTAACCTGGAAATTAGAGGGGTAGAGGTGGAAAGACAGAGCAAAAGATTGCCCTGTATGCAGACAACTCGCTGTTCTTTCTGCGGGACCCCCAGCACTCATTGCCCCATCTGTTGGATACCCTACGGGAATTTGGGACTATGGGGGGTATAAGATAAACATCTCAAAATCAGAGGCCATGGTGCTGAGTGGCATACCAACAAAGGAGTTTAGAGAAGGTTTCCCTTTTGCCTGGGCAAAAAAGAATACCTTTAGATAACTTGGGGTACAAATTTCTGCTGACGCATCAGGCTCTTCCAGAATAATTATAATAGATTGCTTAACACCCTGAAAGCCGATCTGACTCATTGGAGGTTACTTCCCCTTACATTGTGTGGGAGAATTCATACAATTAAGATGAACATAATTCCAAGACTATTGTTTTTATTTCAAACCCTCCCCATCAGTATCCCTATATCCTTTTGGAATAAGCTAAATAAATCCATTTTGAAATTTATATGGGATGGGAAGCATCCCAGAATTTCATAAAAATGTACAAGCGCTCTAGAGAAGGGGGGCTCTTGGCTTACCTCACCCAGCATTATATATTTGGTGGCACAGGGTGCGCCATGTATGTGGGTCAAGCAGAGAGTTGACTCAGGCTGGTACCAGTTAGAGGCAGAATCATTAAAAGATGAGAGGCTACGGCCACTCCCGACAAGTAAGAACAGTTCACACATCTGGTCCACTACCTCCAATCCATGGGTGAAGCACTCTATAAGAATTATAAATAAACTGAGAAAGGTGACAGGCACACTGAACACAATAGGCCCTCTTTCACTTATCCGACATGAAGAGAATTTTACACCAGCGAAGACAGATTTGGGTTACCAGTATTGGGAAGATAAAGGCCTCACTACTTTTTCATAGTTTTTAGAGGGAGGAAGCTGTCACACCTTTGCCACTCTCCAGGAAAGATTCTCTCTTTGGAGAGAAGACTTCTTTCGATACCTACAAGTTAGGCACTTAATCAATACCAACAATAATTTCCAGAACATCTGTAGAGATAGGACAACTCTGAAAGATTATTGGTGGGATTCTATAAGGATCAGAGATAAACAAAACTATATTTCGATACTGTATAAGGTATTGCTGCCACCCCTAAACCCACCCATCCTAGAAGAAATCAGAGCAAGATGGGAGACAGAGAGTGGGGAGATGATATCCTAGTGAGTATGGAACAATAGGTTCAAACATGGATGGCAGGTAACATCCTCCTCGGTCTGGAGGGAATTTAATTGGAAAATCATAACACGCTTCTTCAGAACCCCGGTGATCACAAAACACTTGCTCCCCTAGGCCTCTCCGGCATGTTGGTGCCTTTGTGGCTCACACAGAGCAACATGCTATCATATTTTTTGGGGTTGCCCTAAGTTGTTACCTTGATGGACACAGATTCATAAGGTGATAGAACAAATGCTAACTTTCCCTCTGCCCTTCACCTTCCCAGACATGGTACTAGGCCTCCCAACCTTTTCCAACAGAAAGAGAAAGTTAGTTGAGCTAGGCCAGATCCTTAGGGTGGTCGCTCTGAAATGTGTCACAGCTATGTGGCTCAGACCGAATCCCCCCACCCTGGGGAAATGGGTTGATAGGGTAGACGAGCTGGAAAGGATGGATGGTATCACTTTTGTGGTTCACCTTCATACAGAAAATATATCGAGATCTGGCGTCCTTGGTTGACATGGAGAGAATCCTGGAAAGAGGAGGGAGGGAGGGATAGAGAGGAGGGGCATAGGAGTGGAATAAAAGCCCCAGAAGTAGAAAAAGAAGAGGGGAGGCTAGAAGATAGAATAGGATGTACATCTTCTAAATGCTGGATGGAAAATAACAGAATACATAAATGGTGCTCATTAAGGGGAGCAATATTGGTGAAAAGGGGAAAAGAGAGTGTGTCAAACAATGGAATTAGTTATAGTTATACAGATACATACTGTATACCAAGTTTACTCTTTAATTTTTTTACTTTGGTTAGTATGAAATAAGATACTTAGGCATAGCCACAAGTGTGGTAAGCTGGATTTATGGAACAATAGCCAACGTCTGTATACTATTATTTTTTTTTCTTTTTTATTTTTCTGTCTGTCTTTTTCACTTGTGAGCCTCTTTGTACTTTAAGAGAAATGTAAATCAAAAGACGTGAACTACGACACCACTGCACAAAACTATTTCCATCCTACTAAATTTAGAAAATTTTGCTGTGGGATATCATTGCTCTTACATTATTCCATAGCTACTGCTCTCCTTTTTAGGAGGAAAACAAGAGAGACAGTTAAGATGGCAAATAACATGTATTTATGTTGGACTAAGTTGGCTACATGTAAAACAGATTAAGAAGTGGATGTATATTGACAAGTGGGTTACACATCTGAGCTTTCGGATGTAATTTGTATTTACCAATAAAAGCTACCTGAGTTTAAAAAAAACCCACTGAATCCCATTATAGTCTATGAGAAAAGTTAAACTATGCGAAAGTGTCACAAGTGCAGTTTTTACTGTTGCAAACGACCCTTTTACTTTCGTGAATCAGCCATTTTTTTTCAGTTGGTGGTCAGAAAAATGCTTGGCATTTAAATTTGGGACCCTCTAGGGACACAATTCTTGTTGTGTTCACCTAGTTGAGCCTTGAGGATGCTAGCCATGTTTTTTTGGGGGGTACAATACCCCAGAAATATGTTTTTAAAAATATTTGTAAAAAGTAGTGTCACAAAGTACTTTCTAAATCCGACACTTTCGTGATTTTTTTTGCAAAAGTGTCAAGATTTGCGAAAAGTAATTTGCAACACTATGCCCAAAACAATAGGAAATTTTTGCCACCCTACTGCAAAATAACAGTTTGGTCTTTTTGGCTGAAATTTGCAGGGTAGAAAGCCAACATCACCCAGATGTGCCTTTTGGTGGTTTGGTGCCAAAATATTACAGGGCTGCAAAGTTACGGCACTCCAAAGTTGATGATTTTCCCCATAGGATAACACTACAGCGTCCGCTGCGCTTTTCGGGTCCCGTATCGCGAAAACGGTTCGAGATATGGACTTTCCGTCACAAAAATTCTTAGTCCTCCACTGAGGTGCTAAGTACAAAACTAGATCGGAAAGTCATAAATAATATGAGATTTTAATTTTTTTGGTACATTGTACGGTTCCTGAGATATAAGCAATTTAGTATTCCAAGTGCTCATTTTCCTGTCCGAGGGCCACTATTATGCCCACATTCTTTGTATTCACTGTGCTTTTGGATGCACCTCTTTCACACACAAAGCGTGTGCATTTGCGTTACTGTTACCGTTAGTGTTTTTGTTACCGTTTGCGTTACCATTTCCGTTTGTGTTTCTGGTACCGTTAGTGTTACGCTAGTGTTTCCGCTGTTGCTTGCGTTACTGTTTCCTTGTGCATCACCATTGCTGTTACCATTTGCATTTGTGTTTGCATTACCATCTGTGTTTGGTTTCATGTTTGCGCTTGCGTTTCCATTACTGTTTTTGTTACTGTTTCTGTTTGCTTTTGCACTTGCGTTTGTGTTACTGTTTCCTTTCGCGTCACCATTGGCGTTACTGTTTCTGCTTGTGCTTGCATTACTGTTAGCGTTTTCATTACCGTTTGCAGTACTATTTGCGTTACCATTTGTGTGTGCATTTCTGTTACTGTTACTGTTCTTGTTACTGTTTCCCTTTGTGTTACTGTGAGCAATTGCATTTATTTTACCATTTGCGTTACCATTTGCATGTGTGTTTCCATTTCTGTTACTGTTCTTATTACTGTTACCGTTAGCGTTAACATTCCCATTAGGATTGCTGTTACTGTTAGCATTACTGTTACTGTTATGGTTATTACGCACAAATAGGAATCATGGTAGTTCAGGCCCCGCGCTCCCACCACCACATACCATTCACTATTTATAGTGCACATTCTCAAAAAGAAGGGAAATGCATGACAAAAACTCTGTTTAATGCATCAGTTAGAGTTGTTCCACAGTGACAAAAGTGAGGAAATTCGGTGTTAGGGTTGCCATCCCTTGCACCCATGCCCACTCTGCCCCCACCAACAGGCATCAGGGTGTGCCTTGGGATCGTCGGACCTAACATTCACCCCATTCTCCTATACTGCACCACCTCAGCTTATTTACACATGGAATGGGGTGAGAGTTAGGGCCGAGGACCCCAAAGCACACCCTGATGCCTGTTGGTGGGGGCAAGGTGGGTGTGGGGTGCAAGGGGTGGCAACCCTAACACTGAATTTCCTCGCTATGGAACAGCCCTAACTGATGCATTAAATGGAGTTTTTTGCCATGAAAATATATATATATATATATATATAAATTGTAGCAACCATAAAAATTCATAATGTAATGGTATATGGTTGATGTGGTATACACTGGACAACTTTGATGTATGAACATAAAAAATGTGCCATCAGATAAAGGTCTACTGGTCTATGGAGTCTGCTCTAATGTGCAGCGAGCACCCCTTATTCTGTAGCTGCCCTCCATCCCACCTTCCCTCCCTCCCTTGAATCTCCCTTGCCCTGTCCCAACCCCTTTAGAAGCAGTACACTGTTCAACTGGATACTCCTTATGCCGTTAACACATTTCACCCAGCTACCACCCTCTCCATAAAAAGTGTCTTCTCATCTCCCTCCTGAACCTTCTTCCCTGCAGTATCATATCATGGCCCGTGTGTCACTCCACTCCCTCACTTTGAACTGCCCCTCCATATATGTCTTGTTTATTCATTTCATGTAATGGAAGGTTTCAGTCCTAGCCCCCTGTCCCTCCTCTCCTGTAGCGAGTTCATTTTCAGCTCCTTCTGCCTCCTCTCATATGTTAAGTCCCCCAGCCTTTGATTATATTTGTCACCCTGCGGCACACCCCTTCCAGTAACTTGTTTGTTTTATTTGTTTATACTGATAAGACCATGGGCCAAATGACCCATTTTCATGGGCGATCAGTGTATAAGTAATACCAAATTATGAAATATAGACAATATACAGCAAAAAAGAAGTACAAAAAATATAAAACCACATTCAAGACATATGCAGTTCATCGTGATAGAGTTATGCAAAACAATTACATTTACATTTTGAAAAGAGATATTCTTTCAGCTTATGACTAAAGGAGCAAAAGGAGATTTTTATACAAACAAACTCAAAGGCTGATCGCAGTTTATTAAAGAATGATGGAAGTGTATAAAGTATTGTTTTCTGTCCCACTGAGGTACGCATTCTTAGAATACAAAGGGAATAAGTGTCGGATGATTGAGTCATAACAGTTGTATTCTGTTTCTTAAATATTAGAAGTAAACTATCAGGCACTGTATTAAGTAACACCTCTTTTGCTAGTAAGCCTAATTGAAATTTATATCTTCCTTCAAGAGGAGGCCAGCCTACATGTTCTAGTAATTTACAATGACGTACCATTAATGGCAACTGAATAACAAACCTAACAATTGAATTAAGGAGTACTATAGCATCCCCTGCCCTGCAGAAAAATAAAACAGTAACCCATAATCAATTAATGACAATAGAAAACTTTGAGCTAACAAGTATCGCGTGGAAGTGGTCAATAATGGTGACAATCTATACAATGCCCCAAGTCTCTGATGTATCACCTTAGTCATATTAAGAATCTGTGGCTCATAGGTTAAACCCTCATTGATTAACAAACCTAAATATTTGAATTGCTTGACCTGTTCAATTTTTGTTCCAGTAATAGTGTGAATTGATAATATAGGATCTAAATTGAGCTTTTTTCTTGGATTTACAAACACCATTGATTAAGTTTTCTTTTCATTAAGAATCAATCCATGACATCTAAAGCAATTCTGGGCCTCTAAAAAGTCATTGGCCAGGTCATTCCGAACCTCTTCAAAGAGGGGACCACTCGTGAGGACCACTGCATCATCAGCATATAAGAACATTTTTCATTTTGTGCATACAGAAGGAAGAGTGTTAAGAAAAAGGCTAAACAAAAGAGGACCCAAACTAGAACCTTGAGGAACATCCAGTGCAACATCAGTAGGACAAGAGAATTGTCCACTGACACTTATAACCTGTGTACAGTTAGTTAAATAACTCCTAAACTAATCCCTAACCTCCAATGATATTCCCAAATTTGTTAATTAAAACAGTAAAAGGCCATGATCGACCAGATCAAAAGCCTTGGTGAGGTCCACGAACATGGCCCCTGAGCAAAACCCATTATCAAGTGCCGCATGATCTGTGCTCATGAACCCCACCAAGGCAGTTGTAGTACTGTGTCTCAGCCAAAAACCATGTTGTGCTGATGTAAGTATATTATTTTTGGACATGTACTGCATAATCTGGTCGAAAATGACTCTCTCCAAAACCTTTGAAAGTGGAGCCAACAAGGAAATAGGGTGATAATTAAATCTATCCGTAATATCCCCAGCTTTAGAATTAGGGACAATGGTAGAATTTTTCCAAATTCTAGGGAAACTAGAAAAACAAAGAGTCAGATTAAAAACAGTAGAAAGAGGAAAGCAAAGAAGATCAGCAGTGGCCCTCATGAGTCAATAATATATACCGTCCTTACGTACAGATGGATGAGGGTCCATAGACAGGAGATATTTCAATACATCATCTGGGGTTAAAATTTGAAAATAAAACTTTGGTGTACTCAAACCCAATTCCTGTTGAGGCATACTGGATTGCACTAGTGAATCCCCAAGTGAATATATAGAAAAATCTGAAAAATATGCATTAAATTCCCGAGCTATCATAGACAGATCAGTAACGATACTGTCCTCAGTTTTTATACAATGTATAGATGAAGTATATTTTTTACCAGTAAGTTCATTAATTAACTTCCAGGTCACTGTAACATTTTTCCCCTGAAAATCCTTCTGTCTCTCAAGAAAATAATTCCTCTTCAAACGTCTAACCAAGGCTTTACACCTATTTCTAGCTTGTTTATATGAAAGTAGATTATTTTGACTAGGGGTCTTCCTATAAACCTTCCAAAGTCCATCACAAGCTCTCATTTGATCAAGAAGTTCTGGTGTGACCCAATCTTGTTTATTACCTCTTATCCTAAGTTTCTTTACGGGAGTGAATTTATCACATACCAGATTGAACAGGTTACTAAAAATATCTAATGCAGTGTCCACTTCCTGACTTTGTATTACTCTAGTCCAATCTATATTAGCTACCACCTGCCTGAATCCATCTGTATCCAGTTTCTTTAGATTACGTGATAGCACAAAAACAGAAGGAACAGATTTCCTCTTTGCAGACCAACAACAATAGACTGGGCTACGGTCGCTGACACCATCTGGGAGCTCCCCTTGTTGGACAGTTTTTTTGGTGTCAAAGACCAAAACCCAGTCAATCAGTGATGAATGTCCAGTTTTGTAATTTATACGTGTAGGAACATCAATTATTTAATGTCCTTCTTCAGATATGGGCACCAGTACTGCATGCAGAACTCATGGTGTGGTATAACTAATGATCTTTACAGTGTCAGAAGCACACACACCCTGCATGAGGATGTACCCCTTGCAATGCAACCCAGCATTTTGTTTTGATGTATTTTGTTGTGATAGATTATTTCCATGTTTTCCAAACCACCTCTTCTGTCGTGGTATGCAGTTTAACAGGTCACTGATTTGCATAAAATGCAAGCTTCGCATTATGCTTTGACACATTTTATTCAACAGAAATACTTACTCCTAGGTCCTTTTATTCCATTGATGACACTCATCCATGTTCCACCCATCCTCAGATGACATTGCCACATGTATCCTTCATTATAAAAATGGTATCAGAAATACTGCAATCTGATTGGCTGTTAGGATTCCAACAGCCTTACAGTAATCCCTGTTACACTGTCATGTACAGCCTGATCACCATGGCACATGGATTCTTCTGGTCAGCATTCAATCCTGTAGCACTGCTGAATGACTGGAATGCTGCATTCTGATTTTGAACTAGCATTCTTAAACTGTTGGTGGACGAACTAGTTTATTAAAAAATATCTCTCTACATAGAAACATAGACTTTGACAGCAGATAAGGACCACTTGGCCCATCTAGTCTGCCCATTTCCCTACCTACAGGATAGGCCGCAGTTCCTAGTTAACCAACAGCCTATTTCTTCCTACCCACCACAAGAATTGCCTTATGTCTGTCCCATGCATTCTTGAATTCTCCCACAGTTTTAGACCCCACAACCTCCTCAGGAAGGCTGTTCCATGCATCCACTACCCTCTCTGTGAAATAATACTTCCTCACATTGCCCCTGAACCGCCCCTTCTATCTTTAAATTGTGTCCCCTTGTTCTTGCATGTCTCTTTTTCTGAAAGATGCTACCCTCTTGGACTTTGTTGATTCCACTGAGGTACTTAAAAGTTTCTATCATGTCCCCTCTCCTTCTTTCCTCAAGGGTATACATTAAGCTCCTCTAGTCTCTCCTCATCACGGCTTCTCTTGCAGACCCTGCACCATTTTAGTTGCCCTCCTCTGGACTGCCTCTATCCTGTCTATGTCCTTGGAGATGGGGTCTCCAGAACTGGACGCAGTACTCCAGATGGGGTCTCACCAACTGCCTGTACAGAGGGATAACAACTTCCTGTTTTCTGCTGCTGCTGCCTCTCCTATGCATCCCAGTATACCCCAACCCTCCCTACTGCCTTCTCACATTGCTTGCTAACCTTAAGGTCATCTGATATGATTACCTCAGATCCCTTTCCTTTTTGTTGTTGTTACTACCCCCATTGTGTATTCTTCCCTGGTTCTTGTTTCCCAGGTGCATTATTTTACACTTCTGCATTGAATCCTAGCTGCCATACTTCTGACCATTCCTCCAACCTTGCCAAGTCCCTTTTCATCCTTTCCACGCCTCCTTGTGTATCAACCCTGTTGCAGATCTTTGTGTCATCTGCAAAAAGGCATACTTTTCCTTCCAGTCCCTCTGCAGTGTCACTGATGAAGACATTAAAAAGGACTGGACCCAATACTGAACCCTGTGGTACCCCACTAGTAACCCCTCTTTCTTCAGAGTGGACTCTATTTACAATTACCTTCTGTGTCCTGTTGTGCAGCCAATGTTTTACCCTGGCTACCACCCTGGGACCCACTCCCAGGCTGGTTAATTTGACTATTAATCTTTTAAAAACATTAAAAAAGTATACTTTTAACACTTTTCTTTTGGCATACTTTTTTTATAATAGCAATAAGGTACTCCCAGGAGTTAGAGCAACAGTCAGTTAATCACCCCCCTGGGAGCAATATGGCACCCCTAGGGGGTGACTAACAGACTGATAATCTAACCCCTATTCATGTCTTATTGCTATTATAAAAAAGTATTCCAAAAGAAAAGTGTAGCATGACAGCCAGAAACAGCTACTGTTTGGGTGGATTGCAGTTATCAAAGTCAAAATATGACAATGATCTTAGTGTACTAGTGCTAGGGGGTACAATACACTAAGCCATGGACGGAATGCATCAGCAAAGGCAAACATAATGCTGAGGTGCATAGCAGGGGGAATAACCTGAAAGAGATGTGTGATAATCCAGTCCATGTACAGGTCTCATGTTAGGCCGCAATTTAAAAATCACAACGTTTTTTCAAATAAAATTATAATTGTCAAATTAAAAGGTGGCTGTGAAGCCAGGGGCCACAGACTGAAGTTGGAAGGAGGCATATTCAGGAGGTAAATGAGGAGGCACTATTTCACAGAAACTGTGGTGACAGTGACAGTGTGCAACGTTGTGCCTGCAGAGGTGATATCACTGAGGTCATTGTGCATCCTCACTGACACGATATGTCCAAAGGTGCTACACTGCATAATTAGAATAAACATACCCCTATTAAATCTTATACCAAAAAAATATATATTCCTATATTACTTCATTTAATAATTATTAGCTATTTTGTAACCCTGATTTAACTAACATTTCAAAAAAAGCCTGTTTCTTTTTAGATCTGCTGGTGCTGTCACCTAGGGGAATCACAGTGCAGTACTGCTTGTCGGCAAGCTTATTGGACCTGTTTTTACAAAGTTGTAAAGATCATTTGCAGTGGTTTACATTAGTAAAACAGGCAGCCAAAGTTAGTAAACAATTTGTGCAGGATTCTAAAATGATTAGTGATGGGTACACAAGGGGGCAGGGCATATCCAGATGTGCTGCAATGAAAGCTGCTAATCACAACCACTGACATGCAAATGTAACCCTTAGGCATGCCAGATGCAATGGTGCCATTTTGATTTCATTATGGCCACATTTTCATTCACCTATCAGGGTTGTGCACAGTGGAATGCACTGTGCACCCTGTAAAGGCTATGTAACACACACACAGCCCCAAGGGAGGCAGTTTGCACACCCCCACCATTCCACGGCCCATGCCCCATTAGCCATGCATTAGGACACTAACAAGTGAGCCCCAGGGGTCAAGTGATCACCCTTCCTAACCCCTGTTCTCCAATGTCGCACCCTGCTGGGGTTAAATCCATGTACTATGTAACACCCCTCCCTGCCTGCAGCCACTTTGCCATGCCGTACACTGTGGCGTATGATCCTCATACAAAGAATCAACCCTTCCCCACTAGGACATGCATGCACCAGTCATGGTACTCCAAAAAGGATCACCACCCCCTCAGTCAATCAGACCTCCCACACACTCAGACACCCTCTACCAACCATGCTCCTCCCATTCTGGCATGTCACAAAAGGTCAGCGGTCATCACAACCAATCAGCATACTGCGATGGCTGTCCACCAATAGAGCTGTGAGTGAATAACAGCTACTGTACTACTGAAAGGCCATTGGTGGACATTGTCCACCAATGGACTTGCAATGAGTACTGCAGTCTGTCTTTCACATCTATGCTGGTATGTTGTGCTGCCCACCGACCTTCGTGACATGCCGTGATGGGGAGGGCAAGATGTGGAGAAAGTACCTGAGCGTGTGTGGGGAGGTGGGTTGTCTGTTGGACTGACGTTGTGATGGGGGCCATCTGGAGAGTCGTTGGCGGTGCGTGCATACTGAGGTGAGGGGGGCTTTGTACGATGATCCACTTCCACGGTGTGCTGGCAGCTTGGCAATGGTGTTGTGGGCAGGGAGGGTGGCTTCAATGTACTATGTTCCGCTGCTGTGGGGTGCAACAGGTGCCTGCCTGTGGGTGTCAAGCAACCTAAGTGTACTTGTACACTTATGTCTAGGAGGCGCATCTCAGTATTTGCCCCAGAGATGTGCCTCCTGGATGGGCTGTGAACCGGGTTGCACAACATATGCATGTACAAACACCCTTCACTGACCTTCCAGATGCAACGCATATCATTATGTGCAGTATGTGGTGCATCTGTGCTGTGTTAGTAAATCAAGTATGTGCCTGTGCATTGGTCCCATTCCAAAACCGTCCAACTGTGCAAGTCATGGATGTGACAGCACATCTCTGATATGCTGGGTACATCCCTTTTGTGAATCCTGCCCCTTTTATATATTACAATTGTAGCAGCAACACAAAATCATAACAGGCACAGTAGAGTAGCACTACAGATTGCTTCAGCAGCATGGAGGCATGCTGATGCAGCAATCGTGGAAATGGATCAGACCAAAAAGTCATTAAACAATGCGATTTTGTCGAGTTTGTTACAAACATTCAACTCATATAGTTTTTATAGCAAGGTTTTGTGCATGGTACGGCCTGTTTTACTTTTGTCAAATACTTAACTTGATCTTTCAAACTGTGGTGAAAAAGGTCCTATATGCTTACTGACAAGCAATACTACTCTGAGAGTCCCCTAGATTAGATCAGCAGCAGGTCTTCACTGAAACATGCTGTTTTGGGCAGTTATTGAAATTATTGTTCCTATAACAGCGTAGTAATGTACAAATCTAGTTCTTCATATGACATTTATTAATGGTATGCTAATTCGAATTTTGCAATGCAGCAATTTTGGTGTCAGCAGCTGCTTTACTAAAACATATAATTTGATTACATGTGACGTTGTGAAAAATCACAAGATATTAATCATTTACACCAACAGGTAAATGACTCAGTTTAACATGTTTCATTAATCCATTAATTTAATATTTGCACTATAAAGTGCATGTGAACACTGTTTCTATGCTAAAATCAACGAAATACAATCATGCATATAAATTTGCATGCAAATATCAATACGAACATATGAAGAAGCCAGCAGAGGAAGGCCATTTGGTCTATCAAGTCTGCTTGTATTGCAGGGTCCATAGCTTGAGCAAATGTCCCTGCCCTCCCTCCCCACTCCTCCCATCCTCCCTACCTATGACCCTTACCCTCCCCCTACGTCTGTCCCAGCCTCTCTTAAAGCTGCCCGCTGTCTTCAATGAGATTACCTCTTCTGGCAGCGCATTCTAAGTGAAGAAGTGCTTCCTGACCGCCCTCCTAAACCTCCCACCCTGCAGCTTAAGACTGTGCCCCCTCATGTTATGGTTGCTACTCAGCTTAAAGAGATTCTCCTTATCAACCTTATTTATCCTTTCCAAGTACTTGAAGGTCCCAATCATGTCCCCTCTCTCTCTCTGTCTCTCTACCGTCTTCCAGGGAGTACATGTTCAGTGCCTTCAGCCTCTCCTCATATGCCTTACCCTGTTGACCAGCTATCATCTTTGTAGCCCTCCTCTGGACCTTCTCCAGCAGGTTAATGTCCTTTTTGAGGCGTGGGCACCAGTACTAAACTCCATACTCTAGATGTGGCCTTAACAGTGACCTGTACAAAAGCAGTATAACCTCCTCTCTCCTACTACTGATCCCCTTAGATATGCATCCCAGCATCTTGTTTGCCTTTGCTGCTATTTTCTTGCACTGCGTGGAGTGCTTTAGTTCACTAGTGATCATCACTCCCAGGTCCTTCTCCTCCTCTGATGCAGATACTCGGACCAAATCCAGGTAGTACTCTGTCCTAGGATTCATGGCTTCAATATGCATAACTTTACATTTCTTGACATTGAAGCCAAGCTGCCATCTCTTGGACCACCTCCCTAGCTTTTCCAGATTTTCCTGTAGGTCCTATATCCCTTTAGCTGTGTCCACTCTCCCACAGAGTATGGTGTCATCCATGAATAGACACATTTTGCCCTTAATGCCATCTCCAATGTCACTGATGAAGACATTGAACAACACCGGCCCCAGCACTGAGCACTGTGGGACCCCATTGGTTACCTGTCTGGTGCCAGATAACTCTCCCCCCATAACCACCCTCTGGGTTCCATCCTTCAGCCAGTTTTTCACCCATCTGAACATCTTTCCCCCAACCCCAAGATCCACCAACTTCCTGATCAACCTTTTGTGGGGCACAGAGTCAAAGGCTTGCCGAAATCAAGATAGAGGATGTCTACCACTTGACCCCTGTCTACTGTCTTAGTGACACAGACAAAGAATGAGATTTGTTTGACATGATCTCCCCCCCCCAAATTAACCCATGCAGCCTCACATCCTGGAGACCATGCTCCTCTAGATATTCTACCAACCTCTTCTTTAGCATGGTCTCCATGAGCTTGCCCACAATGGAGGTCAGACTGACTGGTTTGTAATTCCCTGGGTCATCCTTGGGACCGCTTTTGTGAAGCGACACTACATATGCTGTTCTTCAGCCCTGTGGTATTATGCCTGTCTCTAGTGAACTATTAAATGGGTCTGCCAGTGGCTCTGCCTGCTCCCTCAGCCATTTCCTTTATTACCCTTGGATGTACTCCGTCTGGGCCTGGTGATTTGTCCACCTTCAATGCCAGCAGCCCCTCTCTCACTCTATCCTCCTCCTCTATCACATCATCTGTGTTCCCCTCTCCCCCCCCGCTCCTCTTTTCCCTCCTGAAGGCACTGGTCCATCCTTCTCCCTCGTGAAGATGGAACAGAAGTATTCATTTAGTATTTCTGCTTTTCCCCCATTATCCTCCACCCACTCCAGCCCTTTCCTACGCCTAACAATCCCTTTCTTCTTGTCTCTTTTCTCATTATATAGCAAAAGAAAGCCTTCTCCTCCTTTTTAATTCCTTCAGCTATCTGCAGCTCCTTCTGTGCCTTTGCTAACCTGACTTTCTTACTTGCCTCACTAGCCAGCATTAGGTGATTTTCCCTATCCACCTCTCTCTTGGTCTTCCTGAATTTTCTATAGGCCAACCTCTTTTCCTTTACTGTCTGGGCAACCCCAGAACTGAACCAGCTGGGCGCTTTGGCCCTTGAGTTCTTCCTCCTGAGTCTAACACACTCATCTGTGGCAACCAGTATTCCTTTCTTAATGATGGACCATCTTTGTTCCACCACCATATCTGCTTTGATGCCTGCCAGATGGCTCCTTAGCACTTCGCCCATTTTCCTGAAGTATGCCCTCCTGAAATCCAAGATTTTAGTCTTAGTCAGGATGCTTTCCCTGCCCATATCCAACTGGAACCACACTCTGCAATGGTCACTTCCACCCAGTGGCTCTCTGACCATTATTTCCTGTACATGTTCCCCATTTGTGAGCACCAGATCAGAATTGCCTCAGCTCTTGTTGGTTCAGTGACGCCTTGAATCAGGAACCCACTCTACAGTCCTTCTAGGATCACCTGACTCCTAGCACATGTTGTGGATGGTATGCTCCAGTCCATATTGGGCAGGTTGAAGTCCCCCACAATTACCACCTCTCCTTTCCCTGCAAGCTTCTGGTATTTGTGAGCTCAGTTCCCTGTCCCTCTCCTCATCCTGATAGGGTGGTCTGTAAATCACCCCGAACCACACTTTTCTCCCTCTATTGGACCTTAACTGAATCCATGATGCCTCCACCTCCCCATCCTCTGATTCCTCCCTCGTGCAAATTTCCCCCCCGATATAAACTGCCACCCTTCCCCCTTCCCAACTACCCTGTCCCTCCTGTACCGTTTATATCCAGGGATCGCAAGGTCCCAGTCATGGCGTGATGTTGCCCAAGTCTCGGTTACTGCAGCTATGTCCACCCTCCTGTCCACTAATAGTGCCTGCAGGTCTTCCGTTTTGTTCCAAGACTCCATGCATTCAGATACACCACCCTCCACCTAGAATCAGACCTTCCTTCTCTTCCCTCTATTCTTCTATTCACATTTATCCCCTCTGTGTGCACCCCTCCACATCCCTTTGTTATGGTCACTTTGATAACTATGTTCTTGCCCCTTCCACCTCCTCCCTCCAGACCTCTTCCATCACTGTGGGGGGAGGTTCACTGACCTCCTCCTCCTCCTCGCGGAGTCTGTGGGCCTACATGCCCACTGTCCCCCCTCAGTAGTTTAAATTAAGTGTGGTGGTTATGTATTCCCCCAGTTTGTCCCTGAGTACCCTCAAACCCTCCCTACTGAGGTGTAGCCTGTCTGGTGAAAAGAGTGCTTTGTTTGACCAGGTCTCCTCCCAGTCCCCAAGACAGATGAACATTTCCTCTCTGCACCATTTCCTCAGCCAGTCGTTGAAATCCTCTATTCTTCTTTTCCTGGCTGTGCTGGCCCTTGGTACTGGTATCACCTCTGAGAAGGCCAATGAACTTCCTTCCTCCCTGCAGATCTTCCCTAACTCCCTGAACCTACTTTGCACTACCTCCACCTCCTCCCCAGCTAGGTCAATGGTTCCCAAATGTATAACTAAACTAGGTTTTCCTCCAACCTCCTTTACTATTTCCCTAATTCTTGGACCCACCTTCCCAGCTGTCATCCCTGGCATAAAACGCACCCTCCTGCTTGCATTTGGGTCACCTTTCCTTCCCCAGTGAATACCCCTAATTATGGAGTCCCCTATTATTGCCACCCTTCCATTCCCTGCATCCATGCTTCCCGTCCTTCCTTTCTTATCTTTGATGCTAGCTGCTTCCCCACATAACTGCTCCCTCTGCATCCTGGTGAACTTGTCTCCACATCCACAATTTATTCCCTTAACAGTTTTTCCATCTCCCAATCTGCCCCTCCCCTTTTGACTATCTGTATCTGCTTTCAGTTTTCCTTCCCCTCTTCCTTTCCTCTCACTCTCTCTCTTCCTCCACTCTGTTTTGCCTGCCTTCTCTTCCCTGCCCACCCTGATTAGTTCCTTCCCCTTCCCCTGTACTCCTACTCTCAACCCTTGCTCAACATGACCTCCTACCTCACCTCCTTCTGCCCCTTCCCTCCTTCCAGAGAGTGGTGTAAATCTATTCAATAAAGGCACCCCTTTAGAATTTCCCACTCCTGATGCTACACTCACATTTCCACCCCTTCCCCTTACCACTTGCCATTTTTCTACCCTGGGCTCCCTATTCCTCTGAGGAAGAGATACTCCTGTATACTGGGTGCTCCTCCCCACTCCCATCCCCTGCCTGATGCCTTCACTCCTCTGGGCATCACCCCTCTGCCTTTCCCTCTGCTGCTCTGATCCTCTGACTTCCCACACCATCCTCCCCAGCTCCTATCTGAGCAGCCTTATTTCAACCCTTAGCAGCTCCAGGCTCTTACACAGAGGGCATCCCCCTTTACTCCACATCACCCCCAGAAATACTGCTGCCCCACAACTATTGCAGTTTACCACTCTCCTACTTCTCATACATGTACCTATTCCCCCACTTCCTCCAAGGCCAACTTCTCCTAGCCTTCAGTTATACATAATGATAACATTCAAAAATATACAAATTTCAGTGCGGTGAGTATGTTTAGAAACATAGAAACATAGAAACATACATAGACTTTGACGGCAGATAAGGACTGCTTGGCCCATCTAGTCTGCCCATTTCCCTACCTACAGGATAGGCCGTAGATCCTAGTTAACCAACAGCCTATTTCTTCCTACCCCCCACAAGAATTGCCTTAGGTCTGTCCCATGCATTCTTGAATTCTCCCACAGTTTTAGACCCCACAACCTCCTCAGGAAGGCTGTTCCATGCATCCACTACCCTCTCTGTGAAATAATACTTCCTCACATTGCCCCTGAACTGCCCTCCTTCTATCTTTAAATAGTGTCCCCTTGTTCTTGCAAGTCTCTTTTTCTGAAAGATGCTACCCTCTTGGACTTTGTTGATTCCACTGAGGTACTTAAAAGTTTCTATCATGTCCCCCCTCTCCCTTCTTTCCTCAAGGGTATACATATTAAGCTCCTTTAGTCTCTCCTCATACGGCTTCTCTTGCAGACCCTGCACCATTTTAGTTGCCCTCCTCCGGACTACCTCTATCCTGTCTATGTCCTTGCGGAGATGGGGTCTCCAGAACTGGACACAGTACTCCAGATGGTGTCTCACCAACTGTCTGTACAGAGGGATAACAACTTCCTGTTTCTGCTGCTGATGCCTCTCCTATACATCCCAGTATACCCCCAGCCTCCCTACTGCCTTCTCATTGCTTGCTAACCTGGGTCATCTGATATGATTACCCCCAGGTCCCTTTCCTTTTTGTTGTTGTTACTACCTCCCCACCCATTGTGTATTCTTCCCCTGGGTTCTTGTTTCCCAGGTGCATTATTTGCACTTCTTTGCATTGAATCCTAGCTGCCATACTTCTGACCATTCCTCCAACCTTGCCAAGTCCCTTTTCATCCTTTCCACGCTCCATGTGTATCAACCCTGTTGCAGATCTTTGTGTCATCTGCAACAGGCATACTTTCCTTCAGTGCCTCTGCAATGTCACTGATGAAGACATTAAAAGGACTGGACCCAATACTGAACCTCACGGTACTCCACTAGTAAAATCTCTTTCTTCAAGTGGACTCCATTTACAATTACTTTCTGTGTCCTGTTGTGCAGCCAATGTTTTACAGAGCTACCACCCTGGGACCCACTCCCAGGCTGGTTAATTGACTATTAATCTTTGTGTGGGACTGTGTCAAATGCCTTGCTAAAGTCTAGGTAGGCCATGTCCACAGCCCTCCCTGGTCTACTACTTTGGTCACCCAGTCAAAGAAATCTATTAGATTCGTCTGACATGACCTTCCTGCTGTGAATCCATGCTGCCTTGGGTCCTGTGCTCACTGGCCTCTGGGTACTCAACTATTCTTTCCTTCGAAGTGACTCCATCACTTTCCCTACCACAGAGGTCAGACTGACAGGTCTGTAGTTTCCTTCCTCTGTCTTGGTCACACTTTTGTGAAGGGGAATCACATCCGCCTTCCTCCAGTCCTCGGGTACCACACCATCCTCCCATGATTTATTAAAAAAGAGTAGCCAGTGGTTTCACTAGTTCCTCCCTTAATTCTTTTAGAATTCTGGGGTGAATTCCATCAGGACCCATTGCTTTGTCCACCTTCAGTTTTAGGAGTTCTTGCAGAACCCTTCCTTCTGTGAAGGACTGGGATCGACCCCCTATCAAGAGTGCTTCTGTTAATTGAATTAGGCACCTCCCCTCCTCTTTTGTGAATACTGAGCAGACATATTCGTTCAGTATCCTGCTTTTCCTGTCCCCTCTGCCCACCACCGTTCATTCTATTCAGCCTCACTATCCCTCCTTTGTCTTTCTACACTAGCTGACGTACCTATAAAAGGTTTGTCCCCTTCTTAACTGAGTTGGCTATCTTTTCCTCAGTTTGGGCCTTTGCTATTCTGACTTCCCTCCTGCTTCCTTCTGTCTTAACTGGTACAGTTCTCTGTCCTCTCCTTCTGTGTTTCCTTATACTTCGGAATGCTATCTTTTCTTCCTGACTTTCACAGCCACCTCTTTTGAGAACCATAGTGGCTTTTCTTTCGTTTTGATTTATTTGCTTCACACAAAGGCTTGTTGCCTCTGTGATGGCAGTTTGATGATTCCCATTGTTGCTCCACACCTCCTTCTGCCTGTTTGCTAGTGTTTTCTGAGGCACTCTCCCATCTTGCCAAAGTCAGCTCTCCTAAAGTCCAGTACCCTCACTTTTGTATAGCTTGACTCTGTAGCTGAGTTTAATTGAACCACACTGTTTGATGGTCACTTGTCCCCAGATGCTACCCACTTCTAGATCTGAGATCTCTCCTGCCCCCGTTTGAAGTACGAGGTCTAAGATTGCTCCCTCACAGTGGGTTCTGAAACTAGCTGTCTAATGCCTGCCACCTGTAGGGCATCAAGAATGGCCCTGCTCTTGGATGTGGCTGCAGCAAATGTTGCTCCAGTTAACATCCGGCATATTCAGGTCTCCCATCAATAGTATCTCCCCTTTCTCTGCCATTCTAAGAATGCCTTCTATCATATCCTTGTCCATTCCCTCCCCCTGACATGGGGGTCTGTACACAACCCCTGTGCGGATTGTGGTGCCCTTTCCAGTCTCTAAGGTGACCCACAGTGCCTCCTCTCCTCCTTGTTTACTCCTTTTCAGTTCTTTTATCCCTTCCTTTACATGAAACTACTCCTCCCCTCTTCTCCCCTGCCTGTGTCTCTCCTGTGGGTTATGTACCCTGGTATATTAACATCCAGTCATGGTTCTCTGTGTACCATGTTTCTGTGACTCTACGATATCCAGGCAACCCTCTTCCATCAAGGCCACCAGCTCAGGGAGCTTGTTGCCCAGACTACAGGGCATTGGTACTCATTACCCTCCATTTCCTGATGGCCTTACTCCTTTTGCCCCATCCCTGTCCTTCTTGCCTTTGTCACTTTCTCCATTTACCCCTGCCCTTCTCCTATCGACACCTCTATGTTTGGTGTTTCGCACTTACTACCGTGATTATTTGGGGGCTAGATTTCCCAGCTCCTTTCAGTGCCTCCCCCTTGGCTGATTTAAAAGCTTGCCAATGAGCATTTAAACCTATCACCTAGGATCCTGGTTCCCCTCCCGGACAGATGCAGCCCATCATGCCAGTATAGGCTTGCATCACTCCAGGTGGACCCCCAGTCCCCAATGAAGCCAAATCCCTGAGCTCCACACCAGTTTTTCAACCACTGATTGAATCCCATGGTGTGGAACACCCTAGCCTCTCCTATGCCATGGATGGACAGCACCTCCGAGAAGGTTACCTTGCGTGCTACTTGACTAAGGCCCCTCCCCAATTCCACAAACTCTTCCTGCACTTCTCTAATCCCTTTCTTAGCCAGGTCATTTGTCCCTAGGTGGACAATGACATCCAGCTCCCTCCCTGTGCAGCTGCTCTGGCAATCCTGAGGATTCGCTCCTGTCCCTCAAGCCATGGCGCCAGGCAGGCTATACCTCCTCTCCCTTCCTCCCCAGTTCTACCTTCCTAACAATGGAGTCCCCACCAGGGTTGTTTCCTTCCCTGCAGGGTCCCCTGCCACCCTCCTGTGGTCTCCTTTGTGGAGGTTCCCAACATCCTCCTCGGTCTCCACTGCAGGTGCCTCCATAGAGGAACCACACTTTGCCAGAATGGCAGAAGGTGTGGAGAGAGTACAACTGGAGTGATTCGCCTCTGTTCCACCACCCTCACCCTCCCTGGGCCCACTGTGGTCCAGCGCTCCTCTTTCTTGGCAACCTCTGAGGCAACGGCAGTGGCACTGGTGGTCCCTGGATGGAGAGGAGGTCCCACAAATCCTGGTCAACTCAGCCTGGAGATGAGCAACCTCCTCCCTCAGCCCAGAGAGGTGCCTGCAGATGGGACAACACCGCATTCTCAAACGTCTCCGGAAGACTGCTGCTCCACAGCCACTGCACTGCACCACTCCAATCATGTCTTATTTCTGGCCCTTAACTGTTTTCAATCCTTACTCTTTCCTCTGTCTTTTTTCTCTCTCTCCTTACTTTCTGCCTGTGTGCCCTTTAAGCTCCCTGATTGTCCTGTTCTGAGACAAGAATATCCTATATTTCTCAGTGGACCACTTACTTGCTCAGAGGCAGACCTCCAGCAAGCTAGAGGGGCCGGAGAGCTACTCCTGCCCTTCTAGGATGGTGGGTCTTGGTGGTTCTGTGATTACTCACTTCCTGCTCCCAAACAGGAAGTTCCTGTTGTCAGTCAAATCCTGTGCCTATAAAAATAGAACTAGCTTGAGGGGGTGGAGGGCAATATAGTCCCAGCAGAGAGTCAGTCACACAGCAGTCCTTTCTCCTGGTGTCTTCTGCCAAGATATTGCAGAATCTTCTAAGGCAGTCTTTAAGTGTAGCTTCCTTCTAGCTAAGCCACCCCCTACTTACTAGATCTTTCTACCAGTAATTTAAACCTCACAGCAGTTAAGTCCTTTCAATCACCTGATATTTACACCTATAACTGTTCAGATACCCATTCAGTTCAGTTAACCCAGACAGACACACACACACTTTTTTTTTGTTTTGTATGTTAGTTTTTTTTACCCTAAATTAAAGGTCCAAGTACAAAAGTTCTTCTACTTTAGTCCCAGCAGAGAAGTCCAGTCACACAGCAGTCCTTTCTCCTGGTGTCTTCTGCCAAGATATTAATTTTAATTCTTTTAATTCTAGTTTAATTCTTAAACACTGTCAGCGTATTCCATGTCTAACTGTAAACACAGCTTATTATGAATTTTAATTAGTTGTCTATATAAATATTTGAACACTATCAAAGTTAATATCTTTTACGTAATGAGGTATTTTACTCATGGCAATTTATGACTCTATCAATAAATTTGTCAATAATTAAATTTTGTTTGTTTTGGTAATTCTTGCACCACATATTTTTAAATGCTTCTTCATTGGTATTGTAGGCAAATATGCTTAGACAAATAGATGTTGTCATGTGATATATTGCACAACAAGTGATTATGATTGCCTGGGATAAGTTGTGTTAAGGTTCAGGTAAAGGTGGATGGTGGTCAGCTCTGACTACATCATACTTATATCAAATATAATGATTAAAAATGGTTTGCAAAGAAGATTCATTGGATAGCTTTGTAGGTAGCGGAAATGTTGAGTGCCAATAGATCATTACATAGGTTCAGAAATCATTTTGTGGGTCAATAAAATTGTCAAACAAATATAACCTTGTATTTCTGTGCAGTCTTATGCGTTGTAGTGCTTTACAATCGCAAACTGAAACAGACACATCAGAAAACCAGCACACAACTCACACTAACAGTATACTCCATAAATGGTGTATGACTGTATGTCCTCATTCCTGTGCAATACCGCTTGATGCTGTTTGCATATGGTACCTAGAATGTTGTCTCTCGACAAGCTCCATCTGGTTTGAGTGGTTTTACCTTGACGCAACTGGGGATGGTATAATAGCCTTGTCATACAGACGTGCTGCCTTTTGGTATGAAGGGTATTGTCATCGTAGTGTAACCATTTCTTTCACCACTGAACACACATAACCTATGGAAATAAAGTATTACATGATGAGCGACATGCAGAAGAAATTACATGTCAATCAGGTATTGTTAATGAGATGTCAATATGTATATCACACAAATTCTGAATATATTTGGTAGTTATTTGTTGAATAATATTAATGTTTAGTTAGAACACCATTTATTTCACTTCTAACATACTGTATTTAACTTATAATATGTTATTTACTGTACACTTAGAATAAGGACAAGAAAGACAGATAACTACTTGCCAGATAGACAATTAAAAAATAAAGTTAGAAGCCGTCAGCTATGTTGAGTTAACACACCAGTATAAACATTGCAGACGGTGTTGTATATATGAAATACATAATGGTTTACAGTACAATAACACATACTGTATATACCCAAACAAGTGGTAAGACCTGCGAGTTAGGGGTGTTACCACTAGATATTGGAGATAAATGTGGTATTTCACTGCATTCCATTAGGTACAGCATTCACTATCGATACTGTATACAAACTGTGCTATGAATATTACTCTGCAAAATCATTCAATGTAGCAGACCTTTTGTCGCTGTGAGGTGACATGTTAAACCAACTAACAATACCGAAT